>CM028333.1:8631948-9935281 GCA_016647705.1 Eucommia ulmoides | reverse complement strand
AAAGAATTAAGTAAATCTTTAGCCTGATAAAAAGATAGAGGTTATTCCTTAACCTATGATTTTTTTTTTGTAAAAGTTGATTCTAAGCCTATAAAAGAATCATTGTGTAAAGGTTTGGTTCCTACCTGTTAAAAGAATCTAGTGATTTAGTAGGTACGAATCTCTGTGGGGCATGAACGACTGGATTAGCCAAGATTAGCTTGATAAACTAGGATATATCGTTATGTTCTACTTTGTTGATTTTCTTTACTTTATTTCTTGTTGTTTGGGTGTACACCTAGATTTGAACACTTATCCGCTGCATTATAAAGATTATAAAAAAAATTATATCTACCCAATTCAACCCCCCCTCTTGGGTAGCTCACTGGACCAACACCCGTAATATCCTATTATTTCTTAAGGGGGTGTTATGCGTTGTGAGAGCAATTTACTGTGAGCAGTCAGATTTTCCACTCGTTTTACCACTGTTAAAAATCTTTTTCCGTTCTTTTTATATATTTTTTTTTTATGAAAATAGATATCTCAAGATTTAAAACTCACTTTGAATCACTAGATTTCGATTTGTATATATTTAGTTATGATTTTTCAAAGTTTAGTAAACAAAATTGTTAAAATCTTACAGGATTATTTTCAGCTACGTTTCGGGGTCTATAAATGTAGCATATCAAGTTCAAAACATAGTAATATCTCAAAATTATCCTCATTGCGTCTAGTTTCATATGCAACAAGTTTTATATTTTTCTGATTTTTTTACGAATTGTTATGAATTTTTGAAGACAGATTGTTCACATGATCCGAGTGTAGAATTTGAACTTCCAAATTTATGTTCTTCAATTCTTTTTGATACCCAATCCTTTGAAACTATGTTTTTACTTTCCTCAGGCCTAGAGTTCATCCCGAACTAATATACAACTTTTCTAATTCATTTCAAGTTCATTTACATCATGATTTTCTTATATTTTCTCTCCCAAAACTGAAAATAACAAAGTTAAAGTTCTAAACCATATAAAGAAAAAAAAAATCAGATTTCACGCGTGGTGATTTCACGCAAATCTCATGTTTAATTAAACCTAACAATGTCATAATTGACAAAATCCAAGTTTTACTAGGTTTAACCCAAATATACTTTACATCTTAACCTTTAGAATCATAAAAAATCATTCTAGAACTCTTAATGAAAATTTCTAGGGCTAGGAACTTACCAAATGTGACTTAATCCTCCACTAACTCTTCCATGCTACATCAGAACACATCTTAACCCTCTCCCCAAAGCATTAGTATAAACTTCAAATAGTTCATTTGGGAAGGGAATGATCAAGACTAGAGCACTTATCAATTTGTACTTTAGTTCTTGAAATATTGCCTCGCATTCATCACTCCATTTAAACTTAACATCCTTCTTGGTGAGTTTGGTCATAGGTAAGGTAATTCGGGAAACGTTTTCCACAAAACACCAATAGAATCCAGCTAATCCTCGGAAACTTTGTACCTCTATCACATTCCTAGGTCTTGGCCAATCCAAGATGGCTTCAATCTTAGATGGATCAACTGAAATTCCTTCGCGAGAAATAACATGCCAAGGAACTTCATTTATGCTAACCAGAAGTCATACTTTTTGAACTTTGCGTAAAGATTGGTGGTCACGGAGTGTTTAAAAAGCAATCCACAAATGTGCCTCGTGTTCTTCTTGTGTCTTAGAGTAAATCAAAATATCATCAATAAACACCATGACGAACTGATCCAGGTGGGTTCAGAAGATCTAGTTCATCAAGTCCGTAAAAGTTGTTAGAGCATTTGTCTATCTAAAAGTAATGACGAGGAACTCAAAGTGCCCATACCACGTTCGAAAAGCTGTCTTAGGAATTTTTTCCTCTGGATCTTCAACTAATTATATCCAGATCTCAAGTCAATATTGGAAAAGAACTGGGATCCTCTTAGCTAATCAAACAACTCATCGATTCTAGGTAAAGGGTATTTGTTCATCACCCTAACTCTATTAAGTTGCTGATAGTCAACACAAAATCTTAAGGTCCCATCATGTTTCTTTGCAAATAAAACAAAAACTCCCAACGATGAAGTATTATTCCCGATAAACCTTTTCTTTGCTAGTTCCTCCAACTGTTTCCGTAATTCTTCTAACTCCGCTAGGGCCATTCGATAATGAGTAATTGAAATTGGCGTAGTAATTGGGTAGAGGTCAATACGGAACTCTATTTCCCTGTCTGGCGGTAACCCTAGCAATTCTTCTAGGAATACATCTAGGTATTCATTTACGGCCGGAAGATTCATAAGTCAGTTCATTCTACCCACTTCATTATCCATTTCTGTGTACAAAACTAGTGCCTCTTTGTTTCTCCTAGCAAAACAGGCCTTTAGCAGTAGGCTAGGGGATAAGTGACTTGACTTTCCTTGGTATAAGATCATAGTACTATCATCCAGACACAGTGTCACTCTTCGCAGTTGACAATCCACTATAGCTCTATATTTAGATAACCAATCCATACCCAGGATAACATCAAACTGCTCCATGGGTAGAACTATCAAGTCACCGAAGAACTTCTTGTCTGCTATAGTGATTCGACATCTTCAACAAATCAAAGTAAGATCCGTATAATCTCCAAGCGAAGTATTTACACATAAAGGTGCATCTAAATTTTTCGCACTCAAGCCAAGTAATGAGACAAATAAAGCATACATAAATGAGTGCGATGCACCCGTATCAAATAATGCACGAGCCCATGAGCGAGAGATAAGAAGCATATCATCAACCACGACATAACTACTTAGTACCTTAGTACCTCCATCGCCAATACCATAACTCTAGACTCGAGCCTTTCTTTTTCCTTTGTTGCCTCTTTCTTGACTACCCTGTCCTCCCTAAGGTGCATTTTGGTGAGATGTGGCCGCAGGTGGCTAATACTGCGGTGGATACTGAGGACAATATTGATATTGCGGCTGATAACCATATATCTGATAATTTTGTGGTGGATAGTTTGGCACAGACTATTGAGACTGTATAAGTCTCCCCTGATTGCTTTGGCTAAAGTCCTGGATGTTGCTGGATTACTGCTACAGTTGCGACTGATGAACTGGGTAATTCTTCTTGACATGTCCTGACTGCCCACACACGTAGCAGGTATAAGGTCCAGAACGTCCGCTTTCAGATGAGCTATTCCCGCTGCCACTGCAGCTGGTGTTTCAAGTACTGCCCTGACTTGGGACATGACTCTGGTTCTTGTAAGTCATCTTTCGAGAACTTCCATCTCTATTTGTTTTACTCCCAAGTCTCTTTTAGATAAATGAGATAATCTTGCTCCACCTAAAGTGTCATTACCACAAAGTAAGAGTAGGTATGGGCACCAACTGCCACTACTTATCTCTGAATATTATGTCGGAGTCTTGTCTTTAATTTCACACTCTTTTCTACCTCGCTCAACACAACTCCTGGTATAAATCGAGACAACTCAAAGAATTTGTCCTCGTACTCTGACACTATCACGTCTCCCTGAGTGAGGTTGTAAAATTCCCGTATCTTCTCTTCTTTTAGTGATTGGGGAAATAAATTCTCATAAAATAAATCACAAAACCTCTCCCAAGTCATATTAGTAGTGTCATGGCTTCTCTTGGTTCACTCCCACCAAAATTCTGCTTCACCTTTGAGTTGAGTGGCTGCAAACTCGCCTCGGTAAATCACTGGGATCTGGAGTAGATCAAAATGATGACCCATAGTCCTTATCCAACACTTAGGCTCGATGACATTTGGGCTACCTCGGAATGGCCAATTGAAAACCTTAGGAATTCCCTTGGGCATGTCCGTATTTCATTGTCTACCCCACAATTTTCCCTGGCATAAGTGGACATTTCTTGAAATGCCTCGTACATGGTTGCCGTGAAATTCTGATTCTCTCCAGCTAGGGCATTGGCAACCTAAACATTGGTGTTCCTTCTTGGTGGCATGTTTCTGGACTATAAAGAAAACTCATTAGTGTATATTAATGATGTTGCATTTACTTTTTAAAGTCCCAAGGTTTGTTAAAACCTTGGCTCTAATACCAAAAAGAAAACCTGTCATACCCAAACCCTAAGGTCTTCAATCAGGCCCCGAGACGACCAACTGAAGTAGTTGATCGATAACCCTATTGTGATTTTTTATTTATTTATTCCTTGATACTTAATTTTATTTAATTACCTAATCTTACTATATGTGTTCCTTTCTAACATCGATTTGTTTTACAGTTACCAAGTTTGTCTAACGGATGTTACATTTAATTAAACACTTGATAATATCGTGGTGAAATTTCATAATAAAAACTAACTAAATTATTGGATTGGGCTTCTAAATCTATAAAAGCCCTTAGCAACATCAATAGACACATAGGTAATAAAGGTTACAAACGAACCAACAGTCCAAATGTTTGGGCCTTACTTGGCCCATAAATACATGTCATGCTTAAAATAAAAGGTCTATAGCGACAAAAAGTACCAAAATGATCCAAATACACCAAAGCTAGAAACTCGATATAACGTACTTTCAAACCGGAGTTTAGTCCTATTTACTATCTTATGCACTACCTGAGGTTGGGGAAAAAATGGGGGTGAGCTCAACGTGCTCAGTAGGGAAATCCATCCATTTTCTTACATTTTTCTAATGTTTATAGAAAATACGTGATTTTATAAATCATAATACCCTGACTAGAGCTTTATAAATAGAACAATATATAATGCACCCGCACATCGTAATAAAACATGTACTTATAAAATTCAAGTAGAAATGTTTTTTAAAACACATACATAACAAGTGTACCACTGTGATACCTGGTGAACGAACCATACCATTGGGAATCTATATCATCCAGTGAGATACTCACATAACCTGAAGTATCCCTCGCGCGGGTTTAGGGATTTGGACCCAAGGTCAGCTCCACGGTGATCCAATATCCTCAATCCTTACATGATATCATTGCAATACCACCAGCCAAATATTTAACACACAAGTATAAATTTCTTTTATAATATCACATTTGCCCAAAATTCAACTTTTTACAGCAAATCCAATTTCATTTGAAAACACATTTTTCAAATAAGCTCACAAGAATACATACATATAATGCATGCTAAAAATACATAAGAGAAATTAATAGAATTCCCTACCTCGAGATGTGAGTAGTCACCTAGCAATCTCAAATCACCATACTTCAGCTCACCTAGCTACTGGAAGCAAAATTAAACATAATCTCATTAATAACATTACTTTATGCTCATACTCTTAATATCCTATTATTTTTTAAGGGGGTATTTTGCGTTGTGAGAGCAATTTACTGTGAGTAGTCAGGTTTCCCACATGTTATACCACTGTTAAAAATATTTTTCTGTTCTTTTTATATTTTTCTATGAAAATAGACATATCAATCTTTAAAACTCACTTTGAATCACCAGATTTTGATCTTTCTACATTTAGTTATGATTTTTCAAAGTTTAGTAAACAAAGCTGTCAAAATTTTATGGGGATTATTTTCAGCTACGTTTCAGGGTCCATAAATGTACCATATCAACATTAAAACACAGCATATAATAGCTCCAAATGATCCTCATTGAATCTAGTTTCATTTTCAACAATTTTTATATTTTTCTGAGTTTTCTAAGAATTGTTATGAAATTTTAAGACAGGATGTTTAGATAAACCGAGTACAGAATTTGAACTTTCAAATTTCGGTTCTTCAATTCTTTTTGATACCCAATACTCCTACACTATGTTTTTAACTTTCCTAAGGCCTATATTTCATCCCAAACCAATATAGAACCTTTATAATTCATTTAAGGTTCATTTACATCATGGTTTTCTTAGATTTTCTCTCCAAAAACCGAAAATAACAAAGTGAAAGTTCTAAACCATATTAAAAAAAAGGAAAATCAGATTTTACGCATGGTGATTTCACCCAAATCTCATGTTTAATTCAACCTAACAAGCTCATACTTGACAAAATCCAAGTTTTACTAGATTTAACTCAAATATACTTTACATCATAACCTTTAGAATCATAAAAAAAAAAAAAAAAAAAAAAAAAAAATCATGCTAGAACTCTTAATAAAAAATTCTAGGGTTAGGAACTTACCAAATGTGAGCTTAATCCTCCAAAAAGACTTGATTTCACCTATGGATCTTCTTAAATTTCTTACTTCAAATTTTCCAAGACCTTCATTCTCTCTTTTTCCTCTCTCGATCGCTCTCTTTCTCTCTATTTTCTCTTCTCTTCTTCACTTATGTTGATGGAGGTTGAAAGAGAATGCAAGAAGGGGTTTTTGTCTTGGTCCTTGGCCTCTCTCTCATGTGAATTCTAGAGGGTTTTTTTTTTTGTCAAGATATGGGTAGGGTCTTAGGTCATAGGTTATGGGTTATGATATGGGTATGGATACTAACACTTAGGGAATTGGGTATGGATCTTGACTTGGGTATTGGATTATCTCAAAATAAAATTTAGGCTTTTCTAATACTATTTGGGCTCTAACCATTTACATTGAGTTTTGTAATTTATCAATTTTCGCACCTTTTATTTGTGATATTTTTAAAATGGTCTTAAGTGGTCCAAATGTACACTTTGGGCTAAGAATCATGTACCCAAACCATGATAGACCATTATATAATTTAATTTTTAAGTTAATTCTATTAATTTGGCACCTAAATTTTGCGATTTTCACTAGAGAATTTTTAATTGCACCAATTTTTTTTATTTAATTGTTCTCACAACTTTATAATTCTAATTTCTAAAATTTGAGAATGTTACAGAACACTTGTTGAAATTGTTGAGAGCGTCCACCTTGCATCCGTACTTGAAATGTTTAGTTAGAGCAGCAACCGTCTAATCGGGATTAACTCATCGCGACCATATAATGCATATAACTCTTAACGCATCTTCTTGTTTCTATAGTATGACTTTTCCCTAATAGGACCGATCAAATTTTAAGTCGATGTAATTCAAGGAAGTTACCCAGAGCAGCAATAGCTCCTCCATCCTCTAACCGTGGCTGAAGAAGAGAAAAAGAAAAAAATCTTTTTTTTTGTTTTTGTTTTTTTTTTTTAAATATGTATGGGGCAACACCCCCCCCCCCCCCCCTTCTTGTATGGGGGTGATTTCCCTTTCCCCTCTATAAAAATCAAATTTAAATTAGTAATTTCTTTACTCTCTCTTGTTGCGTTACTATTGCTTTGTGTAGTAAATCGTACCCACAACATGGTTGTGGGTGAAAATGTCAGGTAAAACATATAATAATGAGAGGCAACGTATAGTAGTACCTTGTAAATCATAGAACACCTGGTAGAAAACTAAGTAGAGTGTTCTTCCTAATTAGAAGTCCCTTAAATCCCAATAGCTTACTCCCTGGCCTCTTGCTCTGGTGTGCCTAACGTGTCGGGTGTGCCTGAGTACAATCATAGTACTAGGAGAGTTTTTTAGGCCGTCTCAATCCAGCCGAGTCGAGTCGTTTTGGTCAACGGGTCAGTAGAACTCATCCTAGTATTCTGGTCGAGAACTCTCTTCTACTTGTTGTCCCCAGCAGGAATTGTTGGTGCAGTGTTGTCAACACTCGTAGTAGTTTGATCAAAGACAAATTTTATTAAGTAGAACGCAAAGTACATCTTACATAAAGAATTTTGTTACAAGTAATATTTCTTTAAGTGTTCCACATTCCACTAATTTCGTAGTGGTCATCCTTCCATGGTCTCAAGGTCGTATGTTTCGGGATCGATGATGTTGGTGACTCGGTGTGGTCCTTCCCAATTTGGGCGCAGCTTGCCTTCAACTCGATCTCGTGTTGCTATAGTGACTTTTTAAAGGACTAGATCGCCTTTTTCAAGTGTACGTGGCTTGACACTTTTTTTATAGTATCGATCCATTTGTCATGTTTAAGTTGTATGTCGTAGATGGACTCGCTCTCTTTTCTCTACTATCAAGTCCAAATTCAGTGTAAATTTGTCATGGTTCTCATCAGGATTGAAGTGCGCCACTCTCTATGTCGGTATTCTTGTCTCTACAAGAATTACAGTTTCGATACCAAAGTCCATTACAAAGGATATGATCCAAGTTGAGACCTTCAATGTTGTTTGATAAGCCCACAAGACTAAGGGGAGGTCTTAGACCCACTTGGACTTAGATTTTTGTAGCAAGGTTTTCAATGTATGTAGAATAGTTTTGTTGGTTATCTCGACTTGACTGTTTGACTGTGGATAACCCAGGGTGGACATATGGTATGTATGCCTAACCGTGAGCATCATCGAACAGGTTGCAATCAAATTGCATCCTGTGATCACTAATTATGGTTTGTGGGGCTTAGAACCGACAAACATTGTGCTTCCACATAAAATCCTTGGTCTTTGAATTGGTGATTTTGGCTACGAGCCCGGTTTTAATCCATTTAATGAAATAGTTAATTACCATAATAAAGAAAATAAAAAAAAATAATAAAAAATAAAAAACTTCTTCTAAATGGTAGTTATAGGAAGTGGGCCAAGGATATCTACCCCCATTGAGCAAAAGTCTATGATCTGGTCATAGGGAATTGTTTCTTGGCCGGGATATTGATGGTTGGTCCAAACCACTAGCATTTGTCACACTTCTTTACTAGATCTCGTGTGTCGGCTTCGTTTGAAGGCCAAAAGCAGCCATGTCTCAACGTCTTCCTATCTAGGGATCTTTTCCCCAAGTAATTGACAAAATTCCCTCATGGATGTCCCTAAGTACGTATCAACCCTCGTTAAGGTTGAGGCATCATAGTAGCGAGCCCAAATCTCGATGCCCAATACCAAACCCTTCGGGCTTCGACTTTTTGGTCCAGAAGAATCCCACTACTAAGGTAGTTAAATATAGGGTCCATCCAACTGGGTTGATATTCTACTACCTTAACTTCTTCTTTGGTTTCATTGTTGGTGGCACATTTTCAACCAAGATAGTTATTTTCCTCATAGTTTCAAAGGTAGAGATCATGTTGGCTAGTTAATCTGCATGTTTGTTTTCCATCCTTGGGATTGACATGATGGCAACTTTTGAGAACTCCTGCATAAGTAGATTGGACTTTTTCAGATATGCCATTATTTTTGTCTCTTTAGCCACATATTCTTCGTTTACTTGGTTTTCTACAAGCAATAAATCACAATAGAGGTCCAACTCATTTGTTCCGAGTTATTTTAGGATCCTCAACGAGGAGATCAATGATTTATATTTGGAATCATTATTTATATCTTTAAACCCAAGTCTTACGACATACTCCAGGATGTCGTCTTCGGGAGTCTTGATCACTAACTAATCCTCCTGAGCCGCTATGGTTAGACACCCGTCCACATGGGCGGTCTAGGCATCAATCGCTTGATTGTTGAGGCGTAGAGCCACTTCTGCCTCTATTGTGGTCTTTTCTTCGGGAAAAGTGAATTCCGAGATGAAATAGGCTAACGCCTATCACTTAATAGTCGTCTTTATTCAGGATCTGATATGGAACTCTTCGAGTTTAACGTACCACTTGATCAATAGATGCCTAGAAGTTTTCAGTCAGTGTATTATGACCCTTAGCAATTGATTGGTCAACACCACCATGGGATGATCTTGGAAATAGTATCGAAGTTTTCTGACTGATATTATCAAGGCATAGGCTATCAGCTCAAGTCAGGGTTAACGTGATTCTGCGTTGGTTAATGCGTGGCTAATATAATATACAATCATTTGAATGCCTTGCTCTTCTACCACAAGCGTCTAGATTACACCGGTGGATGCTACCACATGATATATGATCATTTCTTTCTCGGGTTTTGGTATGGTGAGTATTGGCGGCACTAAAATATATCTCTGGAGTGCTTGAAAATCTTCTTCACACTCACCAATTCATTCCAAACTTCTGTTACCTCATAGAGTCTTAAAAAAAACAAGCACTGATCTGATGCTCGAGAAATAAGATAATTTAATGCCGCCAATCACCCTGCCAGGCTTCATATCTCCTTAATTGTCCTCCGGGATGTCATATTTTGGATTACATTGAGTTGTTCTAGGATGGATTCGATTCCCCTCTTTGTTGCTATATGACCAAGGAACTTTCTATCACCAACCCCAAATACACAATTATTTGGAATCAGCTTCATCATGTGCTTCTTGAGCACATCGAAACAACCTTGAAAATCATCCCGATGATCATTGGATACCTTTATTTTGACCATCATATCGTTGATGTAGACCTCTATTATCTTCCTAAGCAAATTGATAAACATCTTGTTAACTAACCTCTGATACATCGCTCATGCATTCTTCAATCCGAATAGAATTAGCCTATAACAATACAAACCTTAATCCATAATGAAGGTTTTTTTTCTTTGTCGGGGGGTACATGTTAATCTCATTATACCCAGAGAAAACATCTAAGAAGTTGAATGACTCGTAACTAGCAATCACGTCCACAATGATGTCAATAATTGGGAAGGAAAAGTAGTCATTCAGACAAGTTTTATTGAGGTCATTAAAGTCCATACACATATGCCTCTTACCAGTCTTCTTCTTCAACAAGACTACATTGGCCAACCAGAGGGAGAATTGGATTTTCTCGAATGTCTCCGCCTCGAGTAAGTTTTTGGTTTATTCTTCGGTCACAATTTGTCTTTTCGGCCTGAACTTCTTTCTCTTTTGTCGAACCGGTGGGTAAGTTGGGTCGATGGACAACCGATATATGAAAAAAATGCTCGGGTCTATCCAGGGAAACTTCACATGTGACCAGGCAAATACATCATGGTTAGCTCTGAGGAGTTCAACCAACTTTCCCTTCAAATATTCCAGAAGTACTGACCCGATTTGAATGGTGCGATCCAGTTTAGTTGGGTGCACTTGAACATCATCCAACTCCTCGTCGGTCTGTGGGCGAGGTTGGTATGGTTGCTCGACCGGGGAATCCATAATCTTCCTTTTGTCAAGGCGTTCAACCATATCTCTGAACAGATAGTCTTCATCGGGTTCTTCTCCCTTTCATTGTTATTTCAGTATTTTTCATTTCGGTGATAAAGTATTCTTGAGCCACCTTCTAGTTTTCCCGTACTTCGTCGACTCCATTTTTGGCTGTGAATTTCAGCATCAAATAACATGTTGATGTTATAGCCTTCAACACGTTTAAGCACAATCTTCCGATGATGGCATTGTATGCTGATGGGCAATCTACTACCATGAACCTCGCATCAATCGTCGAGTGTTTTGGCTCTGTCCCCGCTGTAAGTTGGAATGTGATCTAACCAACAAGTTTTATTGTTTTCCCCCGAAACTAACTAGGAGAGTCTTCATTGGCTTTAACTAGTCATAGTCGATCCCTAATTTTTTTAACATGTCCAAGTAGATAATTTCCACTGAGCAGTCCCACGTTGTAATTCGCAATTTACAACATAACCACCAAGGCATTATCATGGGGGTATATCATCGGTGAAGTTGATCGCTTTCTGTTAGTGTATAAAATTGGTACACACCTCGAGTATGGTCTAGTCGGATGACAGGTGGGTCCTCTTGCTAAGGTGGAGTCATCGGTTGAAAATTCTTCACGTGAGTTGTGTTAGGTCCTGGGAGGATTGACCTACTATGTTCAGAGTCTTACTCCTCAGGGAGTGATACCTACAAAAGGCTCAGACCGAAATTTATCCCGGTGAAGCCCCTCCAACGTGGTAATCAGTGCTCGAAGAGAAAATGTGCAGTAATGCAGCAAGTAAACAAATGAACTCGCGCGTAATATAAAATGTCCCTCAGGCTTGCATAGCCCTCGATATATATAGGAGTTGGAGATAATTAGTCAGGCCTAAACACGGTTAATTAGTCGAAACTTTGTGTTTCGCCAATAATCCAGGGTGTTTAGGAAATAACCGCTGGGCTTGGGATTTTGAGCCCATTTGGCGAAGCCCACAGGCCTTTTCCAGGCCTGTAATAGTAAGCTAGTGAAGGAGAGTAGAGATCCGTAGAGTCTTGAAAAAAAAACGAGCTGGAAGGGGGAGCCGGTCGAGGTGAAAAGCTAAGTCCCTGAAATTAATCGTCCAGGGCACAGCGCAGAGCTCAGAGTGGCATATTCCTGTGGGGCTCCTCGCTCCTCCCTGGGTGCAAATGAGATTCCAGGGAGGAGCCGTGGTCAACGTATGCTCTAACATGGTGTTGTGGATTTCAAAATGCATGCCTGTCACTACGAGAACAGACACGTGGTTGGGTCCTAAATGCTGACTCAAAGGTGCCCAAAAATACCCTCATAACTTTCCTTTTGGCAATGGACTCTTTAGACACCTAGAACACATAGTCTCAGTCCGACGCTTGCCCCTACGAGAATGCACCTTGTGATTGGACTTCGTTTATCCTCCCGAGATGAATCCACCATGGATTGTGTAGATGTCTCCTCAAATCTTAGGCCTCTCTCTTTATTTATCAGCATGTTTGTCATCTTACTCTCTATCAGTAGTGAATCTTTCTAGATGAACCTTTTTTTATCAATTGCTTAATCTTGTTTTTCAAATAGTAATAGTTGTTCGTAGTATAACTGTGAACTTGGTGGAAATTACACCGATTGTCAGATTTTTCCATTTTCTATTGATTCTTCAAGGGTTGAGGCCACGTAAATAGCTTTTTTAATCGTATTGGCATCAAGATAGTCCCTAACAAAATGTTGAGTAGTGTGAAGTTCGTATTCCTCCACATATTCTTATCGGTTCTACTCCTCTCTGCCTCATTTCTTTTCTTCTTTGATAGGGAGTCGTCTCGAGTGAGTTTTGTTGGCCTAGTGAGCTACTCAAGAGTGGGGTCAATTGGGTAGTAATAAAAATTATCAAATAAATAACACTTAAAAATTCAAATAATTAATTTTAACCTAAATTAATTATTATAATTATAGCAGCAGATATGTGTTATCAAACTAGGTGCACACACAAAAAATTGAAAATAAATAAAGTAAAAATTGCAGCACACCAAAATTTATACTGGTTCACCAAGCTACTCTTAGCTAATCCAGTCCTCTGAGCCCCACAGAGAGTCGCACCCACTAATCATTATGATTCCTTTAATCAGGTAGGAACCAAACTCTTACAAATAATTCTTTTCGCAAGCTCAGAATCAACCTTTACAATTTCCTTTTCACATTCTAAAGAAGAACCTCTATTTTTTTCACAAATTAAAGATTAACCTAATTCTTTTATACTTAGGCTAAGAATCAAACCTCACAAAATCACTCTAAGTATCTTTTCACCCGATAAGGATTGAACCATTACAAATTCACTCAAAATTAATTATAGTCAGAAAAAATTACGCCTATCTCTTTTCACGAGAAAAGAGTAACCTAATCTTTTCATACACTAGGTAAAGATCAAATTTCAATATTTTTACCGAAAGAGATTAAAACCCGAAGCTACCCCTGATTAGATATTCTCAATAATATCTAATCCGCACACAACTCATCAATTACAAAATTGATAAGCTTCTTCCTACTCGGAGCTTCTACTACGCCAAATTAATTTCAACTCAATTAATGTCTCGATAGTAGTGGTAGAAAGTGAGAATTTCAAAATATGATTTTAATGAAAGCAAATAGCACACAATTTAGCATGTAATCAGATTTTTACAAAAAAATCATTTTAAAATATTTTTCAAGCAATTTAAAGTTCAGAAAAACGATTTCAAATATCAAAATTTCAAGTAACAAATAATAATATCAAATATCAATAAAGAGCAAAGACTTGGAATGATCTCACCAGGATACCACCGAAATAAATGTAAATGAATCGTAGTGAAACTCTAGATCAGTAATATCAACAACAAATTCCCAAGAACATTTCTCAAGAAAAATCTCACAATACTCTCAGTATGAATTCAGAATAATCACTCTCAGAAAGCTTAGGAACTGAATAGCTCTTGAAAATTGATGGATTGGGATCACTCATAAGTGAAAAACGCAGATCTATTTATATAGATTTAAAACAAACCCTCCAACGGCTAGTTTCCACTTGTCATGACACTTAATTGCTCTTATAGACCCTTTATATCAATATGGCTCAATCTTGGTTCAATTCACTCAATTATAACTTTTAAAACATTCAATTTAATCCCTTAAATATTTCTCAATCTCAATTAGATAGGATAGAAAGAATTAAACGTACCAATTTGATAAATAATCAAATTATATGAACCATAGATATAGGGATATCAAAATATCAATAAGATATTTCAAATAATATCAAATCCCTAAGATATTTCTCAAATCTTAACCATAAAATGGCTATTAACAACTACTTTTTAAAAAAATCCACGAAATCCTCCAAATTTGAAACAGTCACATCGGTTGATCAACCAAAATCCATAGGTCGACCGATCGATTTAGGTTGTAACCCAAGCCAAAACTTCTCGCCAATCGGATCATTTGGTATATATATAACCCTCACACACACACATATATAAGTGAGGGTATATATATCATAAAAATATATCTAAAATATCATTACACAGTTCAGTTACGTGGTTCAGTTTCACAAGTACAATCCTAAAACCAAAATCACAACCAAAATCATTTAGTCAGTTATATATATATATATATAAGGGTATATATGATATAAAAATATATCTAAAATATCATTACACAGTTCAGTTACTCGGTTTAGTTTCACCAGTACAATCCTAAAACCAAAATCATTTAGTCGATTTTAAAATCGAATCATTCGGTTATCCGTCAGTTCGATTTTAATTGTCATCTGTATCTCTCATCAACTCCATGAGGAGCGAAGGTGACTCTTCAGATAGACTAGTTTTATGATCAACCATGCAAAACGGCTGCCTTTTGCCTTCTTGATGGTTTGTCATTATCCCAGACCTCAAAGTAACCATAAGTGTTTATTAAGAGTGGTGAGAAAGACAGATAGTCGTTCCCACAGACTACGCCAATGTGATGAAGCAAAAAACTGATTCGTTAGATATAGATTTTTAAGATTAAGAATATCGTATTTCTTTCAGCTCATATTATTCTCCCATCTCAAGTTCTTGCAAAACAATGCATTGGAGATAGGTCTGCGGGCATTGTACCTCTGATGTGAGAATCAATAGTCTGCTTTGAGAAATTTTTGATAGAATATCGGCTAGAAAGAGTATGTGTACCTAACTAGACCTCCTCTCTGGTTTTTGTAGACAGGGGAAGACTTGTTTGGCAAGTCTTCCCCGAATCCTAACCCATTATTATAAATGTTGCGTAATCGGCAGAATATAGAGTTAATGAGCCATTATTCAGGGAATAATAACAACTATTTCCTTAAAAAGCGGAAGATATTGCAACCGTTCCTGAGCACGAACCGTAGTAGCAACATGTGTTGGGGATCTTAACTCTAATAGAGGGGAAGTATTGAAGCTTAAGCCCACTTTCCTTGGTCGAGTTGGCTTACTTGGGGAGTGATGCTACTCGGGATAGTGCTCATCCCGGGGTAGGCATACCAACTGGCGTAGAAGATTCTGTAGCTTCTCGTGCCTAGCACGTGCCTTGTAGAGATGTGGTAATGATTTGAGTCCTATTCGGATTTTCTCTCATCAATATTTGAGGAGGTTCTCTAGGCGAAATTGTTATTAACGGAATATAGTTATGGCATGTTGGTAGATGTTATATACACACATATATATATATGAGTGTGTGTGTGTGTATATGTATAGAGGCAGCGGCAAGGTGTGGGGGTGGACTACGTTGCAGGGGTTAGGAGATGTGTGTGTGTGAGAGAGAGAGACAGCAAGAAACTAAGAGAAAAGAGAGAGAGAAGTTCGGCGTCGGAGCCGGCAGTGGTATTCACTGAAGGAGGAAGAGGAAGAAGGGATAGGGAGAAAAGTCTAAAAAACAAAAAGTTAAGAGACATTCATGTTAGTATTTAAAAGGTAAGACAATAATTAATTAAACAAAATTTTTTTTCTTCTTTTAAAAGGTACAGAGCTAGCAAAAGGGATATACATTTAGGAGGACCCCTCTAGCTGACTGTTCCCGAGAAACCCCAAAAAGTCAAACTTTAGGGTCTTTTTACCTAG
Organism: Eucommia ulmoides; assembly: GCA_016647705.1. Lineage (NCBI taxonomy): Eukaryota > Viridiplantae > Streptophyta > Magnoliopsida > Garryales > Eucommiaceae > Eucommia > Eucommia ulmoides. Next base: position 9,919,253 of record CM028333.1, on the reverse strand, counting down.
AGCCCCTAAACAATTTTTGTTTGTTTCTAAAAATTAAGAACAGAACGGAAACATATGTTTATTCAAGGTGTACACATAAGATCCTAAAAAATTCATTCAAATTGTCAAGAAATTCCAAACAAACACAAATACAGAGTTTTGAATACCCCTTTTGCACGCTTCTAAAGAAGAAAGTAGCAGCAGTAATAGTAAATTAAGTACACGGAAATCAATGGAGAATGGGGTTTTTCTTTCTTTTCTCTCTCCCCCATCCTCAAATTAAATATATCCAGATTCAGTTCTCCACACCAAGAATGAATTCATGTCAGAATAAAAATCCAAAGAAAAAAAAAAAAGGAAGAAACAAACAGCAAGTCATCTTCATTGTAACCGCAGCTGCAACTTTTTGAGATGCTCCAGCAAAGAACTTGCCTTCCTCTTCGCCCTCTCGGTCCCGCTGTTCGTCAGTTCCGATAGAGGTATCACCGCACCAAGCCGACTCAAACAAGCCAGATTCTCCAGATCTCTCTTACACAAGGAAAGCAAAATTGCTGCCGCGTTCTCTTTGTTTCTGGGCAGCCCAGTCCTCAAAAGATCGATCAAAACCGGTATAGTACTCGCCTGAACAATAGCGGCTTTTGCCTCCTGGTGGCTGGCCAAAACCGAAAGTATAGTCAAAGCTTCATCCACCATACAAGCGCCACTCGATTCTTTAAGCATCTTCAACAAAGCATTAATAATCCCTGCCCTTATGGCTCTTCCTTTATTTCCCTGATATATACACAGGTTAAACAATGCGGTTGCAGCATCTTTTTTGCCCCTGACACTTCCATTCTGGAGCAATTCCACCAGGGCCGGAATCGCTCCGGACGCTCCAATCAAGATTTTGTTCTCGTCGGCGAGTGATAGGCTGAAGAGGGTTGCGGCAGCATTTTCTCGGGCCTCCATGGTTCCGGCACGGAGGACCTGGACAATCGAGGGGACAGCGTTCGCCAGCATGATGAGCCCCTTGTTGTTTTCGTATATCGAGAGGTTGAGGATCGAGGTGACGGCGTTCTCCTGGGTGAGATTATCGTCGGAGGTCAAAAGGTTTACCAGAATCGGAATTGCTCCAGCTTCCGCCACGAGGATCCTGTTGTCGGTGCTTCGTTTCGACAGGGATCGAATCTCGGCGACTGCGGAACGTATCTCATCGGTATCGCGGCTTGAAAGCTTCCGGACGAGCATCGAAATTACGGCTATGTCCTCGGTGACATCGCGGAATGACCCGTCGCTCTTTTTGATTCGACCATTAGTGAGCACAGTCGGCTGCTCAACGCCGTGTTTGGAACACCACTCGGTGATGAGGCTTCTTAGGACATAGTTTGGCGTCAGCGTCAGGTTTTGGAGTTTCTGTTGTGTTTTCGGGCACGTCGTATTGCCGCAATCTATCCATCTCTGGATGTATGATCTCTCATAAGTCTGCAGCACAAAATTTGGGGGGAATTATTACCTTGTCCTTGAAATAATGCACCTTTTAATTTTGTCTTCGAATAAATTCTTAGTCGTTTTAGTTAATATTAATTATCGAGTTTATATCAACTTCATACTGATAAAGATTGGTTTGCTCTATAAACAGGATTTAGAAAAAACTAAATTTTTTATTCGGAAGGTGAATACAATAAGAACCATAAGGTAACAAGATTTGATAATTCTAATGGGGAAAAAAAAATTGGGCAAGAAGGTTTTGTTTTTTTACCTGTCCTGTAGCAACAATAACAGGATCTCTCATGAGTTCAAGAGATATAGGGCACCGAAAATCATCAGGAATTACAGGAGATTCAGGCTTTTTGCGGGCTTCATCATCTCCTTCGTCTGAATTCTTTGGTTCATTGATCATCGAATCCGAAGCAATTCTCTTTGAAACATTACCCTTTAGGGGGATTTTGATTTTCGATCTTACTTCATGATCCACATTACCGGTACTCTCTAGGTGGAGGCTTCCAATTAGCCTGTTGCCCGAGAAGTGCAGAGGATCTATCTCTTTTTCCAATGGCTGGGATAGTGCGCGAGACAATAGGTTCGAATTTAGAGGCCCACCGTATCTTTCTATGGCTCGTTTCAACTGGGTTCTCACCAATTCAATCTGGCCAAAAAAACAAACAAGAAATGTAATCCGTGAACCAAACAGGGTACAGCCCAGCCCTCGCATGGCACAAAGCCTGAAATCAGATTTCCTACCTGTTCATGAACTTCCTCCGAGATGTCAAATTGATCATACGGTACGTTTCCCAATGCTTTCTCAAGCTTCCATGTCACACATTGAAATTGAAACGCAATTTTCTTGGCTGCTCCCTCCTAAGATCAAGACAAGTATCGAATTTTTCAGAATTGTAGGTCTAATTGCAAAATTGCTGTAGGGATGAGTTTATGTTAGGCTACCGTTAGGGATTGTAATTTGCAAAAGGGATAGTTCATCTCTAACTAGATTACCTGTTTGGGCAAATCTTATGATTGTTTCAATTGCAAATTCTATGTCATTGCTGTTGACGAAGGTGTCAATATCAACATACACAATCTCTAAAACTGTTTCTCACCTAATTAAACAATCCATACCAAACCACGATCTACCCCAATCTTCAAGCAATCAATGTCTCAATTCAGCTCAGGTTTCAAAGTAATCAAGAAGTTATCACATTGATCATAATTGAGGTGTTAATTTTTTATTTTCTTTTCCAAAATGAATGAATTTCAGATCAGTAAATAAGCCCAGAATCTATTCATCAGATTATAGAAAAAAAAAAAATTGACATTGCTGCAACAAAATCAAAATCCCTAGTAAAAGTCAGAGCAGAAGAAAAAGAAGAAGATTTTCCATATAACCTACGCTTCCATTTCCACCTAATTGCAGCCAAACTAACATAAAATCATACTACAAAAATGGAAATCACTAAACAACTAATTCAATCGATTCATATTAGTATCTCAGTATGTAGATAATTTATAGCAATTAGCACTTACAGATGAGATCTTGGGATCTACGTTGCCGGCGGTCAATAGCAGCCTTTTAGCCGCCTGGAGAGCCACCGTCAGATCAGACAAGCACGATTTGGACGAGGAAGAACAATCCAGCTCCTCCTTGTTGAAATCCCTTATTTCCTCGAGCAAATGAGCCAGCAGAGCCACCCTGCGGGAAAGGTCCGTACAGTCTTTCCTGAATGACCCGGTGAAGCCGGCACCCGAGATCCGAACTATTTCGTGGACTAGGCGGAGCGACATCTGCGTGGGGGAAGTAGTGGTGGTGGAGGCGACGGCAGTGGCGCCGGCGGGTGCTTCTCCGCCGGCCATGTGCCGTAATGGTATAGACGGATTTCTCTCTATCTCTGAAGCCACGATGTGCAATATGCAATGTGCAATGAAGACAAATGTAGTCATGAGCTTGGGTTAAAAAAGCTGGAAGTTTTTCTCATATTATTTTTATATATCGTTATACGGTTAGAGAGAGAGGCTTAAATTTCTCCACACACCCCCGGATTAATTGTTTGTTTCAATTTGCACCTTCAAATTTCTAAATGGTGTTTTTGTGGCATGTTCCTTATTTTATCCTTAATTTTAAAAAAGTCTCATACACAATTGTAACTTGTATTTTAATCTCACTCATTAAAAAAAAAAAGTGAAAGACCCAATACACTCTTATAGTTACATATGTTCAACTTTTGTGTTTAATATTTGTTCGATATAACAAATATGACACAAGTACATGTAATTTGTAACATGTAACTAATATTAAACAGATGTGAGAACATACAAGACTAATACGCAAACAAAAACTAATTTAAGAGACTAAATCAAAATTTATTATTACATATGCTATTTGGGACTAATCAATGATTGTCCCATTTCTAAATTGTGGGTAATATTTCCAATTGGACAGTGTTGGCAAACTGAACCGCATATAAAATGTAAATTCAGGGTCGGAAATGCAATTTAACCGAGAGAAAGAGACGTAGAGATAGGAGGAGAGGAAATTATGGATGTGAAGAGAGAGGATAAAGGAGAATTAAAAAAAAAAAATGGAAAAATGAGAAGGAAACAGAGTAATACAGTTGGAGGGTGGAATCTTGTGACATTGGTTTAGAATTTGTATGGCTGTAAAGATAAGCCATTGTTGTTAGGCAATTATTGATGCCCTGTTTTTTAATATTTTTTTACTTCTTAAAACAATTACACTATTGACCCCTAAAATTCAGGGAATTCTATATCTAGGCCTCAAATATATTTTAATAATCCATATCTAAGTTTAAAGATGAAAAGTTAAGATTGAATCTTCAATCTAGTACGTTTAAATTTTTGTGTACCACTAAATCTACTCAACAATTTAAATGAAGAGATCAAATATTTGGAAGAAAAGTTCATGTTTAAAAATTTTACCATTTCAGTTTCAAAGCGGTTACATTTAGTTATACTTTGCACTGTTTAAATTTTGTATATATATTTTATTAAATAATTTTTTATTATTTATTATTTTTCACACTTAATATTTGAAAAGCGATATAGTGCATTTGCGCACTGAAATTCTTGGTCTATTAGGTGGCGTTTGGTTAGTGTTTTTGTTTTTATGTTTCTACTTTTAATAAACTTGAATGTGATGGGATGAAATAAAAATTCTATTTTTGTTCTATAGTATCCCGAAAACATAAGCATGTTTGGTAACCACTTTTGTCCTAATTTTTTTTTTTAATTCATGAAAACAAAAACTATAAACACGTTTGGTTGCAACATTTGTTCCTTTTTTTTTTTTCTTTAAATGTATGGTGGTCGGCGTGATGGTGGTAGCCGGCAAATGGTGGTGCCCAACGAGATAATAATGGGAATAATTTTGTAAGAGTGAATAGGAATCAACATTTTTTTGTTTCTCACATTCTTAAAAAAAAAAAAAAAAAAAAAAAATCAATAAATAGTCCCAAATTAAAACTATTATTTTTAATGATAATTGTAAAAGTAATTTAATACAACAATCTTAAACTATGTAAAAAGAAAAATAGAGATAGGAATCACTGTCACGTTCAAAAGATTGTCAAGAACTACTTTTCTCAAAAACTCTAGAAACACCTCCTAGTAAACAACCAAATTCCTATTAAACTACATAATTTGTTTGTTGATTATTATAAAATTTATCTATAATAATACATTGGATTCCCCCATAAGAATATTTTTGTCATCCCCAATATTTAAACATGGAATACAGCCATTAAACAATATAATTAAACCCAAATACTAAAATAAAGTTTGGCAATCATGGAAGTGAAGCCACATAATTGAATCTACATAGTAAAATTTTAGGGTTTTAAATGGGTTTATTTTTAATTTTAATTCTTGACCTCTAATTTTAGGCAACCAAACACCAACAGAACTAGCATGTGCCCACCCAGGGTGAGTACATGTCCTCATCAAGTTTTAAAAATTACACTAGAATAAATGACTTTACTATCTTGTGCAATATCATTGTAAGATTCAAACTTTTATCTACTAAAATTAAGTTTTTATTTATATTAAGTGCCCCAATATACATTTTTACCTTTGGTCTAATTTTTTTTTTCCTCTTTTTTTCTTCTCTTAATTTAACTAATTTCATGTTAAATAAAAATAGATATATCATAATAGATATATAATGTGTTAATTCTAGTAATACATTGATTGTGAATAATAATTTTTTATTAATTTTCTTAAATACATTTTATTTAATTTTTTATAATTATTTTGTTGTGCATTCTTTTATTAGAAATCATAAATCTGTCCTGACTACCTAAGAAGAAATTAACACTCACTACATGTGACAAGAGGATGTCGATGAGTTGGCGAAATGCCCGAGTCGTAATTTACTGTTTCCTTTTATTATTAAAAATAAATTTTAATTTGTGTGTGTGGGTGTGTGTTTTACTTGTATGGAAAGGATATTGAATGAGGGGAGAAAGAGTCAAGTAAATTAGGGGGCCCATCCCATGGGATTGAATAAAAATCAAATTGTGCAGTCGGTCCACGTTTTTTTGTGACAACCAACTAAGAAAGAAATAAATGAATGCAGAAGGCGATAACAATAACGTGGCTAGTGGCAAAATTTCGGCTGTGGTGGGTCTCTCATCATTCATATTCATATGCGGACCGCGTCTTTGTGGCGACAAAATTTTAGGTTTCAAATGTCCGCATTCCGTTTCCCAGACAATCATAATCTTTTGGTTTCATGCTATTGTATAGGAATAATTACCGCGCATATCCATAATGTTTCAAATTATCTAGGAAAAAAGTACAATTTAAATTTTCTAATTATTGACACATTTTTAAGTGATCCCTCTAAGTTTAAACGTTTTATTTTAAACCCTCTACGTATCATAACGTTTCAAAATGATCCCTCCATTAGAGATTCCGTTAAAACTAACAGAATCTCAGGAGAAAAATAGTATTTTCAAATTTTTTAATCATTTTTAATTTTTTTTTTCTCTCTCTTCCTCCCCTTCTCTCTCTCTCCTGCCACCTCTCTCTCCTTCCTCTCCCTTTCCCCGCCACCTCCCTCTCCCTCTTCCTCCCCTTCCCCTCTCTCCCTCCCGCCCCACCCCCTGTTTCAAGGGGTGGAATCACCCCCTGTTGCAGAGGGTGGGGCGGGAGGGAGAGAGGGGAAGGGGAGGGAGAGGTGGCGGGAGAGAGGGAGAGGAAGGAGAGGGAGAGAGAGAAAAAAAAATTAAAATTAATTAAAAATGATTAAAAAAATGTAAAAAGATCATTTTGCCCTTAAATTCCGTTAGTTTTAACTGATTTTCTAACGGAAAGATCAAATTGAAACGTTATGATACGTAGAGGATTTGAAATGAAACGTTTAAACTTAAAGGGACCACTTAGAAATGTGTCAATAGTTAGAACGTCTAAATTATACTTTTCCCAATTATCTATCAATTGATATTGTTTTAAATTAAACAGTAACTTGATTTTTTAAACTGTTTAGTCTCAAATTCAAAAATATTAAAATTTTCATGACTAAAATAATCTTATAAGATTTACGAGATTCAAAATTCTCATATTAAACAATTTTAGCAAAAAACAAAAAACAGTTTCCACAAATAACGTAAGAGTTTTTCTATTTTCAGTTGTATTCAGAATTGAACGAGTTAAATATGTACTCCATTTCATATTTAGTTAATGTTTACATTAAATACTGGGAAAAAAAAAAAAAAAAGAGTTTATGATCGTATGAGACGCGAAACATGTGCACTATCATAGAGAACGAATATTATATTCAATATACATACAAATATAAGAGATATGATTTAGTGTTTCGCGGAAGAGATACCCTATTTTTAACAAACAGTCATGTTATATATAACACCAACATACAAATGGAGAGGTTTTAATTTTGTTAAAACATGTGCACCGTTAGAGAGAATGTGTAACACCCCGAGAAAATTTATATTTTCGAAAATATTATTTTATATAAGTCAATATTTTTGGGTTATTTTATATATTATAAAAATTTATTTTCTAAATAAATGTTTGATAATTTTTTGGAGTTAAATACTAATTTTAATTTGATTTTTAAAAGTTTTAGAACTATTATGCTATTTAAAATATACTTTAAAGAGTTTTGGAATATAATTGATATTTTTATTTTATTTTAATTGAATAATTAGTGCAAATAAATAAATTTAAAAAAAATATTATAATAATTATGTGGTTGAAATTGATATCTTTCTGATGTAGGTAAAGTCGAGTCTCATCCACGTGTCAACCACCATAGCTACAGATATGCCACATCACCAGCTGCCTCATATCAGCCCAGTGTATAGACAGCCCAGGGTGTTCTCAGGTCGACAGTTGATGAGAGATCGAAGTGCCCAGACCGATCTCCATGCATTTGGCCCGGCCTGGCTCGCTTCTCCGGCAGGCCGGACCCATGTCCCCGTCATCAATAGTAATAAGCCCCAGCCCCAAGCCCATAGCTCTAATCTGTTGTGCCGTCTACACACTTGACTGCTTACCGGTAATCCGAGCTTAAGGCCTTAATTTTGTTTACGCTAATCACACTTCTGCCTATAAATAGGAGGCTTCCCCAACACCTTGGGAAGAGGAAAAAACCATTCTAGAGAGAGAAATTTTGCCTTAGATCGGTCAGACAGGTCGAGGTAACAATAACTCTCTGACCTATATTTTTACCCTAGACTCTTACTCTCACACCGGATGGGACACGCCGGGAAAAACCTGGTCGTCTTTTGTGCAGGTGACGGATTGGAGTTTGGCCCGGACAACGGCCAAGATCGTGGAAGGAAAACAAGACCCGAGCTCGGATTTAGGCCAGACCGAACCTGTCCGACCCAGCTGCAGCATGTGAGGAAGTTCGACCCTTACGCTCCTCTTACCCCTGATTCAAGAGTATTCGAACCATACTGCTGGTTGGACCAATTTTCGACACCAACAGTTTGGCATCGTCTGTGAGAAGCACTAGTAAAAGCCTTCTCCAAGTCATCAGCTACCTACTCCGCTAAGGTTTGATGAACACAAGGTCTTGTCACTCTCACCGATCAGAAAACATAAGCCACCCATTGAATAGACAGCTCGGGGATGATATGTCATGAGCACTATGGCAGAAAACTAGGGTCACAGCCCGCCAAACAGTCAACGAAGAAGACGTAGACGCTGAAAGGCAAAATTTCAGTGTCGAAGGACTCTACCCCGCCAGGCTCGACAATGTGGAACGCCAGCTTGGCAAGTTCCAGGAGTACTTCGACATTCTCCTCTCCTGTATTCCTCCGTCCCTAGTTGAAAGGGGGTTGGACCTCCATGTTGCGAATGAGGGGGCCTGTCCACAGGAGTCTAGTGATCGAGCGCTAGTCTCTCATGGACAGATGGATCGAGCTTGGCCTCGGGCCATTAACCGAGCACTAAGGGGAAGGGATCTTGACCCCCCTAGTGGCCTCGACATCAGTTTCAAGATCAACTCAGGGGCAAAGATCCGAGGACCGACCTGGGTCTCCACCGGCTTAAGAGTACAACCATCGTGAGCGTTCCAAGCACTGATCTCACCAAGTCCGGGAGGTGGATTCCTACTCCCCACCACAAGCTCGTAGGAGGGAGCCCAGACCTGTTGCCAGTCATATTGTCACCCCAGAGAGGGTGACGATAGCGATGGAACGACGCCTGGCAGAAATAGAGGTCACCCTCAGTCTAATGCGCAATACCAGGGGAGCCCCCGGGCTTCATACCAGAATTCGGTCTTCCTTCACTGCGGAAATCACGGAAGAGGCAATTTTGTACCGATTTCCGAACCCCCTAGCAGCACAATACGATGGGACAACTGACCCGATAGACCATCTCTCCATGTATGTTTCCCACATGGATGTACACGTTGCTACCAACGCCATCAGGTGTAAGTTATTTTCACTCGGACTAACTGGTCCTGCCAGGTTGTGGTTCAACAACCTCCCACCAGCCTCGATCTCTACATTTCTCTAGCCTGAGCAGTAGTTCATAGAGAGGTTCAACCAGTCACAACATAGGCCCAAGACCGCCTCTCACCTCCTTAGCGTCAGGCAGGAAAAAAATGAGAACCTGGCCGATTACATGCACCGATTTTCAATGGAGTCCCTTGCGTGTGAGGGAGTGTCTAATTAGGTAACACTCAACGCCTTCATTGGCGGACTAAGGCACCGACAACTCCTATATGACCTGAATTCCAAGCTAGCTGCCAGCCTCCGTGAGGCACTTAACCTTAGTACCAATTTTTACAAGTTCGTCCTCGCCGACAAGATTACGAAAGAGAATGAAGATCTTCTTAGAAAGAAGTTCTGAGTCGACGAGTATACGAGCCGATCTCAAGCTTCTTGAAGACTCCGAGCAGAGGGAAGGTTGGGGTCGTTGGTCGGCGTTAGGAGGCCGTCTTCAGGTCCCCGTCTGGTCATTTATACTCCCCCTAACCGCCTCCATCGCAACCATCTTCGCCGAGAACGCCAGAAAAGGTATGTTCTCACTCGCGCCTCCCGATACGGGGAAGCCCCTAGGAAAATCGACTGATAAGTATTGCGACTTCCACAGGAGCAATAGTCATGCCACTAACGAATGCTTTCAGCTGAAGGAAGAAATTGAAGCCCTCATCCGCAGAGGCTACCTCAAAAATTACGTCCGTCAACCTGACAAAGATCGGTCCGACTCGAATGACTGTTGTGACAGACACCGAGAACAGCACAGAAAGCGGAATGATAATCGAGCTCAGCCCCGTGGTGAGCAAGCTAGGGACAACTCCGACCTGAGAGTCGATGGCGAAATCAACGTGATCCACGGCAGCCTGGGTTTCGAAGGGAAAACATCTTCTTCTCAGAAGAGGTACGAAGCCAAGAGTAAGAGAAAAGCGGAACATGGCATCTATGAGGTTAACACGATAGATGTTGTCTCGCATAATATGATCTCCTTCAGTGAGGCTAGCCTGAAGGGGGTGCACGTTCCGCATGACGACACCCTGGTTATTGCAGCCCTAATCAATCATTTCAAAATAGCGAGGATACTCGTCGATAGAGGTATCTCGGTAAACATTATCTTCAAGAGAGCCTTCGATAAAATGAGTGTAGAATCGAGCTCCGTGTAGCCGATCAGATCCTCCCTCATCAGGTTTGGTGGCAACGTGGTCAGTTCGGTCGGCTGGGTCTCTTTGCCCGTCACCGTTGGCTCCAGCCCTGACGTCAACATCGTCTAGTCCAAATTCCTTATTGTTGATAGGCCATCTCCGTACAACGCGATCATGGGCCGGCCCACTGTGGCCGCCCTGAAGGCCGTATGCTCCCATTTTCACTAGAAAATGAAATTCCATGGATTCGAGGGTTGAAGAAGTACAAGGGAACCAAAAAATAGCAATTATAGTCAAAGCCAAAGCTGTGTACCCCGCGTCGAATGGACGGGGAGCTCGTGGTCTTCGCTGACGGGGTTGAGCCTGTTTCGATCGACGATCTGCGTGACGATGAGCCTATCCTGCGATCCCATGAAGATCTGGTTTATGTTTCCATTCACCCCGTTATCACAAAGAGAACGGTGAGGATTGGGGCTCGACTGAGCCCAGAAGAACGATCCAGCCTGACCAAGCTGTTGGTAAGAAACCAGGACGTTTTTGCCTGGTCACACAACGAACTTTATGGTATTGATCCAAGTGTTGCCATGCACCGACTACACGCCGACGTTCACCATCCGCCTGTTCGCCAAAAGAGGAAGAAGTTCTACCCAAACCGTCGGAAGATAATAGAAGATAATATGGATAAGCTCATCAGGTCGGATGTTGTGGAAGAAGTCAAGTTCCCGGGCTGGCTTGTGAATGCCGTGCTGGTCCTGAAGGCCGACAACAAATGGCAAATTTGCATAGAGTTTGAAGATCTAAACAAGGCCTACCCAAAAAACTTCTTTCTATTCCCAAGGATCGACATCGTAATCGACGCTACAGCGGGGCACGAGTGACTCAGTTTCCTCGATGCTTACACTGGATACAATCAAATCTCCATGTATCCCTCGATTAAAATCAAGACCTCATTTATCACCGACATGGGCACCTACTGCTACAAAGTCATGCCGTTTGGCCTCCATAATGCAGGGGCCACCTGCCAGAGGCTTGTCAATAAAATGTTCAAGGAAGAAATCGGGAGCACGATAGAGGTATACATCGACGACATGCTCGTGAAAAGTTGTCGGGCTGAAGATCACCTCAACTACCTCTAAGCCTACTTCGACTAGCTCCAGGCATACCGCATGAAGTTGAATCCAAGCAAGTGTTTTTTCAGCGTGTCCGCTGGTAAGTTCTTGGGCTTTATGGTTTCCCAGCGCGGCATTGACGCGAATCCCAACCAGATCAGTGCAGTGCTCGGCATAGCCCCTCCTCGGAATAAGAAAGAGGTCCAGATGCTGACTGGTCGGTTAGCTGCCCTGAACCGGTTCATCTCTAGGTCGTCCGAAAAATGCCTCTCATTTTTCAAAATTCTCAAGGAGAACAAGGCATTCGAATGGACCGAGGAGTGTGAACGCGCCTTTGGAGAGCTGAAAAGATATCTGTCATCGGCTCCCCTGCTCACTACACTACAGAAGGGCGAAGACCTCCTTTACTTCGCGGCCTCCTCGACGGCCGTCAGCGCCGCCCTGGTCAGGGAGGACACCGGTGTCTAGAGCCCGATCTAATACTCGAGCCTTATCTTAATCAATGCTGAAACGAGGTACACGAAATTCAAAAAATTGGCCTACACCCTACTAATCGCCTCAAGGAAGCTACGCTAATATTTTCAAGCTCACACTATAGTGGTGTTGATGGACCAACCGTTAAGGCAGATTCTCCACTCCCCTAATATTTCGAGGAAGTTAATGAAGTATAGCCCGGAACTAGGCCAATTCCATATCGAGGGACCTTCCCCAAGGAGGAGCCCGTTCCTAATCAAGGTGAATCCGAGCAGACCTCTGGAGTCCTGGGGTGGATCGAAAGCTTGGCTGACCTTGGCCCTGACACGTGGCAGCTCTTCACCAACGGATCCTCCAATCAGAGCGGTTCGAGTGCCGGGATAGTCCTCGTGGCCCCAGATAAGGAAAAGATCAAGTACGCCCTTAGACTTGGATTCTGATAGGTGTAAAATACCAATCTATTTCTAAACCGGATTTGATAGTTTTCGAGTGTTTTAGTTTTATTTAATTTTTTTTTAATTTTTTTTTATGTAATTCAGGTGTAGGGATGCAAACAAGGGACAAATAAGCGAAAACGGTGGGAAAACAATGAAAAAATGATGAAGAACAAGGTTTCAAGATTGCAGAATCTCGGCTTAGGCAGAAATTCCTCGGCCTAGGCGAAGTTGAGGCAGAAGTCCCTCGGCCTAGGCGAAAATTCCTCAGCCTAGGCGAAGTTGAGGCAAAAACTTTGGAGCAGCTCCTCGACCTAGGCGGAAATTCCTCGGCCTAGGCGAAGTTGCGGCAGAACCTTAACCGACATCACTTCTGCCTAGGCGGAAATTCCATCGTCTAGGCAAAATCCTCTGCACAACAAACATATATTTTTAGATATTTTGAAACCTTGCACCTATAAAATCATTTTCCCCTCATTTCCATTAATACTCTTGGATGTTTTGAGAGCCCTTTTCACCTTAGATAGGATTAGATAATTTAGGAGTAGATTAGAGTAGTTTTAGGAAGTGATCCTTGGCTAATTCTTGAAGAGCTAAAAGAGGAAGTTCATTAATGGGGAAGAGGAAGCTCGGGAGGATCGTTCTTTGGCGAAAGTGGACTACTCCACTTTAAGATTTGGCTTTTCTTTCCTTGTTCTCATCTTTGTACTTAATGTTTATTATTAATGATGATGATCTCCTCTTGATTTAATATTGTAATGGCTAAGATCATGTTAGTTTAGTTAGATATTAGTTAGGGTTAGATATAATTCATGTAACTATCTCTTTGGTTGAATATAAGTTATTTCAATGGTTTGTTATCCAATTCCAATTGTGTTTACCGTTATTTCACCTTTATTATGCTTGTTACGATAAACAGAGAATATGGGGTTTGGCACTCGAGAGAGGTAATCCCGGATTTGGATTAGGGTTAAACACAACGCGACGATCCAATAACCCGGGAGGAAGTTGGAGAGTGTGCAATCCATGAGATTGGGTTAAGACTCACGTGGCTATGTGTTCGGAAAGGCATTCGAGGGGGACTTCAGCATCAATGCGAAGTCATGTATTCACTCGTTTTTCACTCGAAAGAGAGAACGAGTGAGTTATAGATACCGAGATTGTTAGATGTGATGATAACCATTATTGATAACTAAACTAAGCCAAATATGTATTAAGTTAATGAAATCGATCCCTAGTTAATTAGTGTAATTAGAATTAATCCTTAGGAGTAGTTTTAATTAGTTTAATTTAAAATGTTAATTGAATCGTCAGGATAATATGAGACTACATAAATTGTGGTACTTAATTATTCACACTTTCCCTGTGGGAACGATATTCGATCTTCAAAGATCCATTATATTAAAACTTAGGCCTTGTATACTTTCGAGAGTAAGTAGCGGCGTATTTCACGCGCTACCAGATTTCGAGCTACAAATAATGAGGCTAAGTATGAGGCGTTGTTAGCCGGGCTGCGGTTAGACCAAGAATTTAACGTGAGAACCCTTCTTGTGATGTGCGATTCTCAGCTCGTGGTCAATTAGGTCAACGATGATTACCTCGCAAAGGACCCGAGTATGGTGGCCTATCTAGAGAGGGTGAAAGACCTGACAAAACTCTTTGACAGGGTGAAAGTCACGCAAATATTCTGAGAAGAGAATAGGCACGCCGACGCCCTGGCTAACCTGGCCTCGGTGGACGAATACACACTTAAGAGGATGGTCCCCGTTGAATTTCTCACCGAGCCGAGCACAGTCTCCTTAGGCGAGCCCCCGATGATATGCATCCTGGATTCCGAGCCGACCTGGATGGACCCCATAGTGAGATACCTCACCAACAGGATGCTTCCCATTGATCAGGCTCACTCTCAAAGAATATGGTACCAGGCAGCGCGGTACGCCCTCATCGATGGGGTTCTTTATTGAAAATCCTTATCCGGTTCGTATTCCCGGTGTCTCCGACCTGAAGAGGCTGACTACGTCATGAGGGAAGTCCACGAGGGGATTTATAAAAATCAATCGGGGGGCAAGTCCCTAGTTAGGAAACTGCTCCTGACCGGGTATTACTAGCCGAAGATGCTAGAAAACGCGGGAGAATTCATGAAAAGGTGTGACAAGTGCCAGCAATTTGTCACACACCCTTACGCCCCACCGACGGAGCTGGTCCCGATGTCCAGCCCGTGGCCATTCGCCTAGTGGGAAATCAACCTCCTCGGCCCGTTCTCCTTGGGGATTGACCAAAGAAAATTTCTTGTCGTCGCCATCGACAACTTCACTAAGTGGGTTGAAGCCGAGTCACTTGCAACGATCACCAAGCAAAGGATTCAAGACTTTGTATGGAAACACCTGATTTGCAGATTTGGCATACCAAAGGCTATCGTCTCCGACAATAAAAAGCAGTTCGATAACAACCTGTTTGCAGAGCTGTGTGCCGGGCTGTGAATCAAGACGAAATTTTCCTCCCCCGGCCACCCCCAGGCCAACGGACAAGTCGAAGTAACCAACCGGACTATCTTGCAAAATTTGAAAACCCATGGACAAATAAAAGGGGTTATGGGTGGAAGACCTCTATCTTGTGTTATGGGCTTACCACACGATAGCCCGGACACCGACCGGCGAGACGCTTTTTGCGATAACATTCGGTTCGGAAGTTGTGATCCCTGTGGAGGTTGGAAAACCCTTTCCCCGCACAACCCGCCCATTCAACCCAGCCGAGAATGGGGCAGATCTGGCCCTAAACCTCAATCTGCTTGAGAAAATGAGGGAGCGAGCTCAGATTCATCAAGTCGCCTACCAGCAGAGGACGGCCCGGTACTATAATCGCCGCGTCCGTCCTCGATCTTTTGATGTTAGGGACCTCGTCCTAAGGAAGGTCACCCTAGCTACTAAGGAGCAAAATGTCAGGAAGCTAGAACCGAGCTGGGAAGGTCCCTACCATGTAGTTAGCATAGCCCTGCTAGGCACGTACAACTTGGAAACGAAAGATGGGGTACTACTCAGGTACCCCTAGAACACTGAACACCTCAAACGCTACTACCAAACCAACGATTGAAATCCATAAAACTTATCCTACATTTTGTATTTTGATCTCACAAGAGTTGTAATGGAAAAGGTTGTAGTCAATAAAAAGATAAGCATTTTTGGTTCAATAAATTTCTAGTTTATGCAAAATAGCACGTCTACGGATCGGACCCTAAAGAAGATCGACAAAGCTCGAAAAAATCAGGCTGGGCAAATCGTCTGGGGGCAAAACGATCCCATAGATTCTAAGGCGGGAAAGGGTAGCCCTCTGAATGCCGAAAGACTGGGGTGATCCGTCCCAAAGGCCCTCTCCCTGTAAAGGCAGAATCGAGCAGTCCCCGGGCCAAAGGTCGGGGGTGGGCCATGCTCCAGCCATCAACCCAGGCAAAGGTAGCCCTCTAGCCTCAGGAATTATCCAGGGATAATACAAAATCGGAGGCCACACCCTGGAAGAAGATCGGTAAGCCCGAAAAATCAGGTTGGTCAGATCGTCTGGGGGGTAAAGTGACCTACAATTTAATCAAAACACCAGCTAGGCGACGGAGACCGATCTCAATGTCCTGCTTGACAAGACACCCAGGAAACCCGACTGACACGGGCTCACTTGGTCGTCTGGGGAGCAAAATCAAAGTAAGTGATGAAATTGGGCCAATAACTAAAAAAAAAAAAACACTACCTTAATAGCTCGTTCAAGCCGAGCTGCTGCCTTAGTCGTCTGGGGGGCAAAGTGTCCAATTGTAGCACATTCACCAGTACATACCACGTGATGAAAGAATGTCGGGCACCATTAAGTCGACCACAACAGCTCGCTCAACACAAGCTCTTCTGATCGACTGGGGGTAAGGTATGTGTAGATTGTCGGGCACTGGATTGGTGCTCCAGCTCAGCAAATCTTGGCGACTTGCGAAAACAAAATAAAATTTATTTTTCAAATATCATTGTCGTCAACCATCCATCAAAGCAAAGATACAAAAGAAGAAGGAGCAAAACAA
Organism: Eucommia ulmoides; assembly: GCA_016647705.1. Classification (NCBI taxonomy): domain Eukaryota; kingdom Viridiplantae; phylum Streptophyta; class Magnoliopsida; order Garryales; family Eucommiaceae; genus Eucommia; species Eucommia ulmoides. The sequence continues at coordinate 9,902,624 of CM028333.1, read as the reverse complement.
AAATTATATTCAGATCGTCAAAATGTACAAAAAAATAATAATAATAATAACGGGACTACTACCCGTGATGTACAAGCCCGCTATCTACTAGGCCGAACAAAAAGAAAAAAAATAAAAAGAAATAAAAAACTAAGTTAGCTGGTCACGCTGGGCTGGTGGCTAGGAGGCTACTGCTCCGTATCGGACTGCTCAGCGATGGCCTTCTCTACTGTTTCTTTCTCGCTGGATCCGGGAGGTCAGTTCGGCTCAGTTTCCTGGATGGCCGGTTCGACACTCGGTTTGGTATCCTGCTGGGCCTGAGCTTCAGCGATGTCTTTGTTGATCAGCTCGAGGGTTAACTTGGTATGGTCAACTTCGGAGAACTGATGGTGCAAGGAGTTAACTGCTCCCTTGAAACCGAGCCTGATCACGCTGACGGTAATGCTATCTTGGAGCCTATTGAATTCTTCACTTTTTTTGTACAGGGCAACCGCCTCAACTCGAGCTTTCTCAAGCTCGGCCGCTTGATCGCTCTGGAGCTCCTCAAGTCGCGACCGAATAATGTGCTTGGATCATCTCGACTCTTCAGCCCTCTTCTCCGCGGCTTTCTTCTCCTCACGCATTCTGTCCATCTCGCCGGTTATCCACTCCATCTCATTCTTGTAGTCTTCCAGGAGACGGATGTCCTTCTCCCTTGCCTTCATTAGTCCTTCGACAGTTTGGATGTCCTAGTGTAGGCAAGCACCAACCTCCAGCGAAGAGAACACCCCTTGCAAGGTCAACAACGTTGTCATTAAAAACTTAAAAGGTTTCAAGTACTAAGCGTTGCCCAGGGAGAATAACTTACCGAAAGCGCATGCCAATTCATGTCGGCATTGAGTTTGGCATCGGTCTTCGTGGCGAATCTCGTCTTGTTCGCCAGCGGTACCATCCGCAGAGCGAATTTGGTCAGCACGCTTGCATTTTGGGTAGCAGGCTCGTCGGGGAGAAGCCCGATCAGGATAATGACCTCCTCAGCCCTTTCGTCACCACGGTGTGTCTGTTTTTCTTCTTGGACTGTGGTGGCGGGTTGGCTCTTCTTATGTCTTCTGGACAGCGCGTTAGACTTCCCCTCTTTTCTTTTCCCCTTGTCCTTTTTTACCAGGGGGTGGGGTCTTCCTGGGCGGTCTCCTTCTACTTAGCTCTTGCAGCGGCCGGGGACCCAGGTCTCCTAGGTGTTAGGACGGGCCCTGCCTGGCTGGTGGGCCTCACCTCCTCGGTCCTCTGGTTGGCCTGAGTACTTTGGGAGGCCAGCCATGCATCTACACTCTTCTTCGCCCTCTGGGCTATCGCAGCCGTGTCCATTTCTGAAAAATAAACAAGTATATAATTCGGTCAGTGATGAAGAAAAATAACTAAACTAAATGATCGGGATGAGCTCGAGGCACTTAGTGTTTCGAGAATTTGGGTTTAGGGTCGGTGCCAGAAGAGATAGGTCGCTCCAGAAGTAGACGTCGTACAAGCACGACGTGAGCAGAGAGCCGACATGTATAAACGATGTCCGAAGGATCACCTATTTCTCTTTTAGGATCTTCGTGCTAGGCTTACATTTCTTCGTCACTGAAAATAAAATGAGCACATTATAACGGAAACTGGGGTGAAGGGGAACGAGGTCCGAGCTGAAAAGGCTTACCCAGATCTCCCCAGTGCCTCTGGACTGAAAAATCGAACGACGGTGCCTCGTCGACCTCCCATCCGATACCTCCTAAGAAGAAGAACCCCGGCTTCCAATCCTTAATGGAGTCAGGATAGCCCTTGAGGAACTTTTGTCGGGCTGAGAGATAGAACCAACCCTTCCCGTCGAGCATGCCCTTCGCCAATAACAAAGTGTAGAATAGATCGAGAGATGGCGTAACTTCCTCTGTCAGGAAGATGATGTGAAATGACACGATCAGGTGGATGCTGTTGGGAGATAGCTTTGACAAGCACAAGCCCAAATCCCAACATACTTCCCTCACCTAGGGGTGGATGGGAAATCACAGGCCGGCCTACAGTTATTGGTCGTAGACCGCGATAAACCCCTCAGGTAGGTTGCATGCTCAGTCGTCCAGCCCGGCAGCGCGAAGAACTACCGAGTTGGGGATCGCGTACTTAGTACGCAGTTTACGGACCGCTTTTTCCGAGACGTCAGAATCCATCCTCCAGACCAAAGCGTCCGTGGGAACCTCACAAGCCAGTCGATGGGTAGTCGAGCTCACCTGCGGAGGACGCCCGGACGTTGATGGTCTAGCGGTCATGGAACCGCCAGAGGAACACACCTCACGCCTTGTCCTCAGAGACTCGCGGGATGGACCTGCCGCAAGGAGTACCCCTACTCCAGTCTCACACTAAGACTCCTCGAATGAATACGTCCACTGAATGGCGAGCTCCCACTCACTTATCGATCCGGAGGCCAGAGAGACAGTGGTGTCTGACTCCGTTGCAGATGAGCTGAGCTCTATTTGGACGCCCGGGGAGTACGCTGCTATCACTTCGATTAGGGATCCGCTATTCCTCGACCAGCCAGACCTAGAAACAGAAGACATGAAGAAGAAGATGAAAAGAATAAAATACAAGGACAGGAAGAGTACCATGCTCAGGAGGTCGGGAGGAGCTTTCGCGAAAATCTAGTGAGGAAATTTGAAGAATGGGTCGCGTATTTATAGGGTGCCGAGAAGTCGAACCATCGCATCACATCGAACTATTCGTAGGACTTCGATTCCCGCACCCTTGGCCACGTGTCGTGCATCCAGACAGATTGACAATCTGGCTTCTTCGAGAAGCCAAAAGGCGCGTTCGGTACATTTCAGTCTACTAGCTTCTAAGGGACGCCAATGGGCATACCCTATCGGGCTATGCCATCCCGATTCTGTCGTCCCCTCTCTCTTTTAACCCAACTGCTCATTCTGAGAGGCCTGACCACTGAATCCTCAGCGTCTTATGTTCCATTTCCACCCCAAGGCTTGGGGGACAACTGATGTGGGTAAAGTCGGGCCTCCTCCACGTGTCAACCACTATAGCTACAGATCTGTCACGTCATCAGCTGCCTCGTACCAACCCGATGTATAGACAGCTCGAGGTGTTCTCAAGTTGGCAGTTGATGAGAGATCGAAGTGCCCAGACCGATCTCCGTGCATTTGGCCTGACCTGGCTCGTTTCCCCAGTAGGCCGGACCCATATCCTCGTCATCAATAGTAATGGGCCCCAAGCCCAAGCCCATAGCTCTAATATGTCGTGCCGCCCACACGCTTGACTGCTTACTGATAATCTGAACTTAAGGCCTTAATCTTGTTTACGCTAATTACATTTTCGCCTATAAATAGGAGGCTTCCCCAATACCTTGGGAGAAGGAAAAAACCATTCTAGGGAGATAAACTTTACCCCAGATCGGTCAGACAGGTCGAGGTAACGGTAACTCTCCGACCTATATTTCTACCCCGGACTCTTACTCTCACACCGGAAGAGACACGCTGGGAAAAACCCGGTCGTCCTTTGTGCAAGTAACGGATTGGAGTTCGGCCCAGACAACGGCTAGGAGCGCAGAAGAAAACACAAGACCCGAGCTCAGATTTAGGCCAGACCGAACCTGTCCAACCTGGCTGCAGCACGTGAAGAAGTTAAGCCCTTACGCCCCTCTTACCCTTGATTCGAAAGTGTTCGGACCATACTGCTGGTTGGACCAATTTCCGACACCAACACTTTTCAAGGAAGATATCAATTTCAAACCATATATATAATATATATTGTAATATTAATAGTAAGAAGAAGAATGTTGATGATCAAACCAATTACTATATAGGTATATGAATATTAAGCTTGACACGTGTATGCATGAACTTAATATATATACATTAAGCATAGATCATTATATATATATATATGGAAAGATATATATCAACCGAGAAACACAAATAATTATGTGTATATTAAGGAAAAGTGGCAGGATCACATTTTTAATGTTTTTGGAGCGAGAATAATATTCTGGTTGAATTTCGGTTTTGAATTTCAAGTAGAATTTTTAACTTTTTTAATATATGTATTTAATCTCTCAATGTATCGTGTGGTTTATGTTATTATTGTTATAATTATTATTTTTCATGAAATATTTATAAATATGTATTATATGAAAATTATGTGAGGTTTATGTTATTATTATTATAATTTTTGTTTTTCATGAAATATTTATAAGTACGTATCATATGAAAATTATGAAAGATACACATTTATATTTTTATTTGGGATTTGATTAGATACACATATTAAAGGAGGTTAAAATTCTACTGAGTATTGGCGCACAACTCCACAGTTTTGATTGCAGGGCTAGTGAGAATGAAACTGCGTAAGGAATTTTATTTGGAATTCTATTTAATTTGTAATAGTTACATTTATTATTTACGACTATAAAATGGAAACGATAAATCAATAATTATAATTATCGCTGTAACTATAAAAATTTTCAGATTTTATAAAATAAAATATTGGTTATTCAGTTTTAGTATTAATTCTCTTTGGGGAGAAATCGCGTGATCGATTTGAGAAACTGGGCTGTTATAGAATGAATGTTATATTCAACACATGCAGAAATATAAGGGGATTTGATTTGGTGCTTTGCAAAAAAAATATGCAGCAGTTTAACAATCAGTCATGTTATATGTAACACCAACACACAGACATAACGTTGTATTTTTTTTTTTTTGTCTTACAACACATACCATATTGAACATGCCATGAATTTCAATTCAGTGCTCCAAAAAACGATTGACATCTTCTTCTAAAGAGCGTGAGACAAAGATCATTCATGTAAAAACCAATGATGGATCAATGAAGGCGAGTAGGAGAAATTTGTGTTTTTTTTATATGTTCTTCATCGCAAATCGTGTGAAACTTTCTACAAATTTTGGGAGTCTTTACACGGAAACATCATTTAGTTTGGAATGGAAGGTAATGGCACATTATTATCAAGCCACAATTTATTAATAGGCTTGCTCGGTTTATAGAAATACAATTTGGTTCATTCGGTAGTTTCGATACCCAAATAGGATTGGGTGGTAAATGTCCTTTTTATATATGCATGAAAGAAGAAACCTACTTATTCTTTTTTTTTCTTTCTTTCTATAATACGTTTAGTGTCTGAATAAGTTTACACGCACCTCGATTAATCAACTCCTGAGGTGATCTTAAGAGTAGATTATCCCACATCGGCCTGGTACATTCAGGATTTTACTCCTTGAGTGTTCCCTAGAAAGATCAAACTTTAATTTACAAGGCAATGATAAACCTCCTCCTACAAACCCAATTGGTATTCTTTGTTCTTACAACGAATTTCTCCATGACAAATGCTACTAAAGAATTGCCCTTCTCTAAAATTTATCAATGTAATTTACGTTTGAGCTTTTTATTTTATAGTCCTTATTTAAGAGATGATGTAGAAAAGAACCCAAAATTAACTTAGTCTTTCATCCGCCTAGTACAATGAGTTTAATTTTTAGTCATTGACAACTAAGAAAGAATCATGAGTAAGCAAATATGCCCCTAACAAAACACCAATGACCTATCTCTCCCTAAACCCTAATTACTCCAATCGTTCACTCTCTCTAGCCCTCTCTCTCCCTTCTCTCACAACAACAAACCCTATCCACTCTCTAAACCCTATCCACTTTTTCTCCAAACCAATCTTCTAATCTTCACCGCCGTCGATCACGCAAGTTTCGCAGACAGAGACTATCGGTCGGAGCTTGGGTCCGATAGCTCTCCAGGGCATCAGAGACTGACAAAGAGAGGAGGGCATAGAATTAGGAGCGATCGAGTTTACGGGATAGAGTGGGATTCGCGAGGTTTAGGGCTATAAATGGCTTTCAATCCTCCATTTCAGGTGGAGGATCAGTCTGGCGAGGATTACTTTAAAAAATTGGTTAATGATGACGATGTTTTCAAGCCTGCTCCTCTGTCAAGACCAAACTTCACCGACGCCAATAACGGCAATGAGCTGCTCGCTTTCTCTCTCTCTCTCTCTCTCCATTTAGATCTGAGTTACCAAATCTGAAAAATCATATATGGAGTTTCCAAATCTGGTTTTTAAGATCTGGAAACCCATGAAAGTTACGTCATTAACTCAATCATGGTTAATTCCTAACCCTCACGCCACTAACCGTGGTCTCTAAACTTTCAGTTGCGATGTAGAGAACAGAACCCACGCCCATGCTCCTCCAATCCATCATCTTCCCTCCCTATCCCCCTTACAAACATAACTTCACCATGCTAGGTAATAGAAAATGTTATCGTTACTCAATTTCTTATGTGACAAATAGTTTCCTGATTGAACTGTCGACTTCTCAGTAAGTTATTTGCGTAAAACGGTTCCTAGTCGACTTGCCAGTTGTCTTTCTTGGGGGTGTGTGTGCGTGTGTGTGTGTGTGTTTTCCAAGTTTTTGATTTTTGATATTTTTATTGAAGATTTGATGTCTGGATTTTTTCATGGCTTTCTTTTTGTAAGCTGAATTTTTCTACATAGAGCTTCCGAGATCTGAAAGTTTAGGTTTGACAAATTGGGGATGGTAAATGAAGATGAATAGTGATTAAGGGCTTGTTAAGAATGGCTCTTTTTCATATCTAATGCCATCATCGTCATCGTCTGGCCCTCGCGGGCTGTCTGAACTCACAATCGTCGTCACCGTTCCTCAGCCGTTGTTTGTCAACCCCTTAGTCGCCGTTTATTAGCCCTCTCTCTATCATTAACGTTAACACACACATACAAAAGAACATAAAAATGCGTTAACGTTAACACAGGGATGTCCAAAAAATGTGCTTTAACGTTAACGAATAACTAACTCAAATACACAAACAATAGATAGAGTATGATCATGTTAATGTTAACACACAAAACCCAAAAAAATAAATATACGTAACGCTAACACACACAAACAGATGAAAAAAGATGTATTAACGTTAACACATACACACACACACAAAAAGAACATGAAAATGTATTGACGTTAACATAGAGATATCAAAAAAATGTGCATTAACGTTAACGTACACTTAGCTCAAAAAGACAAAATATCACATACAATAAGTTAATATTAACACAAACACACGGGGGACTAAAATATAAAGTTGCGTTAACATTAATGCATATAACTTCCAAAAATAAAAATACGTTAACGTGAAAACATACAATCCAATAGTTAATATACGTTAACGTTAATGCACACTCAACCCAAATACACAAATAGCGAATATAATATGATCATGTTAACGTTAATACACAGAACCCCAAAAAATAAAGATACGTTAAAGTTAACACACACAAGCAGATGAGAAAAATGCATTAGCGTTAACATTAACAAAAAAAAAAAAAAAAAAAACATGAAAATACATTAATGTTAACATAGAGAGGCCAAAAAATCTACATTAACATTAATGGACACTCAATCCAAAAGACAAAATATCACATACGGTGAGTTAATGTTAATGCAAACAAGGGATCTAAAAAATGAAATTGCGTTAACGTTAACACACAAAACTCTCAAAAAGTAATATACGTTAACGCTAAAACACAATATAGATATGTATATTCAAATCATAGTTTGTATTATTGGCAATGTGTCTTACTTGAATATTTACGTTAATGTTAACGTCTTTCACATCCAGTAATTAACATTTATGTTAATGTTTACATATCATTTAAAAGTGAACAAAAAAAAATCTAAATTATATCATTGTGTATATCTTTTTTTGCAGGTTATTTTGATATTTTTATTTGAAATTTTCGATTTATTTTATGCTTGTGAGATGGGATTTTGCAATGATGATATTTTTATTGTAAATATTGAAAGTTCATTACTTTTGTTTTATTGAAAATGATAAAATGTCAGAATCTGTAAATATGAGTAAACAGTTAAGGATAATATTAGGGATCTTTTTCTACAAATTCTATAAGAACTAAAAATTTAAATAATTGGGTTAAAGTTCTCTTTTTCAATTTTACTATCTTTGGGTATTATATAATTAAGGATTTATACCAAAGACCTCCCATGTCATATGGTCTTATACTAGAAACCTTCTCTGTCATTTGACAAATATCAGTCAACTCCATTGAATAATATTTTTGTATGGAAATACCATTTTACCCTTTGCTTTTGTTCAGATGTTATACAATTAAAAAAAATTCTAAGTACAATTACTGATTTACCCTCTTGTTTTTTTTTTTTTTGGCTAAAAACCAATGGTGCACAGATCATTTATTCATCTCATTTTCATTTCCATTTCCATTTCAATCTTCTGTGCATTGCGTTAGAGAGAGAGAGAAAGGAAGAGAGACCGCCGGAGCCGTTGAAGGTCGTCGAAGGTTGCTTGGTTTCGTTGTCATCGTCAAAGAGTGGAAACATCATCGGGGTCATCGGAGGAAGATCGTCGGAGGAGACTGCTTGGTTCTGGACTTTGAAGCTCATCGAACGAATGTCGTTCGATCGTCGAAGAAGTCGTTCGTTGGAAAAAGAAGGGCCTCTGTTTAGCCGATTCGTCGAGACAGAGAGAGAGAGAGAGAGAGAGAGAAAAGGCTCTCTATTCAGTCGTTCGTCGGAGAACAAGTTGTTCGATCATGAAGCTCTTGAAGAATTTCTTCTTCAAATCTCTAATTAATCGGTTGTTATGGCAGGTAAATTCTCCGAAATCCGAAAACCCTATTTTTTTCTCTGATTTTCAATCTCTTATCTGCTGGATTTTTCACCTCTTATCTGCTGTATATATATATATATATATATATATATATATATATATATATATATATATATATATATATATAATAAATCAGGACGGAGATAAAGAGTATTGTCAGATCGGAGACAAACCTCTAGATATTTTCTAACCGTTGGATCAATCTTAAAAGGATAGGATGCATTTTTAGGGTTACAGCCGCAGATGCACTCGATCGGAGACAAACCTCTAGATATTTTCTGACCGTCGGATCAATCTTAAAAGGATAGGATGCATTTTTAGGGTTACAGCCGCAGATGCACTCGATCATCTCTCCCCAGACTTCCGCTCATCATCGTCCCGATCCATCGCTCCGTCAGCTCCCCGTCCTCGCCTCTGATCATTCGCACCGCTATAATCTCTCTCGATCCACCACTCCTTCATCTCCCCCGATCATCGCCACTGTCTTCTCTCTCCATCACCCACCAAAAATCAAGTTGTTTCCTCTGAATCTCCCCCGATCATAGTCTCCTCTTCATCTTCGCGACCGTTGGATGGGTTTCATTTACACCGCTCCTTATCGTCACCCCCAGATCTTTAAATCATGTTGCCTCCCTCCCTCTCGCTCAAGCTGCCAATCGATCCATCCCTCTCGCCAGCTCGATTTGGACAATTTCTTCATCTCTCCAATTTCGTCTCTCTCACTCGATCTATCTATGGAAATAGGTATGCCTTCCTCTCACACTCGATTGATTGATTTAGGGTTACGGGTTGATTTAGGGTCGCCAATTCCTCTCCCCCGAATCTTTTCCCTAATCCCTAATCTTTACCCTAATTTCTTGATAGAATCCCTCTCAATCGATTATAAAACCCTCACATCAGTCCTCCATCTCACAAGAATCGGTCCTTGCAATAGAAGATCAGCTACAAAGGTCACCGCAATACACGATCTGTTGCTACTGCTAAGGTCAGTTCCGATTTTTCTATTGTTTTTCTAATATCTCATTGCTTTTGTTCTGCGAAGGTCACCGCAATACACGAGTTTTTGATTTGAACATGTTTGATTTCATACCCCATGTATGCAATATGTCTGTGTCTGCTTTCTGTTTGTTATTGTTCTTCTGTTTGATATTAGTTCCAGTAATCAAAACAACTCTATAGCATAAAACTCCTGATTAGTGTTTGATTGCTCTATAATCATATTGAGCACCACATGTTTGATTTTACTATTTTTATTTTGTTGTTTGCTTCTGTCGATTGAATGTTTGCGGATGAATCATTGTTCTTTCCCATAATCTCAAATCCCCGCAGCCCAATATGTGCTTCCTAGCGTATAAATCAGAGAAGTAATGCCAACAGATGTATGTGTCGGTACGTAAATATGGGTGCACACATGTGCACATGATTATACAATTACACAATCATCTTAGATTTTTAAACAGAAACTGCATTAAAATATATTCACTTTGCACGACTACATCTATTATATAAAATAATTCGCACTACATTTTTGCCTACATATTTAAGGGAATTTTTTAGGAAAAAAATGTGTTGCGTCACTCCATCGTTTCCATTTTTCAGAACTTTCCTCTCTCTTAAGCCGTAACTATTTTTCAATGGAGAAGTATCTAAGCTCTCTATTTCATTCTTATTTATTTTTCAAGCCCTTAGTTTAATTCAAAACATTCTATATTCCATCACCCCATTTTTTCCTTCTTATTTTTCGACTTTTTATATTTCGTGATCTATATAATAAGATAGGAAAGAGTATACTTCCCAAAAATATTTTCAATATATAGTATAAACCATTAGATTTAAAAAAAGGAAAGCTCACTATATATTTTCAGAAGATATATCTTCAAAACATATTTTTAAGAGACATTTTCAAAACAGATGGACCTCATCCACTTATCTCTTATTTATTTTTAAAGCCCCCCCTTTTTTTTTTTTTTTTTAATACAAAACAACTCAAATTCCATCATCCCATATTTTTTTTCCTTCTTAATTTTCCCTTTTTTTTTATTAGCAATTAGACTTAAAAATAAATGGCAAAAAACTAAAACTAAATTTGAGGAAAAACTTAGAAACCCACCCAAACAAAAATAAAATGGGCTTCCTCCTTCTCTATCTCTTTATCTTCATCTTTATCAAACAAATATCCAATCCCACCCCATCTCTCTTATTTATTTTTTACACCTTTTTGTCTTTCCAATTTTTCTATTTTCTTATTCTTTAAAATAAAAATATTTTAGAGAAAGCATTGAATTATACTTGAAATGCGTTGCCTATGAGTTGCAAAAAATGTGTCCAATTAGCTTTGTGTTTCTATTTTCATTTGTTGATTGTTTTTGTTCCATGTTTGTGTTTCTGTTTCTATTCCCCGTTTGTGTTTGTGTTTCTGTTTCTGTTCCCCGTTTCTGTTCCTATTTCCGTTTCTATTTCTATTTCCATTCCTGTTTATGTTCTGTTCCCGGTTTTTGTTTCTGTTTTTGTTCACTGTTTTTTTTTTTTTTTTTTTTTTTTTTTTTTTTTTTTTTTTTTTTTTTTTTTTTTTTTTTTACTTCTGCCGATTGTATGTTTGCGGATGAATCATTGATTTTCTTGTTTTCGTTTCCGGTTCTGTTTGCTTTCCTGTTCCTGTTTCTGTTTTGTTTTTGTTCCTGTTTTGTTTCTATTCTGTTTTTGTTCTGCTCCTGTCCTGTTCCTGTTCCTGTTCTGTTTTTGTTTTGTTCCTGTTTCTGTTCTGTTCAGATTTATAATTTTGTTCCTTTTTTTTTCATTTGTTTTTTGTAATCAAATTTTTTATTTCAATTTTTTTTTTTATTATTTAGTTATTTTCGGTTCGATTGTAGAATTAGAGGGATGATTTGCAAAAAATGTGTCCAATTAGCTTTGTGTTTCTGTTTTCATTTGTTGATTGTTTCTGTTCCATGTTTGTGTTTTTGTTTCTGTTCCCCGTTTTTGTTTCTGTTTTTTGTTAGTAAATGTGTATCATTAAAATGGTGAAATGGTACCGTTCCACCGTTGTATTAGGCTCCGTTTAGTTTTTGTTCCCTGATTCCTTTTTTCGCTACCTAAATTTTAAGATTAATGTCCTGACACGCGATTGGTAAATATGTTTCTGTTCCCAAAATTTTTAAAAGTAATTTGAGGCTATTTTTTAAATTTCTTAAGAATTTGAAGAAAAATAAATGTTTGCCATTCCACCCGCCATCTCCTAAAACTATCTTCTGAATTATTTTTTAGAGAAATATACATGTTCCTATTTCCGTTTCTATTTCTATTTCCATTCATGTTTATGTTCTGTTCCCGGTTTTTGTTTCTGTTTTTGTTCACTATTTTTTTTTTTTTTTTTTTTTTTTTTTTTTTTTTTTTTTTTTTTTGTTGTTGTTTGCTTCTGCCGATTGTATGTTTGCGGATGAATCATTGATTTTCCTGTTTTCGTTTCTGGTTCTGTTTGCTTTCCGGTTCTTGTTTCTGTTTTGTTTCTGTTCATGTTCTGTTCCCATGTTTCTGTTCCTGTTTTGTTTCTGTTCTGTTCGTGTTATGTTCCTGTTTTTGTTCTGCTCTTGTCCTGTTCCTGTTATGTTTTTGTTCTGTTCCTGTTTCTGTTTCTGTTCTGTTCCCGTATCTGTTTCTGTTCTATTCCCATTTCTGTTTACCAAACGCCACCCTTCGAAATTAGAGGTTTAATTAGATGCATTCTTATTTAAATGTGGATTATTTTGTGTTTTAGATTCTATTTTTTGTTACTGTTTAGTTTTGTTCCTGATTTTCTGTTCCCATTGTTCATTTAACTGATTTTCTGTTCTCATTTTGATTCTTTTAATTTGATGGGACATTATGTGGATTTTTGTATTTGTGTTTGAAATGTAATTCGAATTACTGACGATAGTTACGTGTATGTGGAATCTAGCAATTTATTTTGTAATTCAATCGTTTTTGCTTGAATTTTGGTTGAGATCGTTTCTTTAATCTTATGGTTTCAGATTATAAGAGAGGCTAGGGAAAAAACACTTCTTCAGACGATCGTTCCTCGCAACAACAATCGTTCCTCGCAAGGTTAGTCCAAATGCGTTTTTGTTACCGGTTTATGTTATGTTCCCATCTCTGTTTCTGTTCTGTTCCCGTTTCTGTTTCTGTTTTATTCCCGTCTTTGTTTCTGTTCTGTTCCCGTTTCTGTTTACCGAACGCCATCCTTTGAAATTAGAGGTTTAATTAGATGCATTCTTATAAAAGTTTCTAAGGGTGGCATTTGGTAAGTATTTTTGTTTCTGTTTTTTTGTTCCCAAAATAAGTGTTTCTATTTCCATTTCTGTTTTTTTGTTCCCAAATAGTGTCCGACCTGACCCGACTCTGTTTATGCAAGTTTCAAAGTTCTAGGCTTGGATTAGTAATTGGAACTCATCCATATCCTGTTTCTGTTTAACAATTCTTAATTTTTTGTTACTGTTTCTGTTCCTATTCATGTTCATCTTGAGATCTTTCCCTATCATTATGTTTATTTTTATATTTATGTTTGGGCCAACGAAAATTAGAAATATTTTTGGTTTGTGTTTTAAAAATGATAAATTAGAAATGTTTATATTTTGTGTATACATGTATGTGTATATAATATCAATATCAAAACCTACATTTGATATATTTTAATTCATATTTTTATTATAATTTACTTATGTTACGATTATTGTCCTTAAATATCAGGCGATATGGTACGGCCCGCTATTGTATTGAGAACGAGTGCTAGGTTAGAGTTGCGTAAGGAAAAACATTTCTACTATTACAAGCCTTATTTACAAAATTGTCCCGTGCGAAAATATGGAATGAATAAGATTTTAAGTGCTAGGCGTTTGTAGAATTATAGGTATAAAATTAGTGAGAGAGATATAATGAACCAAATTACTGATGGTTTGCCATCAAATTGGACTGTTGCGAAAGAGAACATATTTGAGAATCATCAATCTCTTACTGCATTTGAATTTGTGCAATTTTTAGAGGAGGCTGAGTGGGATGGGCATCCATTGTGGAGAGAATTCGAAAGAGGAAAAATGAATAAAAACCAGAGTGTCAGAGAGCATATACTTAGAAAAGAGCGTCAGTACTACAACCTAAGACGTAGAAGATTCCAACCAAACATTGCAGTCTTGGTGTATGCAATAGTGCGCACCCTACCTTCGTCATGGCCTAGAACTAGAGTTTATAGAGCCTTAAAAAAAAGAATTTCTAGATTTGAGAGCATTAGGAGAGTTGTTAGAGAGTATCGAAAACGATCAAATATGCTTAAAGGCGGTTGAGGATTACAAGGTTCAACTACAAATAGGCAGCCAGAGTAATGATATTGTACCCTAAACCGACGGTTTTAAGGTATAAATAATTTTTAACCTATTTTGTATACAAAATATATGTTTTTTAAATTTTATATCTAATATTTTCTTTTTCTTTTTCTTTTGTAGGGTTACCACGTCAAGTTGTTTGTTCTCTTCGGTGGTTGAAGATGTTTCGACTTTCGTTTAGTTTTATTTGAATAGTAGATAATTTTTAATTTTTACGTTATGTCATTAAGATTTCTAGAATAATACGATTGTTATTTTTTATGTTGTTATTTTTAAATTATAGACATGTGAGTTGATTTCTTTATTTTGTTGTATTTAAATTTATATTATCTTAATGCAATAGAATTAATGTTATATATTTATACTTTGTTGATCTTTTGTTTATGTACAATCTTTAAGTAATATGTCAATTATTCAATTAATTTTTAAATTAAAATATTTTTATTTTAATTTAGTATCATTATAATTCGCATTGAATATTTTATTTTTGTATCTTTGCCATGCAAATGTGATGTATTGTTTTCTAAAAAATATATTCGTTTTATATTTTTCAAGGAAAAATATTTAGTTATGGAAAAATAGAAGGGGATTGATGACAAATCGAAAAAAAAAAAATCGACTTCAAATATTGGAGGAAAAGAGAAAGTGTGTTTTACTTCAAATAGTGCGGACGTCGGGAAGGAGAACGTCAATGGTAACGTGGTATGTATGTAATTACTAAGATTAATTCGAGTCAATTATTTTTAAATTTTAATTATCACTGTTTTATCATCCAAACATAATCACATGTTCAATCTATAAAATATAAACTAATCTTACAATACATTAGAGATCTGAGATAAACTATAAAACACAAATAATAAACGAAACAATGATATAATAAAAACCAAAATATCTATTGTAATAGAAATATATCTAAGAAATATACACATTGTTTATAAATAAATCATAAACCAAACAACCATAATAAAAAATGAAATTAGCAAATAATTATCTTCAAACAATTATTTCGTTTTACTTAAATAATGGATAATGCTAACATGTTAACTTGATCTCTATCAACAACAACAAAAAATGATTTGATTTTATAGATTATTCCTATGATCATTAACAATAACGTTTCATCCATATGATCAAATTGAAAAGAGAACCACTAAAGAGCATGAATTAAATAAGTAAAACGAGAATGAGAGACAAAACTTCATTGACATTATAGTACATTCAATCAGATAACTTATCATTATAATTAGTTATCATTTTAAATGTATAGTTGTTTATCTAATCTGATTTTGTATTTATACTCTTGCTTTTTGCGTGATATTGAGTTGATCGTATTCTTATTTATACTCTAGCGTATTGTATTCTATTTATAGTTTTATGTAGTACCTATTTTAGTTCATACTTTGTCACACACTCCTCCACTTTCCATTTTCATTTCTTCAATCTACAAAATTGAAGAATCAAACATATGTTACCACTAGGTATTCAATGATAATGTCATATCAAAAGCTGCTCTAGCCCAACGAATGCGAAGGGAACGAGAGAGGCTTAGTCGTCCGATTCTAGAATGTCAAGAAGGTGGAACATCTCGCTCAAGTGATATTTCAAGAACATTTAGCCCAAGCATTATGTCAAGAAGATCTCTGGCTCAACGAGAACGAAGAGAACGGGAAAGAGTTGATCGAGAGAGAAGTGATCGCTTTAATAAAGATAATCGCGAATGCTTGGAAGGAGGTTAACCGTTTTTGGAAGAATTATCAGAGCCCACGCCAAAACGAAGAATGGTTACACAAGTCTCTGTGTCATCGGCAAGCACAAGTCGATATACCCCTATAATTCTCAGTGATCAAGTTACTGAGCCAGTAATGGAATATGAAATGGATTCCACTTTCGAGACCAATCTGACATTACCTTCTGAATATATAGCACCTAACAATAATGTCATATCAAAATGTACTATAGCTCAACGAGCACGTAGAGAACGAGAGAGATCCGATCAGCGAAATTTTTGAAATATTCAATATTTAGAAAGGGATCGTTCACTACTGGAAGAATTATCTCAGCCTCCACTGCAACGAAGAATGATTTTACAATCATATGGGCTATCAGTGATTATGAGTCCATGTACTCCTGGAATTGTGAATCTCCTTATGGATCTCACTACTCCATCATCCATGGAGTATGAAATTAATTCTATTGTTGAACCAAATTTGCCTTCTCCACGCAATCTTACGGAAACGTTTGATGCCGTGACTCCGAATGAATACTCAGTGCCCGAAGTTGAGGAACCAGTTGTATTGTCTGATATAAGGTATTATACTAATTCATTATTTACGTTTTTAAGTATTAATGTTTAAAAGCACTAGATGTATAAAATTTAATACTTGCCAGCTATAGGTCAACTTCAACCTGTTAACATTTTGCCGATAATCACGATACTGATCATGTAGGAAATTTATCTATTAACGCTGGGATGGATACAAATTTGATTCCTCATTCTCTCAGTATAATTGACGATGCATGCCTTTCTCCGTGCGGTAACCCAGAACCTTTTGTTTACCCAAACTTAAATGAAAGCCCGGTCGTAGCAGTTGAAGATCCAATTCTACCTTCTAGGAGTATATGGTGAGTTTATTTTTCATCTTATTCATTTAATTAAATACGTCATTCACATATATGGTATTAAGATCTATATAATAACTTTGTTATTCATTAAATGTAGGCCGCCAAATACTACCAATGAGGAGTTTTACAATTATCAAGATATGGACGAGGTGAACAATCCATCTGCCGACCGTGATGTTTATGCAAGTTCAAATCGACACTCTCTTGATAGAATGAATGTCATGTGTCCTCATTGTTCTGCGTTACACTGGATGGATGAGAGATTAACAAAATCATCCGAACGACGTCCTCTTTTTGGTACATGTTGTTTACAAGGAAAGGTTAGGCTTCCACTACTTCTCACACCTCCTCCCCAAATTAAAGCGCTATATGATGGTAATGATGACATATCGAAATCATTTCGACGTTATTCGAGAGAGTACAATGCAAGTAACGCTTTTACAAGTCTTGGTGCTAAATTGGATACAAGACTATTTTCCGGAAGAAGCCCAACAACATTTACTATACATGGAGAGTTGCGTCATCGGACAGGAACATTAATCCCAGAACCGGGACAAGATCCCATTTATTCTCAATTGTACATCTACGATCCTGATTTCGCTTTTAGCGTGAGAAGTCGTAGAAATCCTCATTTGAGATCAGATGTTTTGCAAACTATTCAAGATACATTGTTGCAACATAATGCATTTGTAGATAAATTTCGTCAAGCTTTTGCAATTTTAAATCAATTGGATTTGGAACAACAAACGTTGCCTGCTTTTCTTCACTATACTGCCTCTAACGATCATCGAAGATATAATATGCCGACAACGAATGAGGTGGGCGTCATATTACCAGGGGATGGAACTGAGACCAGTGCGATGAGAGATGTTGTTCTACATTTAAAGGGGAGTAATGGACTAATGCAAATCAATGAATGTCATCCGGCTTATCTACAATTGCATTACGTTTTGTTGTTCCCTTTTGGTGAGCTTGGATGGGAACCTGAATTTAGACAATGGGATGTGATTCACGGTCGACACACAAACGCTCGACTAACTCAAATGCAATTTTATAGCTACCGTATGTTTGAAAGGCCAACAGAGTATTCGACAATTCTAAGGGGAGGAAAATTATTTCAAGAGTTCTTGGTAGATGCTTGGGCTGCGACTGAGCAAAATAGGTTGAATTACTTTAGGCAACATCAACCAAACCTTCGTAGTAAACTCTATCAAAGTCTTACTGATGTATCATTAGATGGGATGGAACCTAATCAAATAGGTCAACGAATGATTTTGCCATCATCTTTTATTGGTAGTCCAAGACATATGTTTGAAATCTTCCAAGATTCAATGGCTATAACGCGATACCACCATCACCCTGACGTGTTTCTTACCATGACTGCGAATCCAAGTTGGACAGAAATCACTGAAGCTTTATTGCCACATCAGACACCAACTGACCGTCCAGACTTAATTGCCCGTGTTTTCGAGTTAAAAATAAATGCTCTAATGAAAGAGATTGAAAGCACTCGAGTATTTGGAAAAAAAGTTGTCCATGTTTTTACAATTGAGTACCAGAAACGTGGTCTGCCGCACATGTACTTACTTATATTTCTTGATGATGTAGACAAAATTCGAACGTGCGACCAAGTAGACAGAATAGTTTGTGCTGAATTTCCAGATCCAAATGAAGATCCAGAACTTTTTGAGACTGTAAAAAAATGCATGGTTCACGGACCATGTGGTGCTCGAAATTGTCAAGCCCCGTGTATGGAGAATGGCAGATGCACTAAGAGATATCCACGAGATTTCACGGAGTATACAACGATGGATCAAGACGGATATCCCATTTACCTTCGTCGTGATAATGGTAAAGTTTATACAGTGAAGGGGCAACAAGTTGATAATAGAGACGTCGTCTCATACAATCCGTACCTTTCCAAGATGTTCGACTGTCATATTAATGTTGAAGTATGCGCTGGAATTAGGTATGTCAAATATATCCACAAATATATATATAAAGGAGGTGATATGACGACATTAATTTTGGGAATGATGGATGAGATCAAGCAATATCTTGATGCAAGATACATTGGACCATCTGAGGCGGCTTGGCGATTGTTGAGTTTTCCTTTGCATGATGAGAATCTAACAGTTGTTCGATTGGCACTTCATTTACAAGGAATGCATCAGGTTGTCTTCAATCCTACTGAAACAATGGAGTCTATCATTTCTCGAGCTCAATCATAGAAGTCGACTCTGACATAATTTTTTGCATATTGTGATGCACATGCTTCTGCATGTGTGTATACTTATCAAGAGTTTCCCCAGCATTTTGTTTGGAATAAAACTGAAAAATGTTGGAAGCCACGACAGAGGGGATTTGCCATCGGCAGGATGTATTTTGCACCTCCCAATTCGGGCGAACGATTTTATTTGCGTCTACTATTGACCGTAGTCAAAGGACCGCAATCATTTAGGTGTCTACGCATTGTTAACAATGTTGAACATGCAACATTCAAAGCTGCATGTATAGCAAAGGGGCTATTGGAAGATGATGGTGAATGGATACAATGTCTTCAAGAGGCGTCTATTATGAGTATTGGATATCAACTGAGAAGATTATTTTGTGTCATTCTCACACAATGTTCTCCTGTAAATCCATGTGAATTGTGGGATCAATTTTGGATGCATATATGTGATGATCTCCCACACAAACTTCGCATGTTTTCGATACCCATCCCAAGTGAGGCACAGATTAAAGACTATGGTCTATATCTTTTGAATGAACTATTTCAAGAATCGGGCAAGAATTTAACAGATTTTCCGCCGATTCCACAACCTGTCCAAAATTGGAATATGGTAGTTGGAAATAGATTGATATGGGAACATCGTCAAATGCAAAGTGAAGCGCAACAAGAGAATGTGCAGTGTAATATTGATCGTCTCAATGAAGGCCAACGTGTTGCATATGAAGCAATCACTTCATCAGTGTTTGAAAATCTAGGAAAAATGTTCTTTTTGAATGGTGGTGCTGGTACAGGAAAGACGTTTCTATATAATACCATAGCAACAAAATGTCGTAGCCTCGGACATATTGTCATTACTGTGGCATCGTCCGGTATTGCATCTCTACTACTTAAAGGAGGTCGAACTGCACATTCCACATTTCGCATCCCTCTAGATATTCTTGGTAATTCAATTTGTCATTTCAGTAAACAATCGTTGCATGTCGAATTATTTAGAGAGACAAAGTTAATTATTTGGGATGAAGTTCCGATGCAACATAAGTACTGTGTTGAGTCTGTGGGTCGCACGCTACGAGATATTTGCAGTAATCCAAATCCATTCGGGTGTATCACAGTCGTTCTTGGATGAGACTTTCGGCAAATTCTACCTGTCATACCTAAAGGTATCCGTCAACAAATTGTGGCAGCATCGTTGAGACGTTCGTACCTTTGGAATGATATACATGTCTTAACTTTGAATTTAAACATGCGCCTAAATAGTAGCAATATTGAAAATGCAGAGTTTTCGAGATATTTACTTCAGGTAATATTTCATTTAAACATATTTTAGCATTCTTTCGTTTGCAATAGATTACTTATATATGCTTTGATACTAAATTATTCATTTACATTTGTTTTTTCTTTAAATAGGTTGGCAGTGATCCACATGAAATCGTATAACTGCCATCAACCATACACAAGTGTCGTAATGTGGTTGAACTAATATCTTCAGTTTATCCACATTTAGGTACACCCAGCGTTGCCACCCCTACATTTCTAACTGAACGTTCCATCCTTTCTGCAAGAAATGACGATGTTAGTGCTATTAATTCAGTTGTTTTAAATATTTTTCCTGGAGAAACGATCACATATCTGGCCGCAGATAAAATGTCTGAAGATAATGGAGCCAATCGTCAAATTACAAATCGTTATCCTAATGAGTACTTGAATTCCTTAGATCTTCCAGGATTACCTCCATTCAAGTTAGATTTGAAAATTGGATGTCCATTTATGTTATTGAGAAATATCGCACCAAGTGATGGACTTTGTAATGGCACACGATTAATGGTTGTCAGGTGTTCTTTACGTGTAATAGAAGCTCGAATATTGATAGGAGATAAAGCAGGAAATTTGGCGTTCATTCCGAGAATATCCTTGACGCCATCGTCTTCTGAATTTCCTTTTCAAATGACAATGCGCCAGTTTCCAATTCGTTTGGCGTATGCTATGACGATAAATAAATCACAAGGACAATCAATGAAATTTGTTGGAGCTGATTTGACTACACCGGTTTTTAGTCACGGTCAACTATATGTGGCCTTATCAAGGTGTACATCATTTTATCGATTAAGTGTACTTCTCCCCGAATATGGATCTCTATCCACGACAAATATTATTTATCCTGAAGTATTATTGTAACTGTAATTGTCTCAGTTGATGCAACATTTAAAGTTGAATAACAAAATAAATTGATATAATTGTCCAAATAAATGATGTATGTTTTATGCCCGTGCCTTCAGGCACGGGTTATACGCTAGTATATATATATATTAAAAAAAAAACTAACTTTTAATGATCTGCTGATCTTTAAACCAACTTTGGGAGTTAGAGGTTAATACACGCTTCGATTTTCTCTTTGAATCGAGCTTAATGTCTAAATTGTCCACTTCATCGTCTTCCTTAACTTTTAGCGGCGAACTGTAAAAGAATATGTGGCAGTACTAGGTTTTATAATTAAGCAACTTCAAATTTTTATGACAGGAATTGAAAGATTGAAGAAGAAGAAGTACATAGGGCGAGCTTTCTCCTCCAATAGACTTCAAATTTCATCATATTTTTAGCCCTTTCCTCTGCAGCGTGGTCATGGCAATTCTCTGATGCACTGCTCATTTGGACCAAACCATGATCTTGCTCCGGCAGCATCACCACTTACTGCCCTGTAACACAGTGTCCCAAAAATGGAATGTTCAAACTATAATTGTATTACATTACTTACACCTCTTCTCTGCTGGAAAATCAAATGCATTTTTCACATTTGATTTGCATTTGATTTTCTGCATTTTTCACATTTGTTCCCATATTCTCGAAATAATCGTTTGCATTTTTTTGGATGGTTTGTGTTTTTGGCCTCTCTTTGCCTCTTTGTTTCTTGCAATTTTTACAGTTTTTAGGGTGATTTATGTTATGTTTTTAAGGTATTTTTTTTTCTTTTTTTTCTGGTGCTTGAAAAAAAAAGTAGGAATGTACTATCAACAAGATGAAAAAAAGAGCAAGAAAAATCTGTCAAAGAAAATAGAAAAATGCAGGGAAAAGGGAAAAAGGAGGAAGAGAATCAAAGGGTATTTTGTCAAAAAAATATGAAATTAGATAGGGCATTTATATCATTTTATTGAAGTTAAATGCGTTTGAAGGTATTTTTATCAGTAATAATATTGTGTTAGCAACTATTAATTAACAGGGGAGGTAAATGGTTTCAATTATAAAATTATAAGGAGTAATTGATATTTGACAAATGATAGAGGAGATTTCTGGTATAAGACCAAAAGATGGGAGATCGTTGGTATAAACTCATATAATTAATTACCCTATACATTTGGCTTTTTAGTACTTAAGTAGAGCGAGCAATTCCAATAGTAACTATGAAATTTGGATACTCTCAATACTTTTAGTGATGCTTTCTTTAAGGTTTTTTTTCACTTTTAAATAATATATATATATATATAGAGAGAGAGAGAGAGAGAGAGAGAGAGATGGCCTTTGTTTAGCACATAAAAAAATACTTTTAAAAATAAAAAAAATAAAAAAAAGTGAAAACATGATTTAAATTTTTTATTCTTATTATTTTTATTTTTTATATTATAAGATTGATGACTAAGACCTTTCCACTAAATGTTTTCAATCAACTACAATTTTTTTGGGATTAAGATATCACTATAGGAATAATACTAATAAAAAAAACATTTTTGTTAAATTTAACCTTTTTATTTTTAAAAACTACTTAATAAAAACAATACAAAACCGTGTCTAATTATTTAGGTGCCCTTTGATAACCATTTTTATTTTCATCTCATGCAGTGGGATAAGATGAGAATTTTGTTTCTTTTTTGGAAATAGAATCGCGTTTAGCAACGATAATTTTTTATTTTTTTTTAAGAACAAAATCGTGTTTGGTAACGATTTTATCCTAAAATAAAATTAAAAAAATTATTTTGAGAACATTATTTTTTTTTTGGCCGGACAGTGACTGACGGGTGTCTGACGGTGGGCGGCCGGTGATGCCAGAGGTGACCGGCGGCAGAGGGCGGACGAATAGTGGCGGGGGCCCTCTTTAATTTTTGGGAATAGGATGAGAATAATGAGAAACAACTTTTTTTATTTCTCATTTCTTAAGAAAAAAAGTGGACACAATTCTCAAATAGAAATAGAATGGAAACGGGAACAAAAATTATCTAATGCTATTCCCAAACAGAAATCTGGAAATGAGATGAGAATTTCTAGGATAGAAACGGTTATCAAACAAGACCTTTCAATTTTTGTCTTTCTTGTACGCTCGTCAAATCACTATTAATCCTAATCACCTTGTTTTTAATTTTACAGTAAGGTGTCGGACTAGTTTACGTGCATTTTGACGCATCTCGACTAGTCACTTCTCAAAACAATATTTAAGAACGTAGTCCTCCACATTGCTATGGCACATTCAAGATTTCATTTTAGAAGTACTCTCTAAAAGAGTTCATATGTGTACTGTTCAAATAACCAAATCTCATTTTGAAGATTGATGATAAGAAATGGTCGGTCATGTAAAATCGTTATGTCCAAAAAAATGACATATCGCTATAATGGGGGTCCACCAATGAACCAAGAGTTAGCTAAAGGCATATATTCCGTATCTTGAAGATGTAAACAAGGTAGATAGTGATAATTGGTTTATATATAAAAATTCGACATAGATTTTGTTCTTTTTAACTTTGTAACGTATGTGCCATTGGTGTATAACTAATTTTGTTATTTTTTACTATACTAAATATCTTTGCTGTCATTTTATAAATACGAGAGGCCTCTCCCGTCTTTTTACTCAAACACCACTTATCTCTTTTATTGATTAAAAAATAATAAATTTTTTATTATAATACTAATTTTACCCTTGACGGTTTAAAAAAAAATAAATAATAAATAATTAAAATAAATAAATAACCTTTTAATTTATATATATTCGTCATCACCTCCTACCACCACACCCACCACCGCCACCGTCCACCACCTCCCACCGCCATCACCCACCCAAAACACCACCTCCCACCACCCGCCGCTACCTCCTACTGCCACTTCCTACTGCAGCCACCACCACCTCCCACAACCACTACCTACCCCCATTTTAAAAAAAATATATATTTTTTAACCATTTCATTAATTAAAAAAAAAATTAAAAAAATAAACCCTTTTCTCTCTCTCTCCAATGGTGGTGACGGCGGCGGGAAGTGGCGGAGGATGGTGCCGATGGGTGGTGGGAGTTGAACAGTGGGAGTTAGGTGGTGGTGAGAGGTAAATATAATTATTTAAAAAATTAAAGATAAAAAATATAATTTTAAAAATATAGGGATGCTAATAAATTTTTTTAAAAAATAACCTAAGGACAATTTTATCCAAAGGGAGGTAAATTGTGTTTGAACAAAAAAACAGGGAAGATCTTTGGTATTTACAAAATGATAGAGGAAGTATGATAGGGAGGTCAATCACATATATCCAACTTTGTAATGTCAATTCCTTTTGCTACCAAACAATGTTTATCTTATTTTTTTAATATAAAGAAATATATATACACCCCACCTTGGACGTGGTTTCAACAATTCAATATTTGTAGGCTTGGACGGCCACTAACGATGTTTTTTCCCTCTTTGGAAAGTCCAACCACATCATTTTCACTCTGATTTCCCCTAATATATATATATAACAAAAAAAAAAAAAAAAACAAAAAAAACAGGTCTCTTATTAGATGATGAAAATTCTAGGAAAAATGGGTGAAAAGTCCTATTTTTAAAATTTAATTGGTAAAAAGTCTTTTTGTATTATTATGTTTTGATTTAATCCTTTAAGTTAGATTTCACTTGTGTTTTAGTTCCGCATTGTAAAAATTATAGGAAAATTGTAAGAATTATAGAAAACCCTTAGTGAATACATTGAATTTTTATAGTGAATTCTGTTACATGTAATTAATGTTAGTTACAATTTTATAATTGTTATTTTTCACACATATTTAGGTATTTATTGTTACATGTATTTTAGTTACAAAATATTACAATTATATATATATATGTGTAATATTTTGTAACGTAACTGAAAAAATATCAAACTTTTTAATTACATATCAGAGACATGTAACTAAAAAAGTTATATATTATTGGAACATGTAATTAAAAAAATCAAACTTTTTAGTTACATATTAAAAATTTCAAACTTTTTAGTTACATATTAAAGACATGTAACTAAACAATTACACATTATTAGCACATATAAATGAAAAATATCAAATTTTTTAATTATATATAATTAGTTACCTTTAACTAATTATATATATTTTGTGATATCAAACAAATTTTTTACACACAAAATTATTACATGTAAAAAAAATAATAATAATAAATTACTTGCAACTAATACAGTAATATTACACACAAAATAGTTACATGTAACTGGCGCGTGACTATTATATGTGCAAGGTTTCCATCTTTTTAAAATATATGGGACTAAATTAAAAGTTTTTAACGCCTCTAGGAATTTTGACCAATTAGAGTCTAAATATTGGACCTCTCACCTATTATCCCAAAATTCTAACCATGTTTATGAACCAGTTTCCTAGCAAAGCCAAATAAATAAATAAGAAGGGAAAATTAAGGTTTGATTAAGGAAGATGACCAATGGGGTTTCGAAAGGGTACCTTTTTTACATCGCCAAAATGCTTTTAAAAAATTATTATATAATTGGCACAAATTAAAAAATTAAGGACATAAAAATAGAAAATTGAGACTGGGAGGTGTAACAAGAAGATCAATAATATCCTATGACTATATTTGTCTGTGTAGTGGGATTAGCCTTGTTTGGTTGTATGGATATTTTCTTGCTTAATCAGTTATGAAACTGTGTATACAGTATATACACACAACAAAAACTTGTGTTTTTCTTTTAAATAATAATTTAAAAAAAATTACAAACATACCATGAGAGCTTTTATTCACCAATAGAAAAGGCTGAATAGATACAGAGTTCAATCCCAAGCCTTCATTTGATCCTGAGAAGAAAAAACAAAAAGCGGTATACCGTCTTGCTTAGGGCAAAAAATAAAGATTGATGAACAAAATCATGGTTTCACAGTACCGAATCGGCAGCATGAGCTTGAAATCTGGACACGAGTCATTTTTTTTCATTTTTTTTTTTTTGGCTTTGAAAGTAGCAAGTCGTCATTCAGTAAGTCATGATTCTCTTCCCAGTGCATACTGCATTCGACTCGTGTTTGGGGACCTTGAAGCACAAGTTAAAATAGACACAAATGTTATATAACTATGTCCAATGTCAAATTTTTATTAAATATGGCACCATTTGGTAACGCTTTTTTAAATACTTTTTAAAAAGAAAAAAATATTTTAAACAAAAATATTTTACTTAAAAACAAAAACAAAAAATTAAAAGCGTGTTTGAGAGTGTAGGGATTGTGTCTGAATGTTATCCCTATAAATAATATCTTAATCAAAAAAAAAAAAAAAAATCATAGATATTTTGAAAAATCGCGATGGAGAGGCCATAGTCCATTGATCTCTTATAATATATATAAACCGAGAAAACAAAAAAATAACATTTTTTGCTTTCTGAACAAAAAAAAAAATACTGAAAATCATGGTTTTTAATTTTTTTATTTTTTTAAAGTAATTTTTTTTTTTAAGTGCAAAACAAATGCTACTTTTAAAAATAAGTATTTTTTGCTTCAAAGCAAAAAAGTATTTAAAACAAACGTGTTACCAAATAGTGCCTAAAAAATTTAATGATTAGAACTTTCGCAGAAGATAGTGGTCAAAATGTATGAACAATTTCAAGCAAGTAACCTGGGGCTCGAAGCAGGACGTCCATTAGAAGAAATGGAGGAAAGCTGAATGTTCTTAACTCTGTCTTTTCGAAGAGAATTTGGGTCTACTCCAGCCTTATGAGCAGCAATAACACCTATTGCTTCCCAATAGTTTGAGACCTTTACCTGGAAGAGAAATCCCAATGGACCAAAATTCATTTATACAAGAAAAACATGTGGTAATTCAGTATGTTCGTGTTCATGTGCATTGATGCATGCAAGCGAGGAAGATTGGCTCTGAGCACTCAGATGATAGTTAAAAACTTGAAAAGATCATTCTACTGAGGCACCATTTGACAACGTTTTTTTTTAACTACCCTTTGCTTTTCAGCAAAAAAAGGTATTTTGAAAAAAAAAAAAAAAAAACGTTTGTTTTGCGCTTTAAAAAATAATTTTCAAAATCAAGAAAGTAAAAGAACTTTTCACAAAGAAAATAGTTGTTCTTGATTTTTATATTTTAAGAAATTGATAGAACATGACCTCTCTGTTGAAATTTTTTCGCCCCGCAATTAAATTCTTTTGGATTAAGAGTTCGTTTGTATGGATAACAAATATATTGTCTTTATGTTATCAAACACAGTTTTGATTTTTTGCTTTTGCTTTCAAAGAAAAACATTTTTGTTCGATTAAATTTTTTTCAATATAAAAAATACATAAAAAAATGTGTTACCAAACGGAGTCCAATTATAATTTTACTTCATTAGAACTCTAGCAAACAATAAGGACCCTTCTCATTGTTTCAAAATGTAAGCCTCACAACACGTTTTAATGAACCGCTTTGATAACAAGATGAATTCTGACATGCTAAAGGTTCAGAAAGTCGAAAAAACAGAGTTTTATTACATCCCCAAATTGGGAATAACTTAATGTCTATTATGTTCATTACTCTGTTATCAACCAGCGATATTACATTAAAGAGACTCCATCATCAACCTTTTAAAATCCTCAAGCTCCAGAGTAGCCCCCACTTTAATTTTAAACCAGTACTTCAACATTTTTCTAATTTCTATGAGTTTTTTCATGTTCTCTATGCAAAGCACCAAAAAAAAGAAAGTAGCAGAAAATCATGTGGCTCAACTTTTTCAAAGCATACCGTTTCAATACCAAGTTTATCCGGTGTATCGTTGAGAACTGTTTCATTCTCCTCCACAGTGATTATCAGTGGCTGCACAACACGCATAATTAGTAACCACAGGGTTGCAATTTTCCAATCACTATTACAAAAACAATGAAGCCAGACTCGCTGATGTGAGACTAGCCACTTATGTTCCTTGATTTAAACAGACATTACAAGCATTAACAACCAATAACAGGTACTGCATTAAACATGTACCTTCTTTGTTTTGCTAGATGCAAATGCAAGAGCACCATCTCCTCCACAGGCATCAATTGGAAGAATGACACTGTCAACATCACTAGCCAATATGCAACTCTTTTCCAAATAATCGAAGTTGCTGTCCAAGTATTGTGGTGCATTACTAAGCCCAGCCAACACACAAGGCAAGAATGTGTATCCTATCTGGCATGAGAGGGAGAGAGAGATGCGTAAGCCCAGCAAAATGAGTCTTGGCAGACCTCCATGGTCACAATTTCTTTTATAATTTTCCTCATAATAGTTCATCCATTCTCAGATCAACAAATTATTAAATTGTAAATTTGTAATATTAGGAATAGAAACTATTTGGGAACTACTTTCCTTCAATCTTCTCAAAAAGACAACCCAGCATCTATGAAATTTGAAATTCGGGTGTGTGAGTGTGTGTTTACCAATAATCATCTATGTCTTTGTCCTGCAAGGACAACTACAAGAACCCTATCGGATCATGTTCCCATCAAGCAGTAATGAAGAATTCATTTTGCAAATAAGACAGAATGGCTAATTATTCATTAGTTGCAGTTAGGAGACCACTGAGTTTCTTGTTTTCTACGAGAATCTGCTTACCTCTTCAGCAGCTGATTTTGGACATAGAGACATGCTCAAAGGAATGGGTGATAATGCAGGAGCATGTGCACAGGGAATTTTGAAATTCTTCACCACTAGATGGCTTATAACTGCTTCAACTCCTGCTAACGTATCGATTCCCTGAAGAATTTAAAGCACGAAGAAAGAGATATAAACCTTCTAGCAAATCGTGGGGATATGACTATCTAATACCAATAAATGAAATGTCTACATAATCGCTAATCGAAAATGGATTCATTTAAGCATGGGCATTCTAGTCAGACTGATATAAAGAATGTCAAATCCTGTTGACTCACATCTCAGTTCTAGGGAAGTGAACTGAGGGTCATTGACTCATTGCAATGAAAGAAGTTGAGGAGCACGTCAATTGGAAAATAAGGTCCAGCACAAGGAAGAAGATGAAGAATAATGCTTTCTTCTTATTATATTTATATGTACTACTTAATTTGAAGAATCTCACAACAAAATTCTGAAACTTTTCCATCAGATATAAAGTTTTACTGATACTCTTCAATCAATGAATAACAGGATATAGAAAAAGAAAACTCAAGTCATACCATCCCTTGGCGATAATCATCCAAGTCTTCGACATCTTCATCTGGGAAACGTGCCACAACTGCAATAGCATTCACCTTAGATCGCTTAACCAATATCTCAGCAGCTCTCAACAGAGAATCAGGATATTTTATCCTCCCTGTTGACTGCCCACTCTTTGGATCAACCCATTTTTCCACCTATAAACATGGTCCTTAGTAATGCAATCAGATACAGTGCTCAATAAAAGGTAATTCAATATGTTTATCCTTTAGATAATCATTGCCATACTGACTTACAAAAAGAATTATGTTTCTTTTTACTGAACTTTGTATAATGTGACGCAATTTAACACAATTTGCATAAATCCTCTCTATAGTAATTTGCTCTACAAGATCTAGAACAGGAAGATGGGTACCTCCATACCTGTAATGGAGTATCAGTTACGATATACTCAACAACAGGCAAACCAAGGGAAGCTCTTGTTGCATCAACCACCTGTAGATGGCGGATACGAAGTTCTTCCTCGATTCCATAATCTAGGACCAACCCCACCTGCTTCACATAAAAATGGAAGCAAAAACGGCTAAATTAAACATGAAATACAATGATCTTCCATAAAAATGGTTAGTTTTATATACCCTATTTTGGTGCACAGGTTGTAGAGCCCATTGGCCTTCTGCAAAACGATCAAGAGCATAACCCTCAACATAGAGTACATTTGGCATTGGCCAATAAAGCATTGCTGCATTAAGAACCTGCAAAAGGCATCTCTATAAACAAAGAAGAAAGGGTACACTATTTGCCTAATCGGTAACTATTAAAATTAGAAACATTTCCTATAGAACATTCTATACCTTCCATTGTTAGTTGTTGAGAAGTTTGTTATGCTTGGTTGTTATGAGTTTGTTGAGAGCATCCATGTACCTATATATATTGTACTCTTCCTACTTTGAATATCCATGAAAAGCAATCTTTCATTCTCTAATTCTAATATGATATCAGAGCTTACTAGTGGCTTGACGATTGGGAAGGGTAGACGTCATCACAATCTTTATTTTCTAGACTTGGGAGTTCCAAATTGTAATTCAGTTTGTTCTTGTTCTGTAATGTCTAAATGTGATATCTGGCACTTTCGCCTTGAACATCCATCTAATGTTAAAAGTTCACATGCTTCATAATGAATTACAACTTCCCAATTTTTCTTTCCATTGTCGCATCTGTCATCTGGCTTAACAAAAACGTCTCCCATTTATTTCTCATAATCACATGTCCGCCCAACCTTTTGATCTCATCCATATTGACATTTGGGGGCCTTTTCATGTTGCCACCACCGTTGGACACAAATATTTTCTCACTATTGTTGATGATTGCACTCGAGCTATTTGGGTTTATCTTTTACGAGCCAAATCTGATGTTCTTAACATTTTTCCCGAATTTTACAATCTCATCCAAACTCAATATACCAAATCCATCAAATCCGTCCGCTCCGACAATGCCCCTGAATTGGCCTTTACCGGTTTTTTTTGCTCCAACGGCATTCTCCCTTATCATTCTTGTGTTGACACACCAGAACAAAATTCCAAAACATCAACACATCTCCTTAATGTAGCTCGGGCACTCCTCTTTCAATCTTGTGTTCCTCTATGTCATTGGGGTGATTGTATTCTCACTACCGTTTATTTGATTAATCTCACACCATACCCTTATTGCAAACAAAACTCCATTTGAGCTGTTATGGTACCAAGCCTACTTACACTCATTTACGTACTTTTGGGTGTCTCTGTTATGGTTCCACTCTTCCCACCCATCGTACCACGTTTTCTCCTCGTGCTCACAGTTCTGTATTCCTTGGTTATCCTTTCAGTTACAAAGGATACAAACTCCTTGATCTAGAGAGCAATACAGTCTACATTTCTCGCAATGTTCACTTCCATGAAACCATCTTTCCATTTGTTGATTCACAGTCCCAATCTGTTCTTCATGATTTCTTTCATGATCGTGTTCTTACTCTTCCTGTCTCTCCTGACCCAGACCTTCCTACTTCTCCTCCCGTGATTCCCACTACTTCCCCCAACCCGTCATCCTCATCCCCATCAACTACTAATCCTTCTCCTCCTCATCGTGTCACTAAGCATCCATCCCACTTATCAGATTATCACTGTTATCTTGCCACTCATTTTTCTTTTACTCCTGTGGTCACTGCCTCCAAATCCACTCTCTATCCATTGTCTTCTTCTATTAGTTACCATCAGCTTTCTCCCTCCTATCGCCATTTCATATTAACCATTTCTTCACACACCGACCCTAAATCTTTTTCCGATGCCATTGAGCACCAGGTTTGGCGTGACGCCATGAACATGGAATTGTGTGCCTTGGAAAGCAATGGAACTTGGTCCATTGTTTCATTACCTCCTGGCAAACATTCGGTGGGTTGTAAATGAGTCTACAAGCCCAAATTTCGTGCGGATGGTACTGTTGACCGTTATAAGGCACGTCTCGTGGCCAAGGGGTTTACACAACAAGAGGGCATTGATTTTCTTGACACCTTTGCTCCTGTCGCCAAACTGGTTACTGTCAAAGGCTTACTCCCATTAGCTGCTGTTTCGGGGTGGGTTCTTACCCAGCTGGATGTCACCAATGCATTTCTTCATGGTGATCTCGCTAAAGAAATTTATATGATATTACCACCGGGTTACTCTCGTCGACAGGGGGAGACTTTACCTCCAAATGTCGTTTGTAAACTTCACAAATCTATATACGGCTTACGACAAGCTTCCAGACATTGGTTCCATAAGTTATCCACTGTCTTACTTTCCGAAGGCTTTACTCAATCTGCTTGTAATCATTCCTTATTTATCAAGGTTGTTGGTAATTCATTTTTGGCACTATTGGTATGTGTCGACGATATTATTATTGCAAGTAATGATTCAGTAGCCGTGGAGACTCTTAAATCAACCCTTGGCAAGAAATTCAAAATGAAAGACTTGGGTCCTCTCAAGTATTTTTTAGGTCTCGAGGTAGCACGTTCCGCGGCAAGAATCTCAATTTGCCAACGTAAATATGACCTAGAGTTACTTTCTGATGCAGGATATTTGGGATGTAAACTTGTTTCTGTTCCTATGGAACCAAACCTCAAGTTATCGGCCTCCGATGGTGATTTACTTCTTGATCCTACCAGTTCTAGATGACTGATTGGCAAGTTACTATATCTTACCATCACTAGACCCGATCTCAGTTACTCGGTTAACTGTCTCAGTCAGTACTTTGTCTGCTTCACGTACTTCGCATCTTCAAGCAGCTCTTCGTATCCTCCAATATTTGAAGAAAGTGTCAGGCCAAGGTCTTTTCTTTTCTGCCAAATCTACGATCCAACTCAAGGCTTTTGCTGACGCCGATTGGGGCACATGTCCTTACACACGACGTTCTTTCACTGGTTTTTGTGTGTTTCTTGGATCTTCTCTTATTTCGTAGCGATCCAAGAAACAAGTAGTCCCTCGCTCTTCCACTGAAGCAGAATATCATACTATGGCTAATACCACTTGTGAAATTGTCTAGTTGCTTGGTCTTCTTCGGGAACCTCGTATTCCTCATCCAGGACCTGTCTTATTTTATTGTAACAATCAGACTGCACTTCACATTGCCGCCAATCCAGTTTACCATAAGTGTACCAAGCACATTGAGATCGACTGTCCTCTTGTGTATGAAAAGCTACGGGCCGTGACCATTAAAACCATGCACGTTGCTACACATAATCAACTGGTTGATTCTTCCACCAAAGTATTAGATACATCTCAGTTTCAATTCTTACTGAGCAAGATGAGAATTCATAATTTTTATTCTCCATCTTGAGGGGGAATATTAAAATTAGAAACATTTCCTATAGAACATTCTATACCTTCCATTGTTAGTTGTTCAGAAGTTTGTTATGCTTAGTTGTTATGAGTTTGTTGAGAGCATCCATGAACCTATATATATACTGTACTCTTCCTACTTTGAATATCAATGAAAAGCAATCTTTCATTCTCAAATTCTAATAGTAACCAAATTAGTTAATAAGTGCCTGAATTAGCTAATTCATCAGTGTTCGCATAATTGTTAATTTCAACTGGAATAGTTTATTAATCATCACTCTGAGTTAAATTAATGAATAATATTGTGATAGTGGTTAGACGATTAGCTGTGCGTCGTGTAATAAATAAATTCTCAAGCCAAGTCATGGTAAAAAGAAGGTTTCACAGAGAGATACATACATTGGGATGAGAAATAAGGCAATCGACGACAGAGGCGAGCGTTCGAGCAACAGCCAAAGCATCGCCGGCGAAGCCGCCAATGGAGGCACCTACGCCCGTGGGTACTATCATCACACTCGTGTATGGCCTCTTGAACTGGATAAGAAAGGAATATAACAGTTCGAGAAAATCTGTTTAATCTGCCATTGCTGCTTCCTATCTGGTGAAACTGATTGACTAACCTTGTTTGAGAGATTAGAGCCGAAACATGAGATTCTTAGTCCATTCGGCGCCCGAGGTTTGGCGAGGGCGTGGTACGGTCGCCGGTAAATACAGCGACCGTCGATGGATGGGAGCGGCCGGCTACTTATCGTTGCCATTTTCGTCGAGGCCGTCGATAAAATTCCCTCCACAATTGGTTGCAAAATTTAGGAAAACGCAGTTGCCGCTTTTAAACCTCATAGCACATTAAAAAATTCCAGAATTATACCGAACATTTTGAGCATGGATGGTCATGGGCCAGGAGGCCCGATCGGCTCGGCCTTAATTTTTTAGGGCTTGGGCTTGGTGTTTGAGCCCATGGGTCGGGCTAGGGCCTAAAGACTAAGGCTAATTCATTTTTAGGGCCGGGCTTGGGCTTGATCATTTTTGTTTAGGGCCGGCCCGGCCCGGCCCGAACTTTTTTTAAATATAAAAAATATATATTTTATATATATATATCCATAGAGAAAGAGTTGAGGGGCCAATTTGTAATTTTTAATTTTAGTTAGATAATTTAGCAAACTTTAATTTCATTCCTCTCATAGAGAGAGAATTTAGGGATCATTTTGTAATTTTAGTATTTAGTTTTTAAATTTAAAAAAAAAAATTATAGGGCCGGGCCTGAGCTTAATTTTTTTTTTTTTGTAGGGCCGGGCTTGGGCATAAAATTAGGGCCCGATCATAGGGCCGGGTCGAGTTAGGGCTTAACATTTTCGTGTAATACCCTAGTCAAAACCCGGCCCGAGCCCGGCCCATGACCATCCCTACTTAGTAGAAGCACATTTTTTTTTGGTTAATAACATTTTACCCCCCTATGATTTGGTCGATTTACACTTTACTCCCCTATAGTTTAAAAATCGTCAATTACCCCATTTGTTTAGATTTTCAAACCACTTACCCCCCTAATATAGGGGGTAAGGGCACCTAAATTAAGACCACATGGGGTAAGCGCTAACACAGAGGGTAAGTGTAAATCAACTAAAAATCATAGGAAGGTAAAGTGTTATTAACCATTTTTTTTTTAAATAATACTTGGGGTAAGGTTTTTAAATACTAGACTTTTCAAGCACACTAGATAACCCCTGTATTATAAATCTTGATTGTAGCAACATCTCTTTTTGTTATTTAAAATGAATTTGTTGTTCCAATAGAATACCCAAGAGGGAGTGAATTAGGTAATTAAAAAATATATCAGAATAAAACTTAATAAATCAAATAATTAATTTTATTCCTAAATTAATTATCATCTTTATAACACAGCGGAATAATGTTATCAATTTAAGTGCAAACTCAAACAACAAAAATAGTAAAATAAATATTGCAATACACCAAGATATATCCTGATTTACCAAACTATTCTTGGCTAGTTCAGTCCTCCGAACCTCACAAAAATTCGCACCCACTAATTCTCAAGATTCCTTTAAAGGTAGGAACCAAACCCACACACTGATTCTTTTACGGACTCAGAATCAACCTTTACAATTTCTTTTTCCAAGGCTCAGGAATAACCTCTACTTTTTATAGGCTCAAGAATAACCTATCTTTTACAGGTTAAAGATTAATCTAATTCTTTTTATCACTACAGCTCAAGAATCAAAACCTCACAAAACACTCTAACTATCATTTTTCCAAGTAAGGATGAAACATTTACAAATTACTCACAATGCAATTTTATTCAGGAAGAATCACTATCTCAATCTCTTTACAGAAAGAGACTGAAACTCGGCTACCCTTGATTAAATATCCCCAATGATATTTAATTCGTCATAACTTACTAATACACCCCAGATAAACAATAACTCAATTAATATCCTAACTAGTGATAGAAATATGTGAGATACAAAAATCTGATTTTAACAAGATATGGGTAGCAAATTGGAGCATATAATCAGATTTAAGAAATTGTTTGTAAAAATATTTTTTTTAAAAATCATAAACAATTTCTAAAATCAATTTCCAAATAATAAACAAATAATGCAATAAAATAATATAATTGAAAATATCTCACCCGAATAACACCGGAGAATAATAGATTGAAACGTTGAACAGCTCAAATCGATGACGCTTACACAATCAGTGTTTTAACTCAAGAACATCTCAATAATTGATATCACAATATGATCCCTCAAAATAAATATCAAAATGATGACTTTTATAAAAGCTTATAAACTGAATAGTTCTTGATATGATGTTTCTTCATTATGAAATCCGCAGGTTTTTTTATAGGTATATGAAATAAACCCTATAACGGCTAGTTTCCACAAGATATGTCTTCTAAAATCACTTAAAGACCCCATATATTAATGTCTTTCTTTTAAGGTATATTTCATTTAATAATTGCTTTCAAAATATTCAATTTAGTCCCACAAAAGAATTTTCAAACTTAATTTCAAAATATAGGAAGTATTAAAAGGACCAATTTGAAAACACTTTAATTCCAAGTTCCAAATCTTTAGAAATTAAACAATAGATGAACCATATCTTAAATATCACCAAATCCCTTATATCTCTCTCAAATCCTAACAAAAAATGGCTACTTTTAGATTTAAAATCGGATCAAATAATATCTTGAAACGATGCATTCAGTCGACTGGACGAATCAAGGAGTAGCCATCGCAGTACATCGGTCGATCGCTCGGTCGACTCTTCGATTCAGAGAGTTCAGTTGTTTTCACCGATCGACTCTTCGATTCAAAGAGATCAACCACCATTGGCCGGTCGACTCCTCAGTCGATTGCTCCCTTCTGAATCTTTTCTCTGATCTCGTTTTTTACTTATTTTCTTTTACGATTTCGCCCCTTTATCCATTTTCTCTCTTAAATAAGCTCCACTAATATTCTTATATTTCATTTTAGTCATTCAAGATTATTTCTTTTCAAATTACATATTGGAGCAAATAATTTCACTTAATCAAAACACACATAAATAATAAAAACTTTTTCTTGCAATGTGTGTGTTCCTAATTGAGATATTAAGAGTTGAAATTTACCTGGATTGTTT
Organism: Eucommia ulmoides; assembly: GCA_016647705.1. NCBI lineage: Eukaryota > Viridiplantae > Streptophyta > Magnoliopsida > Garryales > Eucommiaceae > Eucommia > Eucommia ulmoides. Next base: position 9,865,882 of record CM028333.1, on the reverse strand, counting down.
TCCCTAATTTCTTCAAACTCTTAAATCTTCAATATCTTCAACTTCATCATTTAACATTCATTTAATTTGTCATCTTCATCACTGGAACTATAAATCGTTGAAACACTCAATTAAAACATTAATTCCATCAAAACATCAATATTTAATTGTTCATCAAAATCTTAAGATCAACAGAATTGAAATTGTAATTCTACTAAATTAAAATTCTGAGAATAAATTATGGTATTAGAATTTCACTATTTTAGACTATGTTGGAATTCAATTATAATTTCATAATTATTAAAATTCTATTATTTGATAATGTACTGCAAAACAAATTTTTTGTTTCTATCACTTGATTTATCAAATTATTTATTTCAAGTTCCACTATAATTAATAACTATTATATTTTTTAATCAATAACAATTCCAAAATCAACAAAAAATGAAAAATAACAAAAGGGTAAAGACAAAATTTAGGAAAATTTGCTGAGAGCTTTCAATTTTTTTTTTTTTTTTTTTAAAAAAAAAAAAACAACTTTCTAAAGACTAGTCAAAATATTTTGATACCAAAAGTACATAATAATTTCATTACAAAAGTTACTCCTTCTTTATATGTGTACAAAAACAATTTCTACTTAAATTTTTGTTATTACAAAATATTAGCAGGAGTTGGTACACATTTTTTTTTTTACTAAATAAGACTTATGAATAATATTTTATTTGAGTATGTCTTAAAAAGTTGCTTTGTTTTAAAATATGAATAAAAATTGGTTTTAAAATAGGAATAAAAAACTTCAAAAATTTATAGCAGTAATAACGAGATAATCGGTAAACCAACATTAAAACACTTAACTAATACCCATCTAGATCTAAAACTACAAAGCAATTAATTAATATGCATAAAAATCTATTGTCAATTGCCTTAAACACTTGAATTTTAACAAAATTCGGGACTTTGTTAATATCATTTAGAACCACTTGAATAGCTCTCCGAGGTAGGGAGGAAGATGCGCAAGGCCTTGCACCTCTTCCCAAAGTGTGTGCATCATCATCAAGACTTTTTTCATTAGTCCCGTTAGTCTCTCCTTTATTGTTGGATTCTTCATTAGTTGTCATCTCAATTTAAATTTTTATAGTGGTTTTGACAGTGTCTCCATTATCTCGACTGAATCACAAATTATCATAGCAGACTTAAACAAAACATATCATATCAGAAATCTCAAAAGATTCCCAAAATTAAAATTAATAAATAAATTGGGGACTAAAATCACCATCAAGGCATATTCTGAATATAAGATGGGAGTGAAAAATGACAAAATTTTAGGAACTAACCTGGTATGGGATCGTAATTGTTATTAAAACCACTACCGAAATCGTTTCCATAATGTTTTGAAGTTGTTCATCACTAAAAGAGAGGGGCACGGGGAAGCCACGAGATAAAGCAACGTCGTATTTGAGAGAGAGAGAGAGAGAGAGACGCGAGATAGCATTTAAAGCCGATTGAGAAATTTTGGACTGAAATTTTTTTAAATTGGATTTGAATTTTTTTACTTGGGCTGTGGATATCAGATCATAGAATTGAAACATGAAATTATAAATGAAAACCAAATTCAAATTTAAATTAGTGATTCAAGTAAAAGAATTAAAATTGGGTCTTTCAATTCCAATTGTATGGCCAAATTCTATGACTCCAAATCCGAGTATAAAATAGGGAATTAGCATTTGGTTTCGTGGATTGGAACCTTGGAATGGAAATTTAAAATGAGTGCATTTAAAAATAAAAAATTTACTTGATATTTTAATTTTTAATTTCTAGACTTAAATTTCATGTTACCAAACACTGCCCACTATATTCATATCTAAATTCTTTCATTAAATTTTCATCAAAATTGAAATTAGAGTTTCATTATATCATAATTATTTCTATATTCAAAATTCGAAGGATGGTGTGGAAAAATTATTAAAAGGCCTATTTGCTTATATTTCAATTCATTAATTAGAACATTTTATATTTATGAATTAGTATATTTCGGGTACACTCAAGTTAAGTTAGTTACGTTTTGATACTAATGATGCCCGGGTCTTTATTTCTCCTTAGACTTCCGGACGTTTAATGTCGTCGTTTTGTTGATCTTTCTGTTCTCAATTGTTGGTGAACCATCTCAAGTGACCTCTTTGAATGAGCTCTTCAATATCATTCTTCAAATCGTATCATTGTCGGTGGTGTGTGCATGATCCCGATGAAAGTCACACCACTTATTTGATGTACCTATTTCCTATTTTTTAAGGGTTGTAGTGACTTTATCAAAGTGCATTTAACGACATGTAGTTCGAGTATCGGATTGGGGACTTTGGCCTCCTGGATTGATTATCAGACTTGCCCGATCTCGATTTGCCTTTTTTTTTTCAATCAAGACTTATCCCTGCTAGATTTGTCATAGGTCAATTCCTCGACCTTGCACTTTTCTTTTCGGGTAATTCACTTTTTTCTGTTGACTAAGTGGTTAGTGAATTATTGGACAAGGAGAAACGCTTCAAGTCTCAATCAAGAAAAGAGATTCTCCAAACACCTAATCCATCAATTCTGGCAGTTCCTTTTAAACCACTTCCTAATCATCAAAACAAGCCCTATTTGAGACTTGCTTTTAATGAATGTAGCTTCTACAAGAAGAAAGGTCATTAGAAGATTCAATGTCCTAAATTGAGTAGAATGTAGCAGCAGCAACAGCCGCCTTCCCAGTGAAAATCCAACAATTAATCTAAAAAATGACCTTACAGGCCTCCACAGCCTAACATTGCAGCAACCATACCGTCTTCATTAAATTCGTTTGGATTTGGAGACCCAACATTTTCTAATCTCACAATAGTCGTCCTTACTAAGTAATATCATAAGTTTCTTGCTACATAGCCGCATGTCATGTCCGTTGTATCTTTAGTAGGTTTGTTGCCCTCTAGTTTTTCAAGTATATCTTCCTCTAAATGAGTTCTAGATTCTGGAGCCTCTTATCATATGTCATCTGACTTGTCCTTATTTGATTCTTTAAATCCTATATCATCTATATCTGTTATGACTGCTATTGGTACTCTGATGCCATTAAAAGGCATTGATTTTATTGTTACACCTCGGTTATCTCTTTCAAGTATTTATCATATTCTCAATTTTACATTGAATCTTATTTCTGTTGGCCAATTATGTGATTTTGGTTACTCAGTCTTTTTATCTTCTACCTCTTGTCATATACAGGATCCGCAATCCCAGAAGTTGATTAGGACAGGTGTTCGCTATATTTTAATGCTTTGATTTTACTCGCAAGTGCACGAGGTCAAGTTTTAATAAAGTGAATCCGAAGATCGAGTGTCGTCGACTGGGATTTGTCGTAGGATTGGTTAAGTACTACAATTGACATAACTTAATATTATCTAGACATTTCAAGATTTGAAATGTGTTTGCAAATTGAAAACTAATTAAATCTAAAAACTTGGAATTACTTCTATGAAAATGGATTACCTAGGGATTAATTTTCCTCACTAATACATGTTTGATTTACTCAAGTTTACATTAACGGAGTTTAAACTATCCGACAATCTAGATGTCGTAAACTCAATCACTACCTCTCTCAAGTGTAAAGTAAGCGAATATGCACTCATTTCAACACCGATATCCCCATCTAGCATCTAAACAAGTACATGAGTCTTGACTCAACCTCACGGATTGCACACATTCTAATAATCTCCCGAAACATTAAAACGTCGTGTTGTGTTTAACCCTAGTCCGAATCCGGGGTTACCTCTCTCAATTGTCAAATTCTGTATTCTCAAACCAACCATAACACTATATAAAGCATACTATGGACGTAATAAAATGGTAAACACAATCGAATGAAGATGAACAACCGTTAACGAAACATAGATTTACTCAAACATGTTTATGAACTAATCAATCCCTAGATAACAACTACTTAGCCACACATGATCATAACCAAATATGCATTAAAACATGAGAATAACATCATCATTCAATACACAAAGTTGAGAAACAAAAATAGAAACAAATAAGGAATGACAAATCTGTGAAGTGGATGGTTCCACTTCCATAAAACCCGCTCCGAGATCGTTTTCCTCTTCTTCAAATGAGCTCTCCTCTTTAAGGGTCTGATCTAGGGCTTCTAACAAGTGTCAAAATGTTCTTAGGTAAGGTTGGAATGGGTGGATACTAATAGAATTCGAAAATATTCAAAAAAAACATCTAAAAAGATCTATGTTAGCTGTTTGATTAATCGTTATAGAGATGGAAGTCATCGCTGTAGTGGTGGTTGGGCAGAAAATCCACTGGCCTTTTATTGCTACAGTGATGAAGGTCATCGCTGCAGCGGTCAAGGGCCAGTTGCCCTTGATGCTGGCACTATAGCAATGGGCTTCATTGCTGCAGCGGTGAGGCTGCAGGTCCATATTTTGGATCTTTTTCAACGTTTATCCACCAACGTCCTACTGATTTGCTCAATTTTCAACTGTTTTTGTACCTACACCTGATTGATATAAAAACGAATTAAAATTATTTAAAACATTACCAAAATACTCGAAAACTATCAAATTCGGCTTGAAAATATATAGGTAAATTCAACCTATCAAATACCCCTAAACTTAAAATTTTGCTAGTCCTCGAGCAAAACACCCTTACACTAAAATAAACTATCACAACTATTTAACTAATTTCAATACTAAAAAAAAAAAAAAAAAAAACCACAAACGAATTAGAAGTAATGACGTGTAAGTTCTAAATTCAACTAATCAACCAAAAAGTTTTTCCCTCAATGGCCCCCAATCAAATCGAGTTCAAGAATAAAACGCACCATGTGGTGTTTTAGAATTTCAACATTCAATAATTGTAAACGCCATTCTAGATCCATTTCAAGTGTGTGTGTGAAAACTCAATTAACAACCATTCAAAGACCAGATTGGATTATTCACCAACAAATCTCATGACTTAAACCATAAAGGTATAAGATATCTATATTCCAGACTGGATTCCACTCTCCACTAATGTAGGCTTAGAAATTCAAAAAGATCAAAAGAACTTGGATCGGTTTTTATCAACTGGCCAAAGGTATATCGGAAATAGGTAAATGTTATTAACTCAACGACACCCAAGGCACATGCTTGGCACTCAATAAATCTCGTACCCACATAGATTAATTCGAAACAACCCTAAACTAACATTTTAAAACATCGTACTCAATTGTCAAAACAAACAAAAATAGAACTATATTTACATATGGCTTTTTTTTAGCCACACCCCCAAACTTATTTGATTTGTACAATTTCACAGGTGTGGAGATACGATAGAAAAATGACAAATGAGTACTCGAATACCGAACCAATCAAAAGTTTGCCCAAAACTCAACCGCTCACTTCAAGTAGCATTTACAAATGCTCACTTGATTTTAACTCAAAATGTGTCTTAGGTTTAGCGACAGAGGTTTGGAAAAACTTTTATTGGCCAGGGTATTTGTTACGTGTTCAGAATTGAAATGGTTTAGAGGATTCAACAGGTTAACGAGGGATAAAACATATAGCATGGAAGGCTTCAACGGCTCAAGCGATCAAAAAGAATGCCTAAATCATGTCTCCTAAACTACCTCGCCCAGGATTTCACCTCAAGTTTCCCCCAATCAAATTCTAGAATCCCTAAAATTATCATGAACTTGCTATTGAATAATCGACGTCAAATCGATTGAATAGCTAGTACATTGAGTCTACGTGCTCGTGCAAATTAGGATCTAAAATGACTTTTACCAAATTGAAATATCAAGCACACAGAACACACATGAATGGGCATTACCCCTGACCTCGATAAACAACTAGGGGATAACTTCATCATCAGGTAATGGTCCAGAAGAACTACAAAACTCAACACACAATTACTACTTCAAACATAAACACATTTATACTAATACTTAACAAACATGTATATACATTACACTAAATAACCACAACACAACAATTAACTACTAAACTTGCACAAACAAAAACTACATTTTAACTTAAACTTCAAAACATTTAACGACAATTAAAGTTAACTACATAACCAACAAACTGTCTTCAAACTAGAAAAACATACAATACTTAAAGCATACATAACAAAAAACATAAATATCCCAAAACATAACATAGGCATCCTGCATACGAAATAGCATATACATCCTACCCCCCCACCCCCCCAAACTTACCTTTTAATCGAAGCATTTCTTATTCTCTTGTACCATTTGATCTGGTTCACTCTAATGTTTAGGGACCTTCCCTGATTGCTTCAAAAGGGGGGTCCATATTTTATGTTTCCTTTATTGATGATTACACTCGATATCGTTGAGTTTATCTTATGAAACGTCGTTATAAATTCTTTGATATTTTTCAAACGTTTCGAGCTCTTGTTAAGATCCAATATTCTGTTGTTATCAAGTGCTTTAGATGTGATTTGGGTGGGGAATACATTTATAATCCTTTCACTAACTTGCTTGCTTTAGATGGAACAATTCATTAAACCTCGTGTACTGACACGCCCAAGTAAAATGGTGTCACTGAAAGGAAATATAGGCACATTATTGAAACTATTTTTTTCCCTCTTATTGTCTATCTCTATTCCTAGTGTATTTTGGGGGAGAAGTCTTCCTTACTGCAGTGAACCTAATTAATAAGATCACATCATCTCATTTTTCAGATCTGTCTCCATTATATTGTATGGTCATTGTAACGGCCCAGTTTTCCAAGGCCGTCATTAGGTTTCTCCAATAGAGAATTCTACCCCAAATATTTCATAATTTATAAATAAATTAGAATTATTAGTAATTCCGCTCTGATATCACTCTGTCATGACCCGGTTTCTTAAGGCCGCCATGCGATTTCTCCCCTCGAAGAATTACTGCTAACACCGTGCGACCAATATTTTGTCCCACAAAAATTTGAGAGATTTTACTAACTACGGCGATAATTCTAATCATTGAATTTTCGAATTAATTTTATTACGGTAAGTAATCAATTAAATATAAATATAATTTAACACTAAAGTTATAATATATAAATTACAAACTAACCAATAAATTTGGTACACAGTCAATTTAATACGAAAGTTTAAATTTTGTAATTTAATATACAATTACGGTTATAATTATAATTATTGATTTAAATTTTTCAGTACAAAACAATAATTATACTCAACTTATCGGGTCAATTTTTACAACGGTAAATATTAATTACAATTATTATAAACAGAAATTCTACTATAATTCCTGTCGTTGTTTCGTTCGCATCAACCCTGCAATCAAAACTATGAGGTTGTGAGCCAACACTCAGTAAAATTTCAACCCCTCTAATACGTGCATTTAATTAATGAGACAATTAAAATACATTGACATGATTTTCACATAATTTTCACATAGTTATAATTATTTCATAAAATTTAATAGTTAAAATTCAACAACAATAATAACATAAATGACACAATAAAAAAATTAAATACATATAGAGTTAGAAATTCTACCTGAAATTCAAACCGAAATCCAAGCCAGAATATTTCTGAAATCGTCATATCCTATTTTCGCTCAAAATCATTCGAAATCTATATATTCCCGTAACTGATAATTATGTTGATGTATATATGCTTAATATCAATATTTCCTTGATCACTTTTCTTTTTCTCAGTTTTTCCTATTTCTCTATCCTCTTACCTCTATGTATATATATGTGCATATATATAAATATGTATTTATGAGATGTGCTGAACTTATATGTGGCCGAAACTTATTCTTTTTTTTTTTTTTTTGGTTCCATGTGTTTCCACGTGTCAATGTCCAACCTTTTTTCCCCTTTGTCATAATGGATTCCTTAATTCTTAAGAATTTAGAAATTATTCTTAACACCCCATAATTATAAAATAATTCATATTAATTCTAATAATTACACTTATATTTTTCAAAATTATCAAATATTTATTATAAATTTTCATAATATACAAAACAACCCAAAAATATTACACTTATATAAAATAATATTTAAAAAAATATAAATTTAACATTTAACTCCAAAAATTGTCAAGTATATATTTATACCACAAATTCACAAAATCGTCCTAAAAAATATTAAACTTATATAAAATAATATTTTCAAAAATATAAATCTCGGAGGTATTACAGTCATACTCCCAATTATTCTTCTTTAAGAGTATTTGGGTTCACTTGTTTTGTTCTTTGCCTGAGAGTAGAGTAAGTTATCTCCTCATTCTGCCATTTGTGTTTTTCTAGGCTATGGTAAGGGACAAAAGGGATATCGTTATTTTGATCTAGTTGCAGAAAAAACTATATGTGTCCCATCATGTTGTGTTTCTTGAGCATATACCTTTCTTCTCTATTCCTTCTAGCATATACAACTTGACTAAATCTGACCTCATTTCCATTGATCATTTCTCTAATGACACAGATAATTTATCTTCTCCAAACCCATGCACTATAGATACACCTCATGCATCTCGACCTCATGTTCATATTGGTAGATCTGTAGGTATTGATACTTCTAGTCCGACGGCCGACCAAGAATCTTCTCAAATTGTAGATCCTCCTCATCGCTATCCTTAGCATATTCGTAAGTCCACCCATATACCAGATTTTGTTTACTCTTGCTATTCAAATTCTTTTGCTTTATTTTTAGCCTCTATTTACTATCTCTCTAAGCCTTTATCCTATAAAGAGGTAGTGCTTGATCATCTTTGGTAACATGCTATGGTTGAAGAACTCTCTACTTGACACAAGACAGATACATAGAATTTGGTACCTTTTACCTCTTGGTAAAAGTCTAATTGGTTCTCGTTGGGTGTACAAAATTAAAATAAAGTCTTATGGTTCAGTTGAGCGGTACAAAGCTCATTTAGTTGCCAAGGGATTTTCTCAGCAATATGGTATTGATTATGAGAAGACTTTTACTCCAGTTGCAAAAATGACAATTGTTCGCACTCTTATTACCGTTGCATCTGTTCGTCAGTAGCATATTTCTCAAATGGATGTTAAAAATGCCATCTTGAATGGAAATCTTCAATAAGAAATTTACATAACTCCTCATTCGCGTGTTGCTCATAAGTTTGGAGAAGGTTACAAACTCAAGAAAGCTCTATATGGTCTTAAATAGGCCCCTTGAGCCTAGTTTGAGAAGTTCTCTACGGTGATCACTTCGCTTGGTTTTCACCTAAGTAATCATGATTCCACTTTGTTTATAAAGTGTACCACTGCAAACCGTATTCTACTCTCTTTATATGTGGATGACATGATTATTACTGGTGATGATGTTGATGGGATTGCAATTGGAGGCTTTAAGCTACTTTCTGAGTATTAAAGTAGCATTTTCTCCAAAAGACTATATTCTCTCTCAGTCTAAATATGAAGCCGACATTCTCGAGTGTGCTTGTCTTACTGATACTAGGATCGTTGATACTCCTCTAGAGGTGAATATTTTCTATTCACCTTTTAATGGTGCCCCTTTGTCAAATCCTACCTTATATCGTACTGTTGTTGGTAGTTTGGTCTATCTAACCATTACCCGCCCGGACATTGTTTGTCACACCCCACCCCGGACACCCGTTACCCTGGGGCTGGCGTGACGTCGACATGACATCCCTTGAACGACCAACCAACCAACCAGAAAATTCCACACATATACATGTATACAACTATACAACGTTATCCCAATTGGGACACATCCGCCCCAGAATATATATACAACCAAAAATAGTAACAACAAAATAGAAATGATGAACCTCCCACGGGTTCGCCTTAGATAGCCCACTCCCAAACGACACTACCGCAGGACTCTACCTAGTACCAATAGGGGACCAACTCCTAGCCGCTGCACCTGAAACCAAAATTTTTATCGGTATATTGTCTTCATAATAAAAACATTTATATGGATCAAGTATAATAATAATTTAAATACCATATTTCAATTAATAATACAACCATCACATTTTTCAAATAATAATACTATATTCACATACCACACTAAAAAAAAACTATGTTTCCTGTCACCATAGAAATAAACTCATATATATATAATACTCCAACCAAGCAGTGAAAATCCAACATAATACTATATCTAACCAAATAATATAACGCAATCAAAATAATAGATACACCAATCCATCCAATCCAGTATAAAATAATATATATATATATATATATATATATATATATATATATATATATATATATATATATATATATATATATATATATATGCAAGTTTATTCAACCGGTTCACCGTATCCAACAAAACACCACACCATCCTCCGACTAGCCATAGAATCGTTTTAACCTCATGATCGGAAGTTGAAACGGTACTGTACCACCCGTAGGATTTGCCTTCTTAGCGGGTCATAGCAACGCTCTGCCGGACTTTGCCTAGCAGATAAACAACGCTCTGCATGACTATGCCTAGCAGATAATCAACGCTCTATCGGACTATGCCTAGCAGATAAACAACGCTTTGTAGTTCTATGCCTAGTAGATAATCAACGCTCTACCGGACTATACCTAACAGATAACCCACATCCCTTTTGGGATGAAATACTATGGCGTAATCAGATCCAACATCAATTTCCAGCTCAACAACAAATGACTCGGTCTACAATCATTTTTCACCATTTTTTAAAACCGACTAGATTCAACAAATCATTTCCAACCAACGTAATCCACACAAAATATTTTTCCACACATCCAAAACCACTTGATCTATATAAGTTGTAAATTCATCCATTTTTAAAGAAACACATTTTCCATAATATATAAGAAAATACAATTTGTAATTTACATAGAAGACAGTATACTTACCTGGTTATTCGCTCTGCAAAACTTTCACTGACTATACTCTACCGAGACTCCGGTGCCTGCGAACCCAATAGTGATAGGGCCTAAATTAATAATTTATTAAAAATAACCTAATCATACAATACAGGCCCTAAGTTTCACAATTTTCCCATCCCCGCATTTTACTATGAAAAATTTATCATTCGGTTACGAAATTTTTTGATGCTAGTAGTTAAATTTAACAATCATAAAATTTAACAAGAAACGTTACCCGTTCTGAAATGGTTGTCGATTTTCTTTTTCCCTAAAAAATTTAGTTTCTACTCCAGTACTCACCGCCGCGGCGAACAAGCTTCTTCTTTTCTTTGATTTGCTTACTGACGCGCCACCACTTAGGCCGTCGTCCCACTGCCTAGGCAAACCCACTCCAATTTCTTTCTACTTTGCGTTTTGATGCTCCATCGCCTAGGCGAAGCCGTCACAGCCTAGGTGAACGATCGTCTTCCTCGTTCAGCTCCTGCTTTGATCAGAACAATCCCCTTCTCTCTCTCTTTTCTTCACTAACTTCGGCGGTTCTTTCACCACCCCTCACCAACGACCAAAACACACCTACACAACAGCCCGTTCTACCAACAATACACCACACAAGTCTAATCAAACCACCCCACAACACAACACCTACACACCCACGAAACACAAAACACGACGATCACTCTCGCCGGCGAACTTCCCTCTATCTCTACCCACTTCAGTAACTGAACACACACCACACACAGCAGTACACACCCACACCCACTGTCAACAAAACTTCCACACACTTACACACAGCAAATTATTAGAGAACACACACACACACACACACACCCCTGCACGCCGGTTCAAAATAGAGGAATGCAACCACCATTGATCACCCACACCCACACACCGATGACGCGCAAAACGGCAACAAAATAAACAGAGCACATACGACCAACCGTACCCACGCACATGGAATCGTCCAAACAAGCAGAAGAACACACCCACCACCACCAGTGATCACCACAGCTCCGACGACCCTCTCCCTCTAGATTTATGATTTTTCTCCTCCGTTTTCTCCTTCTTTTCCAGCTTTGAGATCACGATTTTTATGGATCATTTAATTGCATGGGTTTTTGTGAATTAGTTTTTTGGATTCTTTCACGCCACGTCGCCCTTCTCTCATCATTTCTTGTCTCCGGTTGAGCTCACGGCACACGCACGCACAACATGCATATATATATATATATGTGTGTGTGTATATATACAAAAAAAATATCTTTTATTTTAATTACACTTTTCGCCTCCTAATTTCTTTAACTATTCATTTTAGTCCAATTCAAGCTTTTTGGATTTTTCTTAAATTGTAATTTCACCCTTCAAAAATTTAATTTTATAACTTGAATGAAAATTTGAATCCCAAGTTTAGAATAAGTGTTTCTAAATTTGCAAATTGACCCCTAAATTTTTAATTTGAATATGAATTAACACAATTTTACCCCGTATTTTTCCAATTGCTTTAAAATGCAACTAAAATGACGTACGTGCTAAAATTCAGGTCTTACAACCCTTCCCTCCTAAAGAAATTTTGTCCCGAAATTTTATTACCTTAACCGAACAATTGCGAGTATTTGTTCCTCATCTCGTCCTCTCGCTCCCATGTCGCTTCTTCCACTGCATGACTACGTCATAATACTTTGACTAATGAGATTATTTTCGTCCGCAACACCTGGTCCTTACGGCTTAGGATTTGGACTGGCTCCTCAACGTATGTCAATCTTCTTTCAATTCGACCAGCTGCGAAGTCAACACATGCGAAGGGTCTGACACATATTTTTGGAGCATCGATACATTGAAAATGTTGTGTAGTCGAGACAACTCTGGCGGTAAAACAAGTTTATAAGCCGTCGTGCCAACCCGATCTAAAATTTCATATGGTTCGATGTACCTTGGACTTAACTTTCCTTTCTTTCTGAACCTCATTATGCCTTTCCACGGAGAAATACACAAAAACACATGATCTCTCACATCAAACTCTAACTCCCACCGACGCTTGTCTGTATAACTCTTTTGTCGACTCTGAGCAATTTTTAATTTTTTCCGAATCACCTTTACTTTGTCTGTTATCAGTTGGGCTATGTCCGAAATCAAAAATTTCATTTCTCTTACTTCGGTCCAACAAACTAGAGTCCTGCACCTCCTGCCATACAACGCTTCGTACGGGGCCATCTCGATTACCGAATGGTAGCTGTTATTGTAGGCGAATTCCATCAATGGCAAATTATCATCCCAGCTACCAGAAAATTCCAGAACACATCCCCTCAACATATCCTCCAATGTCTGAATCGTACGCTCTGTTTGTCCATCCGTCTGTCTGAGGATGGAAAGCGGTGCTAAATTTCAGCTTGGTACCCAAAACAATCTAGAGATTCGGCCAGAACCTCGAAGTACATCTCGGATCTCTATCCGATATTATGGAAACCAGTGCGCCATGCAACCTATCGATCTCATCAATATACAGTTAGTCATACTTATCTAGAGAGTATGTCGTCTTTACGGCCAGAAAATGGGCAGACTTAGTAAGTCTATCAATGATCACCCAGATGGAATTATGCCCCTTTTGAGTACGGGGTAATCCCAAAATGAAATATACCGTGATATGCTTCCACTTCCACTCTAGAATTAGTAGAGGCTACAATAACCCACTTGGATGTTGATGCTCAATCTTAACTTGCTGACAAACAAGACACCTGACAACAAATTCTGCGATTTTTCATTTCATTCCGATCCACCAATAATGTTCTCATAAATCGCGATACATTTTGGTACTGCTTGGATGCATCGCGTACGCTGAGCTATATGCTTCCTCCAAGATATCCCTTTTCAAATTGACATCATCAGGCACACACAGTCTATTTCTAACCATCAAAGCTTCATCACTATCCCGACATGATAATCAGCTCTGCGACCATTTTTTACTTTGTCCTGAATCTTTTCCAATTGTACGTCTGACTTCTGTGCTTTAATAATAAGATCAATCAATGTCGGCCTCAAAGTCAATGTCGCAAGCAACGCTACCGTCTGACCAACCGCTAACTGAACTCGCAATGATCTCAACTCAGCATACAGATTGGTATGAACAAATTAAATGTGTGTGACCGAACCTGCTGATTTCCAACTCAACGTATCCGCTACAACATTAGCCTTCCCTAGATAATAGTAGATGGCGTAATCGTAATCTTTAATCAACTCTAACTAACGCCTTTGCCTTAGATTCAGATCCTTTTGGGTAAACAAATATTTCAAACTTTGGTGGTCTGTGTATATTTCACAAGTCTCGCCATACAAGTAGTGCCCCCAAATCTTTAGGGCGAACACAATCGCTACCAGCTCCAAATTATGCGTCGGGTAATTACGCTCGTGGTTCTTCATTGCCATGATGCATATGCGATTACATGACCATGTTGCATCAGAACACATCCCAGCCCTTGGTAGGACGTGTCGCTATAAATCACGAAACTACTTCTTTCTGACGGGAGGGACAATATTGGCAACGATATCAACCTTCTTTTCAGCTCTTGGAAACTCTGCTCACATTTATCAGTCCACTCAAACTTAGACTCTTTGCGGGTCAATCGGGTTAACGGGGCAGTTATGACAGAAAATTCCTGCACAAACCATTGATAGTAAGCCACCAATCCTAAAAAGTTTCGAACTTCACTCACATTTTTCAGTCTTTCCCATTGGACAACAGCTTCGACTTTCTTTGGGACCACCTGAATACCATCTCCTGAGATAACATGCCCCAAAAATACCACATGATCTAACCAAAATTCATATTTACTAAGTTTCCCATACAACCGCTTTTCCCGCAACGTCTACAATACAATTTGGAGATGCTCTGCATGCTCTTCTCTACTTTGGGAATAAATCAATATATCGTCAATGAACAGGATAATGAATTGATCTAGATAAGGTTGGAAGATCCGATTCATCAAGTCTATGAAAGCAGTAGGAGCATTTGTCAATCCGAAGGGCATAACCAGAAATTCATAATGTCCATATCTTGTACGGAACGCCATTTTTGCCACGTCACTGCCTCTGACTTTCAATTGGTGATACCCTGATCGAAGATCTATCTTGGAAAACACTTTAGCCTTCTGTTGCTGGTCGAACAAATCATCAATTCTAGGCAACAGATATTTATTATGAATCGTCACCCTATTCAGTTGTCGATAATCGATACACATTCTCAACGTGCCATCCTTCTTCTTTACGAACAACACTGGGGCTCCCCATGGGAAAACACTGGGTCTGATAAACCCACGATCTAATAAATCTTACAATTGCACCTTTAATTCCTTCAACTCGGTAGGCGCCATACGACAGGGCGGAATCGATATAGAAGCAGTTCCTGGAAGTAACTCGATCGTGAAATCCATCTCCCCATCTACTGGAAATCTCAACAATTCTTCTAGAAACACATCAGAAAAATCTTTGATTACTGGAATATCCGCCACTTGAACTTCTTTTTGATTGGTGTCAACCACATGCGCGAGATATCCTTGACATCCTTTCTTTAGCAGCCTCCTAACTTCCAGGACTGAAATCAAGGTAACAGGGGTAATGATTCTATCCCCTAAGAATACAAACTCTGGCTCGCCTTAGATTCGAAAGATAACTTCCTTCTTGAAATAATCCACCGTGACATGATATCCAGATAGCAAATTCATACCCAGTATCACATCGAAATCGTGAATACTCAGGGGTAATAGATCCGCCAATAATTCCCTATCATCGATCCGTAGCGGACTGTCTTTATACACACTATCTATCCATACCGACTCACTCACCTGAGTAGAGATAACAATATTATATGATAAAGAAATAGGAAACTTGCCTACATGCATCATGAAGGTTGCCGAAACAAATGAATGAGTAGAACCAGATCAATAAGTACACGTGCATCTCTATCATATAAAGATATGAAACCTGTGACCACGTTTGGAGTAGCCTGGGCATCTTGTCGAGTAGTAGCAAAAACATGGCCTCGCGTCGGAGGTCTACCCGCAGATCCTCTACCACGCCCCTGGACAGTGCTAGGGCCAGCATTACCCATACTGCTTGTAAGAGGTACAGATTTAGCAGCAAATTTAGGACAACTCGTAGATATATGACCCAGCTCATTATAAGGAAAGCATATCAGTACTCTCATGGGACAGTCTCTGACGAAGTGATCCGGTGCCCCACACTGATAGCATCCAACGACCCCAGCTCGACTAGACGGCTGACTCTTTCCCTGTCTCTGTGGATCAACACTTGATTCTGATACACTCTGCTGTCGCCCAGAGTATGATTGCCGGGGACCACGGCTCCTACCAGATTATCCAAATGATAGAGCCTGAGCAACAGGCGGTCGAGATACCACCCCTCGTGAAGTGCCACCCGAAAACCTATTGGACGACTCAAATCTGCTCTTTTTGTACTACTCTCGACTATCGGCGGCTTCCTGAACGTCTCTCTCCACAAGTTTTGTCGTATTCACCAACTCTGCATAACTCTTAATTTGCTTGCTTGTCAATCGGGAATGAATCTCTAAATGAAGTCTCTTCTGGAATCTTCTACATTTTGCCTCTTCCGTTTTTACCAGATCAGGGGCAAAACGGGATAAAGCATCAAATTTGACTTCGTATTGTTAAACAATAAATTTTCCTTGTTTCAGCACTATGAATTCTTCTTCCATGTGGAATCAATAAGACTCAAGAAAATATTTCTCATTGAACACGACAACGAAACGATACCATGTGATCTGCTTGCCAGAACCGGTAATCAGTCTCTTCATTTCTTCCCACCAATGCTTAACTTCTTCTCCCAATTGGAAAGTGGCAAGGGGAACTCGACTATCGTTAACAATCCCCATAGCCTCGAATATGTGGCCGACACCTCTAATCTAGTCTCAGCATCAGCTGGACCCGCCGTTCTAGTAAAAATCGGAGGGTCCAACTCCCTGAATCTCATTAAGCGTACTGCCTACAATGTATTAGTATCACTTTGGGCCTTTTGACTTTCTATGATTCTCGCATGCTAATCTGTCAACTGGGCAGTAGCCTGCAAAATTCTTTTAACAATAGCCAAGCTCCATTGCATCCTATAACTCTGTTCTTGGGGTTCCACTTGCCTCGGGGGTTCCACCTACCTCTAGGGTCCCACGCTCCTAGGGCTCTCATCTCAATAACCAACTAGCCAACCAAGAAACGACAATAATTAATTTAGTTAAATAACTACCACACGAGTGTCGAAATCACCCACTGACATCCTATCTCAAAGTCCCCTACCGACTAGACAACTACTAGCACGTCTTCCTATTTTATGGTCCTCTACTGACATGACAACTGGCAAGTCTACAGAATCTATAACCTAGGTTCTGATACCACAAATTGCCACACCCCACCCCGGACACCCGTCACCCTGGGGCCGACGTGACGTCGACATGACATCCCTTGAACGACCAACCAACCAACCAGAAAATTCCACACATATACAGGCATACAACTATACAACGTTATCCCAACTGGGACATATCCGCCCCATAATATATATATACAACCAAAAATAGTAACAACAAAATAGAAATGATAAACCTCCCACAGGTTCGCCTCAGATAGCCCACTCCCAAACGACACTACTGCAGGACTCTACCTAGTGCTAGTAGGGGACCGACTCCTAGCCGCTGCACCTGAAACCAAAATTTTTATCAGTGTATTGTCTTCATAATAAAAATATTTGTATGGATCAAGTATAATAATAATTTAAATACCATATTTCAATTAATAATACAACCATCACATTTTTTAAATAATAATACTGTATTCACATACCACACTGAAAAAAACTCTGTTTCCTATCACTACAAAAATAAACTCATATATGTATAATACTCCAACCAAGCAGTGAAAATCCAACAGAATGCTATATCTAACCAAATAGTATAACGCAACCAAAATAATAGATACACCAATCCATCAAATCCAGTATAAAGTAATATATATATATATATATATATATATATATGCAAGTTTATTCAATCGGTTCACCGTATCCGACAAAACACTACACCACCCTCCGACTAGCCATATGATCGTTTTAACCTCACAATCGGGAGTTGCAACGGTACCGCTACACCCGTAGGATTTGTCTTCCTAGCGGGTCATAACAACGTTCTGCCGGACTTTGCCTAACAGATAAACAACGTGTTGCAGGACTATGCCTAGCAGATAAACAACACTCTGCCAAACTATGCCTGGCAGATAATCAACGCTCTGTCGGACTATGCCTAGTAGATAAAAAATACTCTGTAGGACTATGCCTAGTGATAATCAACACTCTTCCAGACTATGCCTAACAGATAATTCACATCCCTTTCGGGAAGAAATACTATGGCGTAATCGGATCCAACATCAATTTCTACCTCAACAACAAACGACTCGGTCTACAATCATTTTTCACCCTTTTTAGAAACCAACTAGATTCAACAAATCATTTCCAACCAATGTAATCCACAAAATATTTTTCGACACATCCAAAACCACTTGATCTATATAAGTTGCAAATTCATCCATTTTTAAATAAACACATTTTTCATAATATATACGAAAATACAATTTGTAATTTATGTAGAAGAGAGTATACTCAACTGGTTATTCGCTCCGCAAAACTTTCACTGACTACACTTTACCGAGACTCCGGTGCCTGCGAACCCGATAGTGATAGGACCTAAATTAATAATCTATTTAAAATAACCTAATCATGCAATGTAGGCCCTAAGTTTCACAATATTCCCGTCCCCATATTTTATTATAAAAAATTTATCATTCGGTTACGAAATATTTTGATGCTAGTAGTTAAATTTAACAATTATAAAATTTAACGAGAAACGTTACCCGTTTTGAAATGGTTGTCGATTTCCTTTTTCCTTAAAAAATTTAGTTTCTGTTCCAGTACTCACCGCCTCGGGGAAGGACCTACCGCTTGACTCGGATTTCGGCTTTGAGTTTTAGGTAGAATTTCTAACTCTTTTAATATTTGTATTTAATTTCTGTATTGTGAGATTTATGTTATTATTGTTGTTGAATTATAGTTGTTAATTTTTACGAAATAATTATGATTATGTGAAAATTATGTGAGAAACATGCTTATGTGTTTTATTTATGTATTAATTAAATACACGTATTAGAGGGGTTAAAATTCTACTTAGCTCTGGCTCACAACCCTACAGTTTTGATTACAGGACCAGTAAGAACGAAACTGCGCTAGGAATTTATTTGAATGTATTTGAAAATAGTGCGGCGCATGAAATTTTATTTGAATCTCTATTTAATTTGTAATAAATATAAGGGAAAAGTACATTTTAAACTCTCTAACTATTGACACATTTCTAAGTGATCCCACTTCGTTTGAGCGTTTCATTTTAAACCCTCTATGTATCAACATATTTTTATTTAGTCTTTCTGTAAAAAAAATCGTCTAAACTAATAGAATTTTGAGGGTAAAGTTGTAGTTTTATATTTTTTTCATTTTTAAATATATTGTTTTTCTTTTTCTTTTGGGACAATGGGTGGGAGGTCCTATATTTAAGCCCTAATTGGTCAAAAGTCCTAGATGAGGTAAAAAAATTTGATTTAGTCCCATATGTTTTAAAAAGGAGGAAGCCTTGCACACGTGATAATCACACGCTAGTTACATGTAACTATTTTGTGTGTAATATTACTATATTAGTTACAAGTAACTACTTTTATTTTTATTTTTTTAACAACTTTGCATGTAAAAAATTTATTAGATGTCACAAAATTACAGAAAAAACATATAATTAGTTACAGGTTATTAATTATATGTAACTTTTTAGTTACATATCTCTGATATGTAAATAAAAATTTTGATATTTTTCAATTACATGTTCCAATAATATATAACTTTTTAATTATATGTCTCTGATATATAACTAAAAAGTTTAATTTTTTAGTTACATGTTCCAATAATATGTAATGTTTTAGTTACATGTTTTTTATATGTAACTAAAAATATTGATATTTTTTCAGTTACGTCACAAAATATTATACATATATAGGTAATTGTAACATGTAACTAAAATACATATAACAAAAAATATCTAAATATGTGTGAAAAGTAACAATTATGAAATTGTAACTAACATTAGTTATATGTAACATAATTTACTATAAAATTTGAATGTACTCACTAAGGGCTCCCTACAATCCTTACAATATTTCTACAATTCCTACAATACGGGATTAAAGCAGAAGTGAAATCTAACTTAAAGGACTAAATCAAAACCTAATAATATAAAAAGGATTTTTCACTAATTAGACTTTGAAAAAATGATTTTTTTTTATCGATTTTCCCTTTTCTTTTCCTTTTTTTCTTTTTCTTGTTTAATTTCTCCTTCTCCCACTCAACTCTCTCTTCCTCCCTCCCTCCTCCCCCTCTATCTCTTTTTTCCTCCCTCTATCCTCCCTCTTCCACCCTCGAAACAGGGGATGGAATCACCTGCGAAACAGGGGTGAACCACCCACTGTAATAAAGGGTTCCACCCTCTATTACGGGGAAGGAATCACCCCCTGTTACGAGTGTGTTTCACCGGATGCTGGCTTCGTGTCCGACTTCATCCAAGTAACATAATGCTCTTGCAGCTCATTGAACACTTCATCTAGGTTTTATAGCTCTTCTTCTTCTTCAACTTCTTCTCCATGGATCTGCTTAGAAATGACACGGGTCTCTATATTCTCCATATTTGCTTCGTGGCTCTGCTAAAAAATAACCTGAGTTTCTGTATTTACATTGTTTTCTTTACGGATTTGCTAAAAAACACTATGGACCTATTCATTTGAGGGAATCTCTTGATGTAATGATTGAAAATCAAAGGGGGTCTGCGATTCAAGGCTTTGTTAAGTGATGTAATGGGAAACTAAATCTGAATCTGGGTTTAGCTTGAAATAGGTAGCGAGAGAGTTAAATGAATAGGCCTCTTAAGATCTAGAACAGTAGAAATTAATGGACCTTAAACGTTGGAGAACGGATGGCGATTCAATGAGTTTCTGTCGCTCGGCGTCATCGGAAACTGCTTGTTCTTACTGTTGTTGTTGTCATCGTTGCTTGTGACCCAACAACGTCACCTTGTCGTGGTAGGTCATGTAGTTGTTCGAGAGTGTAACGGTCGTGGATCCATGGATGACATCTATCAGCCCATCGCAACAATTAGACAATGAATAGTGGTCCACCCATATGTGCCTTCCCCCGAGTATGGATATCCCATTCCCATCGAAAACCTTCCACCATCCGGAGTGTTCAAGCAAGTTATGGATGTCCCCATTCCCTTCCTGCTGCAATCCTAGATGAAGATAATGATGTTGGAGATTTAGTGGATGGGGATGCATGGGCCTCCGACAATGTGGACACTGGCGCCCCTGCCGTCGATGGTCTTGAAGGAGTTCATCCCCAGCTCCTGCTTGAGCTGGATGACCATGTCGCGCTTGAAGATGATCCAAAGGGGTTCGTCATGTATAACCGCGTGCCTCAGCGTCCCGGGCTTGGTACGCCAAGCATCAAGTGATGGCAATGGTGTCTATCATGACATTGAAGATAACACAAAGTATAGAGGGGGGAAGAGGGAATGAGAAAGAGAGAGAGAGAGAGAGAGAGAGAGAAAATGAAGGAAAAACTAGAAAAAATCATGAAAAATTAAAAATATGTAAAAGGACTATTTTACCCCTTTATTCTGTTAGTTTTGATGGATTTTTTGACAGAATGACCATTTAAAAATGTGCTGATACATAGAGGATTTAAAATGAAACGCTCAAACAGAGAGGGACTACTTAGAAATGTGTCAATAGAGGGTTTAAAATGTATTTTTTCCTATATATATATATATATATTGGAAATTCTTTGATAAATTATAATGGAATTCATAATTGTATTTGAATTTGAAATATCTCTTAAGGGAGAAACCGCGTGGCAACCTTGGAAAACCGGGTTGTTACAACGCGGTTCAAAAATGACTCGTCTACGGCTCTTGTTGGCTTTGGTCGTATATTTCTCATTTTTCTTCTCTATGTGTTGTCGCACACTTTCATGGAGTTTTTCCACTATCTCAGTATTCTTTTATCCATCCAAACTAGCCCCCTCATTAATTGGCAAAGGCAACAAATCTAAAAGAGTTAGTGAATTAAAACCATAAACAATCTCAAATGGTAAAAAATTGGTAGTAGAATGAACACTCCGATTATAAGCAAATTCAATGAACGACAAACGATCATCCCAATTTTTCAAGTTCTTTTGAACTATAGTACGTAACAAAGTAGATAAAGTTCGATTTACTACCTCGGTTTGTCCATCCGTTTGGGGGTGACAAGTAGTTGAAAACAATAATTTAGCTCCCAACGTTCCTCACAAGACTTTCCAAAAATAGCTAAAGAACTTAATATCACGATCAGATACAATACCTCTCAGAATGCCATGGAGCCGTACTATCTCTCTAAAGAACAAATCAGCAACGTGGGTTACATCATCGGTTTTGTTACAAAATATAAAATATATCATCTTAGAAAATCTATCAACAACAACAAAAACCAAATCCCTACTTTTTCCTTAACTTTGGTAGGCCTAAAATAAAGTCCATGGAAATATCTACCCAAAGTGCACTAGGTACGGGCAAAGGAGTGTACAATTCATGTGGTAAAACTCTAAATTTGGCCTGCCGACACGTAACACATCTAGTACAAACTTTTTCCACATCACACTTCATCTTTGGCCAAAAACAATATTCATGTAATACGTCTAAAGTATTTCTCACACCAAATGACCTATCAAACCAGCCACATATGCTTCATGCACAAGCAACTCACGCATAGAACTATTAGGTACACAAAGTCTATTCTCTCTAAACAAGCAACCATCCATTCTATAGAACTTACCAAACATTGTCTTCTCACATGCCCTATACACACTAGCAAAGTCATCATCATTAGCATACAACTCTTTAATATTTTCAAACCCCAATAACTTTGCATTTAAAGTAGAGACAATGATGTACCTTTTGGATTGTGCATCAACCATAATATTTTCCTTACTTTGTTTGTATTTGATTACATAAGGAAAGGTTTCAGTTAATTCCATCCACTTGGCATGCTTTCTATTCAACTTAATTTGTCATTTCAAGTACTTCAAAGACTCATGGTCGGTATGTATGACAAACTCTAAGCGCCACAAGTAATGTTGCCAAGTCTTCAGTGCTCTCACTAACACAAAAAGCTCTTTATCATATGTCGAGTCATTCAACGCTACCCCATTTAGCTTTTCGCTAAAGTACGATATCAGCCGTTTTTCCTGTATCAAAACAGCACCAATACCTATTCTCAAAGCATCACACTCAATCTTAAAAGTTATAGAAAAATAAGGCAATACTAATAAAGAAGTACCACATAACCGTTCTTTAATCTCATTAAATGTACTCTTTTGCTCAATAGCCCATTTAAAACCCACAGATTTTTTTACAATTTTAGTGGGTGGTACGGCTAGTGTAGTAAAATCTTTAACAAATTGATGATAAAAATTAGCCAAACCATGAAAACTTCTTCCCTTCGTGATTGACTTAAGTGTGGGCCATTCTTTGATAGCCTTCACATTTTCCTCATCCACTGCAATCCCTTTCACGCTAACAACATAGCGAAGAAACACAAATTTGTTAAAGCAAAGTGAACATTTCTTTAAATTTGTATATAGTTTTTCTTTTCTCAGAACATCAAGTACACAATGCAAATGATCAATATGTTTACCTAAACTCTTACTATACACCAAAATATCATCAAAATATACCACAACAAACTTGCCTATAAACGCACACAATACATAATTCATTAACCTCATGAATGTACTTGGTGTATTAGTCAGCTCAAAAGGCATTACCAACCACTCATATAATCCATATTTAGTTTTAAAGGCAATTTTCCATTCATCACCCTCTTTCATCATAATTTGGTGATACCCACTTTTCAAATCAATTTTAGTGAAAATACATGACCTATGCAACTCATCTAACATGTCATCTAGCCTAGGAATAGGATGTCGATACTTTACCGTAATATTGTTAATAGCTTGGCAATCAACACACATACGTCAAGTTCCATCATTCTTAGGCACAAGTAGTACGGTATCACGCATAGACTCATGCTCTTTTTTACGTGTCCTTTGGCTAGCAACTCCTCCAGTTGCCTTTGAAGTTCATTCGTCTCATCTGAATTACTCTTATAGGCTGATCGATTAGGAATTGTTGCGCCCAGCACAAAGTTAATTTGATTCTCTATGCCTCGAATAGGTGGCAATCCACCATGCATGTTGTTAGGGAACACTTTCTCAAATTCTTGCAACAAAGAAATAACAACACTAGGCAAAGATTGGTCAAGTTCGTTAGTACTAAAACACGCATCTTTATACAATAGTACAAATATAAGCTGGTTTGCATAAAAAAAACACTCTTGATATCACTCGCCTTAGCATAAAAGCTCACTTGCTTATATTTTTTTCTTTCATTTTTTTTTCACTCCCTTTTTTTCTTTTCACTTTTTTTTCTCTTTCTATGCTCTTTTTTCTCATCTTTTTTTGAACTCTCGGCCTCACAAGTTTTTTTTCAACTCATTCTCTCTTTTCAATTTTATTTTATGCTCATACACTTGTCTTAGAGTCAACGACACAAGAGTAATAGGGTTTTATTATCTTTGACAAATGAGTGCTTATTCTTGAACCCATCATAAGTAACCTTCTTGTCAAATTGTCACAGACTGCCTAACAGTATATGACCCGCATACATTGGAACAACATCACAAAGTACTTCGTCCTTGTATTTTCTAATTGAAAATGAAACTAATACTTGCTTATTTACCCGGACCTCCCCATAATTATTTAACCACTGCAATTTATACAGTCTAGGGTGTTTCAAAGTAGGTAAATTCAGTTTCTCTACTAAAGTAGTGCTAGCCACATTAGTGCAACTTCCCCCATCAATAATCATACTGCAAACCTTGTTGTTGACATGGCACCTGGTATGAAAAATATTCTCCATTTGTTGTTCCATGTCATCTTCCGAAACTTGGACACTTAGAGCACGCCTTATCACAAGTAACTCTTCCTCCACCGGGTACTCCACATCACTATCACAAGCATCCTCAAGTGGTGGCATCTGGTCATCATTACTCTTGCTTTCGATTTCTACCTCTCCGTCAACACGTGCTATCATGATCCTCTTATTTGGGCATTGTAAAGCTACGTAACGTACTCCCAAACAATTAAAATATTTAATATCACAGTTAAGAGTTTGGGTTTCAGTTTTACCTTTGTTGAGATTGGGCATATCATCTCTTCTTTTTGGTGGTTTGTTTTTGAACTTTGAAACATCCCTTTCCTCTTTTCTCCCATTTAGCCGCTATAAAGTAGAAGAGCTCGAATTTTGAAATGACTGAGTTTTTTTCCTTTTAAGCTATTGTTCTACCTTTATGGCCATATGAACCATATCCTCTAACTCCACATAATGTTGCAACTCCA
The DNA here is from genome assembly GCA_016647705.1 of Eucommia ulmoides. Classification (NCBI taxonomy): domain Eukaryota; kingdom Viridiplantae; phylum Streptophyta; class Magnoliopsida; order Garryales; family Eucommiaceae; genus Eucommia; species Eucommia ulmoides. Next base: position 9,840,435 of record CM028333.1, on the reverse strand, counting down.
CCACATTGGCAATGTCCTGATTCAGCCCATTCAAGAACCTTGCCATGGTTGCTTCTCTATCCTCCTCGACATTAGCCCGGATCATAGCGATCTCCATCTCCTTGTAGTAATCATCCACGCACTGATAGCCTTGCGTAAGGCTTTGTAATTTCTGATACAAGTCCCTATAGTAGTGACTAGGGACAAACTGCCTCCTCATGATGGCCTTCATTTTCGCCCACATCTCGATAGGCCTATCATGGTTTCTCCTCTTGTTCATCACAAGCTGATCCCACCATATTATAGCATAGTTAAGAAACTCAATTACAGCAAGTTTTACCTTTTTCTCCTCGGAGTAGTTGTGACACTCAACGATCCACTTCACCTTCTTCTCCCACTCCAAGTATGCTTCAGGATCGTTTTTCCCTTGGAACGATAGTATCTTCATCTTGATGGTTCCTAAGTTATTATCAATCCGCATCCCATACCTGTCTCATCTATTCCCATAGCTATGCTCAAATCTGTCAAAGCTCGCATTGGAGATGCGATCCTCTTCATCTAGGTCATCTCCACAATCATCTTCATAGTAAAACTTAGGCAGATTCATCTCTCTTCGTTGCACATTAGGAGCTTTAGGTGTTGCCCCCTTTTGTGAACTAGATTCAACTTTTTCAAGTCGGTCATGCACATCATCAAACCACGAGTTCAACCGTTCAAACTTTCGCTTTAAGACTTTGTAGAAAAGTTTGACGTCTATGACATCCATCATTTTTGGTATTTCATCGGACGAGCCTCTGTTTGTTTCTTGAGATATGTACAATAACCTATAAATGAAGTTAGTAAACCTCATAAACACTCATTCACGTGTTTTCCTCAAGATTGATGGCACTCACACTCGTGTTTCACTCAAATTTGATTTTTTTTCTCTTTTATGAACTCACACTCTCTTACCTTTTTTTTACACTTTAGTTTACTCTTTTAGTTCTTTATCGAACTTAACCAACCTTAATCAGAAATTTCTCGTGATAATCCAAATTTAATGATTCAATGCACTAAGAATGAGATTTAGGACAAAAGCAAAGTAAACAAGAAAAATACAAAAGATAAGCTTATGGAATAGAACAAGAACAATTTAAATCTCAATACGGCTGTTGGGTTTTTTCCTTTTTTTTTTGTACTGAATTTCGTTATTGTTTTTTTTTTTTTTTTTTTTTTTTTTTTTTTTTTTTTTTTCTTGAAGTAATGAAATTCAGCAACATTTAAAAATGAGATTTGACTAGAACAAAGGTGCACCGCATTTTTTATAAATATCTGACTAGATTTGAATAGAACAAAAAAAAAAAAGGCACAATACTTTAGACAAAGTTGGACCAATTTTGACGATATAATTCAGTTAAGAAAAAAAATTAGGAATGAATAGATATTAATGAATGAAAAATAAAATGATAGATGAAACTTGATTTAGACCTTGCTTTGATTACCAAATAATGCGAACCTCACCAAATATTAGTGAGACCTGAAATCAATTTAGGATTTTTTTGCGAGGATCGAACTAAATTCAGATTTATAAGTGAAAAAGGAATAACACAAAAATACAGAAAAGTTTGGTAGATTACCTACACCCAATCGTTTATGAATCAAACGCGAACTAAAGGTATAAAGTAACAAACTTTGACCCAATGATTATAAGTGAATCACGAATCGAAGATATAGAGTTTGAACACCACAAGAAATTCTTAATTAGTTCAGGAAAAATTCTCTGAAGAACTTAAGAAAAAACTCTCACAAGTATAGCCGACCAAGGAATACAAGAAAACCCTAGCCGTGAATAATGCGTGTAAACAGTAGTCATGAATAGTACCCTCATGAAAAGTGGCGGCCACAATAAAAAAAATACAATAAAACCCTATTATCTCACACTACAAGACAAAAAGAAAGAATAATGAATTTTTTTTATCTTACCTTACGCTCCTAGTCTAAAAATGAAAAGACAAATTTATAATTATACCTTACAAATTATCAAATAAATAACATAAATCAAAATTAAAAGACTAATAAATAAAATAAATAAACTGAAAAGTTTGTGTCTCTCATGCTTAGGCCCATTCAAGTTCAAGCCTAAGTCCATTCACTTGCTTTGATGAGATGAATTAGGTCTTGATCGTCATTTGGGCCTAATTTGGGTTTCACCATTTTAGACTCAACCAAAATTTCTTGAATTAACTCATTGAGTGTTTCTTTGATCTTCTTAAATCTTACTCTAATAATAAGTCCAACTAGAACATGTAGCGGATCTTTTAATGATACTTGTTAGTTTTCATCATTCCTAGTTGAACTGAAATAACATATAACTATTTAACTAAATTTAAATAATTGACCACTCAAATAGTATACATGTAAATTTAATAAAATTATTTAAAAATAGAAAACATACAAATTAATGAATGCAAGGTAAAAATTATTTCAAAAACAGGATAATTTAAAGAGATTTCCAACTAAATGCATCCCAAGCTACAAGAGCCACACACAGCCAAAGCCACACACACACACACACACACACACACACATATATATAAAATTACACTTTTAGCCTCGTAACATCAATTTGGGGTTTGTTCTATTTTCATTTATAATAAAATGAATCCTGATGTTTCAATCAACTAAATGCCATCTTCCCTCCACACAAATTGCAATGCATCATTTTGTCAATCCACAAGATCAATCCTTCAATTGGTCCTATTATATTGCTAAGTATTCAAACTCATATCCATATATCTTGCTCATTGAATGAACTTAAGTGGCCTCATCATGGCATTATCTTCATGATCCAGTATCTGCATTCATGAAAAAACGGAAGTTTAATGAATTATTTTGTGTGTGAGTGGGGGGGGTGGGGGTTGCATTCACAAAAATTCATTTAATTGTACTATCAATTTTACTTAATTTTATTTAAATAAATTTTAGTAAATTAATTATTTAGATTTACAAGCTAAAATTTCAATAGTTTATTCAACTCAAACACTAATAATTTTATAAAACGAAGTATCAAACCAATGGGACAAAGTGGCGGAGCCATAAATTTAATTTTGGAGGAGTGAAAAAATTTAGCATTAGGGTACCATATTTCAATATTTAAAAAAAAAATGTAGGGGTTAAAATTGAATATTTTGAAACTTGAGGGAGTCAAGGCCACCCTCAACCATAATATAGCTACGCCCCTCGTGGGATAGGATTCTGGAGTTTATCGACTTCCCAAACAATATTGTAAGAATCGGTATTGAACATCCCCATAATTACATATTGCTCCCATAAAAAGAACATATTTTGCTCAAGTATTTGTTCATATAATTTAACTAAAGAGGGAGAGAGCCATTTTCATTGTACTATTTCAGCTGTTTAAATTAGGTTCGTTTTGTTAAGATTAATGAATAATATAGAATCTAGGGGGGAAAAAAAAAAGATTAATATTTATTATTGTGAATAATAAATGCAGAATTACAAGAAAATACTTAATAAGGATAACTTATATAGACTTACAATAAAATGACTAAAAAAGAAAAATATTATTCTACCTTTAATACTAAACAAATATAATAACTCTAATACGCTTGTCTAGGACAAGATCTTGGAGCTTATTAGTGAAGCAACACTTGGACCATGGAAATGTAGCCAAACACTAGAGTGTCTTTACCACTTTGAAATATCACTTAATGTAACTCAAGTGGGGGTTGTTTAATCAAGTAAAGAAACTCAATTGGAGTAGTTGTAGTAAAGATTTGTAATATGAATACCTTTACGTTTTATAGGGTTATAGGGATATAAGGTGTCATTTTAAGATTCCATTTTCAGGTACCATGGCCAAATGAAACCGTTGCTTTCATCATATCTTCCAAATTGATATAAGGGACCTTAGACATGTCTCTTATATCTCTAGGGGATTGATTGTTTGGATGATCCCACCACAAAGGACACTCGAGCTCCTAGCAATGAGGACATCCCACCACCCATGGGCCAGACAGGCCCGTCTACCTTGCCTTCTGGTCCCTTTGTGGTCCAGACCTTAAGAGCTTTTGAGGCCTTACGCATTGACAATCTGGAGCACCAGCTCAGCAAGTTCTAGACTTGCATCCAAGTCCTGCCCTTTTACATGTCGTCAGCCCCGTAGTGGGGGCACAGGCTCTCCAGTTCATAGGTCAAGAGGAGCGAGCTCAAAACTCCGAAGATCGAATGATCTACTCTAACGAGAATGCGCTCGGTAACTAACCTCAGCCTTGTGACCATGAGTCAAGGGAGCGAGGAAGGGCTCCCCTGACTGTGTCGAGGTTACCATCCCCTCCTCTGTGAAGACATGGGGTCAGGGACCAATTAGAGTCCCTCCGGGCCGAGCACCTAGCCACGTCGTAAGGTTCAACCTTAGAGCCCGATGCGAGCACAAAGTCGACTACTATTCTCCTCACTCACGCCATTATGGTGTCCAAGCTACGGGTAGCACATGAGGGCAAAGCACCTAGGAGAAGGTATGGTGGAACGCCGCCCCACCACTATTTGCTGGCCTCCCTTCTCATCTCCTTTCTCCCTCTCTATTTGCAAGAGATGTGAACAGATCAGACGGAGAAAGAAAGAAGGGTTGTGAGGGTGAGGGTGAGGGTGATGGTGGGGGCTCTGGGGGCGGGGGATTAATGCATATTTAAAAAAATAAAGGGGTAAAAAAGAAAAATGAAAGAAAATTATTTTAAAATTTGTAAAATAGTAATTCAAAAATCATTTATACTTAGTCCCGCGCATTGCGCAAGTTTAGAAAAAAATTATAATAAATTTTTAATATTGAAATATACATAAGTATTATTTAATTGTTTTGATAGCAATATCTAAAAGCTGATTTATAAATTTTAATGAGTAATGACATTTTATACTGAAAATAAATATACTATTAAAAATTATATAAATAATCATAAAAGTGAAATAATATGTTTATAAATTAACTTTTACTAATATACTATAAAATAACAAATAAACAACGATAAATTAGAATTAATTTAACAATTTTTGTGAGAGATTCTCCACCAACCTACTTAATTAATATTGTATCTAATTTATTTTTGGTTGAAAATATTTTTTCAAATCAAAATTATTTTTTTTAAATAATTTAAAATGTGCACAAGGAAAATTTATCATATATTTGTACATTAATTAAAAAAAATTAAATATAACTAAAAATCAAATTGAGCACGACACTCATTATATAAAAGAATGAAAATAAAGAAAATAGAAGAATTCACCAAAATACTTGAAAAATCGATTATTCAACCTCATTAAAGTCTTCTCTCTCCTTTCACTTTTAAGTATTAGTATTAGATATTTTTTTGTGCTTTTTCTCCACAACACACACGCCATTATTTAAAAAAAAAAAAAAAAAAAAAAAAAAGAGACAGAAAGAGAGGACTCTGGAATAATTAATTGTTCAAACGAAATCTTCTCTTCTCCCATAGATTGGTTGTAAATACACGATCCAAGAGATTATTTGTCTCTATTCATTATGTTTATTATTGTAATTATCACCTGATGGAACTCAATTCAAATAGTGGAAAGAAAAACCAGATTCTTAGAATTATTAAATCCTATAAAGTGTTCTTTTGATATGTCATGGAAATTCTTTAAAAAGCAAGAAGAAAATAATTTTCTATGGTGGAACAAAATACCGCTTTTTCCGTATATGATCAAAAAGAAAAATCTCTATTTGATACAGTTCTTTCTATACTTGTGAATATAATTAGACCCAGAAATAGTAGACTGGAAGAATCTACCAGGTTTTATAATATTGATTCTTTTTTTGTTTTATCTTCCACCCACACACACAAAAAAGAAAATCTATTTGAATTTTTTCCAAAGACAGAAGTGGAGTCTCCTAATAACTCAAAAGTATAGCATGTCTAAATCAAAGTGAGGCTCATTACGGTAGAACAAGAATTGTATCGAAAAGAAAAGAAGAGAAATTATAATTCTAATTATAAGATGACAAATGAAATCGTCGCTCAAATGACATCTTATAATAAATAAACAAATAAAGTACATACATATGTTAATTTGAAAAGTCTAATTGAATGGGAGAAGCCATAAGTATGAAGATATTTAGACGAAGTAGATTAATAAGTGATTAAAAGAGTCCAACTAATTAATTAATAAAAAATAAATTAAAAGCATAGGTACACATATTGGACAGAGAGAGGATGAGGCAAAGGCAATAGGACAGGATTCTGAAGTCTATGTTCGGATTCAACAACACCCGTGATGGAGGAATCAAGACAAGACAACTTTAATCTCGTTTTTCTCAACTCCTTGTTGTTATAACGGCAATTTACCTTCTAAACCTTCTAATTATTAATATATTTTTATATAATCTAATAAAATTATTTCATTTCAATTTAAAACGTCTAAGTATGTAATCGATTATAATTAATTCTTCTGTTAACTTAAACCCTCATAATTTTAAATTAAATTATGTCTGTCCCTTTTAATTTTTATTAATTTGATTATTATGAAATATACTACTCGGAGAAAATCAAGATACATTAATAAAAGGCGATGAAATATGGGAAAAACTTACGTGGCAATGGTAGACGTAACCAGGCTCCGCTGTTGCATCAAATGGATATGATGCGTTCGTATGTATAAAGTTAAATCTCACTACTATCCTAGTCATGTGCCCGGGCATCATCTTGTACACATTCTTCCACCCCTTCTCGTGGTCCTTCACCTTTACCTTCTTGCCACATGCATACTTGCTTATGTTGCATTTCTCAGCGTCGTTGATCTTCATTATACAATCCGTAAATTCATCTATCTTCACCAACTCAGTCTGATCCAATACACGAAAAAGCCCCAAGTGAATATGCAATGGGTGATTGTCCTCGGTCAAATTAATCACATTCCAAATCTCAGTGGTCCCCACCTTCGGCGTCTCCGTCACCGGGTCTTCATATGCCATTTGGTTCAAATACAGGTGTGTCGGTTTATCGGCGTCGGAGGTGTATTCGTACATAGCGATATACCGTGTGAGCGATATACTTGATAATTCGGCAGAAGGATATGTTAATAATTTCTCGGGAGCTCGCCACGTGTCTATCAGACGACGTGGATTGATGACGAATTTCATGACTTTGCCATTGGCTTCGTTGACTAGGTCCCCTGAGGGGTAAGGATAAGCTGCATCATTTACTAGAATAGCATAGTTGGACTTTGACTTGGAGAAATCGATGATGACGTCGGCAATTTCAGACGGGGCCAGGAGGAGATGATCGAGTGTTACCGGATGTTCATTGTAAGCTGAATCAGACGCCACGTGGATGAATCCTAGACCGTTGGTCAAGTAGAATCTGAAGAACCGCGCGTTGCTTGCGTTGATGATGCGAAATCGATATCGTCTACGCTTCACAACCATGTGGGGCCACGCTTTGCCGTTGACGATGATGGCGTCACCGAAATACTCCGGCTGCCACTGAGGGTGTATGGAAGGGTTGTTTCCGGTGGAATTCATGTATATCGAACCATCGATACGAAAGCTACGATCGAATACGACCAATGGACGATCGTACTCGTCGTTGTCGGGGAGGTTGAGGGGCGTCTCAATCTCTGGTTGCCGGACGATGTAGGCCCCTATCAATCCGGCGAGAAGGTTGACTCTGGTCAACCCCCTTGCGTGATCATGGTACCATAGATTTCCGGGGTGCTGGGCGTTGTGATAGTGGTACTTTTTCTTAGTCCAAGTGGGGCCCTTTTCTTTAAATCTGGCGGTGAACCATGATCCTGAGTGTCCATCACTCTCGGGTTCACCGACGTTACCGTGGAGGTGCACCACCGTAGGTACTCCTTTCTTAGAGGGAGGAATGGCAGTTGGAATGGTTGGGTCCCACGGAAGTATGTGCTTTGAAGGGAGGTAATTTAGCCACGTCACGTAAGTATCAATCCCATGGAGCGCCTCGATTGTAGGACCAGGAACTGTTGCGGTGTGCTTGGATGTACCGTAGGCAAATACCCGTGTTGGAGGGAGATCTCTATGGAATTTCTGCATAGAAATGGGGATTGACTCCAGTCAATTAATCATGATTAAAATGGGAAAAACAATTAAAAAATTATAAAATAATTAAATAAAGGCACATTCAACTGGTGGAAAAAGTAAAAAGGAGAGTGGTGATATCCGACGTCTGACGAGATGAGAGTTTCAGATCGTGCGACATAATATTGGTCCTCCCGACTAGGTAATCAAATACAAGATAATATTGCAACCGGTCATCCGAAAGTTAGTTCTGATAGAATAATCCCAAATAATGAGGCGTTGGTTGTACCTACTGTATCTAGACTAAGCGAGGAAGTCAAAAACACTATTTGAATGACAACAGCTACTCCACTTACGGCCTGTTAGTTCAATTACAATACGCTGAACGATCTATTAACAACAAGTAGATCTCCCAACCTATCTGCTCGTCTTAAACCAATGTTTGCCTGACTCAAGCCAATGGGATTGATCTGCGACAGACTTTTTGATTGAATTCAAAATCCCAGGTTTCCTACCCGATTCCACTTTTTGAGGAGCTCTCTACGTCAAACATCAATCAACAGAAGTAGAAGCAAAACGATTCAACTCAAAAGATGAGGAGCACAAAATGAAACTCACTCTCTTTTATGCCATTGATATATAGTGAGACAGTTCTATCCATGTCTAGTGATATTCGTCTGTCTATTGGAGTGAATTGGATGATCAGGCCGCTTTATTTATATCCAACATTAATTAAGTATTAAAAACAAGATGAAAATATTTGATTGTATAAACCTATGATTAATATAAAATTTTACAATTGAACAATATCTTATATGTTGAAAATAATACATATATATATTTATAATATATTACATGTTTCAAGTAAAAAAATTAAAATGTTACTAAATAACAAAATTAAATGTAATTTTTATCAATTAAAAAAACTCTTTTCCTTTTGTAAAAATTCTCTTCTCCTAATTTTTAAAAGTAACAAAAAAAACAATCATCTATTTTTTTTTAAAATTAATAAATAAGTACACTTATAGCGAATTCTTTTTTTTAAGAGGAGAAGCACCAAGAAAAGATCTAATGTAATCCTAAAAATGTAACCAATATATAAAATTATTGGTTGGTAAGTGGGAGTCACATTCTAAGCTCTTTATGGGTTCCTTCTAGAATTCAGGCCAATTTTTTTTATGCATAAAGTTTCAATCTGGTTGGATAGAAAGAGGTGTGAAAGTGCTACCCAAGAGTTTGACCAATTAAAATTTATTTTTTATTAAATTTCGATTATGCATTTATTATTACTAATTTCAAATAAGTCTCTATCTTTGTTCCACAATAAATAAATAAAATGCAATATAGAAGCTTCACGATTTGAAAAAAATAAAAACAATTATTATTATTATTTTCAAAGATGAAAAAAAAGGATAGACCTGTGTAACTTTTTATTTTTTGATTTTACTATAAAATGTATCTGGGTTAGTTTAGGTTCACTTCCACTAATCACTTCTCCAAATAATTTTAAGGACATACTCTCTAACATCAGTTAGGTTTTAGAATTAAATTCAAAATTTAATTATTTCTTCAACTAATTTTAAAGATATACTCTTTAATATCAGTTAGGTTTTAGAATTAAATTCAAAATTTAAATTCAAGAGTATTATGAATAAAGTTGAACCCTAATGGACAATCTTGCCGACGGGACTAATATAGAGCCGTGTAACTTTAAAGGTGTGAAAAAGCAATAAAGCAACCGCTGAAAGGGCTGTTTGTCTTATAAAGTAAACAAGAAAAAAGATAGCTTCCTCTCATAATTACTCTAAATAATTAATTTTGATTATATTCCAAAAATAATTATAATTATTATTTTCTAAAAATATTAAAGAACATAATTTTCAGGAATTTTTTTTTATGATACATACACCCCTTCAAGTTCAAATTCTTCCCTATTTTTTTTTTTCAAAAAGTAAAAAAGAAAAGAGAGAGATAGAAAACATACCCATTTCTTGTGGAACATGCCAATATCGAGTGATTTTGGGAGAGGAACGCCATTAACAACATCATAGCCTTTGATTCTGGGCATATCCGGAAGCTCATCAACAAACATTTTCAACTTTGAAACACTGAAAAGCCGGTTCTGATCTTCGTCTTCTTCATCTTCTTCTGCTGCCGCTGCTGGAACACCCATGAAAACTACTGCAACAACAAAGAAGAAGAAGAAGAACAGATGATGATACTTCTTCAGTCTGTGTGTTGCGACCATTTCTAGCTAATTTGTTGCATGAACAAAAAGCGGAGAAAGATGAGGGAAGTTGGGTAAAAGGCAAATGATCTGTGTGGTTTTCTATGATATTGATAGTACCAATTTAGATGTGAGAGAGAAGGAGAGAGAGGGGGAGGAGAGAGAGAGGCGTAGGTGAATTTGTGGGTTTAGTGAGTATGTGAGGGAGGGCTGATTGGGTATTAGTGCGCAATTAGTACGTATCAACTTCTGCGATTACTAAGGATTTTTCCCTTGCTTCCATCTTCCTAGTACCAACAAAAATAATAAATGTATCTATTTCTTATATTTATTTGGATATTTAATTATTTTTATTTTCTTGAAATTGTTGGATTCTATACGATTTTTTAGGCTAATACTCAATATTAGCCAACATATTAAAATGGTCTCATGGGACAAAGTCTATATCATCTTAAACCCATTGATTTATTTATTTTTTGATAAAAAATTATTTTAGCAAAACACATACACGCAAATGGTTGATGAAAGAACATATCATGCAAAACCAAAATGAAAACAATAACACAATTTAAAAAATAAAATCATTTACTCAAATAGCATGAATCAAGTGAAAGAAATGAAAAGATTTTGGTTGATTCAATTTTTCCATTTTATTCATATTGTCATAAGTTGCAATACCCCATTGTTAAGTGGGTACTTCGATTGGGTGGAGATCAAGTATTACGGTGACAAGTATTTTTGGCGGCAAGATCTTTCCAGCGGAAAAGATAGTTGACGATAAGTTTTTTCAGCGGTAAGGGTATCCGCGTGGAGTGTCCCGACGATTTATTATGACAACGGCATCTGAAGTGTAAATATTTGCTGTGCAACTATTTTTTTTTTTTTTATATGATTAAATATTTATTGTCCAATTTTTATGCTTTATATGTCCGTTGATACGTGATATAAAAGTTATTGCACCGTGATATGTGATATTGATGAATGTATTTTTGGGCACCTCTGAATAAATACTTGGGACCCAACCACGTGTCCGTCGTCGTAGTGACAAAGACGTATTCCAGAATCCACAATGCCACGCTGGATCATACACCGACCACGACTCATCTCTGGAACCTCATTTGCACCCAAAGAGGAGCGAGGAGCCTGACAAAGACATGCCGTTCTGAACTCTACGCCATGCCTTGAGCGACCAATCTTAGGAACTCAGTCGTTCACCTCTAGGAGTTCCCCCTTCCAGCTCGTTTTCTCTCCAGGACTTTGTGGATCCCTGCTTTCCTCCACCAGCTTACCACCACAGGCTTAACAAAGGCTGGCTTCGTCAAATGGGTCCAAAAGCCCTAGCCCAACAGTTGTCTCCTAAACGTCTCAGATTATCAGCTAAATACAGGATTTCGACTAATTAACCGTGTTTAGGCCCGACTAATCATCTTTAACGCCTATATATATTGGGGGTTATGTAAACCCTATGTACGCTTTATATTACGTGCGAGTTCATTTGTTTACTTGCTGCATTACCGTACCTTTTCTCTTTGAACACTGATTACCACGTCAAAGGGACTTCACTGGGACAAATTCTGGTCTGAACCTTTTGCAGGTACACTACCTGAGGAACATGACTCCAGATACAATAAGTCAGTCCTCCCAGAACCCAATACATCGCACTCGATAACTTTTCAATCGACGACTCCACCTCAGCAAGAGAACTCACCTGTCATCCGACTGGACCATACTCAAGGTGTGTATCAATTTTATACACCAATAGATATAAATGTCACTGCACAATAATAATTATTTCAATATGATTTAGTTTTACAAAAATTATTGTGCAACAAATATTTGAAAACTCAATATAAATATTTTACAACATGATTCAAAATATTGTTGTGCAGCAAATAGCAGTAGAAGATGAATTTTTTCCTAAATCAAAGTGAATAATAGAGATTTTATGAAATTAATATTGCGCCTTTGGCCCATATAAAAAAAGTTGATTGTATATTACTTAGGGGGTGTGTTTGGGATAAGAAAATGAAATGAAAAATATGATGAAAAAAAAAAAAAAAAACTTATTTGGTATAGATAAAAAATGCGAGGAAAAAAATAGAAAGAAAAATGCACAATTTTCAAAATAATTTTTCACACAAATTTAAGAGAAAAATGAAGGAAAGTAATGGAGAATTTTGCAAGAAGAGAATAAAATTTATACCCTTGATAATATACTTTTTAATTTATTTTTATAATATATGAGAGTAAAATAGTAAATTATATTAATTATTTTTTTTCTCCCTCCATTTTTCTTTCATAACCAAATAATATTACGAAAAATAATTTTGTTTTCACAATAGATAAAAATATTATCCTTTAAATTGAAATTTCGTGATATAGTATTAGAGTTAAGATTATAAGAATTGATTTTTATTTTCTCATAATTAAATCATCCGTTTAACCGAAGGTCACACATTTCTTTATGGTTAAATCATCCATTCAAATTAGAAATTACTATAAGAATGGAAGTTGAATTCTTATTTCATATCAATCATTTTAGAATTTACAAATTACTATATAAATAAAAAATGTTACTCTTCTTGGTTTTAAGTTGGAACCTGCTGTAATATGGCGTCTGGTCAGAAAAAATCAATAAAAGATATTATTTGTATTGCATCATTTATGGGGAAAATGTCAAATGAATCTGGTCGCATAGGAAAAAACAAACTTTTTCCAAAAAAACTTCCTCTTTTCCTAATGACATCGAAATTATTATTTTTAATCCGGTTATTCTTTTATAATGAAAACTGTAAATATACTCATCATCGTAGAGGACCTAAATCGGCTCGATTTGTGTGTGTGTGTTAACAAGAGGAATAAAAAAGAATCTTATATTTTAATCCCTAAAATAATATTTTTTTAAGACCAAATTGTGATGTTGCCCAAAAATCCCTGGTATGTGTTACAACTCTTCATGTGCTGGAAACCTTCGCAACATGCAATCCCACCTGCAAAACCAATTAATTCTATGAGGAAATACTGGTGTGGTGTCGACCAAAAAACTTGCGGCGTGAGAATAAGATCAGATTGCTCTAAGAGAGAATAAAAGCTTTATAGTATTATGAGCGTAATATTGAAAGTTGTCTTTTGATACCTATCGTTCCTGTATATATTTGAGTCGATTTCCCTTGTAACTGTCCTTGCCATGATCCTCTCCACGTTCCATTCTTAATCGCCGTGAATGTTGCTTGTGCTCCTATTACGTGATGCTGCGTAAATCACGTCCGTGCATAGGGAGGAGGGTAGGTGAGGCAACGGTTATTGTTGACCTATTATCCTTAGATTTGATACCCAAGGCTTCATTTTGTACTGGGTTAGCCCATACGTGTGGTTGGGCTTTATCAGTAGGCCATACACTTCATTTCTTGGGCTATTAGAATTGTCGGTCCATGATCAATCATTAGATCGCAAATCCACTCCTATTGGGTTAGATTCTATCCACTGATCCGTCTCGCCTTCTTAACATCGGTTTTATAATTCACACGTGGGAATTTTTTCCATATCATTTGCCATCTTGACTTCCATGGCGATTCGTTGAAGCGAGACGGAAGATCATTTTTCTTTTGTTTTAGTTCCTTGGTGTGCATTTTTCTAAGGTTATAATTCTGGCCTTATTCCAAACCACTTGGCTGAGTAAAATTTGGTGAAGATTGAGCTCGATACCAAGGTTGATGCACTGTCAGCCAAGTTGAGGCGATAGTAAAGACGTGTGCAGAACTCTTGGGCCCTTCGATTGGGCCCAATACACTCCTGATTAGGCTCAGCTCAATCCTGACCAGATTTGGTTTAGTGTTGAACGAAGTCAGCTCAAATTTAACCATATTTGAGCTCCACCCAGTGGATTAGTATTAGTGCCCACTGAGCTTCGTGTCATACTTCTGCCAAACAATGCAGATTAGCCATCATTTTCACCTTTAGTCTTATCGGTTTTGTAATGATGACACTCGGTAATTATGATCGGCCTTAATCACCTGTCTTACTTAATCTGGAAAACCGTCTCTTTTCCCTCGATATTTGTTGTCGCCGTTTTGCCTCATACGTCACAAATAACCCGAAGATTGAGTTTCACCTTTCCCGTCATTTCATGATCGCTGGTTTGTCTATTTAAAGCCAAACCTCCTCAAGGCTTCTTCACAATTTTCTTTTTCAGTTCTTCTCTCTTTTTTGTTTCCTTCTTTCTCCTTTCGTCTTAGTACAAATATGGCCTCGTCATCATCTGCTTCCGATATTTTCGACGCCGTTCAAGCCAAACGGAAGAATGAAGTTAAACAAGGGTATCGCTTTCGCTAACTCATGATAATGGCGAAGACCTTTGATGCAGGGCACCCTAGGCTTCGGGCCATCGAGGATGCCAGTGCCCTCTACACTTCCCTCGACACTGCCCATTTCCACGTGATATCTCAACTCCATGAACTTCGTGGTTAGTTGCGGGCGGCCGAGAGACAAATCGAAGAGTTGCGAGCCCAATGCATCAGCATAAAACTCACAAATAGTGTGCTGAAGGCAAAGTAGGAGAAGCTTCTGGACAAGAACAAAGAGGAGAAGATATGCTCCCTGGTTCTCATGCTGAGCCAATACGAAGCGGGTGACTTTACAAGTGGGAATTTTTCCCTCATCTAATTGAAAATAGTTTTTTTTTCTTTTCCTAATTAATTTGCAAAGAAATAAAATAGAAATATTCATTCTGTGGTGAAATATTAATTTATTAAATTTGATCAGAACACATATAAATTAAACAAGAATTGTTATAGAATATATTATGGATATTGTGTGAAAAAAACAAGAGAAAAATCCGTGGTGTGCTTTCCGGGATTCGACTTTTTTAGAAAACATTACAGGAATTAAATTTTGAATTTAATTTTGAACGCACCAGGTCGATGCAGGGAAGTGAGTCATTAAAATCGTCTGGAAAAATAATTAGTTGAGATGCGCATAAATTTGTCCAGCCACAAATTACTCCATATATATATATATATATAAAGCTATATAAAGTTGAGGTGGGTGGGGGGTGGGGTGGGGGGATGGGTGCTTCTTAGTCTTTAGATGATTCCCAGAAAGAAAGGGTAAGAAAAGAATATATGAAAAGGGGCTGAATTCCAGATGGTGGATGAGAGGCTTTCCTTAAATTTCTACGATAATTTTTTCTTCTTTGTCCCTTTCTTTGATATTTTTCTGCCCCTTTATTGCTTTGCCACATTGATATTATGTCAAGAAAATTGGGTGCTTTATGTAAAAATTGTGTATTGTTTTACGATTTTCTGTCAAAAAAAGAAAAGTTAGAATTCGATTTATTACTTATGGTATGTATTTTATTATCAAAAAATAATGAGATTATTGTCAAGCCAAAAAAAAAAAACAGTTACCAAGAAGTCTCATATGAAGACAAGAGTACCAAATACTCCTTTAAAAATATATTACAAAATAGTCTTTTTATGTTTTTTGACAATTTTACCCCTAATGCTATATTTCACACGATCTCATGTAAAATATAACACGATCTTGTATGGAATATAATACAGTATCGTGTTATATTCCATTTTCACCGCCGTTCAAATTCTACCAAGTCATCGTACTCATTCCATCTCACCGAAACAATCATATAATATACCCAACATAAATTCCACTCCACCATGTGTATAGACCAAGTCTTTTTTTTTTTTTTTTTTTTTTCTCTCTCTCTCTCTCTCTCTCACATATTTGTTTAGGGCAACGAGTTTGGGCTGCCGGCCATTGTATTATATTCAACACGATCTGGTGTTGAATATAACACGAGATCATGCTATATGTCAATTTTTTTCATTCAAATTGATAATTATTTCTCTACATTCATATGTTTGATTTTTCCTAATTCAATTTCTTCTAATTCCTAAATCATACACATATCCAGTAAATCATAAACTAATTTCTGACTAGCCAAACAGTCCCCCCCCTCTCTCTCTCTCATATGAAATTCTCATCAATAATGTTGGCTTTGATCATGGAATATAGCGGAGGATTTTCTTTTTCTTTCATCGATTGCTCATCCTCCTTTGATGATTCAACAGAACAATCAACCCATGGAGAGAACACAAACGACGACGATGACAAATTGAGAGTTTTTTTTTATCTAGCTTCGAATTGCATCCCTACCTACCAATCGAGTTCAATGCCTAGCTACGGCTCTGTAACAGCTCATGATTGAAGAAAAGATTGTAACAGCTACACATCCACCATGATCGACGAAGGCGACGAAATCGAAGCGACAACGGAGAGAACACAGGCGGCGACGAAATCGAAGCAAAGATGGAGCGCAACGACGGAGATGAGTGACACAAGAGACGGCACACATCCAACGGTCGTCTCACCCTCCACTTAGTGCCCCTTGGCGACGATGACGACGTTTCAGAAAACCTCGATGGCAGAGACGACTCCAACAAAGAAGAGATTGAAAATAAGAATCAACATAGAAGGGTAAAACCGTCACTTCAAAATATTTAGGACTATTGGTGCAAATTAGTGTTTTTTATAGGATTATGAGATCCAAAAAAAAAAATTGTGAGACTATCTTGTAGATTTAGTAATTTAGCTAGACTATTTGATATTTTTTTTTAAAAAAAATAAAAAGTTAAACCATTAAACATTAATACATAAAACGAATGTATTATTATCTTTTGAGAAAAAGATTACCTCATAAGAGAATTAATTCTTTTCCCATCAATTCAACTTTTTCTTTCTCCGAGAGAGAGCGAAATTGGAATATTATGTGGGCCATCAAAAGCTTCCTGAATCAAGCTTGCATATAATATGTAAACATTGTCGAGTGTCCAGCGTTGAAGTGTTTGGATTTGTCATCACCCCTTTGTAAAAGCTGTTCTTCTTGGGGAGTATAATAATGTTGGGTGATGACAAGGATGGACACCCAACACTTGTTAGTCCCATTGGGAAGATCACGTGTTCCGTTTTTTTATCAATTAAAATTTGAATTTTTTAACAAACAACAAAATTAAATCTTGAATTTAATCCTAAATCCACCAAATCGATAAAAAAGAGTGCGCTCTTAAGATCGCCCAATGAGATAATTAATCAAATTGTACATAAATTGGCCCATCTTACCGTATAAAAAAAAGATGGATGTCCATTCATAAGGGTGGATTAGTATATATATATATATATTTTGTTTACTTTCAAGTTCATATATTTTTTTTTAAAATTATATATGTTTATATAATAATAACTTGAATTTGTTCTACAAATTTAGATAATTAACATAAATATATCTTTTTTTTTAGTAATTTCTTTCTATACAATTTTTTGATATTAAATAAAAAAAAAAAAAAAAAAAAAAAAAAAAGGAGAGAGAATAAGAGACACATTTGTTCAGCGATTTTGTTCTCAAATTTTTATAACTACTAAATTTGTTATAAATCAATTTCTTTTGTTTTTCATTGTTTTTTTGGGCTTTTCTTTGAGGGCACCCAATTTTTATTTTTATTTTTTTTAAAAAAACACATCTTTATAATTACCTAAATTCAACTAGTGCCAAAAGTGAAAAAAATAAATCAAAATTGTGCGTGAAGAGAGAATAAAAAAAGGGATGGAAAAAGATTTTAATTTATAATTATTTGAATTCAGGTGTAATTTTGACAATAAAATTATTATTAGGTGTTTAAAAAGTAAAATTAGTTTAAGTGTATTTTTGGTACATTATCTTATTCCATAATCCTTAAAAAAATTCTCTGACCTAATTAATCGACAGGAGTTGTCCATTTTATTTGTTTTTTTTTTCCTATTTTTTTTTTTGGAACATAAACATAAATTGTAAACAAGACAATTTATCCTAAAATTTGTTCTAATACTTCTGATATGAGATCTCATAATATCCCTTCTTCAAAAGTGGGGTCCTTGTCACGTTGCCGCAATTCATCCCCCTGGTTGAATCCCACATTGAAAATATTAGAAAAAATATTGTATAATATATAAAGTATCTTGTGGACTAGTATATAACGTAAGTATTTTGGATCACATGAATTCGATTCAAAAGTTACTAGACCAATGGACCTTGTTATAGATAGTATTCGAGCCAACTATGGTCTGAAACGACACTGTGGTAATATTAATAGAGGAGTGGAGGTTCTTGAGCAGGGTAGAGGCACTAGGGTATGTTGCTTTTTTTTTTTCCTTGTCCACTTATAGGTTGTTATGTACACCACCAATGAAGAAAACGAACTGCCTAATACGACGGGGACGTCATCTCTTTGAGTATGGGATATGAAATATCACATTAAAATAGTTTTGGGGAAAAAAAAATTGTCTGATGTCTTAAATATCATGAGAGCTACTGTTAATAACTTAATTTTATTATTATAATCTACGTGGACTTGGTCCAAAAATTATTAAACTAATAGACTGTATGATGAACATTAATATTAATAATAATAATAGTAATTAAAATACAATAAAATGACATTTGCTTAATGTTTTTGTTTTCAAATTTCTATTATTATTCTCCCTCAATTGGGAACAAGTTATGTTCTTTTCTCATATATTTCTATTATTATTCTCCCTCAATTGGGAACAAGTTATGTTCTTTTCTCATATATTTCTCCTAAAATTTAGGAGCACAGCAAAAACAATTATTGTTTCTTTCATATTTTTTTTCTCAATTTTTTTTTTTAAAACTTAAAAATATATACAGAAACTAAAACACTAAACAAACAAACCACCCATTATGGAGTGGATGATCTGGCTGGAAGTCTTTAGTCCACAGATTTTATATAAACAAACAAAATCCATCAATAAGAGTGAGCAAAGTCCATCACATCACCCACAAAAGTCTTCCCACTACATGTTTAGTGTGGACCATATATACAGACATACATGGTCCTGTTTTTTTTGTCGAACTACACAATCGTAGATTTTTCTTTGATAGACCCTTGTAGAAGTGTTTTACAATTAAAACTTAAATTTAATCTTAAATATACCAAATTGATATAAAAAAATACATCCTTAAAATCGTCCGATAAAATAATTAATCGTAATACACGTAAACTGGTCCAAACACATCTTATATTCTTTCGATAAGAAAAAAAACTCATTTTTTATTTTGTTAAAATCTTATTACACATATATATATTGATTTTCAAAATTATACATAAGGTGAAAGGTTTCTTCATGTAAGGACAAACTCACATCCATAACAAGTGAGCCCCCTTGTTGAACACCAAGTGAGCCCAATGCTCTGATATAATATCCAGAAAGGATTAAAGACATAAAATAACCGTGCAAAAGATAAACCATTACCGAGGCCATAAGCTCGGATGCACCATGAGTCCCTCCTCGGGACTATCAAGGATGTCACTGTACTACATCGACCTTGGGGCATATCCTGTGCTCGAAAACCATTACAACTGCCAACTATATATGGAATAGGTAGTTAAAATTCAATTCTAACGGACCATTATTCCTATATTCCCACTAAATCTTAAGTATTGTTGGGGATTGACCGAAATTTTTACCTCCTTTAAGTACTACAAGGAGTGTCTAGCCAATTATGTTCACTAATTTTTCTAATAGTTATTCTGTCAAAATACTCAGAATATTTTATTGATTCTCAAACCAGAAGTGCAAAGTCAATAGATTTACGCGCGATGCATTGTTTTGAAAGAATTTAACGGAGAGTATTGTATTCTGAATTTCAAAGAAACTATTAAAAAGAGTAGTATTTTTTAAAAAAATAATTTGATAAACTAAAAAAAAAGAAGAAAAAACACGAATTGAGCAGATATGGAGTCACTATACGAGGTCAAATGTCTTTAGTACTCCGTTGAGTTGAGTGATCCACTAAGGACGAGAAATTAGTAATGCCTGACTTTGCTATATTGTTGATTTAGTACTATATAAATGATTAATTATCATTATGCTCCACAAGACCAATTTAAGTGGAGTATCATGTGGATAGGAAGAATAATTAATTCCTCCATGCATCTCCAAAGTGTCATTGCAATAATTAATTCCTCTATGCATATCCAAAGTGTCATGCACTTCTTCCACCCACTTAGTTGATGTTTGGTTAGTGTTTTGGTTTTCTGTTTTTAATTCCAATAAATTGGGATGGGAATTATCTTCCGTTTTAAATTTTTTGAGAAATAGAAGTATGTTTGGTAACGACTATTGTCTTAAAATTGTTTCTTTTAATTTATAAGAACAAAAACAAGAAACACGTTTGGTTGCAAAAAATTTTTTTTCTTTAAATATATAGTGGCCAACGGGGTGGTGGTGGCTGGCGGTTTGGTGGTGGTCGACGGGGTGGCATTGAAAATAGTTTTGTGGGAGTGAATAGAAATCAACATTTTTTGTTTCTCATATTCTTAAGGAATTCAGGAATTATTCTCAAACTACTCCCAAATTTTGGGAACAAAAATGTGTTTACTAACGTGTTTCTGTATATTAATCCCAAAATTTTTGGAGTGGAAATAGAGACCAGAGAATGGAAACTATAACCAAACGGGACCTAATTACTTTTCCCATCCACAATATACTCCACTTAGGCTTAGTTTGACCCTTTTTTTGGGGGGGGGGTCTCTCCTTTTGAAAAGGAGAAACCAATATAAGTGTGTTGGGTAACCAACTTTTTCAGATAAGGCAAATGAGAACTCCTTTTTGGAACTACTTTAAAGTTAGAAGAATTGTGCTTTTAAAAGTCAAAATGAATTTTTTAATTGATGAAATTTTGTATGACAAGATTGCTCTTATTTTTATTGTAAGACCTAATTTTTGCATATACATATTTTAATTGCATCTTAGAATAATTAGAAAATATTTGTGTTGTGTTATTTTAAATTTTACTTTAAATTTTAAGGAAAAAAATCTCACTATATGTATAAGTATGTTTTTTCTTCCTCTATCATTTGCACCCTCTTTGCTCTCGGGTTCTTCATCACTTCCACCTCCATTGGTAAGTTTTTCATTTCTCTCAACCATGTATATGCTTGTATATATATATATATATATATATATATATATATGAGTGTATTTATATGTGTAGCATGTGTGTGTATACATATATGTATATTTAGATAGAATTAAATGTATATCATGTTTAAATTAATATATAGGTGTATAAAATTTCAATGAAATAAATTAACCAAATGATGGCAAATATTATTTTGGTATCTAATTATTAACAATTTTATTGCTATTAGTTTAATATTTTAAGTTTGATTATTAATAGATGTTTTTTTAATTAATTGATTTAGTTAAGATTAATTTAAAAAAAAAATAATATAAAAATATTTAATTATTATAGTTCTACACAAAATTGAAAAAAATAAATTATTTGAAGTTAAAAGAAAATAATGAATTTGAGGTAGGTAATTGTAATTAATATGTTGTTGATATTTTTTGGTCTAATTTTAAATCTTAAAAAAAAATTACTATTATAAATTGTGAATATTTAAATTTAGAGTAAAAAAAATTATAAATTTTTATTAGAATGATATATTTTTTATATTTTTGAGTTAGTTTATTATAAGGATTTAATGGGTTTAATTTTCATGTTAAAAATTACTAAAATTATGGGGTTGAATTTCTTTTTGATAATTAAATAATTTAGTGAATTAGATTATTTATTTAAGTTGATTTTTAATGGATAATTTATTTTAATTATTTATTTGAAGT
The DNA here is from genome assembly GCA_016647705.1 of Eucommia ulmoides. Classification (NCBI taxonomy): domain Eukaryota; kingdom Viridiplantae; phylum Streptophyta; class Magnoliopsida; order Garryales; family Eucommiaceae; genus Eucommia; species Eucommia ulmoides. Next base: position 9,818,479 of record CM028333.1, on the reverse strand, counting down.
TAGTTTAAAAAAATGTTATGTTCAAGATTTATAAAAATTTGGAAAATTATGTTCAGGGTTAGAAATAATGCATTTAATTAACTTGCATGCAGTTCATGCATTTTATTTCATATTTAGATAAATTATCAGTTTAGATCTTGTTGTATGTTAGGTTCTCAGGCATCGCCGACTACGACAGTGTTTTGACAGTAGTGTTATAGTAGTGCAACTATCGAGGTGAGTGTACGGTCTTTTAGGTAAATTATCAAATTATATTTTCATACTAAATTGTGAAAAGACAAGATTTATTAAAATAAACTGTTTTATAACATTTAAATGGATCAAGGAAATGATTAAATGTGAAAATTGGTTTTTTTTATTATAATCCAACTATGCCTTCGTTTGGTCCCAACAGGAAGGCATGTCTCGTGAGATGTTGTTGGTCCTAACAGGAGGGCATGTCCTATAGGATGTTGTGTTGTGACTTGACAGGAAAACATGTCCTGCAGGTAGTTGATATTTATTGTTGTTGACGATGATTATTATTATTATTATGATATGGTAGTTTATACCACGTGTTGACTCCTACCATTGGAGATATTGAATAGCCCTGACACTAATGACAATTTTAGATTGCACAGTTGTACAAGTTACGATACCGTTATAATTCCCGATCGTGAGGTGCAACGATCTTATAGTTAGTAGGGAAATATATTTCTAGTATTTTATTATATAAAATTGATATGATTGGCTGATAAATTAATCTCTATATCTTGATGATATCTGTGGATTTAATATGGTACAGTATAGTTTTATTATGTTTGAAAAATATCACTGTAGTTGTATTATGTTTTGGAAAATGACTTATGATAAGAATGCTTGATCCATAAACCGTTTTTATATTATGAAGACAGTACACCAATAAAATATTTGGTCGTAGGTACTCTAATTAGAGATGAGTTCACTATTGACACTAAATAGAGTTAGAAGGTGGTGTAGTCTTTTTGAGGCAATTGTCGGTAATGAAGGCTTCAGACTTTTGTGGTTTTATTATAGAATAGTTGTATATGTATAAATGTTGTATCTTGAGTTAGTAAAAAATTTAAAAATTCCAATTGTGTTGCATATATATGTTATCCAAGTTATGTTGTTATTGATTGATTCTCTTTAAGAGAAACCTAGTGGTGGCTTTGGAAAATTTGGTCGTCACAAGTTGGTATCAGAGTTTAGGTTATAGGTTCTATAGGTTTGTCAGGTTGTCTCGTCAATAATGGACCGTAAGATAGGGTGTTGAGTTAGGGGGTTGGTTCAAAACGTGAGTGGTAATTGTTTATACTTTATTTATAAGTAGTACCTTTGCATCTTGTGTTATTTGTTGCATTTTCGATATTTTTATTTATTAAATTAATTTTCCAGATCTTGAATATGGAGCGCGAAAATGAAAATAGTAAAAGTTTTGTACCCCAAAAAGAAAAAGTTAGGTCACAAGAAAGATTTGATGCTATGGAGCGAATGTTATAAGTTGTTGCGCAACTGACCGAGCAGCAAACAAAAATGATGGAATGGGAAAGGGTCCAAACTGAAACACTCAATCCTCAGACGTTACTTTTAAAAAGATTCAAGGAACTTGATCCTCCAACTTTCACGAGAGCTATGGGTCCTACTGACGCTAGAAACTGGTTGAGGAGTATAGTGCATGAATTCGAGATGATAGGCATCACCGATGATGGTTAAGTCCCTCTCGCTTCCTATCAACTCAAGGGGGAAGCCGAACATTGGTGGGAGGAAATGAAACGATTAATATCGACTCCAGGCCATGGGATCACTTGGGCTCAATTCTTAAAGGTTTTCAATGAGAAGTATTTTCTTGAGTCTTACAAATTTGAGATGGAAGAAGAATTTATATTACTGAGACAAGGAAAAATGACGGTTCTTCAATATGAGATTAAATTTGATGTCTTGTCCCGATTCACTTCTGACTTGGTAAAGACTGCAGAAACAAGATGCAGAAGATTCCAAAAGGGTCTAGACTTGCCTATACGTTCAAGGTTAACAGGACGACATATCAAAAACTACTCTGAACTTGTAGATATAGAAAAATTAATTGAGAAAGATGTTCAAGAAGTTGTCGAGAATCGTGAATAATATAAGAAGAGAAGATATGAACCACCTAAAACATATCTAGGTGGCATATGTCGGGGATTTAGCCCTCAACCACAACTTTCTCAGGCCCCGACAGCCGATCAGTCGGCTAGGAGCCTTATACCCGCGACAATCATATTCCGGGTGACGACCGAATATACTTGGATATAGTTGAGGTCAGCAAGGAAAGGGTAGGGTCCAAACATCTAGCCAAGTTGGGACAACCGTATGTTATCAATGCGGATCACCAGACCATTTCGTTAAAGGCTATCCCATGGTAGACCCAATATCTTATTGTTGTCATGAGCCGGGCCACATATCTTTGTTTTGTCTGAAATTTGCTACTACACTTACACCTTCTACAAGCAGTATGGGCAATGTTGGCCCTAGCGGTATTCAGGGGTAAGGTAAAGGATCGGCCGGTAGACCTCCAACACAGGGACGTGTATTTGCTATTACTTAACAGGATGCTCAAACTACCCCAGATGTGGTTACAAATATCATGTCTTTATATGATAGAGATGGACGTATACTTATCGATCCAGGTTGTACTCATTCATTTGTTTCGACGACCTTTATGATGTCTGTAGGAAAATTTTCTACTTCTCTGTCATATGGTATTATTATCTCTACCCCTGTGGGCAAGTCAGTGTTGATAGATAATGTTTACAAAAATAGTCTTCTTTGCATTGGTGATAGATAATTGTTAGTGGATCTATTACCCCTGAGTATTCACGATTTTGATGTGATACTGGGTATAGATTTGCTATCCAGCTATCATGCTACAGTCGATTGTTTTTAAAAAAGAAGTTACATTTCGAGTCCAAGGCCAGTCAAAGTTTGTGTTTTCAGGGGATAAAATCATTACCCTTATCAGTTTGATTGCAGTTCTAGAGGCCAAGAAAATATTAAAGAAGGGATGTTAGGAATACCTCACGTATGTGGTCGATACCAGTCAACATGAGATACAATTGGCAGATATCCTAGTGGTAAACGATTATCCCGATGTATTTCTAGAAGAATTGTCAATATTGCCAATTGATAGGGAACTTGAATTCACAATCGAATTAATTCTGGGTTACATCTCCTATATCAATTCCACCCTATCGTATGGCACCTACTGAGTTGAAAAAACTGAAGGTTCAGTTGCAAGATTTGTTAGACCGTGGGTTGATCAGACCAAGTGTTTCTCTGTGGGGTGCTTCAATATTATTTGTAAGGAAGAAAGATGGTACCCTGAAGATGTACATCGATTACCGACAACTGAACGTGGTGATGGTTCGTAATAAATATCTGTTACCTAGAATTGATGATCTATTTGATCAATTGCAGAAGGCCAGTGTATTTTCTAAAATAGATCTTCGATCAGGATATTACCAACTGAAAATTAGAGACAGTGATGTATCGAAGATGGCGTTTTGTACGAGGTATGGGCATTATGAATTTTTAGTTTTGGCATTTTGGTTGACGAATGCCCCTGCCGCATTTATGGATCTGATGAATTGGATCTTTCAGCCTTATTTAGATCAGTAAATCATCGTGTTTATCGATGATATACTGATTTACTCCCAAAATAAAGAAGAACATGCAGAGCATCTCAAAATTATGCTACAGATTTTAAGAGAGAATCAATTATATGCGAAGTTTAGTAAATGTGAGTTTTGGCTGAATAAAGATATATTTTTGGGGCATGTTACCTCTAGTGATAGTATACAAGTCAATCCAAAGAAAATTGAAGATGTGGTTCAGTGGAAAAGACCCAAAAATGTAACAGAAATTTGGAGTTTCATAAGATTGGCGGGTTACTATCACTGATTTGTACATGGATTTTCTATTGTAACTGCCCCATTGACCCATTTGACCAGCAAGGAAGCTAAATTTGAGTGGACTGACAAATATAAACAGAGCTTCTAGGAGCTGAAGAATAGACTAATATCAGCGCCAATACTCTCTCTCCCGATAGAAGGCGATGGCTTTGTGATATATAGGGATGCTTCACACCATGGTTTGGGTTGTGTACTGATGCAACATGGCCACGTGATTGCATATGCCTCTTGTCAATTAAAGAATCATGAGCATAACTACCTAACACATGATTTGGAGTTGGCGGGCGATCGTGTTTGCCTTGAAACTCTAGAGACATTATCTATATGGCGAAACTTGCGAGATATACACTGATCACCAAAATTTAAAATATTTGTTTACTCAAAAGGAATTGAATCTGAGATAGAGGCGTTGGATGGATTTGATCAAGGATTATGATTGTACTATACATTATCACCCTGGACAAGTTAATTGTTGATCCTAAGATTTTGATGAACAATTAAATATTGATGTTTTTGGTGGAATTAATATGTTTATTGAGTGTTTCAGTTTAAAGAGTTCCAGACTACATCATGAACTAATTGTAAAGGATACAGAGACAATGTAGAGAAGATAACATCATGAAGAAATTGTGAAGGATACAGAGACGAATACTAAGAGATTGAAGATTCTGAAGAATCTAGGTGAAAACAACTCTAATTTATTTTTACTCTTAATGTATCCCGATTAGGATCACAAATGACATGAAAATGATTTTATATTTATGTGTGTTTTGATAGGATCCTAATTAGTGAAATTATTTGATCCTATGTGTAATTGAAAAAGAAATCAAAATAATTGATTAAAATTGAATTTAAAAAGTTAGTGGAGCTAACTGAAAAAAGAAATCGGTTAAAGGGACGAAAACGTCAAAGAAAATGATTTAAAATAAAATTAAGGAAGGAGCTCTACATGGTCCAATCGATAGATAAGTCGAATTATGAAAATTAGACAAAGTCCCTGAATCGTTCGGCCGACAAGTAGGTCGACCTGTGGCCAAAGAATGAACTCTCTAAATTGTCCGGTCGACAGATTATGGATGGGCGGTCGACCGATGGGCGAAGGAATTTTGGCTTGGCTAGTATCCTGAATCGAACGGTCGACTTATGGGCATTGGTCGGTAGACTGATGAGTCTGTTTCAGGTTTAGAGGATTTCGAGCATTCTGATCAAACAGTAGTCGTTACTAGCTATTTATGGTTGAGATATGAGAGAAATTTTAGGGATATGATAGTATAAAAGATATATCATTGATATTTTGTTATCCCTATAGATATGGTTCATATATTTTGATTATTTCTCAAATTGGTTCATATAATTCTTTCTATCCTATCGATTTGAGTTTGAGAAATATTTGAGGGACTAATTTGAATGTTTTAAAAGCTATAATTAAGTCAAATACACCTAAAATGAAAGATAATGATATATGGGATCTATAGGTGTTTTTTCAATACTTATCATTTAAAAATTAGTCATTGGAGGATTTGTTTCAATTCCCTATATATAAACCTGCCGATTTCACATAAGAAAGATAATATTAAGAACTATTCAGTTCCTAAGCTTTTCTAATAGTCACCATTCTGATATTATTTTGAGAGATCAAATTATGAGATCAATTATTGAGGAGTTCTTGAGTAAAACGTTGATTGTGTAAGCGTCACTGAGTTGAGCTGTCTAGCGTTCAAATCTATAATTCTTCGGTGTTATCCGGGTGAGATCTTTCCAAACTATTAATCTTTACTACATATTTATTTTTCTATATTTGTTTGATTGATAAGATCCTGATGAAATCATTTTTGAACTTTAAAAGCATAAAAATCTTTTAAAACAATTTATGTGAGAATCTGATTACGTGCTTAATTTTGTATTACCCCTATTATTTTTATAATCAGATTTTTCTATCACTAGTAATTATCGGGACATTAATTGAGTTTAAATTGATTTGAGGTGGTAGAAGCTCCGAGTGGAAAAAACTTATTAATTTCTTGTAATTGGTGAGTTGTGTGCGGATTAGATACTATTGGGAGTATCTAACTAGGGGTAGCTGAGTTTCAATCTCTTCTGATAAAAAGATTGAGGTGTTAATTCTTCCTTGATTGAATTTGTGAGTGATTTTGTAAAGGTTTTATCCTTACCTGGGAAAAGGATAGTTGCAGTATTTCTGTGAGGTTTTGATTTTTTAGCCTAAGGTATAAAAAGAATTAGGTTATTTTTGAATCTGTAAAAAGTATAGGTTATTCTTAAGCCTGTAAAAAATAGAGGTTATTCCTGAGTCTGGGGAAATAAATTTGCAAATGTTGATTCTGAGCCTGTGAAAAGAATCTTTGTGAGAGTTTGGTTCCTACCTTTAAAGGAATCTTGAGTTTAGTGGGTGCGAATCTCTGTGGGGCTCGGAAGACTGAATTAGCCAAGAGTAGCTTGGTGAATCAGGATATATCGTGGTATTCTGCTTTATTTTTTTTTATATTATTTATATTCTATTGTTTGGGTGTGCACCTAATTGATAACATGTATCCGCTGCTATAAAGATAATAATTAATTTTATGATAAAATTAATTGTTCGAATTTTGAATTGTTATTATTTGGAATAAAATTTTAATTCTACCTAATTCACCCCCCTCTTGGGTAGTTCACTGGGCCAACAATTGGTATCAGAGTTGGTTTTAGCTCGATTAGGCTTAACATCTTAACTAAATCGGTCACTGGGCCAACAATCTCCTCCTTTTTTATGATGACAATTAATTTTGATGTTTTCTTCAAAACAATAATGTAACCACACTCCCCTTAAATCCGAGGACGAGTTCTTTAACTTATTAAAGTAAAGTAATGAAGATAATCATAAGATCTTCAACAAAAAATAAAATTCAATATATAATAAACTCCCCCTTAAGATATTTAACAAAACATCAACTGATTCTCCCCCTTAGTTATCTCAAAAAGAAAATTGGAGAGGGGGGAACAAAAAAACATCACTACTCTAAGCAAATGTCATGAACTTTAATTTTTCGCTAGAGATTTAGTGAGTATAACAAACTAATCAAAAGCATCAAAATCTTCAATATCATCTTTTTCAATTTAAGCATAACACATAATATTGCCCCACTTATGAACACTTCTCTCCATATATAATTATAAACAAACAAATTCATACTTGGGAGAATAAACTTGAGGCAATCAAAATATTTTAACAATTAGCATCAGAGTTGATATTAGCTCGATTAGGCTTAATATCCTAGCTAAACCAGTCACGTGCACACACCATGGATGATGTGTTTTGTGTATCATCTTTTGATAGTGGTAGATTCATATATGAAAATATTGTTTATGATTCTTGTGATTCTTATAGTAGTGATGGAGATGATGATAATAAAAATATCCATATTGTTATGGAAAAATTATTTTCTTTCATATTATTTTTTTGCTAAACAGAGCTTGAGTTTAAAAAGAAAAATTGATTCTTTTGAAAATGGTGGAAAAAGTGTTTGAAAATCTAAAGTGCATTTGGATGATTATTGTGGCACAAAAGAATTTTCGGATGTTGTTTTTGAAATTAATAATTTGCTCTCTAAAATGGATTATTTTGAAAATGAAAACAGAGTTTTAAAAAATATTTTTGATACGATTTCCAGGTAAATGTTAGATATTGTTTTTAAAATCAATTTACTTAAGAAAAAATTTGAAAAATCAAAATCCGACCTTAAGTCTGTTTCGAGAAATTCTGAAAATGATTTTTCTAGGCAAAGTGGATATGTTTCATCGTCTCATCCTTCATCACAAGCCAGTGATAATTATGTGGCCATTGTTAGAAATGATTCTTGTTTTACATCTCATGCTTTCTATTATATATTGGATTTGAGATGTTATTATTGTAATAGGATGGACATTTTAAAGTATCATGTTCATTTCGAACTTGCTAAATAGTTACGTTGGTAATGGTTTTTAAGACTTATTTTAAAAGATGCGTTCACTTGTTGTCTTAGAAACATTATATGGTAATTACGAAAATCACATTTAGTTAAAGTGTATTTACATATTTTTATAATGTGCTTATACTAAGTAGTAATCATGTGTCTAATTTTGAAGCATGCTATGTGATTTAGAAGATTAATTAAGTGTTTGTGATCTCACTAAATAGTGCTAATTATTTGTTGCATATGCATTTTAATAAGATTATTTGTATAATGTGCTATCATTCATGTTATTTACTTTTATACAAATGAGTTGAATTAAGTTGATTTTTTTTTTTTAATGCATCTTGACTTATTAAAATACATGATATTTTATATTGAGGTGATTTAAAAAATAAATAATAATTTGGTTGATGCATATTGTATTAAGTCTATTTTTGATATTATATATATGCGATCATTTGAATATTCATAGCGCATCAATCTGTGCTTAATGTTTTAAGTTGATACTTTGTGCACATAAATATATTTATGGATATTAAGTATCTTACTATATGCATGACAATATGTTCTTCTCGTACGTCTCATATCTATTGATTTTTAAATGATTATGATTATGATTATGAAAGGATCTAGAACGATATGAGATAACATCGTTATTCTCGAGATATGCTTCCTGTCCTAATGCATTAACAATTACATGTTTCTAGATTCTATCTATAAGGAAGATATTATTTGGTATCTTGAGTAAGGCATGTAGACTTAATTGAAACTATATAAATACATGCTATATTGTTAAAATATTTTGATTGCCTCAAGTTTATTCTCCTAAGCATGAATTTGTTTGTTTAAAAATATATATGGGGAGAAGTGTTCATAAGAGGGGCAATATTATGTGTTACGCTTAAATTGAAAAAGATGATATTGAAGATTTTGATACTTTTGATTACTTTGTTATACTCATTAAAGCTCTAACGGAAATTTAAAGTTCATGACATTTACTTAGAGTAGTGATGTTTTTTTGGTTCCTCCCCTCTCCCCAATTTTTTTTTGAGATAACAAAGGGGGAGAATTAGTTGATGTTTTGTTAAATATCTTAAGGGAGAGTTTATTATATATTGAAATTTGTTCTTTGTTGAAAATCTTATGATTATCTTCATTACATTGCTTTAATGAGTTAAAGAACACGTCCTCGGATTTAGGGAGAGTGTGGTTACATTATTGTTTTGAAGAAAACATCAAAGTTAATTGTCATCATAAAAAAAAAGGGAGATTGTTGATCTTAAAATTTTGATGAACAATTAAATGTTGATGTTTTTGGTGGAACTAATATGTTTATTGAGTATTTCAGTTTAAAAAGTTTCAAACTACATCATGAAGTAATTGTAAAGGATGCAGAGACAATGTAGAGAAGATAACATTATGAAGAAATTGTGAATGATACAAAGACGTAAGAGATTGAAGATTCCGAAGAATCTAGGTGAAAACAACTCTAATCTATTTTTACTCTTAATGTATCCCGATTCCGATCACACATGGCACAAAAAATAATTTTATGTTTATGTGTGTTTTGATAGGATCCTAATTAGTGGAATTATTTGCTCCTATATATAATTGAAAAAGAAATAAAAATAATTGATTAAAATTGAATTTAAAAAATTAGTGGAGCTAACTGAGAAAAGAAATCGGTTAAATGGGTAAAAACGTTAAACAAAATGATTTAAAATAAAATTAAGGAAGGAGCTCTACATGGTCCAGTCGAAGATAAGTCGACTTACGAAAATTAGACAAAGTTCCTGAATTGTTCGGTCGATAGGTAGGTCGACCTGTAGCCAAAGAATGAACTCTCTGAATCATCCGGTCGACAGATTGTGGATGGGCGAAGGAATTTTGGCTTGGCTAGTATCTTGAATCGAGCGAATGACTTTTGGGTGTTGGTCAGCCAATTGATGAGTCTGTTTCAAGTTTAGAGGATTTCGAGGATTCTGATCAAATAGTAATCGTTATTAACCGTTTATGGTTGAGATATGAGAGAAATTTTAGAGATTTAATGTTATTTGAGATATTTAATATATATTATGATATCCCTATAGATATGGTTCATTAAGTTTGGATATTTTTCAATTTAGTACATGTAATTCTTTCTATCCTATTTAATTGTGATTGAGAAATATTTAGGGGACTTAATTGAGAAGTTTAAAAGCTATAATTAAGTGATTTGAACCAAGATGAAGTCTTAATAATATAGGGGGTTTATAAGAGCCATTAAATGTTAACAAGTGGAAACTAGCAGTTGGAGAGCTTATTTTATTCTTTTTTATATAGACCTGCATTTTTTATTATTAGAAAGATATCAAGAGAATTATATTGAGCTTTCTAAGAGTAATTATACTGATGTGAGATCTTTTCTGAGAGTTATTCATAAGAAATATTTGTTGTGGATTGTTGCTACTACCGATCTGAAGTGGCAGTGCTATCATTATTCTTTCGGTGGAATCCCAGTGAGATCTTTCCAAGTTACTTTCTATTAATTGATTGCTTGATTATATTTGGAATTTGATCTTTAAAATTATTTTCTGATTTTTTATTGAAAATTATTTTTGAAATAATTTCTTGAAAAAATCTGATTATGTGCTCAATTATGTGCTACCTAATTTTTGTTTAAAATCAGATTTTGAATCTCACTCTTCTATCACTAGTTTTAGGATATTAATTGAGTTCTAATTTATCTGGAGTGGTAGAATCTCCGAGTGAGAAAAATCACTTATCAATTTGTAATTGGTGAGTTGAGTAACGAATTGAATACTATTGAGAGTATTTAATCTAAGGGTAGCTGGTTTCAGTCTCTTACTGTAAAGAGATTGAGGTAGTAATTCTTCTTGAATTCAATTGATTTGTGAGTAATTTTGTAACGATTCAATCCTTACCCGGTAAAAGGATATTTGGAGTGTTTGTGAGATTTTTATTCTTTAGCCTAAGTTTAAAAAAAAATTAGGTTATTCTTGAGCCTGTAAAAAGTAGAGGTTATTCCTGAGCCTGTGAAAAGAAATTTGTAAAGGTTGATTCTGAGTCTATGAAAAGAATCTTTGTGATGGTTTGGTTCCCACCTTTAAAGGAATCTTGAGTTTAGTGGGTGCGACTCTTTGTAGAGCTTGGGGGATTGGATTAACCAAGAGTAGCTTGGTGAATTAGTATAAATTTCTTGTATGCCGCCATTTTTTATTATTTATTTTTGTTGTTTGGTTTGCACCTAGTTGATATTATATTTCCGCCGTGATATAAAAATAATAATTAATTTAGAATTAAAATTAATTTTTTAAATTTTTTGAAGTATTTTCTCTAATAATTTTTTAATCTACCCAATTCACCCCCTCTTAGGTAACTCACTGGGCCAACACTAATTTTGTAGCAAATGCATTAAGTAAAATATCGGCAAGTTCGGTTGCGTACCTTCAAGTTGTTCATACTAACCTATATGCCGAATTGAAAGCCATGCGAGTCTAGTTGGCAGTGGGTCAGACTGCATCGTTGCTTGCAACTCTGACCTTGAGATCAACGTTAATTGATCGTATTATAGAAACGCAAAAGTCAAATGTTCAATTGGGAAAAATCATGGATGAAGTGAAAAATGGTCAGAGAACTGACTATCTTATTAAAGATAATGATGAAGTCTTGATGTTTGGAAATAGATTGTGAGTGCCCAATAATGTTGATTTGAAGAAATATATCTTAGAGGAAGCGCACAGCTCAGCATATGAAATGCATCCAGGGAGCAGTAAAATGAATCGAGATTTATGAGAACATTATTAGTCGATTGGAATGAAATGAGATATTGTAGAATTTGTTGTCAGATATCTAGTTTGTTAGCAAGTCAAGATCAAGCACCAACATCCAAAAAGATTATTGTAGCCTTTGTCTATCCCAAAATGAAAGTGGATACACCTCACGATAGATTTTATTTTGGGATTGTCCCGTACTCAAAGGAACATAATTTTTTTTGAGTAATTGTTCATAGACTTATAAGGTCTGCTCATTTTTTAGCTATAAAAATCACATATTCAATGGACAAGTATGCAAAATTGTATATTGATGAGATTGTCAAGTTATATGGCACCCCAGTTTCTATAGTGTCAGATAGAGATCCAAAATTTACGTCGAAATTCTAGCCGAGTCTTTAAGCTGCTCTAGGTATCAAGTTAAAATTCAGTACAATTTTTCATCCTCAGACCGACGGCCAATTAGAGTGTATAATTCAAACATTGAAAAATATGTTGAGGGGTTGCGTTTGGAATTTTCTAGAAGTTGGGATAACCATTTGTCTTTGATGGAATTTTCTTATAATAATAGCTATCACTCAACAATTGAAATAATACCATATGAAGCGTTGTATAACAGAAGATGCAGAACTCCAATTTGTTGTACTAAAGTTGGAGAACGGAAAATGTTAATGCCAAACATAGCTCAGATGACAGCAGAAAAGGTAAAGGTGATTTAGGAACGACCAAACATTGCTCAAAATCGACAAAAGAGCTATGCCAACAAGTGTAGACGTGAGTTGGAGTTTGAAGTAGGAGACTACGTATTTTTACGTATATCTCTGTGAAAAGGCATAATGAGATTTGGGAAGAAGGGAAAACTAAGTCCGAGGTACATCGGGCCGTACGAAATTTTAGGAAGAGTTGGTACAACGGCGTATCAACTAGCTCTACTGCCAGAGTTGTCTAGATTGCATGATATTTTTCATGTTTCAATGCTTAGAAAATATGGGTCAGATCATTTGCATGTGTTGACATATCAGTCAATCGAATTGAAGGAAGATTTGTTATATGTTGAGGTGCCAATGCAAATTCTAAATCGTAAAAATCTGGTACTGTGAATAAAAATGATTCCGTTGGTGAAGGTGTTATGACACAATCATTCCGTAGAAGAAGCAACATGGGAAAGCGATGAGGAAATGAGGGCTAAATACCTGTACTTATTCAATTGAGGTAATTAAATTTCGGGACAAAATTTATTTTAGGAGGGAAGGATTGTAAGACCCAATTTTTACATGTACATATTTTAATTGTATCTTAGAACAATTAGAAAATATTTGGGTCTAATGTGGTATTTTAAATTTTACTTTAAAATTTTAAGGGTGATTATGATAAAAAAAATAAAATATTTTGAGAATTTGGAAATTAATTTGCTAATTTTAATTTGACTTTTAAAAGTTAAAGGATTATTATATTATTTGAAAAATAATTTTAGAAGTTTTGAGTTAAAATTAATATTTTTACATTTTAAGTGCGGTGTTTGTGAAAAAAAACAAAAAAAAAAATTAGTGGGATGTGTTGTCATCGATAACACATCCCCTAAATTAAGGTGATGGTGTTTCCACTTATATATATAATAATAAAAAAAAAATAATAATAAAAAAAATATCACTATACATGTATAGGTGTGTTTTTTCTTCCTCTATCATTTGCACCCTCTTTTCTCTCGGTTTCTTCATCACTTCCACCTCATTTGGTAAGTTTTTCATTTCTCTCATCTATGTATATGCTTGTGTGTATATATATGAGTGTATTTATATGTGTAGCATGTGTGTATACATATATGTATATTTATTTAGAATTATATGTATATCATATTTAAATTAATATACAGGTGTATGCAATTTCAATGAAATAAATTAACCTAATGATGACAAATATTATTCTGGTATCTAATTACTAACAATTTTATTGGTATTAGTTTAATATTTTAGGTTAGATTATTAATAGATTTTTTTTTTATTAATTATGTATTTTGGTTGATTTAGTTAAAATTAATTTGAAAAAAAATAATATAAAAATATTTAATTATTATAGTTCTACACAAAATTGAAAAAAAAATAAAATTATTTGAACTTAAAAGAAAAATAATGGATTTTAGGTAAGTACTTGTAATTAATATGTTGTTGATATTTTTGGGTGTAATTTTAAATGTTAAAAAAAAAATTACTATTATAAATTGTGAATATTTAAATTTAAAGTAAAAAATTATAAATTTTTATTAGAATGATATATTTTCGATATTTTTGAGTTAGCTTGTTATAAGGATTTAATGGGTTTAATTTTCATGTTAAAAACTTAGTGAATTAGATTATTTCTTTAAGTTGATTTTTAATGGATAATTTATTTTTATTATTTATTTGAAGTTATTTAAAAAAAATGTTATTTTCAAGATTTATATAAATTTGGGAAAATTATGTTCAGGGTTAGAAATAATGCATTTAATTAATTGGCATGCATTTTATGCAATTTATTACATGTTTAGATAAATTCTTAGTTTAGATCTTATTGTATGTTAGGTTCTCAGGTATTGCCGATTACGACAGTGTTTCGACAGTAGTGTTGTAGCAGTGCAACTATTGAAGTGAGTATTATCTTTTAGGTAAATTACCAAATTATATTTTTGTACTAAATTGTGAAAAGAAATGATTTATTAAAATAGACTGTTTTATAACATTTAAATGGATCAAGTAAATGATTAAATGTGGAAAGTGACTTTAATTATTATCCAACTATGTCATAGTCTGATCCCGACAGGAGAGCATGTCCAGTGGGATGTTGTTGGTCCTAACAGAAGGGCATGTCTTACAGGTAGTTGATATATATTGTTGTTGCTGACGATGATGATTATCATCATGATATGGTGGTTTATATCACGTGTTGGCTCCTACCATTGAAGTTATTGAATGACCATGACACTGATGACAATCTTAGATTGCACAATTATATAGGTTACGGTACAGTTATAACTCCCGATCGTGAGTTGAAACGATCCTATGGCCCGTAGGAAAATATATTTTTGGTATTTTATTATATAAAAGTGATATGATTGGTTGATTTATATTTAGATCTATATCTTGACGATATCTGTGGATTTAATTATGTTCAGTATGATTTTATTCCGCTGGAAAAATATCATTGTGGTTGTATTATGTTTTGGAAAATGATTTCTGATAAGAATGCTTGATCCATAAACCATATTTATATTATGAAAACGGTATACCGATAAAATATTTGGTCTTAGATACTCCAGTTAGAGACAGGTCCACCACTGACACTAGATAGAGTTAGAAGGTGGTGTGATCTTTTTTAGGTAGTTGTTGGTAATGAAAGTTTCAGACTTTTGTGGTTTCGCTATGGAATGGTTGTATATGTATAATCGTTGTATCTTGAATTAGTTAAGATTTTAAAAATTCCAAGTGTGTTGTATATATATGTTGTCTAAATTACATTGTTATTGGTTGATTCTTTTTAGGAGAGACCTAGTGACGGATTTGGAAAACCGGGTTGGTACATTTATTTTCTTATTACGAAATTATATTTAATTTTTCTTATTTAATGACATTTTAATGTTTATTTTGGAAAGTATAATATATTTAAAATAAATAAATTTTTACAATTTTTTTTTTTTAATTTCCAACATATAAAACATTTTCTGTTAACCCTAAATGATTTAATTCATATTTGATGATTACATCAACTTGATGATTTTTCTGGACTAATCCTATTACTTGAGATGTGATTACAGTATAGACGGTTGTAGTCTTAATCATGATGCGCTCGGAATGAAAAAGACAAATGTATGATCAAGTTATTCAAGGTCAAGTGGATGATCAAATTTATTCAAGGTCACAAGGTCAAGTGGATGATCATATTTCTTTTAATATGACACAATATATATATATATATATATATATATATATATTACATTTAATCCGAATTAGGATCACAAACTATACTCAAACATGTCTTACAAGCTATAAGTTGTGTATGTTTAATCATCAATTATGCATGCATTTGAATATAGAGGTGCAAAGTGCAATTCGATTTAGCCATAGGGATGTAAAGTAAAATTAACTCTTTTATCTATAACATATACAAAAGAGCCAATGTTGATGGCAATTTTGTAATTTGATTTTCTGATTTGTTCCTTCTTTTGGAATGGCAATTTCGTAATTTCCCTAGATGTTTGTCCACCAAGGTAATTTCAAATAATTACAGATTCCACCCTCGCCTAATTGCATTATTCTCCTGAATTTTAAATAAAATATTACAGATTTTATCCTTAAAATTTAATTGTACTTGCATTTTATTTCTTACTACTTTTATTTTCTATTAGTTTGTAATATATAATAGAAATTGAAAACGAAAAATAGAAAAATAAAACAAACAAATAAATGAAAAACTAGAAAAGAAAGAACAAAAAAAATATATGAAATAATAAAATATTAAAAATTTCACATTTAAAATTTGAATGTACTTCTATTTTACGTACTTTTATTTTTTATTAGTCCTAATAGAAACAAAAAAAAAATAATAATAAATAAATAAATAAATAAATAGAATATAAAGAATAAAAATATATTGAATAATATAAACAACAATAAAATCAAAATAAAAGATACATTAAATAAATAAAAATAAATAAAAAAATGTAAATTGAAATTGAAGAACGAAAACACAACACACCCAAAAAATAAATAAATAGAAATATATAATATAAAAATGAAATATTTAAAGTGAAGGAGAAAGAATTGAACATTCAATTTAAGTTAATTTTTATTCTATTTATTTATTTATTTATTCTTTTTGTTTTTCAGGTTTTAATTTATAAATAAAGTGGCATACATTAATATATAAAAAAAAACTTCAAATTTGTCTATTATTTTTTTTCATTTAATATTTTTATATAATGTTTTAATGTATGACAAAAAAATAAATAATTAATATAAAATTTTTGCTAGGCACGTGCAAAACGCACGTCCCTATCCCCCCTATTAACTAATAAGCACAAATTGGACTCATAAGCGTTGAAAAAAGAGTAGTAAAACAAAACAATAGAGGAAGTAAACAAAAAAAATGAAGATTATACATAGATGGGGTTAAATGTGTTAATTTCAGTTGCATTTGTTTAAGATTGTTAGAAAAAGTTAAACAACATGAGATGGTCTAATTGATCCCTATCTAAAATGTGCATAAATCAAAATCAATATGCCATACCTCTACCCCAAAAATGTGCATAAATCAAATTCAAGCATTCAATTAAAATTTCCCTTTAATTTCTTCATAAATTGTTCATTTATTACCCTAATCATATATAAAAAGCCTTTGAGGTCAACTGTAAGAACACCATTTTTTTTTTTCCTAGAGAACTCCAAAGATTGCACATAATGGAAGCATGCAAAAGCTCTTCAAACACAAAGCATTTCTTCGCTAGACTTTTATGCTTGGTGTAGACACAACATTTTAACCATCACGTAAAAAATTTATATTTTATTTTATAGTTAACTTGTTTTATTTCAGAAAATAAAAATACAAAAAATAAAAATAAAAGAATAATGACTCTCATTCGAAGATTTGGATAAAAACCACACTTTCTCGAACAAAATGTACAAGAAAAAGATCAAACGAATAAAAGTCGCGATTTTCAGCATTAGAATGAAGATCACTGTCTACTCTTTCGGACATAACTAAATTCACAATTGGAATTTTGAGATGAAACAAATTGCATATGAAACTAAACTCTCTAAACTTTTTAACGTCTGGTTATAGAGCCAAATCGGAGTTCGTATGAAAAAGATACAGCCGTTTAAAGTTGGCCCTCCTATGCAGCTTCGCATTGTGCGCAGATCAACGGTGGCCAACCCATTTTGTATCTTATTTTCAGTCCAATCCAAACCTTTAGCCCATTAATTATTTTATTTCCAGCCCACTTATTAAAACAGACCCATTTCAAATTATTTTCAGCATCTAGGGCCCATTCATTTGGAGAGCTATTTAAGCCCACCATTCCAACCCGTTTCACTCCAATTGCGGTTCATTCAGCTTTGTTTAGCCCATTTCCACCAAAATTACTGTTCATTAATCACTCCTGCATGATTTTCATCCATTTTTTGCCACTATTTTTGATTTTGTGTAATGATATTTTAATGAGTCTTGTCCCCCAATTCGTTGATGAATCTCTTGAGTTATAAATACAATATTAAAGAAGAGAAAAACAAAGGGGAAAGAAGTCTTGAGGGACAATAATTTTATTTTATTTTTTTTAGAAAAAAAAGAGAAAGAAAGAAGGGAAGAAAATCTCTAAGTTAAGGTTGTGAACTTCTATCTTTTATAAATCTTACTTATGCATTTTTAAAATAAAAATAAAAATAAAATAAGTCGTTATTATACCAAAATTTTGGTTTCTAAATTAGATTTTTTTTTTTTTTTTTTTTTTTATATATAAACTTTTTAATAACTTAATGAGTAGACAAAACGAGATGGAAATCTCCATGCCTTCAATTTGAGTGATTTAGGTTTAGAAGGGAGATCGCTCCTCTTGATATGTAAATTAATAGACATAAAATTGGACAAAACTTAAAAGGACGTTCCACTGAAACACTTAAAAATTGGTTTACTTTTCTGCATTTATTTTTCTATTTTGTGCCTTTCCGCACTTTTATATTGTTGTATTTATTTCTTGTTCTACGCTTTTATTTTGTTGTACATCTTTTCTGTTTGGCTCATTTCCATGCTTTATTTTTGGTTTTATTTATTTTTTTGTTTCACGCTTTTGTTTTTCTGTTCTGCGCCTTTCTGTGCTTTTATTTCTATGTATTGTTATTGTATTTCTGTAAATATTTACTTCTTTCGCATCATAAAAAAAATTGTATTAATCATTACGGTTCTAAAAAAAATCAAAAAACAAAAATCCAAAAAAATGAAAAAAAATCGCTAAAAAAAAAAAAAAACCGAAAAAAAGTCTTAACTTAAAACTCAAGGCATTAAAAGACCCCCGGAGGTAATCCTTATTAAATTATCAATATTTAATAAACGATCATACTAGGGGAACATTTCAAAAAAAATATTTTTCCATTTTATTTCATGAAAATTCAAAAAAACGTTTTCTAATTATTTTAAAAAAATATATATATATTTTCTAAGAAAAGATTTCAAAATCAAATAAAACATTCGGATTTGAATTTTGATTGGATTTAATTGGATAAGGTACTGTCTTTAGACGGACGTCTTGGGTGCCTAATACCTTTCTCGAATGTAACTGACTTTTGAACCATTTTAAAACGAATCTCTGGTCGGACCGTGTTTTTTGGAGTCAAAACTTTACTTAAACCATTTTTCAATCGTTTTTTTTTTTCAAAAATTCGGTGACCAAGTACACCATTTAAACTCAATGTTAGGGGGCGACTCTTTTTTTATAAAATTGGCTTAAGTTATTTTATGAGAAAACCGACACTTTAAAAATAATTTCTTTGATATTTTTTTTAAAAAAAAAAAAAAAAACCAAAAAATGCGTCATATTCATTTTTTTTTCTTTCAGAAAATCGAGGCGCGTCAGTTGGCGACTCCACTGGGAATTTATTTTAGAGGGTCGAGCCTATAATATTCAAGTAAGTCCAAAAATCTAAGTCCGAATGTCTTGTTTTATTTTTGTAATCTCTTCATTTATTATTTTTTATAAATAAGTATAATTTGAAGAAAATATTGGTTATCTAAGAGTGATGAAAAAAAAAAAGGTTACTAAAAATTTTCAAGGCTTCCCCCGAATGAGATGAGCCGATCATAAATGAAATCATATTGACCTGTATTCCCAATTCAAGTGGTACCTTTGAAGTCTGACCAACATAAAAAATCACAATCTAAACCCCACTCAGTCAAATGTCGGCCAATTTTTCTCCTTCTAAATTACCTACTTGACCCATGCCCCTAAATCAAGTGGTACCCTTAAAATCCCTCCAAAGTCAAAATCATACTCCATCCCAATACCTTGGATCACAAACCATAAATACTCATATCTTCATAAGTCTAATTTTTTTTTTTTTTTACCTTCCATCGTGTGATCCCATTTTTTCCATGAACTCTCTGTGCCTTATCCTCGAAAAAGGGAGGATTTTTTCTAAACCTACCTTGTGGTAAAACATTAATCGCTCCAATTACGAGCCAAAGCCAAATTCTAAGGGTACCATTTGTAAGTCTGATTTATACCCCTTGGTGTGTTGGGATTTATTTCTTCATAAAATTATGAAAACGTCATAAATCCACTTCTCCATCTAGTTAGCCTTCTGGATGATACAGGATTTTCTTTGTGAAAGGCTTGAAACTTTCAATAATTGTTACCGTGATTTCTGAAGGACGCCTCAAAAGTTTAATGTTTATTTTTTTTTAAATATTCCAAAATTTTCTGTTTATGATCTATGTGTTGAAAATGAACTTGAGCATGATAAATATGATTTTGATAATAAGAAAGATTTTGATCTGAAAGAAAGTGAAGCAAGATGATTCGCCTAAACCAAAAAATGAAAATGACTCTAAAAAATCCTATCTCTAGGCCCTAGGCATCTCTAGATACAGATTGCAACACTCCATCCACCATAAAAAAATGCTCTTTTTTTTCGAAGCCCAAAATTTTCAGTCCTGACCAATGGGATGAGGTCTAAGTAAATAGAAGATCGTTTACTATCATCAGCTAGAAATACACGCTTCTCGATGATCAGCCAAATTACCAAAACGGTGTTGTATTTCCTATTAATTTTAAATTCTACTTTATCTTTCTTCTAACCCTTAGAAAATTTGTAAGAGCATTGATTGAACCTAAAATCCATTTCCCGGCTAGGTAATCCGTCATAAAGCAAAACCATTACCCGAAAAGCTGTTATCTGAAAGTCCATCTTCCAAAAATTCATTCCTCAAATAACCCATTTCATGGCTATGCAATCCGTCATAAAGTAAAGTCATTACCCAAAACACCCTTATCTGAAAGGTCATCGTCCAAAATCCATTCCTCAAATGACCCATTTCACCGCTAGGCAATCCATCATAAAGCAAAGTCATTACCCAAAAAGCCCTTATTTGAAAGGTCATCTTCCAAAATCCATTCCTCAAATGACCCATTTCACCGCTAGGCAATCCTTCATAAAGCAAATCCATTACCCAAAAAACCCTTATTCGAAAGATCCTTCCAAAATCCATCCCTCAAATGACCCATCCCACGGTTAGGCAGTCTGTCATAAGGCAAAGTCATTATCCTCAAAACCTTTTGTTGTAAATAAAGTTGTCCAACATATAAAGATGCTTAAAAAAAAAAAAAAAAAAGCAAAAATTCCCCCCCCAAAAAAAACTCAAAAAAAAAGAAGAAGAAAAAGTAGAAGCATTTTGATTACTCAAAATTCTCGTCAATGAAAAAAGAGGTTTCAAATACTTGTTAGTTGAGGAGGGTTATCTTGTGACACCAATTTCAGAGAAAAATCTTGACTATTATCCATATCATATTTATCATGCTCAAAATCAACATTGAAAATCATATCAGAGAAGAATGAATATTTGGGCGAATAAACTCTGAAATTTTGTGTATTTTTTTGGTAATACAATTACAATAGTTGATTGAAATCCAAAACATATAGGGGTTCTAGATCTCAATTGTTGAAATCAATCTCAATACCCAAGAAAGTCAAACCGAGTTTGTACCGCAAAGGTTAGAGTGCACTACTCTTTTCAATCCCTTCAACGGGTCAGAAATAAAATCCCATCAAATTCCAAGGGAGGGAGAGGCCCAAAATTGCAAACAAAGCCTATAAAAAATAAAAAATAAATAAAAATTGTGACTCACTTAAGGATGACTAATCTTTTCTTTAAAAAATAAAATAAAAAATAAATCTCATTGAATCACCCCAAGAAAGCAAGCACCGTAAGCCAAGTAACTACGACGGGAAAAGTGAAAATGAAGTTGCAAGTCATTAAAGGTGACAAGTTTGTCAGACTAAAATTTTGTTTTGGAAGAGCTTTCTTGTCCATTTACATGTATCGCGAAAGGATAGAATGCATGGATTGTCCTATCATTAGGACCTCTTACCTTACTACCGGCTCGAATTGGAAATTGGTATTGTTGAAATTTGGAAACTCTAAATGAACATCCAGGTATGTGTTTTGTCCTGAAAGGGGCATGGCGTGAACTACGCTAGACCTGATCCTCGGTGTAATGTTGAGATATGTAGGCAACCTATCAAGGTTCAATAATTCAAGTGTGACATCTCATAAACTTTCATTCACATCAGTGAACTACGCTAGACCTGATCCTCAGTGTAATGCCGAAGTATGTAAGCAACCTATCAAGGTTCGGTCATCCAAGTGCGGCATCCCATAAACTTATGTAGGTAACTTGTAAAGGTTCGGTCATTAAAGTGTCAACCCTAGGCTTGGGCACATTATATGAATTTTTATTTTTATTTTCTGCATCTAGGGAGTTTTTGAGCTTGGTAGCTCCAACCTCAAGTTGAGGCACATTTTATATCTGACATTTTATTTTTGCATTATGCCTCTCCCTGATAGGATTCTATGTTGCATTCAGCCTCTTTGTGATGGTTTTTTCAGTTGCATTCTGCCTCTTCGTAATGGCATTTCATTTTTGCATTATGCCTCTCCGTGATAGCTTTTCATTTTTGTATTTTGTCTCTCCGTGATGACTTATATTTATATTCTGCCTTTCCATGATGGCCTTTCTTTTTGCATTATACTTCTGCGTGATGGTTTTTCATTTTCATTATGATTTTCCGGGATGATTTTTTTAATATTTTGCATTGTCTCTCCATGACGACCCATCTTGCATTACTTCTCCGTGATGGTTCTTTATTTTACATTTGCTTCTCCGTGATGACTTTTCAGTTTGCACTGCCTTTCCATGATGGCTCATATATTTTGTATTGCCTCTCCGTGACGGCTCATCTTGCATTGCCTTTCCGTGATGGTTTTTAATTTTTGCATTCGTCTCTCCATGATGGCTCATATATTTTACATTGCCTCTCCGTGACGACTCATCTTGCATTGCCTCTTTTGTGATGGCCCTTCATTTTGCATTTTCCTTTCTGTGATGGCTCATATATTCTACATTGCCTTTCCGTGATGACCCTTTATTTTGCATTTGCCTCTCTGTGATGACTTTTAATTTTTGCATTTGTCTCTCCATGATGGCTCATATATTCTGCATTTACCTTTCTGTGATGGCTTTTTATATTTTACATTGCCTCTCCATGAGTACTACTTTATTTTTGCATTCTTTTCTCGCCCCACCTAGGGCATCTGTTGAACTAAGTGTGACCTGATTCTTGGCACTATCGAAATACGTAGGAAACCCTTGTAAGGTTCAGTTGTAATTCATCCATATTCCATTCTCCATCCCTTTTCCATCACGCCTGGAAAAGGTCTTTTTTTTTTTTTTTTTTTTCTTTTTCATTTTGTCTTTTGTTAAAATTAAAAAAAAATGCTTTGAAAAATCCAAAAATGGGGCAATCAAAATAACGTGGTCTTTTATCTTTGTTAAGTAAGTGAAACTCGCATGACAAAGAGGGACAGCTATAGACACGACATTTTGACCGTCCTACAAAACAATTATATTTTATTTTATAGTTAATTTTGTTTTATTTCAAAAAATCAAAATACAAAAAGAAAAAAAGAAAAGAACAATAACTTTCATTTGAAGATTTGGATATAAAAAAAAAAAAAAGCACACTTTTAAGGAAGCAGAATGTGCAAGGAAAAGATCAAATAGATAAAAGTCATGATTTTCGGCATTAGAATGAAAACCACTATGCACTCTTTTCGAATGTAACTAAATGCACAATTGGAATTTTGAGATGAAACAAGTTGCATATGAAACTAAATTCTCTAAACTTTCCAACGACTAGTTATAAAGTCAAATCGAAGTTCGTATGAAAAAAATATAGCTGTTTGAAGTTGGACCTCCTATGCAGCTTCGCATTGTGAGCGGATCAACGGTGGTCAGCCCATTTTGCAACTTATTTTCAACTCAATTCAATTCTTCAGCCCATTAATTATTTTATTTCCAGCCCACTTATTAAAATAGGCCAATTTCAAATTATTTTTGGCATCTTGGGTCCATTCATTTGGAGGCCTATTTAAGCCCACTATTCTAGCACATTTCACTCCAATTGCGACCTATTTAGCTTTGTTAAGCCTATTTCCACCAAAATTACTGTTCCTTCGTCACTCCTGCATGATTTTCCTTTATTTTTGCCACCATTTTGACTTTGTGTGATGGTGTTTTAATGAGTCTTGTCCTTCAATTCATTGATGGATCTCTTGAGTTATAAATACAATATCAAAGAAGAGAAAAACAAAGGGGAGAGAAGCAACAAATTTGGGAGAGAAGTGACTAAAATTTTTGGAATTTCTTTTTTAGAGAAGTCTTGAGGGAAAATCATTTTATTTTATTTTTTATTTTGAGAAGAAGAAAAGAAAGGAAGAAGGGAAGAAAGTTTCTAAATTAAGATTGTGAACTTTTATCTTTTGTAAGTCTTGCTTATACATTTTTTAAAAAATAAAATAAAATAAGCCGATATTATACCAAAATTTCGGTTTGTAAATTAGATTTTTTTTTTTTTTTTTTATATAAACTTGTGAATAACTTAATGAGTAGACAAAACGAAGTGGAAATCTCTATACCTTCTATTTGAGCGGTTTAGGTTTAGAAGGGAGATTGTTCCCCTTGATATGTAAATTAATGGACCTAAATTTGGACAAAACTTTAAAGGACGTTCTACTGGAACACTTACAAACTGGTTTACTTTTCTGCATTTATTTTCCTGTCTGTACCTTTCCACGCTTTCATATTATTGTATTTATTTCTTGTTCTGCGTCTTTCCGCGCTTTTATTTTCTTGTACATATTTTTTGTTTGGCACCTTTCCGCGCTTTATTTTTGGTTTTATTTATTTTTCTGTTTCGGGCCTTTTCGGACTTTTATTTCTATATATTGTTATTGTGTTTCTGTAAATATTTACTTCCCTCGCATCATAAAATAAAATAAAAAAATGAATTAATCTTTATGGTTCTAAAAAACTCAAAAAACAAAAATCCAAAAAAATGAAAAAATGAAAAAAATTGCAAAAAAATGAAATTAAAAACAAAAACAAAAAATGTCTTAACTTAAAACTCAAGGCATTAATACCCCTATGGGGTCATTTTTATTAAATCATTAATATTTTATAAACAATCATACCGGGAGAACATTTCAAAAAAGAAAAAAAAAATTGTTTTTCCATTTTATTTCATTAAAAGTCAAAAAAACATTTTCTAATTATTTAAAAAAAATAAAAAATATCTTCTAAGAAGAGATTTCAAAATCAAATAAAATATTTGGATTTAAATTTTGATTGAACTTAATTGGATAAGGTACCGTTTTCAGACGGCCATCTTGGGGTGTCTCACACCTTCCCCGAGTGTAACTGACCCCCCGAACCCATTTAAAACGAATCCTTGGGTGGACCGTTCTTTTTTGAGTCAAAATTTTATTTAAACCATTTTTCAATCGTTTTTTTTTTTTAAAAATCCGGTGAACTAACACACCATTTAAATTCAATACTAGAAGGCAATTCTTTTTTTAAAAATTGATTTAAATTATTTTATGATAAAACCGACGCTTTAAAAATCTCATCTTTAATATTTTTTTTTAAAAAAATAAAACCAAAAAATGCTCCATATTTTTTTTTCTTTTCAGAAAATCGGGGCGCATCTCTCCAAACTCTACCTTGTAATGTTTTTTTTTTTTTTTAAGAAATAAAAATTTGGCGGTCAAAAAGAAGAAACGGTTATTGTAGGAGGAGTGAGAGTTGATGATACGTATCCCGTTAACAATAGCAATACAATTAATCTATTTTGACAATACATCAATGTTTCAAAAGATTTAAATGAATCTTATTTATGGCTTTTGAGGCCCGGTTTGGTTACTCCATTTCTTGATTTCGGTGCCCACTCCCAAAATTTTGAGATTAAAAATGTGTTTGATAAATAGCTTTCTGTTGGCAAATTTTTGGAGTATTTTACTGAATTCTTTAAAATCTGATAAATAAAAAAATATTAATTAATTTAATCCTATAAAACTATTATCATTATCGCTGTGCTGCCCACCACCACCTCGCCGCACACCACCACCACGCCAGTCACCATACATTAAAGAAAAAAGTACAAATGTTACAGCTAAACGTGTTTCTTGATAAATTAAAATAAACAATTTTAGAACAATGGTGGTTACCAAACATATTTCTATTTTAGGAATCCAAAACAAAAATAAAATTATCATCTCAATTTATTAGAAGTAAAAACAGGTAAACATAAACACTAACCGAAAAATTTATTTCTTGAAAAAGAAAATTACAACTTGGGGGGGAACAAATGATATTAACCTTTGGCACAACAACATGTAGGAGGAGTACCCCTCTCCCCCATACAAACCCCTCCATGATGATATCCCTTTGAGGCACAAACATTATTACAGTTTTGCGAACAATCCCCGAAACAAGGCTCTAAAATTCCAAATCCTTCAGATGACTGGGCCCCTGAAAATAAATATAAAAATCAATTTTCATTTGAAAATGAAAGAAAGAAAATAATATAAAATAAAATGCTGAATTGTGAGTATTATTTTCAATGCTAAAAATTACCAAAAGAAAGAAGCAAAACCAAACATAAAAGTTCGGCGAAGAAATTCTTAGAGATTGAAGAACTTTTTCCTGCTTCCATTATATGCGATCTGTTAAGTTCTCTAGAAAAAAAAGTGTTCTTACAATTGACCTCAAAGGCTGTTTATATATGGATTAGGGTAATAAATAAACAATTTATGAAGAAATTAATGAGAAATTAATTCGACGTTTGAATTATTTTACCAGATTCGATGAATTTATTTTACAGATTTGAAAGAGATTAATGGTATACCATCCAAGATTAAAAACTTTTAAATTTTCCCCTTTTTGTGTAGTAATTAGGTCATAATTATCATGCAAATATAGGATTTCTTGTTGACTTAATTTATGGAAAAATGCATTAATTTTTTGGGATAATTGGTCAATACTCCCAATTACACGGTCTAATCTATAATTTATCTTATTTTAATTTTAAAATGTGTATAAATATTTTCATTATATTTTATCTTGTGTTTTAGTCACATGATCAGTACTCTTTTATATTTCTTGTAAAATACGTTCAATTAAAGTTTGCATGACGATCGCCGACTCTACACTCTATTGCTGTCGTCATTGTCCCGCTATCGGATCTGAGGCTTTCGATTGCCAAAGTTTGACCAACGGCTTATGGAATTTTTTTTAGTTACATGTAACTATTTTCTTAATGTATTTTTTAGTTACATGTAATTGTATTTTTTAATGTGTTTTTCACTACATTTTAGTATACTTTTTAGTTATATTGTTTAGTGTTATTTTCACTTCCATTCATGTGACTTTTTGGGGACCGACAACCGAAAAGTTTACTGAATGTCACTAAAAAATGTAACAAAAAAATTAGTAAAAAAGTAGTAATTTAACTTAAAAATTGACGACCAATGGTACCTGAAATCTGACAACCAGGGTCTGGTGGCTAGTGGCGTTTGGCAAGAGAACCCAAAATTGAAATATTATTTTGAATGAACTCTTGTAGATGGGACCAAAAGTAAAGTACTTATTATGCTTCGGGCGTTTATATTAATTTGGTGAGATTTTTAGGATCTCTGCCAACTATCTTTTTTCTTTTTTTTCTTTCCTTTTTATTTGTGTAGCAATCAGGTCATAAATATAATGAATTATGAGGATTTTTTGGTTGATTTAATTATGGAAAATTAATCAACTATCTCAAGGTTAAAATTAAATCACTTTACGATACTGTACCCTTTATTTTGTATTTTTTTCCTAGTACTTTTATAAGTCTACGATACCCTTTATTTTGCATTTTTTTTCTAGTACTTTTACAAGTCTGCAGAGAAATTGAATATTTTTCAATATTTAGCTTTCCTGTGAAGGATCTTGTATTGTTTGTGTTGTCTTTAAACTAAATATCACACAAGAGAGAAAGCAAAAGGTGGTGGACATAAATCCACATATAAATTAGGACGGATATATATGTTGACGGTCCGGATCAATCTTAAAAAATAAACTGCTGAGATTAATTCACTCAAATGTCTAAAAAAACTACACACATATGTAATTCACGGAAGGCACTGCACACCAACTGCCGAAAAATCCTACCTGTGCCAACACACACAAAAAAACCCCACCCCACGTCTACGTTACACCCTCATATCCCCTGTCTTCGCAAATAAGGCATTTACATTAGTAAAAATACTACTTCAACTCATGAATAGTGTTTTGGCTAATAGACGTTTGGATTGGGATAATAACTTTTTTGATCCCTCACAAATGCAATCGGTATTCAATTAGTCCCTCGTATTTGAAAATAGACACATTTGGTACTTGGCATTTCATTTTCATTCCAAATTGGCAATTCTGTTAGGTCAACGTTTTATAGTGAGGGCATTTTGCTCATTTCGCGTCCAAAGTAATTTTTTTCTATTAAGCCAATTTGAATTAATTACACTTTGCACCCATGTATTTCATTAACTAATTTAATGGGTCAATTTAAAAAAGTATCCAAACTTTAAGGGTAGAAAGCATTTTTTTTTTCTATATTCCATTCTCCATCTTCCTCTCACTCTTTGCAGTTCTTTCTCTCTTGTTCGCACAACCGTAGATCGATTTGCTCCGCCCATTCTCCGCCAACATTCTTAAATTTACAATAAAATATTAGAATTCTGTATCAACGATTTATATCCATGTCTTTAAACACGGGAGTATATTTATGTTTTATAATTTTTTTTTGACTCACTTGATTTTGTTTTATATTAGAAGTTAACACAAGCAATTCCTATCCGAAAATGATGTTAAGTGGACAGTTACAGTTTCTTTGTTGGAAGAATGAAAAATGAAAGTAAAAGAAACAATAATACGTTCTTCTTCTTTATATGGATGGAAAATAATTTTAATTCCCATTCTTATTTGGTAATGATAGAAAAATGTGAACGAAAGGTTTTCTTAATTATTTAATAATTGTCCACGAAAAAAGAAGTAAAATAATTATTATTTTAATTAATTTATTATTTTACTCTTAAAAATGGTAAAACAAAACTTATTAAATGTAAAAGCATTATGGTTAATTCAATTGTTTTTCCCACCTTTTCTTCTTATTTCTTATTTATCCTTAATTCCAAAGTGGAAAATTAAGCCCCGTTTGGTTACTGTTTCCATTTCTTGATTTCCGTGCCACTCCCAAAATTTTGACATCATAAATGTTTTTGAAAAATAACTTTCTGTTCGCAAATTTTTGGAGTATTTTATTGAATTCATTAAGAATCTGAGAAATAAAAATATATTAATTCTTATTCAATTCCACAAAACCAATATCATTATCCTCGTGCCGTCCACCACCACCCCGCCGCACATCACCACCACACCGGCCACCATACATTAAAAAATAATAAAGTACAAATGTTACAGCCAAACGTGTTTCTTGATAAATTAAAATAAATAATTTTAGAACAATGGTGGTTACCAAATATGTTTCTATTCTAGGAATACTCTAAAACAAAAACAAAATTCTCATCCCAATTTATTAGAAGTAAAAACAGATAAACATAAACACTAACCAAAATATTTATTTCTTGAAAAAGAAAATTACAACTTGGGGGGAACAAATGATATTAACCTTTGGCACAACAACATGTAGGAGGAGTACCCCTCTCCCCCATACAAACCCCTCCATGATGATATCCCTTTGAGGCACAAACATTATTACAGTTTTGCGAACAATCCCCGAAACAAGGCTCTAAAATTCCAAATCCTTCAGATGACTGGGCCCCTGAAAATAAATTAAAAAATCAATTTTCATTTGAAAATGAAAGAAAAAAATAAAATAAAATGCTGAATTGTGAGTATTATTTTCAACGCTAAAAATTACCAAAAGAAAGAAGCAAAACCAAACATAAAAGTCCGGTGAAGAAATGCTTCGAGATTGAAGAACTTTTGCTTGCTTCCATTATGTGCGATCTGTTAAGTTCTCTAGAAAAAATGTGTTTTTACAATTGACCTCAAAGGCTTTTTATATATGAATTAGGGTAGTAAATAAACAATTTATGAAGAAATTAAAGAGAAATTAATTCGACGTTTGAATTATTTTACAAGTATTTACAAATTTGAAAGAGATTAATGGTATACCTCCCAAGATTAATAGCTTTAAAAATTTTCCCTTTTTGTGTAGTAATTAGGTCATAATTATCATGCAAATATAGGATTTCTTGTTGACTTAATTTATGGAAAAATGCATTAATTGTTTGGGATAATTGGTCAATACTCCGAATTACACGGTCTAATCTATAATTTATCTTATTTAAATTTTAAAATGTGTATAAATCTTTTCATTATATTTTATCTTGTGTTTTAGTTACATGATCAGTACTCCTTTATATTTCTTGTAAAATACGTTCAATTAAGGTTTGCATGACGACCGCCTACTCCACACTCCGTTGCTGTTGTCACTGTCCCGCTATCGGATCTGAGGCTTTCTGTTGCCAAAGTTTGACCAACGGCTTGTGAAATTTGTTTTTAGTTACATGTAACTATTTTCTTAATATATTTTTTAGTTATATGTAATTGCATTTTTTAATGTGTTTTCACTATATTTTAGTATACTTTTTAGTTATATTGTTTAGTGTTATTTTCACTTCCATTCATGTCACTTTTTGGGGACCGACAACCGAAAAGTTTATTGAATGTCACTAAAAAATGTAACCAAAAAATTAGTCAAAATTAGTAATTTAACTTAAAAATTGACGACCAATGGTAGCTAAAATCTGACAACCAGAGTCTGGTGGTTGGCGGTGTTTGGCAACATAACCAAAAATTGAAACATTATTTTGTATGAACTTTTATAGATGGGACCAAAAGTAAAGTACTTATTATGCTTTGGGCGTTTATATTAATTTGGTGAGATTTTTAGGATCTCCACCAACTATCTTTTTTTTTTTGTTTTTTCCTTTTTATTTGTGTAGCAATCAGGTCATAAATATAATGAATTATGAGGATTTTCTGGTTGATTTAATTATGGAAAATTAATCAACTATCTCAGGGTTAAAATTAAATCACTTTACGATACTATACCCTTTATTTTGTATTTTTTTCCTAGTATTTTTACAAGTCTGCAGAGAAATTGAATATTTTTCAATATTTAGCGTTCCTGTGAAGGATCCTATATTGTTTATGTTGTCTTTAAACTAAATATCACACAAGAGAGAAAGTCAAAGGTGGTGGATATAAATCCACATTTAAATCAGGACGGATATATATGTTGACGGTCAGGATCAACCTTAAAAAATAAACTGCTGAGATTAATTCACTCAAAAGTTTAAAAAAACTACACACATATGTAATTCACGGAAGGCACTCCACGCCAACTGCCGAAAAATCCTACCTATGCCAACACACACAAAAAAAACAACCCCACGTCTACACTACACCGTCATATCCCATGTCTTCGCAAATAAGGCATTTACATTAGTAAACATACTATTTTAACTCATGAATAATGTTTTGGCTAATAGACATTTGGATTGGGAAAATAACTTTTTTGATCTCTCACAAATGCAGTCGGTGTTCAATTGGTCCCTCGTATTTGAATATAGACACATTTGGTACTTGACATTTCATTTTCATTCCAAATTGGCAATTCTATTAGGTCAACGTTTTATAGTGAGGGCATTTTGGTCATTTCGCGTCCAAAGTAAATTTTCTCTATCAAGCCAATTTGAATTAATTACACTTTGCACCCCTGTATTTCATTTAACTAATTTAATGGGTCAATTTAAAAAAGTATCCAAACTGTAAGGGTAGAAAGTATTTTTTTTTTTCTATATTCCATTCTCCTTCTTCCTCTCCGTCTTAGCAATTCTTTCTCTCTTGCTCGCACAACCGTAGATCGATTTGCTTCGCACAATCGTAGATCAATTTGCTCCTCCCATCAGCAACCAACATTCTTAAATTTACAATAAAATATTAGAATTATGTATCAATGATTTACATCCATGTCTTTAAACACAGGAGTATATTTATTTTTATAATTTTTTTTTGACTCACTTGATTTTGCTTTATATTAAAGGACAACACAAGCAATTCCCATCCAAAAATTATGTTGAGTAGACAGTTACAGTTTCTTTGTTGGAAGAAGGAAAATAAAAGAAACACTAATACGTTATTCTTCTTTATGGATGGAAAATAATTTTAATTCCCATTCTTGTTTGGTAATGATAGAAAAATGAGAACGAAAGGTTTTCTTAATTATTTAACCCGCTTGGTAATCGTTTCGTGCCCATCCCATGCAATGAGATGAGAATGGGAGGAGATGGGATGAGAATTTTGTTTCATTTTTTGGAACAAAATTACATTTGGTAACGACAATTATTTTTTTTGAATCTGGGAACAAAATCGCGTTTGGTAATAATTTTATCAAAAAAATCAAGAACGAACCCTAAACCACAAATTCAAGAACAAAACCTACAACAAATTCAAGAACACCATGAACGAATTTAAGAACAATAATCACAAATCCAAAAAATCAAGAACAAATTCAACCTATTTCGATTTCGATTTGGAAATTGAAATTGAAATAGGTTTCGATTTCGAGTTTGAGTTTGAGTTTCGAATTTGGTTTCGAGTTTCAATTTCAATTTCAAAATCATAACCCTAAAGTAGACGATGAACACGATGGTGACGAAATAGAATTCGTTGATGACGACGAAGGCCAAGATGACGATGACGAAGGTGACGACAACGAAGGCGAAGACAATGGGGACGATGGAGTAGCACGATGAAGGTGATGGCGACGATGGAGTAGAACGAACGATTTTGAAATCGAGAGCCAAACCCTCGTGTTTCTGTTTCGATTGCGGAATCGATTTCTATTTCGATTTCGAAATCGAGAGCTGAACGAACGAAGAACAAAGAAGAAGAAAAAAGAAAAAGAAAAAAAAAAAAAGAGAAGAAAAGAAAAGATGCCTACTAAGTTTAAAGGCTGGTCTCACTAACAAATCCAAAAATTCCCTCTGTGTCCTTTTTTAAGAATGAGAATGGAATGAGAAATTTTGGGCACAACTTTTTTTGGTTTCTCAAGCCTATAGAAAAAATGGGCACAATTCCTATTTTAGAATGGAATGAGAATAGAAACAAAAAAATGAGAGTGGTTACCAAACGCTATGCCCAATAAAATTCTGAGAATGAGATGGAAAAAAATGGGATGGGAGTAGTTGCCAAACAGGGGCTTAATAATTGTGCTCGAAAAAAGAAGTAAAATAATTATTATTTTAAATAATTTAATTACTTTATTATTTTACTCTTAAAAATGGTAAAACAAAATTTATTAAATGTAAAAGCATTATGGTTAATTCAATTGTTTTTCCCACCTTTTCTTCTAATTTCTTATTTATCCTTAATACCAAAGTGGAAATTATTAATCAATATTCGATTGATTGGTCTGAGGTTATCAACAAAAAAGAGTTGTCTAAGCCACTTCGTTTTTTTTGTCCAAATTCTTTTTATTTTTGTCTAAAGGTCTTCAAATGGTTTAGTTGAAAAAAATGGAAACCCTTCTTATTGGATGATCATGATACTTCCTAAAAATCGAATTATTAATCAATGGAGGAACAATATCACCACTTTGGTATTAAGGATAAATAAGAAATTAGAAGAAAAGGTGGGAAAAACAATTGATTAACCATAATGCTTTTACATTTAATAAATTTTGTTTTACCATTTTTAAGAGTAAAATAATAAATTAATTAAAGTAATAATTATTTTACTTATTTTTTTGAGCGCAATTATTAAATAATTAAGAAAACCTCCCGTTCTCGTTTTTCTATCATTACCAAATAAGAATGGGAATTAAATTTATTTTCCATCCATAAAGAAGAAGAACGTATTATTGTTTCTTTTATTTTCATTCTTCCAACAAAGAACTGTAATTGTCCACTTAACATAATTTTCGGATGGGAATTGCTTGTGTTATCCTTTAATATAAAGCAAAATCAAGTGAGTAAAAAAAAAATTATAAAAATAAATATACTCCCGTGTTTAAAGACATGGATGTAAATCATTGATGCAGAATTCTAATATTTTATTGTAAATTTAAAAATGTTGGCGGAGAATGGGCGGAGCAAATCGATCTATGGTTGTGCGAGCAAGAGAGAAAGAATTGCAAAGAGAGAGAGGAAGATGGAGAATAGAATATAGAAAAAAAAAAAAAAACTTTCTACCCTTAAAGTTTGGATACTTTTTTAAATTGACCCATTAAATTAGTTAAATGAAATACAGGGGTGCAAAGTGTAATTAATTCAAATTGGCTTCATAGAGAAAATTTACTTTGGATGCGAAATGACCAAAATGCTCATTATAAAACGTTGACCTAACATAATTGCCAATTTGGAAAGAAATGAAATGTCAAGTACCAAATGTGTCTATTTTCAAATACGAGGGACCAATTGAACACCGACTGCATTTGTGAGTGATCAAAAAGGTTATTATCCCAATCCAAATATCTATTAACTAAAACACTATTCATAAGTTAAAATAGTATGTTTACTAATGTAAATGTCTTATTTGCGAAGACAGGGGATATGAGGGTGTAGTGTAGACGTGGGGTGGTTTTTTTTTTTTTTTTGTGTGTGTGTTGGCACAGGTAGGGTTTTTCGGCAGTTGGTGTGCAGTGCCTTTCGTGAATTACATATGTGTGTTATTTTTTTAGACTTTTGAGTAAATTAATCCCAACAGTTTATTTTTTAAGATTGATCCGAACCATCAATGTCACGACCCGTCCCGGACACCCGTTATCCCAGGGCCGGCGTGACGACAACATGACATCACCTATTACATTTTTTCTTCTTATACGTTACAAAATGCATAAATTACTATACAATTCATTATACAAGACATAGATAATCTTTCTCTTTCATATGATTTACCTCTGACAGCTCAACTCAAAGATTTCCAGCTGACTTCACCTAATACCAGTAGGGGACCATCTCCTAAAAGATTCACCTGCGAGTGTACTGCCTTCTTAGTAAAAATCATTTTTAACATAATAATAATACATTCTAAATAATACAACATTTAAATGGATCAAGCGTAAATATATAAACACCACACAGTTGGTAAAATCTCCAGTATCAAGTAAGCAGTGAAAGTAAAACGGTATAAATTAGTCCCATTCAAATTCATCCAGTATCAAATAAGACCAATCACCATAATCAATAATAAATCACCCAATATATATATAAAACACCCCAACTTAAACACAAATCTCAATCTTATACCCACTAGCTAAGTCATAGTGATCGTTTTAACCTCACGATCGGAAGTTGCAATAGTACCGTAACCATCCATAGGATATGCCTTCCTGGCGGACCTAACTGCGCAGATCACTGCCTACCGGACGTCTCCGGAGGCCATAATATAAATCATCACATAATATGAATCACCACATGTCGGATCACCCTCCGGACATGACATAATATGTATCACCACCTGCCATACCACCCTCCGGACATGACATAAACTATGGCATAGTCAACTCAATAATATTATCATAAGATCACAAATCAATACCCATCTGCCAGACCATCCTTCGGACAGACCAACCAACAATATCGTCAAAATAATAATGTCCTCGTAAAACTATAAACAAAATCACCATTCTGCCCAAGCAAATAATCACCACCGTCAAATCAATAACACCGTCAAATTACCAACATCCACCTCATTTCCAAATCCGATTTAATTCAAAAATCATGTTTTTCCCACCTTTTATAAAAACCATCAAATCCAACAGATTAATTATAAAGTCTTTCTTTTTTAAAACCCCAAACAATTCAACACACCCAAACCTCACAACCACACTCCCACAGCATACACAACGCACAGATCAGAAACAAACACACATACAGTAGTGGACTTTACACACACACCCCCAACGACTTCTCCCTCTCTCTCTTCTTCTTTTGTTTTCTGCTTCTGTTTCTTGTTTCTGTTTGAACTAACCGCCGACCAACGAGGAGCTCCGATCACGCCATTAACCACCGGCCACCCCATACCGTTCTGCACACACACACACACTGATCACACACATACACACACTCCGACGATCAGAACACGACACACTGCCGGAGGAGCAGAACACACCCACACATTTTGATCAAACCCATGCACGCACACGATCACTGGCTTAAATAGAACGGAACATACACAACACACAGTAACAGAGCACACCCACACAAACACCCTCGACTTACCCAACTCCACCGGGCGACCATACCTACGTACACTCGCGCCGACACCGAAACGGCGCCATTCAGCCACGCACAACAACGACGACAGCGGCCGGACGACAGAACAGCACACTCACACATATGATGAACTGAACCCATCCTTGACGGACGACCCTTCCTTCCTCGTCGGAGCTCCCTCACCGATCCTCTCTCTTTCTCCAATTTCTCTCCTCGCTTCTCGATCCTTTTCCCGTATATATATATATATATATATATATATATATATATATATATATAATTTGCACTAAACCCCCTTTATTTTTAGTTAGGATAGTAATTAAACCCCTTCTTAAGTTTTAATGTTTATGTAAATTATAATTTAACCCCTAAAATTTTAATTCACAAAATTAATATCGTAGTTCACCCCGATATTTTCAAAATATTTTTAAAACGCGACTTAAATTATTCGTATATTAAAAATCGGGGTCTTACAGTCAACATATATATCCGTCCTGATTTATATGTGGATTTATATCCACCACCTTTTGCTTTCTCTTTTGTGTGATATTTAGTTTAAAGACAACATAAACAAAACAAGATCTTTCACAGGAAAGCTAAATATTGAAAAATATTCAATTTCTCCGCAGACTTGTAAAAGTACTAGAAAAAAAATACAAAATAAAAGGTATAGTATTGTAAAGTGATTTAATTTTAACCATGAGATAGTTGATTAAATTTCCATAATTAAATCAACTAGAAAATCCTCAAAATTCATTATATTTATGACCTGATTGCTACACAAATAAAAAGGAAAAAAAAAAAAAGATAGTTGGGGGAGATCCTAAAAATCTTACCAAATTAATATAAACGCCTGAAGTATAATAAGTACTTTACTTTTGATCCCATCTATAAGAGTTCATACAAAATAATATTTCAATTTTGCGTTCTGTTGCCAAACGTCGTCAGCCACTAGACTTCTGTTGTCAGATTTCAGCTACCATTGGTCGTCAATTTTTAAGTTAAATTACTAATTTTTTGGTTACATTTTTTAGTGACATTAAATAAACTTTTCGGTTGTCGGTCCCCAAAAAGTCACATGAATGGAAGTGAAAATAACACTAAACAATATAACTAAAAAGTATACTAAAATGTAGTGAAAAACACATTAAAAAATACAATTAGATGTAACTAAAAAATACATTAAAAAAATAGTTACATGTAACTAAAAAAAAATTCTACAAGCCGTTGATCAAACTTTGGCAACCAGAAGCCTAAGATCCGATAGGTGGACAGTGACGACAGCAACGGAGTGTGGAGTAGGTGATCGTCATGCAAACCTTAATTGAAAGTATTTTAAAAGAAATATAAAGGAGTATTGATCATGTTACTAAAACACCAGATAAACTATAATGAAATGATTTATACACATTTTAAAATTAAAATAAGATAAATTATAGATTAGACTGTGTAATTGGGACTATTGACCAATTATCCCAAAAAATTAATGCATTTTTCCTTAAATTAAGTCAACAAGAAATCCTATATTTGCATGATAATTATGACCTAATTACTACACAAAAAGAGGAAAATTTTAAAGTTATTAATATTGGGAGGTATACCATTAATCTCTTTCAAATCTGTAAAATAAATTCATCGAATCTGACATACTCGTAAAATAATTCAAACGTCGAATTAATTTCTCTTTAATTTCTTCATAAATTGTTTATTTATTACCCTAATCCATATATAAAAAGCCTTTGAGGTCAATTGTAGTAACACCTTTTTTCTAGATAATTTAACAGATCGCACATAATGGAAGCAGACAAAAGTTCTTCAATCTCTAAGCATTTCTTCGCTGGACTTTTATGTTTGGTTTTGCTTCTTTCGTTTGGTAATTTTTAGCATTGAAAATAATACTCACAATTCAGCATTTTATTTTGTTTTTTTCTTTTATTTTCAAATGAAAATTGATTTTTTAAGTTATTTTCAGGGGCCCAGTCATCTGAAGGATTTGGAATTTTAGAGCCTTGTTTCGGGGATTGTTCGCAAAACTGTAATAATGTTTGTGCCTCAAAGGGATATCATCATGGAGGGGTTTGTATGGGGGAGAGGGGTACTCCTCCTACATGTTGTTGTGCCAAAGGTTAATATCATTTGTTCCCCCGAAGCTGTAATTTTCGTTTTCAAGAAATAAATATTTTGGTTAGTGTTTATGTTTATCTGTTTTTACTTTTAATAAATTGGGATGAAAATTTTGTTTTTGTTTTGGAGTATTCCTAGAATAGAAATATGTTTGGTAACCACCATTATTCTGAAATTATTTATTTTAATTTACCAAGAAATACGTTTGGCTATAACATTTGTACTTTTTTTTTAATGTATGGTGGCCGGCGTGATGGTGGTGTGCGGCAGGGTGGTGGTGGACAACACGGTGATAATGATAATGATTTTTTGGGATTTTATAAGAATTAGTAATTTTTTTTTCTCATATTCTTAATGAATTTAGTAAAATACTCCAAAAATTTTGCGGACAGAAAGTTATTTATCAAACACATTTATAATCTCAAAATTTTG
Organism: Eucommia ulmoides; assembly: GCA_016647705.1. NCBI lineage: Eukaryota > Viridiplantae > Streptophyta > Magnoliopsida > Garryales > Eucommiaceae > Eucommia > Eucommia ulmoides. Next base: position 9,779,842 of record CM028333.1, on the reverse strand, counting down.
GGAGTGGGCACGGAAATCAAGAAATGGAAACAGTAACCAAACAGGGCTTAATTTTCCACTTTGGAATTAAGGATAAATAAGAAATTAGAAGAAGAGGTGGGAAAAACAATTGAATTAAGCATAATGCTTTTACATTTAATAAATTTCGTTTTACCATTTTTAAGAGGAAAATAATAAATTAATTAAAATAATAATTATTTTACTTCTTTTTTCGAGCACAATTATTAAATAATTAAGATAACCTTTTGTTCACAATTTTCTATCATTACCAAATAAGAATGGGAATTAAAATTATTTTCCATCCATAAAGAAGAAGAACGTATTATTGTTTCTTTTATTTTCATTTTTCATTCTCCAACGAAGAAACTGTAACTGTCCACTTAACATAATTTTCGGATAGGAATTGCTTGTGTTATACTTTAATATAAAGCAAAATCATGTGAGTCAAAAAAAATTATAAAACTTAAATATACTCCCGTCTTTAAAGACATGGATGTAAATCGTTGATACAGAATTCTAATATTTTATTGTAAATTAAAAAATGTTGATGGAGGATGGGCGGAGCAAATCGATCTACGGTTGTGCGAGCAAGAGAGAAACAACTGCTAAGAGAGAGGAATATGGAGAATGGAATATAGAAAAAAAATACTTTCACCCCTTAAAGTCTGGATACTTTTTTAAATTGATCCATTAAATTAGTTAAATGAAATACAGGGGTGCAAAGTGTAATTAATTCACATTGGCTTAATAGAGAAAATTTACTATGGATGCGAAATGACCAAAATGCCCTCACTATAAAACGTTGACCTAACAGAATTGCCAATTTGGAATGAAAATGAAATGTCAAGTACCAAATATGTCTATTTTCAAATACGAGGGATCAATTGAACACTGACTGCATTTGTGAGGGATCAAAAAAGTTATTATCCCAATCCAAATATCTATTAGCCAAAATACTATTCATGAGTTAAAATAGTATGTTTACTAATGTAAATGCCTTATTTGCAATGGCAGGGGATATGAGGGTGTAGTGTAGACGTGGGGTGATTTTTTTTTTTTTTTTTTTTTTTTTTTTTTGTATGTTGGCATAGGTAGGGTTTTTCGGCAGTTGTTCCGTGAATTACATATGTGTGTTGTATTTTTAGAATTTTGAGTGAATTAATCTCAGTAGTTTATTTTTTAAGATTGATCTGGACCGTCAACATATATATCCGTCTTGATTTATATGTGGATTTATATCCACCACCTTTTGCTTTCTCTCTTGTGTGATACTTAGTTTAAAGACAATATTAACAATACAAGATCCTTCACAGGAAAACTAATTCCCATATCCTTGGATTTCACTGTAGTTCTTCCTTAAAGGCATTATTTTTATTTAATTTTTTTTTTCTCTATTTCTCACACAATTCTTTGATTTTTAATTTGTTGGTTTGATGATGGTTTGCCCATGCCAGACTGATGTTAACTTCCTTGGGCAACTTAGACATCCTGATTTGGTTAAGTTGATTGGAATTTGCTGCGAGGATGATCACAGGCTGCTTGTTTATGAGTTCATGTTCCAAGGAAGCCTTGAGAATCACCTATTCTGAAGTATGTCCGTCTGTTTCTTCTCTCACTTATTTACTTCTTTATTGGCTGTCTCTGATGCTTCCAGATTTTAAAGTTTAAAAAGTGAGATGGGTTTTACTTGCAAATGAGTTAAAAAGGCGATATGATGGTCATTTTAGTTGTGTTTTGCATTTCCCAGTAATATTCTATGAAGCACCATAAAACTGTTAATGTTTTCGTATACATGCAAGTGTAGTTTTTTTTTTTTTGGCTAATTGAGCATTTTTCGTATACATGCAAGTGTGGTTTTTTTTTTTTTGGCTAATTGAGAGTTTGATATGGGTTTCACTCCTCCACTAGAATTTAGAAAATTATTAGTTTAGATTGTATTGATTAATGTTAAATTGGGGTTCAATTCAATATTATTTCATTGATGTAATTTTTTCAGCATTTCTTTGGGATATCAGGTTTATATTTTCAATTATTTGCATTTGCATTCGGATTCTTGTTGGTAATTAATAAAGTTCATCTTATTTCGTTATTATCTTAAAGCGTTTATTGGTTATATAATTATTTGCTACCAAATGAAAAATTAAAAAATACAATAGTAGGTAAATGTAAAACATTTACTGGCTAAATCATTATTTGCTACTAAATATAAAAAACGGTATTTAAATTTGTCGCTATACAAAATCTAAATTAGCCACTAAATCATTATTTGTCACTAAATATAAAAATAAATAATTAATTTATATATTTTTATTTATTTTTAGTGGCATTTAAATTTGTCACTGTACGAAATCTAAATAGCCACTAATCTTTTATATTTAGCGGCTAAATTTTAGCAGCAATTATAAATTAGCCACTATAACCTATGGCGACTGCAATATTTACAGAAGTAGTATAAATTGCTACTAAAACCTTTAGCGGTTAAAAATGAGTTTTAAGCGGCTAATTGAATTGCCGCTAAAGCTAATTTTTGTTGTAGTTGCAAAGAAATTAGCATCTTCATTTCTAATCAAATCATTGTCCACAACATCGAGTAGCGATCTATGGTGTAGAGATTCCTCTAATCAGCTTCTCAAACTTATGTCTCTGGCGAACATTTCATTCGTCAATTTTTTTCTGGTAAATGTTTCCATCAACATGGTGACAATTGACAAAGACGAAGGAGCGCAATGGTGGATTATTCATTTTTTTAATTTTAATTCTTTGAGTAATTTTGGTTTTATATATGTGATATTGTGGTATTTGTTTGATCTGTTTCGATTTTGTAATATGTTTAATCAGTTGCAATTTTAACATGTTCGAGATTCTTGATTTCTTGAATCTCAATAATTTATTTCAATCGTTGTTTGATTTTCAAATCTTGATTTATATCCATTCATGAATTTGTTGTTTCTAAATTCTTGAGTTGATAAGCTATGTTTTTCGAGTATCTATAATTTTGCGTGGATTTTCACTTAATTGTTTTAGTGGATTTCTACTTAGGGTTTAAATGAATCTATGTGAATTTTTCAGTGGAATGTAACTGGAGATTAATATTTGGTGGAATTTGTTTTTTAGGTTTTTGAATTTTGAAATCAATGGCTGTTCTCCATTTAATTTTCAATGGATTTGTTCATGAGATTTGGGCAGGATGATGCTTTGTTTGATGATGATTTGGTTTATTTCTAATTAAATTATTTTTAGTGCCATTTTTACTTAATTAAGTGGATATTAGTGGATATCCACTTAATTATATATAGTTGATTTTGAAAGTATTTTTAGTGGAATGTTCCAAAAAATAAAATAAAATTCAATGGAATGCAGGTAAGGATATTTAAGATATATTTTTTTAAAAAAAAAAATTATATATTTTGAATAAAAAATAAAATTTGTAATTTTTATTAAAAATTGAAATTTAAAAAATTATGTATTCGATTTTTTTTTTTTTAAAAAAAGTGGAATTTCTATTAAAAATAAAATTCAGTAGATATTACAAAAACAAAAAATAAATAAAATGTATAAGAGTATTTATGACATTTTAAAAAGTGTATATTTTTAATAAAAAATTAATTAAAATTTTATTAAAAAAATTAAATTTCAGTGAATTTTTCAAAAATTAAGTAAAATTTTAAAAAATTAAGTGGAATTTTAAAATTTAAGTGAAATTTGTATGTATAAAAGAAGGGTAATATTGGAATGATAAATGTGTTGGTTTTTTGGAACACGTTTAATTTCAGTAGTCCTTATAAAGGGGATCATGGTGCGAGCAAGTTTCCACATGAATGACTTTCACCATTTAGGGAACAATATAACATTCCTCCGTCGGTGTCGATTAGGGTTCCGTCTGAGGATGATCGCCCTTATGACACTAAAGGAAACGAAATATGCTTTTATTTATGGATGTTCGAGAACGGACTCACTGTTCATTTTTCTCCATTCCTTCGCAATCTTTTTCGTCAATTGGAGATTACTCTTGCCCAGTTAACCTCAAATAGTTTTCACCAAATTATGGGAGCCATTGCCCTTGCTAGAATAAATAAGGCATCCCTTACCGTTGATATGATTAGAAGTATAGGACATCTTAAACTTCATACCAATAGCGAAAGGTATTACTCTTCGTTTCCCAAAAAGTTCTCGTTTCTCACTGATCTTCCAGTTAAAGTAAGGGACTAGCAACCATGGTACCTTTTCTTATCTGGTGACTGAGAATTCTTCTCTAAAGAAGTGGGGGCAGCCCTCAATTGTGCCAAGGCGCTTCAATACCCCAAGTAATTTTTCCATCATTTACTTAACAGTCTGTTTCCTGTTTGAAATTCTGCTCAAGTGATATTAATCTCTTTCCTGGGGTTTCTAATGCAAGTAATAGTGCTTGCTAAAGTCTTGGCCTCATATCCAAAATCGAAGAAGAATTGGGAAAACTGCTAGCCCCAGTAGAGTGTTCTTACAAGGAACTAACTCATCGTCCATTTATCAAGCCTGAAATGGATCCATCTCGCTTCAATAAATTGGGCGAGCCTCAACTTGGCATAAAGAAAAGAAAAAGACCAACCAAGAAGCTAGCTAAAAAGACTGGACAATCATCATCTCAACCTACTTCTACAATTGCTGCTAGTCCGACGACCCCTCATTTTACTGAGACTCTTGCTATCCCAAAAGTCCATCATGTTGACCCAGAAGCTGTGGAATCAGATGACGATTCTCAGCCTCTGAGTGTACGTAGGCGGAGAATAATTTTGGTTGCGGTCCCTTCCCTTCCTGTTTCTAGCTTGCAAGAGCGTAGGCAACCAGAATCTGCTTGGAGGTCAGTAGACATTCCTATTGCTAATCCTCTTTTTATCATTCGTCAGACCTCCCTAGCCCCTGTACCCAGCTAAAGGACCTCCAGTGGGTGGGGTATGATGAAACAACAAATGCGTCAACTCATTGATGAGGTTGGGCCCTCTATCCTAGGTTGCTATGCCATCTTCGATGATGCCATCAAATTTTTGTACGAGCAATCCTGGGATAAAGGCAAGAAGAGAACTGAGGGTCAGAACAGGCCTGAGATATTCCGAATGGTGATCTGTGCACTTCTCTAGGTATTTTTCACAATTCTTATTATGTTTTTCGAATTCTTTAAATTGCTTGATTGATTATTTTGTCACTAGCTTTGTTATTGTAGTGTATGTATATGTCCTCTATCCTGGTCAACTGTGCTGAGAATGAAAATGAGCTGGATGCACTAGATAACTGAATTCAGCAAGCTGGAGGAAAAGAATCAGACCTTGGAGAATGAGAAGCTAAGCCTTGCTACAGACCTTGCATTGGCAAGATCCTCTTAGGAGCAGTATGAATTGGAATTTTGTTATACTAATGAGCAAAGAGAAGCCTTACAAAAAACAAACACATTCTTCTGCACAAAGAATAAAGAGCTTAGGATAGAGATCATGCTGCAAGAGGAGAGTGCTCGTCTTTAAGGGATGATGCATGCATCTTATATGAAGAACTCAGTTCATCTCGCCTAGTAATTGATCAAAAGGATGCTGATCTAAAAGATAAAGATGCTGCCCTCCAGACCAAAGACGATGTACTTCAAGAGAAAGAGATCACCATTCAATAATTGGAATCCAAGAAAGATCGCCAGGTGGCCGAGCTAATTGCTGCGACCAAGAAATCCCAATAGGACATTGAAAACCTATGGATTCTCTTCAAAGGTGAGTCAAAGAAACTTCAGAAAGTTGGCTTCTCCTTCTGCTAAAGGCGAGTATCAAAGGAATTCCCTGATTTAAACCTTTCTTTCTTGGTGGAGGAGCTTGAAGACAAGCCGGAAGGAGAAAATATTGAAGAAGGCGATGATGTGATTGCTGAAGACGAAGAAGAATTACCCATATTAGCAGTTGAGGTTCCAGTGGAGAGTTCAGTGCAGACCTTGAACCAAGCCTCATCGGCTGACATTGCTGCCGTGTTGATGTCAAATCACTAAACGTCACTGATAAGAGCACCACTCTCTAAACTATCTTTCCGTCTTTTCAACTTTCCTTTTTGCATGTTTGTAATTAATTTTTAGTAATGATAATACTTTATCATCATGACCTGTATCAAAACAGTAATCGCCGTTTTTATTCCTGAGAATTTATGATAATTGTAGTACGTATTTTATCAGTACACGTCATTCGCACGTTTAACGCACACTTTTTGACGCTTCATTTTATCATCTCTCTTCATTTATCTAGTTATTTAAAGTCAAACCAAGTATTGATAATTCTTCACGCTTCTAAAATTTTTCCTTTTGCTTTTATCTTTTCTTTTACAAGAATCTTTTCCTTTTCCATCTTTTACAGTTATGGGTTCCATTTCATGGACCAACTCTTCTGCCTTTGCAACGATCCAATCCAAAAGATGCAATGAGATAGAATTGTGAGAACGCTTCCGTTCCTTGATGCTGGTAGCGAAACCTACTATGGAAGATCATCCCCGTTTGCGTGCCCGTGAGGAGGCTTCCACGGTCTTTGCTGCAATGGAGACATTATACTTTCAGGCCATCTCCCGTCTTTATGAACTCAAAGATGAATTGAAGAAAGTCGAGGGAAGCAAACGAGACCTAGCCACTGACTTCAACAATTAGAAGCTCTTTTCAGATACTATGAAGGCGAAGCGGGACAAACTTCTGGAGAAAAACGAACAAAAGAAGGCTAAGATTCGTGAATTGATAAACAAACTCTACAAGTATGAGGAGCATGCCTTCTACTTCTCCAACTCAGATTCAGAGGATCTGGGTTTTCCTGCTTCTCTAGAGTCGGAATGAAGCTCCTATCTCAGCCCCGGTTAAAGACGAAGAAGAAAATCTTTTTTTTTTTTTTGTGAAAGAACAGTCTTGTTTTTGTTATTTTTTTTTTTTTTTGTAACCGTGTACCTTTTTTTTTTTTTTTTTTTTTTTTTATGATTGAAAATATATAGGGTTCTTGATATTCTTGAATTGTTCAAGTTGCTTGAGTTGTCTTTCGCCCCTGCTTGCCTCCCTTCATAACTAGGTTAAAAAGGTGAACTAGTTATGAATTATCCGTTAGGCTCATGACAGCAAGTCGAATTGATACATCTCCTTAGTTGCAAAAACGAAATAAGTAACTACTTGAAATGAAGACCCCTTCGAACTGTAAGAGATTTGAACAACGTCAACCAAGTACAAGCACTGGGCGGTCTATGTTGCTCATTTCTCTGATGACAACAAATCTAAGTTGAATTCTGAGTTGAAGTGCTTAGTCAAAATATGATTTCAAGAAACTAGTTGGTGGTGGGTAGAGGTGATCAGTTCAGTTTTGAGTAGGGTTGGTAATTCGTGTAACAGGTCATTACACGATAACACGATAAGAGCAAATATGAACACGACACGATAAGCATATCGTGTCAGACTACCCAAACACGAACATGGCACGACACGATACGATAATTTTTCGTGTCACACGAAAACACGAAACTTGTTAGGTAAACACGACATGATAAAATTATCTGATAGATTTTCATTACACGTTAACCTACTCATTACACATTAATGACTTGTTAACTTGACAACGTGTTAATAAAGTTTATATATTAGGTACTAAATTATAATATAGGATAATTTGGGGGTGTAAAAATAATTTATTAAATTAATGAGTAACCTATTAGGTCTCAAGTTATCGTGTAACTTGAATACACGAAATTATTATCGTGTCTTATCGTGTAACCTGTCGGCTTATCAGGTCAACTTGATAACCTGCACTACTTCTTATCGTGCTATCAGGTCTGACACGATAACGACCCGATACCTGATAAGTAAAATCCAGACTTGATAATTTCGTATCGGTCTCGTGTCGTGTCATTATATAAATACCCATTTTGTCAGCCCTAGTTTTGAGCTAATATGTTTAGTTTCTGTGCCGACGTGCTCCGTTAGATTCTGAGTTGAAAAACTCAGTTATTTCCGGGCTGAGGTGCCAAGTTAATTTCTAAGCTAACATGCCCAGTTAAATTCTGAGTTTGAGAACTTAGACATTACTGGGCTGGGGTGCCCAGTTAATTGTTGAGCTAGCATACTCAGTTAAACTCTGAGTTAAAGAACTCAGTCATTGCTAGACTGAGATGCCGAGTTAATTGTTGAGCTAACATACTTAGTTAAACTCTGAGTTAAAGAGCTCAATCATTATAGGGATGAAGTGCCCAATTAATTACTGAGCTAACGTGCTTAATTAAACTCTAAGTTTAAGAACTCAGTCATTACTGGGCTGAGGTGCCCAGTTAATTGCTGAGCTAACATACTCAGTTAAACTCTGAGTTAGAGAACTCGGTCATTGCTGGGCTGAGGTACCCAAATAATTTCTGAACTAACATGCTCAGTTAAATTCTGAGTTAGAGAACTTAGTCATTACTGGACTGAGGTGCCCAGTTAATTGCTAGCTAACATGTTTAGTTAAACTATGAGTTAGAAAACTCAGTCATTGTTGAGCTGAGGTGCCCGGTTAATTGCTGAGCTAACATGCTCAGCTAAACGCTGAGTGAGAGAACTCAGTTATAGCTGACCTCAATGTCAACTATCTGTAACACACTTAATTTGATTCGTTAAGTGTTGTAGAAAATCTGGAAGCATAATAACGCATTGATAAATGATTGCAAAATTGAAGGAGAGAACATTTTTTTTATTCAAAGTGTTTTCTCAAAACAAGAGAAAATAATTTCAAGATACTGAATCAAAAATAGAAATTCAAAAATAATGATCAAGAATTCATGCGAAATACTTGCACAGATAGGAGATGTTCCAAGGTCTAGGGAATGCTACTTGATAGGTGTGAAAAACCTATCTATTTTTAATCCGAATTTGTTAGTTTTTAAATACATTTATAGTTATTTTTATTATGCTTTAATTAGTTTTTATCTTTTTGTATGAATCAGGTGTGTGGGGCAAAAAGATAGGAAACTGGAGCTAAAACGATGAGATCGAACCAAAGCGGTTCGAAGTTACGGTGGATAAACAAGCTCGAAGGCTAAAAGATAAAACAGGCCCACAGCTTAGGCGTCTAGACCACCACCTAAGTGGTGAAGATGCTGAGAAGAGAAAAATGTTACTGACGGACGACCGCCTAAGCGAAAATTCCATCGCCTAGGCAGAAATTCAGCAGAAGACGCATAAGGGCTACTGACAGCCGCTCGCCTAGGCGAAGTTTTCTTCGCCTAGGCAAAAATTCAACATAATGTTCTCCCAGTCTACCGCCTACTTCACCGCCTAGGCGATCAGACTGAACCGACCTGACTTCGCCTAGGCGAAGAATCCACCGCCTAAGCGGATTTGCCCTGCATAGTCTTGATATATTTTTAGATATTTTAGGATATTTTGGCTATAAATACCCCCTCTCCGGTCTCTCTTGGTTTTTTGAACACCTAAGGCTATACGTAAGCCTAGGTTTAGGAGTTTTAGAGGTGGAGCTCACATCCCGAAGTGGAGAAGACGACGAATCGATTGTTGAGCGTTCTTAGCGGTTTATCTTCGGACGAGGCTAAGTTCTTCGATTGTTTTTCCTTATTTCTTTATCTTAGGAGTATGTGAGCATGTTTAGCTCGTTATTTTCTTGTATATGCGACTATGGCCCCGAGTTAAATATGGATTGTAGTAGGGATTAACATATAATTTATAAATACGTTGTTTGGATGATTTCGGTGTTTTGTTTGTGATTGTTGTTTGTAGTTTGATTGTATTTATCGTATTGTTTGTTTACTATGCTTAGAATAGTAAATGGAGAATACGGGATTTTGACAAACCCCGGATTTGGATTAAAGTAAACAAACGCCACAATTCTATAACCCGGTCGGGGTTTGAATCGTGGACAATCGATGACGTGGGGCAAGACACACGCTACCTAGGGTCGTTAAGACGTTGAGGGGGACTTCTTCGTTGACTCGAAGTTGCGTTATATTTCTCGTCTTACACTCGGAAGAGGTGGTGATAGAGTTTTAGAATGGAGATTGTCGATAGGGTAAATACAATGCGACGACCCAATAACCCGAGAGGGAGTTGGATTATGTGCAATCAATGACGCTGTGGGAGACTCACGTGACCTAGGGTCGTTAAGACGTTGAGGGGGACTTCTTCGTTGACTCGAAGTCATGTAATCCCCTATCATACACTCGGGAGAGGTGGCGGTGGAGTTTACGTACTGAGGTTGTTAAATAAGTCGACCACCATAAACGTAAGTAAATCAAGATCGAACACGTATTTGTAAACACGTTAATCCTTATACAATTCTTCACCCTAAAACATATTAGTATATTAGAGTAGTTAATTTAGGTTATATTAGTATTAGTTTAATTAATTAAATACATTTATTTTTCACCTAGATAAACTTAGGTCACGACAAATGCGGTATTCGATAGTAACGACACCAATCCCTGTGGATACGATAACCCGATCTTAACGATCACACTATACTAAAACTTAGACCTCGTATACTTGCGAGTGTAAGTAGCAACGTTGTTTTGCGGCCCTACCACTACTCCATCGAGATCTTCGAGCCAATAGGTTTCTGGGCAATGAGACAATACCCTTCGAAGTACCAGGTCTCCTATGGTGAAGTTTTGTTGAACGGGATGCATAATTGAACATTCGCGCTATCCTTGACTTGTAAGTCGCTATCCGCAACAATGTTTTGTCTCACCTTTCTTCCAACTGATCCATTTTTTCTCGTATGAATTCTTTATTTTCTACCAGGTTGACCATACTATCTCGTCTGGATGGCAACCTTATCTTCACTGGAACGACAGCCTCAGTTCCATAAGTTAAGGAAAAAAGTGTCTCTATAGTAGTAGACGTTAGGGTGGTATGATAAGCCCATAGAACACCTGGGAGTTCTTCCACCTACCTTCCTTTGGCATTGTCTAGTCGTTTCTTGAGCGCCTTTTTGATGGAACGGTTTGTCACATTTGTTTGCCCGTTGGCTTGTGGATATGCTGGACTGGATGTCTGATGTTGAATATTTAGCTCGTTGTACATCCAAACCACTTTATCGTCGATAAAATGTGTCCCATTATCATAAATTAGAATTGCAGGTATGCTAAAACGACATATGATATTTTTCCAAAGAATTTGTTTTTTACTTCGTTCTCTCCCACCGTTGCGAATGCTTTCGCCTCTACCCACTTAGTGAAATAATCAATTATCACCAGTAGGTACTTTTTGTTTCCAGGTGCTTGTGCAAACGGCCCCAATACATCCATCCCCCATTGAGCAAATGGATATGGGTTGGTTATTTGAGTTTGTTGTTGAGTAAGAACTTTGATGTCATTGGAGAATCGTTGGCATTTATCACACTTCCTGACGTATTCTTGGGCATCAACATACATAGTTGGCCCGTAGTACTCCACTCTCAGTACCTTGTGTACCAAAGTTCTTCCTCCTTGGTGGTTCCCACAAACTCCTTTATGTATCTCTTGCAAGATATAATTTGCCTCTTTTGGTCCTAAACAGAGCAACAATGGTTGGGAAAAAGAATGTCGATACAATTTATCGTTGGTTAACACATGCCTTAACGACTTGTATAAAACCTTTCTGGCGGTATCCTTGTCTTCTAGTAGAACACCCTCCTTCAAGTACTGAACTATAGGAGTTCTCCAGTCTTCTCCTTGATCTAGCTGGCCTATGTATACACATTGGCTAACTGGCATGGCAACAGATGGTTGATCAAGAAATTCCACCAGTTCAGATCTCTGATCCGGTCCTAATGTAGAAGCTAACATAGATAAGGCATTTGCCTTGGTTTTCTCAGCCCTTCGGATGGCCTCAAAGTTGTAACTCTGGAACAAGGAGGTCAGCTCTTTCACTTTTAAGCATAATGTCGCAACCTTTCCCCATAAATGATGAACAACCCATTAATTTGGTTGACCACCAATTGGGAGTTTGATTTTACCTCCAAATGTTGGGCACCCATCTCCCTTGTGAGAGTCAACCCAATAATTATAGCTTCATACTCGGCTTCATTATTAAAGGTTTGAAAGCAAAGTTGTACAATTTGTTTAAGATGATCTCCTTCAGGCATTTGCAAGACTATACCTACGCCACACCCCTTCATATTTGAAGCACCATCAACCCACAGCTTCCATTGTGTAACGGATAGAGAAGTTGCTTCCTCGGTCAATGGAGGGGTGAGCTCAACAATGAAGTTCGGCAGAGCTTGACCTTTAATTATCGTCCTGGACCCGTACTTGATGAAGAATTCACCAAGTTCCACAGCCCACTTCATGAGGTTTCCAGAAGTTTCTGGCCTGTGCATTACCGCTCGGAGTGGATATGAGATCAGCACATTAATCAAATGTGCCTAGAAATATGGTATGAGATTTCGTGCTGCAGTTACTAGGGCCAATGCCAGCTTTTCCAACTCCATATAGTGAGTCTCTACTGGAACTAATGACTTGCTTATGTAGGACACTGGCCTTTGTCTTTCTGTAAGATCTTGGACTAGTATGGCACTTACTGCTACAAGTGTCACCGCCAGATAAAGAGAAAGTTCTTCTCATGGGTTTACTTTTACCAATGTCTCTACTGAGCCCAAGTAGTCCGTAATAGATTAGAGAGCTCACTCAACGTCATCATCCCACCGAATGGTTTTATTCCCCTTTAAAATCTTGAAGAATAGGGCACACCTATCAGTAAATTTTGAGATGAATCTGTTCAATGGCGCCAATATTCCCGTCAATACTTGGACTTCTCTTATAGTTGCAGGAGACTTATATTTTTGACAGCTTTTATTTGTCTAGAATCCACCATGATATCGGTCTGGTTAACCGCGAAGCCCAAAAATTTGCTAGATGTGACACCAAAAACACATTTTTCTAGGTTTAGCTTCATGTTATATTTTCTCAGAACGACAAAGGCCTTTGCTCTATGGATTAGGTGATCCTTCTTCCTGGAGCTTTTGACGAACATGTTGTCTATGTAGACCTCCATAGTCGCTCCAATTTGATCGTGGAAAATGCGATTTACCAACCGTTAATGTCACGACCCGTCTCGAACACCTGACATCCCGGGCTGACGTGACGACATCATGACATCACCGGAAGCAACAAACCAACCATCTATTACACGATAATATACATACATATCAATAACACATCATCTATATGAAGCTATACATATTTCTGTTATGGGAACACACCCATTCTCCAAATATAATAATAGCAAAATATAATACCATGAACCTCTCACAAGTTCGCCTCAGAAAGCTCATCTCAACCTTCCACATGACTCCATCGTAGGACTCTACCTAGCGCCAGTAGGGGATCGACTCCTAGCTACTTCACCTGCGAGTGTACTGCCTTCTTAGTAAAAATATCTTTAATAATAAAAACTCATTTTACAACATTTAAATGGATCAGACGTAAGTTTATAAATACCACATAGCTCGTAAAATCCCCAATATAAAAGCAGAAAAAATAAAGCGACATAATTAAGTTCCATTCAAATCTAACTAATATAAAAATCATACGAATCACCATAATAATAAATATCAAATAAGCCAATATACGTAAAACACCACATTTCAAGCACCCATCTCAAACACACTTGTTAAGCACACAAATCAAACATACACCTAAAACACACACTGGCCAGCCCAAGTGATCGTTTTAACCTCACGATCGGGAGTTGCAACGATACTGTACCACCCGTAGGATTTGCCTTCTTAACGGACACCCATCACTCTGCTGAAGCGGATAATCACTGCGTAGTATAAATGTCTAACATCACTCTACAGAAGCAGATAAACATCACTCTGTCGAAACGGATAACATCACTCCGCCGAAGCGGATAAATACTGTGGCATCGTCAAATCAATAACATCGTCAAATCAATACCATCACTCTGCTGAAGTAGATAATCATCACTTTGCCAAAACAGATAAATACTATAGTACTGTGAAGTCAATAACATCATCAAATTACGAATCAATAGCATCGTCTAATCAACAATATCGTCAAATTAATAACATCATCATCAAATCACAACGTAATGATATCGTCTAATCAACATCGTCAAATCATACATCCACCTCCCTTTTCCAAAAAACGACTTTTTATCCGAAAATCATATTTCTCACTTTTTTAAAAAGGAAACGTCTGATTTTATCGAAATCACTTTTTCACTTTTTTTTTTTTTTTTTTTTTTTGAAAACCATAAATATTTAGAAAAACAAATATTTTTCACTCTCTTTTAAAATCACCAAATTTCAGCGGAAAAAAAACCATTTTTAACTTCCTTTCGAAACCAACACAATTCATCGAAAATCCGTTTTCTCAACTCACCCAGAAACCTGCTTGATCCATATCATTTTGAAATCATTTAATTTAACTACAACCATTTTCCATCATATATATATAAAAATAATTTGGTAAGAAGATAGTATACTCACCTGATAATCCGCTCTCAAAAGCTCCACTGACTATCCGCTATTGATCCTCCGGTAAATGTGAACCTATTTGTGACATGGTCTAAATTAAAATTATAGAGAAAATACCCTAATCGTGCAATGCAAGCCATACGTTCATTAATGTCCCATTCCCCATATTTTATTTATAACAATTATTATTCGGTAAATTTCATTCCGTTAAAAATTACTGCATAAAATTTAGTAATACGAACGGTCTTAAATTTATTAGTCCGGTTAAAACATTTCGATGCTAGAATTTAATTTAAATAAATAAAATAAACTTAACGAAAAATGTTACCCGTTCCAAATCGTTCACGAGCCGCAAGATGGATTTTGGATTTTATTGGAGTTGTTTGTGTAATTTTTTTTTTCCTTTCTTCTTTTCTTTTCCCCGTTTCTGCGTCTGGTTCCGTCCCCCTTCAACCACCGACGAAGAGATCTCGCCACCGATAAAATCTCGCCACCCCACTATCTTTCTCTCTCTCCGATAACCTTCCGTCGGCTATCAACACACACGCCCCCATAGCAGCAGAACAGAGCACCCACACATACGCACACTGTCGGATGAACAACACACATACGCATACTCGCCGGAGGGACAACGACGATTACACCCACACCTATGCAACATTGACGACACACCTCCTACACACATTAGTTGCGACGATATACACTTGATCGTCGACGACTGACGACCGACGACTGAACAGAAACACTCACCAACGGCACTGAACGAACCTTCTTCTCTTACTTTCTTTTTTGTTTCGTTTCAGCCACCCAACAACGACACCCCCCCAAGATCATCGATCCCATACCCCACCGGACGACCGCTACGATCACCTTCACCGTCACCTCCCTCGAACGACGGCAGCACGCACATACCATCGGACGAAAACAGAGTACACAGACGTGGATACAACAGCGAAGCCACACCCACACAAACGAAATCAGTCACACACACTGTCGGCAAACCAACACCCACCGCCGGACGACAACACACCACCGGCGAAATACATACCATTCACGTACACGTACCTATATACCCACAAAATCGACGACCTGCATAGAACACACGAATAACATACACACACACACACACACTCACCAACAATGACAGACACACACCTACACCGGAACAGCGCTGTCGCTCTGAACCCAATACCGCCGGCCAAGATTTTTTTTCTCTCTCTCTAGAATTTTGTGTTTTCAAATTTCCTCACTTTTGAGGTTTTTGATCATGATCTCTGCATGGATGCATTTATAAGCATGAATTCAGTAGTGTTCATTGATCATAAACGCTGCCACGTTGTGATCTCGATTCTTTTGGATCCCACCGACCGTATGTGTATATATATATATATATATATATATATATATGTATATGTTTATAAACTAATTTGCCCAAATTACATTATCCCCCCTCAGTTTTCATTAGATTTTTAGTGAAACTCAAATTCAAATTTAATATTTTAAAAATTACAAATTGACCCCTAAACTTTTAAATTTTGATTTATATTAACAAAAATTTACCCCGAATTTTTCAATACTTTAAAATGCAACTATTAATGACGTACGTATTATGATTTGGGCCTTACAACTCTTTCCTCCTAAAAGAAATTTCATCCCGAAATTTTTTATTACCTAAATGAACAAATGTGGGAATTTGTTCCTCATTTCGTCTTCCCGCTCCCATGTCGCCTCTTCCACTTCTTGATTGCTCCACAACACTTGGACTAATGGGATCGTTTTCGTCCGCAACACCTGGTCCTTACGACTTAGGATTTGGACTGGCTCCCCAACATAGGTCAAATCTGCTTCCAATTCGATCGGCTGCAAAGTCGACACATAAGAAGGATCTGATACATATTTCTAGAGCATTGATACATGGAAAACGTTGTGTAGTCGAGACAGCTCCGGTGGTAAAGCAAGCCGATAGACTGTCACGCCAACCCGATCTAAGATTTCGTTGGGTCCGATGTATCTTGGACTCAACTTTCCTTTCTTCCCGAACCTCATTATGCCTTTTCATGGAGAAATACGGAAGAACACGTGATCTCCTACTTCGAACTCTAACTCCCACCGACGTTTGTCTGCATAACTCTTTTGTCGACTCTGAGCAATTTTTTTTTTTTTTTTTAATATTTATCAAATCACCTTTACTTTGTCTGTTATCATCTGAGCTATGTCCGACATCGACAATTTACGTTCACCTACTTCAGTCCAACAGACTGGAGTTCTATATTTCCTACCATACAATGCTTCATACAGGGCCATCTCGATTTTCGAATGGTAGCTGTTGCTGTAGGCGAATTCCATTAACGGCAACTGATCATCCCGGCTACCAGAAAATTCCAGAACACATCCTCTCAACATATCCTCCAATGTCTGAATCGTACGCTTTGATTGACCGTCTGTCTAAGAATGGAAAGCGGTGCTAAATTTCAGCTTGGTATCCAAAGCAATTTGAAGGCTAGGCCAGAACCTCGAAGTAAATCTCGGATCTCTTTCTAACACTATAGAAACCGGTGCGCCATGCAACCTAACAATTTCATTGATATACAATTGAGCATCATTTTCAAGAGAATACGTGGTTTTTACGACCAGAAAATGAGCAGACTTGGTAAGCCTATCAACAATTACCTAGATGGAATTATGCCCCTTTTGAGTACGAGGTAATCCCAAAACGAAATCCATCGTGATATGCTTCTATTTCTACTCTGGAATAGGTAGAGGTTGCAGCAACTCACTTGGACGTTGATACTCATACTTCACTTGCCGACAAGTAAGACACTTGGCAACAAACTCCGCGATTTCTCGCTTCATTCCGATCCACCAATAATGTTCACGCAAATCTCGATACATTTTAGTACCGCCTGGATGCAGCGCGTACGCTGAGCTATGCACTTATTCTAAAATATCCTTCTTCAAATTAACATCATTAGGTATACACAACCTATTTCCAATTATCAAAGCCTCATCACTTTCCTAGACATGATAATCTGCTCAACGACCATTTTTCATTTCACCCCGAATCCTCTCCAATTGAACGTCCGACTTCTGAGCTTCAATAGTACGATCAATCAACGTCGGCCTTAAAGTCAAAGTCGCAAGCAACGCTGCCGTCTGACAAACCGCTAACTGAACTCGCAAGGATCTCTAATCAGCATACAGATTAGTATAAATGACTCTAATATGCACGATCGAACCCGCTGATTTCTGACTCAACACATCCGCTACAACATTAGTCTTCCCTGGATGATAGTGGATGTTGCAATCGTAATCTTCAATCAATTCTATCCCACGCCTTTGCCTCAAATTTAACTCCTTTTGAGTAAACAAGTATTTTAAGCTCTGATGATCGATGTATATTTTACACGTTTTGCCATACAATTAGTGCCTCCAATTCTTCAGGGCGAACACCATTGCTGCCAACTCTAAATTGTGCGTTGGGTAATTACGCTCATGATTCTTCAATTGCCGAGATACATATACGATTACGTGACCATGCTGCATCAGAACACATCCTAGCCCTTGATGGGACGTATCACTGCAAATCACAAAACCACCCCTTCTGTTGGGAGGGATAGTATTGGTGCCGATATCAATCTACTCTTCAACTCTTGGAAACTCTATTCTCATTTGTCAGTCCACTCAAATTTGGATTCCTTCCTGGTCAAACGAGTCAATGGGGCCGCTATAACAGAGAATCTATGCACAAGTCGTCGATAGTGACCTGCCAATCCTAAAAAGCTTCGAACCTCAACTATATTTCTTGGCCTTTCCCACTGAACAACAACTTCCATTTTCTTTGGGTCTACCTAAATACCATATCCTGAGATAACATGCCCAAAAAATAACACATGATCTAACCCAAATTCGCATTTGCTGAGTTTCGCATACAATCGCTTCTCCCGCAACGTCTGCACACAATCTGAAGATGCACTGCATGCTTGTCTCTGCTTTGGGAATATATCAATATATCGTCAATAAATATGATAATAAATTGATCCCGATAAGGTTGGAAGATTCGATTCATCAAGTCCATGAAGGCAGCAGGGACATTTATCAATCCGAAGGGCATAACAAAAAATTCATAGTGTCCATATCTCGTATGGAACGCCATTCTCGCCACATCACTGTCTCTGACTTTCAATTGGTGATACCCCGATCGAAGATGTATTTTGAAAAATGCTTTGGCCTTCTGGAGCTGGTCAAACAAATCGTCAATCCTAGGCAACGGATATTTATTACGAACGACCACCCTATTCAACTGTCGATGGTCGATACACATTCTCAACGTGACATCCTTCTTCTTCACGAACAACACTGCGGTTACCCACCGGGAAACGCTAGGTTTGACAAATCTACGATCTAATAAATCTTGCAACGAAATTTTTCAACTGCACTTTCAATTCTTTCAGCTCGGTAGGCACCATACGATAAGGGATAATCGATATAGGAACAATTTCTGAAAACAACTTAGTAATGACTTCCATCCCCCTATCTACTAGCAATCCTGCCATTCTTCTGGAAAATACGTCGGGAAAATCTCTGACCACCGAAATATCCGTCGTCTGAACTTCTTTCTGACTGGTGTCAAACACGTGTGCGAGGCATCCCTAACATCCTTTCTTCAATAATCTCCTGGCTTCTAAGGCTGAAATCAAACCGACAGGAGTGATAATTATGTCTCCTGAGAATACAAATTCTGGCTCGCCTCAGATTCGAAAGATCACTTTCTTCTTAAAACAATTCACCGTGGCATGATAGTCGAACAACAAATCCATCCCAGTATTACATCAAGATCGTAAGTATTTAAGGGTAATAGATCTATCAATAATTTCCTATCACCAATACGAAGTGAACTATATTTATACGCACTTACTATTAACACCGACTCATAGTTCTCGGCTACTTCTTACACCTCATTCTCTATAAATTTTCACTCCGTTTACCCATTTCGTATAACTTTTAAATTTTTTTTTTTTACATCAGATTTTTATTTCATATCGCCGAATGGTCGTCTCTTTCTGCCCTCTCTACTAAAATCACGAGCACACCCACACATTTATGATAAAATCTGTGTATCTCAAATAGTAGCGCAGTGTGTCGTGTTATTGCATAAATAAAGTGTTGTCAACTGATCCAATTCAATGAATAACATAACATTGGTCGAAATAAGTATGCTTTACCATACTGTTGGTTCAACAATAAAAAATATTACGTACTACCGACAGGGAATCCCATTGTCAAATATTACGAATAGAATTACTTATCAGTTATAATTTAAAATTCCTAACTACTGGCACCCCTACAATCGCGATCTACCCATTACCACTACCAACCACTACCCAAACCACCAATAAGCAGTATCACACTTCGTCGTACCCACTAATTGCCAACAAGACAACTAATCCTGGACGATGCCAATATCGTTACCCTATCTCATGGTCCACCACTAGCTCGACACCATCTATCAACACCCTATCTCAAAGTCCCCTACTGACTAGACGATTGGCACGTCTTCCTATCTCATGATCCTCTATTGACACAACTACTAGCAAGTCTACAGAACCTATAACCTAGGCTCTGATACCACAATTGTCACGGCCCGTCCCGAACATCCGACATCCCGGGCTGACGTGACGACATCATGACATCACTGGAAGCAACCAACCAACCATCTATTACACGACAATATGCATACATATCAATATCCCATTATCTATATGAAACTATACATATTTCTATTATAGAAACACACCCGTTCCCCAAATATAATAACAGCAAAATATAATACTATGATCCCCTTACAAGTTCGCCTCAAAAAACTCATCTCAACCCTCCACACGACTCCATTGTAGGACTCTACCTGGCGCTAGTAGGGGACCGACTCCTAGCTGCTTCATCTGCGAGTGTACTGGCTTCTTAGTAAAAATATCTTTAATAATAAAAACTCATTTTACAACATCTAAATGGATCAAGCATAAGTTTATAAATACCACATAGCTCGTAAAATCCCCAATATAAAAGCAGGGAAAATAAAGCGACATAATTAAGTTTCATTCAAATCCAACTAATATAAAAATCATACTAATCACCAGGATAATAAATATCAAATCAACCAATATACGTAAAACACCACATCTCAAGCACCCATCTCAAACACACTTGTTAAACACACTACTCAAACACACACCTCAAACACACACTAGCTAGCCTTAGTGATCGTTTTAACCTCACGATCGGGAGTTGCAACAGTACCGTACCATCCGTCGGATTTGTCTTCCTAACGGACACCCATCACTCCGCCGAAGCGGATAATCACTGCGCAGAATAAACGTCTAACATTACTCTGCTGAAGCAGATAAATATCACTCCGCAGAAGCAAAAAAATACCATGGCATCGTCAAATCAGTAACATCATCAAATCAATACTATCACTCTGCCGAAGCAAATAATCATCACTTTGCCGAAACAGATAAATACTATAGTATCGTGAAGTTAATAATCGTCAAATTACGAATCAATAGCATCGTCTAATCAACAATATCATCAAATTAATAACATCATCATCAAATCACAACGTAATGATATCATCTAATCAACATCATCAAATCACACATTCACCTCCCTTTTCCAAAAAACAACTTTTTATCCGAAAATCATATTTTTTACTTTCTTTCAAAAGGAAACGTCTGATTTTACCAAAATCACTTTTTCATTTTTTTTTTGAAAACCATACATATTTAGAAAAATAGATATTTTCACTCTCTTTTAAAACCACCAAATTTCAGCGAAAAAAAAACCATTTTCAACTTCCTTTTGAAACCAACACAATTCATCGAAAATTTATTTTCTCAACTCACCCAGAAACCTGCTTGATCCATATCATTTTGAAATCATTTATTTTAACTACAACCACTTTTCATCATATATATATATAAATAGTTTGGCAAGAAGACAGTACACTCACCTGATAATCTGATCTCAGAAGCTCCACCGACTATCTGCTACTAATTCTTCGGTAAATGTAAACTTATTTGTGACATGGTCTAAATTAATATTATAGAGAAAATACTCTAATCGTGCAACGCAAGCCCTACGTTCATTAATGTCCCATTCTCCATATTTTATTTTTAACAATTATTATTTGGTAAATTTCATTCCATTAAAAATTATTGCATAAAATTTAGTAATATGAACGGTCCCAAATTTATTACTCCGGTTAAAACATTTCGATGCTAGAATTTAATTTAATAAAATTAACGAAAAACATTACCCGTTCTGAATCGTTCACGGGCCGCGAGATGGATTTTGGATTTTATTGGGGTTGTTTGTGTAAATTCTTTTTTTTTTTTTTTTTTTTTCTCTTTCTTTCTTTCTTTTCCCCGCTTCTTCTTCCCGTTTCTGCGCCTGGTTTCGTCTTCCTTCAACCGCCGACGAAGAGATCTCGCCACCGATCAAATCTCGCCGCCCCACCATCTATCTCTCTCTCCGACAACCTTCCGTCGACTATCAACACACACACCCCTACAGCAACAGAACAGAACACCCACACATACGCACACCGTCGGATGAACAGGACACACACGCACGTTCGTCGTAGGGACAACGACGATTACACCCACATCCATGCAACATTGACAACACCCCCCCCCACACACATTAGTTGCGATGACATACACTCAATCGTCGACGATTAATGACCGACGACTGAACAGAAATACTCACTGCCGGCATTGAACGGACATTCTCCTCTTACTCTCTTTCCTGTTTCGTTTCAGCCACCCAACAACGACACACCCCCAAGATCACCGATCCCACACCCCGTCGGACGACCGCTACGATCACCTCCACCGTCACTTCCCCCGAACGACGGCAGCACGCACACACCATCGAACGAAAACAGAGCACATAGATGCGGATACAACAACGAAGCCACACCCACACAAATGAAATCACTCACACACACTGTTGGTAAACCAACACCCACCGCCGGATGGCAACACACCACTGGCAAAACACATACCGTTCACTTACCCACATACCCACGAAATCGACGACCTGCATAGAACACACGAACAACACACACACACACACACACTTACCAATGACGACAGACACACACCCATGCCGGAACACCGCTGTCGCTCCGAACCCATTATCGCCGGCCAAGTTTTTTTTTTTTTTTTTTCTCTCTCTCTCTCTAGAATTTTGTGTTTTCAAATTTCCTCACTTTTGAGGTTTTTGATCATGATCTCTGCATGGATGCATTTATATGCAATAATTAAGTGGTGTTCGTTGATCATAAACGCTGCCACGTCGTGATCTCGATTCTTCTGGATCCCACCAACGATATGTATACATATATATATGTTTATAAATTAATTTGCCCAAATTACATTATCCCCCTCAGTTTTCATTAGGTTTTTAGTGAAACCCAAATTCAAATTTAATATTTTGAAAATTACAAATTGACCCCTAAACTTTTAAATTTTGATTTTTATTAACAAAAATTTACCCCGAATTTCCCAATACCTTAAAATGCAACTATTAATGACGTATGTTTTATGATTTGGTCCTTACAACTATTCCCTCTTAAATGAAATTTTGTCCCGAAATGTTTTATTACCTAAATGAACAAATGTGGGCATTTGTTCCTCATTTCGTCTTCCCGCTCCCATGTCGCATCTTCCACTGCTTGATTGCTCCACAACACTTTGACTAATGGGATCGTTTTCGTCCGCAACACCTAGTCCTTACGACTTAGGATTTGGATTGGCTCCCCAACATAGGTCAAATCTGCTTCCAATTCAATCGGCTGCGAAGTCAACACATAAGAAAGATCTGGTACATATTTCCGGAGCATTGATACATGGAAAACGTTGTGTAGTCAAGATAGCTCCGGTGGTAAAGCAAGCCGATAGGCTGTCACGCTAACCCGATCTAAGATTTCGTAGGGTCCGATGTATCTTGGACTCAACTTCCCTTTCTTCCCGAACCTCATTATGCCTTTTCATGGAGAAATATGGAAGAACACGTGATCTTCTACTTCGAACTCCAACTCCCACCAGTTTTTGTCTGCATAACTCTTTTGTCGACTCTGAGAATTTTTTTTTTTTTAATATTTGTCGAATCACCTTTACCTTGTCTGTTATCATCTGAGCTATGTCTGACATCAACAATTTACGTTCACCTACTTCAGTCCAACAAACTGGAGTTCTGCATTTCCTACCATACAATGCTTCATACAGGGCTATCTCAATTTCCGAATGATAGTTGTTGCTATAGGCGAATTCCATTAACTGTAATTGATCATCCCGGCTACCAGGAAATTCTAGAATACATCCTCTCAACATATCCTCTAATGTTTGAATCGTACGCTCTGATTGACCGTCTATCTGAACTTTAGCTTGGTATCCAACGCAATTTGAAGGCTAGGCTAGAACCTCGAAGTAAATCTCGGATCTCTTTCTGACACTATAGAAACTGGTGCGCCATGCAACCTAACAATTTCATTGATATACAATTGAGCATCCTTTTGAAGAGAATACGTGGTTTTTACAACCAGAAAATGAGCGGACTTGGTAAGCCTATCAACGATTACTCAGATGGAATTATACCCCTTTTAAGTACGAGATAATCCCAAAACGAAATCCATCGTGATATGCTCCCATTTCCACTCTGGAATAGGTAGAGGTTACAACAACTCACTTGGACGTTGATACTCATACTTCACTTGCCGACAAGTAAGACACCTGGCAACAAACTCCACGATTTCTCGCTTCATTCCGATCCACCAATAATGTTCACACAAATCTCGATACAATTTGGTACCGCCTGGATGCATCGCATACGTTGAGCTATGCACTTCTTCCAAAATATCTTTCTTCAAATTAACATCATTAGGTATACACAGCCTATTTCTAATCATCAAAGCCTCATCACTTTCCTTGACATTATAATTCTCTCTGCGACCATTTTTCATTTCACCTTGAATCTTCTCCAATTGAACGTCCGACTTTTGAGCTTCAATAATATGATTAATCAATGTCGGCCTCAAAATCAAAGTCACAAGCAACGCTGCCGTCTGACCAACCGCCAACTGAACTCACAAGGATCTCAAATCAACATACAGATTAGTATGAATGACTCTAATGTCCGCGATCGAACTCGCTAATTTTCGACTCAACACATCTGCTACAACATTAGTCTTCCCTGGATGATAGTGGATGTTGCAATCGTAATCTTTAATCAATTCTATCCAACACATTTGCCTCAAATTTAACTCCTTCTGAGTAAACAAGTATTTTAAGCTTTGATGATCGGTGTATATTTCACACGTTTCTCCATACAATTAGTGCCTCCAATTCTTCAGGGCGAACACCATTGCTACCAACTCCAAATCGTGCGTTGGGTAATTACGCTCATAATTCTTCAATTACCGAGATACATATGCGATTACGTGACCATGCTGCATCAGAACACATCCCAGCCCTTGATGGGATGTATCACTATAAATCACAAAACCACCCCTTCTGTTGGGAGGGATAGTATTGGCACCGATATCAATCTACTCTTCAACTCATGGAAACTCTATTCGCATTTGTCAGTCCACTCAAATTTGGATTCCTTACCGATCTAACGAGTCAATAGGGCTGCTATAACAGAGAATCCCAGCACAAGTCGTCGATAGTGACTCGCCAATCCTAAAAAGCTTCAAAATTTAGCCACTATTCTCGGCCTTTCCCACTGAACAACAACTCCCACTTTCTTCAGGTCTACCTAAATACCATATCCTGAGATAACATACCCCAAAAATACCACATGATCTAACCAAAATTTGCATTTGCTGAGTTTCACATACAACCATTTTTCCCGCAATGTCTGCCACACAATTTGAAGATGCTCTCCATGCTTATCTCTGCTTTGGGAATATATCAATATATCTTCAATAATTATGATAATAAATTGATCCCGATAAGGTTGGAAGATTCGATTCATCAAGTCCATGAAGGCAGTAGGGACATTTATCAATTCGAAGGGCATAACCAAAAATTTATAGTGTCCGTATCTCGTACGAAATGCCGTTTTCGCCATATCACTGTCTTTGACTTTCAATTGGTGATACCCCGATCGAAGATCTATTTTGGAAAACGCTTTGGCCTTCTGGAGCTGGTTAAACAAATCGTCAATCCTAGGCAACGGATATTTATTACGAACGATCACCCTATTCAGCTGTCGATGGTCGATACACATTCTCAACATGACATCCTTCTTCTTCACGAACAACACTGGGGTTACCCATGGGGAAACGCTAGGTTTGATAAATCTATAATCCAATAAATCTTGCAACGAAATCTTTCAACTGTACTTTCAATTCTTTCAGCTTGGTAGACGCCATACGATAAGGGATAATCGATACAGGAGCAGTTTCTAGAAGCAACTTAATAATGACTTCCATCCCCCTATCTATTGGCAACCTTGGCCATTCTTTTGGAAAATACATCGGGAAAATCTCTGACCACCGAAATATCCGCCGTCTGAACTTCTTTCTAACTGCTGTCAATCACGTGCGCGAGGTATTCCTGACATCCTTTCTTCAATAATCTCCTGGCTTCTAAGGCTGAAATCAAACCTGCAGGAGTGATAATTATGTCTCCCGAGAATACAAATTCCGGCTCGCCTCAGATTCGAAATATCACTTTCTTCTTAAAACAATTCACCGTGGCATGATAGTCGAACAACAAATTCATACCCAGTATTACATCAAGATCGTAAGTATTTAAGGGTAATAGATCTATTGATAATTTCCTATCACCAATACGAAGTGAACTATATTTATACGCACTTACTATTAACACCGACTCATAGTTCTCGGCTACTTCTTACACCTCATTCTCTATAAAGTTTCACTCTGTTTACCCATTTCGTATAATTTTTAAATTATTATTATTATTTCTTTTACATCAGATTTTTATTTTATACCGCCGAACGGTCGTCTCTTTCTGCCCTCTCTACTAAAATCACGAGCACACCCACATTTATGATAGAATCCGCATATCTCAAATAGTAGCGCAGTGTGTCGTGTTATTACATAAATAAAGTGTTGTCAACCGATTCAATTCAATGAATAACTTAACATAGGACGAAATAAGTATGCTTTACCATACTGTTGGTTCAACAATAAAAAATATTATGTACTACCGACAGGGAATCCCAATGTTAAATACTACGAATAGAATTACTTATCAGTTATAATTTAATATTCCCAACCATTGGCACCCCCATAATCGCGATCTAACCATTACCACTACCAACCACCACCCAAACCACCAACAAGCAGTATTACACTTAGTCGTACCCACTAATTGCCAACAAGACAACAAATCATGCAGGATGCCATTATATCATCTAATGCAATGAAATAACTATCACTTGCGCGCCGAACCCACCTATCGTCACCCTATCTCATGGTCCACCATTAGCTCGACACCATCTATCAACACCCTATCTCAAAGTCCCCTACTGACTAGACGATTGGCACGTCTTCCTATCTCATGATCCTCTATTGACACAACTACTGGTAAGTCTACAGAACCTATAACTTAGGATCTGATACCACAATTGTCACGACCCATCCCGAACACCCAACATCCCGGGCTGACGTGATGACATCATGACATCACCGAAAATAATCAACCAATCATCTATTACACGACAATATGTATACATATCAATAACACATCATCTATATGAAGCTATACATATTTCTGTTATGGGAACACACCCGTTCCCCAAATATAATAATAGCAAAATATAATACCATGAACCCTTCACAAGTTCGCCTCAGAAAGCTCATCTCAACCCTCCACACGACTCTATCGTAAGACTCTACCTAGCGCCAGTAGGGGACCGACTTCTAGATACTTCACTTGCGAGTGTACTGGCTTCTTAGTAAAAATATCTTTAATAATAAAAACTCATTTTACAACATCTAAATGGATCAAGCGTAAGTTTATAAATACCACATAGCTCGTAAAATCCCCAATATAAAAGCAAGGAAAATAAAGCGACATAATTAAGTTCTATTCAAATCCAACTAATATAAAAATCATACTAATCACCATGATAATAAATATCAAATCAGCCAATATACGTAAAATACCACATCTCAAGCACCCATTTCAAACACACTTGTTAAGCACACAACTCAAACACATACTGGCCAGCCCAAGTGATTGTTTTAACCTCACGATCGGGAGTTACAACGGTATCGTACCACCCATAGGATTTGCCTTCCTAACGGACACCCATCATTCCGCCGAAGTGGATAATAACTGCGCAGTATAAACGTCTAACATTACTCTGTCGAAGCAGATAAACATCACTCCGTCGAAGCGGATAACATCACTCCGTCGAAGCGGATAAATACTGTGGCATCGTTAAATCAATAACATCGTCAAATCAATATCATCACTCTGCCGAAGTAGATAATCATCACTTTACCGAAGCAGATAAATACTATAGTATCGTGAAGTCAATAACATCGTCAAATTACGAATCAATAGCATCGTCTAATCAACAATATCGTCAAATTTATAACATTATCATCAAATCACAACGTAATGATATCGTCTAATCAACATCGTCAGATCACACATTCACCTCCCTTTTCCAAAAAATGACTTTTTATTCGAAAATCATATTTCTCACTTTCTTTTAAAAGGAAACGTCTGATCTGTAGACTTGTCAGTTGATGTGTCAGTAAAGGGCCATGAGATAGGAAGACGTATTAATCGTCCAGTCAGTAGGGGACATGAGATAGGGTGTCGATAGGTGAGTTCGGCACGTGAGTGTTAGTTATTCCTTCACATTTGTTAGTGCATTGGCATCGTGTGTGGTTAGTTGTCTTGATGATAATTAGTGGATGCGGCAAAATTATGATATTGCCAGTTGGTGGATTCGAGTGATGTTGTGTGGTTGGTGGTAGTAATGGGTGGATCGCAATGGTAGGAATATTAGTAGTTGGAAATGTGAGATTATAACTGAGAAACAACCATTTGTGTATTATTTGATGTTGCGAATTACCCATAGTACTCAATATGTTAGTTGTTAAAAATACTAGATAGGATAGCAGAACACACCTCAGTTGGATTATGAAAATGAAAGGAAAGTTTGTAGGAGTTGGAATTAGGAATGTGAAAACTGAAAATGGAAGGTCGTATTAGTTGGCTGGAATTAGGGATGTGAGAAAATTGCGACAATATTAGAAAAGATTTAATTTGATAGTATGTTCTAGGTTGACAGGAAGGTAGAGCGAAAGTTTGTGAAACTAGTAAATATAACTTATGTAATAGAGAATGATATGTAGAAAGCAGTCGAGAATTGTGGATCTGGGATGATAGTAGGTACACATAAATACAACCTGTCTCTTATGGGTAATGTAGAGTGTCAGTGGATTGTTTCAAGAAGAAGTTGTTTTTCCAATCTAGGATGAATCAAAGTTTGCATTTTTGGGGAAGATGTAATCATTACCCCAGTCAATTTGATAGTTAGCTCGGGAGATTGGAAATGTGTTAAATAAAGGATATCAGAATACTTTACGCAGGTGCTGGGCACCAGTCAGAACAAGTTTAGGTGGTGGATATTGCAGTAGCTAGGGAAAGAAATTATCGGGGTGTCAGTAAGCATGAATAATAATCGTAGTCGTTGTAAAATAGGTTCCATAAGTTTAATGAATTAAACATTTGGCTCATTAAGTTGGCTAAATATAATCGTGTTGATAAAATGTGGGAAATTAGAATTTTAATTATAAGTTTGGGACCTTAAAGGTGGTCGCCGTTGTGTAGAAAAATGAGTAGATTCATTTGAAGTAGAAGAGTGATTGCATTTAGTTATATTTAATAATTTCTGTTACAATTAACTGAGTATGGGGAATGCGAGTGAGTTAGTTTTAGGTAGAGAAAGTCTCGATAAGAGAAGCCATGTGACGGCTCTAGAAAACCAGGTCGTTACAATAAATTAGACTGTTAACTCACGATTAACTTAGACTTGGTGATTCTCTCCATGAAGACCCGGTATTGGTAACTCATTAGAATTGATGGTTTGTTTAATAAACTGTGAAATATCGGGATATTACATTTTGAGTAGGATATTACCAGTTGGAGGTCAAGGACTGTGATGCGGTGAAAACGATAATTTGGTCGAGAGTAGAGAAAAGCAATTATATGCCAAGTGCAGCAAATGTGAGTTTTGGTTGGATCGAGTGGTAAATTTGGGACATGTGATCTTGGTATTCATGTGAATCCAAAGAAAGTTAAAGCTATGGTTTAATGAGAAAGGCCAAAAAGTGTAGCTGGAATTTGAAACTTTTGGACTTGGCAGTGATTGTCGTTGCTTTGACATTTTAGTAGCATTACCTGTATGACGA
Source organism: Eucommia ulmoides (assembly GCA_016647705.1). Taxonomy (NCBI): domain Eukaryota; kingdom Viridiplantae; phylum Streptophyta; class Magnoliopsida; order Garryales; family Eucommiaceae; genus Eucommia; species Eucommia ulmoides. The sequence goes on along the minus strand of CM028333.1, from coordinate 9,749,947 downwards.
GATTTGTGAAATATGCACCAACCACCAGAGTTGAGAATAGTTGCTTAATCAAAAAGGAGCTAAATCTGAGGTTGAGGCGTTGAATAAAGTCGTACAAAAATTATAATTGTACCATCCATTATTATTCAGGAAGGGCTAGTATTGTAGCGGATGCTTTGAGTTGGGAATTGGTAAGTTTGGTTGCGCACATTCAGGTTGTTCATACTAAATTATGTGTCAGGTTGAGACTCTTGGGAGTTAGTGGGCGCTTGGTCTGATGGTAGTGCTGTTTGAGAATTTGAAACCGTCATTGATCGACTGTGAGGTAGAAGCACAGAAGTCGGATGTCCAGTTGAGAAAGATTAGAGATAAAGTGGGAAATGGTCGCAGAGCTGATGATCTTGTTAGAAATAATGAGGAAGCCTTGCTGATTTAAAATAGATTGTGTGTTCCTAATAATGCCCATTTGACAAATGATATTTTAAAAAGAAGTGCATAATTCGAAGTGCATAGTTCAATATATGCAATGTACTTTGGCAGTATCAAACTGTATCGAGTTTGCGTGAGCATTATTGATAGATTGGAATGGAATGCGAAATCGTAAGGTTGGTTGCAATCTTTACCTATTCCAGCATAGAAAGGAGAGAACAACATGATGAATGTTCTCTTGATGTGTATGCCAAATGTATATTGATGGGGTTGTTCGGTTGCGTGAGGCACTGGTTTAATGAAATTGTCGAATAAAGTCAGGTTAAAATAACTGTTTTAAATCAAATGTGGGAATTGGATGTTAAATTTTACGTTTGAATATGATTAGTGGCTCCTAGAATAAAAATCTACCAAACGATGATAAATTGAATTGTTAATTAGTAAGCGTTACCGCCGTACTATAATTGGAAGATACTTTTTGTCAAACCAAATTACGTCGCTGTTGTATGAACAGTCTGCGGAGGAATTCAAAATGTCGTATTGAATGGTGATATCTTACAAGCTGAGTTTTATATGTAATAATTACCGTCGTAAATATGAAAATTCGGGTAGTCGAGTAATTAATTCCAGGTAATAATCTTCTATTGGAAATATTGTATAGAAGAAACTGTAGTATTAGGAGCTGATAATTATTTTGACGTTCTGGTCGAATTTCCATACTACTTAAGGTGCCAAATTAATAGTTGGTACCTCGTTTTTGGTTTGTGGAATTAAAAGATCAATCGAGAAGTATGATTCCAATATTGAAATATATATTGAGAGTTGCGTTCTGGGAACTTTTTGGTGGCAAGGAGGATTTAGTGGCGTTAATGGAATGTGTCTACCATAATAGATACCTTTTTGGTGAGTAAGATGGCATCGTATACCGCGGTATGAAAAGGGATGCATGATTTCAGTCAAATAGAATGAATGAAGATAGGAGAGCGGAAATTTTTCGAGCTTTAGATATAGCCCGGTGTGGCTACATTTTTATTGGGAAGTGGATGTTTGATAAAAAGAACTCAACTAGATGTATTGTTTCTCTACTACTATTAGGCAGAGTCGGTATGTGGAGGTTATTGAGACTTTATGGGAAAAGGATAATTTAAAATGACCTCGAATTGATATGTACTCATGATACAATATTTTGCAGTCAGTAACTAATGAATTTTGTGATGTATCAAAATTTTTGTAATTGGGACGTATCTATGTCCTTCGATTTATATTTATACGTGGATATATATTTGCAGCATGTTGGGTAGATTGAAACGGAATTGAAGCACGTGATCTTGTCAGGGACTTGATTAAATGTGGATGTATGAAAAGAATTTTTATAGATGACCCGTTTGATATATTTTAAGACATAGTAATGTGATTTGGTGATATCTATGTGTTTTGAGTGACATTGATATGTTTTGGTCGTGATTTAAAAATGTATTCATGTGATTCTGGTGTATTGCGAAAAAATTAACTAGTTAACGATAATATTAGGAAACGTTTATAAGAATATTAAAGTTCTGAGGTAGATATTGAGGTTGAAGATTTTGGGCTATCTGTACTTATAAGATTCTTTGACAGTTGGTTGTCCGTGTTAAGTGTAACCGAGCAAGTGCACCATGTTTGTTGGATGTTGGTTATAATATCGACCACTGCAAATGGAAATGTTGCATTGGGTAGATATGATTTGACTAAAACTGTTGGTTATAAATTTTGGGCGATTTGCGATTATGAAACCCTAAATAGGAAACAGTTGTTCTAGAATCACATGAGACAAACATAACCTTGTGATGCGACTTTGTCATATTAGTAGCTTGACGAAAATTTCGGGACGAAATTTCTTTTAGAGGGGCAGAGTTGTAAGACCCTGATCTTTCTTATAAGTACAATTTGAGTCGCATTTGAGCAAATAGGATTCGGTTGGTCCCTTACTGGCACTAGTTAGAGTTATGTGGGTCAGGCGTTGGAGTCATACGAGAGTAATTTGAGATGAGCTGTCAGAAGATGAACCTAAGGGAGGTTCATGAGATATATTTTTTTGTTCTTATTTTGGGATAGATGTATCCGTATAGTATTAACTTATTATATATATATGACGTGTAGATGAAAGTTTGTATATTGTCGCAATTAAGTTGGTTAGTCAAATGATGTCATGTCGACATCACGCCGGCCCCACGGTGACAGGTGTCCGGGGTGGGGTTTTGAAAGAAGATAAACATCACTCTGCTGAAGCGGATAAATATTGTGGCTTCGTCAAATCAATAACATCGTCAAATCAATACCATCACTCTGCCGAAGCAGATAATCATCACTTTGCCGAAGCAGATAAATACTATAGTATCGTTAAGTCAATAACATCGTCAAATTACGAATCAATAGCATCGTCTAATCAACAATATCGTCAAATTAATAACATCATCATCAAATCAGAATGTAATGATATCGTTTAATCAACATCGTCAGATCACACATCCACCTCTCTTTTCCAAAAAATGACTTTTTATCCGAAAATCATATTTCTCATTTTCTTTTAAAAGGAAATGTCTGATTTTACCGAAACCACTTTTCTACTTTTTTTTTTTTTTTCTTTTTGAAAACCATGCATATTTAGAAAAATAGATATTATCCACTCTATTTTAAAACCACTAAATTTCAGCGAAAAAAACCCATTTTCAACTTCTTTTCGAAACCAACACAATTCATCGAAAATCTATTTTCTCAACTCACCCAGAAACCTGCTTGATCCATATCATTTTGAAATCATTTAATTTAACTACAACCATTTTCCATTATATATATAAAAAAATAGTTTGGTAAGAAGACAGTATACTCATCTGATAATCCGCTCTCAAAAGCTCCACCGACTATCCGCTACTGATCCTCCGGTAAATGTAAAGCTATTTGTAACAAGGTCTAAATTAATATTATAGAGAAAATACCCTAATCGTGCAATGCAAGCCCTATGTTCATTAATGTCTCATTCTCCATATTTTATTTATAACAATTATTATTCGGTAAATTTCATTCCGTTAAAAATTACTGCATAAAATTTAGTAATACGAACGGTCCCAAATTTATTAGTCTGGTTAAAACATTTCGATGCTAGAATTTAATTTAATAAACAAAAATAAACTTAACGAAAAACGTTACCCGTTCCGAATCGTTCACAGGTCGCAAGATGGATTTTGGATTTTATTGGGGTTGTTTATGTAATTATTTTTTCTTTCTTCATTTCTTTTCCCCGCTTCTTCTTCCCGTTTCTGCATCTGGTTCCGTCCCGCTTCAACTGCCGATGAAGAGATCTCGCCACCGATCAAATCTCACCGCCCCACCATCTCTCTCTCTCACCGACAACCTTCCGTCGGCTATCAACACACACGCCCCCACAGCAGCAGAACAGAGCACCCATACATACGCACATCGTCGGATGAACAAGACACACACGCACACTCGCTGGAGGGACAATGATGATTACACCCACACCCATGCAACATTGACGACAATCCCCCCCCCCCCCCCCCCCCCCACACACATTAGTTGTGACGACACATTCGATCGTCGACGACTGACGACCGACGACCGAACAAAAACACTCACTGCCGGCACTGAACGAACCTCCTCCTCTTACTGTCTTTCCTATTTCGTTTTAGCCACCCAACAACGACACACCCCCAAGATCACCGATCCCACACCCCGCCAGACGACCGCTACGATCACCTCCACCGTCACCTCTCTCAAACGACGGTAGCACGCACACAGCTACACACACATACACCATCGGACGAAAAAAGAGCACACAGACACGGATACAATAGTGAAGCCACACCCACACAAACAAAATCACTCACACACTGTTGGCAAAGCAACACCCACCGCCGGATGGCAACACACCACCGGCGAAACACATACCGTTCACGTACCCACATACCCACGAAATCGACGACCTGTACAGAACACACACACACACACACACACACACACACACACACACACACTCACCAACGACGACAAACACACACCCACACTGAAACACCGCCGTCGCTCCGAACCCATCACCGCCGGCCAAGCTTTCTCTCTCTCTAGAATTTTGTGTTTTCAAATTTCCTCACTTTTGAGGTTTTTGATCATGATCTCTGCATGGATGCATTTATATGCAATAATTAAGTAGTGTTCGTTGATCATAAATGCTGCCACATCGTGATCTCAATTCTTCTGGATCCCGCCGACGGTATGTGTGTGTATATATATATATATATATGTTTATAAATTAATTTGCCCAAATTACATTATCCCCCCTCAGTTTTCATTAGGTTTTTAGTGAAACCCAAATTCAAATTTAATATTTTGAAAATTACAAATTAACCCCTAAACTTTTAAATTTTGATTTTTATTAACAAAAATTTACCCCGAATTTCTCAATACTTTAAAATGCAACTATTAATGACGTATGTATTATGATTTAGGCCTTACAGTTAATACGTGGCTCCTGTATGTCTTAGACCAAATGGCATTACCTTGTAACAGTAGATACCTTTTGGTGTGATGAATGATGTCCTATCCTCGTCCTGCTTATCCATACGGATTCGATTGTAACCTGCATAAGCATCCATCATGGTCAGCCGCTGGTGTCCTACTGCTGTATCTACCATCTGGTCTACCATTGACATTGGATAGTAGTCTTTTAGACATGCTTGATTGAGATCAGTGAAGTCCACACACATTCTTCACTTCCCATTCTTCTTTTTAACTAGAATCGGATTGGCCAGCCATCTTGCGTACATTACCTCTCTTATGTGGTCAATGAAAAATAGGGTTTACACTTCGGCTTCAATCACTTGTTCTTTTTCAGGATTGAAAGTCCTTCTTTTCTGTCGAACTGGAGGGAAAAACCTAGAAATATCCAGGCAATGTACCATAATGTCTGGGCTGATGCCCTTCATATCTTCTAGAGCCCAGGCGACAATGTCCAGGTTCTTTTGGAGCAGCTTGCTGATCTCATTAGCCTCAGTCTGGCTTAATGATCTACCAATCATAAGCTTTTGAGCCCCCTCATTGAAGGCGATCTATTTTACTTGCTCGGTGGGCTAGATCACACTTGTGTGCTCTCTGAAATCATCAATTTTGTTTGTCGAGCTGGTTGACGAAACTACTCCCCGAATCTTCTTTAATTGCAATAAGGGCGTATTCATGCCCTTCATTGCTATGGAAAAATATTGTCTTAAATCCACTTGATCGTATCTTATCACTGCCACAAAACCATCATCCGCATATTAGATACACTGGTGGTATGTTGATGCAACAACCCTCATTGCATGTAACCATGGACGCCCAAGTATTGCGATGTAGGGTGATGCTGAATCTACCACCATAAAGTCCATGGCTTTCGTGTACCCCCATTTTCCTTTGTTGGAGGTGATGGACAAAATGATCTCTCCACGTGGCGATGTATCGTTGCCATTGAATCCCACCATAACAGTCTACGTAAAACTTACGTCTGAACTTGGTATTCCGATCTGCTTCAAAGTATTCACGAAAATGATATTAACAGAACTACTATTATCATCAAGATCCATCTTACCGGAAGTTGGAGATCCATAGAGTGATGACCAAGGCATCCTCATGGGGTGAACGATCCCTTTGCAATCCTCCTCGAAAAAGTTATGATTGGTCTCGGATTTGTTGTTACCTCCATTGTTTCTCCAAAACTACGCTCCAGTGTTACTTCGCGGACCTTTCTTTTTCGTTCTCGGTTGAACTTTCCAATAGTCGGCCCAACAGAGTTTATCATGTAGATTACTTCACGATTCTCACTAGGACGCTCTTTTTTCGCTCTTTTTTGCGATGTTATTCACGTCAGCTCTCATTTCTAGGCCTCGTCTTGTTCCTCGAACGCTTTTGTAGATAATCGCACAGCTGACCTATATCAGCTAACCGTTTGATCTCCTTTTTGAGCTCCCAACAGTCATCCGTATCATGACCATGATCCCTATAGAACTCACAACACTTAGACCTATTCTTCCTATTGGATTTGGTAGTTTGCCTGAGAGGCCACTGAATTACTTCAGACGCGCATATCTCATATAGGATTCTAGAGATCAGTATTCGTAGACCAGGTAGGTTTGGCTCTTGACGAACTTCTGATCTGTAATTTGAACTCCTGGTTCGATCTTTACGTCTGTCTGAGCTGTCGGCTTTTGCTTTGCTACCATCCTTCTCAGATTGTCTAGGGTGATCCTTGAAAGATCCTCTGCCTTCTCTGGCAAGCTTGACATCTTCCAGTTTCATGTAAGGTTTAGCCTTTTTCATCAACTCTGACACACTCTGGGGACTCTTCTTAGTTAATGAGTCTTGAAAACGGTTAGGACGTAACCTTAAGGTAAACGCATTAACGATGAGGTCGGTATTACAACCTTCTATACATGTCAATTCCTCATTGAACTGGCTCATATATTGGCACAAAGTTTCTCATTATTCTTGACGCAAGGTTAGCAGAAAATTAGGACCCTTCATTAACCTTTGACAGGTTATGAAGCGGTTGATAAACATCTTCCCAAACTCTTTGAATGATGTGATAGAGTTTGGAGGGAGCGTATGCAACTATTCAAGGGCTGAACCCTTCAATGTTGTAGCAAAATCTCTACAAAGTGTAGAGTCACTTGAACCATAAAGATTTATGACGTGATTAAACTAGCGGATATGGTCCACAGGATCTGCTCTTCCATTATATTTCTCGACCTTTGTGGGATCAAACTTTTCGGATAGTGGGATAGCTAGGATAACTGGTAATAAGGACATCTCAGTGCCTTTCAACAATGTGTCCAGTTCATCCAAAGGCTGACCTTTCTCCACTTTACTTCTGATCTATTGATGTGAATCAACAGTCTCAGTTCAGCTGTAGATTCTTCTCTCCTGCCGATGGCTTATATCTCCTTGAGCAAGTTGTTCCTCATAAGATTGTGGAGCAGCATACCCAGGAGATTCTGCTTCTTCTCTAACGTCATGGTTGGCTGCTAGGGAATACGGCCTGCTACCAGCGATTATCCGTGCCATGTATTTGATTGTGTCCACCATCTCGGCCATATTCGTAGTAAGAGCATCAATCTTTGCATCAATGTTCAGCACGGCTGGTGGGGGATCAGCCTAAACCTCCTCATATGCTCCTACTGGTGTTTTTACATCAAACGGAGGTGGAGTTTCAACAAACTTTTCAATTACTGGCCCCCAAAAAATCACATGAATTGAAGTTTAAAATACACTAACGATATAACTAAAAAGTATACTAAAATGTAGTGAAAAACATATTAAAAAATATAATTACATGTAACTAAAAAAATACATTAAGAAGTTACATGTAACTAAAAAAAATTCCACCAGTCGTTAGTCGGATTTTGGCAACCGGAAATTCGAATTTGACAGCGACGCAGCGATGACAGCAACGGAGTGTGGAGTAGGCAGTCGTCATGCAAACCTTAATTGAAAGTATTTTACAAAAAAATATAAAGGAGCATTGATAATGCAACTAAAACACAAGATAAAATATAATGAAAAGATTTATACACATTTTGATGTTGCCAAAAAATCCCTGGCATGTGTAACAGCTCCGCACGTGCTAGAAATCTCTTTACCTTCCTCTTGTTACCTGCAAAACCGTGAGTTTTAATGGGGGACACCGGTGTGGTGTCAGTCAAAAAACCTCCGACGTGAGAATAAATTAATCTAGTATATAGAGAATGTAGTACGCAGATTGAATCGTAAATTATTACCTGTGATATATACCCTTTTTGTAGGCTCAGAGACATGTTGTTGTTACTTTGGAGAGGTCGACAATCCCATGATACGCTCCTAACAGCTTGGAAGATAACCAATATCTCCATGATTTCAAGAGAGATCTCTGTAATGGTCCCCATTAAATATGGGTAGTTGCAGTCAATCTGGCTAATCTCTTTAAGTGTAGGAAAAACGTTCATGTTAAACTAACCTATTTGTTCTTTGGCCTTGGACACTGTGGGTTTGAGTATACCTAAATATGGGCCTCTTTACGAGGCCGTAAGTCATGCTCAGAAGACCACCAATGTTACTACCCAAGTGGGCCTGTCATGCTTTGACCCAAATAACCCATTGGGTCTGTCTGTTTCGGATCAAGTTTCATACCCGATCCGACCCATTTAAGGCTAAATGTCTATGTTAGTTATGAGCGTGAGTTTTCCATATCATATTTTAAAACTACAATAAGATAAATTATAGATTAGACTGTGTAATTGGGACTATTGACCGATTATCCCAAAAAATTAATGCATTTTTCCATAAATTAAGTCAACAAGAAATCCTATATTTGCATGATAATTATGAACTAGTTACTAAACAAAAAAAGGGGGGAAATTTAAAGCTATTAATATTGGGAGGTATACCATTAATCTCTTTCAAATCTATAAAATAAATTCATCGAATCTGACATACTCGTAAAATAATTCAAACGTCCAATTAATTTCTCTTTAATTTCTTCATAAATTGTTTATTTATTACCCTAATCCATACATAAAAATCCTTTGAGGTCAATTGTAAGAACACCTTTTTTTCTAGAGAACTTAACAAATCGCACATAATGGAAGTAGGCAAAAGTTCTTCAAACTCTAAGCTTTTCTTTGCCAGACTTTTATGTTTGGTTTTGCTTATTTCTTTTGATAATTTTTAGCATTAAAAATAATACTCACAATTCAACATTTTATTTTATTTTTTTCTTTTATTTTCAAATGAAAATTGATTTTTTTAATTTATTTTCAGGGGCCCAGTCATCTGAAGGATTTGGAATTTTAGAGCCTTGTTTCAGGGATTGTTCGCAAAACTGTAATAATGTTTGTGCCTCAAAGGGATATTATCATGGAGGGGTTTGTGTGGGGGAGAGGGGTACTACTCCTACATGTTGTTGTGCCCAAGGTTAATTTATTATTTGTTTCCCCCAAGTTGTAATTTTCTATAACGACGTGGTTTCCCAAGGTCATCACTCGGTTTCTCCCAAGGAGAAATAGAGCTAAACACAAATTACTCCACTACCACGATTCCTCTGCGCCACTCTGATAAAATAATAATAATAATATATTTTTCCATTCCCAAGTTAAAATTTTAACTTTTATACAAAGTCATTTATTTTGTTTCGAGATTACAAAACTATTTCAATCACTTACTTGCAACATCTGTTCTGATTGTCTCAAAAGCAACACCACCCCCTGACACTATCTAACGCTAGTAGTGGATCTATCTCTAACTGCGATACCTGGAACCAAATATTTTATCGGTGTACTGTCTACATAACATAAAAACAATTTATGGATCAAGTATAACTATCAAATACCACTTTTCAACACATAATATAATATAACCGCACACCGAGCCAAAAGAAAATTCCACAATCATCATTGCAATAAGATAATGTATTTAAATCAACCAATCCAAATATTTCGACATATGGTAAAATACCCCACTCATATTTTTCTACTAGCCACAGAATCGTTTCACCTCACGATCGGGAGTTATGACGGTATCGTAACCTGTACGACTGTGTCATCTAAAGTGACTATCAGTACCAAAGCCATTTAATATCCCCAATAGTAGGAGTAGCCACCTGCAGAATTTGCACTCTTGACATGTCAACATATATCCACTCTGCAGGACTTGCTTGACAGGTAACAACAAATATCCACCTTACAGGACTTACCTGATAGGTAACAACAAATATCCACCTTGCAGGCTTGCCTGACAGGTAGCAACATATATCCACCCTACATGTCTTGCCTGATAAGTAATTCACATCTCGCAGGACATGCCCTCCTGACGAGAAGACAACTATGGCATAGTCGGATAATAAAAAAAAAAAAAAAAAAACACTTTCCACATTTAAAAATCTACTTGATCCGCATAACGTTATAAAATAATCCATTTTAATATACCCTTGTTTTCACATTTTAGTACGAAAATATAATTTGACAATTTACATAGAAGACAGTACACTCACCTGGATTTTTGCGCAACTAAATACTCTACTGTCATAATGTAGGCATGGTCGATGTCGCTTGTGAACCTAACAACGATAGGACCTAAATTAAGAAATTGTTTAAAATAAATCTAATATGCAATGCGTGACCCTAAAATGTAATATTTTCCATTTTCAGATTTTCTTGATTGTACGAAATTACTAAACGCCCCATTTCTTAAGTCAATATTAACTGTGTAAAAATTATTATAAGAACGATTACAAATTTCTTCCTATTAGTAATTTAATCTATAGAATAATTTTAAGTAACTGTCATAAAATTTATTAGTCAACGAAATATTAAAAATTAGTATTAATGAAATTCTTAATTTATTTTTAATTTCCATTTCAATAGATAGACCGTAAACCCAAACTCGATATGTATTTATTTTCCACACATACATATATATCTTTTATGTATATATGCATTAATATGAAAGGAAACATGTACCAAGTTGAATAAAAGGAACTTACAACAGTGAGGTCAAAAGAGAGAGCCGAGAGAGAGATGAATTATCATCCCAAAATCCAAAAGAAAAAGGGTTTTAGATATATAGAGAGAAAAAGAGTTCCACCACCTTGTAATTGCCTTAGTCCACATTTTTCTTTTCAATGCTTTATTGGGGTTTAAGGCACATAAGCTTTGGTGTCTTATCTTGATCACATGATATGCTTTGGGTGTATTGGTTCTACAATAGCCACGTTTGATTGCCAATTCCAACATCTTGACTTGATAAAGATCAAATGATCTTTTGCCTTAATTACACATATGACCCCTTAAAATCATTAATTACATCCAAGACACCTCAAAATAATTAATTACATCCAAGACAAATTTATAGATATTTATTCAATCCATAAAACTCTTAAAAGGAAATTTCTAAATCTTAAATTAATCCCTAAAACTTTTTTAAGTCAAATTCAAACTAACCCATTAATTCTCAATGTTCTTAAAATTATTTTTATGTCCTTATTTTTTCAAAAAATAAAATTTTTGGTTAGTGTTTATTTCTACTTCTAATAAATTGGGATGTGAATTTTATTTTCATTCTGTAGTATTCCTACAATAGAAACTTATTTGGTGAGGACCATTGTTGTGAAACTGTTTCTTTTAATTTATCAAGAAATATGTCTGGTTGTAACATTTGTATTTTTTTTTTAAAAAAAAAAATGTATGGTGGCCAGCGTGTTGGTGGTGGTGTGCGGCGGGGTGGTAGTGGGAGGTACGGTGATCATGAGAATGATTTTGTGGGAGTGAATAAGAATCAATATTTTTTTTTTTATTTCTCGGATTCTTAAAAAAACGAAAAAAGACTCAAAATTTTGGGAACGAAGAGTTGTTTACCAAACATATTTCTGTATATTAATTCCAAAATTTATTTGGGAGTGGGCACAGAAATCAGGAAACGAAAACAGTAACCAAACTAGGCCTAATTTTCCTCTTTGGTATTAAGGATAAATAAGAACTTCGAAGTAAAAGTGAAGGGAAAAAGTGGGAAAAACAATTGAATTTACCATAATGCTTTTAGGAATTTTCTCCATAAACTCCTAGTTTAAAAAAAAAAAAAAAAAAACTTTTCCACCCCCACAAAATTAAAACTTGTTCAAAACTCTTTTTTTTTTTTAAATAAACTTACACACAGACCCCTACTAATAATTTATAATTACCAAATTACCAATAAGACCCTGATTTTTATTTAAGTCATATTTCATAACATTTCAAAAATAACGGGGTGGATGACGTAATTTATTATTTGATTTAAAATTTTAGGGGGTCAATTCGTAATTTAAAAAAATAAAAAATAATATATATATATATATATACACTATCGTGCGATCAAAACGAAAATAGAAAAAGGGGAGAAGAAGGATCGAGAGCCGATCGACGTGGCAAGCTGGGATCAAATTGATTCACCCAATTCATGCATATATATATACATCCATGCAAGAATTATGTTCTGGAAAAAACCTCAAAAAATGAGGAAATCAGAAAACACAAAATTCTAGAGAGAGAGAGAGAGAGAGAGGTTGGCCGGCGGTGATGGGTTCGAAGCGACGGCGCTGTTCCAGCTTGGGTATGCGTTTGTCGTCGTTGGTGAGTGGGTGTGTGTGTTGCTCGTGTGTTCTGTGCAGGTCAACGCTACGTGGGTGTGTGTGAAATCGTCATTGCTCCTCCGGCGATTTTGTGGGTATACATGGGTGTGTTGTTCGGCCCTTCCGTTCGTGACAGTGTGTGTGTTTGTGTGTGTGTGTGCATTTTCTGATCGTTTGACGGTGATCGTTAACGTTGTGAGGGGGTGGAGTTTGTCGGTTTGGTTTGGTCGGAGGTGAGGTTTTGGACGTTGTGTGTGTGTGTTCTGCTCCTGTGCTTGTGTGTGTGTGTGTATTTCAGTTGTGTATGAGTATTTAGTTGTGGGTACGTGATCAGGGGTGTGTGGGTATTGTTGCATGTCACCGCCGGTGAGAGGGATGTGAGGAGCGTGGGTGTTGTGCCGTCGTTGGTCGGCTGAGATGAAACAGAAGCAGAAACAAAGAAAGGAGAGAGAGGTTTGATATAATAAACTGTAATAGAGTAACATTAGTTGAATAATAATATTTCATAATAAAATACGAGGAATAAAAGATCACAAAAATTAGGGTTTGCATTTCATGGTTAGGTATTTTTTTACATAAAATATTAATTTAGGCCCTGTCACTATTAGGTTCACAGGTATCGGAGTACCGATAGAGAATAGGTGGTTAAAGTCTTCGAAAATGGATAATCAGGTGAGTGTACTGTCTTCTTGCCAAACTATATATATATATATAAAAAATGAAATATGGGGGTTTACTTAAATTGTATGATTTTATAAATTATATGGATCAAACAGGTATTTGGGTGAGTTGGTAAAATAAATTTTCGGGGTATTATGTTGGTTTCTAAAAAGAAAGTAAGAAAATGAGTTTCGTTGGATTTGGTGGTTTTAAAATAGAGTGGAAAATATCTAATTTTCTAAAAATGTTTGGTTTTCTAAAAATAAAGGTGAGAGAAATGGTTTATATTCTCCCCATAAGGGGTGTGGATTTTTGACGATGTGGTGTGAAAATGTATTTCTTCCTGTAAGGGATGTGGATTTTTAACTATACTGATGATTTTGACGATGCCATAGTTGTTCTTCCCGAAAGGGGTGTAAATTATATTTCTCCCCGTAAGGGGTGTGGATTTCTTTCCGTAAGGGATGTGGATATTTCTACCCATAATGGGGTGGGGATTATACTGCACAGTTTGTTCCACTAGGAAGGCATATCCTAACGGATGGTACGATACCGTTGCAACTCTCGATCGTGAGGTTAAAACGATCACTATGGCTAGTCAGTGTGTGTTGTGATAGAATGGTGGTTTGAGATATGTGTTTGAGATGTGGTGTTTTACTTATATTGGGTGATTTATTATTTATTATGGCGATTGGTATGATTTTATACTAGATGGATTTGGATGGAACTTATCTATATCGCTTCATTTTCATTACTTATATACTCACGCTTGATCCATATTTAATTGTGGTAATATTTAGAATATATTATTATTTTAAAAATATTTTACTAAGAAGGCAGTATACTCGCAGGTACAACAGCTAGGAGTTGGTCCCCTACTGGCACTAGGTAGAGTCCAGCGATGGTGTAGTATGGAAATATTTTGGGAGAAGCTGTCTGAGGCGAACCTGTGAGAGCTTTATTGTTGTTATACTTTTGTTGTTATTATAATTCAGGGACGGGTGTGTCCCCAGTTAGAGATGTTGTATATGGTCAGAATTTGTGGTGGTATATTTTTGTATGCATTTTGTCGTTTACTAGTGGGTTTGACATTAAGATGAGGTCGTGTCAACGTCACGCCGGTTCCACGGTGACGGGTGTCTGGGGTGGGGTGTGACACTACCCCTATCAAATCTTGCCCTCATATTCTAATATCAATGTCAATAGTGGTGATAAACATTTCTCTTTTCCAAAGAAACTAGCGTCTTCATTTATGATCAAATCATTGTCCACAACATCGAGTATCGATCCGTGGTGTAGAGATTCCTCTAATCAACTTCTCAAGCTCCTGTCTCTAGCGAACATTTCATCCGTCAGTTTTTTCCGATAAATGTTTCCATCAATATGGCGACGATTGACAAAGACAAAGGAGTGCAATGGTGGATTATATATATATATATATATATATATATATATATATATATATATATATATTATTGTGGTATTTGTTTGATCTATTGCGATTTTGTAATGTGTTTGATCGGTTGCAATTTCAACGTGTTCGAGATTCTTGATTTCTTGAATCTCAATGATTTATTTTAATCGGTGTTTGATTTTCACATCTTGATTTATCTCCATTCATGAGTTTGTTGTTTCTAAATTCTTGAGTTGATAAGCTATGTTTCCAAGTATCTATAATTTTGAGTGGATTTTCACTTAATTTTTTAGTGGATTTCTACTTAGGGTTTAAATGAATTTAAGTAAATTTTTTAGTAGAATGTAACTGGAGATTAATATTCAGTGGAATTTTTTATTTTCTAGGTTTCTGAATTTTGAAATCAATGGATGTTCCCCATTTGATTTTCAATGGATTTGTTCATGAGACTTGTCCATTTGATTATGATTTGGTTTATTTCTAATTAAATTATTTTTAGTGCATTTTTTACTTAATTAAGTGGATATTAGTGGATATCCACTTAATGATATATAGTTAATTTTGAAAGTATTTTTAGTGGAATGTTCCAAAAAATAAAATAAAATTCAATGAAATGCATGTAAGGATATTTAAGATATTTTAAAATATATATATATATTGAATAAAAAATAAAATTTGAAATTTTTATTAAAAATTAAAATTTAAAAAATTATGTATTCGAATTAAAAAAACAGTGGAATTTCAATTGAAAAATAAAATTCAGTGGATATTACAAAAAAAAAAAAAAAAAACCGTATATGGGTATTTATGACATTTAAAAAAATTATATTTTAAATAAAAAATTTAATTAAAAAATAAAATTTGAATGAATTTTAAAAAATTAAGTAGAATTTGTATGTATAAAAGAGGGGTAATATTGGAATGATAAATGTGTTGATACTTTAGAACAAGTTTAATTTCGGTAGTTCTTATAAAGTTATTTTTTCGACTTTTAGGACCCTAGATAAAAAAAAAAAAAAAAAAAAAAAAAAAAAAAAAAAAAAGGCGCCATGCTTTTACATTTAATAAATTTTGTTTTATCCTTTTTAAGAATAAAATAGTAAATTAATTAAACTAATTAAATTAGTAATCAATTTACTCTTTTTTTTCAAACACAATTATTAAATAATTAAATAAAAAAACTTTTTTTCTTGCTTTTCTATCCGTCATTACCAAATAAAAATGGAAATAAAAATTATTTTCCATCCATAAAGAAGAACGTATATTATTTCTTTTATTTTTATTTTTCATTCTTCTGACAAACAGACTATAACTGTCCTGCTTAACATAATTTCAGGATAGGATTTGCTTGTGTTATCTTTTAATATAAAGCAAAATCCCACCAAAATTATAAAATATAAATATATTAGTTATGCCCTATGCTTAAAGACATGGTTGTAAATCGTTGGTATAGAATTCTAAATTTTTATTGTAAATTAAAGAATGTTGGCGGAGGATGGGTTGAGCAAATTGATGTGCGGTGCTGCCAGCAAGAGAGAAGAAACTACGAGAGAGAACATTAGAGGTGTGAGAGGTAGAATTGTCTGAGCGAGAGAGAGTCCAACACCACCAGATTTAGCCTATCTCGCTGCCAACAACCGAATCTACCCTTTCCCCAAAAATCCTAGCTAGTTCTAAACCCAACATACAAACCCACCCGCTACCCCCAAACCAAAAATACTTTCCCCCCCATTCCTAGAACTCCAGATCTAGATCTTAGCTTTAAGGAGTAGGAGTTGGTCTGATGGTGTTGGTGGTCGGCGATTACAGTATTGACAATGGTGGTGGTGGCCAGCGGCAACCTAATCGAAGATGTGTGAAACGATGGAAATTTTGAAAAAATTTACCAAATGAAGAGAGATTCTTCAATTTTCCATTATTAATTTCATCGATTGTGGTACTGTTATGGCCACTATTATTTCCCCCACTGTCCTTGTGATTATTAGTAGGGAAACAATTAGCTTCATCGCGTCTTCATCGTCATCATCCTAGTTTTCCGAACCTTCGCCGCTCAATATCCATCAATTTTCGTCCCAATTGTGGTTTTTATCAAAATAAAAGATCAGATTGCTAAAAATACGAGTTGAAGGCCCATATAAATCAAAAGATTGTAAGTAGAAGGACCAAAATGTAATTTTCCTTTATAAGTACTTATAAATTAATCAATTTAAAATAGACATGAAAATTGAAAGACAACCGGTCTTATGCTTCTACGAGAATCCGAAAAGTATATTTTAATTTAGGAAAAATTAACAAGTGAACATAAATTAAGAATGTAATTAGTAATTGATTCTAAGTATTTAAGTTTGAACCAATTGATCCCATTGTCTAGAAAATTCGAACCATTTAGTCCCAATTTTAAAAAACGTTGAAATTTACATGACTAATCTGCCCCTGCGTGATTCGCGAGATTGAAATTTTCTATATTTAAGTTTCACGCAAAATTATTCATTAAAATCAAAATAATTATTGTTATACACATTTTTGTTATGATCCAATTATATATTCAGATTCGTCTAAATAAGATTTTCAAAATGATATCATATTCACTATTTTTTTTCATCAATTTCAAATTCGTGTTACATTTAATATGGTATTTTCAAAATTTTCAGTTTTCACATTCATGTTACATTTAACATGATACTTTTAGAATTTTTAATTTTTACGTTCGTGTTACAATTAACACGATTTTACACATTATCAAAACACAGTTGAGTGTTGCATTCAACATCCAAACTATCTTTATCATTAGTTATGTTACATTCAACACGTTTATATAATTTGTGCTATAATCAATATTAGTTGATGTTATTTCGATTGCATTTGATGTTATATTCAACATCATAGGGCACACAAATTATAGTGATGTTATATATAACATTAACATCACAATTAATGTAATATATAACATTCACACGCATCCTAATGCAGAACTCAAAAAAAAAATATTAATATCTCATTTTGAAGATCATAATTTATACATTATTGTGACTTAAAAAAATCATTGAACAACAATCACAATTAGAAAAAATTATAGGTTTCGTTTTCAATTTCATTACTAGTTTATTACTATATTTTGTTACGCGTCTTTAGGGGTGACAACATGTCTAGCAATACAGGTATTTACATGATAGCACAACAAGAGACAAACACAAAATGATTGGATGTGAGTTTAGATTATTGGGTAACGAGTTGTTATCGCGTCTAAGTCGATAAACACGACGAGATACAGGTCAGATTATCAGGTTTACCTGATAACCCGATAAGTGACACGTAATGACATGATAATAATTTATCGGATGTTCAAGTTACACGATAACAAAGGCCTAACCAGTCACACGATAATTCCCATCTCTCTTCCCAAGCAATTGCGATGGCGAGGGCTAAGGATCAGCAACGGTTCCATTGTATTGGTGATTTTTTTTTATTGTTGTTGTTGTTGTTTTGTTTTTCTTGAAGTTACTTTTTTATGTTTCTTCTTTTGTAAGCTATGTTAAATGTTAACAGGTTTTTAATATATAATGGGTTAAATAGGTCTTTATTATATCATTTTAATATTTCGTACTATCTTATAACACTATAAATTATCGTGTCGTTTCAACTTGATAAGTTTTTATTATTGTGTAATACGATAAATTATTGTGTCGTGTAGTGTCGACTCGATAAGTTTTATGTCGTGTTCGTTTTCAAGTTTTGTGACACGATGTTTTATCGTATCATGTTTCGTGTTCTCATGTTCGTGTCAGACCACGACACGACACGACATGAAACATGACTTGATGACATTATTTGTCAGTCATAGGTGATAACACATATGGAAAATGCATATTCATTAATATAAACAAATTTGTCTACAAATTTTCATCAAGACCAATCGGTGCAAACAAAACCTCTTAAATTCATCCAGTAATTTTTAATTTCCACACCTGAATAGGATTGCTCAGTAAGTGCCCCTTTATTTAATAAACCACAAATTTAAATTTAAGAAATATAAATTGAAGTTATTATATTTACTCAAATACCCTGCACACATCCACACTAACCAATGTCACCTCTTGTTTGCCTGCACCACATAAATAACTATATATTGAATTCTCAAAGCCCTAACTTTACCAAATCATTTAATTATACATTTAATGTCAGTCTTCTTTTACAAAACATACACCCAAAAGAAACGGGGAAATCCTATTTACACCACCTGAACTATTGACCGTAATCACGGGAATCCCCTCAACTATTAAAAATACATTGGACACCCTTGAACTCTTTGGTCAATGGACTATCAGACCCCGGGTCATTTTTTATTCCGAAAATGCCCTTAGAAAAGTCAACTTATATTTGTTTTACTAAATTAACCATACTCTCTTTATCTAAAGACTAAATTGCCCTTGTATTAAATGTGATGGTTCAAAATAAAATTTAATAAAACCTTAATGGTGCATATTGTAATTAGAGCTCCCAAATCCCTTCACCAGTTTTCCTACCACCACTGTCCACTTTCCAACCCCTACCACCGTCGTCTACTTCCAGCCCCCCCACCTCCGAAATCCCTTCACCAGTTTCCCCACCACCACCGTCCACTTTCCAACCCCCCACCACCGTCATCCACTTCCAGCCCCACCACTGTCGTCCACTTCTAGCCCCACCACCTCCGAACAACACCAACTCCGAACCCAACACTACTACAATCGAACACCAAAGGAACACCACCACTGCCACTAAGGACCATTTCCACCACCACTGTCATACCCCACCCCGGACACCTGACACCCTGGGGCTGGCATGACGTCGACACAATCTCACCTGGACATCTAGTCAACTAATAAACGACACTATGCATACATAAATGTACAATCTCATACACAGGCCATATACATCCTCTCACATGAGGGATATACCTGTCCCTAAATATAATAACAACAAAGACATAATACTCCTGAACCTCCTACAGGTTCGCCTTAAACAACTCATCTCAAATAGCTCCCATATAAGTCCATTGTAGGACTCTACCTAGTGTCAGTAGGGGACCGACTCCTAGCTGCGGTACCTGCAAGTTTACTACCTTCTTAATAAAAATATTTTAGAAGGGTCAAGCATAAAACATATTAATATCACATATCACAAAGAAAAACCCATTTTTCTTGTCACCGCAGAAAACAACATATATATGTTTATAACATCTCAACTAAGCAGTAAAAATTAATCAGAACGTCACAACAATCATATAGTATAACGCAATCAAAATAATAGATATACTACCACCAGTAAATACGCCAATCCAATATAAAAGAATATATATAAATATACTCATCCCAATCACCATATAAGATAAACACCATATACAACAAAACACCACACTACTCTCCGGCTAGCCATAGTGATCGTTCTAACCTCACGATTGGGAGTTGCAATGGTACCATACCATCCGTAGGATATGCCTTCCTAACGGAACTAACTATGCAGATGATTACCTACCGGATGTCTCCAGAGGACATATTATCAATCACAGCTTGCCGGACCACCCTCCGGACATGACATAATATCAATCACCACCTGTCGGACCACTCTCCGGACAGGACATAAACTATGGCATAGTCCAATCAACAATATCATCAAACCAATATCATCAACCTCTATTTCCAAAACCGATTTAATCCAAAAATCATGTTTTTCACTTTCTTTTAAAAACCCACTAATTTCAATAAATCATTTCTTTCCACATTTTTTTCTTTAAAAACCAACGAAATTCACATTTTTAAAACACCCAAATTCGCTCGATCCATATAAGTTATAAATTCTTCCAATTTTAAATAAACACATTTTTCTATCATATATATATGAAAATAGATTTGGCAAGAAGACAGTACACTCACCTAGTTATCTGCTCTGAAAACTTTTACCGCCTATTCTCAACCGGTACTCCAGTGCCTGCGAACCTAATAGTGAGAGGGCCTAAATTAACATTTTATATAAAAACAACCTAATCATGCCATGCAACCCTAAATCCCGAAATTTCCTATTCCCCACCTTTTATTATGAAATATTACTACTTCGCTAATATTGCTCCGTTTAAAGTTTATTATATCGAATTTATTCATACGAGGGGTCTCACTATTTCTTATCGCCGTTTAAAGTTTATTATATCAAATTTAATCATACGAGGGGTCTCACTATTTCTTATCGCTGTTTCAACATTTTCAATGCTAGTAATTGAATTAACATTCATAAAATTTAACGAAAAATGTTACTTGTTTCGAAACGAATGTCGATTTCCCCTAGAATTTCTAGGTTGATGATCTTGCTCCCACAGTCTCGGCGCAAAACCCACTGCCCTGGCGAACTTCCCTTATTTTCTTCTGATCTGCACACTGCTCCCTTACTGCCTAGGCGAACTCGCCAATGTCTGCTCCTTTGTTTTTCCCCATTGAACCTGCTCTCTCTCTTTCGACGATCACTCCCTACACTGACCACCAACAAAACCCACACCAAACAACCACCGTCGGACCAACCGAATGACGGCACAACACACACACACATGCGCACAACACACACACACACACATACTACTCTCTTTTTCTCTTTGTTTACTATTTCTACTCCCTGTTTCTGTTTGAACCAGCCGACAACCAGTTCTCTCTCTCTCTAATTCTCCACCGTAGGTGATGCTCAAACCACACACACCCTCAACAAAACCCACACCGTCGGCGACCAAATACACACACAAAATACGCACTCCCAGTAACAGAACACACACACAGAGACACCAAACAGAAAACACACCCATACATGGCAATGGGATACCCATACCCACATATTCATGCCGAAACACACACAAAGCTATTGATGGACGACAACACACACACGAACCTTACCCATACACACACTCAGCATCTGAACTGTAACGATCACACACCGAACGACAGCAACCCACTTCTTTCTCTCTCTATCTCTTACTTACCGTAGGCCCAATTAACCGACGACAACACACACACATGCTCCGGAACACATACACACACATGGCACACCAAACGAAAATAAAAAACATACACACACCTGCACAGCACTGTCGACACACACTCATCAGCCCCCCAAACAAAACGGATCACCGCCAAAACACACCTCTCTGACCGGCAGCTTCTCTCTCCTCCTTCTCTTTCTTCTGATTTCTTGATTCTTCCTCTTCGTATGTATATATCTGTGTATATAATGTCACACCCCACTCCGGACAACCGTCATGTGGGGCCGGAGTGACGTAGACATGATACCGCCTAACTGACTACCCAACCTCAATATGTCAATAACAAAATTATCAATCTATACAACACATATAATAGTCCTATCTGATAGGGATACACCGTCCCGAATATAAATACAATCAAACAAATCCCCTGAACCTTACTTAGATTTCATTTCTGATATCTCGTCTCTAAAATTTTCCTCAAATGACTCCTTTGCGTGACCTGCATAACTCTATCTAGCGCCAGTAGGGGACTGACTGACTCCTAACTATTTTACCTGCGAGTGTACCGCTTTCTTAGTAAAAATATTTTTAAAATAATAATTCATTCTACAATATCTAAATGGATCAAGCGTGAGTATAGAAATAGTACGTAACTAATAAAATTCTCCATAATATAAGCAGTGAAAATAAAGTAATAAATATAAGTTCCATTCCAACCCATCTAGTAAAATAATACCAATCACCATAATAAATAATAAATCACCCAAGATAAGTAAAACATCACATCTCAAATACACATCTCAAACCACTACTCCACCACAACACACACTGACTAGCCATAGTGATCGTTTTAACCGCACGATCGGGAGTTGCAACGGTACCGTACCATCCGTAGGATATGCCTTCCTACGAACACCCACCACTCCGCCGAAGCGGATAATCACTGTGCAGTATAAACGTCTAATATCACTCTGCCGAAGCAGATAAATATCACTCCGCCGAAGCGGATCACATCACTCACCCAAAACAAATAAAAACTATGATATCGTCAAAATCATCAATATAGTTAAAAATCCACATCCTTTACGGGAAGAAATATATTTTCACTCCACATCGTCAAAAATCCACACCCTTTATGGGAGAATATAAGCCACACTCCAAAATCACGTTTTTCACTCTCCTTTTTAAAAGTACCACCAATTTCAGTAAAACCCATTTTTTCACTTTGTACCACCGATTTTAATAAAAAAAAAAAAAAAAACCATTTCTCCCACCTTAGTTTTTAGAAAACCAAACATTCTTAGAAAACTAGTTACTTTCCACTCTCTTTTAGAAACCAACACAATACCCCGAAAATTAATTTTATCAACTTACCCAAATACCTACTTGATCCATATAATTTATAAAATCGTACAGTTTAAGTAAACCAATATTTTATCATATATATATATATATAGTTTGGCAAGAAAACAGTAGACTCACCTCGTTAACCGCTCTCCAAAACCTTCACTGACCACACTCTATCAGGACACCGGTGCCTGCGAGCCTAATAGTGACAGAGCCTAAATTAATATCTTATCTAAAACATCTGAATCATGCAATACAGACCCTATATTCAGAATCATTACTATTTTATGTACTACGTAATTAAAATTAATTAATCGTTACGAAATTATTACGATTTTAGGATTTGTAACGTTAAATAAAATTTAATTTAATAAAAATTAATAATCGATTGAAATTTCACCTGTTTCCGAATCGTTTGGCAACCACGAGATGGGTTTTTGATTTCCAGTGGGGTGGTTTGTGTAATTCTCTTCTTTTTTTTTCTTTTTTCTTTTTCCCTTCTTCTTTCTCTTTTTTTTTTTTTTTTTTTTTGTTCCTGGTTCTTCTCCAGACCCGACGGCCAGCCCCCCTCTCTCTCTACTGTTGCCGACCGCCGGTAGCCTCTCACTCTTTGCCGATTCTCACCGTCGGCCCTGCACCACCCACAACATCAATCAAACACCACCACCAGCCACCTCGCAAGCTAACCCGCACACCCACCAGATCACTGCTCACACACCCACGCACGCTGCGACACACACACCCCCATGCACACAACTACACATGCATGACCAATGCCGACGACACGCCACGGGATCAACGACCCCTGCCGACGACGACATACACACACAGCGGCACACCATAGCCGCACCTAACTCGCACCACCGCCACCGCCGTTGATCGACCTCTCCCTCTCTCTCTCCGTCTCTGTTTTTTTTTGTTGGGTTCTCGCCGACACAACACACACACACTAACTGGACAATCAGAACACACACGCACAAACCCACACGCTGTCAGAAGAAGAAAACAGAGCATAACCCATACAGTTGGAAATTTACCGACCAAACCCGCAACACTCATGCATGCACACACCCACCAAAATAATTAGAGAAAATACACATAAATACTCACCAGCCCGATGATCGTCGATGATTGGACGGAGATCAACAACTCCCGCTCACCAGCTATGCTAAGAACGCCCACTGCCACGCCGTTGACGAATCATGCCACTGGCTGGACCACCCTCTCTCTTTCCTGGAACTGTCGACGATATCCACACGATCACGCACACCCATAACAGCCAAGACCACGCTGTCGGAGGAACGCTGATTCAGGAAAAATCGACGACCCCTACTTATGTCCTCTCTCTCTCTAGAATTTATCTAATTTTCCAGATTTGATCTAGGATTTGATCACTTCTACTGCATGAGGGGGTATTTATTGCATGAAATTAGTGGTTAAATTTGATCCCCTCATGCCACGTTTCCTGATCTTTCTCTCCCTGCCGGCCAGTGGTCTCCCATCACTCACACACACGGTGTTCATATATATATATGTGTGTGTGTGTGTGTGTGTGTTTAAAAAAAATAGTTAAATGACACTTTCCTCCCCCAATTTCCCTTAATATCTTAATTTTAATGAATTTCAAGTTTTAAAAGTTTCAAAAATTATAATTTCACCCTTAATATTTTTTACTTTTTGATTTATAATTGTCAATTTAAATCTTAAGTTTTAATTTTATGTTTCTAAATTTCCAATTTGACCCCTTTTGATTTGAATTTTTTAATCAATAAAATTTTACTCTAAAATTTTCTGATGCTCTAGATTCAACTATTTATGACGTACGTTTTACAATTTAGGTTTTACAACTCTTCCCTCCTAAAAGAAATTTCGTCCTGAAATTTTACCTAAGTCAAACAAATGCAGGTATTTGTTCTTCATTTATTCGTCTCGCTTCCATGTCGCCTCTTCCACCGCATGATTGCGCCACAACACTTTGACTAAAGGAATCGTTTTTGTTCACAACACCTGGTCTTTACGGCTGAGGATTTGGACTGGCTCCTCAACGTGGGTAAAATCTGTTTCCAATTCGATCGGCAGCGAAGTCAACACATGAAAAGGGTTTGGCATATATTTTCGGAGCATCGATACATGAAAACTTTGTGTAATCGAGACAACTCTGGCAGTAAAGCAAGCTGATAGGATGTCGCACCAACTTGATCTAAAATTTCATATGGTCCGATGTACCTTGGACTTAACTTTATTTTCTTTCCGAACCTCATTATGCCTTTCCACGGAGAAATACGCAAAGACACATGATCTCCCATTTCAAACTCCAACTCCCGTTGGCACTTGTCTGTATAACTCTTTTGTCAACTTTGAGCGATATTTTTTTTCCGTTTTCTTTGCTGCTTTTGTTTCAATTTGCTGCTCCCGCCGACCCCTCTCTCTCTCTCCTTACCAACCTACTGTAGCCTCATACCATCGACGACGACGCACACGCCGCCAGAACTCACTCACCGACCAAACAACCTACACATCGCCGGCAGCCCACAACTGATCACGCACACATACCCACTGTTGAACGGAACACAAACACGTCGGCCGAACGACGGCGACGATCCCACATATACCCATACGACGAACTCGACGGCTCACACACATACACTGAAACACACACACTTCAATGTCCACACCCATGCACACATACCATCCGACCACATGACACACACATGCACACAATCGTCCGACGATCGATGCACACAACCGGCGATAACACGCACACACACAGGCACCGACGATCAACAAAACGCATGGCCGACACACCAACCAGTGAACAGAGCACAAAACACGCACACACACTAATGGATTGACGAATCATGCCACCCTCCCGAAATACTCCCTCGCTATACCATCGACGGACTCTACCCAGTGTCAGTAGGGGACCGACTCCTAGCTATTTCACCTGCGAGTATACTGCCTTAAATTTAATAATAATACCTTCTAATTAATACAACATTTAAACATGGATCAAGTATAAGTATATAGATATCACATAGCTTGTAAAAGTCTTCATAATATATGCAGTGAAAATAAAATAATATATATAAGTTCCATTTTTAAACCATCCAGTAAAAATATCATACTAATTACCATAATAAATAATAAATCACTCAATATAAATATAACATCACATCTCAAACCACCACTCCACCACAACACACACACTAGCTAGCCATAGTGATTGTTTTAACCTCACGATCGGGAGTTGCAACGGTACCGTACCATCTGTAGGATATGCCTTTCCACGAACACTCATTACTCCGCCGAAGCGAATAATTACTACGCAGTATAAACGTCTAACATCACTCTATCGAAGCAGATAAACATCACTCCACTGAAGCGGATAACATTACTCCGCCGAAGTAGATAAACATCACTCTGCCGAAGCGAATCATATCACTCTATAATATCGTCTAATCAACATCGTCAAATCACCACATACTTTTTTTTAAAAGCATCTAACTTAAATAAAACTATTTTCCATTATAGATATGTATACAAATAATTTAGCAAGAAGACAGTACACTTACATTATTTTTTGTGCTACACAAACCGCACCGTCCAAAGCCTACCGAGGTGTTGGCGTCTACGAACCTAGTAATGATAGGGCCTAAATTAATATTTTATGTACAATCACCTAGTCATGTAATGCAGGCCCTAAGTTCCGCATTTTTCCATTCCCCATATTTTATCTATGAGAATTGTTATTATCCTAATAGTTTCGTTCTGTTAATTATTGCATAAAAATCTTGTAATATGAACGATCCCAAATTTATTATTCCGGTTACAAAGATTTTTATGCTAAGATGGAATTTAACAAAACTAAAATAAATTTAACAAAAAACGATATCCATTCTGAATCGTTCACGAGCCGCGAGATGGATTTGAATTTTTGTTGGGGTTAGTTGTGCAATTTCCCATTCCTTCCATTTTTTTATTTTTATTTTTTTTTTCCGGTTCTTGGTTCTTCTCTAGACCCGACAGCCGGCCACCTCTCTCACTCTACTGTTGCCGATCGCCGGTGGCCTCCCACTCCTTGTCGATTCTCACCGTCGACCCTGTACCACCTACAACATCAATCAAACACCACCACCGGCCACCTCACAAGCTAACTCGCACACCCACCAGATCACTGCTCACACACCCACGCACGCTGCGACACACATACACCTATGTACACAACTACACATGTATGCCCAACACCAACGACACGCCACGGGACCAACGACCCTTGCTGACGGCGACATACACATACAGCGGCATACCGTAGCTGTACCCAACTCACACCACCGCCACCACCGTTGATCGACCTCTCTCTCTCTCTCTCTCCGTCTCTATTTTTTTTTCTTTGCTGGGTTCACGTCGACACAACACACATACTAACTGGACAATCAGAACACACACAAACAAACCCACACGCTGTCGGAAGAAGAAAACAGAGTACAACCCACACCGTCGAAAAATTACCGACCCAACTTGCAACACTCATGCATGCATACACCCACCAAAATAATTAGAAGAATTACACATAATACTCACCAGCCCAACGATCGTCGATGATTGGACGACGATCAGCAACTTCCGCTCACCGGCGATGCTAAGAACGCCCATTGCCATGCCGTTAATCGACCTTTCCCTCTCTCTCTCCGGCTCTGTATTTTTTTTTTGCTAGGTTCTCGCTGACACAACACACCCCCATGCACACAACTACACATGCATGCCCAATGCCGACAACACGCCACGGGATCAACGACCCCTACCGTTGACAACATACACATATAGCGGCACACCGTAGCCGCACCCAACTCGCACCACAACACACACTAGCTAGCCATAGTGATCATTTTAACCTCACAATCGGGAGTTGCAACGGTACTGTACCATACGTAGGATATGCCTTCCTACGAACACCCATCACTCCGCCGAAATGGATAATCACTGAAAAGTATAAACGTGTAACATCACTCTGCCGAAGCGGATCACATCACTCAGCCGAAACAAATAAATACTATAGCATCGTCAAAATTATCAGTATAGTTAAAAATCTATATCCGTTACGGGAATAAATATATTTTCACTCCATATCGTCAAAAATCCACACCCCTTATGGGGAGATAAGCCACACCCATCATATTTTTCACTCTCCTTTTTAAAAGTACCATCAATTTCAGTAAAATCCATTTTTCCACCTTTGTACTACCGATTTTAATAAAAAAACCATTTCTCCAACCTTAGTTTTTAGAAAACCAAACATTCTTAAAAAAACCAGTTACTTTCCACTCTCTTTTAGAAACCAACACAATACCCCGAAAATTCATTTTATCAACTTACCCAAATACCTGTTTGATCCATATAATTTATAAAATCGTACAGTTTAAGTAAACCAATATTTCATCATATATATATATATAGTTTGGCAAAAAGATAGTATACTCACCTCATTAACCGCTCTCTAAAACCTTCACTGACCACACTCTATCGGGATACCGGTGCCTGTGAGCCTAATAGTGACAGAGCCTAAATTAATATATTATCTAAAACATCCGAATCATGCAATGCGGACCCTATATTCTGAATCGTTACTATTTTATGTACCACATAATTAAAATTAATTAATCGTTACGAAATTATTACGATTTTAGGATTTGTAACGCTAAATAAAATTTAATTTAGCAAAAATTAATAATCGATTGAAATTTCACCTGTTTTCGAATCGTTTGGCGACCACGTGATGGATTTTTGATTTCCAGTGGGGTGGTTTGTGTAATTTTTTTTTTTTTTTTTTTTGTTCTTGGTTCTTCTCCAGACCTAACGGCCGACCCCCCACTCTCTCTGCACTATTGCCGATCGCCGGTGGCTCCCACTCCTTGCCGATTCTCACCGTCGGCCCTGCACCATCCACAACATCAATCAAACACAACCACCAGCCACCTCGCAAGCTAACCCGCACACCCACCAGATCACTGCTCACACACCAACGCACGCTGCGACACACACACCCCCATGCACACAACTACACATACATGCCCAATGCCGACGACACGCCACGGGATCAATGACCCCTGCCGACGGCGACATACACACACAACGGCACACCGTAGCCGCACCCAACTGGCACCACAGCCACCGCCGTTGATCAACCTCTCCCTCTCTCTCTCCGTCTCTATTTTTTTTTTGCTGGGTTCTCGTCGAAACAACACACACACTCTAACTGGACAATCAGAACATACATGCACAAACCCACACACTGTCAGATGAAGAAAACAGAGCACAACTCACACCGCTGGAAATTTACCGACCAAACTCGCAACACTCATGCATGCACACACCCACCAAAATAATTAGAGGAAATACACATAAATACTCATCAGCCTGACGATCGTCGATGATTGGACGGCGATCAGTAACTCCCGATCGTGAGGTTAAAACGATCATTATGGCTAGCCAGTGTGTGTTGTGGTGGAGTGGTGGTTTGAGATATGTGTTTGAGATGTAATGTTTTACTTATATTGGGTGATTTATTATTTATTATGGTGCCTCACGTTTGATCCATTTAGAAGTCGCCAATGGTGGGTTCGTCGTCGTTCCTCCTGCGATTGTGCATGCGTGGGTGTGGGGTGTATTTGGCATTGTGTGTGCGTGTGCATAAATGTTGGCGATGAAGATCGGCGGGAGGAGTGAGAGTTCAACCGACGTTGAGGTGGTGTGGCAAGAGCTCTAAACCGAACCAAAACAGAAAAAGAAAAGAAAGAAGAAAAGAGGAAAAAAAATTACATAAACAACCCCAATAAGATTCAAAATCCATCTTGTGGCCGACGGACGATTCGGAACAGGTAAAATCTAAATCGATTACTATTTTCGTTAAATTGAATTATTAGAAAACGAGATTATAATTTTGGAATCGTTAATTCTAATAAATGTTGTCACCGTCCATATTAACAAATGCGTACAATAATCGTTAACGAAACGTAATTTACCGAATAATAATTTTTCATAATAAAATGTGGGGACCGTGGAAAATTGTGAAACTTAGGGCCTGCATTGCATGATTAGATTATTTTAATTAAGATATTAATTTATGCCCTATCACTATTAGGTTCACAGACACCGGAGTCTTGGTAAAGTGTAGCCAATGAAAGTTTTGCGGAGCGGATAACCAGGTGAGTGTATTGTCTTCTTGTCAAACTATTTTTCTATATATATATATGATGAAATATGGGTTTACTTAAACTGTATGAATTTATAAATGATATGAATCAAGCAGGATTTGAGTGAGTTGGTAAACTGGATTTTCATAAGATTTCGATGGTTTTCGAAATGAAGTTGAAAATGAATTTTTGTTGGATTTGGTGAAATCAGATGGCATTTTTAAAAGAGAATAGAAAACATCTATTTTTCTAAAAATGCCTGGTTTTCTAAAAATAAAGGATGAAAAAGTGGTTTTTGATAAAATCAGACGTTTTCTTTAAAAGAAAGTGTGAAATATAATTTTTGGATTTAAAATTGGTTTTGAGGAAAAGAGACAGACGTGGTGATTGGACGATATTGAGTAGACGATATTTATTAAGTTGTGATTCGATGATGCTGTATTTGATTTGACGATGCTATAGTATTTATCTATTTCGGTAGAGTGAGGTTATCCGCTTCGGCGATGTTTATCTGCTTCAGCAGAGTGATGTTAGAAGTTTATACTGCGCCGTGATTATCCGCTTTGGCAGAGTGATGGGTGTTCGTAGAAAGGCATATCCTACGAATGGTACGGTACCGTTGCAAACTCCTGATCGTGAGGTTAAAACGATCACTAGGGCTGGCCAGTGAGTGTGTTTGAGATGTGTTGTTTTACATATATTGGCTGATTTGATATTTATTATCATGATGATTAGTATAATTTTTATATTAGTTGGATTTGAATGGAACTTAATTATGTCGCTTTATTTTTCCTACTTTTATATTGGAGATTTTACGAGTTATGTTGTATTCATATATTTACGCTTGATCCAGTTAGATGTTGTAGGATGAGTTTTATTATTAAAAATATTTTTACTAAGAAGACAGTACACACGTAGGTGAAACAGTTAGGAGACGGTCCCCTACTAGCGCTAGGTAGAGTCCTATGATGGAGTCGTGTGGAGGGTTGAGATGAGCTTTTTGAGGCGAACCTGTGATGGGTTCATGGTATTATATTTTGCTGTAAGTATATTTGGGGAACGAGTGTATTCCCATAACAGAAATATGTATAGCTTTATATAGATGATGGTTTATTTATATATATGCTTATTATCGTGTAATAGATGGTTGGTTGGTTGTTTTCGGTGATGTCATGATGTCTATGTGGTTTTGACGCATTAAGATCTTGCAAAAAAAAAAAAAAATTATTAGTTAACATGGGATTGTGATACTAAGTATAAAACGTTATGGGATTATTGAAAGTTCTGATGTAACTCCTGCAATCGATGATTGTTAGTCTCTCGACCTAATTCACGTGGGTTTTGAGCTAGCTATTGCTTATGAGATTAGTTGCGAGTATTGTTAGTTTAAATATGAATGAAGATATTGTTACAAACGAGTTGCCTGGAAATTGTTGGACAAAATGGCTAAATGTTAGTTATGGAAAATTACTAAGGTCGTGGACCTTCTGGAAAAGAGATTCTTTGATAGTTGATTGTTTGTGTTAAGTGTTACCAACCAAAGTACATCCTGTTTGTCAATTGTTTATTATAATGTTGGCCGCTGCAAATGGAAATGTTGCGATAGGTGGAATAATTTAACGGAAGTTGACATTTACAAATTGATGGTGACTTTCGGTTATAGGACTATACATAGGAAACAATTGTCCTAGAATTAAGTGTAACTAACATGACCATGTGGTGTGACTCTGGATTTTGATTATGCTGACCAAAATTTTAATTCCTGTTGGTTTGACGAAAATTTTGGGACGAAAAGTTTTTAGGAGGGAAGAGTTGTAAGACCTCGTTTTAGCACGTACGTCATTTTAATTTCAATTGAGAACATTTAGAAAATTTCGGGAAATAATTTAGTTAAAAAAATAAAATAAAATAAATGATTGGGTCAAATTGCAAATTTAGAAACTTATTCTAAATTTGAGAAGCAAAATTTGTAGTTGAATTCTAGAGTAAAAAATTTAGGGATTAAAATGCAATTTAAGAAAATCCTAAAAGATGAATGGGATTAAAATAAAGACTTAATGGAAGATAGGGGAAGAAAAGTGAAATTTAACCAAATGTTTTTTTTTTTTTTTTTTTATATAAAAATATATATATATCAGTGAGTTTGTGAGTTCGGCCGGCCGACAGGGAGATCGAGAAGAGTGGGGATCAACGTGGTGAGCAACTGATCAATTTCACACCACCATTTCCATGCATATATATGCATATGCCTACCATTTCAATCGCTTCAATGAAGAAAAATCCAGAAATTCAGAAATCTAGAGAGAGAGAGAGAATTGGAGGAGCGGAGCGTCGATGCTGTCGTATAATCGCCGACGTGTGTGTAACAGAGTATGCGTGTGTTCCTCTGGTGTACATGTATGGAGGTGTGTTTATCCGATGTGTGTGTGCAGGTGATCGACGATCGTCATGTGTGTGGGTATTCCTCCGTCGACAGTGGTGGCGGTGATGTATGTATGTGTTCTATTTCTGTTTGGGCAGCTGTGTGTGGGTGTGTGATCAACTGGGGTAAATGACGGAGGCAGTGGCGGCATGAGTTTGGCCGATGGTGTGGGGGGGGGGGGTCGTCACGGTTGGCCGTGTATGTTTCAAGTGGGTAGATAAGAACAACAAAATAAATCTCATGAACCTCCCTTAGGTTCATCCTTAGACATCTCATCTCAAATTTACTCTCGTATGACTCCAACGCCTGACCCGCATGACTCTAACTAGTGCCAGTAGGGGACCAACCGACTTTTATTTGCTCCACCTGTGAGTGTACTGTCTTCTTGCCAAACTATTTTTCTATATATATATATATGATAAAATATGTGTTTACATAAACTGTACGAATTTATAAATGATATGGATCAAGCAGGATTTGGGTGAGTTGGTAAACTAGATTTTCAGAAGATTTCGATGGTTTTCGAAAAGAAGTTGAAAATGAATTTTTGTTGGATTTGGTGAAATCAGACGGTGTTTTTAAAAGAGAATAGAAAATATCTGTTTTTCTAAAAATGCCTGGTTTTCTAAAAATGAAGGGTGGAAAAGTGGTTTTGATAAAATTAGACGTTTGCTTTAAAAGAATGTGTGAAATATGATTTTTTGATTTAAATGTTGGTTTTGAGAAAAAAAGATAGATGTGGTGATTTGATGATGTTGAGTAGACGATATTTATTGAGTTGTAATTCGATGATGCTGTATTTGATTTGACGATGCCATAGTATTTATCCGCTTCGGTGAAGTGATGTTTATCTGCCTCGGCAGAGTGATGTTAGATGATTATATTGCGCAGTGATTATCCGCTTCGGTGGAGTAATGGGTGTTCGTAGGAAGGCAAATCCTATGGGTGGTACGGTATCATTGCAACTCCCGATCGTGAGGTTAAAACGATCACTAGGGCTGATCAGTGTGTGTGTTTGAGGTATGTGTTTAAGGTGTGTGTTTGAGATGTGGTGCTTTACGTATATTGTCTGACTTGATATTTATTATCATGGTGATTGGTATGATTTTATACTAGATGGATTTAAATTAGACTTATCTATATCGCTTTATTTTCACTACTTATATACTGGAGACTTTACGAGTTATGTAGTGTTTATATACTTACGCTTGATCCATTTAGATGTTGTAGATATGAATTCTTATTATAAAATATTTTTATTAAGAAGACAGTACACTCGCAGGTGGAGCAGATAAGAGTCGGTTGGTCCCCTACTAGCACTAGTTAGAGTCATGCGGGTCAGGCTTTGGAGTCATACGAGAGTGAATTTGAGATGAGCTCTCTGAGGATGAACCTAAGGGAGGTTCATGAGTTTTGTTTTGTTGTTCTTATTTTGGGGCAGATGTATTCTTATAGTATGAACTTATTATATATATATATATATATATATATATATATATATATGACATATAGATGAAAGTTTGTATATTGTCGTATTTAAGTTGGTTAGGCAAGTGTTGTCATGTCGACGTCACGCCGGCCCCACGGTGACGGGTATCCGGGGTGGGGTGTGACAATTTTGGTGTGAATTGGGCAGATAGTGTTGGTGGGAGCCCCATCATGTGGGGCCGGCGTGACGTAGACATTTCTAATATCTCGTCTCCAAATTTTTTCTCAAATGACTCCTTTGCGTGACCTGCATAACTCTATCTAGCGCCAATAGGGAACCAACCAACTCCTAGCTATTTTACCTACGAGTGTACTGCCTTCTTAGTAAAAATATTTTTAAAATAATAATTCATTCTACAACATTTAAATGGATCAAGCGTGAGTATAGTAAATAAAGTAATAAATATAAGTTCCATTCCAACCCATCTAGTAAAATAATAGCAATCACCATAATAAATAATAAATCACCCAATATAAGTAAAACATCACATCTCAAACACACATCTCAAACCACCACTCTACCACAACACACATTAGTTACCCATAGTGATCCTTTTAACTTCACGATCGAGAGTTGCAACAGTACCGTACCATCCGTAGGATATGCCTTCCTACGAACACCCATCACTCCACGGAAGTGGATAATCACTACGCAGTATAAACGTCTAATATCATTCTGTCAAAGCAGATAAATATCATTCCGCCGAAGCGGATCACATCACTCAGCCGAAACAAATAAATACTATGGCATCGTCAAAATCATCAGTATAGTTAAAAATCCACATCCTTTATGGGAAGAAATATATTTTCACTCCATATCGTCAAAAATCCACACCCCTTATGGGGAGAATATGAGCCACACCCCTTTCGGGGAGAATTTCTAAAATTACGTTTTTAACTCTCCTTTTTAAAAGTACCACCAATTTCAGTAAAACCCATTTTTCCACCTTTGTACCACCGATTTGAATAAAAAAAACCATTTCTCCCACCTTAGTTTTTAGAAAACCAAACATTCTTAGAAAATCAGTTACTTTCTACACTCTTTTAGAAACCAACACAATACCCCAAAAATTCATTTTATCAACTTACCCAAATACCTGCTTGATCCATATAATTTATAAAATCGTACAGTTTAAGTAAACCAATATTTCATCATATATATATATATATATATATATATATATATATATATATATATATATATATATATATATATATATATATAAATAGTTTGGCAAGAAGACAGTATACTCACATCGTTAACCGCTCTCCAAAACCTTCACTGACCACACTCTATCGGGACACCGGTGCCTGCGAGCCTAATAGTGACAGAGCCTAAATTAATATCTTATCTAAAACATCCAAATCATGTAATGCAGACTCTATATTCCGAATCGTTACTATTTTATATACTACGTAATTAAAATTAATTAATCGTTACGAAATTATTACGATTTTAGGATTTGTAAAGCTAAATAAAATTTAATTTAATGAAAATTAATAATCGATTGAAATTTTACCTGTTTCCGAATCGTTTGGCGACCACAAGATGGGTTTTTGATTTCCAGTGGGGTGGTTTGTGTAATTCCCTTTTTTTTTTCTTTTGTTCTTGGTTCTTCTCCAGACCCGACGGCCGGCCCCCCTCTCTCTCTCTACTGTTGCCGACCGCCGGTGGCCTCCCATAACAGAAATATGTATAGCTTTATATAGATAATGGCTAATTTATATATATGCTTATTGTCGTATAATAGATGGTTGGTTGGTTGTTTTTGGTGATGTCATGATATCGTCACGCTAGCCCGGGATGTCAGGATTTCGGGCCGGGTTGGGACTAGCCATGCGGACACCCGAAGTGGTGAGTGTCATGTCTACGTCACGCCAGCCCCACATGACGGGGCTCCCACCATCACTACCTACCCAATTCATACCAAAATTGTCACACCCTACCCCGGACACCCATCATTGTGGGGCCGGCGTGACGTCGACATAACAAAACTTGCCTAACCAACTTAAATATGACAATATATATACTTTCATCTACACGTCATACATATATATATATATGTGTGTGTGTGTGTGTGTGTGTATATATATATATATATAATAAGTTCATACTATAAGAATACATGTAACCCAAAATAAGAACAACAAAACAAATCTCATGAACCTCCCTTAGGTTCATCCTCAAACAGTTCATCTCAAATTTACTCTCGTATGACTCCAAAGCCTGACCCGCATGACTCTAACTAGTGCCAATAGGAGACCAACCGACTCTTATCTGCTCCACCTGCGAGTGTACTGTCTTCTTAGTAAAAATATTTTATAATAAGAATTCATATCTACAACGTCTAAATAGATCAAGCGTAAGTATATAAACACTACATAGCTCGTAAAGTCTCCAGTATATAAGTAGTGAAAATAAAGCGATATAGATAAGTTTCATTTAAATCCATCTAGTATAAAATCATATCAATCACCATGATAATAAATATCAAGTCAGTCAATATACGTAAAGCACCACATCTTAAACACACACCTTAAACACACACCTCAAACACACACACTGCCCAGCCCTAGTGATCGTTTTAACCTCACGATCAGGAGTTGCAACGGTACCGTACCACCCGTAGGATTTGCCTTCCTATGAACACCCATCACTCCACCGAAACGGATAATCACTGCGCAGTATAATCATCTAATATCACTCCGCCGAAGCGGATAAATACTATGGCATCGTCAAATCAAATACAGCATCATCGAATCACAACTCAATAAATATCGTCTACTTAACAACATCAAATCACCACGTCTATCTCTTTTCCTCAAAACCAACCTTTAAATCCAAAAATCATATTTCATAGTTTCTTTTAAAGAAAACGTCTAATTTTATCAAAATCACTTTTCCACCCTTCATTTTTAGAAAACCAGGCATTTTTAGAAAAACAGATATTTTCTATTCTTTTTTAAAAACACAGTCTGATTTCACCAAATCCAACAAAAATTCATTTTCAACTTCTTTTCGAAAACCCTCGAAATCTTCCAAAAATCTAGTTTACCAACTCACCCAAATCTTGCTTGATCCATATCATTTATAAATTCGTACAGTTTATGTAAACACATATTTCATCATATATATATATATATAGAAAAATAGTTTGGCAAGAAGACAGTACACTTACCTCGATATCCGTTTTGCAAAATTGACACTGACCACACTCTATCTGGACATCAGTGCTTGCGAACCTAATAATGACAGAGCGTAAATTAATATCTTATCTAAAATATCCTAATCATGCAATGCAGACCCTATATTCCGAATCATTACTATTTTATGTACCATGTAATTAAAATTAATTAATCGTTATGAAATTATTACGATTTTAGGATTTGTAACGCTAAATAAAATTTAATTTAACGAAAATTAATAATCGATTGAAATTTCACCTGTTTCTGAATCGTTCGGCAACCACGAGATGGATTTTGGATTTTCCTGGGGTGGTTTCTGCAAATTCCCTTTTTTTCTTTTTTTTTTCTTTCTCTTTCTTCTCTGTTTGTGCTTACTATTTCTGTTTCAGTTCAAATAACGCTGGCCACCTCCTCTCTTTCTCTACAATTATCGTCCACTAGAGACCTCCCATGCCTCGTCGCTCTTACCGCCGGCCCTACTCCATCCCCTACCACGGATCACCAACCACCACCGGCCACTCCACCACCAATCTCATTTACCCATTTGAAACATACACGCCCAACCGTGATGACCCACACACACACCATCGGCCAAACTCATGCCACCACTGCCTCCATTGTTTACCCCAGCTGATCACACACCCACACACAGCTGCCCAAACAGAAACAAACACACGCACACATCACCGCCACCACTGCCGATGAAGGAATACCCACACACATGACGATCGCCGATCACCTGCATACATATATTGGACAAACACACCTTCCTACATGCACACCGGAGGAACACACGCATACCCTATCGTACACACGCCAACCACTGAACGCTAGCGATTACACGACAGCACCGACGCTCCGTTCCTCTAATTCTCTCTCTCTCTCGAGATTTCTGAATTTTTGGATTGTTCTTCATTGAAGCGATTGAAATGGTAGGCATATGCATATATATATATACATGGAAATGGTGGTGTGAAATTGATCAATTGCTCGCCACGTCGATCCACACTCTTCTCGATCTCCCTGTCGGCTGACCGAACTTACAAACTCACAGATATATATATTTTCATATATATATAAAATAAAAAAAATTTGGTTAAATTGCACTTTTCTCCCCCTATCTTCCATTAAGTCCTTATTTTAATCCCATTCATCTTTTAGGATTTTCTTAAATTGCATTTTGATCCCTAAAATTTTTATTCTAGAATTCAACTACAAATTTTGCATCTCAAATTTAGAATAAGTTTCTAAATTTGCAATTTGACCCAATCATTTATTTTATTTTATTTTTTATTTTTTTTAACTCAATTTTTCCCCGAAATTTTCTAAATGCTCTCAATTGAAATTAAAATGACGTACGTGCTAAAACGGGATCTTACAACTCTTCCCTCCTAAAAAAAATTTTTGGTCAACATAATCAAAATCCAGAGTCACACCACATGATCATGTTAGTTACACTTGATTCTAGGACAATTGTTTCCTATGTAGGATCCCATAATCGAAAGTCACCCTCAATTTGCAACTGTCAACTTCCGTTAAATCATTCCACCTATCGCAACATTTCCATTTGCAGCAACCAACATTATAATAAACAATCGACAAACAGGATGTACTTTGGTTGGTAACACTTAATACAGACAATCAATTATCAAAGAATTTCCTTTCCAGAAAGTCCACGACCTCAGTAATTTTTCATAACTAACATTTATCCATTTTACCCAACAATTCCCAAGCAACCCAGCCCCAAAATGAGGCCGGCATGACGTCGACATGACAACACTTGAGATTCCTTGGTAATATCAAACTATATTGAGATTGTGTGAATTAATGCAAACGGGATGTCACACACACACTGGCTAGCCATAAGATAGGCTCTACCAACCACCTGCCCCAAAATCCCGACATCCCGGGCTGGCGTGACGACAACATGACATCACCGAAAACAACCAACCAACCAACCATCTATTACACGACAATAAGCATATATATAAATAAACCATCATCTATATAAAACTATACATATATTTGTTATGGAAACACACTCGTTCCCCAAATATACTAACAGCAAAATATAATACCATGAACCCCTCATAGGTTCGCCTCAAAAAACTCATCTCAACCCTCCACACAACTCTATCATAGAACTCTACCTAGCGCCAGTAGGGGACCGTCTCCTAGCTGCTTCACCAGCTAGTGTACTGGCTTCTTAGTAAAAATATTTTTAGTAATAAAACTCATTCTACAACATCTAACTGAATCAAGCGTAAGTATATGAATACAACACTTGTAAAATCTCCAATATAAAAGCAGGGAAAATAAAGCGACATAATTAAGTTCCATTCAAATCCATCTAATATAAAAATCATACTAATCACCATGATAATAAATATCAAATCTGCCAATATATGTAAAACACCACATCTCAAGCACACATCTCAAACACACACACTGACCAGCCTTAGTGATCGTTTTAACCTCACAATCGGGAGTTTGCAACGGTACCGTACCATCCGTAGGATATGCCTTCCTACGAACACCCATCACTCTGTTGAAGAAAATAATCACTACGCAGTATAAACGTCTAACATCACTCTGCCAAAGCAGATAAACATCACTTCGCCGAAGCGGATAACATCACTCCGCCGAAGTGGATAACCTCACTCTATCGAAACAGATAAATATTATAGTATTGTCAAAATCATCAGTATAGTTAAAAAAATTCACATCCTTTACGGGAAAAAATATATTTTCACTCCATATCGTCAAAAGTCCACACCCCTTATGAGGCGAATATAAGCCACACTCCTTTCGAGGAGAATTTTCAAAATCACGTTTTTCACTCTCCTTTTTAAAAGTACCACCAATTTCAGTAAAACCCATTTTTCCACCTTTGTACCACTGATTTTAATAAATAAATAAAAAAAAAAAAAAAAAAAAAAAAAAAAAAAAAAAACCCGTTTCTCCCACCTTAGATTTTAGAAAACCAAACATTCTTAGAAAACCAGTTACTTTCCACTCTCTTTTAGAAACCAACACAATACCCCGAAAATTCATTTTATCAACTTACCCAAATACCTGCTTGATCCATATAATTTATAAAATCGTACAGTTTAAGTAAACCAATATTTCATCATATTTATATATATATATATATATATATATATATATATATATATATATAGTTTGGCAAGAAGACAGTACACTCACCTCGTTAACCGCTCTCCAAAATCTTTACTGACCACACACTATCAGGACACCGGTGCCTGCGAGCCTAATAGTGACAGAGCCTAAATTAATATCTTATCTAAAACATCTGAATCATGCAATGCAGACCCTATATTCTGAATCGTTACTATTTTATGTACCACGTAATTAAAATTAATTAATCGTTACGAAATTATTACAATTTTAGGATTTGTAACGCTAAATAAAATTTAATTTAACGAAAATTAATAATCGATTGAAATTTCACCTGTTTCCAAATCATTTGGCGACCACGAGATGGGTTTTTGATTTCCAATGGGGTGGTTTGTGTAATTCCCTTCTTTTTTTCTTTCTTTTTTTTTTTCCTTTTTTTTTTCTTTTGTTCTTGCTTCTTTTCCAGACCCGACGGCCGGCCCCCCTTTCTCTCTACTGTTGCCGACCGTCGGTGGCCTCCCACTCTTTGCCGATCTCACCGTCAGCCTTGCACCACCTACAACATCAATTAAACACCACCACCGGCCACCTCGCAAGCTAACCCGCACACCCACCAGATCACTGCTCACACACCCACGCACGCTGCGACACACACACCCCCATGCACACAACTATACATGCATACCCAATGCCGACGACACGCCACGGGATCAACGACCCTTGCCGACAGCGACATACACACACAACGGCACACTGTAGCCGCACCCAACTCGTACCACCGCCACCACCGTTGATTGACCTCTGTCTCTCTCTCTCCGTCTCTGTTTTTTTTTTTTTTTTTTGTTGGGTTCTCGTCAAGACAACACACCCACACACACACTAACTAACTAGACAATCAAAACACACACACATAAACCCACACGCTATCGAAAGAAGAAAACAGAGCACAACCCATATCACCGGAAATTTACCGACCAAACTCGCAACACTCATGCATGCACACACCTACCAAAATAATTAGAGGAAATACAAATAAATACTCACCAGCCCGACGATCGTCAATGATTGTACGGCGATCAACAACTCCCGCTCATCGGTGATGCTAAGAACGCCCACTGCCAGCTCCAGATCATGTGTCGGGTAATTTTGCTCATGATTCTTCAGTTGTCGAGATACGTATGTGATTACATGACCATGTTGTATCAGAACACATCCTAGCCTTTGGTGGGACGCATCACTATAAAATACAAAACCACCCATTCCGTCGAGAGGGATAGTATTGGTACCGATATCAATCTACTCTTCAACTCCTGGAAACTCTATTTGCATTTGTCAGTCCAATCAAATTTGGATTCCTTGCGGTCGAACGAGTCAATGAGGCAGTTATAACAGAAAATCCCGGCACAAACCGTTGAGATTAACCCGCCAATCCTAAAAAGTTTTGAATTTCAGTCACATTTTTCGGTCTTTCTCACTGAACAACAGCTTCAACTTTCTTTGGGTTCACCTAATTACCGTTCCTAAAATAATATACCCCAAAAATACTACATAATCTAACCAAAATTTGCATTTACTGTACTTTGCATATAGCCTCTTCTCCCGCCACGTCTGCAACACGATTTGAAGATGTTCTGCATGCTCATCTCTGCTTTAGGAATAGATCAATATATCGTCAATGAATACGATTAATAAATTGATCTAAATAAAGTTGGTAGACTCGATTCATCAAGTCCATGAAGGCAGTAGGAGCATTTGTCAATCCGAAGGGCATAACCAAGAATTCATAGTGTCCATATCTCGTACGGAATGTCATTTTCGCCACATCACTATCTCTAACTTTCAATTGGTGATACCCCGATCGAAGATCTATCTTGGAAAATACTTTAGCCTTCTAGAGATGGTCAAACAAGTCATCAATCCTAAGTAAGGATATTTATTACGGACGGTCACCCTATTCAGCTGTCGATAGTCGATACACTTTCTCAACATGCCATCCTTCTTCTTTACGAACAAATTGCGGCTCCCCATGGAGAAACGTTAGGTTTGATAAATCTACGATCTAATAAATCTTGCAACTGCACTTTCAATCCTTTCAGCTTGGTAGGCGCTATATGATAAGGGGGAATCGATATAGGAGCAGTTCATGGAAGCAACTCAATAATGAATTCCATCTCCCTATCTACTGGAAACCCTGGCCATTCTTCTGAAAATACGTCGGGAAAATCTCTAACCACTGAAATATCCGCCGTCTGAACTTCTTTCTGACTGGTGTCAATCACGTGCGCGAGATATCCCTGACATCCTTTCTTCAATAATCTCCTGGCTTCTAAGGCTAAAATCAAACCGACAGGAGTGATAATTATGTCTCCCGAGA
Source organism: Eucommia ulmoides (assembly GCA_016647705.1). Taxonomy (NCBI): domain Eukaryota; kingdom Viridiplantae; phylum Streptophyta; class Magnoliopsida; order Garryales; family Eucommiaceae; genus Eucommia; species Eucommia ulmoides. Next base: position 9,707,163 of record CM028333.1, on the reverse strand, counting down.
ATACAAATTTTGGCTCGCCTGAGATTTGAAAAGTCACTTTCTTCTTAAAACAATCCACCGTAGCATGACAGCCGAACAACAAATCCATATCCAGTATTACATCAAGATCGTAAATATTCAAGGGTAATAGATCTACCGACAATTTCCTACCACCAATACGAAGTGAACTATATTTATACGCACTAACTACTAACACGGACTCATAGTTCTCGGTTATTTCCTACACATCATTCTCTATTAATTCACGCTGCATTTGCCCATTTCGTATAACTTTTAAATCCGCCTGCCCGTCAATCTAAAACATATTTCTAACGTAAATCCTTTCTAGATTAGTCTATATCTTATCTCTTCCGTTTTATTTTAGATTTTTATTTTGTACTGCCGAATGGTCGTCTTTTTTTGCTTTAAACATATGAACCTCCCTCTCCACTAAAATCACGAGCACACCCACACATTTCTGATAGAATCCGCGTATCTCAAATAGTAACGTAGTGTGTCGTGACATTGCATAAATAAAGTGTTGTCAACCGATTTCAATTCAATGAATAACTTAACATTGGACGAAATAAGTATGCTCTATCATACTGTCGGTTCAGTAATAAAAATATTACGTACTACCGATAGGGAATCCCAATTTCAAATACTACGAATAGAATTACTTATCAGTTATAATTTAATATTCCCAAACACTAGTACCCCCACAATCGCAATCTACCCATTACCACTACCAACCACCACCCAAACCACCAACAAACAGTATCACACTTCGTCGCACCCACTAATAGCCAACAAGACAACTAATCATGCACGATGCCAATACATCATCTAATGCAATGCAATAACTATCACTCACGTGCCGAACCCACCTATTGACACCTTATCTCACGGTACACTATTAGTTCAACACTATCTATCGACACCCTATCTCAAAGTCCCCTACTGACTAGATAACTGGCACGTCTTCCTATCTCAAGATCCTCTATTGACACAACTACTGGCAAATCTACAAAACCTATAACCTAGGCTCTGATACCAAAATTGTCACACACCATCCCGGACACCCGTCATATGGGGCTAGCGTGACGTAGACATGACATCGTCCAACTGACTAGCCAACCTCAATACGTCAATAACAAAATTGTAAATCTATACAACACATATAATAGTCCCATCTGATAGGGATACACCATCCCGAATATAAATACAATCAAACAAATCCCCTGAACCTCACTTAGATTTTATTTCTGATATCTCGTCTCCAAAATTTTCCTCAAATGACTCCTTTGCGTGACCTGCATAACTCTATCTAGTGCCAGTAGGAAACCGACCGACTCCTAACTATTTTACCTGTGAGTGTACTGCCTTCTTAGTAAAAATATTTTTAAAATAATAATTCATTCTACAACATCTAAATGGATCAAGCGTGAGTATAGAAACAGCACGTAACTAGTAAAATTCTCCATAATATAAGTAGTGAAAATAAAGTAATAAATATAAGTTCCATTCTAACCCATCTAGTAAAATAATACCAATCACCATAATAAATAATAAATCACCCAATATAAGTAAAACATCATATCTCAAACACACATCTCAAACCACCACTCCACCACAACACACACTGGCTAGCCATAGTGATCGTTTTAACCTCACGATCGGGAGTTACAACGGTACCATACCATCCATAGGATTTGCCTTCCTACGAACACCCATCACTCCGCCGAAGCGGATAATCACTGCGCACTATAAACGTCTAACATCACTCTACCGAAGCAGATAAACATCACTCCGCCGCTAGCAACATTCTTCCATACCCACCAAGTACATGAGCTGGTGGAGCATCCTGTTGAAAGGTCGAGCCATACATTGCCATAACTCACCAAGCTTGAGAGTGTACTGAACCAAGATCCGTATGTGGTGTTGTACGACATTTACTACGGGTGGAAGCCGCTCTTTGACGAGCACTTCGGCGTGTCGGGCTAACGACCATAAACCAAGCGCTTCCTGGGAGGCAACCCAAGGAAAAATAAATTATATCCATCTCCGCTGATTCGATTCAGATGCGAGATTCTCTTGCCTCCCAAGTACGTGTTTTAAACCCCCGTCTTCATTTTCATGCTATATTCTATCTATTGGGATTGCTGATGGGTCATTTTGGGCATTTCATATTTGAGTTGGGTGTGATGTGTAGTATATTTTAGTATATGTTTAGTTATAGTTTATATTTTACTATTTTTACGTATGCATGTCTATTTAGGATAGTTTGTGTTATGTGCTGAGTTTTGTCGTTATCTGGGTCATTACCCGATGATGAATATGTCCTCTGGTTGTTTATTGAGGTCGAGCATAAAACTCATGCATGTATGTTCTGTATGCTCAACGTTATGTTTTAGTAATAGTTATTATAGATCTTACTTGCACGAGCACATTAACTTAATATAAAACTGTCTAATTGATTTGAAAACGATTATCTATCACCTAAATTCATGACATTAGGGTTTCTAGAACTTGATTTGGGAAAAATTCGAGGCGAAATCTTAGACGAGGTAGTTCGAAAGACATGATTTAGGCATTCATTTTCTCGCCTGAGCCTTTTTAATCCAACCTTGTTAAATCATTACCCCTCGTTACCCTATCGAAGCCTAATAGCCATTTCAATTCTGAACACTTAACTAATACCACATGACCGATTAAACTTCTTTCCAACCCTACATCACTAAACTAAAGGCACAATCTGAGAGAATCAAGTTAATAGATTGCAAGTACTACTTGATGTGAGTAGTTGGGTTTAGGGCAAACTTTTGATTGGTTCGGTATTCGAGTACTCGTTTGTCATTTTTGTTTGTTTTTCACACACCTCTTAAATTGTAACAATCGAATAAGTTTGGGGGGGTGTTCGTTAAAAAGAAAAAAAAAAATCAAATGTAAATACGATGTTTATTTCCATTTCTTTTTTACAAGTGAGTACGTCGTTCTTAATATATGTTCAGGGTTGTTTTAAATTTATCTATGGGGTTTCAAGTGTGAGAGTGTCAAGCGATGTGCCTCAGATATTGTCAAACGTTAACAAAGTTAACCTATTTTTCATTTCAAAATTACCCTTGGCTATTTGTCCTAAACCGAACCAAGACCTATTGATCTTTTTGAACCTCCGAGCTTATATTAGTAGAGAATAGATATCGAGTCAAGCCTATGGATTCCCTATGTTGGCCTAGTAGAATACCCAAGAGGAGAGGTGAATTGGGTAATTAAAAAATAATCAGAATAAAAATCAATAAATCAAATAATTAATTTTAAGCCTAAAATAATTATTATCTTTATAACACAGTGGAATTAATCAATCAACTAGGTGCACACACAAACAACAAAAATAGACAAATTAAGAAAGTAGCACACCAGAGATTTATACTGGTTCACCAATCTACTCTTGGCGAATCCAGTCCCCCGAGCTCCACGGAGGTCGCACCCACTAAAACCAAGATTCTTTTAAAGGTAGAAACCAAATCCGCACATTGATTCTTTTACAGGCTCAAAATCAACCTTTACAATTTCCTTTTCAAAAGCTAAGGAATAACCTCTACTACTTTACAGGCTAAAGAATAACCTAATTCTTTTTAACACTTAGACTCAAGAACCAAAATCTCACCAAAACACTCCAAATATCCTTTTACCCGGTAAAGATTGAACCGTTACAAAATTACTCATAAACATGCAATTCTTATCCAGGAAGAATCACTACCACAATCTTTTTACAGAAAAAGATTGAAACCCAGTTACCCTTGATTAAATATCCCCAATGATATTTAACCCGTCACAACTCACCAATACAAAAATTGATAAGTAAATCTCACTCATAACTTCTACCACCTCAGATATATATAAACTCAATTAATATCCCAACTAATGATAAAATTATGTGAAATGCATAAATTAAATTTTAACAATATATGGGTAGCAAATTGGAGCACATAATTAGATTAAAGAAATTGTTTGAAAGAATATTTTCTTTAAAAAATCAAAAACAATTTCTAAGATTAATTTTCAAAATAAAATAATAAACAAGTAATAATCAATATGAAAAGATCTCACATGGAATCCACAGAATTAATGATGAAAACAATGTAACTTCAATTCCGGTATCAGCACAAATTGATCGCAATTGATTATCAGAATCACTCTTAGAACAGCTCACAGTATCGTTGAATGATAACTCTTATAAACGCTCTCTTAAAAAGATATAGACATATTTTATCTCTTAGAATGATTAGCTCTCTTAGAAAATTCACAGGTCTATATAAGGGCACATGTAATCAGCCTCTTAACAACTAGTATATAAGTGTCATGATAATAAAATACTCTTATAGACCCTTCATAACATGAGGACTTCATTTAGATTCAATTTCACTTAATAACAACTTTTAAAACTCTCAATTAAATCCTCAAAGTATTTCTCAATCAAAACAAATAAGTATAAAATACATTTTAAGTACTAAATTGAGAAACTTTAATAATTAATGAACCATATTGAAATGATTTAATTAGTATATGAACCATATCTCAAATGTTAAGAATATCCCGAAATCTCTCTCAAATCTTAACCAAAAACAGCTACTTTTGGATTTAAAATTGGATAAACCAATATCCTAAAACTGCGCGTTAAGTTGACTGCCGAGTCGACTGAAGGAAACTGGAAGTTGCCCATGCACTTGATCGGTCAACTCCTCAGTCGACTCGCAGATTCAAAGAGTTTGCCAAGCTTACACTGGTCGACCGCTCTGTCGACTCACAAATTCAGAGAGTTTGCTAAGCTTCTATTGGTCGACCTCTCTCTCAACTTGCAGATTCAGAGAGTTCATCTTTTTTCTCCTGTCGACTCCTCAGTCAACTGCCCCTACTGAATCTCTTCTCTGATCTCATTTTTAACTTACTTTCTTTTATAATTTTGCCTATTTATCCATATTTATATCCAAATGAACTCCACTAATACTTTTATATTCTATTTTAGTTATTCAAAAATATTTCTTTTCGATTCACATAGGAGCAAATAAATATATTCAACCAAACCACAAATAAAAGATAAAATTCATTTTGTGTTGTGTGTGTGTTCATAAATGGGATATTAAGAGTTTATATTTATCTGGGTTATTTTTCCTAATGTCTTCAAATTCTTAATACTTCTTCATCATCTTGATATTTTTATTTAGCATCTATTCACTTTCACATCTTCATTATTGAAACTTTAAATCACTGAAACACTTGATCAAATATTAATTCTACCAAAATATCAATACTTAATTGTTCATCAAAATCTTGGGATCAATAATCTCCCCATTTTTTATGATGATAATTAACTTTGATGTTTTCTTTAAAAATAAAATTTAACCACACTCCCCCTGAAACCGAGGACGGGTTCTTTAACTCATTTAAACATCATAATGGAGATTTCAATAATTTACAATTTAAAAGATATTCAATAAAACACAATTTTTTAAATTTCTCCATTTTGATTAAAACGCAATTTTTCTCCTTTTTGATTAAAACACAATTTTAGAATTCTCCCCCCTAAATAAAACATCACTCATTTCTCCCCCTTTGTCATCTTCAAAAAATAATTTAGGTAGAGAAGGAGAAAACAACAAACATGTAAGTCACTCTAGGCAAACATCATTATGCCTAGCCATTCCTAAACCACGAATGATTTTCACAAACTGATCTTCCGCTAGTAGTTTGGTAAAAACATCAGCAAGCTGGTCGGAGGTATCAATATACTCAATAATAATATCCATTTTCTGAATGTGATCATGAATACTGTGATGTCTAATCTCTATGTGCTTAGTTCGTGAGTGCTGTGTAGGATTCTTACTCAAACATATAACACTTTTATTATCACAAAAGATCGGGACCTCCTCCATACAAACTCTAAAATCATTTAACTGTTGCTTAATATATAAAATTTGAGCACAACAGTTACCAGCTACCATGTATTCAGCCTCAGTAGTGGATAAGGCTATCGAATTCTATTTCTTACTTGACCAAGAAACTAAAGCATGTCCTAACAAATGACATGATCCGCTTGTACTTTTTCGCTCAACTTTGTAACCGGAAAAGTCAGTATCGGAGTAACTTACCAATTTAAAATCACTCCCCCTAAGATACCATAATCCTAGGTCAATCGTCCCCTTTAAATAACAAAAAATTCGCTTAACCATAGTCAAGTGCGATTCTTTAGGACAAGACTGCAATTTAGCACAAAGACAAACACTATAAATAATATCAAGTCTACCAGTAGTTAAATACAACAAGTTACCAATCATACCTTGATACATCTTTTCATTAACGCTTTTGCCCATATCGTCTTTTTCAATTTTTGTAGCCGTTGCCATGGGAGTTTTGTACTCTTTAACTCCTTCCAAGCCATATTTCTTTAATAGCTCTTTGGTGTATTGAGCTTGGTTTACAAATATCCCTTCTTTAGTTTTGCTTAATATGCAATTCAAGAAAGAAATTCAGCTCTCCCATCATACTCATTTCAAATTCAACCTGCATTATCTCAAACTCTTGGCAAAGATCCTCATTAGTAGATCCAAAAATGATATCATCAACATATACTTGTACTAATATAATATCAGAATCAGTTTGCTTTGCAAATAGTGTTATATCACAAATACCTATTCGAAAACCATTTTCAATCAAATATCGGTTAAGTCTCTCATACCAAGCTCTAGGAGCTTGTTTGAGCCCATACAAAGCCTTGTGAAGTTTAAATACATGATCAAGAAATTTGTCACTTTCAAATCCCAGGGGTTGTTCCAGATAAACTTCTTCAGCTAGAAAGTCATTTAGAAATGCACTCTTTACATCCATTTGATACAGCTTAAAATTACATGAACATGCAAAGGCGAGTAGCATTCTAATTGCTTCTAGTTTAGCAATAGGAGCATAAGTTTCATCATAATCAATTCCTTCATCTTGATTATAGCCATGTGCCACTAATCTTGTTTTATTTCTAATTATCATACCAGATTCATCCTTTTTGTTTCTAAATATCCATTTAGTACTAATAACTGGATGAAAATTCGATCTCAGAACAAGACACCATACTTTATTCCTCTCAAATTGAACTAATTTATCTTACATTGCGAAAATCCAAGATTCATCAATTAGCGTCTCATTTATATTTTTAGGCTTAATTTGAGATAAGAAAGCAAGATTAATTATATCCCTAAGAGAAGATCGAGTACTTACACTTTTTTCAAAATTACTGATGATTTCTTTAATTGAATGCCCTGGTACTTTCTTTATAGCTCTTGGTAAAGTCGAATCCTTCTCCTTCGGTTCTTCCTCTTGTTGAGACTCCTTTGTTGCATCATTACCTTGGTTTTGGTTATTTAAGATACCTACATCATTATCATCCAAAACGTTTCTCGACAAGTATGGATCAGTTTTCTCAAAAATGACATGCATAGTTTATTCTACTGCTAAAGTACATTTATTATAGATTCTATAAGTCTTACTGTTAGGAGCATATCCAAGAAAAATCTCATAATCGGATTTAGTATCAAATTTACCAAGATTATCCTTGTCATTCAAAATAAAACATTTGTATCCAAAGACTTTAAAATATGAGATATTAGGAGTCTTACCATTCCAGATTTCATATGGGGTTTTGTTAAACCCACTACGAATTGATACCCGATTTACCATATGACAAGCGATACTTACTGTTTCGGCCCAGAAGTAGGTTGGTAAACGATTTTTATTTAACATTGTTCTGACCATCTCTTGAAGCGTTCTATTCTTTCTTTCCACTACACCATTTTGTTGCGATGATCTTGGTGTAGAAAAGTTGTGAGTATAACCATGCTCATCACAGTAACTTATCACTTCATCATTCTTAAATTCTCTTTCTATGTCACTACGAATGTTAATAACAGAACATTGCTTCTTATTTTGAATACGTTTACAAAATTTAGCAAGAACGGAAGCAACTTCACTTTTCTTAGCAAGAAAGTATACCCAGGTAAGTCTAGAATAATTATCAACAATAACAAATGCATAGAACTTACCACCAAAACTAGCAATAGAGTTAGGCTCAAATAAATCAAGATGCAATAATTCAAGACATCTAGACGTGGACGTGTGCATCTTTTTCTTAAATGATGATCTAACTTGATTGCCTAATTGATATGCATCACATACTTTATCCTTCACATATTTCAAATCAGGTAGGCTACGTATAAGACTCTTCTTAGATAAGTTAGAAATTAACTCCATACTAGCATGTCTAAGTTTTCTATGCCATAACCAGATATTCTTAGATAAAGCATTCAAACAAGATAAATTTTGAGAATTAAAATCATCAAAAGAGCAAGTATAAATATTCTCAAAACGTGATGCAACTAACACAATACTACTATCATGACTATTCTCAATGATACATATATCATGATCAAATATAACATTGTATCCCTTGTCACACAATTGACTAATACTAAGCAAATTATGTTTAAGTTCATAACTAGTAATACATCTTTAATCATAGTGGTACCATTACCGAAATTACGTATACCGATAATTTTACCCTTTGCATTGTCTCCGAAAGTCACATGACCTCCATCTTTAGGTGTTAAATTTGTAAATTTTCTTTTATCTCCCGTCATGTGTCGAGAACAACGACTATCCAGAAATCATTTGTCCTTACTTATTGATGCTTTTAGAATAACCTGGAAAGAGCACCTCAAATAGTTCCTAAGTGGTACCCAGCCTACGTGGGTCCGATCTTGTTAGTCGGGATAATTTGTGTTCCTTTCGAAACCCAAACTTGTCTACAGTTAGATAGTTTTACAAAACATCTTCGAATAGTATGCCCCACAACGTTACATTTAAAACATCTAACAAGATCCTTGGTTCAGAAAAAAATTTATGAAAGCATTTTTATTTAAGATTTTTCTGAAATCCAACACCGACCTTATCAAAAACTCCATGTGAACTTCCCAAAAGAATTTTCAAATTGTTTTCACCGCCGGTAAATTTGAGAACAATTGATTGCAAATCCATCAATTTAGATTTCAACTCATTGTTTTCAAATTCATAATCCACCACTTGCTTGTTTAATGTTTTAATTGTACTTTGAAGGGCATTTAGTTTTGAACACTGGTTTTTATAATCATGTGAAAGTTCTTGATAAACATCAAATAATTCATCAAAATTTAAAAGACAAGAACTTGAACAATTGGTTACCTCACCACTAGTGGCCATTAAAGCAAGCATGGACGTATCCTCACTATCTGATTCTTCCGAGTTACTTGAATCGAAATCATCCCAAGTAGCCTTCATCGATTTCTTCTTACTCTTCTTTGCTTTCTTTTTTTCTTTCTTCTTCTTCTTCTCATTTTCTTTATCCTTCTTAGGTTCAGGACAATCATTTTGAAAATGACCGGTTTTACGACAGTTGTAGCATTCCACTTTGGACATGTTGATATTTCTTTTCGCACGAAATGTGCGTCAAGTCATTCTTCTAAAGTTGTTTGTGAGAAATGATACATTTTTCTCTTGCTCACTATCAAGGTTTTCATCATCACTCTCATCCACTTCTTCAATTTTTTGAATTTTTAGTGCCAAGGATTTCTTCTTGCTATTTCTGGTATCATCCTTGTAGCCTTTGTTTGTCGATTCACGAGTCATCAAATTACCGATTAGATCATCGATGCCGTATTTGCCCAGATCTTTGGCTTCCTCGATTGCCGTCACTTTTGACTCTCATATTTTTGTCAAGGACCTTAGGACATTTCGTACTCTATCCTCCATGGAGTACGGCTTTCCGAGTTGGTTCATACTATTGCATATGTTGTTGAAGCGAGTATACATCTCATGAATTGATTCATTCTCCTCCATCCTAAACAGCTCAAATTTTCTCATGAGGGCATTGATCTTTAACTACTTCACTTGACTTGTCCCTTCATATGGGTAACTTGTAGCTTATCCCACATCTCCTTTGCAGATTTACAACCTAAAACTCTAGAATACTCATTAGTATCTAAAGAACAAAAGATAATATTGATAGTTTGAGAATTAATAGAGAGTTTCAACTTAACGGAAGCAGTGAGTTGTTCCTTCTTCCTCTTAACTCCGTTTTCCATTGGAATGAATGGACCGTCCTCAATTGTTAGCCACAAGTCATAATTTGTAGCCTAAAGAAAGGCTATCATCCTATCTTTCCAAAATGAGTAACTTTCACCTGCAAATAAGGGTGGTCGGTGCATAGGCTGCCCCTCACCAAGTCTGCCTACTGTATGTGTCATGTGATCTTTGTTAACAAATAAATTCGAGCTAAACCAACTCTGATGCCAATTGTTGGCCCAGTAGAATACCCAAGAGGGGGGGTGAATTGGGTAATTAAAAAATAATCAGAATAAAAATCAATAAATCAAATAATTAATTTTAAACCTAAATTAATTATTATCTTTACAACACAGCAGAATTAATCAATAAATTAGGTGTACACACAAATAGCAAAAATAGACAAATTAAGAAAGTAGCACCCTAGAGATTTATACTGGTTCACTAAGCTAATCTTGGCTAATCCAGTCCCCCGAGCTCCACAAAGATCGCACCCACTAAAACCAAGATTCTTTTAAAAGTAGGAACCAAACCCACACACTGATTCTTTTACAGGCTCAGAATCAACCTTTATAATTTTCTTTTCAAAGGCTAAGGAATAGCCTCTGCTTTTACAGACTAAAGAATAACATAATTCTTTTTAACACTTAGGCTCAAGAATCAAAATCTCATCAAAACACTCCAAATATCCTTTTACCCGGTAAGGATTGAACCGTTACAAAATCACTTACAAACACGCAATTCTTATCCAAGAAGAATTACTACCTCAATCTTTTTACAAGAAGAGACTGAAACCCAGCTACCCTTGATTAAATATCCCTTATGATATTTAACTTGCCATAACTCAATAATACAAAAATTGATAAGTAAATCTCACTCGGAGATTCTACCACCCTAGATATATATAAACTCAATTAATATCCCAACTAGTGATAGAATTATGTGAGATGAAAAATTTGATTTTAACAATATATGGGTAGCAAATTGGAGCACTTAATCAGATTCAAGAAATTGTTTGAAAAAATATTTTCTTTAAAAAATCAAAAATTAATATCAATTTCCAAAATACAATAATAAAAACTAATAATCAATATGGAAAGATCTCACCCGGAATCTACAGAATTAATGATGAAAACAATATAACTTCAATCCCGGTATTAGCACAAATTGATCGCAGTTGATTATCAGAATCACTCTTAGAACAGCTCACAGTATAGTTGAATGATAACTCTTATAAACGCTCTCTCAAAAAGATATAGACATATTTTATCTCTTAGAATTATTAGCTCTCTTAGAAAATTCGCAAGTCTATATTAGGGCACATGTAATCAGTCTCCTAACGGCTAATTTACAAGTGTCATGACAATAAAATACTCTTATAGACCCTCCATAACATAAGGACTTCATTTAGGTTCAATTTCACTTAATAACAACTTTTAAAACTCTCAATTAAATCCCAAAGTATTTCTCAATCAAAACAAATAAGTATAGAATTCATTTTAATTACTAAATTGAGAAATTTTAATAATTAATGAACCATATTGAAATGAGTTAATTAATATATGAACCATATCTCAAATGTTAAGAATATCCCCGAAATCTCTCTCAAATCTTAACCAAAAACGGTTACTTTTGGATTTAAAATCGGATCAACCAATATCCTGAAACTGCGCGTTTAGTCGACTGCCCAATCGACTGAAGGATACTGGAAGTAGCCCATGCACTTGATCGATCGACTCCTTAGTCGACTCGCAGATTTAGAGAGTTTGCCAAGCTTACACCGGTCGATCGCTCTATCGACTCGTAGATTCAGAGAGTTTGCCAAGCTTCTATTGGTCGACCTCTCTCTAAACTCGCAGATTCAGAGAGTTCATCTTCTTTCTCCGATCGACTCTTCAGTCAACTGCCTCCTCCCGAATCTCTTCTCTGATCTCGTTTTTAACTTATTTTCTTTTACAATTTTGCCCCTTTATCCATATTTATATTCAAATGAACTCCACTAATACTCTTATATTCTATTTTAATCATTCAAAAATATTTCTTTTTAATTCACATAGGAGCAAATAAATATACTCAACCAAAACACACATAAAAAGATAAAATTCACTTTGTGCCGTGTGTGTGTTCCTAAATGGGATATTAAGAGTTTATATTTACCTGAGTTTTTTTTCTAATGTCTTCAAACTCTTAATACTTCTTCATCATCTTGATATCTTCATTTAGCATCCATTCACTTTGACATCTTCATTATTCGAACTTTGAATCACTGAAACATTTGATCAAACATTAGTTGCACCAAAACATCAATACTTAATTGTTCATCAAAATCTTGGGATCAACACCCTATACCTTTGGGTTTTTTTTGTCATGCGCTTATATGGTGGATAATCCAATCTGATTAACAAACAATTATATATATGACTTTTAAACAAACACACACACTTTAGCAGGATCTATAACGGCATTTACTATTATAAATGTTGAAATTCTAGAACATTACATGGTTTATTTTTATGCCTGGATTCGATAGGATTGGGGGCCGATGAGGGATATTTCGTTTGGCTGATACATGATACTCAGAACTTGCACATATTTATTTTTCGTGTTTTTCATTTTTAGTTTCTAGTTGTTATATTTTCTTTTATTGCATGAGTGTTTTGCTCGAGGACTAGCAAAATTCCGAGATTGGTGGTATTTGATAGGTGTAAATTATCTATCTATTTCCAATCTGAACGTTGTTAGTTTTCGAGTATGTTTAGTATGTTTTTATGTGCTTTTATCTAAATCAGGTGTTTGAGGTAAAAAAAGTATGTAAATGGATAAAAAACGATCAAATCGGATCAAGAATGGTGGAAAAATGATGAAAATATGCAAAGCCAGTATAGGTACTGTAATTTCAAGGCTGTGTTTTACTATGATGTAATCCGATTTTGGAACAACTCAAAACGTGGACATTGTAGATCTTTCTCTTATCTTTCCATAGGTTTTTAAATCACATCAATCGTAGTTTGTACAAAGAAGTTACAGCCAAAAGAAGAAAGTGTGACACTACCACCGCAGCGGTAAAGTGCAGAGCCAAGCCTAAACTCTCTGAAATTTCACCACCTAGGCGGTAAGAAGTCAGAACTTGGTTCACTGTTCCACTGCCTAAGTGATAAATCCACCGCCTTGGCGATCATTCTAACCAACATACCCACCCCTAGGCAGTGACCTCTGCGCCAGATTAGATATTATTTTAGATATTTTAGGATATTTTGATCCCATTTTCTCCTCCTCTCCTTTCCATTCGGCCAAGACACATCCATAGACTTTAGGAGGATAGTAGAGAGGTTTTGGGGAGTGCTCAAGCAAATCCTAAGGAGAAGATCACGTTATAACAAAGAAGGAGCGATCTTGAAACGTTTTTAGCGATAAATCTTCGGACTAGACTAAGTTTCTCTCGTTCCTTTATTTATTTCTTAACTTAAGATTGTTGTTTGAGTATGTTTAGCTTAGTTTTCATTGTATAATTGGCTATGACCATGATCTAAACAAGTTTTTATCTAGGGATTAATATATTTATGAAAATGTTGTTTTGTTGAATTTGTGTTTGGTTAGCGGATGTTCTTCGTTATTTTGATTGTGTTTGTTATATTGTTTGTTTATTATACTTAGAATGATATATGGAGAATACGGGGTTTGAAAAACCCAAATTCGAGTTAGGGTAAACAAACGCCACGATCCAATAACTCGGTCGGGGTTTGAATTGTGGACAATCGATGACGTTGGGGTAAGACTCACGTAACCTAGGGTCGTTAAGATGTTGAGGGAAACTTCTTCATTGAATCGAAGTCATGTATTCCCCCATATTACACTCGAGAGAGGTGGCGGTGGAGTTTTATAACTGAGATTGTTAACAGGGTAAATACAACGCACGATCCAACAACCCGGTTTGGAGTTGGATTGTGTGCAATCAATGACGTTGGGGCGAGACTCACGTAACCTAGGATCGTTAAAACATTGAGGGAGACTTCTTCGTTGACATAAAGTGGCGTTATATCCCTCGTCTTACACTCGGGAGAGGTGGCGAGGGAGTTTACGAACTGAGATTGTCGGATAAGTCGAACACTGTTAACGTAAACTAAAACGAGACCAAACATGTTTTTGTAAACAAAAGTTAGTCCCTAGACAATAATTTTCCTAAACATCTCATAGTAATATTAGTATAGTTAATTTAATTAGATTAATTAACTTAGTAGTAGTATTTATTAATTTTATTCACATTTGTTTTCACCTAGATAAAATTAGGTCATGACAAACGTGGTACTCAATAATAATCACAACCAATCCCTGTGGACACGATACCCTTACTCTCCCCACCTTTACTAAAACATGACCTCGTATACTTTCGAGTGAAAGTAGCGGCGTATTCACGCGCTATCAATCTGCCTCCTGGAAAAACTCTTATTGGGTGCAAATGGGTGTTTAAGATCAAGACACTTTCTGATGGCTCTGTTGAACGATATAAAGTCTGACTTATTGCCAAGGGATTTGCTCAGGAATATGGTATTGACAATTAAGAGACATTTGCTCCAGTGGCGAGGCTAACATCTGTCCGTATACTTCTTGCCGTCGCCGCCATTAAAAAATAGACTGTTTTTCAAATGGATGTAAAAAATGCATTTCTCAATGAAGATCTTCTTGAGGAAGTTTATATGTCTGGCCTGGCTGCTCTTTGAAATAAAGTTTGTCGCCTTCGCCGTGCTCCATATGGTTTAAAACAAGCTCCACGTGCCTGGTTTGCAAAATTCAGTACTACTATTCATCAATTTGGGTTCACACCTAGTGCTCATGATTCGGCTCTATTTATTCGCCATACTGCTAATGGTATTATCCTTCTTTTACTATACGTGGATAATATAGTTATCACTAGTGATGATATACGCGGCATTTTCGAACTCAAAAAGTTTCTAAGTGGCCAATTTGAGATGAAAGACCTTGGCATGCTCACATATTTTCTTGGTCTTGAAATCTCATCGGGTTTTAATGGATATTTTCTCTCTTAGGTCAAATATGCCTCAGATCTCATTTCCAAGGCTGGGATCACTGACTCAACCACTGCCACTACTCCTCCCGATTCGAATGTCAGACTTACCCCACTTGATGGTTCACCTCTTCAGGATGCCACTCCATATCGCCAATTGGTGGAAAGTCTTCTATACCTCACTGTCACTCGCCCTAACAATGCCTATGTCGTTCATTAGGTCAGCCAGTTCTTATCTGCTCCTCGGACCACCCATTACTCGGTTGTTTTTCGCATTCTTTGGTATGTCAAGAGTATATTAATTCATAAGCTTCATTTTTTAGCTCAGTCTGCTCCCATCTTACAACCTTATTCTGATGCCTATTGGGCCGGAGACTCTACCAATAGACGTTCAACCACTGGTTACTGTTTATTTTTGGACAATTATCTCATTTCCTAGCATAGTAAGAAACAAACTGTAGTTGCTCGCTCCAGTACTGAAGCTGAATATTGTGTCATGACTAATGCAACTCAAGAACTTCTCTAGCATTGATAACTCCTCGCTGACATAGGAATCTCTTCTCCTACTGCCACTACCCTATATTGTGACACAGGAGTGCTATTCAGATCGCTTACAATGATATATTCCATGAGCGTACAAAACATATCGAGACTGATTGCCACTTCATCTGTTATCACATTCTCCAGAATACAGTTCGTCTACAATTTGTCAGTTCAGCCGATCAGACAACAAACATTTTCACTAAAACTCATCCACCCAGACGTTTTCACTATCTGGTTTCCAAACTCAAGTTCACCTCTCACTTACCATCTTGAGTTTGAGGGGGAATGTTAATGTATTATATGGGCTTGGCCCACATGGCCCATTAGAGCAAAACCCTAGCCCCACTTCCCCTATAAATATGTGTATATCGTTGTATTATTTTAGTATCACTTTTCATAATATCAATTCCTGATTCTTTTCTCATTTCTCAATTATCTTAACAAGAACAAAAACAAAAGCACATTCAGAACGGAAAATGAGACTTCAGGAAAAATCAAATAAAAAGTGCTTAATACCTGGATCTTGAGGAGCTTAAAGTCTTCATTTTCAGTCATTTTGTTTTTAAGCTTGGATTGGAATGGAAGATCTTCAAAAAAAAAAAAAAAAAAAAACTAAAAGGGAACTATTTGAGTGTAATTTGAGGGAGACTAAAGGGGCCGTTTGGCATGTGAGCTTCTACTCTTCTTCATTTTCTTCTTCAGTTGTCCTTAGAAACAAACAAGGTAGAAGCATATGGGTTTTGAGACTAGATGTTACCAAGTAGTGTAAATACAAAAATGAATGTCAGTCGCACAGACAGAGTGATGGAGAGAGAGATTATGGATTCTGGATTGATGTGACTTAAAGTTAAATAACAGCAGTTCCCGATTGGTAGGATTCAATCCAGTTTAATAATTTTTTTTATAAATTTAAGAAGAGTTGTCGATAAGCATGGATTGCCAATTGAATCCTAATTTAATCGAACCATACCAAATAGTTCGTTTTTTAAACAATTGAATTCATTTGGGTTATCTTTAGTTGGAAGAATGAAAAAGAAAAATAAATAAATTATTTAGTCATTATTTCATAGATCATAGTTTGTACTGTTTACTTAAGGCTCACATATAACAATACCATTAGTTTAATTTTTGATCATCAACAACTAAGAAAAACTTATGAATAGACAAATATACCCTTTGTATATATAATGAACAATCTTGATACAACTCATTCATTCAACCATTTCGATTAACGTTCAATCTCTCTCACTCTATCTTCTCTCTCTCTCCTCTCTAAACCCTAACCTTTGTCTAAACCCATCATTTCTTCACCGAAATGTCTGTCTCTCTCTCTCTCTCTCCAGTTTTCTCTTCATTTTCTCTATCTCACGACAGAAGCTGCGATGAACATCGGCGAAACCCTAATCTTAAATCTAGTGGTGGGCTTGCGGCAGCAGCTGCAGACGAAAACGACAAAACGGAGCTTGTATCCTCCATGGCTATGGCGTCTCGAACCCTTCTCTCATCTCATTTATGAGAGAAATATATATTAATTTACTGCCGGTAGCCATAATCGCCGAAGATCTATTATAAATAACACGAGGAAATGGATTCCGACCGTCTTTTCTTCAACCCCTCTTGCCATGGCAACATCTTATTCCTCGGGAATGCAAAAAACATTTATCGAGGTCTGAACTTATTCATCTGATTTTTTATCCAATATTCGTGATATATAGATCTGAAAGAATCATCTATTTTTGTTTTTCGTTTTTGTTGCAAGAGCAGCAAGAACAGTGATGAACATGGATGATAAAGAGGATGGTGTTAATAATTATATTTTTAGCCCATATTTTAGTTTTAATTTTGATTTTTTAATTTCTTTTACAAATTAACACTTACCTTCTCTCTCACACTCAGATCTGGAAATTCTCGATTTGAATTTTTTAGATCTGGAAATCTCAATTCTGAATTTTCGAGTAAACATTTGTTCTGTACAAGAATCGTTGTTCATTGACACATGACGACGAACATCGGTGCAGACGAACAATGAAGAGACTCAGACGAAAGCATATGGGTTTCCAGATCTAAAAAATCATGTTAACGTTAATACATACACAAAAGAACACGAACTCGCAGCGTCATTTGTCAAATCTGTCGTCGTTGTTCGTCAGTCCTTTTTCTCTCTCTCTCTCATTAACGTTAACATACACACACACACACATAAAAGAATATAAAAATGCGTTAACGTTAATACAAAGAAGCTCAAAAAAAATTGCATTAACGTTAACAAACACCTAATCCAAGTTACATAAACAGCAGATAAAGTACAATCATATTGACATTAACACACAAAATCCTAAAAAATAAAGATACGTAACACTCATGCAGATAGGAAATATATATTAACGGTAACACACACACACACAAAAAGAACATGAAAATACGTTGACGTTAACACAAAGGGGCCCAAAAAAATGCATTAACTTTAACGCTCACTCAGCTAAAAAATACAAAATATCACATATGGTAAGTTAATGTTGTTGTCCTAATGATCTATCTAAGAAGGGGGTGAATTGGGTAATTTTAAAAAATTACCAAATAATAACACTTCAAAATTCAAATAATTAATTTAATCCTAAATTAATTATTATCTCTTTATATTTTCAACACTTAAAATAATCAATTAATCAATTTATCCTAAATTAATTATTATCTTTATAAGGTAGCGGATAAGTGTTAAAATCTAAGTGCACACCCAAATAACGAAAAATAAAGATAATAAGCAATGTAGTATACACCGATATATCATGGTTCACCAAGCTAATTTTGAATAATCTAGTCCTTCGAGCCCCACGGAGATTCGCACCCACTAAATTACTAAGATTCCTTTAAAGAAGTAGGAACCAAACCTATACATGATGATTCTTTTACAAGCTCAGAATCAACATTTACAACTTATTTTTTCCAGACTCAAGAATAACCTTTTTTTTTTCCTAGACTCAAGAATAATCTTATTTTTTTTCCAGGCTCAAGAATAACCTTATCTTTTTTCAGGCTCAAGACTAACCTAATCCTTTCACAGGTTAAGGATCAAACCTAATTATTTTTATACCTTAAGTTCAATAATTAAACCTTACAAAAAAATACTCTAAATATCCTTTTACCCAGTAAAGATTAAATCGTTACAAATTCACTAAAAGTAATTATAGTCAGGAAGAATAACCCCTATCTCTTTTCACAGGAAAAGAGTAACCTAATCTTTTTGTATTCCAGGCAATGATCAAATCTCAATCTCTTTACCGGAAGAGATTGAAACCAGCTACCCCTTATTAGACACTCCTAATAGTATCTAATCCGTACATAATTCACAAATTACAAAACAAAATCGATAAGTTCTTTTTTCCACTCGGAGCTTCTACCACCTCAAATTAATTTGAACTCAATTAATGTCCCAATACTAGCAGTAAAAATAAAGTGAGAATTTCAAAATCTGATTTTAATAAAAATGGGTAGTACACAATTTAGCATGTAATCAGATTTTCAAAACAAATCGCTTCAAAATAATATTTAATCAAATTAAAGTTCAAGAAAAATGATTTCAAAGATCAAAATTTCAAATAGTAAACAATAATTTCAAACAACAATTAATTACAAAAACTTGGAACAATCTCACTAGGAATCCACCGAACAAATATAGAATGAATAGCAATGAATCTCCAAATCGGTAGGAGCAATAATCCAAAACAAATTTTCTCAATAACACTTTTCAAGAATAATCTCACAATACACTCAGAATGATCACTCTTAGAAAGCTCAAAAACTAAATAACTCTTGAAATTTGATTGATTGGGATTATTGGAATCTTAAAAACGTAGGTCTATTTATAAGAAATTGAAACAAGCCCTCCAACGACTAGTTTTCACTTATCATGACATTTAATTGCTCTAATAGACCCCTTATATCATTATGACTCAATCCTAGTATAATTCACTCAATTATAACTTTTAAAATATTCAATTTAGTCTTCCAAATATTTTCTCAACCTCAAGTAGATAGGATATAAAGAATTATATGAACCAATTTGAGAAATAATCGAAATATATGAACCATATCTATAGGGATAGCAAACTATCAATATCATATCTTAAATATCATCAGATCCCTAAGATAACTCTTAGATTCTAACCATAAAACGGCTAGTAACAACTATTTTTTGGAAAAATCCACGAAATCCTCTAATCCTGAAACCTAACCATCGATTGACCAACCAAAGTCCATAGGTCGACCGATCGATTCAGGTTATAGTCCAAGCCAAAAATTCAAGCCTGTTAGTCGACCGTTGCTCTTTGGTCTATCGACCAAATAATTTAGGATGCTCTCTAGGCCAAATTCCAGCTATGATAGGTTGACTGCTGCTCCTCGGTCTGTCAACCTAACGATTCAAAAAGTTCAACATTTGGCCACAGGTTGACCCATCGGTTGATCGATCGATTCAGAGACTGCACCATTCTCAGCCACTACTTCATTAGTTGACCGATCCTTATTGATCAGTTGACCGATCCTACTAGAACACTCCTCCCAAAATTAATTTTTAACTCAACTCTTCGACTTTTTTGCCCCTTTAACCGATTTCTTTTCTCGGTTAACTTAATTGACTCCTTAAATCAATTTTAATATCTAATCTTTCTTAAATCAATATTTCTTCTTTAATTTCACATAGAAGCAAATATGTTTAACTAATTAGGATCCTATAAAAAATACACATAATCATAAAATCATTTTTATGTCATGTGTGATCCTAATCAGGATACATTAAGAGTAAAAATTAATCTGAGTTATTTTTCCTAAATTCTTCAAAATCTTTGGTCTCTTTATGCTCTTCTCTTTGTCAGTATCTTGCATAAAAAACCATCTTCAACAATTTCTTCATGATTAAATCGTCAATAAAATTTTATCACTGAAACACTCAATAAAATTATTAGTCTCACAAAAAACATCAACATTTAATTGTTCATCAAAATCTTAGGATTAACAAATATTAACGCAAACATAGGGGGGCTAAAAATGAAGATGCGTTAACGTTAACGCACACAAACAGATGATGAAAATGCGTTAACGTGAACATACACAAAAAAATATGAAAATACGTTAACGTTAACTTGAAATTCAAATCATAGATTTGTAATATAGGCAAGATGTATTGCTGAACATTTATGTTAACGTTAACGTTAACGTCATTTTGTATATTTTTATCTTATTGCATAGGACAAAATGACAGAATCGTAAATATGAGTGAACAGTTAAGGGTAATATTATGGACCTTTTCCTAAAGATTCTTTGTGGCCTGAAAATTTAATAAAGGCTAGTAGAGGTCTGAACTCTAGAAACACTATCTTTGGAGGACCAAAAAAATTAATTACCCTAAAAAAAAAGGAGTGCGTTTGGTTGGGAGCTTTTTATTAAATAATCCTTATTTAAGAGATAGTGTATAAAAATAAAAATAAAATAAAAAAAAAAACCAATAAAAAATATGTCTTGGCCTTTGAACCTCCAAGTACAATTAATTTAGTTTTTGATCATTTACAGCCAAAAAAAAAGTGTAAAAAGACAAATATGCCCTTGTATCTATAATAAACAAACCCACATTCACCGCTCAATCTCAATCTTCCTCTATCCTCTCTCTCTCTAAACCCTAACATCTCTATCTCAAGAACTAGAGGGGGAATCAAATGGCTTTAGCAGCTGCCAACATTACCAAACACCCCACTTCTATCCTCTCTCTCTCTCTCTCTCTAAACCCTAACCTCTATCTCTCTCTCTCTATAAACCTAACCTCAGATACGGCGGCGGCTGGAGACGAACGTCGGCTAAAAATCTAGATCTAAGTCGCCATTCGTCGTTCGTGACCACCGTCTGAGTCGATGTCTTCTTCTTTGTTTGTCGTCGATCATCCAGAAGCCCAGATCTAAAACTAACAGTGTTGTTCTCTGTCTTTGTCAGTTGTTTCATTATCGGTCATCCGGCGAGTTTGCTATTAGCGGCATCATGTGCTACAAGTTCGAGACACAAGAGTTCAAGACCGCATGTGCAATTTTATCAATTTGCTCTGTATCCAACGAATTCTCAGTGAACTTCGAAGAATTCTAAGTGAACACCAACGAATTCTCAGTGAACAAGAATGAGCCTCAAATCATTCTTGTCTTGAACTCTGATGAATTCTCAATTAACACTCATTTTCACACTTGTTTGGACCATGGGCCAACCAACTCTTGTTACCAAACACTCCTTCAAGGAACGTGACATGCTTGCCCTTTTTTTTCTTCGATTCGTAGCATAGGTTTGTGTGGTTCCAGATCTGAAATTGGCGACTTTTTTTTAGGGCAACAGTGTCAAAGGATCGAAAAAAATACTCTAAAGTCGATTCAGAAGGGGGGCACGTGTAATCCAAATCTAAAATTTAATTTATGCTTATACAAAAGTAGTTTTAGATTATTATTTTTTTAAATTGTGAGAAAATTGAAATTCAGTGTGTAATCTAGATATGAAATTTCAAATGCTTTCATGATTATGTTCGAATGTTTTCTTGTTTAATCTGTTGTTGTTTTTTTTGTGAAAATTTATATATGGATTTTCAGATCTCAGATATGGATTTTGTTCTTAGTTAAATTGCGTGAATGTTAACGCATATGTGTTTTTATATTCGAACATGACACGTAAACGTCGACGCAAATGTGTAAACTGGATTGCTGAGTTAATATTTTGAGTGAACAATTGTGTTTGAATTTTTTTGAGTGAATATTCATACAGTATATTAAGTGAACACGAATTTGAGTTAACTGAAATAATTTTTTTAATTTTGATTTATTGTTTTTTTTTTTTTTTGAAATTTAAGATCTGATAATTTTACTGTGTAAATGAAAATTCAAACCTAGATTTTGTTATTGGTTAAATTGTGTGAATGTTAACGTATATGTTTTTCTATGTCCGAACATGATACGTAAACGTTGACTCAAATGTGTAAATTGAGATCGTTGAGTTAACAATTATTTTGAATTTTTTTTAGTGAACATTCATGCAATATATTGATTGAACATGAATGTGAGTTAACTAAAATAGTATTTTGAAATATTGAGTAAACATTCACACAGAATTTTTAAATGAAAATTGAGTGAATTGAAATATTGTTTTGAAATATTGAACAAACAATCAAACAGAATATGCGAATAAAAATTAGAATATTAAGTGAATATTACGTCAACATTAACATAGTGAAATGTGTCTTACTTTAATTAACTTTTAAGCACAACATGGATATGAGATTCAAATTTAATACGGATCGAGAGTGAAATTTATTTTACTTGAACGTTTACACACAGTTAAAAGGTATTTTGTTGGTGAGATTTATTGCATAGTTAAACACAGTTAAAACGTTTACACACAATTAAAACGTATAGGGAAAGATATATTAGTTGAACATTTATGCACAAAATAGAAATGAGATCAAAGCTAACATTTTTAAGAGTTTGGAAAAGTGTATCTCTAAAGTCATACTGCTTGAACATTTACGCACAAAAAATAAAAACATATCTTAATTAAACATTTAAATGTCTGAAAAATGTATTACTAGAAAGTTTACGCAATACTAAAAGGTGAGATTCAAATGTTTACATTTAAGATTTATGTTAAAATTTACGTTTCATTTTAAAGTGGATAAAAAAAAATTCATTACATCATCGTGTAGATATGTTTTTGCAGATTATTTTGATTTTTTTTTCTGAATTTTTCGATTTGTTTTATGCTTGTGAGAAAGGATTTTGCAATAGTGATATTTTTGTTGCAAATATGGGAAGTTCATTGCTTATGTCTTATTGCAAAAGATAAAATGGTAGAATCTATAAATATGAGTGAACAGTTGGAGGTAATATTAGGAAACTTTTTCTACAAACTATGTGAGGACTAAAAATTTAAATAATTGGGTCAAAAATGTCTTTTCCAATTTTACTATCTTTGAGGGACTATATAATTAATTACCATTTGGTTGGATAAAAAATTAATAGAAAAAAAAAAAAAAAAAAAAGATGAAAATATTTGGTATGGATTAAAAAATGGGAGAAAAAAAATAAAAAGAAAAATGCACAAATTTCGAAATAATATTTTTCTACACAAATTTAGGTTGAAAATGAATGAAAATGAGGGAGAATGAGTAAAATTACAATTATACCCTTCATAATATTATTTTTAATTTATTTTCTGTAATATAAGAGGGTAAAATAATAAATTTCATTCAAGTGAATTATTTTCTCTCTTTTATTTTTCTTTCTAACGAAACAACACAAGGGAAAATAAATTTCCTCTTACAATGGATAAAAATATTATCCTCTCATTTTCTTTTTTCATCTTTTCAACCAAACGTATCTTGGGAGAAATGAAAGAAAATAATTCATAATTTACTATTTTACCTTCATATATTACAAAAATAAATTAAAAACTCTATTATCAAGGGGTATAATTATAATTTTATTTATTCTCCACCACTTTCCTTCACTTTTCTCCCAAATTTGTGTTTAAAAAAATTGCTTAAAAATTGTGCATATTTCTTCATATTTTCTTTTTCCCCCTACTTTCCAACATACCAAACAAGGTGTTTTATTTTTTATTTTTTTTTATTTTTATTTTTTTTATTTTTTATATATATATTTTCATTTTCATTTTCATTTTCTTTCCCATAATTTTTTCACCCAACGAAATGCATCCTTCTTTTGATTCTATAATAATAACCATGAAATTAAACCGCATAACCGTTGTTTTTTATCTATATATTTATATGTGCATGTATATTATATTTGTTTTTATTGCATGTGAACTTTATGTGTTGTGCTTTCTAATTATGTTTGGAATATTGATTGTAAGTTTATAACAATTAATGATTATGTGATTTAGTTTTTTATTTTGTTTGAATTTGTGTTTTATATTTTAGTTATATTTTTGTTTACAATTTTACGAACTAGCATGGCTAGGGAATATATACATACTAACACGTTTGTGATTTTTCTTTTAGTTTTATATAAAATTAAACTATTCGGTTTAAAAAACTGAGTTCTAAAAAATCGGTGGTTTACAATTCGATTTTGGATTTGGTTATACCTAACGGTTTTGGTTTTTTTATTTTTTTGTGAAACCAGACCAAAATCAAACTATTGTCATCCTTAGATAGAAGTTTAGATCGGCCTCATTTATTAATTTGATAAAAATCCTAATATTCTAACTAAGATTGTATCTCCGACTGTTGTCCTTACCACCGATGGTCACTGGACTCTAACAACTACCACTGTTGGTCACCTTTGCGTTCATTGGGCTTTGTTTATTTAGATTTGATGAAGGATATTTCTGTCGCCCACCAAGGAATACTCACAACCCAAAACGTGGCACAGTGGGGACCCCTAAGGAGACCGTTTGACTGGTCGACATCTACTACGCATGCATAGGTAGCTTCTCTACCGTGCAATAACCAATGGACACCTATCTGAACATTGCCTAATGATCAGAGCTAGGGCGTGGTTGACCTCCTTCGTCCCAAACATTGCCTAGCAACTGGAGTTCAAGGGACCTGCCACGGCGTGCTCCGATCCAACCTTCGTATAGCGGCCACCGACCAAGAGTATCGGGTCACCAGATGAGCTCCTATATGCCTGTAGGTAGAGCTTGGTCTCCATAAGCTTGTGGGCTAACCCACAGGCTCCTTTTGATGGGCCGAAGTTCAAGGCCCACGTGCCTAAGCCATGCCATACGTCTCTTCATTTACTACGCACCATATTATCATAATTAATCGTGCTCCAGGTCCTAATTTGGTGGGGCTAATCTAACTACACTCTTATAAATAGTAAGGAATTTAATGCTCCAAGTAATGTTTGATTTTCATACTTAGAGCAAATATGTGCCTTTTTTCTCCCGAGCTCTTACCCTTATACCGGAAGGATTTCGCTGGGCAAATCCTGGGAGTATTTGTGCAAGTGCCAGCTTGGACATTGAGGACTAAAAGACTTTAACCCTTGACCATTAACTTTGGACCGTTCATCAAGCACCTGAACTCTACCTCAGTAAGGAAAATTCATTTGGACATTGATCGAACCATTTGCGAGTGTTAGCCACTTTTCGACACCAACAACATTTAACTAATTTTTTTTAGTATTTTGTTTAGTTACACTAATGGTGGATTTGTTTGGGTGAGAAAATGGATGGATGGAAAATGAACAAGGAAAATAAGATTAAAAATCAAAAGAGAAAAAAAAATGTTTAGTATGAAGGGATAAATGGAGGAAGAGGAAAACAGGAAGGAAAATATCTAATTTCCTAAGCAATTTTTTATCCCTACCAATTTTGGAAGAAATGAGATTAAAATTAAGGACAATTCTTAAAATGTGTGTGTGTGTGTGTATTCTCCTCTTTTAAGAATTCTTCAATGAAATAACACTAGAGAAAATAAATATCATTTTCCATGGGATAAAAATAGGCTTCTTTTTTCCTTATTGTTACATTTTCAATGGGATAAAAATAAGTTCTTTTTTTTTCATGAACAATCGAGCTCAGCTCGAAAAAAACTTGTTCGAACTTGTTTACTAAGGCCCCATGTGGTTAGTGTTTCCAACCCAACCCAACCCAACCCAAAAATTATGAGATTGATTTTTGGGAACACCTTTGACAAACACAAAACCCAACCCAAAAAATGAGAATTGATTCTTGAAAAACTAATGAAAGGAAAAACAAAAAAAAAAACTTTTTTTTTTTTGTGTCCAACCCAACTCTTCCCAAAACAGGGACACACTTGGTATTAAATGGATTCTAATGACAGAATCGATTCTCTATTTCAATTCTCATGCCCGATCATCATCATCCTCCATCCCTGATCAATTCTCATCCCCAATCATCATCATCTTCGCTCGCTCCCTTCGTCTTCTCACCATCGCCGTCGTCAACGTCTTCGTCTTCTCACTATCATCGTCATCATCATCTTCATCTTCTCTCCATCATCGTTGCCGTCTTCGTCTCTTCTTCCTCTCCAGGGTTTATTGTCGTCGTCTTCACTTTACGCCATCGTCGTCTGATAAGTTATCTCCTTCTCTCCGTTTTTTCTCCAGCTCCGAAGTCTAGATCTATGGACGTCTTTTTCTCTCCCCTCTGTTTCTCCAGACCCAAAATCGAAACCCTAGCTTCAAAATCTATGTCCGAATCTTCACGAAATTGATTTAGGTTTAGGGTTCATGAAATCGATTTCATTGCTCGATTTCGTCAATTTCGTGAAGATTTCGTGGATTTGGTTGTTTAATTTTGTTTATTTCATGAAATTGATTTTGGTTTGAGATTTCTTCATAAAACATTTTTGATTTTTGAGATTTTTTATATTTTTTTCAGATGAGCTCAAATTTTCAGCTTGTTTGTATGAATTTTTGTTGTTTCTACTGCTCTTGATTCTTTGCATCAGCTTTGTTTTTTTTTTGTTTTTTTTGTTAGGATGAAACCCACCTACATGGAATTTGAAACTAGGAATGAAATCGCGATTAACATATCTGCTTTGATCTTCATTTCTTCAGAATTGGGAATTTGGTTGAGGAAAGATATGGTGAGAATTTGGAATTTGGTTGATTTTTGATACTCAGCATATCTGATAATTTGGAATTTGGAATTTGGAATTTGGAATCGTGATACTTAGCATATTTGCGTTGATTTTTGAGAATTTGGAATTTGGTTGATCTTTATGCCTCAGACAAGCTAGATATGGTAAGGCAGCAATTTAAGAAACATATGCATGAGAAAGATCCATAGAAGATACAAAATTTGCATCAATTTTCCTGGCGTTCTCTACATACATTTCCTAGGTTGTGTTCCAAGCACATTTGGTAATCAAAAGAGAGATGCAATACCATGTAAAGTGAATTGACAAAGTGAATGGTCATATTATAATGGAATTTACTTATGATCATGATTCATTTAATAAATTTTTGCAATAGAAGGTAGAGTATTGTCCAATGAAATTTTTCTGCAATAGAAGGTGGTGAATTTGGTGTAATTTGATATTTTTAATCATACATTTAAATATATATATATATATATATATATATATATATATATATATATATATATAAAACTATTGTTGTGAAAACAATTCCAGAATAATTTGTTGCCAAACGCAACAAAATCTTATTTTTATTTTTTGTTAAATTCTTAGGGGGTATTTTTGTTAAAATTCAAAATCTGATGAGGTATTTAGTGATATTTACTCAATTATTATTATGGACCATCGTCTGCAATTCCACTCTTATGCCATTTTACCTATTTTATAATTATTTTATTGAACTCGTAGTAGTGAGATAGTGAGGAAGAAAATGCGGACTTTCTATTTCAGAGCGAGAGATAAAGATAGAGACGAAAACCACGACTAGGGATTGTTCGAACATGTGTGAATTTTTTTTTTACTTGTAAAATAAACCAAGTGCTACTTGTTACTAGTTTCTCTCTATTGTTTCCTTTGTCCAGCATTACTTGGGAATAAAACTCTAGAGGAGGTTATAAGGGGATGAGTTGGATATTTGGGGTGTACCCCAAATGGTACCCACATTTTGTGGAAGGAAGGTGAGTCATATCCCTATTGGTTTACCACACGCACAGCACAGTCGTCCGACTAGCCGTACCGAGTCGAGCGTGTGAAGTAAGGTAGTGCTTATTATATTATTTTATTAATTAATTGGTAAAATTTTCAAAGCTTGTCAACAATTTATTCATATAATTTTGCAACTTGCTTTCATGATTGGGTGACAACCGTTGGAGATAACATGATTGATTTTTTCCACTATAGATTCCATCCTCTACTTTGTCTCGTGATATTATCTATTTGTCTCATGATATTATCCACTTGTCTCATGATATTATTAAAAAAAAAAAAAATACCCACTACCTCTTGCCTCCCTAAAGCATTCATATACCTCCCTAAACCATTCATATATAAAATAGATCAAACACTTTGAAAATATAATATAAGCTCTCAGTTATTATATAGAGAGTTCTCCACTTGCATGAGAATATAAAAAGATTCTCTCTCTACTATTTCTCTTGAAAAAAAAATTGATTTTTCACTTGAACAGAATTATTTTTCGATTCCGAGCAGTGTAGTGTAGTGTTGTAGGTGTTTGGTTTTCAGGACTTTTACTGTGCAAAGAAGATCCTAGACAGAGGAGATTTCTGGGTTGTTTTATCTTGGAGATGACGAAGCTGTGATACTGCTTGCACAATTTTGGGCAGAGCCGCGAAACGTCTTAAAGAGAGAGACCTAGCCAGCGACTCAATCCAAGAAAGTTTGGTAACTTCGTTCTTTATTTTAATTGTGCAACAACAATTTTAAGACGTGTCTATCTTCTACCATGTCTACTGAACGCGAGTTTAAACAAACCACTGTTGATCTAAACAAGCCCTTCCGTTTCAAAGGGGCTCATTTTAAAAGATGGAGACAGAAGATGTTATTTTTCCTAACCATGAAAAAAGTAGTATATGTTTGTACTACTGAAAAATCTGTGCTACCAGAAGAACCTACTGATGCTCAGCTTCAAAAAGTTAATAATTGGACTAAAAATGATTTCCGTTGTAAAAACTTTATTCTTAATGGTCTATTTGATGACTTCTTTGACTATTGTTGTTTTAACAACATTGCAAAGAAAATCTGGGATGCTCTTCAAAAAACAATTTGACACTGAGGAGGCTGGAACGAAAAAATATGTTGTCAACCGTTATCTGAAATACCAAATAACTGACGATAAATCTGTCGAAGCTCAGTCTCACGAAGTTCAAAAAATTGCTCATGAAATTATTACTGAAGGTATGACACTTGATGAACAATTTCAAGTTGCTGTTTTGATTGACAAATTACCCCCTAACTAGAAAGATTTTAAGAATATTCTCAGGCACAAAACAAGAGAATTTTCTTTAGAAAGTTTGATTACTCGTCTTCGTATTGAGGAGACAGCCCGTAAACAAAATCAGAAAGATGAAGTATTTGTTGTTACCAACAACACTCACAAAAAATCCTCATTTGTTGTTCTAAAACCTAGAAGGAAAATTATGAAGAATCAGAATTGTAATAACAACTAGAACATGAACTTTAATCAAAATCAGAATGGACAAAAACCCCCTTCAAGAAATGAGTCGGGACATTTTATTTGTTATAACTGTGGAAAGGCGAGCCATATGGCTCGGAACTGCCGGATTAGACGTCCACCTATTCCGCAGGCGAATCTAACCGAAGACCAACTGGTGGCTATAATTTCTTAAATTAATATAGTTGGTGGATCCGAAGGGTGGTGGGTAGACACTGGTGCGTCCCGCCATGTTTGCTATAATCGTGCTATATTCAGGTCCTATTCTGAAACAATAGACAATAAAGTGTTGTTGGGTGATTCTCACTCCACTATTGTTGTTGGTTCTAGTGAGGTGGAGTTAAAGTTTACCTCTGGAAAAACAGTCATTCTTAAGGATGTTCTGCACACTCCAGAGATGAGAAAGAACTTGGTTTCGGGCTATCTTCTCAACAAGGTTGGGTTTACTCAAACTATTGGGACTGATTTGTACACCTTAACCAAAAATAATGTTTTTGTTGGGAAGGGTTATGCAACTGATGGAATGTTCAAATTGAATGTTGAAGTTAATAAAATTCTTTCTTCTACTTACATGTTGTGTTCTTTTAATATTTGGCATGCTAGATTTTGTCACATTAATAAACGCATTGTTAAAAAATTAAACAACTTAGAACTAATTCCTAAACTGTCTTTGAATGATTTTGAAAAGTGTGAATTTTGCAATCAAACCAAGATTACTAAAACTCCTCATAAATCAGTAATTAGAGAATCTGAACCTCTTGATTTGATACATTCTAACATTTGTGAATTTGATGGTGTCTTGACTAGGAATGGTAAATGTTATTTTATTACATTTATGGATGATTACTCTGATTACACTTTTGTTTATCTCATGAAAAATAAAATTGAAGCGTTTGATATGTTCAAATGATTTGTGACTGAGATTAAAAATCAATGCAATAAGAAAATTAAAAAACTGCGTAGTGATAAAGGAACCGAGTATGATTCTGATATTTTCATTGATTTTTATAATTCTCATGGGATTATTCATGAAAAAACTACACTGTATTCTCTTGAAATGAATGGTAAAACTGAAAGAAAAAATAGAACTTTAGCCAAATCTGTAGTTGCTATTTTGCGTAACTCCGGTGCTGCTTCTCACTGGTGGGGTGAGATTTTGTTGACTGTTTGCTATATGCTTAATAGAGTTCCCAAATCGGATAGTAAAATTTCACCTTATGAAGTTTTCAAAAACAAGAAACCAAATTTGTTTTATTTTAAAACTAGGGGTTGTTTGGCATATGTTCGAATTCCTGATCCTAAAAGAAGAAAACTTGCAAGTAGAGCATATGAATGTGTGTTTATTGGTTATGCGGTGAATAGCAAAACTTATAGATTTTATGACTTGAAAGATAGGGTTATTATTGAGTCTAATGACGCTGATTTTTAGAATATAAATTTTCTTTTAAATTGAAGAATAGTGGGGGCTCGACATCTAGTGATGTACCTGTCATTAAAATTAATGAATCTAATAAGGAATTAGAAATTGAACCTAGAAGGAGTAAACGGCCTCATATAGCTAAGGATTAGGTTCTGATTTCTACTAATATACCTTAGAGGAAGATCCGCACACACTCCAAGAGACGCTATCTTCCATAGATGCCAATTTGTGGCAAGAGGTTATAGATGATGAAATGGACTCTCTCGAGTCAAATAGGACTTGGCACTTAGTAGATTTACCTCCTGGTTGTAAAACAATAGGATGTAAATGGGTACTCAAGATAAAACTAAAACCCGATGGAACTGTTGAGAAATATAAAGCTCGCCTTGTAGCCAAAGGATTTAGACAAAGAGAAAATATAGATTTTTTTACACTTTTTCACCTGTCTCTAGAATTACATCTATTTGTGTGCTTTTATCACTTGCTTCTATTCATGATCTTGTTGTGCACCAAATGGATGTTAAAACTGCTTTTTTAAATGGTGAATTAGAATAAGAGATTTATATGGACCAACTTGAAGGATTTGTAATTCCTAGTCAAGAAAACAAAGTGTGCAAATTAGATAAATCTCTTTATGATTTAAAACAAGCACCTACGCAATGACATGAGAAATTTGATAATCTTGTTATCTCATATGGTTACAAAGTGAATGAAAGTAACAAATGCATCTATTACAAATCTGAAATAATGTTTGCACTATTATATGTCTTTATGTGGATGACTTGTTAATTTTTGGTTCTAATATTCATGTCGTGAACAATGTGAAATCTATGCTATGTGCTAATTTTGATATGAAAGATCTTGGTGATGCAAATGTGATAATTGGTATTAAAATAACTAGGTCTGAAAATGAAATTTCTTTGGATCAATCTCATTACATAGAAAAAATTCTAAAGAAATATAATTACTTTTAATGTAAACCAGGATGTACCCCTTATAATCCTAGTGTGAAGTTGTTCAAGAACACTGGTGACGGTGTTAGACAATCTGAGTATGCGAGCATTATAGGCAGTCAACGATATGCTACTGATTGCACTAGGCCCGACATAGCTTATGTCGTGGGGTTACTATGCAGGTTTACAAGCAAACTTAGTATTGAGCATTGGCATGCTATTGAAAGGGTTATGAGATACCTAAAAAGGACTATGAACCTTGAATTACATTATCAGAAGTTTCTTGTTGTCCTAGAAGGATATAGAGATGCTGATTGGAACACCCTTTCATATGACTCCAAGGCAACTAGCGCCTATATATTTAGCATAGCTGGTGGAGCTGTTTCTTGAAAATCTTAGAAACAGACTATTTTGGCTCAGTCTACTATGGAGTCTGAGATGATTGCACTAGCATAAGCTAGCGAGGAAGCAGGGTAGTTAAGAAGTTTGCTTTCTGATACTCCTTTATGGGAAAGACCGATTCCAGCCATCTTGATCCATTGCGATAATACCGCGGCTATTGCAAAAATTCAGAATTGTTATTATAACGAAAAAAGGCAACAAATACGTCGCAAACACAACACTGTTAGAAAATATATCTCGACTGGAGCTGTGAGAGTGGATCATGTACGGTCTGATGATAACCTAGCTGATCCTTTGACGAAAGGATTAGCTCAAAAAAAAGTTTACAAAACCTTGAAAGGAATGAGACTCAAGCCCATAGATTGACGAGTCACTTATGAGGGTAACCCAACCTATAGACTGGAGATCCCAAGAAATAGGTTCAAAGGGTAATAACAATTCGTTAAGTGATATGAGGAGAATCATGCTATAATAATAATTTTGAGTCTATTCTTTATATGTATTGATTGAAGCATGACATCCTGAAGCGATAACAGTTGAGTTATTTTTAACTCTTAATAAGATCTATATTTCATTTGGAGTGGAGTACCTAACTACAGGAGTACTCTTGATAGACTTACTTATGTGAATGTGGAGGTGTGGCCATTTCCTATGGAATTTTGAGCAAATTCTCTAGAGTATTCACTATATTGGGATACACGTGCATGGCCATAAAGCACGAGCTTTTGGACTACATCCTGATAGGGTTGTGTGTGTGATGTTGCTAGAGATAAAGTTCAAAACTACGGGTTACTCAAGTATTATCTAAATCATCAACACTACGTAAGGGTTCAAGTCGAAAGACACCTTTGCTTATGCACAATCTTATATTATACTATACTGCTCGATGAAAAATTATTTTAAAAAATTCAAGTGGGGGATTGTTGGAACATGTGTGAATTTTTTTTTTACTTGTAAAATAAACCAAGTGCTACTTGTTACTAGTTTCTCTCTATTGTTTCCTTTGTCCAGCATTACTTGGGAATAAAACTCTAGAGGATGTTATAAGGGGATGAGTTGGATATTTGGGGTGTGCCCCAAATGGTACCCACATTTTGTGGAAGGAAGGTGAGTCACATCCCTATTGGTTTACCACACGCATAGCACAGTCGTCCGACTAGCCGTACCGAGCAGAGTGTGTGAAGTAAGGTAGTGCTTATTATATTATTTTATTAATTAATTGGTAAAACTTTTCAAAGCTTGTCAACAATTTATTGATATAATTTTGCAACTTGCTTTCATGATTGGGTGACAACCGTTGGAGATAACATGATTGATTTTCTCCACTATAAATTCCATCCTCCACTTTGTGTCGTGATATTATCTATTTGTCTCATGATATTATCCACTTGTCTCATGATATTATTAAAAAAAATACCCATTACCTCTTGCCTCCCTAAAGCATTCATATATAAAATAGATCAAACACTTTGAAAATATAATATAGTCTCTCGGTTATTATATAGAGAGTTCTCCACTTGCATGAGAATATAAAAAGCTTATCTCTCTACTGTTTCACTTGAAAAAAAAATTGATTTTTCGCTTGAACAGAATTATTTTTCGATTCCGAGCAGTGTAGTGTAGTGAAGTGGGTATTTGGTTTTCAGGACTTCTACTATGCAGAGAAGATCCTAGACAGATGAGATTTCTGGGTTGTTTTACCCTGAGGACTACAAGGCTGTGATACTGCTTGCACAATTTTGGACAGAGGCACGAAACATCTTAAAGAGACCGACCTAATCCGCGACTCAACCCAAGAAAGTTTGCTAATTTCGTTCTTTATTTTAATTGTGCAGCAACAGGGATTGACGAAGCACATTTTCATGGAGATATACTGCCTAATTCACTTGAGCTTCTTCAACTTATGTAGTGGTAGAAGCTCAAGTCATTTCTGTAGGTGAGACCCCCCCTCTCTCTCTCCCCTATCCACCGTCGCTCTTTTGATCAATCTCTTATCTCTCCTCTTCTTCCACTTTATATGCAAATGTGATTTTACATTTTTATTTTTTTATTTTTTATGTCAGCTTCTGTTTGCTGTTTTTTGTTTTTTATGTTCTGGGTTTGATTATACTAAATGAAGATCAGTTTCGTACAGTTTGATCAATATAGGGGTTTCACACACAAATATATATATATATATATATATATATATATATATATATATATATATATATATAGATAAATAGATAGATAGATAGATAGATAGATAGATAGATAGATAGATAGATGGTGATGTGGTCATTCTATTAATAGATTTCATCTGGTGTGGCTTGAAATAATTTTGTCTAAATTATTCTTTTTAATGAATTGATTTTGTTTAAATTATCTTACTTTGATGAATTGATTTCTATATTTCTCCATTTCAGTGTTGTAAAAGGTAGGTATTGGGCGGAACGTTTTGATATGTTTAGGGCGAGGCGTAAATCTTGGGCGTGAGACGTAAAACCCAGAATATATGAATTTTAATATTTTGAAAATATTATAAAAAAATTAAAAAATACTAAAAATAAATAAAAATGATGATATGAAAAATAAAAATAGATAAAATTAAAAGATGACAAAAGTTATGAATTATAACTAGTAATTTAATTGGGTTTCCTTTTTTATGAGACCAACTTATTTAGGGATGTTATTACTTCTTTTTTATCTATTTTTTCATGAATTATAGTACTCCAAATTTTCTTTATGAATTAAAAAAATATATTATTAATTAGACAAAATAGTCCTCTATTTCTTAATAAAACATAAAAAAACAACCCTAGTTCTCTTATTTCCTCAATTCTCCTATGCCTCAATTAACCTATGCTTTCGCATCGGAATGATAACCTCTGCTACCCCAAATCTTGGTCCCACCTCTTGCCTTCGAGTTCTGGCACTGGCAAGATTCTAAGTATCGGTCGTTACGTACCGTAACAGCTAATACAGTACGAAAAATTGGCCTGCTAGTTACGGGCTGATATCTCATGCTTTGGCCGATTCACACCGAATTGGCCCATTATGGGCTTTTACGAGCCCGGTGTATTTTCCCATTACGGTGAGTTGTTACGGCCATTGCAGGTCGATACAGGTTTTATTTAGTCTTGTGCAGGCCCCTTCCCATCAAATACAGGTTGTATTCAGCCTTGTGTAGGTCATCTCTCATCAAAAACACCTCTCCCATCAGCAAGCTATAATTTCAGCCTTGTGCGAAGGCCATGTAATGGCTGGAAATTCATCATTTCTTTAGATTTCAACCTTACTTCAGTCTTAATAAAGAATTCGTCTTTTTTCATAACTTTATTGTATTGTATATGTATTTAAATGTCATAATATATATTAGAATGTGCTTATTAAGGGTTTAATGAGTAAAACAATTACTATTGTTGAGTTTTTTAGGATGGTCTGGTATTTTAAAAATTCTCGACTATTACGGCCGATTCTTGTTATGGATAGGTCAATACTCCCGATACCAATACACCGCGACCGTTACCGTTACGTAACCCGATACCGCGATTTAAAACTTTGGGCACCAGTGTAGTGATGCAGACAAAAATAAACACACAAAACATATGCAAAATCAAGTTTGTGTCTCTTTCAATTTTTCTAGAAATGAAAATACAGGGCGAAAGCCCCATCAAACTTTGCCCTGGACAAGTTGGGTGTCGTCCATGCCATTTGAGCCCATGCCATGCAAGACAATAGGCCCCATCATCGTGTTGAGGCAATTTAGGACCACCTTGTAATAGGTGTGAAAAACCTATCTATTTCCAATCCAAATTTGTTAGTTTTCGAATATGTTTATATAGTATTTTATTATGTTTTAATTAGTTTTCATACTTTTTGTATAACTCAGGTGTGTGAAGTAAAAAGATAGGAAACTAGAGCTAAAACGATGAGATCGAACCAAAGCGGTTCGAAGTTACGGTGGATAAACAACCTCAGAGGCTAAAAGATGAAACAGGCCCACCGCTTAGGCATCCAGACCACCGCTTAAGTGGTGAAGATGCAGAGAAGAGAAAAATTTTACTGACGGACGATCGCCTAGGCGAAATTTCTATCGCCTAGGCGGAAATCCAGCAGACGATGAAGAAGGGCTACTGACAGCCGCTCGCCTAGGCGAAGTTTTCTTCACCTAAGCGGAATTCCAACAGAATGTTCTCCAGTCCACCGCCTACTTCACCACCCAGGCGATCAGACCGAACCGACCTAACTCCGCCTAGGCAAAGAATCCACCGCCTAGGCGGATTTGCCCTGCACTGTCTTGAGATATTTTTAGATATTTTTGCTATAAATACCCCCTATCCTCCCTCTTAGCCAGTAACTCTCTTCCCTCTCTTACATTTTTTAGCCTTTTAGGCTATACTTTAGTCTAGGGTTAGGATTTTTAGTGGTGGAGCTCGCATCCCGAAGTGGAGAAGACAGTGAATCAATCGTAGAGCGTTCTTAGCAGTTTATCTTTGGACGAGGCTAAGTTCTTCTATCGTTTTTCCTTATTTCTTTATCTTAGGAGCATGTGAGCATATTTAACTCATTATTTCATTGTATATGCGGCTATGGCCCGGAGTTAAATATGGATTGTAGTAGGGATTAACAATAAATTTATAAATACGTTGTTTGGATGATTTCGGTGTTTCGTTTGTGATTGTTCTTCGTAGTTTGATTGTATTTATCGTATTGTTTATTTATTATGCTTGTATTGATAAATGGAGAATATGGGATTTTGATAAAACCTCGGATTCGGATTAGGGTAAACAAACGCTAGGATTCTCTAACCCGATCGGGGTTTGAATCGTGGACAATCGATGATGTAGGGCAAGACACACGCTGCCTAGGGTCGTTAAGACGTTGAGGGGGACCTCTTCGTTGACTCGAAGTCATGTTATATCCCTTGTCTTATACTCGGGAGAAGTAGCGAGGGAGTTTTAGAACGGAGATTGTCGATAAGGTAAATACAACGCGACGATCCAATAACCCGGGAGGGAGTTGGATTGTGTGCAATCAATGACGCTAGGCAAGACTCACGTGACCTAGATTCATTAAGATGTTGAGAGGGACTTCTCCATTGACTCGAAGTCATGTATTCCCCCGTCTTACACTCAGAAGAGGTGGCAGTGGAGTTTACGTACCGAGGTTGTCAAATAGGTCGAACAACGTAAACGCGAGTAAATCGGAATCGAACACGTATTTGTAAACACATTAATCCCTATACAATTTTTCACCCTAAACATATTAACATATTAGTGTAGTTAATTTAGATTATATTAGTATTAGTTTAATTAATTAAATACATTTATTTTTCGCCTAGATAAAATTAGGTCACGACAAACGCGGCATTCGATAGTAACGACAACAATCCATGTGGATACGATAACCCGATCTTAATGATCACACTATACTAAAACTTAGACCTCATATACTTGCGAGTGTAAGTAACGGCATATTTTTACGCGCTACCAAGTTTTTGGCGCCGTTGCCGGGGATTGTTTTGATGTTATTGTCGGAAAAATGCAGTAACGGTTCAGGACTTAAGTTTTAGATAGGAGAAGCAAGTGTTTCGTATTGCCGGGATTGGCGATTTCGTTATTATTAAATTGTGTGTAAATGACTTAATTTTACTTTAGGCATTTCTTTGTATATAATTTTTGTTTGTAATTTTGTTTTTGTTTCTTATGCAGGGTATGTGCCGATGTTAGATCGACGGGTATTGATGCATCCCTTTCGACGGGATTCCAAGCCATTTATTGTGCTTGGCCAAGCACATAAGCCGGTGAGGCATTTCGTTGAGAGATTGAGCCATCCAAAGCAAAACCTCGCCAATCTTGACGGCGTTCTGAAAATGTCGGGCCGAGGACATTAAACCACACGCTTCTTGGGAGGCAACCCAAGGTCAAATAAGTTAAATCCATCACATCTGACTTGATTCGGAGGCGAGATCCTCTCGCCTCCCAGGTAAGTGTTCTAAACACCCTTCGTCAGCATGTTTTAATTTCATATATGCTGAGATTGATGATTGGGATCGCTGAGGACACTGTCCACTTTGAGTTTGGGGGTGATGTGTAGTAGTAGTATTGTTAGTTTATGTGTTATTGTTTTTCCGTATTGCATGTGTGTTTAGGTTAGAATGTGTTTATGTTTTTGTGTTATTTTTTTTTTATTTTGAGTTTTGTGTTCATCTGGGCCGTCACCCGATGATGAAAATTTCCCCTGGTCGTTTTCGAAGTCAAGGGTAATACCCATGCATGTGTGATTCTGTGTGCTTGACTATGCGTTTTGGTCAAAATTATTGTAGATCCTAATTTGCACGGGCACATAGACTCAATGTATTTTTATTCAATTGATTTGAGGACGATTATCGATTAACCAAATTCATGACACATTAAGGATTCTAGAACTTGATTGAGGGGAAGCTTGAGGCGAAAACCTAGGCGAGGTAGTTCAGGAGACGTGATTTAGGCATTCTCTTTGTCGCTTGAGCCTTTGAAGCCTACCTTGTTACATGTTTATCCTTCGTCACCCTGTCGAAACCTAAATGCAAATTCAATTCAGAACACATAAACCAATACCATGGCCAATTGAATTCCTT
The DNA here is from genome assembly GCA_016647705.1 of Eucommia ulmoides. Classification (NCBI taxonomy): domain Eukaryota; kingdom Viridiplantae; phylum Streptophyta; class Magnoliopsida; order Garryales; family Eucommiaceae; genus Eucommia; species Eucommia ulmoides. The sequence continues at coordinate 9,667,982 of CM028333.1, read as the reverse complement.
CTAGTCCATTATCGCTAAACCAAAGGCACAATTTGAGCGAATCAAGTTAGCATTCATTATGCTACTTGAAGTGAGCGGTTGGGTTTAGGGCGAACTTCTAATTGTTTCGGTATTTGAGTACTCACTTGTCATTTTTCATTTGTATTTCACACACCCCTTCAATTGTAACAATCAAATAAGTTTGGGAGTGTGTTCGTTGAAAAAAATAATAAAAAAAAAAAATCAAATGTAAATACAGTTTTTATTTCCGTTTCTTTTGACAAGTGAGTATGTCGGTCTTAAATGCATGTTCGGGATTGTTTCCAATCTTTCTATGGGGATTCGAGAGTGAATGTGCCAAGCGTTGAGCCTTGGATAACGTTAAGTTAACAACGTTAACCCGTTTTCTATTCTGAAATACCCTTGGCCAAATTAACCTTAACTGAACCAAGTCCTAATGATCTTCATGAACTACTAAACCTACATTAGTGGAGAGTGGACCCCAATCAAACCTATGGAAATCCTAGTCCTTTACGGTCGAAGTCATGAATTTCGTTGGTGGATAATCCAATCCGATTGTTGTATAGTTATATTACTGAGTCTCGCACTAACATGTTTAAAGGATCTAGAATAGCGTTCACTATTATTGCATGTCGAAATTCTAGAACATTACATGCTGTGTGTTACCGCCTGAACTCGATATAACTGGCGATTGTTGAGGGAAAAATAAATAGGCCGTTAGAAGAAGTCAAAACTCGCATGTTGTTATGTTTAGATTGTTTTTAGGTTGTTTGTTATTTATTTCAGTTTGTGTATTTTTCATTTTAGTATGTGTGTTTGGCTCGAGGACTAGCCAAATTTTGAGTTTAGGGGTATTGATAGGTGTGAAAAACCTATCTATTTCCAATCCAAATTTGTTAGTTTTCGAATATATTTATATAGTATTTTATTATGTTTTAATTAGTTTTCATACTTTTTGTATAACTTAGGTGTGTGGAGCAAAAGATAGGAAACTGGAGTTAAAACGATGAGATCAAACCAAAGCGGTTCGAAATTACAGTGGATAAACAAGCTCGGAGGCTAAAAGATGAAACAGGCCCACCGCTTAGGCGTCCAGACCACCGCCTAAGCGGTGAAGATGCAGAGAAGAGCAAAATGTTATTGACGGACGACCGCCTAGGCAAAATTTCTATCGCCTAGGCGAAAATCCAGCAGAGGACGAAGCCTAGGCGGAATTTCAACAGAATGTTCTCCAATACACCGCCTACTTCACCGCCCAGGCGATCAGACCGAACCGACCTAACTCCGCCTAGGCAAAGAATCCACCGCCTAGGCGGATTTTTCCTATACTGTCTTGAGATATTTTTAGATATTTTTTACATATTTTTGCTATAAATACCCCCTATCCTCCCCCTTGACCGGTAACTCTCTTCCCTCTCTTTCATTTTTTAGCCCTTTAGGCTATACTTAAGCCTAGGGTTAGGATTTTTAGTGGTGGAGCTCGCATCCCAAAGTGGAGAAGACGGCGAATCAATCGTAGAGCATTTTTAGCGGTTTATCTTCGGATAAGACTAAGTTCTTCGATCGTTTTTCCTTATTTCTTTATCTTAGGAGCATGTGAGCATGTTTAGCTCGTTATTTCATTGTATATGCGGCTATGGCCCTGAGTTAAATATGGATTGTAGTAGGGATTAACATATAATTTATAAATACGTTGTTTGGATGATTTCGGTGTTTCGTTTGTGATTGTTCTTTATAGTTTGATTGTATTTATCATATTATTTGTTTATTATGCTTGGATTGATAAATGGAGAATACGGGATTTTGACAAAACCCCGGATTCGGATTAGGGTAAACAAACGCCACGATTCTATAACCTGGTCGGGGTTTGAATCGTAGACAATCGATGACACAGGGTAAGACACACGCTACCTAAGGTCGTTAAGACGTTGAGGGGGACTTATTCGTTGACTCGAAGTTGCGTTATATCCCTCGTCTTACACTCGGGAGAAGTGACGAGGGAATTTTAGAACGGAGATTGTCAATAGGGTAAATACAACGCGACGATCCAATAACCCGGGAGGGAGTTGGATTGTGTGCAATCAATGACGCTGGGCGAGACTCACGTGACCTAGGGTCGTTAAGACGTTGAGGGGGACTTCTCCGTTGACTCGAAGTGTATTCCCCCGTCTTACACTTGGAAGAGGTGGCGGTGGAGTTTACGTACCGAGATTGTCAAATAGGTCGAACAACGTAAACGCGTGTAAATCGAAATTGAACACATATTTGTAAACACGTTAATCCCTATACAATTCTTCACCCTAAAACGTATTAACATATTAGTGTAGTTAATTTAAGTTATATTAGTATTAGTTTAATTAATTAAATACATTTGTTTTTCGCCTAGATAAAATTAGGTCACGACAAATACGGTATTCGATAGTAACGACAACAATCCCTGTGGATACGATAACCCGAATTAATGATCACACTATACTAAAACTTAGACCTCGTATACTTGCGAGTGTAAGTAACGGCGTATTTTTACGCGCTACCACCTTGCCTCTGGACAAGCCCCACAAATGCCTTTTACAACATTGCTCTATTTGCGTATGAACAAAGAAACATTCAATTGTTTTAGTTTAGATAAATTTTTGCAACTACACAAGAAAATAACATTTAAAGTAGAACTAAAATGGTTAGCTAGCTAATTTAATTAATTGTTTTTAATTCTTACATTTGTGAATTGAAAGACAACCAAACGGGCAGTAATTTTAGACAAGATGTGGGGCTTTTTAATCAACTTTTAAACAAATTTTTGTGTTGGTGTTGGTTTTTTGCATGTATATTTTCAAGTGTTCATATTGTTGAAACTGCTAACATAATACTATGCATCACAACTGCAGTTTATATTACTCGGATTCGATGGGTAAGACGATTCAGATATATGGATTCCCTCATCTATTGCCGGCAGAAACAGTTGAGGAATTTTTAGAGCCATATACTGGCAAAGGTACCGCCAATGCTTTGGAGGTCAAGCTTGGTGCACGAGGGGTGAGAGCAGTAGCCAAAATCCAATTTACGAGCAGCGAGAGTGCTAATTATATCATCGCCTTGGCGGAGAATAAATGGCTATATTATGGCCCTTCTTATTTAAAAGCTCGGGCAATGGATAAGGACATCGTGCATAAACCCAAGGCATATATGCATGATATGGAAGGTGTGACCCTGAAATTTGGATGTCAAATCTCAAAAGAGAAGTTCTTGTTGCTCTGGGAAAACTCGCGTGTTAATGTGAAGTTCGGATTTGGAATGAGAAAGATTTATTTCTTCCTATCGCATATTTTTCGTGAATACAAGCTTGAACTTTCGCACGATAACATCTGGCAGGTTGAGTTGCATTGCCCGTGTGGTAGAACTTCAAAATTTCTGCTTATTCAGGTTTGCTTGATCTAATTATTATCCTATTACTTGTGTAATACTCCCCCTGATCCTACGTTGTTGTTGTCTTACTTTATGTTGAATCCTACATCGCTTGTGTTACCTAATCCTAAGCTATATATCAGTCTAGGGGTAATCCTCCTCTTCCATGGCGTTTTTGAGAGTGAGTTAGGCCCAATGAATTTCTGCACTTTCTTATATATTTCTTTTAACTTGTCGTTCCTTCTCTTACTCTCAATGTAGTTAGTCAGCGCTCCTCGGATCTTTGAGAAATTTGAAGACTCTGCTAGCCATGAAGATGATTATGATCTCAATTGTTATTTGGATACTCCAGATGATCAATGGGTCAGAACAACTGATTTCACTCCATCCTTGAGCATTGTCCAATCTTCAGCTCTTTGTTTGAAATTTTCATATGGCGTTCAGCTTCCAAACTTCTTTTACTACACAGAAAGCGAAAGCCAATTCATCCTGGAGAGTGGTTCCACGTTTTCCCGAAATTTGAATCTTGTCCCAATTGTTGGCCCTCCCCCGGGACTTGATTTGCCTTACAAAATATTGTTCAAGGTTTGCGCGTTGGTTCAGCACGGGTGTGTTCCGAGGCCAGCACTTGATGACAAATTTTTCCGGTTGGTTGATCCTCAGAGGGTAAACTTTTCATGCATTGAACATGCCCTGGAAAGGCTGTCTCATAGAAAGGATTGCTGCTACCAACCTGTAAAGTGGCTGACCGAGCAATACACAAAATATTGAGCGGCCAGGAATCTTCCTAACTCACCTGCCATTTGTGATGACCCGGTTTCTTAGAGCTGCTACTACGGTTTCTCCTATAGAGAATTTCTACTCAAAACCAACTGGTCAAATTTCCAATTTACAATGTTCGGTAAATTTTTATAATAATGAAGATAATTATTGTTGCCGATTTTACAACGGTAACTAATAAATATAATAACAATTTATATATCACATGGCCGCACATATTAATTCATTATGAATATATAACTCCTAAAAATATTTGTATGGTAACAGGTAACTAATATTTAAATAACCCCTGACACAATAATTTATTCACATACAATTCGTTGACTTAACGAATCAATTTTTCAGTAGTAAATATTAGCTACAATGATTACAAATAAAAATTCTAATACCATTCCTGACGCCGTTTTGCTATCACCGACCAATTGCTTAATCTATAAAATTAAATAATTTTTACAATCCAACGGCGACAATTTTTATTTATCGACGACGGTAATTTTACCCAAAATAATCAATATTTTAATTAATAAATATCTGATAAATTTTACATGCAACGACGATAATTAGAATTTATATTTAACACAAATTTATATTCATCCCTTTATCGAATATAATAAACGGTTTTATTATATACAAATTTGGTATCAATCTATAATATATAAATTGAATCCATCCATTTATATTTAATTTTTTTAAACATAATTATCGGCCAGAAAACAATATCAACCAGGTTGAAGAATTAACACAAAAATTATCTTATATTTATCGCCTACTTCGGTTCAATTTTTCAAACAAAAATAATAAATACAATTATTATAAATTTTAAATAGAAATTCTACTCCTGACGTCGATTCGTCCTCACCGGCCCTACAATCAAAACTGTGGAGTTGTGAACCACCGCTCAGTAGAAATCCAACCCCTCTAATACGTTCATTTAATTAACGCGATAAATAAAACACCTTAGCATGCTTTTCACATAATTTTTCACATTGTCCAAATTATTTCATAAAATTTAACAGGTAAAATTCATCAACAATTTATCAAAAATCATACAATGAGAAAATTAAATACATATATTAAAAGAGTTCGGAATTCTAATTGAGATCCGAATTTTCCACCGGTCGCGAGATGGGTTTTTAATTTTTATTGGGGTTCTTTGTGTATTTTTTTTCGTTTTTCTCTTCTTTTCTTCTTTCTTATTTTTTATTTTTTTTCCTTCTGTTTTGTGCTCCTGGTTCAACTGACGGCCTACAACACCATTGTCGACCTTCACCCGCCGGCCGATCACACACACACACACAGCCGAAGCTAAAACACACACGAACGGCACACGCACTGATCACACTGCCAGACAACACACACACACAATCACTGATCCCTGACGATCAGCACACCGCCATACCCATAACGGACGGAATGGCGATGACCCACTGCCAGCAACTACACACCCACGAACCTCACACACACACACGCAGAGCAGCGACACACACACACGGTCGGCGCTGCAACTGCCACGAATAAGGACCCACACTGCCGGACCAGACGGCGACGCCACACCTCCGATCACACCCACACGTTTTAATCAAACCCACACATACACAACGATCGATACCCACACACGCCGATCACTCCGCCGACGAACTGGACGGACCGACCGAACACCCACCTCACCAACCGGATGAACTCTCCACCGGCCGAACCTCTCTCTCTCTCCTAACCAACTCCGGCGACCTCACCCACGATGATCACTCCCACCGAATGAGCAGAGCACCCCGGCGACTGCAACGATCACGAAACACACACACTCGCACCTAAACAGCCAACCGAACGCTCATCGGACGACCGGCGACGATCACCGCCCTTTTGCCACCGACTGCTCCCCTCTCTCTTTTTTTTTTTTTTTTTTTTTTTTTTTTTTTTTTTTTCCTCCGTATTTCAGGCGTGTGTGTGTATATATATATTTGCAAAATTGGCCACGTGTCCCTCTTGTGGATATGTGTATGCGCGCGCGGACACACACACACAAATATATATATATATATATATATATATATTACAGTTTCCTTCATAATGAAGGAGAATTTAAAAAAGGAAAAATTGGTGAAAATTCCATTTTTTTAAGTCTAATTGGTGTCCTTTTGTGTTATTAGGTTTTGATTTAATCCTTTAAATTAGATTTCACTTATGTTTTAATCCCGCATTGTAGGAATTGTAGGGATATTGCAGGGATTGTAGGGAGTCTTTTAGTGAGTTCATTCAATTTTTATAGTGAATTCTGTTACATGTAACTAATGTTAATCATAATTTCATAATTGTTACTTTTTACACATACTTGAGTATTTTTAGTTACATGTGTTTATATAATATTAGTTACATGTTACAATATATATATATATATATATATATATATAATATTTTGTGACGTTACCGAAAAAATATCAAACTTTTTAGTTACATATCAGGTACATGTAACTAAAAAGTTACATATTATTAAAACATGTAACTGAAAAATATTAAATTTTTTAGTTACATATTAGAGACATGTAATTAAAAAGTTATATATATATATATATATTGTGACGTTACTGAAAAAATATCAAATCTTTTAGTTACATATCAGAAACATGTAATTAAAAAGTTACATGTAACTGAAAAATATTAAATTTTTTAGTTACATATCAGAGACATATAACTAAAAAGTTACATATTATTGGAATATGTAACCAAAAAAAAAAAATTAAATTAGTTACCTGTAACTAATACAGTGATATTATACAGAAAATAGTTACATGTAACTAACGCGTGATTATGACATAAGTAAGGCTTCCGCATTTTTAAAAGAAATGGGACCAAATCAAAAGTTTTTACCACATGTAGGACTTTTGACCAATTAGACCTTAAATATAGGACCTCCTACCTATTGTTCCTTTAAAAAAATTATTTAAATTACACTAAATCTCCTTCAATTTTCTTTAAGTTCTTAGCTAAACCTAAAATCTAAAATTAGTATTTTAAAATTATCAATTAACCCCTAAAATTTTAAATTCAATAATAAATGACACAATCTATCCCGTTATTTTCTAAATATTCTAAAATATAACTTAGATTGTACGTATACAAAAATTTGGGTCTTATACAATTCCTTTATATGTTGGATTGGTTTACGTTCACAGGGTTCAAGTCACGCCGTCCAAAGTGTATTTTTGTGGCCCGGAGGTCAATGTCCAATCGTGTACTACGTAACTATCCTGAAGATATTGACAATTTTCTTCGAGTTTCTTTTATCGAAGAGGAGTTGGATAAAATGTATTCCACGGATTTGTGCCCACGCGCAGCCAACGGAAATGAAGAAAGAAGAACAAGCATTTATAACAGGATAATTTCGACACTGAGAAATGGTATCGCAATTGGTAATAAAAGGTTCGAATTTCTCGCGTTTTCCTCGAGTCAATTGAGGGAAAATTCTCTGTGGATGTTCGCTTCCAGACCTGGGCTCATCTCTGGTGCAATAAGAAAATGGTTGGGTGATTTTCGTCAGATAAGAAATGTGGCAAAATATGCTGCCAGATTGGGTCAATCTTTCAGCTCATCCACGGAAACGTTGAATGTTGCGAGGCACGAAATCGAAATTATTCCTGACGTAGAGGCCATCAGAGGTAAAACCAAATATGTTTTTTTAGATGGAATTGGGAAAATATCTGAGGATTTTGCAGACAGTGTTGCCATGAAATGTGGCCTCAGAAGTTTTAGTCCATCTTCTTTTCAAATTTGTTACGGTGGGTACAAAGGTGTGGTAGCGATTGATCCCTACTCGTCAGCTAAGCTGTCACTTAAGAAGAGCATATTGAAGTATGAATCAACCAACACGAAATTGGACGTTCTGGCATGGGCAAAATATCAACTTGTTATCTGAATCGTCAGCTCATCACCTTTTTGTCTACTCTCGGGATTAAAGATCACGTCTTTGAGAAAAAACAGAGGGAAGAAGTGGAACAACTGAATAGTATCTTGACGGATCCCCTAAGGGCACAGGAGGCATTAGAGTTGATGTCTCCAGGCGAAAACACCAACATTCTCAAGGAAATGCTGTTATGTGGTTACAAGCCTAATGTTGAGTCGTTTCTCTCAATGATGTTGCAGATGTTTTGGGCATCAAAATTGATTGAATTGCGGACTAAAGCAAGGATATTCGTTCCGAGTGGAAGAACAATGATGGGTTGTTTGGACGAAACCAGGACCTTGGAATATGGGCAGGTATTTGTTCAATTCTCTGGTGCTGGACGCCGGGCATTTTATGATGATAGCATTCTGTTCAATGATCGTGGCTCATGCCAGCCTGAAATTGTCGAGGGCATGGTAGTTGTTGCAAAAAACCCATGCTTGCATCCTGGTAATGTTCGTGTTTTGAGGGCTGTTAATGTTCCAACTTTGCACCATATGGTGGATTGTGTTGTTTTTCCACAGAAAGGAATGAGGTAATTACTTAAACTGAATTTATTCCACTATTCTATATTAAAGTTGTTGAATCCAACATCTGTTTCCTGATACTGAGATATATATAAAGTTTAGGACAACCTTAAAGCGTTTTTTGAGAGTAAGTCTTTTAATTTCAATAATAGACCGCATCCGAATGAATGTTCGAGAAGTGATTTGGATGGAAACATTTACTTCGTCTGCTAGGACCCCGATCTTATTCCACGGAAGCAAATGGCGCCCATGGATTATGATCCTGCACCAACTAGAACGTTGGATCATGATGTTACAATTGAGGTATTCCAATTTCCAATTTCGTTGCTTCAATTTTGTTTTAGCAAACACTATCTTAGATTTTTGTTCATTCAATTTTTTTTTTTTTTAAAGCTAAAAATAACTTGGCGTTTGGTTAATGTTTGTGTTTTTCTGTTTCTACTTTCAATAAACCGGGATAAAAATTCTATTTTTGTTCTAGAGTATTCCGAGAATAGAAACATGTTTGGTAACGATCATTGTCTTGAAATTGTTTCTTTTAATTTATCAGAACAGAAATAAGAAACATGTTTGATTGCAACGTTTATTCTTTTTTTTCCCTTTAAATGTTTGGAAAATCCCTTATTTGGGGAGTAGAAGGATTTTAAGAAAAGAGATTTGTTAAATCTCTTTTGGGGTGAAAGGAAGGATTTCAAAATAACTTTGGGAGAGACTGAATTTGTGAAATCCTTCCATCGACCTTCGTTCGCCCATTTCGTTCTTCTTCTTCATCTGATCTTCGTTCTTCGATCTTCTACTTCTTCTTCGATCTTCTGTTTCATTCTTCGTCGTGCTTCGTTCTTCGTCATCGTCGTCAAAAACGAAATCGATTTCGATTTCTACGTCGTTCTTCTTCTGCTTCGTAGATCATCGATCTTCTGCTTATTCTTCTTCGCGGATTTCGTCGTCGTCGTCAGAAACAAAATTGATTTCAAAATCAAAATCCAAATCAAAAAAGGGTTCGAAATCGAAATCAAAATCGATTTGGGTCCATTCGTTCGTTCACCATCTTTGTTCATTCGTTCATTTCTTCGTTCGTTCATTCTCCATCTTCCTGAAAAACGAAATCGATTTCGAAATAGGGTTCAAAATCGAAATAGGTTTCAAAATTGATTTTGAAATCTCGAAATCGAACCCTATTTTGATTGGCGAACTTCGAACGGTGAACGAACGGCGAATGGTGATCTTCTTCAATTTGTTCTGTTTCTGCTTCTTCGTCTGTTCATCGTCTGCTTTCTCTTCTTTATTTTTCCTTTTTTTTTTCAAAATTGGGATCAAAAAATAGAAAACAAAAATTATTCAAATACTTCAATTCAAACAATTATCTAAATAAGGGATTTTAAAATCCCTTCGTTTCATAAATCTCTTGGATTTATCAAATCCCTTATCCAAACGCAACCTAAATTAATTGGACAAATTTAAAATAAACATTTTTGTATCTATTTTGCATATTTACTTCTTGCATTATTTAGAGGACAAGTTTAGTACACTTTCATCACTCACTTTTTTTCTACATATAGTTTTTTTTTTAAAATTGCACAAATTCATACTACTTTTTCATATCTAGTCACAACACTTTTTTTTAATTAAATCATTGTCACGTATAATCAGGTTAATTTACGTAGTATTCACATCAGTTTGCATTGACGTATTTAAATTAAACCATTTAGTTTTGTTTTGTTTTTTGGTCACTTTTGCATATAAAATCAAATTCATATAATCTTAGTTTTTACATTCACATTTTCATATTTATTCACTTATTTGAGTTTGCCCATATAAAATAAAGAAGTCTTTAGGAAACATATATAAATACCCCCCAGTGACCATCCTTATCAAATTTTTAATATTCGATAAGAGGTTATATCGGAGAAACATTTTAAAAAAAACCAAAAACTTGTCCTACCTTATTTGTGAAAATACTAAAAAGATTTTATAAGAAGCAAAATGGTTTCAAAATAAAATAAAACACTTGGACTAAAATAATTGGATTTAATTGGATATAAGGTACCATTTTCGGACGGGCGTCTTGGGGTGCCTAACACCTTTCCTGAGTGTAACAGACCCCCGAGCCTTTAAATGAATCTTTGGTCTGACCGTGTTTTTTTTTTAGTCAATTTTTTACTTAGGCCTTTTAAATTATTTTCTAAAAATTCGATGACCAAGCATACCATTTAAACCCAATGTTAGGTAACGACTCCTTATTTTTAAAATGGTCTAAGTATATTTTTTTAGAAAACCGGCGCTTAAAAAAAAAAAAAAAAAAAACGCTTAAAAAAAATAAATAAATAAATAAATCTTTAAGCTGATAATTTGTTATTTAATATTCTTTTCCTCACAGAAAAACGGCGCGCATCAATAAATTATAGATTAAACTGTGTAATTGGGACTATTGACCAATTATCCCAAAAAATTAATGCATTTTTCCATAAATTAAGTTAAGAAGAAATCCTATATTTGCATGATAATTATGACCTCGTTACTACACAAAAAGGGGGAAAATTTAAAGTTATTAATCTTGGGAGGTATATCATTAATCTCTTTCAAATCTGTAAAATAAATTCATCGAATCTGACATACTCGTAAAATAATTGAAACGTCAAATTAATTTCTCTTTAATTTCTTCATAAAATGTTTATTTATTACCCTAATCCATATATAAAAAGCCTCTGAGGTTAATTGTAAGAACATTTTTTTTCTAGAGAACTTAACAGATCGCACATAATGGAAGCAGGCAAAAGTTCTTCAAACTCTAAGCATTTCTTCACCGGACTTTCATGTTTGGTTTTGCTTCTTTCTTTTGGTAATTTTTAGCATTCAAAATAATACTCACAATTCAGCATTTTATTTTATTTTTTTTTCTTTTATTTTCAAATGAAAATTGTTTTTTTTAATTTATTTTCAGGGCCCAGTCATCTGAAGGATTTGGAATTTTAGAGCCTTGTTTTGGTGATTGTTCGCAAAACTGTAATAATGTTTGTGCCTCAAAGGGATATCATCATGGAGGGGTTTGTATGGGGGAGAGAGGTACTCCTCCTACATGTTGTTGTGCCCAAGCTTAATTTATCATTTGTTCCCCCCAAGTTGTAATTTTCTTTTTCAAAAATTAAAATTTTTGGTTAGTGTTTATTTCTACTTCTAATTAATTGTGATGTGAATTTTATTTTCATTCTGTAGTATTCCTACAATAGAAATTTATTTGGTGAGGACCATTGTCTTGAAACTGTTTCTTTTAATTTATCAAGAAATATGTTTGGTTGTAACATTTGTACTTTTTTTTTTTTTTTAAATGTATGGTGGCTAGCGTGTTGGTGGTGGTGGGAGGTATGGTGATCGTGAGAATGATTTTGTGGAAGTGAATAAGAATCAATATTTTTTTTAATTTCTCAGATTTTTAAAAAATCAGAAAAATATTCCCAAAATTTTTGGAACAGAAAGTTGTTTACCGAACATATTTCTGTATATTAATCTCAAAATTTATTTGAAAGTGGGCACAGAAATCAAGAAACGAAAACAGTAACCAAACTGGGCCTAATTTTCCTCTTTGGTATTAAGGATAAATAAAAAATTAGAAGTAAAGGTGAAGGGAAAAAGTGGGAAAAACAATTGAATTTACTATAATGCCTTTAGGAATTTTCTCCCCAAACTCCTACTTTTTAAAAAAAAAAAAAAAAGTGACTTTTCCACCCCCACAAAATTAAAATTTGTTCAAAACTCTTATTTTTTACATAAACTTATACTTAATTTATAATGACCAAACTACCCCTATCAAATCTTGCCCTCGTATTCTAATCAGATCTAAATCTTCCATTCCCAATATCAAAAGCGGTGATAAACATTTCTCCTTTGCAAAGAAATTGGCGTCTTCATTTCTAATCAAATCATTGTCCACAACATTGAGTATCGATCTGTGGTGTAGAGATTCCTCTAATCAGCTTCTCAAGCTCATGTCTCTAGCGAACATTTCATCCATCAATTTTTTCCCGGTAAATGTTTCCATCAACATGGCTACAATTGACAAAGACAAAGGAGTGCAATGGTGTATTATTCATTTTTTTAATTTTAATTCTTTGAGTAATTTTGGTTTTATATATGTGATATTGTGGTATTTGTTTGATCTGTTGCGATTTTGTAATGTGTTTGATCGGTTTCGAGATTCTTGATTTCTTGAATCTCAATGATTTATTTCAATCGTTGTTTGACTTTCACATCTTGATTTATCTCCATTCATGAGTTTGTTGTTTCTAAATTCTTGAGTTGATAAGCTATGTTTTCAAGTATCTATAATTTTGAGTGGATTTTCACTTAATTTTTTTAGTGAATTTCTACTTAGGGTTTAAATGAATTTATGTAAATTTTTCATGAAGATTAATATTCGGTGGAATTTTTTATTTTCTAAGTTTCTGAATTTTAAAATCAATGGATATTCTAATTTGATTTTCAATGGATTTGTTCATGAGATTTGGGCGGGATGATGGTTTGTTTTATGCTGATTTGGTTTATTTCTAATTAAATTATTTTTAGTGCATTTTTTACTTAATTAAGTGGATATTAGTGGATATCCACTTAATTATATGTAGTTGATTTTGAAAGTATTTTTAGTGGAATGTTCCAAAAAATAAAATAAAATTCAATGGAATGCATATAAGGATATTTAAGATATTTTTTTTAAAAAAAATTATATATTTTGAATAAAAAAAATAAAATTTGAAATTTTTATTAAAAATTAAAATTTTAAAAATTATGTATTCAGATTAAAATAAAAAACAGTGGAATTTCTATTGAAAAATAAAATTAAGTGGATATTACAAAAAAATATTTATGACATTTAAAAAGGTGTATATTTTTAATAAAAAAAATAATTAAAATTTTCTTAAAAATAAAATTTCAGTGAATTTTCAAAAATTAAGTAGAATTTGTATGTATAAAAGAGGAGTAATATTGGAATGATAAATGTGTTGATACTTTGGAAGAAGTTTAATTTCGGTAGTCCTAATAAAGTTATTTTTTCGACTTTTAGGACCCTTAAAAAAAATAAAAAAATAAAAAATAAATAAAATGAACATGCTTTTACATTTAATGAATTTTGTTTCATCAATTTTAAGAATAAAATAGTAAATTAATTAAACTAATTAAATTAGTCATTATTTTACCTCTTTTTTCGAGCACAATTATTAAATAATAATAATAAATAAATAAAACTTTTTTTCTTACTTTTCTATCCATCATTACCAAATAAGAATGGAAATAAAAATTATTTTCCATCCATAAAGAGGAAGAACATATATTGTTTCTTTTATTTTTATTTTTCATTCTTCTGACAAACAGACTGTAACTGTCATGCTTAACATAATTTCTGGATAGGATTTGCTTGTGTTATCTTTTAATATAAAGCAACATCTCACCAAAATTATAAAATATAAATATACTAGTTATGCCCCATGCTTAAAAATATGGATGTATATGGTTGGTACAGAATTCGAAATTTTTATTGTAAACTTAAGAATGTTGGCAGAGGATGGGCTGAGCAAATTGATGTGTGGTGCTGCCAGCAAGAGAGAAAAAACTACGAGAGAGAACATTAGAGGTGTGAGAGGTAGAATTGTCTGAGCGATAGAGAGTCCAACACCACCAGATTTACCCTATCTCGTTGTCAACAACTAAATTTACCCTCTGACACCGTACCCCTTCCCCAAAAATCCTAGACAGTTCCAAACCCAACATACAAACTCACTCGCTACCCCCAAACCAAAAATACTCTTTCCCCCATTCCTAGAATTCCAGATCTATATTTTCTTTAAGGAGTAGGAGACTAGGAGTTGGTCCGATGGTGTTGGTGGTCGGCGACTACAGTATTGACAACAGTGGTGGTGGCCAGCGACAACCTAATCGAAGATGTGTGAAACGATGGAAATTTTGAAAGAATTTACCAAATGAAGAGAGATTCTTTATCATTCTTCAATTTTCCATTACAAATTTCATCTATTGTGGTACTGTTATGGCCACTATTATTGCCCCCACTGTCCTTGTGATTATTAGCAACGAAATAATCGTCCCAATTGTGGTTTTTATCAAAATAAAATATCAGATTGCTAAAATACGAGTTGAAAGGCCATATAAATCAAAAGCTTGTAAGCAGAAGGACCAAAATGTAATTTTCCTTTGTAAGAACTTATAAATTAATTAATTTAAAATAGACATGAAAATTGAAAGACAACCGGTCTTATGCTTCTACAAGAATCCGAAAAGTATATTTTAAGTTAGTAAAAATTAGCAAGTGAACATAAATTAAGAGTGTAATTACGAATTGATATCAAATATTTAAGTTTGAACCAATTGATCCCGTTGTTTAGAAAATTCATACCATTTAGTCCTAATTTCAAAAAAAGTTAAAATTGACATGACTAATCTACCCCTGTATGATTTGCGAGATTGAAATTTTTAATATTTAAGTTTCACGCAAAATTAGTTTTTTAAAATCAAAATAATTATTATTGTACATTTTTTTATTACAATCTAATTATATATTCAGATTCGTCTAAATAAGATTTTCAAAACGATATCACATTCACTATTTTTTTCATCAATTTTAAATTCGTGTTACATTTAACATGATACTTTTAAAATTTTCAATTTTCATATTCATGTTACATTCAACATGATACTTCTAATATTTTCAGTTTTCATATTCGTGTTACAATTAACACGATTTTATACATTATCAAAATACAGTTGAGTGTTACATTCAACATCTAAACTATCTTTATCAATAGTTATATGTTACATTCAACATGTTAATATAATTTATACTATAATCAACATTAATTGATATTATTGCTATTACATTTGATGTTATATTCAATAATCACAGGGTACACAAATTATAGTGATGTTATATATAACATTAACATCACAATTAATGTGATATATAACATTCACATGCATCCTAATACAGAACTCAAAAAAAAAATATTAATATCTCATTTTGAAGATCATGATTTATAGATTATTGTGGTGTAAAAAAATCATTAAACAACAATCACAATTAGAAGAAATTATAGGTTTCGTTTCCAGTTTCTTTACTAGTTTATTACTATATTTTGTTACGCGTCTTTAGGGGTGACAATAAGTCTAACAATACAGGTATTTACATGATAGCACGACAAAAGACAAACACAAAATGATTGGATATAGGTTTAGGTTATTGGATAACGGGTTACTATCAGGTCTAACCCGATAAACACGTCGAGATACAGATTAGATTATCGGGTTTACTTGATAACCCGATAAACGACATGTAATTACATGATAATAATTTATCGGACGTTCAAGTTACAAGATAACAAAGACCTAACCAGTCACACAATAATTCACATCTCTCTCACCTCTCTCCCCAAGCAATTGTGATAGTGAGGACTAAGGATCAGCGATTGTTTCATTGTATTGGTGATTTTTTTCCATAGCGTTGGTGAATCTTTTTTTTTTTTTTTTTCAAGTTTTGTTTTTCTTGAAGTTGTATGACTTTTTTATGTTCGTTCTTTTGTAAGTTGTGTTAAATGTTAACATGTCTTTAATATATAATAGATTATATAGGTCTTTAGTGTATCATTTTAATATTTTGTGTTATCTTATAACACTATAAATTATCGTGTCGTTTCAACTTGATAAATTTTTTATTATTAAGTAACCCGATAAATTATCATGTCGTATAGTGTCGACTCGATAAATTTCATGTCGTGTTCGTATTCAAGTTTTGTGACACGATATTCTTATCATATTGTGTTTCATGTTATCATGTTCGTGTCAGATCATGACACAACACGAAACACGACTTGATGACATTCATTAATAGGAACAAATTTGTCTGTAAATTTTCATCTAGACCGGTCGGTGCAAACAAATCCTCTTAAATTCATCAGTAATTTTCAATTTTCACACCCACACCTAAATAGAATTGCTCGGTAAGTGCCCCTCCATTGAATTGAAGTTATTATATTTACTCAAATACCCCTGCACACATCCACACTAACCGATGTCACCCCTTGTCTGCCAGCACCACATAAATAACTATATATTGAATTCTCAAAGACCAACATGCAACTTTACCAGACCATTTAATTATACATTTAATTCAGTCCTCTTTTACAAAACATACACCCAAAAGAAATAACACGTTTCCCAAAAAACCCAAAATTCCTCCAACCAATACCATTTCCTAGATAGATAAAAGGACTATTTTACCCCCAATTTGACCTAGTCAAACTACATGACCGAACACGCACCTGTGTTTTCATGGGTTTCCCCAGATTCAACATCATTGTAGTAGTTGGGTTCAAACTGGGTGTATGGAAATGGGCTGTAACCGTAGCAATAGTACCCAGTGTTTGGGTGAACCGACGGTGATCTATGGTGCATCAGCATGGCTTGCTGCTGCTGCTGCTGCAAAGCATGCCTGTTTTGCAGGTTCATCATCATCGCTGCAGCTGCTGATGGCTGGTTGTACTGCTGCTGCTGATACCCATTGTTCATGTTCATCGCCATTGCTGATGGGTTATTAAACCCTGTAGAAGCACCGCCGCCGCCGCCGTTCCCTTGGAACCCTAAACCATTGGAATTTACCCCCAAACCAGCACCGAGATTGTTGTTACCATGGAATCCAGCAAGACCCATGAGAGCATTTAGATCATTTCCACCCCCAACCAATTGAGCATTGTTCATCTTGAGCGCATCTGCAATGGCGGATCTCTGTTGTTGGTTTGTCGTTCCATTCGCACCCATGTTCTGATTCGGGTTTCCTTTAATCTTTCCACCATTGTTGGAAGCTTCCTGACCCAGTAGGCACCACTGATTGTTTCCATTCTCGGTCAGAATTCTCATCTGCTCCTCCGTAATGGCGTGTTCTCCATCATCTTGTTCACCACAACCATCCTCTCCTCCTTCGGTAGTAACAGCGAGCAGCTTCTTCAGGGCTTGGTTATGGCCTTTGCTGTGATTTTTCATGCAATTGGGCTTCTGTTTCTGGGATTGATTTAGGGAGTTCGACCAAATCTCGGCATATTTTCCGGCTCGGATCAGTTTCTTGATCAGAGTTCCGGCATCCACAGTTCCTGAAACAGTCACTCTCTGCTGCTCTCCCTCTATCTTCACCTGATAAACACCTATTCAAAAAATATAATAATATACACCAACATTTAATATATTCGGATTCATGTTATAAGAGTTACCAAAGTTTTTATGCGGATTCATGTTATAAGAGTTACCAAAGTTTTTATGCGGATTGTCAGCTAACTAAGGCCACATTTCTCCTTTACCCGGCTTGGGGCCGACTGGGTAAAGATTAATATATAAAACACCCACAATTCAAAAAAAAAAAAATACAAAAATGCAAAGCATAAAAAAGGATCAATTCGAAATGTTTTTTAGTGGAAGTTCACTAATCTTACTAATCTTTTCGGATTTCTTAACCGTAAGAACAAGTGTATTAACTAAATTTGTGGGTTCTGTTTTTTAAAATATGCAAGAACAAAAGGGTAAAGATCAAGAGACAAATGGTGAACAGACTCACTACAGAACAGAACACTGAACCAGCACATTAATGGCTGAAATAGTATTCTAGAGAGAGAGAGAAGAGGAGAACGAAAATGGGGAAACCTTCAATTCTCTGAAGGAGTTTCTTCACTTTATGCTTACATCCATCACAATGTATGTTCACTTTGAGAACACAAGTCTGTAAAATCAAAAACCCAAAATAAGAAAAAGGCCCAAAACAGAACAAAAACAAAAGCACATTCAGAAAGGAAAATGAGACTTCAAGAAAAATAAAATAAAGAGTGCTTAATACCTGGATCTTGAGGAGCTTAAAGTCTTCATTTTTAGTCATTTTGTTTTTAAGCTCGAATTGGAATGGAAGATCTTCAACAAAAAAAAGGCTAAAAGGGAACTAATTGAGTGTAATTTGAGGGAGACTAAAGGGGCCGTTTGGCATGTGAGCTTCTACTCTTCGTTTTCTTCTTCAGGATGTCCTCAGAAACAAACAAGGCAGAAGAAGCAGATGGGTTTTGAGACTAGACGTTACCAAGCAGTGTAAATACAAAAATGAATGTCAGTCGCATACACAGAGTGATGGAGAGAGAGATTGTGGATTCTGGACTGATGTGACTTAAAGTTAAATAACAGGAGTTCCCGATTGGTAGGATTCAATCCAGTTTAATAATTTTTTTTATAAGCATGGATTGCCAATTGAATCCTAATCTAATCGACCCATACCAAATAGTTCATTTTTTAAACACGTCAATTAATTTGGGTTACCTTTGGTTGGAAGAATGAAAAAGAAAAAAAAAAATTATTATTTAATCTTTATTTCTTAGATCACGTAAAAAAAAAAAAAAATTGTCCTTGATAATGAACAACCTTGATTCTTCTGAATAGACAAATATACCGTTCGTATATATAATGAACAACCTTGATACAACTTATTTATTCAATCATTTCAGTTAACGTTCAATCTCTCACACTCTATCCTCTCTCTCCCCTCTCTAAACCCTAGCCTTTCTCCAAACCCACCCTTTCTTCACCGAAATGTCTGTCTTTCTCTCTCCAGCTTTCTCTCTTCCTTTTCTCTATCTCACGGCGGAAGCTACGATGAACATCGGCAAAACCCTAATCTCAGATCTAGTGGTGGGCTTGCAGCGGCAGCTACAGACAAAGACAACAAAATGGAGCTCGTATCCTCCATGGCTATGGCGTCTCGAACCCTTCTCTCGTCTCATTTACGAGAGAAGTATATATTTACCGCCGGTAGCCATACTCGTCGAAGATCTATTGCAGACAACGCAAGAGAAAATGGATTCCGGTCGTTTTTTCCTCAACCCCTCCTGCCATGGCAACATGTTATTCCTCGGGAATGCAAAAAAACATTTATCGAGGTCTGAAACTTACTCCTCTGATTTTTTATCCTGTATTCCTGATATATAGATCTAAAAGAATCATCCTTTTTTTTTCGTTTTTGTAACGACCTAGCTTCCCAGAGCCGCCACGTAATTTTTTCCTTTGGAGAATTAACACTAAACCGAATAACAAATAATTTATCTCGTATAAATCTGATAAATTTTACAAACTACGGTGAGAATTATAATTATCGATTTATCGTGAAATAGGAAATATCTTATTACAAAAAAAAAAAAAAAAAAAAAGTAACTAAATTTCTAATCCCAATTTTATCGACAATACTAATATGTCCAAATAGAAACCAAAGGGGTCAAGCAAAATTTCTGTCAAACTTCAGGGGAGCAAAACGTCAAATGGAGACACAGATCCCATGTTGATTCTTTTATTTGAGTCAATTAAGTGGATTATTCCATGCAACTATTCAAGATGTCAAAGAGAAAAAATAGTTTTGAACTACCCAACGGAGAAACAAAGTAAAAAAAAAAAACTATCTCCATAATAAGTCAATAATAAATAACTATTTTATAATGATCAATATTTTATTTAATCAAAATCTAAGAAATTTTTCTAACTACTGTCACGACCCGTCTCGGACACCTGTCATCCCAGGACCAGCGTGATGACAATATGAAATCACTTGTTTCATTTTTATCTTCTTATACATTACATAATTACATAAATGTTCTATACAATTTCAACAATTACAACATGTACATAATCTTTCACTATCTTATTGTTCATCTCTGTCAACTCAACTCAAATATTTCCCAGATGACTCCACCTAATGCCAGTAGGGGACCGTTTCCTAAAGGATTTACCTGCGAGTGTACTGCCTTCTTAGTAAAAACCATTTTTAACATAATAATAACACATTCTAAATAATATAACATTCATATAGATCAAGCGTAAATATATGTATATCCACCACACAGTTGATAAAACCTCCAATATCAAAATAACAGTGTAAATAAGTTTGCAAACACCATAATCAATAATAAATCATCCAATATATATATAAAACACCCCAACTCAAAACACACATCTCAATCTCATACCCACCGGCTAAGTCATAGTGATCGTTTTAACCTCACGATCGAGAGTTGTAACAGTACCGTAACCATCCGTAGGATATGCCTTCCTAGCGGACCTAACTGCGCAGATCACCGCCAACCGGACGTCTCTGGAGGCCAATAATATAAATCACCATATAACGTCAATCACCATATAGTAAATATCCATCTGCCAAACCACCCTCCGGACAGATCATAATATAAACTATGGCATAGTCCATTCAATACTATTATCACCAAATCACAAATAATTATCCCTCTGCCAGACCACCCTCCGGACAGACCATAATAATAATCACCATTTCAATAATATCGACAAAAACACCAATTCATCAATACCGTTAAAATCACCCTTGTCCACCTCTTTTTAACAAAACCCACTTTTAATTTAAAAATCATGTTTTTCCCACCTTTTTATTAAAACTACCAAATCCAATAGATTATTTATAAAGTCTTTCTTTTTAAATCCAAACATTTCAATGGAAATCCATTTTACCAACTCACCCACAACTGGCTTGATCCATATCATTTATAAAATCCATACAGTTAAATAAACACATATCTCATCATATTTATATGAAAATAGTTTGGCAAGAAGGGTAATACACTCACCTGATATTCGCTTCCGTAAACTTTAACCGACTATCCCCTATTCGAACTCCGATGCCTGCGAACCTAACGGTGACAGGGCCTAAATTAATATTTTTGTATAAAAACAAACTAATCATGCCATGAAATCCTAATTTCCTTAATTTCCTATTTTCCATCTTTTTATTACAAAATATAACTATTCAACTAGTATCATTTCGTTACGGTTTACTATTTATAAACTCTGTTCTTATAAACAATCTCGGGATTTATTATTTTCATTTTATTACTCTAAGGTTAGAAAAACTAAATTTAGAATTTACAAAATAAATTAGAAAGGTTACTCGTTCCGAACCGATCGTGGATTTCCCTAAAATTACATGTATTTTCTAATTCTGCTCCCCACCGCCTAAGCGACGTCACACCGTCTAAGTGAACGAGTGACTGCTTCTCCCTTTCTCTCAACTACACACTGCATTTTTATCGCCTGAGCGAAAATCCACCGCTTAGGCGGTAAACGTCTTTTTCCTTCTGCTCTGTTTTGAGATTTCAGTCGCTACCTTCTCTCTCCTCACCTCGCCAACTTCGATCATCCCCAAACACTCACAACGGCTGCTGAACACCAACAACTTCACACTACCAGACCAATTACACGCACACACACAACAAAGCACACACACACACAAATGCATGACAAAACCCACACCGGCAAACCATACGCATACCCACACGATCATCGGTGACCCAACCGACGAACGGCATACCCGCATATATACTGTGGAACATACTCACACACACTCCCTTCACTGCCGACGACGATTACCGGAAGAACAACACCGCCGAACTGCTTCCTCTCTCTCTTTCGTTTTTCTGTTTCTGTATTCTTTCAGCCAACCAACGGTCACACATACACATACACACCACCGGACGACTAAGCGACACCAAACTCTCCTACACCGTCGGCTGTTAACCAGCCACGCCACCAACCACCTTCACTGCCGGAGGAACACCCGAACAACACCCACACACTCGCCGAACGTCAATGACGAACAGCGACGCCACACCGTCGATCATCCTTCACCGATCACACACACACATGCTCGCCGGAGATTGAACAGCATAGAACACACATACTCACACAGTACTCACGTCGGAACACACACACAATCACCTCGGAGCACCACCGAACGGATAACCGCAGATCTCCAGTAAACCATAATACCGCTGACGACGACACGATCAACCGACCACCACGTTGAACGTATACATATATATATATATATACACATATAATATATAGGTATATGTATGAGAGCCCACCCAGCCGGACAGCCCCCATACCTCTACCCATCCTCAATTTACCCACTCCCAACTTTCTATATATATATATATATATAAGATATTTTTATAATATTATGCAAGCCTCCCCTTATATTATGTTGTGGTAGAAATTAAACCCAAAAGTATGTTTTAATGTTTTTTTTTTTTTTTTTAAATTCAAAACAATCCCTTAAAATTTTAATTCACATAATTAATATTGCAGTCCACCCCGACATTTCCAAAATATTTTAAAACGCGACTTAAATTATTCTTATATGAAAAGTCGGGGTCTTACAACTACGACGGTAATTATAACTATCGAATTGTCGAGTCGATTTTACAACAGGAATTAATAAATATAATTATTACAAATTAAAATTCAACTAAAATTTCTATCTACGTTTCCCTCTCGCCGACCCCGCAATTAAAACTCTGGGGTTGTGAGCCAACGCTCAGTAGAACTTCAACCTCTCTAATACGTGCATTTAATTAATATAACAAATAAAGCACCTTGTCATGATTTTCACATAATTTTCATATAGTCATAATTATTTCATAAAATTTAACAGTTAAAATTCACACAATAGAAAAACTAAATACATATATTAAAAGAGTAAGAAATTCTACCTGAAATCCGAATCGAAATC
This sequence comes from Eucommia ulmoides, assembly GCA_016647705.1. NCBI lineage: Eukaryota > Viridiplantae > Streptophyta > Magnoliopsida > Garryales > Eucommiaceae > Eucommia > Eucommia ulmoides. The sequence continues at coordinate 9,644,728 of CM028333.1, read as the reverse complement.
GCAACAGTGTGAATTTTATTTTTTTCCTCTTTTGATCTTTTATTTTTATTCTCCTATTTTTTTTATTTTTTTTTTGTCACACTGTTCTCGCAAAAATGTCCCTCCCCCATCTGTATTTTTTTTTTCATATCCCCTTGTATCAGTCTTCTCTATATCCTCATAACGATAACTTGGTCACTTCCTTTACTTATTATTATTATTATTATTATTATTATTATTATATATAACAACACATGCAAAACGCGACCTATTGATCACTTATCATTTACTTATTATTATTATTATTATTATTATTATTATTATTATTATTATTATATTACATAAAACATGATGACTTTTTGGCTGACTAGGATAAACTTATGACTAGGACAAAAAATATGACTAGAACAAACAAAATTGCTGACGAGGCTAAATAAATTTGATGACTAGGACAAACATAAAGAAATTAACTCAATTTTGGACAAATGATTAACTCATTTCCTTAATTAAAAAAATTAATAATTAATTAACCTTTGAATTAAACTTTAATTACTTCCATAAATAAATATTTTTTTTTTTTTAATTTTTAAACATCTTAATTAACTTTTTTCATTCCTTTTTCATTGCAGTTGAGGGATTCGCTCAATTTTTTTAATTTTTTTTTACCCTGTTTTTTTTTTTTTTTTTTTTTTGTCATTATAATTCCTTATTCATTTCCTAATTTCTTGAATGCCCAGTAATTGCTCTCTCTTTCCATCGCCATGAGAAATTCAAAGAAATTGTGTTGGCTTGCTCATGAGGACCATCTTCCATATGTAATTTGATCTAAAACCCAATGTTGATGCTCGCGCCGACCTCAAAACCTTCAGGTATGCTCTCTGCCTTACGATTTTATTTTATTTTAAATTTTTGAATTTGGGTTTTAGATTTGAACGTTTAGGGTTTCAAATCTTGAAATTGGAATGGAAAAATCTTGCAGTCTCATCACCACTGCCATCAAATTGGGTTTTAGATATTGAATTTGTTTATATTTGCCATATGAATTTGTTCATATTTAAACCAAGCTCCAACCTTTTAATCATTTGTTTTTCATTTTTTTATGTGATTAATTTTTTCTTTGGGTTTGGAATTTTAGGATGCAAGCAAGTTAATGATGGTTGTCATCCCTGTTGCTGATTTCGGTGGAGCTTTGGTGAAAGTTGTCGCCAAGTACTTGGGTCAGTCTACTTAATTAGTGTTTTTATTTGTTCCCAAATTTTGGTTTTTGTTCTATTCTTAAGAATTGGGTAAAAAACAAGAACATATTTTTCATTCCCATATTTCTGTTTTTGTTCTTACCTTTTTTGGGAATAGAAACACTAAACAAATGCCGTCTTACTGTTTCTACTTCCCTTTTTTTGTTTGTGTTTCCAACAAAATAAAAATAAAAAATTGAGGCAAAAAATAAAAATCCAGGAAGAAAATTAAAAAACGTTTCAATTCTTTTCCAGAATTTGCCAATTATTCAATTTTTAAGGGACAAAGTGCAAGAAAACAAATACAACACGAAGAAGAAAAAGCCGTCTCCATCTTATGTACTGTAGTGCAAAGATCACTTCAGTCGCTCCACCATGGTCTACCACAACTTGCAGTATCTTCATACGAAAGGCAATTAGAATACTTTTATTTATTAGTTTTCCATTTTTGTTAATCTCTCATTTTTTCTTTGATTTTCCTAACAAATATATTCATAGATTTGATTTCATTTCTTAGTTTTTTGATCTATTAAGAAATTGAATATTAATGTTTTCATAAATTCTAATAAACAGGATTAAAAATGAAATAATAATTTAATTTTGAATTTTTTATTGATTAGACAAATTATATATTTTTTATCCTCCTATTTGCTATTTGTTTTTTTATGTGGCCCTGCAATTTTATTTTATTTTCAATGTAATCCTTTTTTTTGTTGCCAATTTTTTGTAACCCTTTTATCAAATAATAATGTTAATTTGGACGGATTTTAGCACGTGAGATGCACGTGCTATATTATATGGGTAATTTTATTTTTTATTTTTTATTATGAGTTCTTCGAAAGTATTTTGAGGATAAAAATGGTGATGAAGGTGAAGATGATTTACTTTAGTAGTAGTAGCAGGAGGAAGAGTATGTCAATGAAGCAATTCCATGTGTTCTTTTATGGCTGTTGAGTGCTTGACTGGAGGAAAAAAGACAGAAACAAATAGGGTTCTGGTGAATCTTCTCTTCCATCACTGACTCTGCATTCGTCATTGTTGGACCTCCGAGCTCCTCTGTTTCTTTCGCCATTAGAATGTTGTGTAAACATAGGAGATTATATATATAAAAAAAATAGGTTCAATTTCTTTTACACCCGTGCCTTCAGGCACGGGTTATACGCTAGTATATATATATATATATATATATATATATATATATATATATATATATATTATACGATTCATTTGGTTTCCTTCTTTACGAAGGAAACCATTTGACCTGTTTATTTATTTATTTATTTACCCGAATATCCCCTTAAATAAAGAAAATATTAATTATATCCCCAAACTCTTAAAAGTATATTTTAAATAACTCAATAATCCCAAAACTTCTAAAATCAATTTAAAATAAACATTTAACTCCCAAAAATTATCAAATATTATTTATACCATAAATTCGCAAAACAATCCAAAAATATTAAATTTTTATATAAAGTAATATTTTCAAAAATATAAATTTTTTGGGTATTACAGTTTTTGTTACAGGAGCAGCAAGAACAATGATGAACATGGATAATAAAGAGGATGGCGTTAATAATTACATTTTCAATCCATATTTTAGTTTTAATTTTGATTTTTTAATTTCTTTTTACAAATTAACACTCACCTTCTCTCTCATTCTCAGATCTGGAAATTTTCGATTTGAATTTTTCAGATCTGAAAATCTCAAATCTGAATTTTCAAGTAAACATTTGTTCTATGCAAGAATCGTCGTTCATTAACACACGACAACGAACAACAGTGTAGATGAACAACGAAGAGATTCAGACAGAGGCATCTGGGTTTCCAGATCTAAAAAGTCATGTTAACGTTAAGACATACACAAAAGAACATGAACTCACTGCGCCATTTGTCAGCTTTGTCATCGCTGTTCGTTAGCTCTTTCTCTCTCTCTCACACATTAACGTTAACACACACATACAAAAAAAAAAAAAATGAAAATGCGTTAACGTTAACACAAAAAGACTAAAAAAAAATTGCATTAATGTTAACGAACACCTAACACAAGTTACATAAAACAGTAGATACGGTACAATCATATTGACGTTAATACACAAAATCCCAAAAAATAAAGAGACATAACACACAAGCAGATAAGAAAGATATATTAATGGTAACACACACACAAAAAGAACATAAAAATACACTGACATTAACACAAAGAGGCCCAAAAAAAGTGCATTAACTTTAATGCTCACTCAGCTAAAAAATACAAAATATCACATATAGTGAGTTAATGTTGTCGGCCCAGTGATCTACCCAAGAAGGGAGTGAATTGAGAAGTTTTAAAAAATTACCAAATAATAACACTTCAAAATTCAAATAATTAATTTAATCATAAATTAATTATTATCTCTTTATATTTTCAACAATTAAAATAATCAATTAATCAATTTATCTTGAATTAATTATTATCTTTATAAGGCAGTGAATAAGTATTCAAATCTAAGTGCACACCCAAATAACAAAAAATTAAAAAAAAATATGTAGTACACACCAATATATTCTGGTTCACTAAGCTAATTTTGACTAATCTAGTCCTTTGAGCCCCACGAAGATTCACACCCATTAAATCACTAAGATTATTTTAAATAGGTAGGAACCAAACCTTTACACAATGATTATTTTACAGGCTCAAAATCAACCTTTACAACTTCTTTTTCCCATACTCAGGAATAACCTTTTCTTTTTCTCAAGCTCAAGAATAACCTTATCTTTTTCCCAAACTCAAGAATAACCTTTTTTTTTTTTTAGCTCAAGACTAGCCTAATCCTTTTTATAGACTAAAGATCAAACCAAATTCTTTTTATACCTTAGACTCAAGAATTAAACCTCACAAAAAAACACTCCAAGTATCTTTTTACCTAGTAAGGATTGAACCGTTACAAATTTACTCAAAATAATTCTAGTCAGGAAGAATTACCCCTATCTCTTTTCACGGGAAAAGAGTAACCTAATCTTTTTGTACTTTAGGCAAAGATCAAACCTCAATCTCTTTATCGGAAAAGATTGAAATCAGCTATCCCTGATTAGACACTCCTAATAGTTTATAATCCGCACACAACTCACAAATTACAAAACAAAATCGATAAGTTCTTTTTCCCACTCCGAGCTTCTACCACCTGAGATTAATTTGAACTTAATTAATGTCCCGATATTAGTGATAGAAATAAAATGAGAATTTCAAAATCTGATTTTAATAAAAATGGGTAGCACACAATTTAGCACGTAATTAGATTTTCACAAGAAATTGTTTTAAAATAATTTTCAATCAAACTTAAAGTTCAAGAAAAACGATTTCAAATATCAAAATTCCAAGTAGAAAATAATTATTTCAAACAATAATTAATAGAAAAAACTTGAAACAATCTCACTAGGAATCTACCGAACAAATATAGAATGAATAGCAATTAATCTCAAAATTGGTAGGAGAAATAACCCACAACAAATTTTCTCAAGAACACTTCTCAAGAATAATCTCACAGTATACTCAGAATGATCACTCTCAGAAAGCTCAGAAACTTAATAGCTCTTAAAATTTGATTGACTAGGATTATTAGAATCTTAAAAACGCAAGTCTATTTATATGGAATTGAAACAAATCTTCCAACGGCTAGTTTCCACTTATTATGACATTTAATTGCTCTAATAGACCACTTATATCATTCTGACTCAATCCTAGTATAATTTATTCAATTATAATTTTTAAAATATTCAATTTAGTCCCTCAAATATTTTCTCAATCTCAATTAGATAGGATATAAAGAATTATATGAATTAATTTGAGAAATAATCGAAATATATGAACCATATCTATAGGGATAACAAAATATCAATATCATATCTTAAATACCATCAAATCCCTAATATAACTCTCAGATTCTAACCATAAAACAGCTAGTAACGGTTACTTTTTGGAAAAATTCACGAAATCCTCTAATCCTGAAACCTAATCATCGGTTGACCGACCAAAGTCCATAGATCGACCGATCGATTCAGGTTGTAGCCCAAGCCAAAAATTCAAGCCTGTCGATCGACCGCTGCTCCTTGGTCTATCGACTGAACAATTCTGGATGCTCCCTAGGCCAAATTCCAGTTATGGTAGGTCGACCGCTACTCCTCGGTCTGTCAACCCAACGATTTAGAGAGTTCAACATTTGGCCACAAGTCGACACGTCGGTTGACCGATCGATTCAGAGACTGCAACATTCCCAGCCACTATTTCATCAGTTGACCGATCTTTATTGATCAGTTGATCGATCCTACTAGAACACTTCTTCCAAAATTAATTTTTAACTCAACTCTTTGACGTTTTTGCCCCTTTAATCGATTTTTTTTCTCGATTAACTTAATTGACTCCTTAAATCAATTTTAATATCTAATCGTTCTTAAATCAATATTTATTCTTTAATTTCACATAGAAGCAAATATGTTTAACTAATTAGGATCCTATAAAAAAATATATAATCATAAAATCATTTTTGTGTCGTGTGTGATCCTAATCAGGATATATTAAGAGTAAAAATTAACCTGAGTTGTTTTTTCCAAAATTCTTCAAAATCTTCCGTCTCTTAATGTTCTTTTTTTGTCAGTCTCTTGCATTTAAAATCATCTTCAACAATTTTTTCATGATTAAATCGTCAATGGAACTTTATCACTGGAACACTCAATAAAATTATTAGTTCCACAAAAAATATCAATATTTAATTGTCCATCAAAATTATAAGATCAACAAATGTTAACGCAAACACAAGGGGGCTAAAAAAATGAAGATGTGTTAATGTTAACGCACACAAATAGATAAGGAAAATGTGTTAACGTGAACACACACAAAAAAAATGAAAATACGCTAACGTTAACGTGAAATTCAAATCATAGGCTTGTAATATAGGCAAAGTGTATTACCGAACATTTATGTTAACGTCTTGTTGTATATTTTTATCTTGTTGCATAGGACAAAGTAATAGAATCGTAAATATGAGTGAACAGCTAGAGGTAATATTATGGACCTTTTCCTAAAGATTCTTTATGGCCTGAAAATTTAATAAAAGCTAGTGGAGGTCTGAACTCCAAAAACACCATCTTTGGAGGACAAACAAATTAATTACCCTAAAAAAAGGGGAGTGCATTTGGTTGGGAGCTTTTTATTAAATAATCCTTATTTAAGAGATAGTGTATAAAAAAAAAAAAAAAAAAGGAAAAAACCTTTCAAAAGTCCCAAGAATGGAAATCACCATTTTGTAGAGTCTCATCCTCCTTCACAAAAAAATGACTCTACAAAGTGGTGATTTGTACTCAAAGGACTTCCCAAAAAGATTCCCTAAAAAAACCCAATAAAAAAAATCTCTTGGCCTTTGAACCTCCAAGTACAATTCATTTATTTTTTTGATCATTTACAACCAAAAAAAAAATTGTGAATAGACATATATGCCCTTGTATATATAATAAACAAACCCATATTCACCGTTTAATCTCGCTTTTCCTCTATCCTCTCTCTCTCTCTCTAAACCCTAACATCTCTATCCCAAGAACTAGAGAGGGAATCAAATGGATTTAACAGCTGCTAACATTACCAAACGCCCCACTTCTATCATCTCTCTCTCTCTATAAACCCTAACCTCTATCTATCTCTCTCTAAACCTAACCTCAGATGCGGCGGCGATTGGAGACGAACATCGGCTAGAAATCCAAATCCGAGTCTCCGTTCGTCATTCATGACCACCATCTGAGTCGATGTCTTCTTATTTGTTCGTCATCGATCATCCAGAAGCTGAGATCTGAAACTGACAGTGTTGTTCTCCGTCTTCGTTAGTTATTTCATTGTCGGTCATCCGACAAGTCTACTATTGGTGGCGTTATGACCTACAAAACCGAGAAACATGAGTTTAAGACCTCGTGTGCAATTTTATCAATTTGCTTTGTATCCAACGAATTCTCAGTAAACACCAATGAATTCTCAGTGAACAAGAACGAGCCTCAAATCATTCGTGTCTTGAACTCCGACGAATTCTCAGTTAACACTCGTTTTCACACTTGTTTGGACCATGGGCCAACCAACTCTTGTTACCAAACACTCCTTCAAGGAATGTGACATTACTTACCCTTTTTTTTCGATTTTTCTCCTTCTTTGACAATTGTTTATTCCAAACAATTTCAACAACATTCATAGCATAGGTTTGTGTGGTTCCAGATCTAAAATTGGTGACTTTTTTTTAGGGCAGTAGTGTCAAAGGATCGAAAAAAACGCTCTGAAGTCGATTCAGAAGAGGGCATGTATAATCCAGATCCAAAATTTAATTTATGCTTATACAAAAGTAGTTTTAGATTTTTTTTTTTTTAAACTGTGAGAAAATTGAAATTCAATGTGTAATCCAAATCCAAAATTTCAAATGACTTCGTGATTATGTTCGATATTTTTCTTGTTTAATCTGTTGTTTGTTTGTGAAAATTCAGATTTGGATTTTGTTCTTGGTTAAATTGCGTAAATGTTAACGTATATGTGTTTCTATGTTCGAACATGACACGTAAATATCGATGCAAATGTGTAAACTGAGTTGCTAAGTTAACATTTTGAGTGAACAATTGTGTTTGAATTTTTTTGAGTGAACATTCATGCAATATATTTAGTGAACATTAATTTGAGTTAATTGAAATAGTTTTTTTAATTTTGATCTATTGTTTTTTTGTGAAAATTCAGATCTGGATTTTCAGATCTAATAATTTTGCTGCGTGAATGAAAATTCAAATATAGATTTTGTTATTGGTTAAATTGCATGAATGTTTACGTGTATGTTTTTCTACGTTCAAACATGATACGTAAATGTGTAAACTGAGTTCGTTGAGTTAACAATTTGAGTGAACAATTATTTTGAATTATTTTTAGTGAACATTCATGCAGTATATTGATTGAACATGAATGTAAGTTAACTAAAATAGTATCTTAAAATATTGAGTAAACATTCACATATAATTTTTAAATGAAAATTGAGTGAATTGAAATATTGTTTTGAAATATTAAACAAACAATCACACAGAATATGCGAATAAAAATTAGAATATTAACTGAATATTACGTCAACATTAACATAGTGAAATGTGCATTACTTTAATTAACTTTTAAGCACAACATGGATATGAGATTCAAATTTAATACGGATCGAGAGTGAAATATGTTTTACTTGAACGTTTACGCACAGTTAAAAGGTATTTTGTTGGTGAGATGTATTGCATATTTAAATATAGTTAAAACATTTACACACAATTAAAAGGTATATAGAAAGATGTATTAGTTAAACATTTACGCACAAAATAGAAATGAGATCAAAGCTAACATTTTTAAGATGGACAAGTGTATTTCTAAAGTCATACTGCTTGAACATTTACGCACAAAAAATAAAAATGTATCTTAATTAAACATTTAAGTGTCTGAAAAATGTATTACTTGAAAGTTTATGCATTACTAAAAGGTGAGATTCAAATGTTTACGTTTAGGATTTATGTTAACATTTATTTATCATTTTAAAGTGGATAAAAAAAATCTCCTTACATCATCGTGTAGATATTTTTTGTAGGTTATTTTGATTTTTTTTTCTGAATTTTTCGATTTGTTTTATGCCTGTAAGAAAGGATTTTGCAATAGTGATGTTTTTGTTGCAAATATGGGAAGTTCATTACTTATGTCTTATTGCAAAAGATAAAATGGTAGAATCTATAAATATGAGTGAACAGTTGGAGGTAATATTAGGGAATTTTTTCTACAAACTTTGTGAGAACTAAAAACTTAAATAATTGGGTCAAAGATCTTTTTTCCAATTTTACTATCTTTGGGGGACTATATAATTAATTACCATTTGGTTAGATGAAAAATTAATAGAAAATAAAAAAAAAAAAAAAAAAAAAAAAGGATGAAAATATTTGGTATGGATTAAAAAATGGGGGAAAAAGAAAATAAAAGAAAAATGCATAATTTTTTAAATAATTTTTTTCTACACAAATTTGGGAGGAAAATGAGGGAGAATGAGTAAAATTACAATTATACCCTTCATAATATAATTTTTAATTTATTTTCTATAATATAAGAGGGTAAAATAATAATTACATTAAAGTGAATTATTTTCTCTCTTTTTTTTTTTCTTTCTAACGAAACAACACAAGGGAAAATAAATTTTCTCTTACAATGGATAAAAATATTATCCTCTCATTTTCCTTTTATTTTTCCATCCTTCCAACCAAACGTATCTTGGGAGAAAGGAAAGAAAATTATCCACTTTAATGTAATTTACTATTTTACCTTCATATATTACAAAAAAATAAATAAATTAAAAACTCTATTATCAAGGGGTATAATTATAATTTTATTTATTCTCCACCACTTTCCTTCAATTTTCTCCCAAATTTGTGTTTTAAAAAATTGTGCATGTTTCTTCCTATTTTCTTTTTCCTTCTACTTTCCAATATACCAAACAAAGTTGTTGTTTTTTTTTTCATAATTTTTTTACCCAACTAAACACACCCTTCTTTCGATTCTGTAATAATAACCCTGAAATTGAACCGCGTAACCGTTATTTTTTATCTATATATTTATATGTGCATATATATTATACTTATTTTTATTTATTGACATTTTTACCTCTACTATATATATACACTTCACCTGTACTTTTTGTTTTCTTTTTGGTTGTTTGTTTTTATTGCATGAAAACTTTATGTGTTGAGCTTTCTAATTATGTTTGGAAGATTTATTGTAAGTTTATAACAATTAATGATTGTGTGATTTAGTTTTTTATTTTGTTTGAATTTGTGTTTTATATTTTAATTATGTTTTTGTTTACAATTTTATGAACATATATATATATATATATGCACTAACGCATTTGCGATTTTTCTTTTAGTTTTATATAAAATTAAACTATTCGGTTTAAAAAACTGAGTTAAAAAAAATAGTGGTTTACAATTCGATTTTTGATTTGGTTATATCTAATGGTTTTAGTTTTGGTTTTGATTTTGGTTTTTCGTGAAACCAGACCAAAATCGAACTATTGTCATCCCTAGATATAAGTTTAGTTTAGATTGGCCTCATCTATTAATTTGATAAAAATCCTAATATTCTTATTAGGATTGTATCTTCGACTATCGTCCTTACCACCGATGGTCACTAGACTCTAACAACTACTACTGTTGGTCACTGTCGCGTTCATTGGGCTTTGTTTATTTAGATTTGGTGAAGGATATTTCCGTCGCCCACCAAGGAATACTCACAACCCAGAACGTGGCACAGTGGGGACCCCTACGGAGACCATTTGACTAGTCGACATCTACTACGCATACATACTAGGCTTTTCGACCTCGCAATGACCAATAGACACCCATCTGACCACTACTTAACGATTAGAGCGAGGGCATGGTCGACCTCATTCGTCCCAAACATCGCCTAGCGACTATAGTTTAAAGGGCCTTCCACGGCGTGCTCTGATCCAACCTTCGTCTAGCTGCCACTAACCAAGAATATCGGGTCACCAGTTGAGATCCTATATGCCCATGGGCAGAGCTTGGTCTCCACAAGCTTATGGGCTAACCAACAGGCTCCTCTTCATGGGCCGAAGTTCAAGGCCCACGTGCCTAAGCCATACCATACGTCTCTTCATTTACTATGCACCATATTATCATAATTAATCGTGCTCCAGGTCCTAATTTGGTGGGGGCTAATCTAACTCCACTCTTATAAATAGTAAGGAATTTAATGCTCCAAGTAATGTTTGATTTTCATACTTAGAGCAAATATGTGTCTTTTTTCTCCCGAGCTCTTACCCTCATGTTGGAAGGATTTCGCTGGGCACATCTTGGGGGTCTTTGTGCAAGTGCCAGCTTAGAGATTGAGGACTAAAAGACTTTAACCCTTGACCATTAACATTGGATCGTTCATCGAGCACCCGAACTCTACCTCAGTAAGGAAAATTCATTTGGACGTTGATTGAACCATTTGCGAGTGTTAGCCACTTTTCGACACCAATAAAATTTAACTAATTTTTTTTAGTTACACTAATAGTGGATTTGTTTGGGTGAGAAAATGGATGGATGGAAAATGAACAAGGAAAATATGATTAAAAATGAAAAGAGAAAAAAAAATTGTTTAGTATGAAGGGATAAATGGAGGAAGAGGAAAATAGGAAGAAAAATATCTAATTTACTAAGCAATTTTTTATCCCTACCAATTTTGGAGGAAATGAGATTAAAATTAGGATAATTCTTAAAATGTGTGTGTATATGTGTTTGTGTGTGTGTGTGTGAATGTGTGTATTCTCCTCTTTTTATAATTCTTCAACCAAACAATACTAAAGAAAATAAATATCATTTTCCATGGAATAAAAATGGGTTCTTTTTTTTTTTTTTTTTTTTCATGAACAATCAAGCTCGACTCGAAAAAAACTCGTTCGAACTTGTTTACTAAGGCCCCGTTTGGTTAGTGTTTCTAACCCAATCCAACCCAACAATTCTGAAATTGATTTTTGGGAACGCGTTTGACAAACACAAAACCCAACCCAAAAAATGAGAATTAAAAAATTTTTTTTTTGTCCAACCCAACTCTTCCCAAAACAGGGACATGCTTGGTATTAAATGAATTTTAATGACAGAATCGATTCTCTCTTTTAATTCTCATCCCTGATTATCATAATCCTTCATCCCTGATCAATTCTCATCCCCTATCATCATCCTCTTTGCTCACTCCATTCGTCTTCTCACCATCGTCGTCGTCATGGTCTTTGTCTTCTCGCCACCATCGTCGTCATCATCTTCATCTTCTCTCCATCATCGTCATCGTCTTCATCTCCTCTTCCTCTCCAAGCTTCGTCGTCGTTATCTTCGCTTCACGTCGTTGCCATCGTCGTTTGATAAGTTCTCTCATTCTCTCCGTTTTTTCTCCAGTTCCGAAGTCCAAATATATGAACTTTTCTCTCTCTCCCCTCTGTTTCTCTAGGCCCAAAATCGAAACCCTAGCTTCAAATCCATGTCCTAATCTTCACGAAATCAATTTAGGTTTAGGGTTCATGAAATCGATTTCATTGCTCGATTTCGTCAATTTCGTGGATTTGGTTGTTTAATTTTGTCGATTTCACAAAATTGATTTCGGTTTGAGATTTCTTCATAAAACGTTTTTGATTTTTGATATTTTTTTAGATGAGCTCAAATTTTCAGCTTGTTTGTATGAATTTATGTTGTTTCTGCTGCTCTGATTCTTTGCATTAACTTTGTTTTTTTTTTTTTTGTTAGGATGAAACTCACCTACATTAAATTTGCAACTAGGAATGAAATCTTGATCAACATATCTGCTTTGATCTTCATTTCTTCAGAATTGGGAATTTGGTTGAGGAAAGATATGGTGAGAATTTGGAATTTGGTTGATTTTTGATACTCAACATATCTGATAATTTGGAATTTGGAATCGTGATACTCAGCATATCTACGTTGATTTTTGAGAATTTGGAATTTGGTTGATCTTCATGCCTCAGACGAGCTAGATATGGTGAGGCAGTAATTCAAGAAACACATGCATGAGAAAAATCTAGAGAATATACAAATTTTGCATAAATTTTCTTGGTGTTCTCTACATGCATTTTCTAGGTTGTGTTCCAAGCACATCTAGTAACCAAAAGAGAGATGCAATACCATGTAAAAAGAATTGACAAAGTGAATGGTCATATTATAATAAAATTTACTTATTGTTGGCCCAGTGGAATACCCAAGAGGGGGGTGAATTGGGTAATTAAAAAATTATCAGAATAATACTTCAATAAATCAAATAATTAATTTTAATCCTAATTTAATTGTTACCTTTATATCACAGCGGAATTATATAATCAACTAGATGCACACCAAACAGTAAAAATAAATAAATTAAATATTGCAGCACACCAAAGATTTATACTGGTTCATCATCTTCTTCAATTTTTTGAACTTTTAGCGCCAAGGATTTCCTCTTGCCATTTTTGTTATCATCCTCATATCCTTTAATCATCAATTCATGAGTCATCAAGTTTCCTATGAGATCATCAATTTTATATTTGCCAAGATCCTTGGCTTCCTCGATTGCCGTTACCTTTGACTCCCATATTTTTGTTTAGGACCTTAGGACCTTTCGTATTCTATCCTCCATGGAGTGTGGCTTTCCGAGTTAACTCAAGTTGTTGCATATGTTGTTGAAGCGAGTATACATCTCATGAATTGATTCATTTTCTTCCATCCTGAACAACTCAAAATTTCTCATAAGAGCGTTGATTTTCGACTACTTCACTTGACTTGTCTCTTTGTGGGTAACTTGTAACTTATCCCACATCTCCTTTGCAGATTTGCAACCTGAAACTCTAGAATATTCATTAGTATCTAAAGAGCAAAATAGAATATTAATAGTTTGAGAGTTAATAGAGAGTTTCTGCTTATTGGAAGCAGTTAGTTGTTCCTTCTTCTTCTCAACTCCATTTTTTCTTGGAATAAATGGACCATCCTCGATTGTTAGCCACACATTGTAATTTATAGCTTGAAGAAAGACTATCATCTTGTCTTTCCAAAATGAGTAGCTTTCACCTGCAAACAAAGGTGGTCGGTGCATAGACTACTCCTCAATTAGTGTGCCTATTATGTGCGTCATGTGATCTTAGTTAGCTAAAAATATCGAGCTAAACCAGCTCTGATACCGATTGTTGGCCCAGTGGAATACCTAAGAGGGGGTGAATTGGGTAATTAAAAAATTATCAGAATAATACTTCAATAAATCAAATAATTAATTTTAATCTTAAATTAATTAATATTTTTATATCACAACGGAATTATATAATTAACTAGATGCACACCAAATAGCAAAAATAAACAAATTAAATATTACAGCAGAGCAGAGATTTATACTGGTTCACCAAGCTACTCTTGACTAATCCAGTCCCCCGAGCCCCATGGAGAGTTGCACCTACTAATACTCACGATCTTTTTAAAGGTAGAAACTAAACCTTCACAACAATTCTTTTACAGGCTCAGAATCAACCTTTACAAAATCCTTTTCCTAGCCTAAGGAATAACCTCTACTTTTTACAAGTTAAAGAATAACCTAATTCTTTTTAGCACTTACACAAAAGAATCAAAACCTCACCAACACTCTAAATATCTTTTTACCTGGTAAGGATTGAACCGTTACAAAATTCACTTAAAATTTAATTCTATTCAGGAAGAATTACTACCTCAATCTTTTTACAGAAAAAGACTGAAAACCGGCTATCCCTGAGTAAATACCCCCCAACAGAATTTAATCCGTCACACTACTCACCAATACAAATTGATACGCAAATTATCTCACTCAGAGCTTCTACTACCCTAGATAAATTAAAACTCGATTAATATCCCAAATCTAGTGATAGAAAAGTGTGAGATTGAAAATCTAATTTTTAAAAAAATATGGGTAGCAAATAATTGAACACGTAATCAGATTCAAGAAATTGTTTATAAAATATTTTCTTCAATAAAGAATCAAACACAATTTCTAAAGATCAATTTCCAAATTTAAACAAGTAATGCACAAATAGAAAATAATTGAAAATATCTCACCCGGAATTCACAGAAAAAATAAATAGAACAATGATACTTCAGATCTAGTAGCAACAAAGATTACTAGTAATAATTCTCAGGATCGTCTCTTAGAATAGCTCTCACAAAATCTCTGAAAAGATAACTCTTAGAACAACACAATATGATCTTATCTCTTTTAAGCTTACTTCTCTTGATTAATGATATATGAAAAGCGCAAGTCTATATATATGAAAAATAAATCAGTTCTCTAATGGCTAGTTCCCATGTGTCATGACACTTAAATGCTCTCTTAGACCCCATATATCATTATAACTTCATTTTGGTTCAATTCAATTAATTATAGATTTTAAAACTTTTAATTAAGTCCCTCAAATATTTCTCAATCTCAATTAGAATAGAATAGAAACAATTTCATGTACCAAATTGAGAAATATTAAAACTTAATGAACCAACTTAATAGGATTTAAATAATAGATGAAACATATATTAAATATCAATAAATCACTTAAATCTCTCTCAAATCTCAACCAAAAATGGCTACTTTTAGATATGATTTCGGAATGCACAGAATCCTGAAACAGCGCTCTCAGTCGACCGACTAGTCAACTGCTAGATTTAGGATCAAAGCTGTTGCATTCATCGGTCGACCTATCTGTCAACTTGGAGATTCAGAGAGTTTGATTTACCTTCACCGATCGGCTTACCTGTCGACTTAGAGATATAAAGAGTTCAACTTCTCTTCACCGGTCGACCTGCCTATCGGCTTTGAGATATAAAAAGTTCATGATGCTTTGTCTGGTCGACTGACCAATCAACTTATATATGTTGGATCTCTTTTCTAAACTCATTTTTAACTCATTCTCTTTTACGTTTTCGCCCCTTTAACCATGTTATTTTCCAAATAAGCTCTACTAACTTCTTAAATTCCATTTTAGTCAATTATAAATATTTCTTTTCAAATACACATAGGAGCAAATAATTTCATCTTATCAAAACACACAAAAACAATAAAAATAAAAAATAAAAATGTGTCGTGTGTGTGTTCCTAATTTGGATATTAAGAGTTGAAATTCACTTGAGTTGGTTTCTCTAATTTTTTCAAACTCTTAATTCTTTATCATCTTTGACATTATCATTTAGCATCCATTTATAAATTTGTCATTGCATCTTCATCACATGAACTTAATTAACTGAAATACTTGAACAAACCATTAGTTCCATCAAAACATCCACACTTAATTGTTCATCAAAATCTTAGGATCAACACTTACGATCATGATTCATTTAATAAATTTTTGCAATAGAAGGTAAGGAATTGTCTAATGAATTTTTTTTTTTTGCAATAGAAGATGGTAAATTTAGTGTAATTTGATATTTTTAATCATACATTTAATATATATATATATATATATATAAACTATTGTTGTGAAAATAATTCCAGAATAATTTGTTACCAAACGCAATTATGTTCCCCGCACAAAATAAAATTATGTCGTTACTAAACGCAATTCTGTTTCAAGAAGTAAACAAAATTTTCAATTCAACTCAACTCAACTCATCCCAGATGGGTTCAGAAAAGTGGGAACACTAACCAAATATCACCTAAAATAAATGAATCGAGCTCGTGCTCCAAAAAGTGTTCGTTTAATAAACGAGCCGAGCTTGTTCGCGAGTTACTCGTTTTTTGTTTGCCAACAAAGCCAAAATAAGATGAGCTTATTCGCGAGTATGTTCGCAAACAATAAAATATTTTTTTATTAATAATATATATACATATATATACCTGTTTATTAATTATACACTAGGATTTCATTCATTTCCCAATTCCCACTTTCTTAGCCCTCGTGACTCTCTCATTTCCATCGACTCTTATCCATCTCCGATTCACTTCTCTATCTCCATCTCCTGTCATTCATCCGTGCTTCACCGCCGCTTAGCCTTGTTTCGCTGTCGATCTTTGCTATCGCTGCCATGCAACCCTACTTTGTTGCCGCTCATACTCATAATGTCGATTTGCTCAACCTTGTCAAGCTACAACCCTAATATTGGCTCCTGCGTTTGCTAACGAAGTGTCTACCTTCTCCAATGCCGAGCTTGGGCAAACCAAACAAATCTCTACCTTCGTCAAACATATTTGGCTTCAAGGAACAAATTTGGTACACACATTCTCTCTCTCGACTTCTACTTTCTTTATGCTTTGAATCATGCTCATACGTCGTAAGAATTGAACTGAATGCTTCTTTCTCTTGTGTTTCAATTACAAATGTTTGTGCATTTGCTATTTTGCTACACTGATTTCATGAAAAACATAATTATTTACAAGTTCATGGCTTATTTAATGGAATCTATTGACTCTAGAGTTTCTAGATGCTAGGTTGCATTGTCCAAGAGAAACATAACATATAATTATGTTCTATTAGTTAAGAGCATGTTGCATGAACTTGCTAACCCTTTAGAACATTACTGACAGTTTGGATATGGTTTGTATACACCGAGTGCTATATAGATAATTGATTTATGTCCACAATTAGTTAAGTAGTAGTACATATTGATTTATGTCCTTATTTTTTATATATAGAAGTTGATTCATACTTCTTCCCAAAGATTAAATTTGAAGAGTTTTTATTTTTATTTTTTTAGTATTATTGTCGATTATGATTCGTATCTTTTTCTTTGAAGAGGATGTCATTTGAAAATTCAACATCATCTCCAGTTAGTCTTCAAGACGATGAAGAAGAAGACGCCCAAAGCCAAGAGGATAATGAAAATTATTTGGGAGTGGAAGACAATGATCCTAAGAGAATGTTGGAGGATCTTCATGAAAATGCATATAAGAGGAAGCCTAGGAAGATGACCTCTACAGTTTTAGAGGACATGGAAGCATTCACAGATGAAGGGGTAAAAAAAAACAAAGTATAATATTTGCAAATCCGTTTTATTTGTCCTTTAATTAGGTGCCACAACTCAACTGTGATGACATTTGACATCGTGTTTGCAAAATAAAAAGGTTGCATCTGGGAGTAAGACTCAAATTACTCTAACATTTAGCGCAAGTGATGTTGTAACTACTGTTGTTTCTTTTAAATATGATCATGCTAAAATAAGAGAACTTGTAGCACATATGGTACTTGCCCATTAATATTCTTTTAATCATATGGAGTATATTGTGTTTAACAAATTCATGAGAGCGTGCAAACCATTTTGGGACAAGATATCACGACTTACGGTTAAGAATGATTGCAATTCTACTTATGAGATTGAGAAAAAAAAAGTTAAAAATCTTAGTGAAAGATATGAATAAGGTTAGTATTACTACTAATTTGTGCAAACTTTGGGGCAAACTATACAATATATGGTTGTTACTCGTCATTTTATAGATGCCAACTGAAAATTACAAAAACATGTGATAAATTTTTGTAACATTCTTCCTTCTTAGAGTAAGATTGTTATTGCCGATGCTCTTACCAATTGTTTAGTAGGGTGGGGACTTGAAAATAAAATGTGTACTGTTACAGTGGATAATGCTTCATATAATGATGCTGCAGTTGGGTTTTTAAAATCAAATTTTGCATTGAGAAGGAATTTGTTTTTTGTCGCAAGTTTTTTCATGTACGTTGTTGTGCACATATACTTAATATTCTAATGCAACATGGGTTGAATCAAATTGATGATATTGTCAAGTGTGGCAATTAAGTATTTGTCACATTCTGAAACTCGCCTTAATAAGTTCGATGAAATAGCGAAACAATCACTATTGCATTCAAGAAAATTCATATTGGATTGCCCAACTAAATGGAATGGAACTTATTTGATGTTAGCTTCTACATCGAAGTATAAAGAAGTTTTCCCTAGGTATCGAGACGAGATCCTATGTTTTCTTATGTACCTAGTAATCACAATTGGGTTAAAGTGGATCAATTGTGTCAATTTTTAGGTATTTTCAATGAAATAACCAACATCATATTAAGATATGATTATTCAACATCCAATTTATTTCTTCCTGAGATATGAAGGATAAAAGAAACATTGAATGAAAAAATTGGTAAGGGTTGAGTTTATGAGGGCAATTGATAGGTGAAATTTATCTATTTATTCTCAAGTCGGTTTTGGTAGTTTTTGAGTATTTTATAGCATTTTAATATGTTTTAATACATTTTTATGTGTTTTTGTATAAATCAGGTGTTTAGGACGAAAATGAGCTAAAACGAGTGAAAATCAAGCTAATCGGTAGAACGGCGGTGGAAGAACGGTGAAAAATTGAGCAAAAAGGCTAAATATGCAACTGCAGCCCACCGTTGCAACGGTGAAACAATAGGATGCTCAATTTCACTCTATATATCCACTGCTGCAGCGGTAAAACAACAGAGTGCACCACCGTTATAGCGATCAAGCCACCACTACAGCGGTGACCACTACCGACATACCCATCGTTGCAGCGGTGAATCCTGCACCTATAAAGTGCATTTTTTTAGATATTTTTGTTCCCATATCCTTCATCCCTCTCTCATTTTCGGCCATCAAACCTCATTAGAGGATAGATAGGAGAGTTGAGAGATTTTGGGAAGAGCTCAACCAAACTAAAGGAGAAGAACACCAAGCGAAGAAGGAGAAACGCTCTCGAAGTAGTTTTAGCGTCGGATCTTCGGATAACGGCTAAGTTCCTTCGTTTCTTTCTTTATTTCTTAACTTTGGTAGTTTGTTTGAGTATGTTTAGCTCGTTTGTTATTGTATATACGGTTATGGCCATTAGTTAAATATGGATTATCTATGAGATTAATATAGTTTATGAAAATATCGTTTATTTGAATTGTGTTTCTTTAACAGTTGTTTTTTGCTATTCGATTGTGTTTACCGTTCTTGTATTTCCATTATATGCTTGTTTAGATATATTGAGAAATCGGGGTTTAACACTCGGGAGAGGTAACCCCGAATTCAGACTAGAATTTAAACACAGCGCAACGATCTAATAACCCGGGAGGGAGTTAGAAAGTGTGCAATCCATGACGTTAGGGCAAGACACAAGTGACTATGTGTTCTAAAAAACGCTAAAGGGGGACTTCGGCGTTAACGCGAAGTCACATATTCATTCACTTTACACTCGGGAAGAGTGAATGAGTTTACGATACTGAGATTGTTGGATAGGTCGAATACCGTTATTATTAACTAAACGAAACCAAACACGTTTAAGTAAGTTAATCCCTAGATAATCCATTACCCTAAACGTCTCAATATAGTATAAGTAGTGTAATTAGATTAATTAGTATTTTAGTTTAGTATTTATATTTATAAACAAAACATATTTTTATCGTTTAAATAAAGTTAGGTTACGATAATTACGGTACTCAATGATAATTTCAACCAATCCATGTAGATACGACAACCTTAACTCTTCCAATCTATAATAAAACTTGACATGTATACTTGCGGTGAAAGTAGTGACGTATTCACGCGCTATCAAGTTTTTGGCGCCATTGCTAGGGATTGTGTTTTAAATTATTGTTGATATTGTAAGTAAATAACTTGATTTTAGTTTAGGCATTTCTTTTGTTTATAATTTTTGTTTCGTAATTTTGTTTTTCATGTAGGGTACTTGAAGATCCTAGATCAACAAGTATTATTGCATTTTTTTCAACGAGATTCTGAGCCGTTTTATTATGCTTGGGAGCGATACAAGGAGTTTCTCAATCGGTTTCCAAATCATGGTTTCCCGAGGGAGTATCAATTACTGAATTTTCTCGATAGGCTACAAGTCGCAACTAGAATATAGGAGGAAAGAGAAAATGGTACCGCCTCTTTCTACAACCTAACCGCAGATGAAGCCCTTTGGTCGTTGGAGAAATTGACGGGTTTTGATTATCAAAGTTGGAATTATTTACCAAGTTACTAAAGCTTGGGGGATTGTTTCAACACTTCGACACCATGGATTGATATCCCGGACCAACATATGGAGTCATCCCCTACCCTAGAAGATGTGTTTGCCACAGTTATGGGGGAAACTCAAATTATCTTAAGGGAAACAAATGACCGGATCAATGAGCACGAGGATCGTCTAGACAATATTGAGATGGTCTGCGTCGAAATTGATGTGACAGTAACGTCTCTTCAGACACAAATCAGTCAGCTTATCTGCTATATTGAGGTTGAGTCAAAAGCGGTGACACTGAGAGAAGCAAATGTCACTTCCTTATGTGAAAGCCACCATGAGGAACCGAATGCAACCGGAAGGTATTTGGGTGAGAACGTAGACAATCATGCTAATATTGAGATAACCCAAGTATGGATTGGTAATGAAGAATCATATGTTAATAGTTGTGATTTTTTAACGTTTGAATTCCAATTGGTGATGCCTCCCCCGATCCAAGACGATCACATATATGAGAATCCGATATAGCTCACCTATCCTACCCAGTTTCTAGCTCAGTACATTCAAGCTCCCCATGCACAAAATCCGAAGAAGAATCGAGTTGAAAGATCGATCCAAACAATGCCAATTCTCGCTAGTCTTGAGGGCGTACTAAATCAAGACCCATACGTAGTATTGTATAACACTTACTATGGGCGGAATGTAAGACCTTGGCTTTTATTGAAGTCGTATTTTATAATATTTCGAAAAAAAAAGGGGGTGAAGGGCATTAATTATTTGATTTAAAATTTTAAGGGTTAATTGGTAATGTTCAAACTAGTAAAATTAGAAATTTGGGCTTAATTAATAACTTAACAAAAATTGAGGGGGGACTTAGATAATTTAAATAAAACAATAATTTAAAAAAATGACATCATCTCATCAGGACCCATGTTCAGGCGACTGACGGTGGCGCGATTCTCATATCGACGACGACGTGTAATCAAATGGAGAGATGGAGAGACACGCGGCTGATCGTTCGTGCATATATATATATATATATACTCATGCACATATACGGGGAGGGAGGTGGAGCAAAAAAAAAAAAAAAAAAACAGTGAACCGTAGAGAGAGAGAGACCGCCGGTACCGAAAAAAAACAAAGAAAGAGAGGGATCGCCAGTGGGTGTTCCTTAGATTGGCCGATCGATCGTATTCAGTGCATGTAAACTGTGTGTGTGTGTTCTTTAGTGTCGTCGGTGTGTGTGTGCGCGCGCAGACGGCGAGGATGATCGGCGATCGTCACGGTGTCGTCGCCGGTGAGTGGGAGTATGGGTTTCGGTTGTGTAGGTAGGTGTTCAGTTCTGGGTACGTGATCAGGGGTGTGTGTGTGTGTTTTCTGTGTGTATATAGTCAGTATTGGTGGTCATCTCCGGAGTGGAGAATAGAGAGAGAGGGGGGTGCCGTCGGCTTCAGCGGCATGAGTTTGGCCGACGGTGGTGGCGGTGATCGGGAGTTTGTGTGTGTATGTTATTTTTGGAGGTCCGGTGGTGTGAGGTTGTGGGGGGTCTGGTGGTCGGAGCAGTGTTCAGCGGCCGATCCCCAATGCCGGACGCAGGCGCAGACAAGGAAGAAGAAGCGAGTAAAAAAAAAAGAAGAAATTACAAAAACAACCCCAATAAAATTCAAAATTCATCCCATGGCCCGTGAACGTTTCGGAACAGGTAACATTTTTATCGGACACTATTATCGATTAAATTAAATTGTTGAGCATTAAGATTTTTTGCATTCGTAATAGTAATTGTCGTGATCGTGATAACATTTTTATAATCGCTAATTTTAATAAACTAGTACAGTAAACTTAACAGAGCGAAATTAAACGAATAATAATTTTTGTAATGAAATGTGGGGAATTATGGAAAATTAGGACCTGCATTAATCTAATTAGTTTTTTAAATACGATATTAATTTAGGCCCTATTACTATTAGGTTCACAGGCACCGGAGTTTCGGTAGATAGTAGTCAGTAAAAGCTTTTGGGAACGGATCACAAGGTGAGTATACTGTCTTCTTGCCAAATTATTTTCATGTAAAATGGTCGTACTGGGACTAAATGATTTTATAAGACAATATGGATCAAGCAGGTTTTAGGATGAGTGAGTAAAAATGAATTTTCGTGAGATTACAATAGTTTTCGAAAGAAAGTTAAGAATGATTTTCATTGGATTCGGTAGTTTAAAAAGAGAGTGGAAAAATGGTTTTGGTAAAAATCAGACGTTTTTAAAGTAAGAGAAATATATGATTTGGGGATTAAAAATCAGTTTTGGAAATAGAAAGTAATGGTTGAGATTTGTCGATATTGATTAGACGATAATATTGGTTTGTGAATTAATGATGACGTTATTAATTTAACAATGCTATGGTATTTATCTGCTTCGGCAGAGTGCTGTTATCCGCTTCGGCGGAGTGATGTTTATCTGCTTTGGTATAGTGATGTTAAACGTTTATACTGCGTAGTGATTATTCGCTTCGGCGGAGTGATGGGTGTTCGTAGGAAGGCATATCCTACAGATGGTACGGTACCGTTGCAAATTCCCGATCGTGAGGTTAAAACGATCATTAGGGTTGGCCAGCGTGTGTGTTTGAGAGGATGTTTTGAGATGTGGTATTTTGCTTATACTGGATGATTTATTATGGTGATTGGCATGATTCGTATACTAAATGGTTTTGCATGGAACTTATATATAGTGCTTTATTCTCACTGCTAATATTATGAAAACTTTTGCGAGCTACATAATGTTTACATATTTAAGTTTGATCCATTTAGAT
The DNA here is from genome assembly GCA_016647705.1 of Eucommia ulmoides. Classification (NCBI taxonomy): domain Eukaryota; kingdom Viridiplantae; phylum Streptophyta; class Magnoliopsida; order Garryales; family Eucommiaceae; genus Eucommia; species Eucommia ulmoides. The sequence goes on along the minus strand of CM028333.1, from coordinate 9,621,234 downwards.
GTTGCAGAATAAACTATTATTACTATAAAAATGTTTTACTAAGAAGGCAGTACACTCGCAGGTACAACGGCTAAGAGTCAGTCCCCTACTGGCACTAGGTAGAGCTACGTGATGGAGTCAAATAGGCGATTGAGAGACGCGGTCAAGGGCGAACCTATAAAATGGTTCAAGGATAAATACTTTTTGTTAGTAATATTTCGGGACGGGTGTGTCCCCCATAATATATATTTGTATTATATAGTGGGTGCATATTGTCTTTCATTTGGTTATTTGGGTATTGGTGATGTCATGTTGTAGTCACGTCAGCCTCGGGATAACGGGTGTCTGGGACGGGTTGTGAAAACTTTGGTATTAGAGCCTAGGTTATAGGTTCTGTAGACTTGTTAGAAGATGTGTCGGTAGAAGATCATGAGGTAGGAGGACGTGCCAGTCGTCTAGTCAGTAGGGGACATGAGATAGGGTGTTAATAGGTGAGCTTGGTATATGAGTGTTAGGTCTTTTATTTCATAAAGTTGTGCATTAGCATGGTGCGTGGAGGGTTGTCTTTTTGCCAAGCAACGATATGACCACGTGGTGATATTGCTAGGAGGAATGTCTTCCACAGGATAAGAAGGCTAAGTTAGACAAACAACAAATTACGTCGTTATCAATATACTAGATGATATGACAGAATACACTTAAGTCGAAATAAGAAATCACATTCAAAAAGAGTAAATCGCTTTCTAGGCAATCTAAAAGGAAACTGTGACGTTACTGAACAAGAATTTAATTTGGTAACACTTTTTAGATTGATTAATAGACGAAGTAACAGTTGTGGCATATAGCAAGGTAATAGGAAATGATATATAAGAAATTGTCGATGATGGTGGATCTAGGAGGATAGTAGGTATGTGTAGATATAACCCATTTGAATGAGTAATATAGAGTTGCGGGTGGAGTCAAATTTGGGATGAATAAAAGTATGTAATGTTGGAAAGGCATATCTAGTACCTCAGTTAGTCTGATAGTGGGATTAGGAGGTTAGGAAAAAAAAATGTTAAAGAAAAGATATCACAAGTCAGTACGCAGAAGCTGTTTAAACAAGTTTCGGCAGTGGATATTGTAATAGCTAGGGATTTTCCCTATGTAGTTTCGAGAATGGACAGGGTGCTTGTAAGCGTGGTTAGTAATTGTGATTGTTGTTAAATAAGTTCCATAATGATAAGGAGGTGAACGTTCGGTGCATAAGTTGGTTAAGTATGCTGGTGTTAATGAATGTGGGAGATTGAGATTTGAAATTATAATCTTGGGACTTTAAAAGTGATTGCTATGGGATAGGAAAAATTAAGTGGATTAATTTAAATCGATGATTGATTGCATTTAGTTGAATTTGAATAATTTTGGGTGGTGTATAAAAAAAAAAAATAAATTATTGACTGTTAGACATTGGGAATTGGAGTAAGTCTGTTTGCGGTTTAGGAGGTTTTAATAGAAGAAGAGGTCATCACAATAAATTAGAATATCAACTAATGATTTAGGTAGACCTGGTGTGTGTTTCTATAAAGATCCGGTGTGGGTAACGTAAAAGTTAGAATGGATAAGTTTTTAAATCAATTGCAACCAATAGGGTGTCAGATTTTTTAGTAGGTTGTTTGTAATCGAAGATTAGAGGCGGTGACGTGGTAAAACAGTGATCCAGTCGAAAGTAGAAAAGGGCATGTTGAACATCTCCAGAGTGTGTTACTAAGACGGTGACTAATGCAGTAAATATGACTAGTGCTCTTAAGGCATAGCATTCAAGTGAATCCAAATGAAGTCGAAGTAGTGGATTGATGGAATATGGAGAAGGCCGAGAATAGGTGACTGGAATTCGAAACTTTTTGGAACTAGTAGAGATCGTATTCGTTATAACGTTTAGTGACATCTCCTGTATGACGGGATTTGTGCTTTAGGTTGGAAATTGGAAAAAGCGGGGTTGCGCATATTTGGATTATTCGTACTAATGTGTGTGTCAAATTGAGATCTTTGTAAGTCTATTGCGCAATTGGTCGGGTGACCACTCAAGTTGAGCTCGCAAACATGAAGTTGATATTTATCGATTGTATGATAGAAGCGCAGAAGTTAGACGTCCAATTAGAAACAATTAGAGTGAAAGGGAATGAAGATGGTCACAGGGCTGACTATAACAAATATTTCGGGTAAAAAATTGGTGAGTTGACTGTTCATATTAACTTATGGGTTAAGTTAAGGCCCTTGTAAGTTTAGTAGGTGGCTGGTCAGATGGTAATGCTATTCGGTATTGATTTTTACTGTGGTGAAGACATGTAAAGGTCGGATGTCCAGCTAAAAAGGTTTAGCAAGGCAGTGGATATTAACTGTAGAGCTGATTGGCGTGTCTGAAGGAATGATGAAGTTTGGGAATTTGAATTAAAATGTGTAGGGTTGATAATGTCAATTTACAGATGAGACCTTAAAAAGAAGTACATAGAATAAGATACGCAATACCCCAATAATATTAACTATACTGTAATGGCGTAAGTATGCTTAGTAGATTGGAATGGAAATGGGAAATCACGGCATTTGTTATTCGGTGATTGGTTAATTAGGTTAAGGTCGAAAAGTAACGAAATCTCTAGGTGGGCTATAGTAGCCTTGACCTATACCAGAAAAGAAAAGGGAGAGTAATTCGAGGAGTGTTTTCCTAATGCGCATGTCCAATATATATATATATATATATATATATATATATTGATAGGATTGTTCGATTGCGTAATGCACCAATTTAATGCAAACATTAAAATTAAGTTGGGACAAGATATTCTTTTAAAATCAAAAGGGATAAAGACTAGTAATTCTAGGAATTTTATTAATCGGTTATTTGAAATCTTGGAACTAGAATTCAGAAATCATAGGTGTTGTCGCCATATGGTGATCTGAACAATAATTGTTATCAAAATAAAATAAGTCGTCAGTATATGAACAATCCGTGGGGGAAACTGTAGTATCAGGAGCTGATAGTTATTTGAACATGCGGGTTAAAATTTTCCATACTCCTTTAGTTGCCCAAGTGGAAGTTGATACCTTGTTCCAGTCATGGATCAATGGTTTATCGGGAAATACGATTCAGGTGTTGGAAGATATGTTGAGGGGTTGTGTCGTGGAAGTTTCTGTTGAGGAGGATGGTTGTGCGATGTTAATAAAATATGCTTATGCTAATAACTATCTTGTCGTCGCATAAAGTGTTACATGAAAAGAATACAAGATTCTGATCTGATAGACTGAACTAAGATAGGAAAACAAAACTTTTGCGGGATTTAAAAGATAGGCCGATGTGACTACTTTTTACTGAAAATTAGAAGTTATTGAGATGTTATGGGACCAGGAGAATTTAAAATATCCTTGAGCTAATATGTATACAAGATATAATATTTTACAGTTAGTAGCTAACAATTATTAGAAGGTATCGATTTCGTTGTGACTGGGGCGTACCTATGTCCTTTGAGTCATATATATACGTGGATATATGTTTGAAGCATGTTAGGCAGATGGGAATGAACTTGAAGCACATGACCATGTCAAGGACTTGGTAAAATGTGGAGGCATGAAAGGAATTCTTATGGATTCTTTGTTTGATATAATTGAGTTGTAGTTATGAGAATTGGTTATATCTAGGTATTATGAAAGATATCGATATGAGTATTAAAGAGTTGAGATAGGTATCGAGGTTAATCATAGTTGAGTTATCTATGCTTATGAGATTAGTGACAATTATTATTTGGTTAAATGTTGAATGGAAATTATTGTTACAACGGGCGACTAGAAAATGTCGGATGAAATGGATAAGTGTCGGTTACGACGGGTTGAAATAGACTTACTGTACTGAAATATTTTCAGCATATAGTGTTGTTACCGATTTTGATTTTATCAGAGTAGCGCAGTGGAAGCAGTTAGGAACATGAGATCATTTAACAGTGAGTTATCCGTGTTAAGTGTAACCGACCAAGTGCACCTTGTTTGTTGGATAGTTATGATTGGACGAAAAGTTGTTGGTTGAAAAATTTTGAGTGATTTGGGATGAGGAGACCATATATGGAAAACAGTTGTTCTAGAATCACATGAGACGAGTATAACTTGGTGATGCGACTTTGACGTATTAGTAGCCTGATGAAAATTAATGAGGTTCAGGAACAAAGGGAAGTTAAGCCCAAGGTACATCGGACCATATGAAATTTTAGACCGGGTGGGCACGACAGCGTATAGACTTGCGTTACCACCAGAATTATCTCAACTACACGACGACTTCTATGAATCGATGCTCCAGAAATATGTGCCAGACCCTTCTCGTGTATTGACTTCGCAACCGATCGAATTGGGAACAAATTTGACCTACATTGAGAAGTCAATCCAAATCCTAAGCCGTAAAGACCAGGCGTTGCGAACAAAAATGGTTATGTTAGTCGGAATGTTATGGCACAGTCATAAAGTGGAAGAGGCGACATGGGAGCGAGAGGACGAGACAAGGAACGTATACCCGCATTTGTTCAATTAGGTAATAAAATTTCGGGACGAAATTTCCTTTAGGGGAGAAGGGTTGTAAGACCCTGACTTTTATTGAAGTCGTATTTTATAATATTTCAAAAAAAAACAGGGTGAAGGGCATTAATTATTTGATTTAAAATTTTAAGGGTTAATTGGTAATATTCAAACTAGTAAAATTAGAAATTTGGGCTTAATTAATAACTTAACAAAAATTGAAGGGGGACTTAGGTAATTTAAATAAAGAAATAATAATAATAATACTAATAAAAAAAAAGAAAAAAAAAAGAGAGAGAGATGACATCATCTCATCAGGACCCATGTTCAGGCGACTGACAGTGGCGTGATTCTCATATCGACGACAACGTGTAATCAAATGGAGAGATGGAGAGACACGCGGCTGATCGTTCATGCATATATATATATATATATATATATATATATATATATATATATATATATATATATATATATATATATATATATATATATATATATATATATATACTCATGCACATATATGGGGAGGGAGGTGGAGCAAAAATCAGGAAAAAAAAAAAAAGAACAGTGAACCGTAGAGAGAGAGAGACTGCCGGTACCGAAAAAAAAAATGAAGAAAGAGAGGGATCGCCAGTGGGTGTTCCTTCGGTTGGCCGATCGATTGTATTCGGTGCATGTAAACTATGTGTGTTCTTTAGAGTTGTCGGTATGTGTGTGTGCGTGCAGACGGCGAGGATGATGGGCGATCATCACGGTGTCGTAGCCGATGAGTGGGAGTATGGGTTCCGGTTGTGTAGGTAGGTGTTCAGTTCTGGGTACGTGATCAGGGGTGTGTGTGTGTGTTTTCTGTGTGTATATAGTCAGTATTGGTGGTCATCTCCAGAGTGGAGAATAGAGAGAGAGAGAGAGAGAGGGGGTGCCGTCAGCTTCAGCGGCGTGAGTTTGGCCGATGGTGGTGGCGGTGATCGGGAGTTTGTGTGTGTGTGTTATTTTTGGAGGTCCGGTGGTGTGAGGTTGTGGGGGGTCTGGTGGTCAGAGCAGTGTTCGGCGGCCGATCCCCAACGCCGGACGCAGGCACAGACAAGGAAGAAGAAGCGAGGAAAAAAAAAGAGAGAAGAAATTACAAAAACAACCCCAATAAAATTCAAAATTCATCCCATGGCCCGTGAACGTTTCGGAACAGGTAACATTTTTATCAGACACTATTATCGATTAAATTAAATTGTTGGGCATTAAGATTTTTCGCATTCGTAATAGTAATTGTCGTGATCGTGATAACATTTTTATAATCGCTAATTTTAATAAACTAGTACAGTAAACTTAACAGAGTGAAATTAAACAAATAATAATTTTTGTAATGAAATATGGGGAATTATGGAAAATTAGGACCTGCATTAATCTAATTAGTTTTTTAAATACAATATTAATTTAGGCCCTATTACTATTAGGTTCACAGGCACCGGAGTTTCGGTAGAGAGTAGTCAGTAAAAGCTTTTGGGAACGGATCACGAGGTGAGTGTACTGTCTTCTTGCCAAATTATTTTCATGTAAAATGGTCGTACTGGGACTAAATGATTTTATAAGACGATATGGATCAAGCAGGTTTTAAGATGAGTGAGTAAAAATGGATTTTCGTGAGATTACAATAGTTTTCAAAAGAAAGTTAAGAATGATTTTCATTGGATTCGGTAGTTTAAAAAGATAGTGGAAAAATGGTTTTGGTAAAAATCAGACGTTTTTAAAGTAAAAGAAATATATGATTTTGGGATTAAAAATCAGTTTTGGAAATGGAGAGTGATGGTTGAGATTTGCCGATATTGATTAGACGATAATATTGGTTTGTGAATTAATGATGACGTTATTAATTTGACAATGTTATGGTATTTATTTGCTTCGGCAGAGTGATGTTATCCGCTTCAGCGGAGTAATGTTTATCTGTTTCGGCAGAGTAATGTTAGACGTTTATACTGCACAGTGATTATCCGCTTCGGCGGAGTGATGGGTGTTTGTAGGAAGGCATATCCTACGGATGGTACGGTACCGTTGCAAACTCCCGATCGTGAGGTTAAAACGATCATTAGGGCTGGCCAGCGTGTGTGTGTTTGAGAGGATATTTTGAGATGTGGTATTTTGCTTATACTGGATGATTTATTATGGTGATTGGCATGATTCGTATACTAAATGGTTTTGCATGGAACTTATATATAGTGCTTTATTCTCACTGCTAATATTATGAAAATTTTTACGAGCTACGTAATGTTTACATATTTAAGCTTGATCCATTTAGATATTGCAGAATAAACTATTATTACTATAAAAATGTTTTACTAAGAAGGCAGTACACTCGCAGGTACAACGGCTAGGAGTCGGTCCCCTACTGGCACTAGGTAGAGCTACGTGATGGAGTCAAATAGGCGATTGAGAGACGCGGTCAAGGGCGAACCTATAAAATGGTTCAAGGATAAATACTTTTTGTTAGTAATATTTCGGGACGGGTGTGTCCCCCATAATAGATATTTGTATTATATAGTGGGTGCATATTGTCTTTCATTTGGTTATTTGGGTATTGGTGATGTCATGTTGTAGTCATGCCAGCCTCGGGATGACGGGTGTCCGGGACGGGTTGTGACACGGAAGCCTCTCTTTAACGAGTCCTTCGTCGTGTCAAGCCGAAGACCTTAAATCAAGCACTTCTTGAGATCCAACCCAAGGTTTCAAAAATAAATTAGATCTATCACTGCCGACTTCATTCGGAGGTGAGATTCTCTCGCCTCCCAGGTACGTGTTCTAAACATCCGTCTTCATTATAATGCTTTATTCTTTCATTAGGATCGCTGATGGGTCGTTGTGGACATTGCTCATTTTAAGTTCAGGGGTGACATTTAGTATGTTTAGTATGTTGTATTGTTTTTATTGTATGCATGTTTGTTTAGGGTAGTTGTTGTGCATGTACTGAGTTTTGTACTTCATCTAGGTCATTACCCGATGATGAGTCTGTCCCCTAGTTGTTTATTGAGGTCTAGCGCAATACTCATTCATGTGTGTTCTGTGTGCTTGACATCTCGTTTTAGTAAAAGTAATTGTAGATACCAATTGCACGAGCACATAAACTTAATGTATAACTATCCAATTGATTTGACGTCGATTATCCGTTAGCCAAGTTCATGACAATAAGGATTCCAGAACCTGATTTGAGGGAAATTCGAGGCGAAATACTAGGCAAAGAATTCTGGAGATATGATTTGGGTATTCATTTTGATCACTTGAGCCTTTTAAGCCTACCATGTTATATGTTTATCCCTCGTTACCCTGTCGAAACTAGAAAATCGTTTCAATTCTGAACACATAACAAATACCCTAGTCGATAAAACTTCTTTCCAAACCTATATCGCTGAGTCGAAGGCACAATTTGAGTTAATCAAGTTAGCATTCGTTATGCTACTTGAAGTGAACGGTTGGGTTTAGGGCGAACTTTTCATTGGTTCGCTATTGGAGTACTCACTTGTCATTTTTCTTTCGTTTTAACTATACCCGTGAAATTGTAATAATCAAATAAGTTTGGGGGTGTGGTTTATGAAGAAAAAAAAAAGACATATGTAAATATCGTTATATTTCTGTTTCTTTTGATAAGTGAGTACGAAATTCTTAAATGTATGTTCAGGGTTGTTTCGACTTGATCTTTCGGGGTTCGAGAGTGATTAAGTGCCAAGCATGTGCCTCTGGTATCATTAAGTTAATAACGTTAACCTGTTTTCTATTCCTGATATATCCTTGGCCAAATGTTCCAAACTGAACCAAGTCCTATTGATTTTTTTGAATTTCCAAGCCCACATTAGTAGAGAATGGAACCCTGTCAAGTTTATGGATTTTCTATACCTTATTGGTTTTAATCATGAACTTTATTGGTGAATAATTCAATCCAATCGGTGGATATTTGAATAATTGAGTTTTTGCACACACACTTTAATAGGATCTAGAATGACGCTTACTATTATTGAATGTTGAAATTTTAGAACACCATATGGTGTGTTTTATTCTTGAACTTGATAGGATTGGGGGCCAATGAGGGAAAACCGTTTGGTCGGTTAGATGAAATTCAAAACTTGCATGTTATTATTTTTTCGTGTTTTTCATTTTTAGTATTTAAATTTCTTGATTAGTCGTTGTAATTTCTTTTATTGTGTGGGTGTTTTGCTCGAGGACTAGCAAAATTCTAAGTTTGGGAGTATTTGATAGGTGTAATTTATCTATTTATTCCCAAGTCGATTTTAGTAGTTTTCAAGTATTTTTATAGCGTTTTAAAATATTTTAATACATTTTTATGTGTTTTTATATAAATCAGGTGCTTGGGACGAAAATGAGCTAAAACGGTTGAAATTTAAGCTAATAAGTGGAACGGCAGTAGAAGAACGGTAGAAAATTGAGCAAAAAGACCAAACCTGCAATTGTAGCCCACCACTGCAGCAATGAAACAACAGGATGCTCAATTTCACTCTATCTGTCCACCACTGCAGTGGTGGAACAACAGAGTGCACCACCGCTGTGCGGTGATTACTGCCGACATACTCACCGCTGCAGCAGTGAACCCTGCACCTATAAAGTGCATTTTTTAGATATTTTTGTTCCCATATCCTTTATTCCTCTCTCATTTTCGGCCATCAGACCTCATTAGAGGATAGATAGGAGAGTTGAGAGATTTGGGGGAGAGCTCAACCAAACCAAAGGAGATGAACACCAAGCGAAGAAGGAGAAACGCTCTCGGAGTGGTTTTAGCGTCGGACCTTCGGATAATGGCTAAGTTCCTTCGTTTCTTGCTTTATTTCTTAACATTGGTAGTTTGTTTGAGTATGTTTAGCTCGTTTGTTATTGTATATACGGTTATAGCCATTGGCTAAACATGGATTATCTATGGGATTAATATAGTTTATGAAAATATCGTTTGTTTGAATTGTGTTTCTTTAACGGTTGTTCTTCGCTATTCGATTGTGTTTATCGTTCTTGTATTTCCATTATATGCTTATTTAGATATATTGAGAAATCAGAGTTTGACACTTGGGAGAGGTAACCCCGAATTCGGACTAGAGTTTAAACACAACGAGACGATCTAATAACCCAGGAGGGAGTTAGAAAGTGTGCAATCCATGACGTTAGGACGAGACACATGTGACTACGTATTCTAAAAATTGCTAGAGGGGGACTTCGGCGTTAACGCGAAGTCACATATTCATTCACTTTACACTCGGGAGAAGAAGTGAATGAGTTTACAATACTGAGATTGTTGGATAGGTCGAATACCGTTATTATTAACTAAACGAAACCAAACACATTTAAGTAAATGAAGTTAATCTCTAGATAATCCATTCCCCTAAACGTCTCAATATAGTATAAGTAGTATAATTAGATTAATTAGTATTTTAGTTTAGTATTTATATTTATAAACAAAACATATTTTTATCGCCTAAATAAAGTTAGGTTATGATAATTACGGTACTTAATGATAATTTCAACTAATCCCTGTGGATACGACAACTCTAACTCTTCCAATCTATACTAAAACTTAACATGTATACTTGCGGTGAAAGTAGTGACGTATTCACACGCTACAAGCAATAGTGTTGGCTATGAAAGAGAAATATAAAAAATATTGGGGATGGCTGTAACTTATTGATTTCGGTAGCAACGGTATTAGACCCAAGGTATAAAATGAAGCTTATTGAGTTTTGCTTTCCTGAAATATATCCGGGTAGAGAAGTGGAGAGAAATGTCAAAATGGTTCATGATGCTCTATATGAGATTTATGATGACTACGTTGCTTCATACACTTTATCAGCTCATGAATACTCCATGTGTGAGCAATCTCGAGAGAGTAGTTCATCATCTAATATCATCTGCAATCAAAGCGAGAGCGGAAATATTGTTAGTGGCAAAGCAAAGTTTGAGTCTTTTATTAGAATAGCCGACAATATTCAACCGGTGAAATCTGAGTTGGACATGTACCTAGAAGAGAGTGTTTAAATTCGTGAAGAATGTTCTACCACCAAATTTGATGTCTTAGAGTGGTGGAAAGTTAATAGCCTCAAGTTATGTGTATTATTTAAGTTGGCAAGTGATATATCAGTTATTCCTATTACTACGATAGCGTCGGAATCTACATTTAGTGTCGGAGGTAGAGTTATTGATCAATATCATGCATCTTTATCTATGGATACCATGCAAATGTTACTTTGCGCTTCTGATTGGGTACGTGTGTTCCATGGAGTCAAGAAAAAATCTTAAGTAAGTGAAAATATTATTTGCGATTTTATGATATTACATAGTAATATTTTTAATTAGAATATCTTTGATCATTTTTTTATGTTTTTTGGAGGATGAAGATAGGGGATACGAAGAGTTTGCAATACCTTAATGAGATTGTGGTATTTTCTCTTGTCTCAATATGTTGTCATTTTATTTTATTTTTTTTGTATTTTTTTTTTATTTGTTGATGTTTTTGTTGTGGATAGATTTAGACTACTAGTTTGGATAATTCTATTGTAAGGGTATATGCCATTGACCTCCCCTGTCATTTTAAACTATATCAGACACCTCCCCTATTATTTTGTAAATACTAGAGACCTTCCATGTTTTTTTACTCAAACACCACTTATCTCCCTTATTGATTAAAAAATAATAATTTTTTTATTATAATACCAAATTTACCCTTCACTATTTAAAAAATAATTAAATAATAAAAAACTAAAATACATAAATAACCTTTTAATTTATATATATTTATCGCCATCTCCTACCACCGCACCCACCGCCACCCACCACTCGCCACTACCTCTCACCGCTACTACTCCCCCCCATTTTAAAAAATATATTTTTTTAACCATTTTATTAAAAAAATAAAAATTTAACCCTTTCATTAATCTTTTTCTCTCTCTTTCTCCGGTGGTGGTGTGGGTTGGTGGTGGCGGCGATGGGTGGTGGTGGGGGAGTTGGGCGGTGGGTGGTGAGAGGTGGCAGCGGGAGCTGGCGGTGGGAGATTGTGTTGGGTGGCGGCGGTGGGAGATTGTGTTGGGTGGCGGCGGTGGGAGGTGGTGAAGGGTGGTGGGTGGTGGCGGCAGTGGGTGGTAAGAGTTGGGCAGTGGCGGTGGTGGTGGCGGTGGGAGTTGAGTAGTGGCAAGAGGTAAATATAATTATTTAAAAAGTTAAGGGTAAAAAATATAATTTTAAAAATATAGCGGTGCTAATGATTTTTGTTAAAAAATAACCTAAGGGCAATTTTGTTCAAAGGGAGGTAAGTGGTGTTTGAGCAAAAAGACAGGAGAGGTCTCTAGTATTTGTAAAATGATAGGGGAGGTAATCTGGTATAGTGCAAAATGATAAGAAATGCCAATGGCATATACTCGCTATTGTAATGGTTTAGACTATTTTGGACATAGCTGGTTTGAAAATTCGCTATTGTAATTGCTTGGACTGGTTTTTGGATAGACCTAGACTGGTATTTTATTTGGTCATACCTTAATGAGGTTGATGATTTGATGTATTTTTTATTTTTGTGATTTGTATAATATAATGGTTTGGTATTGGTTTGGAGTTTGATCAGATTTGGATTAGTATTTTATTTGGTCAGTTAATGATTTGACGTATTTTTTAGTTTTGTAGTTTGCATTGATAAGTTTGTCAAATGAGGTTTTGTATTTTTTATTATGTTATATGTTTTTATTATATGTTAAATTGTATTTATTTGGAATTGGATTTATACTTGACAAGTAAGAGGTTCTTTAATTAATTTGAGCTCGAGCTCAATTTTTTTTTAATCGAGCTTTTCAAGCTCGAGCTTGATTATTGTTAGCCGAGCCGAGTTTGAATACTCAATTCAAAGCTCAGCTCCCTTAAATTTTAACTTAAATAAACAAGCCTGTACATTTACTACTTGGCTCGGCTCGACTCCGCTCGTTTATATCCCCAGTTGTCATATTTATTTTTGTATTTTTTTATTTAGCAATATTTGTGTTGTGGACAGATTTGGACTACTGGTTTGGAGAAAGCTATTGTAATGGTATGGACTACTTTAGATAAAGCTGGTTTGGATATTCACTATTGCAATGGTTTGGATTGGTTTTTGGACAGATTTGGACTGGTATTTTATTTGGTTATACCTTAATAAGGTTAATGATTTGATGTATTTTTGGCTTTTGTGATTTGTATATTGTAATGGTTTGCTACAGGTTTGGAGTTTGGACAGATTTGGACTGGTATTTTATTTGGTCAGTTGATGATTTGATGTATTTTTGAGTTTCATAGTTTGCATTGAAAAGTTTGTCAAATGAGGTTTTGTATTTTTTTTTTATTATGTTATATGTTTGTATTATATGTTAAATTGGATTATTTGGAATTGGATTTATAATTGACAAGTAAGAGGTTCTTTATTGATTTTCAAGCTCAAAATTCAAGCTCGAGCTCGATTTTTTTTTTTTTTTATAACGTGCTCTTTGAGCTCGAGCTCAATTATTTTTAGCCGAGCCAAGTTCAAACACTCAGTTCAAAGCTCAGCTCGAGCTCAGGCTTGACTTGTTTAAATTTAACTTAAAAAAACAAGCATATACATCTACTACTCGACTCGGGTTGACTCGGCTTGTTTATAACCCTAGTTATATCTCATATTTACAGATACACTAGGCAGTTAATCTTCATTAATTTTTAGCTTTTATAATAAACTTTTATAATTCGTGTTTTATTTATAGTTCTCATTATCTAAGACAATGCAACCATAGGACCATATTGCCCTCGTGCATTTTAAGGAAGTTAACCATGGAATGTACGATAATGATAAGATATATTTCAGTTAAAGTTGTGCAATTTCTATTTTTGCATTATAATTTTGAATTTCAATATCCTCTTCCATTTCGAAATCGTTGAAACACACAAATCATATTCTCTTTCAACCATCGTCATTATATCACAAGTATTCCCTAAATCGCATGATTATATTGAAGGAACCAGATATTAAAATCACTAGGTTAATGCAACGAAATATAAAAAATTAAATCACATTCAATGTAGTGTTCCTCTAAACTGGACCTATCCGTATTAGCATTAAAACAATAAACACAAGCATAATTAAATCATATTTAATTAATAGTTAACTCTTCTGTTGCTTTAGCCTCAGAGCTAGTAGTCCCTCAATGGGTGATCTGAAAAGGCTCTTCCAAGAGAGATTGGACACGATCAAGAACAAGTAGCAGAGATTAATGCTTCTTTTAGAAGTAACACAAGCATATTACCTTTAACAATATTCATATAGAAAATTTTAGAAATAAAAGTGTTTTTGGAATTTTTTAAGAATCTAATTCAATCCCAAGAAGGTAGAATAGTTTTGATTTGAATCTAGATGGTTGTAAGATTCAAATTAGTAAGTGCAGACACGATAACCTCATAGACAAAATAGCAAGGCATTGACCGAAAGTCTTAAGGGGGTTGAATTCTCTTGGGAGTGGGCTTCCATGTGGTCCTGCCACCTTATTAAATCTGCCAAGGGTTAAAAAACCTACGCCCTTTCTTTTTCGTATTTTCACTTTAACTCTTAAAGTTATAAAGTTCAGGATTATTGCCCTTATTTTTAAAGGACTTTTCTAATTTCAATTTTTCAATGTATGTGATCCATTAGGTTCATACTAAAAGTTGGATGGTGAAATTAATTATTTTATTGATCAATTAATCAATTAAATTTGAAACAATTTTAATGCCCTTATAAAATAAAAATATTTCCTCTAAGGCATTTTCTCCAACTGGGAGTAACATCTACCCACATATCACAGTCATATTCAGTTGATAGGAATTTTATCGAGAAAACTTCCACATGTCTGATTTTGGTATTATACGTCTCCCTATCTTATGCTCCTGATGTTATAATTTTTTGTTACTTTAATTGATTAATTAAAGTGAGACCCATTAATTAAATTAATCAGGTTAGTATTCTGTTGCATTCCTCATCATTTGAGGATCAATGTAGTATATTTATATACCAAAAATGATTAAGTTTTGAATGAGATTTTAATTCTCAAAGGAACCCACTTGAGATTGGTTAAAGACTATAATAGATAAGTTATTCTACATTGCTTGAGAACGGAGAATTTGAGCACCCTGTCAAGATATAAGTTAAGTTGTAAGTTGTAAGTTAAACTTAAGCATGTATCAACTTATAAGTTGAGAATAAAGGCAAGCCACCACCAAACATCTAAACACGAATTGGGCTGAGTCGGGGGCGGGGTCAGGTTTGGGTAGGATCAATCTGATCAATACTTGGATTGGGTTTGGGCAGGATCTAGGCCGAGTTTGGATCGAATTCGGGTATGTCGGATCTTGACCCACCAAAACAGCTTAAAGTTTAATTAAGTGGAAATTAAGCAATTAATTAACTCCTTAACAGTTAATTTTGAATTTAACACAAGTGAACAGACATGAAGGTTCATTAGGTGACGGTTCGCGTTAAGGTTCATGTGAACAGATGTCTTTCTAAAGTTGCATCCATTCAGTTGTGTCTTTTGGTCTTCTATATATAGGAGACTTCATACTTCATCTCATTCACAACATTATCAATTTATATCACCTCCAAAACACAGATATTTAGAATTTTGTGAAAGTTCAAGCACAAGTCTAGTTCGCCGAAGTTTTTTATTTCAAGTGCTTGTACTAGAAATTTGAAAATCATTGTACCATGTGAGATAGATGTTCATTCAACTATTAGCATTAGTATGGGGGCGTGAATCTACTTTAAGGGCACAAAGTCAAACTCTAACCTTGATCTACTTCAATTTTGTCCATCGTTTGAATATCCGAGTAAGTCTTTCTTTAAAATTTAATACACTATTTCTATTACGTAAACGTTAACATTTCATCTATGCTTTAACTTATGTTTCTATTACATAAACATTTACCTCCCCTTTTCTTTTGTTGCATATATTATGTTATGTAAATGTTCACGCCACGTTTCTAGTTATATATATACTTAAAATCTTTCACATAATTTTCATATTCTAATTTTATTGCCAATACATAATTAATTAATGTTCCAATTAATATTGTCTAACTATTATTAGTTTTGTTTCATGATTATTTAAGTATTTATTTTGAAATTTCAGTAATTATCACCAACACCCGAAATGACCAACATGATATAAAAAAAAAGTAAAAAACTCATAATCCAATCATATGTATTTTGATTGAAAATATAATTCTTGGTAATACCAATTAAAATCTCATCTCATTCGTCACACTACTCTGTCTAAAGGTTTAAGTGAATTATATTAAATTAAATCACATTAGACACGTCTTTCTTTGATAAGAGTGATAGATTACTTCTTGCATACTTGTATATTTACATATATGTCTCATTATACCAAATGAATACATTTGAAATCTCGTATATTCATTTCTTGCATGCTCTATTCACATTTATGTCTCATTATACCCAATGAATACCTTTAAAGTCTCGTAGTTAGAGTGAAACATCTGGTATTCATCAAAGTATAACAATTCATACATGTAACATATAATACCTAAAGTCAAAAGATCGAAAATACAATTATATATTAGATATCTTATATTGACATTGAGCAAACCTACTATGTGGGATATCAGAGATGATCACGTTCAATCCCTAACTACATTAGTAAGTTCCCCTACAGTTGTTCTAGTGTCTCATAATAATGGTTTGAGACTCATCATTCTCAAACAAGAAAACAACAGAACAAGCTAGTGTAGATTATTTAAGACCAGTTTCAACAATCCAATACTTACTAGGAGCAATTAACAATATCAAATTACTAAATGTCTTTAGTCTCCACCTTTTAATCATATTAAAGAGTTAAAACATTTCCACTTAATATTCAAGGTCTATGTTAATAATGATATAATTAACGAATAATTTCAAAAATATCTATTGTTTATAAATACTTGAAATTGAAATATTTTATAAATAAAAGCGATAAATTTATGATAGCAAGATTGACTATAGAACTTACATCCAAAATTTATTTCGTTGATTCAATTGGTTGTTTATTCTCTTCGTATTATTGTTCTTGTAAGACGACCTATATGTAATTTTATTGTTGAATCAATTTGTTTTCAAGTATGTTACTTTAAACAGTTTGTAGTTATATATATAACTGAACATATTAAAAAAAATTGCATACACGATTTCAATTGTAAATCATATATCATACGTGTTTATAAACTCATTGATCCTTATTGAGAGATACATTGCCATAAACACTACACAAAATAATAGTGTACAAATCAAAGTGTAGGAAAATTGAGAGAAAGTCTTCATAAACCTCTATATTCGATCCTTTCCAAATTGGTCCTGCTTTGAAAGAATTTATTGATTGATTTTAGTATGCCAAACACGTCCAAATCCAAATAAATTCCAACTGAGTTGTTTCCATACTATTCTTTTTATCTGAGGGCATGTTGACTAATTTAATTAAGTACTTAATTAATTAAGTATGTTTGATCAATGTAATTAAAATTAATTGATTAATCAAGTTAGTTGAAAAATTAAGAGAAACATTAAGCAAAAAATTCAGCAAAGACCCCTTTGCTTATTTTTTATTTTTTTGGCAGAAGATACTCATCATTTTCCCAAAAAAAAAATGTTTTGACCATTTTACCCTTCATCCTATATGGGGTTTCTTTTGTTCATTTCCTGATTTGTCTAGAGAATAGAGAGCAGAGAAGAGACATGAGAAAAGAGGTGGTGGCGAGTTGAGAAGAGAGGCGGCAAATAGAGAAGCGGGGACGAGTTGTGAAGAGAGACAGTGAACAGATAAGCGGGGACAAGTTGAGAAGAGAGGCGGAGAAGAGAGAAGCAACGGTGAGTTGAGAAAAGAGGCTACAAAAAAAGAAGCGGCAGCGAGAGTTCAACTCGATAGTTTTTCGTTTCTTCAACAAGGTATGTTCTTCTTCAAATCTATAATTTTTCATTTTTTCAACTCTAGAATTCAACTTGAGATTTGAATTCCGTTTTTCAGATTTCTCACCGCCATTCTTCAGATTTCGTTTTATCAACTTTTCGAGTCTTCGTTCTTCAAATTTCTATTTTTATAGTTTTTGAAATTTGAGATTTTTGTTCTTTGATTTTGATTT
Source organism: Eucommia ulmoides (assembly GCA_016647705.1). NCBI lineage: Eukaryota > Viridiplantae > Streptophyta > Magnoliopsida > Garryales > Eucommiaceae > Eucommia > Eucommia ulmoides. The sequence goes on along the minus strand of CM028333.1, from coordinate 9,603,585 downwards.
CATAACAATACACATTGAGTTCAATACATAAACTTGAAACAATGGATTTTGGTTGGGCTGATTTGCTATTAATTTGGAAATAGAGACATTGTCATAGAGTTCAATACATAAACTTAAAACAATGGATTTTGGTTGGCCTGATTTGCTATTAATTTTTAAAGAATTTAAACTAGTAGTAGAAATTGTAGAATGCTGCTTATACTACCATTGTTGAATGTTGTGGTTGGTTTGAGTTGGATAAATGTTTTGTTGATCGTATTGTTGTTTTAGTTGTGTAATTTTGCAAATAACCCTACTTTCCAACCCGAAATGTTAAAAATGTTTGTAGCTCATTGATCTTACTAAACGTATATTCAAAATATACATTTTTTTTTCTTTCATTGTGCTCAAACAAGTAGCTTTATTTTTATTTTTTTATGGTAGTTCCTGTTCATAATGTGTGAGTTATACCTGGTGCAGGTATGTCGACTAACGATACTAGTAGAGCTAGTTGGAAGGATCCAAATTATTATAAATGTTTTCTGGATTTATGTCTTAAAGAGGTAAATCAAAATAAGAAATCTAGTGGGACTCTTACGAAAGAAGTGTGGGATAATATAGCAAAGAAGATTGCCCAGAAAAAAAATATTCTCCTAACTTAAAAACTAATGAAAAATCAATGGGACTATATGAAGAAAATGTTAGATTTTTTTTACTACTTTAATTGATTAATTAAAGTGAGATCTATTAATTAAATTAATTGGGCTATTATTCCGTTGCATTCCTCGTCGTTTGAGGATCGACGTAGTAATTTTATATGTCAAAAATAATTAAATTTTGAATGAGATTTTAATTCTCAAATGAACCCATTTAAGATTGGTTGAAGATATAATGGATGAGTTATCCCACATTACTTGCAAAGAGAGAACTTGAATTGTAAGTTGTAGTTATCCACATTAGTTGTAGAGGAAAAACTCAAGTTTGTATGAACTTATAAGTTGGGAACAAAGGCAAACCACTAACCATCAAACATTCAAACTCGAATCAGTCCTGGTTGGGGTTTGGGTCGAGTCAACTCGATCCATATTTGGATCGGGTTTTGGTCAGATCTGGGTCAAGTCAAATCTTGACCTACCAGAATAGTTTAAAGTTTAATTAAGTGGCAGTTAAGTAGTTACTTAACTATTAATTTTGAATTAGCACCAGCAAACAGACATGAAGGTTCATTAGGTAACGGTTCGCGTTAACGTTCTTGTGAACAAATTTCTTTCTGAAGTTGCATCTATTCAATTGTGTCTTTTAGTCTTCTATAAGTAGGAGACTTCACACTTCGTCTCATTCACAACATTATCACTTCATATAACCTCCAAAGTATAGATATTTAGAATTTTATGAGAGTTCAAGCACAAGCTTAGTTCGCCGAAGTTTTTTGTTTCAAGTGCTTGTATCAAAAATTTAAAAATTGTTGTATCTTGGGAGACAGAGGTCCATTCAACCATTAGCACCAATATGGGGGCGCGAATCTGTTTTAAGAGTACAGAATCAAACTCTAGTCTTGATCTACTTCAATTCTATTCATTGTTTAAATATCCGGATAAGTTTTTATTTAAAGTTTAAACACTGATTATGTTACATAAATGTTAACACATTCTGTCACTGCTACTTCTTATGTTTCAGTTACATAGACGTTTACTTTTATTCTCTATTGTTGTTTCTATTACGTAAACATTAACGTTACGATTTTGGTTTAGTATAAACTTTAGATTGCTTCACAAAATTTTCATATTTTGATGTTATTACCCATACATGATTAGTTAATGTTCACATTATTATTATTATTTAACAACTATTAGTTTTATTCCATGATTAGTTAAGTATTTATTTTGAAATTTCAATAATTATCACGAACAGAAAAATATCAAACATGGACCAAATTAATGAAAAGTACTTGTCATGGAGATGATACATTGACAAACACATAGAATAGAGTGCCAACCAATGGAACATGTACTTAAAGGTAACACGAAGTACGATATTATTTTCCAAATATATATTTAAAATAATAACTTATAAATACAAAATGCGATGCCTTACAGAACAATCCCGAAGTTAAACAATTTCGATATATTGGTCTATAATATGCTGATGAAATGAAGGCGTTGTTTGATAGTATAATAGCGATGGGGGAAGCATCATGGGGTCCGTCTAGGATAGGATAGGATAAAAGTGATGATATCGATAAACAACTACAAGCTATTTTGCAAAGCTTAGAGAAATCGGATGGACCTACCATGGAAGAGTATAATGAAGTTTTGGATAGTATGACAATACTCCAAATGGATGACCCTTTATATATTGCGATGCTAAGTATCTTTTGTGAGAGTCAATCACATCGAGAGTAATGCATGACATTAGCTCAAAATCCCGAACAAGTTAGAATCAATTGGCTAAAGATGAATGCGAAGAAATTAGGATTTTTTTTAATGTAATGGATTTCGAATTTATCTTTTGTTGAACTTCAACTATGGATTTTTATGTTAATGTAGTATTTGGATTTATTTGGATTTATAAGTATTTGAGTATTCATTTAGTGGTTTTAATATGTGATTCATTATCTATTTGTTTTTTTGTTTTTTAAGGTTTTATATATATGTGATATTTGACTTTTTATTTCAATGAAATATTTTTAGCCGGTGATTAAAGTACTTTATTTTTATTATATAATGAAAATAAAGAATTCAAATATCGTTTTGAAGAAAGTTGCATTTCTTCTATTAATGAAAAAAAAAATAGAAGAAGCCCCGACACCGATTCATCTCTTAATGGAAATTTATATGTAGAAGAAATTTTTAACGAAAATTATTCTCATTGTCTGGAAACATTGAGGATGAAGATTGATCCATTGATAAGGTTGCGTACCTACTTCAAAAACAAATGATGGTTAAAAGATAGTCGTTACATTTCCATTAAAGAGAAAATGGCTCTTAATTTTAAATCACAATTCAAGAATTGGATGTGTGAAGAGAATATTGAACCACTCAACTCAAACTATACATAAAAAATTTCATGAGGTATTGGATGCAATGATATATTTTTCTAAAGAAATGATCATCTTGACAACAAGGAATCAAAGTTCAAATCAATACCATCAACGTCTTAGGTAAATATTTTAGGTGAAATATCTAAATTGTTTGTTTAGTAATTGATTTTGGTGTTCTGTTTGAATTAACCAATTATTTTTAAAGGGTGTTGTAGGGGTACTTAATGGAATTCTTATTCATGCGGTTATTCCTCCTAATAAGCAAGTTCCATTTAAAAGAAGAGGGAAAGAACAATGTTATCAAAATGTGTATAATGCAATTTAGTATATTTATGAGTTATGCAATTGGATAATATTTCTATATATTAATTGTATAAATAACTATTATTTATGTGATGCATATACGTATACAAGGGAATTTGTGGCACCCTATCATAATGTACGATATTAGTTGTCTGACTTTAGAAACAACGGTTCTAGAACGAAAGAAGAATTTTTCAACTATGCTCATACCAAATTATAGAATGTAGTTAAACGAGCTTTTAGGGTTTTGAAAATGCATTTTTCAATCTTGAAATTGATAACATCATATACATTTGGAATGCAGAGAAATATTATTATTGTTTGTGTAACTATTCATCACTATCTTCGAAAAAACAATTGTGACAGATGATTTTTTTTCAACCAATATACTGAGGGTTATAAAGCAAATAAATTACCTAACGATGAAATAATCACTTCAGAAATTGAAACTAGAAGAGGAAGCAAGCAAACAAATCATGGATATATGATTAACTTGATAGAGAAAATTGCAATTGAATTGTTTAATTCCTAGATTTAAATGATTTTTTTATTTTATTTTTTTGTTGAATTTTATGTTATTGTTGACTTGTGATAATTTATATATTTGAACTTTTTATATGTTATTAGTGTTTTTATTTTATTTTTTTGTTTTCGATTTTTTTTTATTATCTTGATTCAAAGATAATTATGTAAATTAAAAAAAAAAATCAGCATTCAAATTTTATACTTATCAAACAAACAAAAAAAATTCGATACTTAAAATTTTAATTTTATCAAACAAATTTATGATATTTTCAACACTTAAAACTTAAGCACTTAATTTTCAACACTTAAATTTTCAATACTTAAAAAGTAAATGATTATCAACCGTGTCCTTAATAAACATAAATTAAATTCATTTGCCAATATATTTGGACATTTATAGTTTATAATAATTCAAACACTTAATTAATTCAAATTACATACTCTCACTTTCCAATATTCAAAATTCTATCTAAAAAAAAATTATTTCTCCTATTCATTCCTCCACCTATTTTTCTTCACATAATCGAACATGCATTCGGATTTTCATCGCTAAAAAACGTAGTCAATTGCTCAGTTTGACTGTTCGATGTCGGGTATGCTTGGACGGCGTTCTTGACGTGGCCCGAAGGCGCCTTCTTGTCGTAGGCTTGAGGGGCATAAGGGTAATAGACAAGGTTGTAAGGGACATAGGGCCAAAATTCGGCTCTCTTTCCTGTGCCCTTCACCTTCTCTAAAACCTTCTTCGATTCTACATAACCGCTAACCGTTACTTTGCTTTGTTTTCGATCTACGTCTACTGATTTCACCCCTGCAATTAAAAAGGAAAAAAATAATTTAATGAAATTTAAGGATACTTATGATTCAATCATTGTTTACAATAATCAAAACGAAATCGACACCTCAAAATACTAACTAATCAGGTTAGCTTAACATACTAGTACAACTATTTTTTTTTTTCAGATTTTAGGATAAGGTATGTCCGGATCCACTTATACACATCTTGACTAATCACTTTTTCAGATGATCTTAAAAGCATACTCCTCACATCTATATGTGTATTTTGGGATTTGATATTTAAAATTTAAAATTTAATTTTTAAAGTGCACCAAAGTCGAATTTTGATTGAAAAAAAAAAATAAAAACACCAGGAACACTTCCCTTTGTTTTGTTAACCAGACCGGACTAAATCTCTTTGGTACATACTGGCATAACTATTGATATGACATGGGGGGGGGGGGGGGGGGGGGGGGGGGGGCATTATTTCCAAGTGTCCTCGAATCAAGAGAAGATAGAAAGAAACTATAAACGTACCTTTCATGGAAGAAACAGAATTTCGGACTTTTCTTACACAACCATCACAGTCCATTTTAACCTTGATCTCAACCGTCTGAAAAACCAAAACCATCGCACAATCTCAAGCTTTAGAAATATATACCAAAAACATATTCAAGAAAAAAAAAAAAAAAACTTATAATTTTACGATTATATATCAACGAGGGGAAATTAACAAATTCTCCTTGAAACAAGTCGCTTTTAATTATTTATCTTTATTTTATTTTAATCTTCCAAATAAATTTTTAATCTTTCAATTAATATTAACAGGTTTAAATCAATAGAAATAATATTAATTATATGTAAAATTTGCTTTTAATATTATAACCAATGTTAACTAAAATTTTGGTATGGACTAACAAAAATATTTTTTTGTATTAAACGGTAAGTTGTCTAGGCCAATTTACGCACACTTCGAGTCCTCAACTAATCACTTCTCTTGACGATTTTAAGAGTACACTCTCTTACATCGACTTAATACATTCAAAATTAAATTCAAGATATAATTCCTGGAGTAGGGATGTAAAAAAACCCGAACTGATGGGTAACCGCGAAAAATCGAACTAAATGGTCTGGTTTTAAAATCGACTAAATGGTTAATTTGGTTGCAATTTAGGTTTTGAATTAGCAACCAAAGTAGTTTTGGTTTTAATTTTGGAATAGAAACCGCAAGACTGAAACACAAAATTGATATTTTAGATATATTTTTATTACATATATATCCTTAATTTTTTTTTATATATTTACCATTTAATCCTAATATGTATGTGTGTGTTTTTTATTTATTTATATTTTTAGTGTAGCAATTAATTATTTTATGGTTTGGTTATGTTTTTTGGAATTTACGTGTTATATTTTAGTTTTGTTTTTGTTTATATATATATATATATAAACGGTCCGTAATTTCGAGATTTTGTTTTTATAAAATTGAAAAATCTTAAATAGTTTCGTAGTTTTGGTTTTGTATAAATTTAAACGGTTTGGTTTTAAAATCGTTTAAAAAAATGATATTTTTGGTTTAATATATTTTTAATAGTTTTCGTTTTGATTTTATATAAAATCGAACCGAAACTGAATCATTGACATCCCTTTCCTTGAGTGCTTTCCAAGAAAGTCAAACATTAGTTGACAAATAAATAAGACATCTCCCTTTTCTAACCGAACTAATATCTCTTGGTTAAAAAGTTTTTGAAAACAATAATAAAACTTGATCTAAAAATAAAATAAAAACTTAGAGAACTATACACTAACAACTCATATTAGCATAGAATTAATTATATTTAATTATTTAACGAAGCAAACTACGTACCTGCATTGGTTTTCGCCTGCTCTTCCTTGTGCTAGTAACAGAACAAATATCTGACACATGATCTAGTATTCCCATTCTTCTTAATTTCTCCTTAATCTCAGTATATGTTTCGAGAGAGAGAGAGAGAGAGAGAGGCTGTTGAGGGGATGGAAGTACTCTCTCTCTATTTATAGTAAGTAATATTATGGGAACAATTTTGGAGAGGAAGAGTGTGTGAGCTGGTAATTATAGAGAGGAACGCGCAGTCGGTGCGTCTACTAATCAATCATGAAGCGAAGCCAGCACGAAGTGGGAAAGTAAGAACGAATATTTTATTAAAGTCATTCCCAATTTGAAAAGGAAAAAGACGCCAGTAATTTTTGGACAAGGCGGCAAAAAGATGGTTGCTTGCCCTAATCCTCACACAAGTACAACTAGGCCCCATTTTGTCAGATTAATATACAAAAATATATTTAGTAAGCGCACTTCTGTTCCTAATATTTTAAAAATAATTTAAGAATATTTTTTGAATTTGTTAAAAAATTAAAAAACATAAAAATATTTATTGTTATTCACTTTCACAAAACTATTTTCACCACCACTCCGTCGACCATTATACATTTAAAGAAAAACGAACAAATGTTACAATCAAACGTAATTCTTATTTTTATTCTCATAAATTAAAATAAATAATTCAAAACAGTAGTCGCTAATTATCCAAGTTCATTGGGAATAAAAACAGAAAAGCATAAACACAACCAAACGCCACCCTAATTTTCAATTTACTTTTCCCTCAAGTTGTGTTTAATTAAAAATTAATTTAATCCAAGAGATTAGTAAGCAAAAAACAAAAAAAATAGTTTCCAGTTGCCACGTTGGTTTACGTGCCATGGAAGTAAAGGGAACGCTGTCCTGTCTTCCTGCTGTCCTCCTCAGGATTTATTATTTTCTTTTTAATTTAATCTTTGGTTTTTTCTTAATAAAAAAGGAAGAGGAAAGCACTTGGAAATAACAAAAAAAAAAAAAATCTCCAACAAACCGCGGATTAAATTGTTAGTAAATATGTATATTTCGTAATTCTAAAAATTTAACCTTTAATATAGTTTTTGTACATTTTATTGACTAATTAGGCAATTTAATTTTGAAATAATTTCTCTTATTTTATGTTTAACTTGTTCTCTCTAGCTACATATCTAAAAAATTATATATTCACTGTTTTAAATTTTAAATTTAACGGTTGAGATGATAAGATATTTTAACATTAAGATTAGTTGGAAAAGGTTGAGATCGGACAATTCGTTTTAATAATATTGCACTCTCTTACCTCACTCTGTGCTCATGTCTCATTCAGTTAGATATTTATTATCTTTTCAGTTAGATAATTATCTTCTTATCTCTTTAATTTTTATTTGAATTATCATATTGATGTTTATCTTCTATTTTTCCTTTCCTTTTATTTAGTTATTTAAATTAAATTGATGACTTCAAACACATGATACACACTGGTCTATTCCATAAATATATACATATTTTATATTTGAGACATTTTAAACTGTTGGATAATTAGAGACATTTTCAACCATTAATTTATATTTTCTTGAGAAATAAAGTAATAAATCCTCAACAAAATATATTTTGATTATTAATATATTTGAACTAATTATATGATATTTTACATTAGTGTTTCAAATAAAATCAATGAAACTATACAATAAATTAGGAGATATTTTACAATATTTTTTTATTATTATTGTTGAAGGATTAAAATTTAATCTCATGTAATTAGAATTAACTAAAATAGAATTTACCTTGAAATTAGTTAATCTAGTATTTTGTGAGATTTGAAAATTTAAATTTAATTAATATGTACCAAACATAAGAATAGAATGACAATTTTGATAAACATTCCAATTTCTACAGTATACCAAAAATGTCATTAGTGTCTTTGGGAACAAGGTATATACTATTTTAGATCCAAATATTTAAGCCCATCTTTTTGTTGTTTCGATTCCTGAGTTTTTATTTCTATTTCCGAAAATTTGAAAAAGAAATTATAAAAATATGAGAGAAAAACATTATTCCTATTTTTCCCAAACATGGTCTTGGACAATACTTCTTTTAATCATTACCTAATAACCTTAACAAATGTTAGTAAATGTCATTGTACACTGGAAATCATGCATGCAGGCACATGCACAGTATGTTAAAAAGTCTACATTGAAGTGTCCATATCAAATTCAATACCATAAGAAAATTTTGCCTTCAACAATCATTGGAGTTGGCCTTCATATCCAACTTTTTAAATGTCAAATTTTGGAAGTAATTTGTTCGTATAAAATTAGGTCAAAATTATAAATATTTAGTGATATGAACTTAAAAATTAACTTAGGGACAAGATGTAAATTAAAGGACACTATGACATAGAACATTACAAATCAAAATGTCACAATGAGAATTTTATTGTCGAATTTCAAGTATTAGTTAGTAAACAAACAAAACACAATCGAAATTTCAAAAAAGAAATTTTTGGTGAAGAGTCCACGACCTTAAAATTTAACCCGAGCAGTCTAAGCATTTAGTAATTTTTTCAAAAATTCAAAATTTAGTCCTTTAAAGTGGATTTTACTTGTGCTTTTTCTTCCCGCATGTGCACGCATTACAGGAACTGTAGAGAAAATTTGTTGAGTAAATTCGTATTATAGTGAATATTAGTTACATTTAACTAAAATTAGTTACAAACTTAATAATTACAAATCATATATAATTATATTACATATATTTGTACAATATTAGTTATATATGTCTCTGTAATATTAGTTACAGTTTATAGATATATGTAGTTATATAATATTTATTACATATAACAAATATTCTATATAGAAATTAATTTAATATTAGTTAAATAATATTAGTTACATATTACAAAATTACATATATTTGTGTAATATTTGTTACATTTAACAAATTTTTACACACAAATTAGTTACATATAACTGCGTAAGTGCAGGCGCGTGTATTTAGACCTTCCGCCTTTTTTAATAAGAACAACTAAAATACAAGTTGTAATTGCACATGAATTTTTTTTTAAATTAAGAGTAAAATAAAGGACTTGTCACGGAATGACCATAAAATTTACAATGAAGTTAAATAATAAAATTTAAATACACCTAATCCACTTAAAACTTAAAATTATACATTCATAAATGAAGAATTCAAATTAAACAATAAGAAAGAAAGTTAAACTTTATTAAAATAATTCAATATCCCGCGGATGTCTCGGGTATAAATTACGGTTAAACGCAATTTAAGTACATCATTAAGGTTGCCCAAAAGGAAGAGCAAGGTTATGACAAGGATATCAAAAAAAAATTTAAGTAACAGCAACATGACACATATGTTACCCTTCCCACAAGTAGAGCGAATTTGATTGCCCAAAGAAATGCACGTGGCATTCCCACAATGAAACCTGAAACGTTTAATTATCCAATTAGTCTTAAATACTTGCCACGTCCACGAGAAAAGTATAATCATTAACGTCAGTATAATAATCGGATCCATTTTAATTATCTCAATATTATTGTGACAACGATTTCATGATTAAATGAAAAATAACTTAATAATTGAAAGGATTTTTTTAAATGTCTTTTTTTTTTTTTTTTTTCAAGTAAACATTGAGAGTAATTATAAATTTGAATTTATACCTAACAAATCTTCTATCATTTTGACGAATACTAAAATCACTTTATAATACATTTTTTTATCATTTTGTTGTTAACCGGAAATTTTCTTTACCATTCACTAATTATTAGTCAATCGCTTATCGTTTTTAGTCAAAGACCACTTACTTCCTTTATAAGTAAGAAAAATATTGAATTTTTTATTATAATGACAATTTTACTCTTAACCATTTATATATAATTAAATAATTAAAAATTTAAAAATATAAATATTCTTTTAATTTTTTTTCTCGTTTACCTTTTTACACCAGCATCCCTATTTAAAAAAAATGTATGTTATTTTGGTCCCCAAAAGTCCATTAACATTTAAGTTTTACCCCACTACTATTAATTAATCAACCAAAGTCCTACTATATATATTCCATGGGAAATTAACCAATGAAAATTTTAAAAATACAAACAATCACTACTTCAACAAGTACATATATCCGCTTACAAGTAAAATGCCTCAAGTAGAGTTCTGTTGAAATTCAAAAAATATAAATATAAAGTGATTTTTTTCAATTAAGCTGAAACTTGTGGGGCTCATTTTAATTAAAGTGTCATAAATGGGTTTATGGTAAAAAATTCCTTAAATATTTTTTTGAACCCCTTTCTTTTTTAACAAAAAAAAAAAAAAAAACAAATTGTGCGCCGGATCTCTCTCTCTCTCTCTTCTTCTCTCCCTCTTCGATATGTGCTTCCTCATTCGAATTTATTCTTCTTCCTCCTCCTTCATGTTTCTCCTTCTTCTCTCCCAAATTCGTCGCGGCAACGAATCTGTGCAGGTGCAACTTCACGACGGATCTAGGGAGAGAGAGAGAAAATGAGGATGGAGAAGAAGAAGAAGAAAGTGGTAAAAGAAGGAGAAGAGTATTTTGTGTTGGGAGCAGCGGCGGATGGGGGGCAGTGGAGGTGGGAGGGTGGGGATGAGGATAAATGTAATTGTTTAAAAAATTAGGGTAAAAAGTATATTTTTAAACATAAGTGTTAGTGATTTTTTTTAAATAAAGAAATAATATATATATATATATATATATATATATATATATATTTAAGGACATTCATGTCTTTTTACAAAAAAAACAAAATTAGTTAAGGAAAGTAACCAGTATTTTTTAAATGACAGCAGAGATTTGTGGTTTTAGACAAAATAATAGGGATAAGTGATATAAACCCTACCCGAGGCACCCTTTATAATATTTTGTTGCCTACAACATATTTTTTTCTTATTTATTTATTTATTGTTTTATTTACTATTTTTCACTCTCTGTCTTTCTTTTTTATTTTTTATTTTTACTTTTGTTCACTATTATTTATTTATTTTTTATATGGTGTTTATAGAAAAAAAAAAAAGTAAAAGTAAAAAAAAATTAGAAAACAAAAAAATATAAAATATACAAATTGGAAAACTTAAAAATTTAAAAACAAAAACCAAGAAAATATTTGTTAATTTTAGTTTTTTTTTAATTCATTTTCTTTATTTTTCAAATCTTTATTTTTTTATTTTTTTTTTTTGGATTTTATTTTCTAGATTTGTATTTTGTATTATTTTTTTTCTACAATTACGGTACTAGAGAGATAAAAAAAAAATACAGAATAAAAGTGAAAATTTTGAAAAGTAGAAAATAAGAGAGAGAGAGTTAAAAAAAAAAAAAAAAAACTATGTTACGAATGTATTTTTGTTAAGAAAATGTGATAAAAAGTGTTTTATGTAAGAGCCCGATTTCTTAGACACAAATATTTTTAGTTGTATTTTTATAATATTTCGAAAGTAGCAAAGAGGATTTTGAAATCAAAGATGTGTTTTAAAAGTTTAGGGGACCAAATTGTAAATTTTCAAAAAAAAAAAATATTAAAATGAAACTTGTTTTAATTTATAAACTTAACTAAATAAAGGGGGTTTAAGTGCAATTATATATATACTATAATTTTAGAGAGAGAGAGGGGTAGAGGAGATGGGGGCCACTTGGCCGGGCCCCAATTATCAACACACACACACACACACACACACACACACACACACATATATATATATATATATATATATATATATATATATATATATATATATATATATACGTACATGCATTCATATATATATCCACGCACGTCAAGGGAGAAAGATCGAGAAGAAATCAAGAAAACAGAGAAGGGGAGTCGGTGGCCCAATTTCCAACAACATATATATATATAGCAAATCCGAGAGGGAGGAAACAAAACAGAAACAGAAACAGAATCAGAAAAGACGAAAGAGGAAGAGAGAGGAGAACCGGAGAAAAGGAAGAGAAGGCAGCCAACGGCGATTTGTGAGTCGCCACTGGTCGGCTGACATTTGACGAAAACAGAAAGACGAAGAGAGAGAGGGAAGTCCGGTGAGTGTCAATGTGCTCCATCACCGATAAAGGTGTGTTCCCCCCCCCCCCCCCCCCTCCCTCTCGGTTTCCTGTTATGAATTGGAGATGAAATTAGTCTTGTGTATGTGTCGAAATGTTTGTGTGTGAGTGTATGTTGTTGGTTTTGGTTTGGGTAGTAGTAGAGGGACTGACGGTGGATGGTGGTGGGGTGTCGGCGCGGTCTGTCAAGTATGCTTGTGTATGTATGAGCTATGTGTGTGTGTGTGTGTGTGTGTGTTGCATTGTGGTGATGATTGTGAGGTTCGTGGGTATGTTTTGTGTGTGTTATTTTTGTGTAAGCCATAGGTGGTGGTAGTTGCTGGAGTTGGGGGAGAGAAGAAAGAGAGGACGATCGGTAGGGTGTAAACAGGGTAGAAAGACAGAGGAGTGTTTTCCTAGGCAGTGTGTGGTCAGTGTGCAAAAGGGTGATCTATCGCCTAGGCGGTGGGAAGTTCGCCTAGGCCGTGAAACTGCAGTGTGAAATTTGGAGAAAGGGAGAAGCTGGTTCGCCGCGGCGATGGACATTGAGACAATAATAACTGAATTTCGGAAGAGATCGACAATTGGTTCGGAATGGGTAACACTTTAAATTACATTTGTGACTTCTAAACTTAGTTTGTTTAGTTTTAGAATTTTTAACAAAAGAATAAGGGGATCGTTTATACGAATCGAGTTAATAAGATAAATAGTAACAACACTACAAAATAATATTAACGATATTAAAACTTGTTAAATTATATGTTCGCATAACAAACGTGGAGAGTAAGGAATTAATGGTCGTAGGATTCGTATTACATAAATAGGTGATTTATCTCTATAATATCGATTTAGGTTCTGTCACAAATAGGTTCACAATTTTCGGAAGTTCAGTAGTGGGTAGTTGGTGGAGTTTCTGAGAGCGGATTATCAGGTGAGTGTACTATCTTCTTGTCAAACTATTTTTATATATACATATGATGAAATTTGTGTTTACTTCCACTGTATGATTTCAAAATGATAATGGATCAAGCGAGTTTTTTGGAGTGAGTTGGTGAAACAAATTTTTGGGGAATTGTATTGGTTTCTGAAAAGAATAATATTTAATAATTATTGTTTGATTTTGGGTGAGTTGGCGGAAATAGATTTTCGATTAAAATATGGGGGTGATTTATATTATGGTCTGTCCAGAGGGTGGTCCGACAGATGGATAATTATTTGTGATTTGGTGATGATATTATTGAGTTGACTATGCCATAGTTTATGATGTCATGTCTGGAGGGTGGTCCGGTAGGTGGTAATTCATATTATGATCTGTCTGAAGGGTGGTTTGACAGATGGATATTTATTATGTGGTGATTTATATTATTGGCCTCTGGAGACGTTCGGTAGGCGGTGATCTGCGCAGTTAGGTCTGCTAAGAAGGCATATCCTACGGATGGTTACGGTACCATTGCAACTCTCGATCATGAGGTTAAACGATCACTATGGCCTAACCAGTAGGTATGGGATTAAGATGTGTGTTTGAGTTGTGTTTTATATATATTGGGTTATTTATTATTGATTATGGTGATTGGTCTTATTTGATACTGGATGGATTTAAATGGAACTTATTTATACCGCTTTACTTTCACTATTTATATACTGGAGATTTTACCAACTGTGTGGTGCTTATATATTTACGCTTGATCCATTTAAATGTTGTATTATTTAGAATGTATTATTATGATGCTAAAAATGATTTTTACTAAAAAGGCAGTACACTTGCAGGTGGAACAGCTAGGAGTCGGTCCCCTACTGGCGCTAGATAGAGTTCTGCGATGGAGTCGGGTGTAGTTTTTAAGATAAGTTGTCTGGGGTAAATCGGTGAGAGGTTCACGGTATTTATTCTAGTTGTTCTTATATTTGGGGATGAGTATGTCTCCATAGTAGATAATTTGTATATGGATACTTATATTTTGGTGCTATATAGTTGTATGTATATTGTCGTTCTGTGTGTTGGTTTGGCGCTCAGTTGATGTATTGTCGTTACGCCGGTCCCAGGAAGACGGGTGTCCGGGACGGGTTGTGACATTTTAGGTAATCAAACTTAAAATATAAGAGAAGTCTCAGATATTATAAAAATAAAAATAAAAAATATTTTTAATATTTATTAAAAGGACTTATACCATTTATTTCCCTTGTCATTTTGCACAGAACCACAAACTTCTCATCATTTTGCACAGAACCACAAACTTCTCATGACATTTAAAAAATATCAATTACCATTTTTGACCAATTTGTTTTGATAAATAGACATAACTACCCTTCTCTTGTTTAATATATATATATTTCAAATATTCACAAAACCCCTTTATTTTCGGGAAAAAAAAAAAATATTTCTATTTTATTTTTTTTACTGAGGTACAACTGTGTTATTTTCAATTTTCTCCCATTTCCTTATATATTCCACTCCGCAAAAGACCTACGACAAGCCAACCACCACCGTCACTGCCAAGCAGATTCAACACCACCACCGCAGTACCTCCAAATAAAACTCTCTCTCTGTCTCTCTAGCATCATCAGGACACTAGTGAACCACTCAACACCACCACCATGGAACAATTGGGGATCGAACTGACTCCGAATAACACAAGAATGATTTGAAAAATAAGGAACATCAAAGATGTACTAGCAAAGAAAGAAATGACACAAGAATTTAACGTGGTTCGACGTAAGTCTAATCCACACTACAAGAAGAAATTGCTATATTAAGAGAATGAGCGATTTACAAGGGAAAATATGCAAATGAGACTATTATTTCTCACTTCACTTGACATACACTTACATATATCACCACTACCACTCAACCCTCTATTTATAGGGAAAGAGTTCAACAACCAACCACTTCATTAATAGGGTTAGCCAACAACTTCATTAATGAAAAAGATAATTCTTCAACTACATTAATGATACTTGTCAACCACTCTCATTAATGATACTAGTTAACCTCTTTCATTAATGATACTAGTTAATAATTTTTATTAATAATACTAACTAATCACTGATCACTGATTAATGATGATAATTCATGGTAATATTATTGTTTTAGTCTCCGACCCTTTGACAGAAACCACCAATTGAATGGACAAAATCAATTGCCATTTGCCACCACCGCCTCATCCACCAACCACCTTCACGAGATTATCATAGCCATCCACCATCACATCCTCCAATGGCCACGGCCATTAAAACCCACCATGCCACCTCAAAAGAGAGCGAGAAAACAAGGGCACTATCTCAATCGTTCCCACATAGCACAAAGAGGCAAAGTGAGAGAGAAAGATATAAAGGGGGGAATGAGAGCCCAACATCACCACAACCAATTGGGCAAGAAACAACCCTAATCAATCATGATCTTTTCTCCTCTTCTCTCTCTCTCTCTCTCAGCGCTGATCTATATGTCAAAGCATAGATCCAGGCCGGATCGGTGCTCCGGCACATAGATCTAGTGCCGCAGTGCGCCCGAGCAGAGAGAGAAACCAATAGGATTGTGAGAATTTTTTTTAAAATTTATTTTGTTAAAAATAATATTTTTTTTAATAGGGATATTAGTATAAATAAATAAAAGAGAAAAATAAAAATAAAAATGAAACCTAAGAGGTTATTTATGTAGTTTAGTTTTTAATTATTTAAATATTTTAAATGGCTAAAATTAGAATAAAACTTTCAGTAAATTTTTAGCTACCAATGGCATTTGACCGAAAATGATAAGGAATTGATCGATATTTATAAATTGACAAGAAAACTATGTGGTTACTAACAAATGGTTGGGGGAGATAAATTGTATAATTTTTTTTATTAAAATGTTAAGATGTCACAAGCTCAAACTCGTATAAATTTTAAAATATATTTATTTAAAGAGTTGAGGAAGAAGATGAACATCATTTAACAACCGTAACGGCTAAACTAAATCTCATCATTTTACCGGCGTTTTGGCATAATCTACCAACCAAACGTTGCCACGTGTTGTTACGCTTTCCCGCCAAAATATCATCCTCCTCCCACACACAAATCACCCCTCCGGCCTGAAACAGTTTCGTCGCAGTTTGCTCAGGGAACTCTCCAATGGCAATCGAACCAATAATCATCGCTGTCGTTCTTCTCTCTCTCATCTCTCACGCCTCCTCCATCTCCTCCAAGACACTCCTCAATGCCGCCCGAAATCTTTCCAACTCCGGCTTCCTCTCCATGTCACTTACCATCGAACTCGAATCTGAAACCCTCATCTCCCAACACAAAATCAAGTCCGCCACCATATTCTCTCCGGAGGATTCAGCCTTCGCCGCCTCCGGCCAGCCGTCCCTGTCTCTACTCCAACTCCACTTCTCCCCACTCTCTCTCCACTTAGAGAGTCTCCGTTCCCTCCCCTACGGCTCCAGAATCCCCACCCTGTCCCCTGGGAAATTTCTTTTCGTCACCACAAACCCCCACAACGATCAAGTTTCCCTCAATAATATCACAATTTCTGGATCTCCGATCTACGATGACGGTTGGGTTACTGTCTACGGAACCGATAGTTTTTTCAATCCGAATTTTTCGGTTTCGGTGCCGATAACAATCCACGACGGTGATTTTCAATGTGCAACGTCGACGAAGAACGTGACTACTCTGTTTGACGGTGTTTCTGGAGTGTTGAAATCGAGAGGTTACGCGATGATGGCCTCGTTTGTCGATCTACAATTGCTAGGGTTCCATGAGAACAGGAAGCTGACGGTGTTTGCTCCGGCGGATAACGTAATGGTAGAATATGCCGACGATTTTCCCGATTATCCGTCTCTCTTTCTCAGGCATGTTCTTCCTTGCAAAATCACTTGGACTGACATGTTCGGCATCCAAAACGGAACAGTGTTGGGAACTTACTTGCAAGGATTTAGCCTCAACGTCACTAAATCAGGATCTGGTGTTGCGTTCATAGTGAACGGAATTCCGATCACTTCTCCGGACATCTATACCAATGATTGGCTAGTTGTTCATGGCCTTCGAGAGATTCTTCTGCTACCGGAATCGACAGAGCGAGAAGGAGAGGGAGAATCTTTAGATGAAATCAGTGGCAACTAGTGAAGAATCAACTGCGCCAGACCATGGTGAATCCTGAACTCAGGATGATACTGGTATTGTCCTTTGCATCTGATCCATTTTTTGCTACAGTTCAATGCATGTTGTTGAATTTTACCTTCGATTGAAACATTAATTCATTAATAAGCCAATCGTGATTGTGTTGTTGAAGTTCTCTCTGATGAACCAGTTCAGTGTGTGAAAATGGTTGAGATTATCATTTGGGGCCGTTACCCGTGGGTTGGTAAAACTACCAACAAACTTTTTTTTTAAAGGGGTTATCAAATAGTCAAATTTATCCTCACAAACACTTACTTGATATCTAACTCCTAAAAAAAAAATAGGGATTCAAAACATATCTTATTAAAATCAAAATTTAGTTTTCAAATTTGTGTTACATTTAATATTATACTTCTAGATTTATTTATTTTTTAATTTCGTGTACATTCAACATGTTACTTAGGAATCTTTATAGTTTTTCATATAGTTTTGAATTTAACATGGTATTTTTTCATGATTTTATTATATATTCAGATTTGTTTTAATAAAATCTTCAAAATGATATCATGTTTATCATTTTTTCAATCAAAATTTTACATTTGTATTACATTCAACACGAATTTCACATTCGTGTTACATTCAATACAATAATTTATCATCATATTAAATTTGACACGATAATAAATCATCTTGCAAAATATATGCAAATGAATATTATTTTAAAGCTAATGACTCCGATCATAAATTTGTAATCAAATTAAACAAACGATATATAAAAAAAATATCGTTATTTTAAGAATATAAATTTAGTTTAATTTTAATTTGGTAATTATTCCTAATCGTATAAATATATTCATAAATATAGGTCGATAAGTGACCTGCGGAAGGACAATTTCGTCCATATTTAATTTTGGATTTGAATTTGGAATTATTCGGTAACACGATTTTGAAAATTGAAGACTATTTAGTTCAATTAAAAAGTTATGGAATAATATAATTGATTCGTGTTCCTAAGACCATCCGTCATTTTGCCTTGTCATTTTGATGAAGTTACTATGCAATGTTCTTTATGTGTTCTTAGTTCAATTGTCCATATCCACTTGAACACAAAACATTTAAAAGCTTCAAACACAATACATGAACTGAACTCCCCTTTCAGATACAGAAATAAGAATCCTTCAAAATTTCCAAATGGGTCCTTAATCTTAATCTAATCTGGAGTTAAACAACAATAAGCCATAGATTCAAATCTAGTAGATCAAATTAACGTAGTTGTCCTTATTTTTTCAAGCTGTTGGGTAAATAAAATAACCGTTTCTTTTTTTCCCCCATCGAGAAGAGCTTGTTTAAGAACACTAAACATTTGGGCTGGAGGCCTAATACCCATATCAAGCATTTCCTGGAAATATTTGCAGGCTTCATCCAACCGATTCTCCTCGCACAAACACGTAATCAGAGTCGAAAACATATGCATCCCCGGTAGAACTCCATTAGCCTTCATCTGATCCCACACTTCCAATGCCATATCGATATTATCCTCGTTACAGAACATCCTCACCATAGTCTCGTAGGTGCTAACAGTCGGATCACACCCATGTTCATCGCTCATTTTCTGGTAAACAGAGTAAGCCTCTTTCGTTCTTCCCGCCTTTATGAGATGGTGAAGGATTATATCATAAGTTCTTGAATTAGGACCAACCTCTAATCGCCTCATCTCATTTACAACTTGGTAAGCTTCATGGATTTGCATTGAACAGCAGTATGCACCCACAACAGCATTGTAAGTAGGCGTCTCAGGAGTATAACCATTATTAGCCTTGGATAGTTCGAAGAACGCTAAAGCCTCATTTAATCTCTTTTCTGAACCCAACCCATTGATCAAAGTGCAGTATATGTGAGGGCTCGGCTTGATTTTTTTCGCTTCCATTTCGTGAAACAATTCGATTGCTTGGTCGTATTTCTTTGCCTTACAGTATGCATTCACGAGAATGCCGTAGGTTACAACGTCCGGTTCGAACCCGTCGTCTTTCATTTCTCGATAGACTTCGTTTAATCGCTGCAGATTCTGTTCTTTGCCCCAACCTTCGAGCAGTATAGTGTAGGACTTGATATCGGGCTTGAATTTTCTGTTTTTCAATTTGTCGAACACCTGTTGTGCTCTCTCGACGTGCCTGGACTTGCTCAGTGTATCGATCAGTCTGTTATAATCTGTAAGTTCCGGCTTGATACCGAACTTCTCCATCTTCTCGAACGCGTCTATGGCGGCTTTGATCTTTCTAGCTCTTGCGTATCTTCGTGTGATGAGAGCAAATGTCTCCTTGGTTAAAATTCCTTTGGTTTTCATGTCGTGGACGAGTGCCCATATCATCTTGAATTGCTTGATCTTTCCCAGAGCTTCGACTAGGGCGTTGTAGCTGTCGGGAGTGTGGGTGAACCCTTCTTGTTTCTCCGCCCACCGGAAGAACGACAGCGCCAGAGCTCCGGCGTTGCTGAGCCGTTTCAGAACGTCGGAGACTAGGGCAGGAGAAATGTCGATTGAAGCGGAAGTAAGAGCGGATTCGATACCTGAAGGGCCGCGATTGGAGAGAGTTTTACAGATATTTTCGGCGTCTTGGGCGATTCGGGTGGTTTCCAAGTCTGGATTTTTGTTGGTGACGACGCCATGGGTGATGGCGGAATGAGTATATATTGTTGATGGGTGAGAGTGAACATGTCCAGTGCAACCCAGAAGAAAGGGGTGGTGTGGTTTTGGCAAGCGATGGAGAAATCGCAAGCCGCCCATTTGGAAGGAACTTTGCTGATACAGAGTGCCGCGAAACAATTATTAGGGATTTTGGAGGAGAAATTACTAATTTTTTTTTTATTTAGATACGATTAAGAAAAAAATTATTCATTTATAAAATTAATTTTTTTATTTTTTTTTTACAAATCTCTTTCAAAACACATGTTATTTCTATATCTTTTTTAAGAAAAAAATTGTTATTTTTCTTAAATTCTCATCCAATTTACCTTCTTTCTTTCTTTTTTTTTTTTTTTTATCGATTTTATAATTCTCTCTTCTCTATACATTTTATAATAAAATTTAAAATAATAATGTATAATTAAAGTTATATTATTATATTAATATATTATTAAAAATTATATTATGTGACATATTTTCATATATTTATTATTAAAATTTAATAAATTTTAAAATTATACGTACAAATATTTGTTTATCCAAATAAATGAATTATGAAATTACACAATCAAAATTTTTATTTAAAAATATTATCCAAACAAAAAATTTATAAATGATGAAAATTTAAAATTCAGAATTTTGAAATCTCATCATTTATAAATAAATTGCATCAATTTGTCTATTCACCTTATTTTTAAGTTTAGTTTAAAATTCAAAATTATATCATTTTATTATTAAATGTTTAGGTGATAGTCCGATGTTTTTCTTCTTCTTCTACTTACAATAAATTAAGATGAGATAGAATGGGAATTATATTTTCATTCTACAATATTTTAGAAATAAAAACAAATATTAACTACCCGAAATTGTTTTTTTAATTTATGAGAATTAGTTTTGGTGATATTATCTTAAGGAATAGTCCTTAAAAAGTTGTGTAGACTAAGTAGTGGATTTATGGAGGAATTATCCTAAATTTTATATGAAAATAAATTTCTATTATTGCATAAAAGAAGAAACAATTATTGTATTGCTATTAAGAGGATTTACAGTAATTTTTACTATTGATGACAATAAAAATAATACTATAGTGATTTTTGTATGCATAAGGGAATTTTAATAGTACATATACTTATTTATCCAAATAAAAAAATTATAAAATTATACAATCAATTTTTTTATTTAAAAAAATTATCTAAAAAAAGAATTTATAAATGATGAAATTTTCAAATTCCATCATTTACAAATTTCATAAATTTGTCAATTTCTTTGCCCAAACACAATCTTAGATTTTTTTTTCTTGGCCGTGGAAGCAATTTCTTTGGCCACTATTCACCTAATTGTTAAGTTCAGTTTAAAATTGAAAATTATATTATTTTATTATTAGATGTTTAGGTGGATGGAATAAAATGAGAATTCTATTTCTGTTCTGGAGTATTATGAAAATAAAAATATATTGAGTAATTATCATTGTTCTGAATTTTATTTTATTTTAATCTATGAAAATAGAATTGTAGTTTTGGTAATATTGTCTTAATCAATAGTCCTTAAAGTTGCGTAGATAAAGGGCATGTTTAATAAAAAAAATAAGTACTTAAAATTAATTATATTAAGTACTTAATTAATTAATTTTGTTTGATAAATGTAATTAGTATCACTTAATTAATTAAGTTAACTTAAAAATTAAGTAAAAATGTGAGTAAAAAATTAAGTCAAGATCCCTTCATTTATTTCATTTTGCTTAATGCACTCTATTATTTTTCACTTAAAAAAAAATATATTTTTTGACCATTTTACCCTTGATCCCAGAGTTTAATTAAGGTTAAGTTTAATAAAAATTAGATTAATTTTGAATTATTTTAGGATTTTAATTTTATTTTATATTTCAATTATTGTTATAATTTAATTTAAACAATCAAACTGCATAAAAAAATACATAATATTATATATTTTTGAGTTAATTTTTACTTTTACTTTTAATATATATATATATATATATATATATATATATATATATATATTTTATAATGACCTCTAATTTTATTATTTTGGTCTCAATTATTTTTTCACTCCATATTATCTTGATTTAAAGGTAATTATATAAATTAAACAATTTTTAGCATATAAATTTTGTATTTATCAAATAAAAAAAATTCAGCACTTAAAGTTTCAACACAATTTTATCAAACAACCTTCTGATATTTTCAACATTTAAAATTTCAACACTTAAAATTAAATACTTAAATTTTCAGCACTTAATTTTTAAGTGGTTATCAAACATGCCCTAAGTAATGGATTTATAGAGGAATTATCCTAAATTTTATATGACAATAAATTTCTGTTTAAGCATAAAAAGGATAAAACAATGAATTTAATTTGTATTGCTATTAAGAGAATTTGCAGAAATTTGTACTGTTGATGAATTAAAATAGTACTATAGTGATTTTTTTCCATGCATAAGGGAATTTTAAAAAATATGGACTTCTAACAAAATTAGTGAGTAAACAAGTTTGGTATAAATTTTAAATTTGTGAACTATTTCCCTATAACTTTTTTTTTTTTAAATTACTATTATTGATTCCAAAGAATAAAAAAATCATTCTTATTTCAATCGGGAAAAAAGGCTCATACATAGAAAATTGAATTTTTTGCCATGTGTATCGGATTTTGCAGTACATTATTCATCTAAAACACTCGCTACAATGAATTTTTGAGGAGTACAAACACAGTCATCCATTACAATTTTACAATAATTTTGTTATAGCATAGTAACCTTGTACTATTTAAAAATTGGACTTCTCAAAAATTTACCAGTCATGAACAGAAATTTTAACTTTGGGATTGTTTACCGCGAACTAAAATATTTTTCAACTCCATGGATTGAAAGAGACGACAAAAATCAAGAAATTTCAAAATTTCATTATGAACTAACCCCGCGCAACTGATGAAGGAATAGAATGCAGGCGTGTATAGACACGACATTCATCCCGAATGAAATGACCCCTACCGAAAAAAGAAAAGAAAAGAATGCTTAACGCCAAAAGAATAATAATTCTTCGAATTCATATGTCATCATCATCTGCACTGATCCGACGATAAGCTCTCATTACTAAGAATCTTATTCATAGACTCCTCAAACCACTTTGCACGAGGGCTAGGTTTTAAGACATTGACATCACCCCATTTGGCGCAGGGATCGGAGAACCACCCCTGCCTGTCGGTGCACCACCCACCTGGGGTAGCAGCAGAAACTCGGTTCCTTTTTAGTATCTTTTGGTCAACCATATCTAGCACTGGATCACCTTTTTCAAATTGTCTTGCAAAAGCAGCTCCGCTTTGAACCATCTCCTCATAATCTGATGATCTGAGGAACTGTGGCTCCATTTTGGGGGGGTTGTCCCAAACAAAGTATCGCAGATCTCGATTCATGGTGGTGTTCTTGAACTCTGGCGAATTGCAAATCACCGAATGGAAATAGATTTCTTGTGACAAAACTACGTTGGAGGAGTACATGAGTAGGGTTCGAGGAAGATTGTCCCATCCAAACACACAGAACTCGATAAAAGACCGGCTCAATACAACCCATGGGGAACCTTAAATTAACCAAAAACAAAAATCATATTAAAGCATTTTCAAATTTGCTTTGTTCAATTCACTTACGCCGGTTGTCTTAATTATCCTGTTTTACCTATAATTTAATCAAATTTATATATTATTTGTTTTACCTATAATTTAATCAAATTTATATATTATTTGTTTGAACAAAGATGCATATAATTGTTTTAGTTCAGTTAAATTTTTTAAGTTATATTTTACTCTAGTTACACGAGAAAATAGCACCAAAAGTAGTATTAAAATGGTTAACTAGTTAATTTAAGTATGTTTAATTCTTGCTTGCAAGTATAGCAATTCATAAATTGACTAATTGAGAATTGAAGGACAACCAAAGAGGCCATTCGCAACAGCAAAACATAATATATATTGCTTGTTGAATTCAACTTTTGCCCAATGTTTGGCTACACGGAATTGGAGATTTTGAATTGGAAGAATATGATATGAACGCATGCAAAATTATGAAAATTTATATGGGTTCATTTGTAATTCCAATTACAAAGGTTCAATTCCGTGCTTCCAAACAGTACCTTTGTGTTCCTGGAAGGTCGTCCCATCCACAAACACCAGACTCCAACAAAGGACCTACTAAAAAAACAAAATAAAATTGCCCTTAAATCTTTTCCCATTTTCGTTGTTCAATTCAACTTTCCCTTGGCTAAGCGGAATTGGAGACTTTGAGTTGGAATTGGAAATGACGTAAAATTATGAAAATCTATATGCTGTCATTTTAAATTCCAATTCCAAACATACAATTCTGTGATTCCAAACACAAACTTCTGAGAAGAAAAACTTACCAGTGAAAACTTTGAATGCATCGGGCATTGGCCGTTTTTCTGTGGCATGAAAGATCTGGGTCTTCCTTGCCAAGTACAGTCCTGGATCGACTACGATAGGCTCGACTCTTTGACCCCTACATTGAAAAAAAGAGACAAATTAAGGGTGGAAATTGTGTGTGTACAAGAAACAAAGATTAGATAAAAATGAGTAACGGAGATTTGCCTACTCTTTCCATCCAAGGTCACTTGTATGATCGATGAAATTGAGATCTCTGCTCATAGAGGTGAATACATGTGATAAGTCTGTGAAGAGAACAAAAAAACAAATAACAAAAGCAAATTATAATTAATTACGCAATAGATTGTGTTCATGAAGATCACTGGATTAGCACTATGAACGAAGGAACAAATTTGAAATCCAATGCCAAAAAGCAGGCGACCAAATTTCAATTCTAAATTCGCTACAACCAAACAATACCTACATCTATCAAACTCATTTCCCAACTTAAAGAAACAAGAAACTTAAACTTGCTTAGGTTGCAATTGGCAGAAACCGGAAATAATACCTAAATCTATCAGACTCATTTCCCAATCTAAAAAACCAGAAACTTGAATTTGCTTAGGCAGCGTTCGGCTGCACATATTTCAAGACTTGAAGTTGGAAATGGAGATGAACGCATCAAGCGTGCAAAATTTTAGGTTTTTGCATGCGTTAATTTGTAATTCAAATTCTGAAGCTCTAATTCCATGAAGTCCAAAAAAAAATTAGGTTTTTGCATGCGTTAATTTGTAATTCAAATTCCGAAGATCTAATTCCATGAAGTCTAAAAAATTGGTGTGACAAAATTGAAGATGCTACGGTGGATGATTGGGAAGACGAGAATGAATAAAATTAAGAATGAAACTATTAAAAATAATTTAGGAATAGCACTCATCGAAGAGAGGATGAGAGAAAATTGTTTACGACTGTTTGTACATATGCATAGAAAACCCATAGAAGCACCGATAAGAAAATGCGATTTAGTTCAATTGCGAGGGCTATTAGAGAGAAAGTTAGGTCTAAGAAGACTTGGGATGAGACTATTAGAATTGATTTGATGATACTATAAACCTGACTGAGGGGATGGCCTTTGATCGATCACTATGGCGTAAATGGATTCATGTAGCCAACTCTACTTAACTGCCAGGCAAAGACTTAGATGTTGTTTTCGTAATTTCATGAAACCAAACTCTACCCTAGTAAGTCTAATGAAAATCACATTTGTTACCCTGTTAAAGACTCTAAAATATTGAATGAAGAACATGCCAATCAAATCAAATAAGAAACACTAAAAGCAATGGAAAATTTTATCATAATTGGGTGGAAATTGCATACCATCTTGGGTGATAAGAGGATAATCTGTAGCACTGAGATTAATGAACCAGTCCCACCCACCATCCACCTTCAACAATATAGCTGCCGCCCTCATCACAGCGGCGATGTTAGTGGACCCCATGTAGGTCGTCGGATCAGGCTTCCCCACCACATCCACATTCCCGAAAGCCCTAATTGCCGGCACCGACCTAACCATAGCAGCCAATTTCCCCCTCTCATCGTCCGTCCCGTCCGCCCCAATGTGTAACAGATACTGATTCCTCGGATGATAAACCGCCAGCAGCAACCTGAAAATTCTCTCTTTATCGCCGCGACCGCCGGAAATATAGTACCCAAACGCCGGCGGATAACCGGGTCCCCGACGGACGGCGGTAGCGAATGGCTTGTGGGAGCTAAAGACGTAGTAGGAGGCAGTGAAGCCTGAAATCGAGATGAGGAACAACAGGAGAGAAACGAAGGCGGCGGAGAAGAGAGTAAACATCCATTTCTTCTCAGCTCCCATACCGATTCTTCTTCCTCTTATTTAGTCATGGAAAAATACAATTCCGGGTCAAAATCGTAGCGCTGGATAAAGAAATGCGTCGGCGGATCTTAGGGCAAGAGAATTAACATGGGTAGGTGGAGAGGAATGGGTAATGGTGAAATCGGGATCCGTGGAATCGCTTTGCTCGAAGATTACGTATATCTGATTATGGATTCTTTGAATATGAATTCAAAAATTGAGAGGGTTAGGGAGAGGGGAGGGTGACTGTAAACAGAGGGTTGATGAACGAATTCTGAGATTTCGATGATCTGTTCTTGTGAAATGACTTGCCCACGACGCGCTTCCAGGGGACTTTAGGCACCATGTGATTTCACTAATGGGAAAATTTGGTGACGTTTGGTTAACATTTTTATTTTAAAAATATAAAAAAATAAGAATTATATTGTATTTTTTTTATAATAAAAATAAATTTGAAAACAATAATTATTTTTAAATTATTTTTTAATTTTGAGAATAAAAATAAAAAACAGGTTTGGTTAATAAACTTTATTTTTTGTGTTTTAATATTTGGATTCGTCTCTCTTTCTCTTTTGTTAATATAGATGTCCATGTGAGACACCATACCAACCAGGCTAATCTTCACCAATCTCTTTCTCTAGCAAATTTGTTATTGATTCATTTAAAATAAAATAAAAATCTAAATCAATCAATGAAAAAAGACAAGTCATAAGATAGATATATATATATATATATATATATTTAATTATTGAATTTTTCATGGGAGTTGCAAATACAAAGATTAAGAATGAATTTGAAATAAAACATCAAATAATTTTTGTTCCTATTTCCAAATTAAAAAAATCAATTAACATGAATTTAAAATTAAAAAAAAAAAATTAAACAAAATCCCTCACTTGCGATTTTTGTTCCTATTCCCAATATCGATACCACAATCTCCCTAGTATTTTGTCTCATTACATTAAATAGTTAAAACATTTTAATTTTATATTCAGGATCTACAACAACATTGCTACAATTTGAGATTTTAACATTTTATAGAAAAAATCACTGAATATATGGATACAATATTGATTATATGAATTACATCGAACATTCTCAGCTTCGAAGAATCCAAAGCTATGTTCTAAAGGGTTTCTTGGGCACTAGAAAATCTCATTTTTTCACCACTTAAGTCGTTACTCTCCTCGTCTTTCTCTTTTTTTTTTCTTTTTCAAGACCTGAGAATTTTGTAATGGAAATATCAATTAAGTTCTTCCTAGATAAGGTCCTCTCTCTCTGTCTCTCTTTTGGAGATGGACTTTGCTTTAGTCAAAGAAAGACTAACCTTATAAAACTCCGTGTAGTCTTTCTGAAACTCATCATCGTCTTTAGCATCATCATCACATTTAGAATCACGTGGAATATACAACAAATTTTACATTTAGCAACAAAGACATGAGCTTTCCTTTTCTAGTCTTAGAATACGAGTCATTTTGTGTTTGATGAAGGAACTAGATACTAAAATTATTAGGCTAACGCAACAAAATATGAAGAAAAATTAAATCACATTAAATATCTTGTTCTTCTAAGCCAGATCTATCTGTATTAACATTGAAACAATAAGAGTAGGCATAAACCACATTTAATTAAATGTTACCTCTTCTAGTGGTTGAGCTCCAAGCTAGTAGTTTCGGAGGCGTGTTCTGATTAAACTCTTTCGAGAGTGGCTAGACACGATCAATAACAGACAGCGAAAAATAATCCTCTTAAAAGTAACAGAAATGTATTTCCTCTAACAGTATCAACATAGAAAACTTCATAAAGAAAATTGGTCTTGAGATTTTTAAGAATCTGATTCTAATCACAAGCAACTAGAATATCTTTGATTTAAATTTAGGTGATAGTAAGATTCAAATCAATGAGTGAGAATTACGAAAAATAGAAAATCTTAGAAAAATATTGGCTTGGCCAAATTTCTTAAGGGGCGACCAAATTTTGCATAGGGTAGGCAGCTATTAGGTCTTCCCTCCTTATAAGATCTATCCAGGGTTCAAAACCATAGGCCCTTTTTATCATATTCGTACTTTGGTCCCCGAACTTATAAAGTTCAACATTACTACCCATTCTTTTTTCATGGACTTTTTCAACTTTTATTTTCTATTGTGTGCGACGTATTAGATTCATACCAGAAATTGAAGAGTAAAAATAAATAATTAATTATTTAGTAATCAATTAATTGTCAAAAATTGGAACAATTCTAATTTGACCCTTCTAGAAAAAAAAAATATTTTTTCCATAAGGTATTTACTCCAACTGTGAGTTACATCTACCTACATATTACAATCATGTCCAGTTCATAGGAATTTCACCAATAGAACCTTCTCGTGTATGATTTCTATATTATACGATGTTTCTATCTTATGTTCTCGAAAAGACTACTAGGTTATGAAATAGTTAAAAACTCCTTATCCAATCATACGTATATTGATTGATAATATAATTCATTGTAAAACCAATTGAAATCTCATCACAATCACCATATTGCTTTTGCTAGAGGTTTGATTGAACTATATTATCAAATCAAATAGGACACGTCTCTTTTGCTAAGAGGTATAGATTTTATCTTACATACTCATATATTCACACATATGTCCCACTATACTCAATGAATATCTTTCAAATCTCATGGTTAGAGAACAACAATTAACATTATCAAAGTATAGTAAGTCATACATGTATAGCAACTCAAGTCACAAGATCACAAATATTATCGCACTTCAAATATTTTATTTTAACATCAAGCGAAACTAAAATATAAGATACCAATGATAATCATGGTTGGTTCCTTACCATACTAGTTAGTCCCCTTGTAGTTCTTTTAGTGTCTTATACTAATGGTTTGAGACTCATAATTCTCAAAGAGAGAACAACGGAACAAGCTAACCTACATTGTTGAAGAGTATTTTCAACAATTCAATACCGGTTAAGAATAATTTGAGAACATCGGGTTATCAAATGTATTCAGTCTCCTCCCTTTGATCATATTAAATAGCTAATATACTTCAACTTAGTATCTAATGTCTATAGCGATATCGACATAATTAAAGAATAATATTAAAAATATCATTTATTATTTACTTGAGATTATTACTAGAAACAACTACGCCTAAAGCTGTCTATAGAGTTTTTCTCCAACAATCTCCTACTAGCATTATAGTCAATTCGCTAAGTATTTAATACTTCATCTGGCTAACAACTATTAAGTTAAGGTCTTAATAAGTGGATCTATCACATTGTCCAATGTGTGTACTCTCTATTTAGATATATTGAGTTTGAATGAATAGATGAAAGACTCGTTCTTGGTGTTTGGATATTAATGAGATCTAGATTCCTTGGCCTGAGTTATAGTCCCATTGTTGTCATAATACCAAGGTATCGTGACTCAATAGTTAGAACCAAGTTCATCAAATGAACTTTCAAATCCTTACACTTTCTTCAGTCGTATCTGATGCGGCTATGAACTTGGTCTCCATAATAAAATTTGGAGTTGTGGACTTATCCATAACTTCTCCCACTAACGACCCCACCTACCCACCTATCACAATATAAGAATATCCTAAAACAAATAATAGTTATTCACATCGAATTTGGAATTTGATACCATGAAATCATTAATCTCATGTTCTCAGTGTGTAGTGTGTTTAGGTGTACGAGCCTCAGAGTGTTTTTGTGAACTATAGCCCATGGATGCATTGGCTTGGGCTCTTTTTGATTTTGATTGTAATTGACTAAGAGATCTTTCGGGTTACATGCCTATTTTGGCGTGTTGTAAAGGAGAATCTTCCTCTTATATTACTATATTTTGGCTACCAAAAACAAATTCTCACGTTTTCAGCTATAT
Source organism: Eucommia ulmoides (assembly GCA_016647705.1). Lineage (NCBI taxonomy): Eukaryota > Viridiplantae > Streptophyta > Magnoliopsida > Garryales > Eucommiaceae > Eucommia > Eucommia ulmoides. Next base: position 9,573,105 of record CM028333.1, on the reverse strand, counting down.
AATAAATCAGCTCATTTATAAAGAGGGTCGTCGGATCAAGAGACAAACATCTAGATATTGATAGTCGTCGAATCATTTCTAATTTTACATGAAAACTCAAATTAGGGTTAGCCGCCTAATACTCCTTCATTTTCATTTCATGGGACCCCTCTTCCACTCTCCTCTGCCATCCCCTTTCTACCGCCACCTCTGGTCCACCACGTCGCCAAACAATTAGCGACGCTGTTGAGATGCTATGGACGACGTCTTCGCCTCTCCATCCTTGCATTCGATCTCTTCCTCTCTTTTCTCTCATCTATCCTCTGCCATGTCTCTCTCTACTATACGCACCAACACCCCGTCGCAAACCTACAAACAAAACTGTCGCAGAGCCATTGTCACCACACCATCGCCACATACCCGCCATCACTGCGTATCGCCGTCACAAATCGCGTTCTAACTATTCCCTTACTCCCAGGTAATGAAGTTGCATCACTCTTCAACCATCTCTCTCTCTCTCTCTCTCTCTCTCTCTCTCTCTTTCTATTAACCCCTCACTCTCCCTGTCTGTTTTTCAATTTTCGGTTTGATTAAATTTCATAACCCTATATTTTCAAATGGAGAGGTTGTTTATCTCTCCTTTGATTCTCAATTTCACCAAACCCCTAAATATTCTTCAAAGTTAGGGTAAGAATTTTGGAATTTGAGGTTCAAATATGTGATACACATTTGGGTTTTGAGTTTGAGGTTCAATTATCTTTATTGTATGTTCAGATCTTTATTGTATGTTCAATTAGATTAGTATGTAGATGTGTGCGATTGAGAATTTTTCACTTTAGATTTGTCTAGATTGTATGTTTAGATCTGAAAATTCACACCACGCTCTTTATTCCCCAAATAATGCACTCCAGCGCTCTATTTCCCCAATCAGTCGTATTTTTCGTCACCGTTTAGTTATGTATGGCTTCACATTTTACGTTTCTCTGTTTCTTCTAGGTTCTTTGTCATCTACGCATGCGCCTTAAGCAGTTCATTGCGCAGTGATGTCATTTACAATTCTTCTACCGCTTCATTTTGGGGCTTCGTCTATTGCTAGATTCACAGTTGTTGCCATCCACTTCCAAATTGGAAGTTGTCGTTCATCTCTGCTACTGCATATTGGAAGGTAAAGGTCCATTTTTTAATTTGGATTTGAAACTACTTAAGGTACTCGATGAATTCAAAGTTGTCGGACTATTGCTATAACATTGTTCAGCCTTTTATATTTTGAACGTTTTTTGTGTGTTTTTATTTTGCAAAGATTGTTGTTCTCCCATAAATTACATTCTAATCTTGAAGTTTGTTATGTTGAAATATATATATGTATATATGTATGTATGTATGTATGTGTGTGTGTGTGTATATATATATATATATGTATGTATGTATGTGTGTATATATATATATATGTGTGTGTGTGTGTGTGTGTGTATATATATATATATGTATGTATGTATGTATATTCAATTCTAAGAGAAGAGAGAACAAAATTTACTTTTGTGTTATGAAATGAAATAGGTAAAGAAAATACTTTTGGGGAGTTCTAGGTTAAGAAATTAGTTAGGGTATTTTTTTTTACAAATTTGTTTAGTTGTACTCTGTGTTATACCATTCTAAACAATGTTTTTGTTTTATATATTTTGTAATTTCACTTTCTATTTTCTAACTTTATTTATATTTTTTGGGTTTTAGATATCATTGTTCATCATCCTTGTCGTTCTGACAATAATTGTAAAGATCCATTTTCTAATTTATATATTTGAATTCCTTTTATGTTTATGTTTATTTGATAAAAATGAAGATTGTATTCCTGTTTTTGGATTGTGGTAGTCTTTAATTTAATTGCCATAGATTTGGTCACTATTTTCATCCCCTATTTGTATTACATTTTGACCCGTGGATAGGCATAACATCGAAGATTTGACCACTATTTTCCAAAAAGTAAAAAAGATGCATCGCCTATTCTGATTTACATTATGATGAAGAATGGAAAAAGGACTATACTCGATAAGATACACAGTGAGACAAACTTTTGTTTGTTCTATTTCTAGTATCCTAATTTTTATATCAAAATTTCGTAGAACAGAATATAATTGTTCCTAGATTTTTGTTGCCCCAATTTTATGTTTTTATTTCAGTTTTTTGGAACAAAAACACTAAACAAACGTAGCTTATTATGTTCTCAGGCTTCGAATTTTTTTAAACAAAACTTGAAACATAATTAGATATCATGGAAAATTAATTTATGCATTTTTTTTATTATGTTGATTTGAATAGTTGAAGAGACCGGTGTAAATGTTTGATAGAGAAAAAAAAATTATCTCCAAGAGGTTCGATTTTTTTGCAGACGAATGGGATTTGGTATGTATTGTTCAATATAATTACACCTTCATTTTTTTATATATTTGAGTGTTTTTTTTTTTTTTGGTAGGTCTGATTTTTTTTAAATTTTTTTTTTTCAATTTTTTTTTTTTGAAATTGGCGGGCTATGATTTACTGGTTGGATCTCTCTCTTTTATTTTTTATTTTTTATGGTATAGAAAAAATAAATATTTATGTTCTTAATCACAGGTATAACAGTGAAAAGAGATTGGTCTATTGAACATAATCAATGGATGTTTGTGAAAATGGTGATTGATATTTTGATTTCAATTTACCGAGGTTGAATTTGCAAAAGCTCTTTTCAATTTTCTGTCACTTTCCTGGTAAGAAGCAAGTGCGACTCTTATGTCTCTAAAATTTAATGTTATTCATGTATTATTATTGCGTAAAATTTTATATTTGTTCCATTCCAAATTTGTAGAACTATTTTATGGGAGAAAAAGTAATGGAAATGTTGGAATTTCAAGTTTATTTTAGAATTAAATTTTGAGAATAAGTCGGTGAATTTTTATTTTTTTTGTTCTTAGATTAAGAGATACATTGTGTATTTAGGTTCATTTAAAAATCATGTGATGTGAAAGCCTATCATGCAATGTGATATTTCCAAATTCGGTCATATATATTCCCTAATGTGGAAACAAAAGTATCAGAAAAACATACAAAATTTTCTTCTGGGCAATGGGCTCTAATGTCATCGTTAATTTTTCATTTTTGGTTGTACATGCCCGTATGTTAGTGATTGATTTTTATTAAGTTTATATGTTGTTTTGGTTATTGTTGTTTGTATTTGAAAATATGATATTTGAACTGTATGCATTTGAAAACATGATATTTGAGAATGTTGTAAAAACAAATGTGGTTATTTGGTTGAAGTTATTTGAAAATATGACTCGATAAATTGATAATGTTATATAAATAAATTGAATTTTGTCAATATAATCTTTTTTAAATTATCTAGTATTCTCTATATCGATTGCGTGCTTCTGATTTGTAAATTCATGAATGTAAATTTTGTTGATTTCTTCTTCGTTGTATTGTTCATTTGTGCTCAATCAATTTCCATTTTCTATATTAAATTAAACATTAATTTAACAATGGAAAAATTAAAATCCGTGCCTTTAGGCACGGGTTATACGCTAGTTCTCTATATCATAAAAATTTATCCTTAGTTATTTTAAAGTATTCTAGGATATATTTTTTTTACCATTCAATACTTTCAATATGAAGGAAGTTGATATCCATTGGTCAAGCTAAAAAGCATGTCTGTGCTGTTATCAATTTTAGTACATAGCACAAAAATGCCTAAGAATTTTAATTGTTGAAGCATGTGCAATCCTACTAATTGTATTTCTCTTCATTAGAATTTTTTGGACTCACGCCATTAAGAGACAAATTTCATGTTAAACTAGTAAAGGTCCTCATTAGCAATTTGTTACGTCATCCCAATGTAATAAGATTTAGAAATTAAGCATCTTTTGATTTATCTTATAGACTTTTTTTTGCCTAATATTAAGAAAGTGTTGGATGTAAACCTTATAGTCAATCTTATAATCTTACATTTAAGGATTTTGTCTGTAAAATATTTCAATCTCAAGTGTTAATAAAATCTATTTATTGATATTGTTCTTGCAACTATAGATTTATCTTTGTAGATATTGAATATTGAGTAAACTGTCTGTCTATTTAATGTGTTTAAATAGGAGACAAAAAAATATTTAGTATCTCAATATTCTAAATTATCCATAGTCTATATCGGATTGTTGAAAAGGGTCTTTAATAATTGAGGTTAACTTGATCCGATGTTATCTCTTTGAAAATGGTTAGTCTCAATCCATTATTATGAGACACCGAAACATCTACTAGGGGACTTACTAAGTGGTAGTAAGAGACCTAACATAATCATCCTTGATATCTTACATAATAGTTTTGCTCAAGTAAAATAGGATATTTGAAGTGTGATATATTCTATAAACTTTTGTATCTGAGGTACTGTATATTACATGTATGAGTTGTTATACTTTGATAATATTAAGTGTTGTTCTCTAACCGTGGAACTTCAAAGATATTCATTGGGTACCGTACGTAGGATATACATGGTAATATACAAATATGCGAGAAGGGATCTATGACTCTTAGCAAAATGTTATGTAACTCATGCAATTCAATTTAATATAATTCACCTCAACCTCTGGGCAGAACAATGTGATGATTTGAGTGGGATATTAATCAGGTGTCACAAGGAATTATATCATCAATCAAATGCATATAAATGGATAAGGATTTTTTACTTGACTTAATCGCATCATATTGATCCTTTTGGATATCGTGCAATACATATGTCACATTCGAGCGGGTTGTCTTGTTTAAATTTATTCCAACGAGATATAGTCGCGACACAAGAGTAGATATCACTCATAGTCGGAGAAAACCCTTAAGGGAAAAATCATTTTCTTTTGGAATGGAAAAATTAGAATTATTCTAATTTTTACTGATTCCAAGGTTTTGAACCATGGACTGTACTTATAAGGATGGAAGACCAATTTAGCCACCCAACATATAGAGCCAAGGTATATTGTTCCCCCTCTCCTACTCATTTCTCTTAGTTTCATTTGACAATGAGATCTGTTTCTATTTTGCACCACTGGTTTAAATTTGACTATCTCCTAGATTCAAGTTAGAGTTGTTTTAGATTCTTGTGATTATATATGATCTTAGAAATCCCAAGAATATTCGTATATATGAGGTTCTCTCTGTGAACACTGTTAGAGGTGAGACATTTGTGTCCCTTCTAAGATAATCAACATTCCTGTAGTTGTTTGTTTATGTTGAGACGCTCTCAGAAGAACCTTCTCACATCACGCCTCGAGAACTTCTGGCTTTTAGGATAAAACACCAGAAGAGGTATATTTAAAAGGGTTTTAGTGTTACATGTATTTATTATTTTAATGTTAATACGGTAGGAATTGACTCTGGGAATTGGATATTAAGTTTAATTTAATATTTATATTACAATTTGTAGATCTAATAGTTTTTAATAGTTGATCATCTTCAAGTGGTATCAGAGCCACCTCCATAATTAACTTAAAATAATTTTTGGCTATATTTTATGAATTGGTGTATCCTATGCGTATTGATGTCTTCGATTTAGTGTAAATTCGAAAAAAAAAATTGAAATTAATTTTATAAATTATATTTTGAAATATTTTGAAAAATTCAAGAGAACGACATCACAGTTAAAACCATGACGCTAATGGGAGCCTAGGGCTCTAAACAGCGGTAGTAGCGCCCCACCGTGGGGCACTATTAATTAGTAGTAGTTGCATGTAGCCGCTGACATGGTTTGACGTAGAAGCAAGGTTAGATAATAATTTATAGATAATGAAAAGATCATGAAGAGAAATGTTTGTCGTTTACTACTTGGGTACTACATGAGAAGGTGCCGGTAAATTTTAAACTCCCGTCCCAAGTCAGGATGTATCATGGCAACACTGATCTAGTGGAATACACCTGGAAACTTACCATGCTCACATGGATCTACATGGAATTTCAGATTCGACAAAGTGCCAAGCATTCCAAGTAACGTTAGCCGGAACAGCAAAGAAGTGGTACAAGATTCTAAAGCCATGTATTTTTTACTCATTTGTCTTTCACCCTTACTTTCGTTCACATGTTTTTCAGCAACAAGCGATGGGCCAAATAACCGTTGCATCTCATGTCAGTAAGGCAAATGAGGGATGAAAAGTTGGAGGCTTTCCTCGATAGGTTTCGTCATGAATTCGACTAAGTAGAGGAGTTGAAGGATGGGATGGCGGTAGCAGCCCTAATGTCAGGAGTAAGAAAAGGTCTATTCTTGTATGACATGGTTGACTCAGCGATGACCTGAAAAACCCACCAAATACTCTCAAGCACACCCGATCAGGGGGCTAGGGAGATAAGATCGTTAGGATTTAAAAGCCTTCTGACCAGAAGGGAAGCAACTCTCTACTCGATTTTCTACAACTCACAACACATACAAACGACAACAGCACAAGCAATGAAGTGCTAAGTTATATATATATATATAATAGGGGAGGGGGGGGCAACCCATACAACAAAAAAGGGGAGTACCGCCAGCCCCTCTCCCCCAAGACCAAAAAAAAAAAACACTCTTTTATTTTCTTTTTCTTTTTTTCATGGAGGAAAAGTTATTCACCAGCCCGAAGCGATCTCCTCGTCGGTGGAAGGATAGCCATCCACTGACATATAATTCCCAAGTTGATCAAGGAGTTCCCTAATTTTTATTTTCGGCGCCCAGCTAATTCGTATCTCCACTCGACCCAGAAGCTCCCTCTTACCCTCCAAGGTTGCCTCGAGGTTGTTCACCCTCAACTCCTCTTTCTTGAACTTCTCTAATATCTCAAACATCTCCGAGACTACCGCGTAATGACTGACATCTAGGGAAAGTATATAGAGCCCAATTCACAGGAAAAAATTCGTATATCTATAGCAAATTTCAATAAAAATTATACAAACTTGTAGCAAATTTTGAGAAATTTTAAATTTGTTCAATTTTCTTTCAATTGAAATTTGCAAAAAGAAAAAATAGACCTAAAATTTTCTAGATCTGAAATGGAACGGTGGTGGTGGTCTTTTGCGGTGGCAATGGCTGCGTGAAGCATGAAGAATTGATGGTGGTGGTCTTCAGCGCAATGGTGATAACATGAGGGCAGGAGGAACTAATGAAGGCAGTGAGTGATCTTCAGTACGACAGTGGTGGCATGTGTGTGTGTGAGAGAGAGAGTAGATGTGTAGTAGGTTTTAGGAAATTTTTATTTTTTAAATAAAAAATTTAAAAAGGTTTTTTAAAAATATTTTTGATATAAAATGTAGTTTTTTAGTTTTTTTTTTTAATTTATATTTAATTGTTGAAAGACAATTAAATAAAAATAAAAATAAATTAAGAAACTACATTTTATATGAAAAAAAGGCTTAGTTATTGTTGTTGTATATTTAATTGTTGAAAGAGTTTTTCTCTAAAATTTTCGGGGAAAAAAAGGTCTAGTTTGTCTCTTTACATTTTGTGTCTCATATCCTATATTTATGGTTATATTTATATTTATAAGCAAAAATTATATTAGAATAGAGGAGACATTGTCCCTTGTATACATATTTCACACAAGAATTAGTTGCTTATTTAAAACACTCGTCTATACATAAATTTTTGGGTCGTGCACCGATTACTCTCAAAAAGCGTCGGTAATTACCGAATAAACCCAATCGCTTTTTCATGCACCGATCAGGACTTTTGTCCTCATTGGACGATTTTACCCTTCATTAATTAGGCGCTCATCCTTCCGCTAAAACCTGAAACCTGAAAATGAATGGTTTTTATTTTTTATCCCAACTCAATTTGCGCAACTCAATCATGCCAAACGCTAATGAAAATCTTTGTTCTGATTTCCAAAAAATGATCTATAATATCTAACCTGTAAGATCTACAAAGTCAATTTACGTTTCTTAACATGTTGAATGTAACATCTTCTATTCACAAAGTCAATTTGTGTCTATTAACGTGTTGAATGTAACATCTTCTGTTCACAAAATTAATTTGTTTTTCTTAACATGTTGAATGTAACATCTTGTTAGTTTTCCCGAAAAACACCATTTTTCGTGTCTATTAACGTGTTGAATGTGAATCTTCTGAAAAATGCCATTTTTTGTGTCTATTAACATGTTGAATGTAACATCTTCTTAGTTCCACGGAAAAATGCCATTTTTTGTGTCTATTAACGTGTTGAATGTAACATCTTCTTATTTCCATGGATGTCTATTAACGTGTTGAATGTAACACGATTTGTGCTCATTATCTAACTTTTTAAATGTATCACGCATGTTTCGCAATACACCATATTGTTTCCCCCCCAAACCGCCATTTTGTATCTTCTATAGAGATATTGCGTCACCGACGTCCTTTGGAAAACGTGCCCTCACTCAAATGTCATTTTTGTACCGAGTCATTTCATTTCCCAAACTTTTCATCTTCTCGGATACGCCAACCAAAAAACACATTTTTGCTCTGTTCTCTCCCGTCGTTCTCATCCTCAAACCGACGAAAAAATGGTGCACACAAGAAGAAAAATGGTTACTAAGAATCCTAACACGGCTGATGATCCGATAAATCTATCCGATTCAGGTACTGTGTTCTTCTCTTATCTTTGATAATTCTCAACGATGTATGTTCGATGCACTATGTCTAAATTTCAAAACATTATCCGTACAATAATATGTTATCCTTTACATGCATACGAAAACATATGTTGAAAAGTGCTACTGTGTTGAACGTAACATTCGTTTTATATGTAACACCGTTCTTGTTTTTTGAAAAGAATATGACATCGTAATGATTGTTCAAAAGATGTCCATTTTCTTCATGCAACGCAACAAACGAACTCATCCACTGAATCTGATGAGAGCATAGGTAAGTAATTTTTCTTCTTCCATTAACTGATGATTGATCTTCCTACCAAATCATCTATAAATGTGTAGTATGTACCTTTAAACTCGACTGCATTGCATTTGTTTTTTGGTAGTTTCACAGCCAGAGAAGACTGTGCAACCAATAAAATACCGTTTAAATCTATCGCAATTTCATTCATTAATCAAGTCTATTCATCTTCAACGTGGACACTTTCAAATTTTGCGGACAATTCTATTTTGGAACACAATAAATGCTCTCCTGCGATGGGAGAGTGGGATCAGTTTGTTCCACAAAATAGATTCCCTCATCGCCAATATCATTCGCTCATATGAACCACATCGAAAGGCGTTCAGGCTTGGATCAAAACTAGTTACATTTACAAGCAATGATGTTCAGTTGATTTTTGGATTACCACTAGGGAAGGAACGACTCTCTAGTCGTTATGTAAAAAAAATGGGTTCTATATTTTTAGCAAGGAAGGGCTTGGTTAAAAACAGATTGAGTGTTGTTGAGATAAAGAATGAAATTGTCAAAGCATTGGCCAGTAATAACCATGAAGATGTACAAGATGTTGCCCATCTGCTATGCTTGCATCTCATAGTAAATTGTTTTTTTTTTTTTTTTTTCAAATAAGGGTCAAGCTGCTGGTGTCTCTGATGTCATGAATGTTGAGGATTTAAGAATCATGGCGACTTATAACTGGGCTGAAGCAATTCATTCAAACTTGATGTCATCAATTGCCTCAAGTTACCGCAGACCACAAGCCGTTACTGGATGTGTTATCGCATTGCAGGTTATATAATTATCTTTTTTTTACATTGTTCTCTAGTACACATCATTTTTCCCCTTATGTTTTCCGTTTCAAATTTAGTGATGTGGTGCATTTTTTATTCAGTTTTGGTTATGCGAGCACACATATTTGCTCAAAGAAGTCGCAGGGCGGCAATATTCTATTCCACGCTGGGAAAAATGGGACATGATGCAACTTATGGAAGTTGCATCTGGTTTGCAATTGGCCCAATTGTCTGATAATCAGGTATGCATGTTATATGCAAACATGTTCTCTGTTATGTAACATCCATATGATGTAACATTCAACACCTTGTGGATGTTGAATATAACATCAAAGGTTCTATTGATATCTGTATACAGAGTAAAATCCATAAGATGTTACATTCAACACTGTGGATGTTGAATGTAATATCAATTGTTCACCTATTTTATTTATGTAAATACTAAAATCCATAAGATGTTACATTCAACACTAGTGGATGTTGAATGTAATATCAAATGTTCTCATCATTTTCATGTTGAAAGTAACATTCTTACATGTACTGTTGTCTAGATTAAGCAGGCTGAAATGAAGAAAACAATCGCCGAAATGCAAATGGGTATTGTGTTTCCAATTCATACTGATATTAAATCGTCTGGTCGGGATGACAAGCACAAGGGCAAGAAGAAGGTCGATTCGTTAGAATTTCCTTCTTTTGACCTCAAGATTTCGCAAGAGTTCACTGCTGATGTTGCTGAATACTGTGGGGGGGGTCCCAAAACTTAGCTCAACTTGTTGAAAGAAATGAAAAACTTGCTGGTGATTATGATCGTTTGAAGGAGGAACGGAAAGAGTTGAAGAAGAAATATATATAATAAAAAAAAAATAAAAAAAAAAAAACTGAAGAAAGAGATTGAAATTTTAAAAGCCCAATTGACCAATTCACTAGTTGAAACAGAGGTACACATTGTTATGCAAACGGAAAATCTTGTTACTAAAAAAATAGTACTCCAAGAACATCTAGAAGAGGCTGTGGTGCATTCTGTTACACTGTCCATTCAGAAAGAGCAAGAATTCAAAGAACAGGTTGTGGAGATCGCGAAGTTTTATAATACAGCATTAGAAGAGCGCGATTCTGTTATTGCCCAACAAGCATGTGAGATTGCCAAACGTGATCGTGAACCAGTAGTCAAATGTCCAAATCTGCCTGAGAAAATGGTTACACAAAGAAGTACACGTCAAAAAACACATACGACAACCCCCACATCACTTGTAAAAAATGTTAAAAGCCGCGTGAGGACACGAAAAACTGGTGAGGGGTTGATCCATGAATATCACATTCCCGCAAAACGATCGAAAAGGCTTATAAAAGCTACTGAGAAGGAAAATCCAGTGACAACCAATCAGTCAAAGGACACTATAGTATATCAAGAAGAATTCAGCAAAATAACTGTTGAGTTGGATGAGGCATGCATGCTGCCTCCCCGAGATAGTGTTGTGGCTATGATATTAACCGAAGACGAATGAAAACTCCTACAGCTTACTATGCAAACAGAGGGTTATACGTAAGTCTCCTTCTTCTATCTTTATTATTTTTCATTTTCATTTATGTGTCGATTGTTATGTGTTGATCCAATGAAAAATGTTTTCTTCTTTATACAATTAGAGCGTTTGTTTGGGGTGGAGAATGGACTTTTGCACAGGTCTCCTTTATTGACATTCTTGATCTACTATGAGAAAAACAACTGACAAATTTTGTGAGTTACCTTGTATATTATTTATTTATTTTTGTTAAATCTGTATGATATTATATTCAACACCTGTGGATATTGAATGTAACATCAAGTGTTCTCTTCCATAATGTTTTTGTTAAATTTGTATGTTGTTACAATTAACACATATGGATGTTGAATGTAGCATTAAAAGTGTTCTCTTATATTTTGTTGCAATAGTAAAAACCATATGATGTTACATTCAAAACACCTGTAGATGTTGAATGTAACATCAATTATTTTTGTTTTATGTATGCACTATTAAAATTCGTATGATGTTACATTTGACACGTGGATGTTGAGTATAACATGTATTGGCATTATAAAACTCTGACATATATTCTAAATGTATTGATGCTTAATCAGGTCATCAGTGGTGTTATAGAGCTCTTGTGCCTCGAACAAATGCATATGGCAAATGATTTAAAACAGCTTGGCGACATTCTTTCCGATCAATCATTTTTCATAAATAGTACATGTTGGGTGAGTACATTTTGATTCTTTTCCCTTTTACTATTATACATCTACAAAATTTATTCACACATACGTTAAAAATGTTTTCTACAGTCATGGATTCTTGAAGGGGATGAACTCACACTTAACAAATTTTTGAACCCTGAGATAATCCGTGCCTTCACATCTGAATGTCGTTATGTTCATTTTCCCATAAACACCGATGACCCTACTCCAACAACTGGCCATTGGACCTTAGTTGTGTGTGATAAGCAAGAGTCAACATGGCGTCATTATAATTCTGTTAATCTGAGACGAAGAGGCACAATTGACCCTTTTTTCGAAAATGTAAAAAAACTTGTAAGCTTGTATTTTCATAAAATCATTTTTTTGTTGTTGTTATAACCAACAATAATTGACGGTATTGTCCACCTATAGATTGCATACGTAGACCAACTACTCACCAAAAATAATGTGGAGCATGAGTGGGCTAATCCTTCAGAAGATAAGATGTTGAATGTTGGTGATGTACCATATCAAGGTTCATCAGCGTAAGTACCGCATATATAACTTAATAATTGAAGTCATACATCCTTCAATAAAAAAAAAAAAAAAAAAAAAGAACAGTTATTGAATGTTGGTGATGTTGAATTTACAGGGTTGATTGTGGAGTATGCATCATCCATATAATGAAAAAGATCTTTAGGAAGGAGAAGATCTTTACCAATATAGGCTTGCACAAGTTTCGCATGGAACATACTGCTATCATTCATAACTTCTTAAATGATGCACCAAGAAGATGGACACTTGACTCATATCACACTTGCACAGCAAATTAACCCAAACCTAACTGAAAAATGGACAAATGCTATTGAACTTTTGGATTTCCACAATAGTTTTTGGAAAACTTCTTTTTGAAGTTACATTTTGTATGTAATCGATTGTATATACACAATGTTATACACAATTGTTGTTGTCCTTTTTTATATGTGTTGAATGTGTTGCCTATGACTGTTGAATGCAAAAAATAAACCTATGACAGTGTTAAATGTAATACAAAGAAACCTCTGACAAAATTGTTGAATGTGTGACAAAAAACCTATCACAGTGTTGAATGTAACACATAACCATATGACAAATGCTGAATGTGTGACAAAACAATCTATGACAGTGTTGAATGTAACACAGTCCTAACAAATTGAATAACAAAACAAAAGCCCATGACAGTATTGAATGTAACACGGGTAAGCCTATGACAGTGTTGAATGTAACACAAAGAAGGCTATGACAAAAATGTTAAATGTGTGACAAAAAAACCTAACAATGTTGAATGTAACACGAAACCATATGACAAATGATGAATGTGTGACAAAACAACCTATGACAGTGTTGAATGTAACACATCCCTAAAAAATTGAATGAAAAAACAAAAGCCCATGACAGTGTTGAATGTAACACGAACAAGCCTATGACAGTGTTGAATGTAACACAAAGAAGTCTATGACAAAAGTTGAATGCATGACAAAAAATCCTATGACTGCTGAATGCAAAACAAAAATGTTTCAAGTTGCTGAATGCAATATGAATCCCACTATTTCTTTCTTATACAAAGTTCACATTCTGATTGTTACACAAGTACCAAACATAATCTGAACAAAAAATGCACTGTTTTTTTTTATTTATTTATTTAATATTGTTTTTAAAAAAATTATAACAAATAGAACATTATTATTTGAAAAAAAAAAATTAGACAAAAAAATTCAAGATCCACCTCATGATCTTTCATTTAGAGGTGCCTTACATGTTTTCCTATTGTGTCTACCCATTTTCCTACATCTACCACACTGTCTTTCTTTTACTTCTCCTCTAGATGGGATTCTTACTTTCTTGGGCTGTCCTGGTTGTTTCTTTGACAACGGAGGCAATATCATTGATTCTCTCTCACCCAAAATTGGTCGTTCCATTGTTGGAATTACATATATACCTCTTGAGTATGTCTCACGGAAAAAATAGCTTCAGAAATAGTCCTCTATATACTTGAATGTAGGTAATCCACTCTTATATATAGCTGCAAAAGCATGAACACATGGGAATCCTTTTATTTGCCATTGTCAACATGAGCATGTGCGTCCTTCAGTATCAACTAGAACAAAAGAGTTAGAATGGACCTCAAATACCCCATTTCCTGACGAACTGATATTCCATGTTCGTCCTTCATTCATTTATTCACACATCCTATTCTCTTAATTTGGGGTGATCTCATATTGTAGTTTGTTTGCTTCATTTCTCCTCTCCGCCATTAAGTCCATCCATCATATCCTTATTTTGTCAATCAACAAAATTATCGATAGATGACGATATTCACTTATCCATGAATTGAAGCACTCCGCCAAGTTAGACGTCATCTCACCATATCGCTTGCATCTAAAAAACACATTACTAAATTTTTGTGGTGATAATTCTTAAATGAAGTTATGCACCTTTGTACCCCCTTCATTACTCATTTGATCAAATAAAATTTTAAACATTTCTGGTGAATGTGCATATGCCAAATCATTCAATTTCTGAACCATCATATCTTTAAATGTTGTAGTTGTACCAGTCATCGTAGCTTTTAAATTCATCTTCAAATGATGCAAACAATAAGTATGGTGACAGTGTGGAAACACTTCATATACCCCTTCCAAAATTTTGTTATGCCGATCAGAGATGAATGTTATGACAAGCTCAGGCCCAACAATCTTTCTAAGTTCCAATAAAAACCAAGCCCAGTTATCATCATTCTCTGCATCAACGATAGCAAATGCAAGTGGAAACATCCCTGCATGATCGGAAAAACAGAAAATTGTTAATCTATAAGGTGTTACATTCAACACATGTGGATGTTGAATGTAACATCAAAGGTTCTATTGATGTCTGCATGCAGAGTAAAATCCATAAGATGTTACATTCAACACTGTGGATGTTGAATGTAACATCAATTGTTCACTTGTTTTATGTATGTAAATACTAAAATCCATAAGATGCTACATTCAACACTAGTGGATGTTGAATGTAACATCAAATGTTCTCATCATTTTTATATTGAAAGTAACATTCTTACATGTAACAAACAAAAACTTGCAAAACGTACCGTGATTCCCATCTTTCGCTGTTGCCGCTAATAAATTGCATTTGTAACGACCAGTTAGGAATGTGCCGTTAAGAAACGACATTGGCCGACAAAACCTAAACCCATGTATACATGCTTGAAACGCAATGAATATTCTCTTGAAATGTCTTGTCTCCAAATTGTATTCTAATGCAATATGACTACCCGGATTTGTCTCTTTACATTTATCAACGTACCATCTCAATTGATCATAGGATGACTAGTAATCGCCAAGCACATTATTCCTGGCCTTTTCTACCCCTTTCCATGCATTCTAGTATGTTAGTTCTAGCCCATATTGTTTCCTAAAAGTGTCAACAACATCAACCGGGCGAGTTTCGGGGTTGGAATGCACCTCATCAGTCAAACATGATGAAATAACTTCTAAAGTCAATTTTTTGTTCTTACTGGTGCCAGATGCAGCTCCACATGTGTCTTCTTTTACAAGAGTTCAAATATAAAAGATACTGTTTTCGCTCCTTACCCGTCTATGCATGAACCATGGGCATTTTCTATCCTCCCATAGTGAGCATTCAGCTGTCACGCGTGTTTTATCATTCCTAAGATAACGAAAATTAAACCCAACTTCTACAAAAAATTTCTTCAAAGCCATATGAAATTCACTTGTTCCTCCCTTGAATTTCTGCCCCACCTCTTGAATACCATCAGTCTATCTTGAGGAAAGTAGCAATTTTTCATTGCTTAACTGTAACATATTACCATAGCTGCCTATATAATCCATTTCCCTGTCGCTGTCACCATTGACACAATTGTTTGGGGGTAAAGTTGCACATGAAGAAGCACCAGTAGATGCACTTGATTCACTCACCTTTTTTTGTACACAGACCTCTAAAAAATCAATGTTCATGTGGGCAGCCACCAAAAACATTTCTTCCTAATCATTCTGATCATCAAACATACACTTTGGATGTCCCGGGAGTGAATACGACAACTCAAATTTGACAATGAATAGATCTGACCATTTATTTATTATTTTTTCACTCAACTCAACCAAATTGTTGCCACTTTTCATCCTCAAAACCGTTGTCACAATCTCATATTTGCACATTAATGCAATGGATAATGCCAT
The DNA here is from genome assembly GCA_016647705.1 of Eucommia ulmoides. Classification (NCBI taxonomy): domain Eukaryota; kingdom Viridiplantae; phylum Streptophyta; class Magnoliopsida; order Garryales; family Eucommiaceae; genus Eucommia; species Eucommia ulmoides. The sequence continues at coordinate 9,557,010 of CM028333.1, read as the reverse complement.
TTCTATGAAATATCATTCACATGAAATGTTAGTTGTGCTATGTTTGTGTGAAATATAACCAACTATATGATATGATTAAGTGGATGTTGAACGTAACATTATTGTTCCTCATCTAATTATTGATTTAGATGTGGTCATGTTGAATGTAACACTATTTGTCCGATCAAAAAAGGTACTGGTTTAACATGTTATATTCAACATCTCAAATGTTGAATATAACATATTATTACCATAAAAAAAATACATACTTATTGTCTAAAAAACAAAAAACTCATGCTGATGTTGAATGTAACATTACTGCCATCATCAGAAAAAACATACTCATTGTCTAAAAAACAAAAGAAAACTCGTTCAGATGTTGAATATAACATGATAAAAGCGTCAGCTAAACTAGATCGATACAAATCGTACATATTCGCATACAAAAAACACATATCGATATTGATTCATCAACTCGGCGTGCATATTTAATCAAATACATGAAATGTACCAAAACAAAGTATGAATTCCTTCATGGACTACGCTCGTTGTGTGTAAAAAACAAGAATTTTGGCGAAAAGATATATCTTAATGCATTTGATCGAATCTTTAGAAATCAATTGATGCGTGAATTCAGCATATTCGAACTGCAGATCTAGCCTATATTCTTACCTGTTTTAGTTTGATGATCGTAAAATGTTCAATCTGCGCCGACGATGAATATTCTCGCTCTTGAAATTGGAATCTTGAACAACCTAACAACTGCACCCTATTCTGATTTCTGAATGAATGTACCGTTGCAAAATTAGGGAACTCAAAAGCTAAATAAGGTAATCATCGTTCGCGCGAAACACGGGAGGGCATTTTCGGTAATCTCCTCCTCGCCATTTTTGGAAACAGGAGTTTTCGGTGCTATGTTTATCACCGACGGGAGTAATCGGTGCAAGAAAAACTCTCCGATGGGATTGATCGGTGCAAGGAAAATATGACGAGAGCAGACGGTAAATAATTTATTTTTTTTGGGAGTAAACGGTAATTTTTCCTAAATTTTCCCTCATATATAACTCGAAAATATCATTTTTATTTTCTATTTATTTATTTATTTTAAAAATAAGGTGTGTCCAAACCAATTTATGTGTACCTCGACTAATCATATCCCCGAGCAATCTTAAGGGCGCAAGCCCTTGCATCGGCTGGTAAAAGTGGGCAACGGGTAGGTTGGGGCGGGTTGGGCTAATTTGAACTATCTACCGTCCAATAGTATATGGGTTGATGTCACACCCCACCACGGTCCTCCAACGCCCAAGGCCCGACATAACCTCGACTTAATATTACCCAACCAACCAACAGATATATAAATATGTATTGATATAGATTTTTTTTAAATAAATATTTACCAACTTCAAAATTTAGAAATACACATGTCTCAAATATCCATAACAAAACTATAAAAAATTGAACCTTTCACGGTTCACACCAGTCTTGTAAATCCTAAAAAACGACACTACCATCTGACTCTACCTAGTGCCAGTACTAGACTCATCTCTAGCTGAGGTATTTGAGACTAAATATTTTATCAATATATTGCCTTCATAATATAAAAATATTTTATAGATCAAACATAATTATCAAATATCACTTTTCAAAACATAATATAAAGATAACCGCACATTGAGCTAAAATAAAGCTCCACAACTATCATCACAATAAAATAAATGCATTTAAATTAACCAATCGGATTATTTTGATATACAATAAAATATCGCGCACTCATATTTCTCTAGTTGCCATAGGATCGTTTCACCTCACGATCGGGAGTTATGACGGTATCGTAAGCTGTACAATTGTGCAATCTACGGTTACTATCAGTGTTAGCACTATTTAATATCTCCAATGGTAGGAGCCGACACGTGGTTTAAACTACCATATCATCAACATATTTGATACGACCAGGTTTCTCAAGGCCGCCACACGGTTTCTCTTATGGAGAATTCTACCGCAAATATTTCACCATTTATACACAAATTATTATTAATAATAATTCCGCTCTGATACCACTCTGTAACGACTCGATTTTCTAAGGCCACCACATGGTTTCTCCTCTTATAAAATTAAACTATAACTGAATGACTAATATTTAATTTCACAAAGATCGAGAAATTTTACAATACGATGACGGTGGCAATTATAAATTTATTAATTAGTCGAATAATTTTTTGAAAATTTGGCATGTCAAAATATAAGATTAACTATTGAATTTTTCGATTTGATTTTACAACAGTAGATAATAAATACATCTATTACAAATTAAATATAAATTCAAATAAAATTCTCGCCGTTGTTTCGTTCTCATCAGCCTTGCAATAAAAAATGTGGGGTTGTGAGCCAACACTCAATAGAATTCCAACCCCTCTAATACATGTATTTAATCAAACCCCAAATAAACACATAAACATGTATCTGACATAATTTTCACATAATACGTATCCATAAATATTTCATGAAAACTAACAGTTAAAATTTAACATCAAATAATCAAAAAAATAAATTAAATACAAATATTAAAAGAGTTAGAAATTCTACCTAAAATTCGAAGTCGGAATCAGAACCAAAATAATTTTCGTGCTCACAAAAAAAACATTAAAAATGTGATCTCGAAATTTTTTCCTTCACATATATAATTACGTGCTCATTCTATCCGTAATATATACACATATATTGATAGCAACCTTAATATATAATTGATATTATCCTTAATCATTTTTTTGACACTTGTCATTGCATGGCCCATTATATGTATATGTGGGGTTAAGGATGTTGCTTTCCTTAGGAAGGCAACGATCCATAGCTATTAATTTATTTATTTTTATTTATTTATTTACACGATGTCCCCTCTTAAAATAAAAATAATAATAATTATACCCCAAAACTCCTAAAAATATATTTTAAATAGCACAGTAGTCCCAAAACTTTTAAAAGTCTATTTAAAATTAACATTTAACTCAAAAAATTATCAAATATTATTTATACTATAAATTTGTAAAACAATTTCAAAAATATAAATTTAACATTTAACTACAAAAATTATAAAGTATATATTTATACAAAAAATTTACAAAATCGTATCCAAAAATATTAAACTTATATAAAATAATATTTTCAAAATATAATTTTTTTCGGGGTATTACAATATTCGACTCCACCATATTATATTGTCAATATCATATTCAACTCCACCATATTGATAATCAATTTCATATTCGACTCCACTATATTAATAGTCAACAACAATAATGACAATAATAACAACAACAACCTCCTACAGGACTTATCCTCCTGTCAGGTCACAACATAAACATCTTACAGGATATGCCCTCCTGTCAGGACCAACAACATCCTACGTGACATGCCTTCTTGTCGAGATCACACTATGACATAGTTAGATAATAAATAAAATTATTTTTCATACTTAAAAATTTACTCAATCCACGTAACGTTATAAAATCGTTATTTTTTAATAAATATTTTTTTTTTCACAATTTAGTACGAAAATATAATTTATTAATTTATATAGAAGACAATATATCCATCTCGATATTTGCACTACTTTCACACTACTACCGAAACTCTAACGGGGTCGACCTCGCCTGTGAACCTAACAACAGAGTCTAAATTAAGAATTTATTTAAATAAATCTAAATATGCAATGCATGACCTTAAAATGCAATCTTTCTCATTCTCAAATTTTCTTGATTATATGAAATTATTAAATGCCCAATTATCTTAAATTAATATTAATTGTACAAAAAATACTATAATAAATATTACAAAAAAAATTCTTGTTACTAATTTAATCTACAGAAAAATATTAATCAACCGTTAATAATATTATTAGTCAACGAAATATTAAAAATTGTCATTTTAATAAAATTTATAATTTTATTTTAAATTGTATTCTTCGCAAATTAGATATATCTATATATACAAATATACCCACTATGTTTCTCAAATACATAAATTTTTGACATATAAATATACATATATATATATATATATATATACCCATATAGATAGTCCCATAAATTAAACGTGATATGTATTTTATTGTAACAATATATATATGAAAAAAATTGTGAGAATCATATGTTTCTGCCGAGAGGCACTTTTTTTTTTCTTAATCGTATATATATATATATATTTTAAATTGTGCCACATGTCAATACTTCACATATATATTTATATATACATGTGGATAGATTTGTTACCTTATTTAGGAAGGCAACAATTTCATTCATATATTATTATTATTTTTTAATTTATTTATTTAAACTAATTATCCCTCTTAAAATAAAGAAATATTAATTATACCCCCAAAAATTTTAAAATTATATTTTAAATAACTTAATAATCCCTCTTTTAAAAGTCAAAATTAAATTAATATATTAACCCCTAAAGTTTTTAAGGCCAAACTTTTTAATACTCTAATAACCCCCAAAAAATTTAAGATAAAATTTAAATAGCATAATAAATCCCATTATTTTTCTAAGTATTTTAAAATGCAACCAAAAATATATAAGCGCAAAAATTAGGCTTTACAATCTTTTCCCCCTAAAAGAAATTTTGTCCCAAATTTTGAGTTAACTTAAACGAATAAATACAAATATTTATTCCTCATTTCCTCTTCTCTTTCTCATGTCGCCTCTACCACAGAGTGACTGTGCCATAGCACTTTCACCAACAGGATCGTTTTCGTCTACAATACTTAATTTTTACGGTTTAGAATCTCCACTGGCTTCTCAACATATGACAAGTCTTCCTGCAATTCGATTGGTTGAGAAGTCAACACATGCGAAGGATTTGGCACATATTTTCTGAGCACCGAAACGTGAAAAACATCATGTAATCTAGATAATTCTGGCAGTAGGGCTAGTCGATAGGCCGTTGTAACGACCCTTCTTGGAATCTCGTATAGCCTGATGTACCTCGGACTTAGCTTTCCTTTCTTCCCAAATCTCATGATGCCTTTCTATGAAGATATATGTAAAAACACGTAATCACCTACTTTAAATTCCAACTCTTGTATAGCTTGTCAGCATAACTCTTTCGCCGACTCTGAGCAGTCTTCAGTTTTTCTTGAATCACTTTCACCTTTTTCACCGTTATCTAAGTAAGCTATATCAAGCATCAACAATTTTTGTTCTCCACCTTCAGTCCAACAGACTAGGATTCTACATCTTCTACCAAATAGCGCTTCATACGGTGCCATTTCAATTGTCAAATGATAGTATTGTTATAGGCAAACTTTGTCAATGTTAAATGATGATCCCAACTACAAAGAAATTTTAGAATGCAACCCCTTAACATATCCTCCAATATTTAAATTAAATACTCCGATTGGCCGTCAGTCTGAGAATGAAATGTTGTGTTGAATTTTAACTTAGTACCCAGAGCAACTTGAATACTCGGCTAGAATTTCAACTTAAATTTCGAATCTCTATCCGACACTATGGAAATCGGCGTACCATACAATCTGACAATCTTGTCAATATAGAATTTTACATACTTGTCCATAGAGTACATGGTTTTCACGGCTAGAAAATGAGCAAACTTGGTAAGTCTATCAACAATCACCAAATGGAATTATGCCCATTTTGAGTATGGGGTAGTCTTGAAACAAAATCCATCGTTATATGTTCCCACTTCTATTCTGGAATAGGCAAAGGCTACAATAATCTACCTAGATGCTGATGCTCGATCTCGACCTGCTGACACACAAGATACCTAGCAATAAATTTTGCAATCTCTCGTTTTATTCCATTTCACTGATAGTGTTCTCGCAAGTCCCGATACATTTTGGAACTACCTAGATGCATTGCATATGCTGAGTTGTGCACTTTCTCCAAGATATTTTTCTTCAAATCAACAATATTAAGCACACACACACTCTATTCTCAAATATCAAGGCGTCATCATTATTTCTGACGTGATAGTTGGTTCTCTGACCATTTTTCACTTCATCTCTGATATTTTCCAATTGGGCGTCCAACTTCTACGCTTCTATAATACAGTCGATTATGTTGGTCTCAAGGTCAAATTCGCAAGCAACGATGTCGTCTGACCAACTACCAACTGGATCGCAAAGATATTAGCTCAACATATAGGTTAGTATGAACAACTCATAGGTGTACAACCGAACCAGCTGATTTTTGACTCAATGCATCTGCTACAATATTGACCTTTCCAGGGTGATTCAACAAGGTGGAAATTCTCATATTCCTTATGTGAGTACAGACATTTCTTTCCTCCCCACATGGATAGAAGTAGATAAACAGGAATTAATTCAAACTCCCAAGAACAAATGTAGTTGAATGGAACAGCAGGCGGGTTACATGGTCAGTGTATATCTCTCAAGTTTCGCCATACAGATAATGTCTCCAGAGTTTCAAGGCAAACACAATCGCCGCCAACTCCAAATCATGTGTCAGGTAGTTATGCTCGTGATTCTTTAATTGCTCAGAGGCATATGCAATTACGTGGCCATGTTGCATTAGTACACAACCTAGCCCCTGGTGTGAAGCGTTACTGTATATCACAAAGTCACAATCTTCGGTCGGGAGAGAAAGTATTGGCGCTGATATCAGTCTATTTTTCAGCTCATGGAAGCTCTATTCACATTTGTCAGTCCACTCAAATTTAGTTTCCTTGCGGGTTAAATGGGTCAATGAGGCAACTATAATAGAAAATCATTGTACAAACCGATGATAATAACCAGCCAATCCTAGAAAGTTTTGAATTTTTGTCACACTTTTTTGGTCTTTCCCACTGAACAACAACTTCGACTTTCTTTGGGTCGACTTGAATGCCATCACCCGAGATAACATGCCCCAAGAATACAACTTTATCTAGCCAAAACTCAAATTTACTTAATTTTGCGTACAATTATTTTTTTTTCTCAAAATATGTAGCACTTCTTAAGATGCTTTGCATACTCTTATTTATTTTGGGAGTAAATCAATATATCATCAATGAACACGATGATAAACTGATCTAAATAAGGTTGAAAAATTCAATTCATCAATCCATAATATAGTAGGGGCATTTGTTAACCCAAATAGCATAACTAGGAATTCATAATGTTCATACCTCGTACAAAATGTTGTCTTCGACACGTCACTATCTCTAACTTTCAACTGATAATATTTTGATCGAAGATCTATTTTGGAAAATACCCTGACCTTCTGCAATTGATTGAATAAATCATCAATTCTAGGCAACAGGTATCTATTACGAATCATCACCTTATTTAACTACCTGTAATCGATGCACATCCTCAAAGTGTTATCTTTTTTCCTTATGAATAACATTGGAGCTCCCCAAGGAGAAACACTAGATCTGATAAACCCGTGGTTTAACAGATCTTGCAACTGAATCTTCATTTCCTTTAACTCAATAGGTGTCATACGATAGGGTGAAATTGATATAGGGGAAGTTCCCGGTAGTAACTCAATAGTGAATTCAATTTTCTTATCCACTGGCAACCCTGACAATTCTTCTGGAAATATATCGGGATAATCCCCGACCACTGGGATATCTTCCACCTATATCTCATTCTGACTAGTGTCAAGCACATGCGCGAGGTATCCCTAACATTCCTTATTTATTAATATCTTGGTCTCTAGAACTAAAATCGAACTGACAGGAGTAATGATTATGTTCTCCGAAAATACAAACTCTGACTCACCTGAGACTCAGAAAGTAACTTCTTTTTTAAAACAATCGACTGTGAAATGATAGCCGGATAGCAAATCTATACCCAGTATCACATCAAAATCGTGAATACTTAGGGGTAATAAATCCATTGACAATTATCTATCACCAATACAAAGTAGACCATCTTTATACACACTATCTATAAACACCGTCTCGCCCACATGGGTAGAGATAATAATACCATATGACAGAGAAGTAGAAAATTTTTCTACATGCATCATAAAGGTTGTTGAAATAAATAAATGAGTAGAACCTGGATCGAAAAGTATATGTGCATCTCTACTATATAAAGACATGATACCTGTAACCATATCCGGGGTAGCCTGGGCATCATGCTAGGTAGTAGTAAATACACGACCTCGAGTTGGAGGTCTACCGGTTGATCCTCTACCATGCCCTTGAACACTGCTAGGGCCAATACTGTCCACACTGTTAGCAGAAAGTGTAGGTGTAGCAGCAGGTTTCGGATAATATGAAGACGTGTGACCCTACTCATGATAACGAAAACATATTGTACCCACTATAGGACAGTCTCCAACGAAATGATCTGGTGATCAACATTGGTAGCATACAGTTGATCCAACTCGGTTAAACATCTGGCTCCTACCCTGCCCTTGCTAACCTGAACTCTGTCCAGGTACAATTTGTTGTCGCCCATAATATAATTGTTGGAGCCCTAGGCTGCTAGCCGACTGATCGACTGTCGAGGCTCAAGGAAGTTGCAATCGAGGGTCAGATCCTTGAGCATTGCTACCTGAATATCTGCTAGATGGATCGAACCTACTCTTCTTGTATTGTTCATGATTTTGAGCAGCTTCCTACACATCTTTCTCTATTAATTTCTTCGTGTTCACTAGTTCTGCATAACTTTTGGTCCGTCTGCCAATCAACCTTGAACGTATTTGCAGATCTAGTCCTTTCTGAAATCTTCTACATCTCGTTTTCTTAGTCTTCACAAGATCAAGAGCAAATCAAGACATGGCATCAAATTTGATTTCATATTACAGAACTGACATCTTTCCCCATTTCAATAATATGAATTCCTCCTCCACCTCAAACTGATAGGATTCAAGGAAATAATTTTCATTAAATACCGCAAAAAATTGATCTCATGTGATCTCCTAATTTTGAACTGAAATTAGTCTATTCATTTCTTCCCACCAGTGTTCGGCTTCGCCTTTCGGCCGGAAGGTGGTGAGAGGAAGTCGGTAGTCATCAGTAATGCCTATTGCCTCAAATATGTGCCCTATACTCATCAACCAATTTTCATCATCAGCAAGACCCGTAGTTCCCGTAAAAGTTGGAAGGTCCAATTCCTTGAATCTTTTCAATAGCACAGCCTGAGGATTGGCTATTTCGGTTTGGGCCCTCTGACATTCCATCATCTTTGTTTGATGCTGTGTCAGTTGCGCAACAGCATGCAATATTTATTGGATGATGGTAGTGGAATATTACGTCGCTACTTTCACCGCAAATGTACGGGTCAAGTTTTAGTAAAATGGAAAGAGTAAGGGTTATCGTATCCACATGGATTGGATTAGAATATCGTTAAGTACCAAATTGTTATAACCGGACTTTATCTAGGCGACTCAAATTATGTTTTTGTTAATAAAATATACTAAACTAAATTAAACTAATTATACTAAATTGACGTTAATGGGAGTAAATTGTCTAGAGATTAACTTCGTTCACTAATACGTGTTCAATTCAATCTAGTTTACATTAACAACATTCACACTATCCGACAATCTAGGTATCGAAATCTCACTCACTAGACAATATATGTTTAGCTATATATGACCATAGCCCTGTATTCAACAATATACAAGCTCAACATAAAAAAAACTACCAACCAAATTAAGAAATAAAGAGAGAAACAAAGGAAACTAGCCGTTATCTGAAGAACTGACGCTAAAACCGCTCCGAGATCGTTTCCTCTTCTTGGTTTTGTGATCTTCTCTTGGTTGATAGGCCTTGGAGCTCTCAAGAAGGTCCCAAAAACGTGGCCAATGTGTTGGGAAGAATGGAGGATATTAAGGGATTAAAAATATCTAAAAAAATATCCCAAAATATCTAAAACATCTGGTGCCGAACCGCTGTAGCGGTGGGAAGTCAGTAGGCATTCTGACGAGTGACCGCTATACCGGTGGTCAAGTAGAAGGCCTTCTGTTGGATTAATCACTGTAGCGGTGGCTTCACTGCTGCAGTGGTGGCTTGCAGAACCTGAACTTTGCCTTTTTGCTTGTTTTCCACCGTTCTTCCACTGACGTTCCACCGATTTGCTCGATTATAAACCGTTTTCATCTATTTTCATCCCAAACACCTGATTTACATAAAAACAAATAAAAATGAATTAAAAAAAATATATTAAAACACTATAATAACACTCAAAACTACCAAAATCATCTTGGGAATATATAGACAAATTACACCTATCAAATACCCCAAAACTTAGAATTTTGCTAGTTCTCGAGCAAAATACTCACAATGAAATAAAAAACACAACTAATTAACTAAAAAAAAAAAAAACTAAATAGCGAATAAGAACACAAACTACCTAAACATAACAACGTGCGAGTTTTGAATTCAACTGATTCGACCAAAATGTTTTCTCTCAACGGCCCCTAATTATATCGAGTTTAGGAGTAAAACACACCATGTGGTGTTCTTGAATTTTAACATTCGATAATGGTAAATGTCATTCTAGATCCTACTCAAGTATGTGTGCGAAACCTCACTTATATAACTATTCAAAGACTAAATTTATTCACCAACGAAGCTCACGACTTATACCATAAAGGATTAGGATGTCCATATGCCTGACTGGGTTCTACTCTCCACTAATGTAGGCTTGGAAATTAAAAAAAAAAAAATCAATAAGACTTGGTTCGGTTTTTGAAAAATGCCCAAGGGTATATCGGGAATATAAAACAGGTTAATGTCATTAACTCAACGATACCCAATACATAGCGCTTGGCACACAATCATACTTGAACCCCCATAGATAAATTCAAAACAACTCTGAACATACATTTAAGAATTCCGTACTCACTTGTCAAAAGAAACTATACTAGAACTATATTTACATATATATTTTTTTAACAAACCACACCCCCAAACTTATTCGATTATTACAATTTCACGGGTATGGTTAAAACGAAAGAAAAATTATAAGTGAGTACTCGAATACCGAACCAATAAAAAGTTCACCCAAAACCTAACCGCTCACTTTAAGTAGCATAAACAAATGCTAACTTGATTTCACTCAAATTGTGCCTTCAGTTTAGTGACTTAGGTTTGGAAAAAGTTTTATCGGCCAGGGTATTTGTTACGTGTTCAGAATTGAAATGGCTTCGACAGGGTAGCGATGGATAAAATATATTGCATGGTAAGCTTCAAAGGCTCAAGCGATCAAATGAATACTTAAATCATATCTCCCGAACTACCTCGCCTAGGATTTTGCCTCAAGTTTCTCCCAATCAGGTTCTAGAATCCCTTAAATTGTCATGAAATTGGCTAATGAATAATCGTCCTCAAATCAATTGGATAGCTATACATTGAGTCTACATACTCGTGCAAATTAGGATCCACAATAAATTTTGCCAAAACGACATGCCAAGCACACAGAACACGCATAAATGGACATTACCCTTGACCTCGAAAAACAACTAAGGGATAACATCATCACTGGGTAATGGTCAAGAAGAATGCAAAACTCAACACGCAACAACAACTACTACAACACAAGCATACATACAATAAACTAAAATACACAACTAACAACAATTAAATATATTAAACATACTAAACATCACTCTCAAACTTAAAACGGTCAGTGTCTACAATGACCCATCAGCGATCCCAATAAAAACATATAGAATGATGACTACAAGGGTTGCGAACACGTACCTGGGAGGCGAGAAAATGTCGCCTTTGAGTGAAGTCGACGGTGATACTCTAATTTATTTTGAAACTTGGGTTACCTCCCAAGAAGAGCTTAGTTTAATTCCCTCGGCTTGACACGGAAAAGTTCTCGTCAAAGAGCGCCTTCTACCTATAGTATGTGTCATACAATACCACATATGGGTCTTGATTCAGAACGCCCTCAATCTTGGCGAGATTTTGCATTGTTCGACTCGTGCTCCCAACTTGACTCGACTCCGTCTCATGTGCTCGGTTGGCCTGAATTAACGTTGTAAAAGGCAGTGAAGGACAATTGAGCCACATTGGATTCTCATAAATATGATCTTCTTGGATCGATGGTGGCATCAAAATTTGGATTTCAAGAGGTGAGAACTCAAAATCATCTTCTGATTTGTCATCAACGAACAATTTATGAGCCTCGTCCTCTTTCGAAATCATCTCCGTTGAATGCTTCCAATTTCCTCCTGCTTATATTCGGTTTTTCCTGGTGGCTTTCACATGTGGATATGACTTGTGTGTCTCTCAGTGCCACCACTTTTGACTCGGCCTCAATGAAGCAAATTAGTTGACCGATTTGAGTCTCAAAAGACTTGACGGTCTTATCAATTTCAGTGCAGGTCGTCTCAATAGTGTCAAGATGAACCTCATACTCATTGAGTCGGTCATTCGTTTTCCTTCAGAAAACCTGACTCTCGCCTATAAATTCAGAGAACATGGTTTCCAATGTAGGGGAAAACTCCACATGTTGGTCCAGGATGTCAATCCATGGCGCCGAAATTGTGAAACTATCCCCCAAACTTTGGTAACTTGGTGAATAATTCTAATATTGAAAATCGAACTCCGCCATGTCTTCCAACAACCAATAGGCTTCATCCGCAATTAGTTGATCGAAAGAGATGGTACCGTTTTCTCTTTCCAAACATGTTCTTGTTGCAGCTTGTAACCCGTCGAGGAAGTTTAGTAGTTGACACTCCCTCGGGAAACAATGATTTGGGAACCGAAAGAGCAACTCCTTATATCTTTCCCAAGCCACAATAAAATGGCTCAGAATCTCATTGAAAGAAACGCAATAGCACTTGTTGATCTAACATCTTCAAGTACCTTGCAAATCAAAACAAAACTACAAACAAAAATTATAAACAAAATATATGTCTAAATTAAAATCAAGTTACTTTTTCAAAATATCAACAAAAATCTAAAAACCAATCCCCAGTAACGATGCCAAAAACTTGGAAGCGAAATATTACATCGCTACTGATAGGTGTAATTTACTTATCTATTTCTAAACCAAATGTGTTAGTTTTCTAGTGTTATTATAGTATTTTAATACATTGTCATTTATTTTTGTATAAATTAGGTGTATGGGGTGAAAATGGATGAAAACAGATCATAAAAGATCAAATTGGATCAAGAATGGTGGAAGAACGATAGGAAAACAAGCATAAAGGCAAAATTTTGAAATGCAGCCCACCATCGCGGCGTCCAGGCCAGCGCCACGGCGGTCAATATGCAAAGAAGGCATTTTCTTGCTGAAAACCCACCACCACAGAGATGAAAGAACAGGAAGGTCTCTGATCCCACAGCTAAGTCCACCGCCGAGGCCGTGTCCAAACCGACTTACCCACCGCCGCGGCAGTCACTCTGCACACATTTTAGATATTTATTAAAATATTTATAAGCCCTATATATTCCTCCTCTCCTCTAATTCTTCCATTAGAGAACTCCTAGGGTTAGAATAGGGTTAAGAGATTTTTGGGGAATGCTCCACCATATCCGAAGAAGAATAACACTTTGTGAAGAAGGAGAAGCGATCTCAAAACAATTGTAGCGCCAAATCTTCGGACTACAGCTAGTTTCTCTCATTTTTTTATTTATTTCTTAACTTTGGATTATGGTTTGAGCATGTTTAGCTCGTTTATCACTGTATATATGGTCATGACCATTAGCTAAACGGATATTGTCTAGGAATTACTATAATTTATGAATATGTGGTTTTGAAATCGGTGTTTCGTTAATGGTTGTTTTTTGATATTCGATTGTGTTTGCCGTGCTTGTATTTTCATTATATGCTTGTTTAGGTATATTGAGAAATCGGGGTTTGACACTCGGGAGAGGTAATCCCGAATTCGGATTAGGGTAAACACAATGCGACGAACTAATAACTCAGGAGGGAGTCAGAAAATATGCAATCAATGACATTGGGTCAAGACTCATGTGACTATGTGTTCTAAAAAATGCTAGAGGGGGACTTCGGCGTTAACGTGAAGTTACATATTCGCTCGCTTTATACTCGAGAGAGGGAGTGAGCGAGTTTACGATACAGAGATTGTCGAATAGGTCAAAGGACGTTATTGATAACTAAACAAAATCAAATGCGTATTTGTAAACGAAGTTAATCCCCTAAATAATCCATTCTCTTAAACGTCTCAAAATAGTAATATAGTTTAATTAGATAAATTAGTATTTTAGTATTAGTATATTTAATTTTAAACTACATTTTTTATCGTCTAGATAAAATTAGGTTATGATAATTACGGTACTCGACAATATTCTCAACTAATCCATGTGAAAACGATAATCCTTATTCTTCCTACTCTACTAAAACTTGACCCGTACACTTGTGGTGAAAGTAGCGACGGAAAATTTCGCCACCAGCTACTTTCACCACAAGTGTACGGGTCAAGTTTTAGTGAAGTGGGAAGAGTAAGGGTTGTCGTATCCACATGAATTGGATTAGAATATCGTTAAGTACCGTGATTGTCATAACTAAATTTTATCTAGGTGACTCAAATTAAGTTTTTGTTAATAAAATATACTAAACTAAATTAAACTAATTATACTAATATTGATGTTAATGGGAATAAATTGTTTAGAGATTAACTTCGTTCACTAATACGTGTTTGATTCAATCTGGTTTACATTAACGACATTCACACTATCCGACAATCTAGGTATTGAAATTTCACTCACTACCTCTTCTAAGTGTAAAGTAAATGAATATGCGACTCCGCATCAACGACGACGTCCCTGTCTAGCGTCTATATGACATTGATCACATGAGTCTCACCCCAATCTCATGGATTTCATAATTTCTAATACTCTCCCTAGTCATTAGATCGTCACGTTGTGTTTAAACCCTAGTCCGAATTCGGGGTTACCTCTCCCAAGTGTTAAACTCCAATTTCTCCATATATCATAACAAGCATATAAAAGAAATGAAAGAACGGTAGACACAATCAGATAACGAATAACAATCGTTAACAAAACAAAGATCAAACAAACAACGTTTTCATAAACAAATCACTCCCTAGACAATATATGTTTAGCTACACATGGTCATAGCCCTATATTCAATAATATAGAAGCTAAACATAAACAAAACTACCAACCAAACTAAGAAATACAGAGAGGAACAAAGAAGACTAGCTGTTATATGAAAAATCGACGCTAAAACCATTCTGAGATCGTTTTCTCTTCTTGACTTTGTGATCTTCTCTTGGTTGATAGGCCTTGGAGCTCTCAAGGAGGTCCCAAAAACGTGGCTAATGTGTTAGGAAGAAGGGGGGATATTAAGGGATCAAAAATATCTTGAAAATATCCCAAAATATCTAAAACATCTGGTGCCTGAACTGAACTTTGCCTTTGTGCTTGTTTTCCACCATTCTTCCACCGACGTTCCATTGATTTGCTCAATTATAAATCATTTTCATCTCTTTTTGTCCCAAACACCTGATTTACATACAAACGAATTAAAACATATTAAAACACTATAATAACACTCGAAAACTATCAAAATCGGCTTACGAATATATAGACAAATTACACCTATCAGACGGCATCCGAGCTTTCCCGCTCTCTACCCTTTTTTCTTTGGGGTTCAAAATTCCTACTACTTTCATTTTCAAGATCCATAGTCAAGATCTGAAATGAAATTTAATATGTAAAAGGGTCAACAATGCAAATAACAGTGCACGATGCTAATGTACTATTTAATCCAATAAAATAACCACCACTCAATTGTCGAACCAACCTATCAACACCTTATCTTACGGTCCAGTACTGACAAGACAATCTGGAACATTTACAGAACCTATAACCTAAGCTCTGATACCAAAAACGGTCACACCCCACCCCAGGTCCCCAACGCCCGAGGCCCTGCTTGACCTCGACTTGATATTATCTGACCAACCAACAAATATATAAACATGTACTAATATAAAAAAAATTCCAAAAAAAATATGTACCAACTTCAAAATTTAGAAATACATATGTCCCAAATATCCCCAACAAAATTATAAAAAATGAACCTTTCACAGTTCACACTAGTCCTGTCAATCGTCTAAAACGACACCACCCTCTGACTCTACCTAACACTAGTAGTGGACCCATCTCTAGCTGAGGTACCTGAGACCAAATATTTTATCGGTGTACTATCTTCATAATATAAAAACAATTTATGAATCAAACATAATTATCAAATATAACTTTTCAAAACATAATATAAAATAACCGCACACTGAGTCAAAATAAAACTCCACAGCTATCATCACAATAAAATAAATGCATTTAAATTAACCAATTAGATTATTATGATATATAATAAAATACCGCATATATATTTTCCTACTAACCATAGGATTGTTTCACCTCACGATCGGGAGTTATGGCAGTACTATAATTTGTACAACTGTGCAATCTAAGGTTGCTATCAGTGTTAGGGTTATTTAATATCTCCAATGGTAAGAGCCGACACATGGTATAAACCACCATATCATCAATATATTCAACTTCACCACATTATATTATCAATACCATATTTAACTCCACAATATTGACAATCAATACTATATTTAACTCCACCATATTAATAGTTAATAACAACAACAATCACCATCTACAAGACTTGCCCTCCTGTCAAGTCACAATATAAACGTCCTACAAGACATGC
The DNA here is from genome assembly GCA_016647705.1 of Eucommia ulmoides. Classification (NCBI taxonomy): domain Eukaryota; kingdom Viridiplantae; phylum Streptophyta; class Magnoliopsida; order Garryales; family Eucommiaceae; genus Eucommia; species Eucommia ulmoides. The sequence goes on along the minus strand of CM028333.1, from coordinate 9,540,389 downwards.
CCTCCTGTCAGGACCAACAACATCCCGCAGGACATACCTTTCTGTCAAAACCACACTATGGCATAGTCGGATAATAAATAAAATTACTTTCCATACTTAAAAATTTACTCGATTCACGTAACGTTATAAAATCCTTCTTTTTTTATAAATATTTTTTTTTCACATTTTAATACGAAAATATAATTTAATAATTTACATAGAATGCAATATACTCACCGCGATATTTGCACTATTTTTCACATTACTGCTGAAACTCGATGGGGTCGGCCTTATTTGTGAACCTAACAATGACAGGATCTAAATTAAAAATTTATTTAAATAAATCTAATATGTAATGCATGACCCTACATGCAATATTTTTCATTCTCAAATTTTCTTGATTATATGAAATTATTAAACGCCCAATTTTTTTAAGTTAATATTGGCTATACAAAAACTATTGTAATAACGATTACAAAAAAAATCTTGTTACTAATTTAATTTATAGAAAAATATTAATCAACTGTTAATAATATTATTAGTCAACGAAATACTAAAAATTGTCTTTTTAATAAAATTTATAATTTTTATTTTAAATTGTATTATTTGCAAATTAGATTTATCTATATATACCCACTATATTTTTATTTTAATTATATTTCAAAACTTTAAAAATTATATTTTAAATAACTTAATAATCCCTAAATTTTTAAAAGTCAAAATTAAAATTAATTTATTAACCCCTAAAGTTTTTACGGCCAAACTTTTAAATACTCTAATTGACCCCTAAATTTTTTAAGATAAAATTTAAATAGCACAATGAACTCTATTATTTTTCTAAATGTTTTAAAATACAACTAAAAATATACATGTGCAAAAATTAAGCTTTACAGTTGGGACGAGTTAGAGTGTGTATGTTGACTAGTTTAAACATTGGGATACCGAATAGTATGTAGGTTGGGCCTATTTTCAGGTTGGGATAATGATAACCGTTTGGTTGCCTTAGTATTTTTGGGTTAGATCTTAAAATATAATAAATATTGCTATAGAGAAAAATATTACTATGACAACCCGGTTTTCCAAGACTGTCACTCGATTTCTCCATTCTTACATAGAAGTATTGGTAAAACACAAATCACTGTCTTTATAATATAAAAATAATTTATGAACTAAGTACATATGTCAGAATCTTTTTTTCAAAACATAATATAATCACGATGATATTTTCCAAAATAGATGGAACTGTACTGAACAATAACGAAATTCACAGTTATCATCAAGATATAACAACTAAATATAAATCAACCAATCAAATCACTTATATATAATAAAATACCACAAATGTACTTTCCTTCTAGCCATAGGATCGTTTCACCTCACGATCGGGAGTTATAACGGTACCGTAACCTGTACAACTGTGCAATCTAAGATTTTCATGAGTGTCGGAGCCATTAAATATCTCTAATGGTAAGAGCCAACACGTGGTATAAACCGTCATATTATCAATCTATTCAACTCCGGCTCATTATATTGTCAGTATCATATTTAACTCCATCATATTGATAATCAATATTATATTCGACTCCTCCATATTAATAGTCAACAGCAACAACAACAACCACTTGCAGGACTTGTCCTCCCATCAGGTCACAACACAAACGTCCTACAAGACATGCCCTCATGTCAGGACCAACAACCTCCCACATGACATATAATACCCTGAAAAAATTATATTTTTTAAAATATTATTTTATATAAATTTAATATTTTTGGGACTGTTTTGTAAATTTATGGTATAAATAATTTTTGATGATTTTTGGGGATAGTATGTTAATTTTAAATTAATTTTTAAATTTTTGGGACAACTGTGCTAGTTAAAATATATTTTTAAGAGTTTTAGAATATAATTAATATTTTAAGGATAGTTAGTGTAAATAGATATATAATAAATATGCAATGTCTTCTAAATAAGAAGACAGCACATAAATCAGCACATATATGTGTTTTGCTCACTAACACGTGTATTGTGTTATTTTATAATAATAATAATAATAATAAATCAAAACTAATTCATTAGGATGGGGGATAAGCATATATGAGCATATATCATTTATGAATATGCTTCGAATCATTTTTGGGGGAGCTCTTATATATATATATATATATATATATATATATATTCTAGTTTAAATTTTGGCTCGGATTTCAAGTAGAATTTCTACCTCTTTTAATATTTATATTTAATCTCTCTCTTGATTATGTGATTCATGTGGAAATTATCGTTAATTTTTAATTGTTAGTTTTCATAAAAAAAATTAGGGATATTATGTGAAAATTATGTGAGATACACATATTAGAGGGGTTGAAATTCTACTGAGTGTTAGTTCACAATCCCACAATTTTAATTGCAGGGTCAGGGAGAACGAAACGGCGATGAGAATTTTATTTGAATTTCTACTTGTAATAATTGTATTATTATTTACCATTGTAAAATTTACTCCATAAATTGATATATCGTCAATAATTATTATTTATTATCTATTTATTATTATTATTAACTCCAGATAATTATAATTATATTCAACAGCTATAGCAGACCCTACCTATTTATTCAATTTCTTAACGAAATATATAATGATACACCAAATATTTCTGAACTAATTATATAGTGATATCATTAAACCAAATATGGTCGTGGACTTGTGTTCAGAATTTGATTGAGTAATAGTTGATTGATAATTATACGTGATCTGATTACTAAGTAATCAATAATTATTACAATTGGATTTTAGTTCAAACGTGCATCAACTATTCATTATTTACCATTGTAAAATTGTTTCGATGAATTCGACAATTATAATTATCATCGTCACATTGTAAAATTTCTCGTATTTTTGTTAGTAATGAAATATTAGTTATTCGGTTTTAGCGTTAATTCTCCGAGGGGAAAAACCGTATGGCAGCCCTGGAAAACCGGGCAGTATCAGAGTAGTATCGGAGACGAATTATTAGTAATATTAATCTATTTAATAAAGGTTGAATAATTGGGGCAGAATTCTCTATAGGAGAAACCGGGTGGCGGCCTTGGGGAAATCGGGTTGTTACATAGTGGTATCAGAGTGGGTTTATGATAGCCCTAGGTTTGTGTTATGGTATCCATTGGCCCATTATCTATAGTAAATTAAGTAATATTAAAAATAATTTTAGCGTAATATCTTTGTTTTGATTGTTACTTATTTTTTTGTGCATTTAATAGCTATATGATTACGCTACAGGGTAGTAAATTGTAAATAGACCAATTAAAACAGAAAACCCAAGAATTTGTACAGGCCTTGGTAAATAAGAAGATTGGTTAGAGAAATTTTTAAGGTGTTTCCAACCTTCTCACAATATGTAGAAAAAAAAAATGTGTGGAATTCTACTATTAAAAGCGCAGTAATTGTATATGCTTCAGTAATTGATTCTTTAATTTATTCAAATAAATGGGTAAAACCAAAAAAATATCATATGAGACTTAGACTGTGGAAAAAAAAAACATACACTTGACTGCAAAAATCTTCTATATATACTTTTCAATGTTGGAGTACTCAAGTCATGCCATCACTTCTCTGGTAACCAATTGGTGTTCTAAAAAAACACTTCCTCTAACGACATTCAGTTACATGCATTCGCAATCTTTTTGTGCCCCATATCCTGAAATTCTATGCATGAGTGCAGCTCTACATATGTGTGTCTTGTTCTTGCAATTTGTATTTCATATGGTTGGGGAATTCTCATAAGCACATTTTCTCGTATCGCATGTAGGATGCATTTCCCATTGGAGGCCTTTTGATATGTGTTGCACTATCGATACATGATCAGAAAATATTTATAGTAGAATTTATTTCGTACATAGTCTTTATCCAACCGGACGATGTCTACCTGTAACATAAATTGTGTGTATAGAAGGAGATGCAAATGGTTTAGTGTGGAAATGCCTGGGGTGTTAATAAGTTTATCAACAAATGGCTAGTAAGGACCACGGTAGTATAATTCAGTGACTAGTATGATATTATGGCTAGTATAATTCATATTATCTTACAATTGGTCAAGCTCAATGTTTCTCATGGACCATAGAATTTGTCGTTGAATTGAAAGTATCAATTTAAAGGTGTTTACTGTCTTTTATATAAATTGTCAAATTTTATTTTCGTATTAAATTAGAAAAAAAAATATGCTGTTAAAAATAAACAGTTTTATGATATTAAATGGATCAACCAAAATCTTAAAAATGGAAAATTATTCTTATTATCCTACTATGTCATAATTGTCTCGTCAGTTGAGCATGTCCTGCGAAATGTGGTTAATCCTTACAGGAGGGCATGTCTTGTAAGACGTTGTTGTTGAGACCTGACAGGAGGGCAAGTCCTGTAGGTGGTTGAATATGTTGTTGACATGTTGAGACCTGACATGAGAGCAAATCCTGCAGGTAGTTAATTATGTTATGATATGGTAGTTTATACCATCATGTTAACTCTTACCATTGAAGATATTAAATGGCTCTAACACTGATAGCAACATTAGATTATGCAGTTGTATAAGTCACGGTACCGTCATAACTCTTGATTGTGAGGTAAAACTATCCTACGACTAGTAGGGAAATATATGTGCGATATTTTATTATATATCAAAATAATTTGATTGGTTATTTTAAATGCATCATTTTATTGTGATGGAAGCAGTGGAATTTTATTTCAGCTCAATGTGCGATTATATTTATATTATATTCTGAAAAGTGATGTTTGATAAATATATTTGATCCATAAATTCTTTTTATATTATGATGACAAGTACATCGATAAAGTGAGGATATTGTCTTTTATGTAAATTGTCAAATCATATTTTCCTACTAAAATGTGAAAAGAAAGAATTTATTAAAATGAATTATCTTATAATGTTATGTGAATCAAATATTTTTATGTAGGAAATTGTGAGACTTTTGGCAGACTTTATGTAATATTTTTATATACATGTTTTGTTTGAATATTGAACTCATCATGTTATGTGAGTATTGGATTTTTGAGACAAAATATCATTTATGTGTTTGAAACTTATTTCTATGATTGAGACATAATTATGTGATTAAAATGCATTTACATAGTTGAGACGTATTTATGTAGTTGAGACATATTTATGTGTTTGCAACATATTTACGTGTTTTCAAATATATTTATGCGTTTTAGAATATATTTATGTATTCCAAGACGTATTTATGTGATTGATATAGTTATGTGATTGATATATATAGTTGAAACGGATTTATATAGTTAAAACACATTTATGTGTTTGGGATGTATTTATGTAGTTAAGACGTACTTACGTGTTTTGGAAAGTACTTATATATTTGAGAGGTATTTATATGTTTTGAAATGTATTATTGAAATTTGGATTGTGTTAATATTTATAGAAAAGTTTACAAGATTATTGGAATTTAATGTGGATATTAGAGATGATTGTTTTTAGTATTACGAGACAATCTACAAGGAATTGTTTTATCTACTGCTTATGATGTCGGTTGCGAATATATTGATTTGAAATGTCGAATGGAAATTGATAAATATTGGTTATAAGATATGACAGTAGACTTGAAAAGTCATGCCAAGTGAGAAAATTGCTGAGGTCGTAGACCTGTTGGAATTGAGATAAATCCAATCCAAGTGAGACTATTGTAATAGTTTAAAAAATGTATTTATTTTTTATCAGAATAGTACAGTGGAAGCGTTGTGGTAATTTTTTATTATTATTGTTTAACCGAGAGTGACTAGTACGGTGCGATTCTGAATTATTATTATTTTAAATGAAATTTCGATGATGAAATTTATTTAAGGGAATAGATTATAATACCCCAAAAAAATTATTTTTTTGAAAATATTATTTTATATAAGTTTAATATTTTTAGGATTATTTTGTAAATTTATGATATAAATAATATTTGATGATTTTTGGGGGTTGTATGTTAATTTTAAATTGATTTTAAAATTTTTGGACAATTGTGCTAGTTAAAATATGTTTTTAAGAGTTTTGAGATATAATTAATATTTTAATGATAATTAGTGTAAATAGATATATAATAAATATATTAGCTGAAATGTGTTGTCTTCTAAATAATAAGACAACACATAAATCAGCACATATATGTGTTTTGCCCACTAATACGTGTTATTTTATAATAATAATAATAATAATAATAATAATAAATCAAAACTAATTCATTAGGATGGGAGATCAGCATATATAAGCATATATCATTTACAAACATACTCTGAATCATTTTTGGGGGAGCTCTTGATCATATATATATATATATATATATATATAGATAGATTAAGAAAACTATTATCTTGAATGTTTGTATGCGAGAAATATATTCCAGTTCGAATTTTGGCTCAAATTTCAAGTAAAATTTTTAACTCTTTTAATATTTGTATTTAATCTCTCCCTTGATTATGTGATTCATGCGGAAATTGTCGTTAATTTTTAACTGTTAGTTTCCATAAAAAATTTAAGGATATTATGTGAAATTATGTGATATACATGTTTATGTGTTTATTTAGGGCTTGATTAGATGCACATATTAAAGGGATTGAAATTTTACTAAGCGTTGGCTCACAACCTCACAATTTTAATTGCAGGGTCGAGGAGAACGAAACGGCGATAGAAATTTTATTTGAATTTCTACTTGTAATAATTGTATTGTTATTTATCATTGTAAAATTGACTCCACAAATCGCTTATTCACTCCAGATAATTATAATTATATGCGACGGCTTCTTGTCTATAGCGGACCCTACCTATTAATTCAATTGCTTAACCAAATATATAATGGTATCCCAAATATTTCTGAACTAATTATATAATGGTATCACTAAACTAGATATGGTGGTGTACTTGTGTTCAGAATTTTATTGAGTAATAGTTGATTCATAATTATACGTGGTCTAATTAATGGTCTAATTAATGAGTAATCAATAATTATTACAATCGGATTTTAATTCAAACGTGCATCAATTAATTCGATAAATTCGATAATTATAATTATCGTCGTCGCATTGTAAAACATCTCGGATTTTTGTTAGTAATGAAATATTGGCTATTTGGTTTTAACGTTAATTCTCCAAGAGGAGAAACGGCGTGACAGCCCTAGAAAATTGGATCGTATCAGAGTAGTATCGGAGCGAAATTATTAGTAATATTAATCTATTTAATAAAGGTGGAATAATTGGGATAGTATTGTCTATAGGAGAAACCAAGTGATGGCTTGAAAAAACTGGGTCATTACAGCTCTCCTGTTGAGATCACACTATGATATATAGATATAATAATAAAAATCATTTTCCACATTTAATTATTTACTTGATAATGTAAAATTTATTAAAATTAAACGTTCTATTTTCTTAAGTTAGTATTAACTATACAAAAAATATTATAACAACCATTACTAAATTTTCTCAATTTATAATTTAATTTATAAAAAATATTAACCAAATGTTAATAATATTTATTAATCAACTATTAAAATTATAAATCTAATATATATACACATATTACCGTGTGTGTGTGTGTGTGTATATATATATATATATATATATATATATATATATATACATATATATATATATATATATATATATATATATACTAACGTATAACACGTGCCTGAAGGTATAAGTGTTAAAAAAAATGATATAAATTTCATTGGTTCATACAACATTTTACATCTATCACATTAAAACAACAATAATTAACATTTAAATACCATTACCAACAAACAATATATATTGTAATTAGAACATAAACGTTATCTAGTAAAAAAAATATTTTACTATTAAAATATTATCACAATTAAACGTGAGTTAAACCGAAACAAATTCAAAACATAAAATACATATTGCTTATTCAAATCTTATTACGTCAATGTTACATTTCACACATGTAATTCAAAAATAAAAACAGGATTAAAATTAAAAAATGTATAAACAAATAAAAATATAAAAAGAACTTTGCAATTTAAAATGGAAAAAAACAAAATAGCTTTAACTTCTTTGATTTAATTACATTAACATCGACCTCATAAAACAAACAATATGATTTATACATTTAAAATTCGACCCGTAACCAAACTTCCAATCCCTGAAATACGGAAACGAATTTCTGCTGCAAAATTCATACATTCGAAATGGTACGACTCACCTTGGGCCTCAAATCCCTCAAATTCAATTCCAAAAACTCTAGAACAAATTTCTTCAAACAGAACAAATTTCTTCAACATTTTTATTTCCGTGCGAATAGAAAACATCGAACAAACGGATTCTGTGGCAAAAAAAATGCTCAAATTGAACCTAAAAATATTATTATTTTTTATATGTCCACAGTGGGCTCTATTAGCGGCCCAACAGTGAACTACTTCTAACTATTAATTTAGATTTTATTGAGAGAACTTTATGCATCCTTGTGTGAAAAATGACTACTATCATCTCCATACTTTTGTTTTGACTTTCAGCCATAGGCAAAAAAATTATAAAGCTGCTTATTTCATGTAACACAAATAGTCTCTATCATGCAATAAGAAAGTGAAATTCAATATTACCTAAAAACAAAATTAGAAAATATCCTTCAAGAGCATTCAGTCATCATAGCTTGCTAAATTGTAAAATTCCCCAAACCGAGCAAGTTAAATAACTGCATCTGAAAATAACAAACAATGGGAGAGAGAGAGAGAGAGAGAATTGCTTTCATAACTCACTTATCAACAAACCATACCATGTAGAAGACACTTTGCCTCCATGAAAGGCAAAAATGCTTTCAAATTCAAATCGATGATGAATAATGCACAAAATGAACAATCTACACAACAAATCCCAACTACTAACCAAAATGATAATATAATCAGGAAGACTGAGAGAAACTAGAGGAATTGAAAATATTTCAAAACCTTGTTAGAAGATCATGAGATAGAGGCTCATGAGAAAGGGGGAAGATTGTAGGGGAAGAGGGATGAAACTAAGAAACAAATTAGTTTGTGGAATTATTTTGAATAAATGTGTAAGATTGACTGTAAGAAGATGAAATTTGATGGAATCAAGAGGATTACCATTGACAAAATGTCGTTTGTCCAGCTCTATTTTGAGCAACAACACCGTTTGTCCAGCTCTATTTTGAGCAACAACACCATTGATTGCAGTACGCCTAAATAAAATAAACATATCAAAAAACTATACAGCCAAATGATATTAATTCAGCCCATTCAATTGATGACTAAATAAGAAATAGAAATCAAAATTACAAACAAAAAATAGAGATTAGAGAAGACGGATGAACACTCAATTATCAAAGCTAAAAACTGTGATTTGATGACTTCAAAAAGTGTGCCAAACGAATCAAACTGGAAACAACAAAAGAACATAATATAAGTCATCACAACTAATATAAGTAACTGAATATCTAAATCAATATTTCAAATCAAATTAAGAATGTGGCAGGATCCCTAAAATGAATCCAATCTCTACCATGAAGAAATCAAATCAAAATCTCTAAAACCTACTTAATTAAATCATACCACAATATAGAATTTTTAGTTATGAAATTAAATCAAACATGACGATTTAAGAACAAATCAAATCAAACAAAGACTTACGTAGTTACCTTTGTTGCCTCTCTCTCTCTCTCTCCATTTTGTATTGTTCAATGAAGCTCAACTTCTCTTCTCAATCAAATTAAGAATGTGGCAGGATCCCTAAAACGAATCAAATCCCTATAATGAAGAAATCAAATCAAAATCCCTAAAACCTATTGATTTAAATCAAATCAAAATACCTGAAATGAAGAAATCAAATCAAAATCTGTAAAACGAATCAAATCAAGAATGATGCAGGATCCCTAATTCAATATATATGATTCTTAACATAGTTATATGACTCATTCATGAAATTCTTTTTCAAACTCGAGCAGACAAAGAGAAAAACATAGAAATACATCAAAGGATATATTCATCATTATAAAAAGAGCACCAAACACCGAACACAGTAATTTGTGCTCGAACAGTAGCAGAACAGTAACAGAACATGGGAACAGACCTGAAGAATTGGAAAAAAAAATCAGTTCAATCACCCGAATAATCACACAAACAATCAGAGTTCTTTTTCAAACCTAAGAAAACAAACAAAGAGAGAAACATAGAAATGCAAACGTAACTGAACAATAACAACAACAGAAATATGGGAACACTAACAGTAGCTGAAGAATTGGGAACAGAGATATGGGAACAATAAGAATTGGAAAAATCGTGAATCAGTTAGGGCAAGATCGGCCATGGTTATCAAAATCAAAACCAGTCACCAACAATCAAATAACCTATATTTGAATCGTAAGCCAAAATCAAAGAAAATGAAAGCCAAAATAAAGAAAAACGTAAGCCAAAGAACATTTCTGAACAATTAAACAACGAACAAATCAGAAATGATCAGAATTCATACTTCCCGATCTAGGATTACACGGAAAATGAAGTATTTTGCAAGGTGGATACCGGACGTAATGGACGACGATTGAGAAAGGACTAACCGTGGTTCTGAGATAGGTGGAGGATGACGGTTGAACTTTGAGCGGTGATATGAGATTCTGTCGTGCAGAGAGAGAGACCTATTGACCTTCAGTACTCATCGATTGTCGTCGCGTAGGAGGAAGAAGTCATCCACCGAGAGTGAAAAAGAGGAAGATGCACGGTTGCAAGAGGAAGGGGAAGAGAGCAGGGGAGGGGCGGCTACTCAATTGATGTAATGATTCTAATGACGGACCATAGCTTCCTTAAAACGAAAGACTTGTAAAGGCAAAATCCTATGTTAACTCATAAGGAAAGAGAGAGGGTCGGGTAACAAAACGGAATTATAACGAATATTGGCTGATTTAAGGAATTATAAGGAAACAAAAATAAAAATAGTAAAAAAAAAATATTTTTTATATGTATAAATATTTTTTATTAATATTAATTAAGAGAATTAATTTGGACCGCTCTTTATGAGGGATATAAAGAGTGACTGAGATTTACCTAAAAAATTTATGCACGTCATGTTTTATTATATAGATATACACACACATTAATTTATAGGGAAAATTACCTATTAATCCCAAAAAAAGAAATTATTTACCACCTACTCCCATCGATTTTTCTTTGCACCGATTAGTCCCGTCAACATATTTTTCTTGCACCAATTAGTCTCATTTTAAAAAATGGTAAGGATTGAGTTTACCGAAATGCCCTCCCATGAGTTTCACATTGAGAAGGAAGATCGTCAAATTGGTATACCACGGCTGTCAGCCGCTTGCCGCCGCCTGCCGACGGTCGCCGGTCGCCATAAATTACAGCTTTACCCCAAACTTTATCACTCTTTGTCACTTTTATATGTTCCAAAAAAAAAAAAAAAAATCTTAATTTTAGGATAAAATTGTTACTAAACGTAATATAAAATAAGAGAACAATTGATGTTATATTCAACATTTATAGGTGTTCAATGTAATATCATACATATTTTACTCTGCATACAAAAATAAGAGAATAATGGATGTTACATTCAACATTCACATGAGGGGTATTTTGGTTAAAAAAAAATAACATTAAAAAAAAAAAAACAGTTGATGCTACATTCAATATCCACAGGTGTTGAATGTTACATTCAACATCCACATGAGCGGCATTAAACATCCACATGAGGGGTATTTTGGTCAGAAAAAAAGTAACATTAAAAAAAAAAAAATACAGTTGATGTTACATTCAACATCCACAGGTGTTGAATGTTACATTCAACATCCACATGAAGGATATTTTGGTTAGAAAAAAATAACATTAAAAAAAAAAAAAAAACAGTTGATGTTACATTTAATATCCACAGGTGTTGAATGTTACATTCAACATCCACATGAGGGGCATTCAACATCCACATTAGGGGCATTTTGGTCAGAAAAAAATAACATTAAAAAAAAAACACAGTTGATGTTACATTCAACATCTACAGGTGTTGAATGTTACATTCAACATCCATATGAGGGGCATTTTGGTAAAAAAAAAATAACATTAAAAAAAAAAAAACACAGTTGATGTTACATTCAACACTCAAAGGTGTTAAATGTTACATTCAACATCCACATGAGGAACATTTTGGTCAGAAAAAAATAGCATTAAAAAAAAAAAAAAACAAACAAACAAACAATTGATGTTACATTCAACACCGAACGTTACATTCAACATCCACATGAAGGGTATTTTGGTCAGAAAAAAATAACATAAAAAAAAAAATAATAATAATAATAATTTTGATGTTACATTTAACATCCATGTGAGGGGTATTTTGGTCATAAAAAGACAAAAGGACTTATTGGTGCAAAAAAAAAGTGATGGAAATATTTGATAATTTCTTTTGTATTTTAGGACTAAATGGTGCATGCCCCTAATTTATATACCGAAACACTTGCTGAATAATTAAAGAAAAACAAAGTAAAAAAATTACCTTTTATTAGGGTGGAAAAGATGGAGTATGTGAGAGAAAGAATTTAAAAAAAAAAAAAAAAAAAACAAATCAATCAGAAGGAATGAAACCATATATAGAGAGAGAAAAGAAGAGATAGGTTTCTACACTTTTTTTTTTTTCCTTTTGTATGTATATAATTGGACAAGAAAAACGTGGCATATAACTTGCTTGCCACCTTATTTGTTTTTTTTTTAAGTTGAACGTGTTGTCTTTGATGCAAGGAAGATAACACATTCACATGGTCTATTTATTGGATATTTACAGTTATTATTTTTTTTTAAATAAAAAAATACTCATTATTCTCAAAAATCTTAAAATTTTATTTTAATATAATATAATAATCTCTAAATTTTTAAAAATTAAAATTCATATTTGATTCTTAAAAAATTTTAAAAATAAATTTTTAAATACTATAATAACCTCTAAAAATTTTAATATAAAATTTAAATAACATAATAAATCCTATTATCTTTTTAAATGTTCTAAAATACAAAAATTTGCACAGACAAAAGTGGGATCTCACATTTTTAAATATCATAATTATCTCTAAAAATTTTAATATAAAATTTAAATGACACAAGATCCTATTATTTTTTTAAATATTTTAAAATGCAAAAATATGCACAAGAAAAGTAAGGTCTTACAATTACGCTACTAAAATTTGTAAAATAATTGTTAAAACATTACAATAACACAAAAATTAAACAAGAAAAAAAATTATCTAACATAATTTGTAAACCATCACAAAAATACAAAAATAAATAAAAAATTACAAACTTAAATAATAAATTATAAACATGCAAATTTAATAAGCACAGAAGTTGGACAGTTTGTGTTTCTATGCTGGTGTTGCAGTTTGGGTGGGATTTGGCGAGTTGACCCAGCTCGCTATACACCCCTATCGGCTGGTGCATCGAAAAGATCATTTCTATAATCAAGCTCAATCCTCCCTATGGCTCTACCATTTCGTTGAACGATGAACTCATTGGGAAAAATTGTCATTTCCGCACACCTGATCATCCAAAATGGCATATTTAGATTATGTATTATGATTGAAATATATATATATAAAAACATAAGCAACGATAACAGTAGAGAGAGAGAGCGCAATGGAGTGGAAGGGAGCTCCCTTCAGTCCAAGACGTGACAGCTATAACTGAAGACAGCTCCCGCATCGTTGGCTCAAAAAACTCATCCATCCTGGTTTAGATGAATTCTTGAATCAACGAGTCGGCAGCTGTTTCATCAGCTACATAAACTGCCTCGGGCTGGACTAAAGGGAGCTCCTTTCTTCAAAGCCCTAATTCTTTTTACCGTTGTATATAATAAAACCCAAATGATTTAACGACGACCTTTAACGACACCCAAATAAAAGATCAACGATGTCTATACTCTATGTAACTCCTTACTTCATGCAACACCAAACATGCATAATATTGTGTGTGTGTGTGTGTGTGTGTGAGAGAGAGAGAGAGAGTGAGAGTGAGAGAGAGAGAGAGAGAGTGGTGTCTGTCTAGAAAGGAAGGGATGGGAGAGAGAAGAAGGTGAATGGGTATACATATATAGGCAATGAGAAATGGAGATGGGGACATGGAAATCTAGGGTTTGTGGAGAAATAGATATTTTGCAGAGTTATAATAGTACTTGCGTTTGTAAGTCTCGGTGGGCATTATTACCATTTGTGTTTTGTGTGGGAGCTTTACTACTAGTTTTAGGGGTTCTCTGCAAACTTCTCTGAATTTTTGTACAATGCTCTCATACATCTAATCATACCAGCTGTATGGTTCACCCTCAAGGAAGATAGATAAATGCACTACTATTTATCTCCTATTTTAAATACTGCTTTTATTTTGAAGTACAGATAAGTTAATTTTTATGATTAATAATTTAATTCTAACTGATCTTCATTAAAATTTGCAACGAATTAAAGTTGTTAATATATTTATGAGTCTTGATTCATAGATTAAATCTTAGGTCCATTAGGGTTAAACCCCACTCACTGTCTTTATATAGACCCTCTATACATGTCTGTGCGTTTCATATCAATACAATTATCTTATATTTTCTCTTAATATTCGCTTTCACAATTATTTTAACATGATATCAAGCTAATTTTATTGGCATTGTTCTTATTAAGATTTCAAAAAAAAAAAAATCCAAATCACCGCTGCAGTTGCCTCCGACACGTTTTATCATCGTTCAATAGTTCAACACCAAATCCACCACCACCCTCAAATTCGTGTTGAAACGACAAGTCAAACGGCACCGAAGATTACTAGCTCAACCTCCCTTCCATGCGCCTCCATGCGCCACTAGAATAATTTGCTCTGTTGTCATTATTGTTTACCTCTACAACAAGAATTGTTGCACCAACAATAACACAACATACTCCATCCTCCTCATCTTTCCAAGATGAAGCCAATGCCACCAAACTCACTGTCAAAGGACAACTAACGTGCCCTTACATGCCAAAAGAAAATTCTGCATCTCCGACGCTCGTCGCTCGCGTGCCTAACCTCTGCCATATCAGCCCTAGCCACATTAGCACAACCTGACAAGCACGTCAATGCCAGCTAGTTGTTGTGTCAACTTCTCCCCACGGCCATGTCAGCACCACATCATCCACATGTTACACAGACACTTGACACATCACCTTTCTTGCCACGTTACTTTTCGTGTCACCTGCCACATCATCCAATAGCTATGGCAGTCTTATGCCACGTTGGTTCCACGACAATGCTTGCTGCCACCTCGGTCACCACATCAGCTTCTATTTGTCACGTTATCGGTTCCACAAAATCTTTTTCATTTGACCAATTCAGCTTGTTTTGATCAGTTTTTTACAGGGTTAGACCAATGCCTAAAGTTGCTGGACCTCCTGATTTTGTTTCTGGGCTCCGTTGTTGTCTTTTTTTTTCTTTTTTTTTCTTTTCTTTTTTTTTAACTCATGGAATATAGTTTCTTTTACATTTGTGTAGTTTCTACCTTGTTTACTTGTTTTTTGACCAGTTTTTGAAGGTCTAAAATCGGTTCTTAATTAATTTTAGCATTCTTGACCTCGGTTTATTCAATTTCGAATTACACATGATTATCCTTGTAGAACCATGTGTAAAATTCAGCACTGGGATTTATCTAGTTTTCCACGGCGACAATGATAGACTGGCTAGAAGCAGCAATAATAAAGGTAAATTTCAGTAGATGCTCTTCAAGTTTAGCACTTGTCAAATTAGATCTAAAAATTTTAATTTATCCAATTTAAACGTCAAACTTTGCATTATGAACCGCCCATTATAAGATATTTACCAATCTCAATATGTCCCCTGATTTTTCGATTTTGGCCATGTAACCTGTCAAGTTTGCATTTTGCCTCTAATTGATCTAACCGACACACCTGAGTCATCATAATTTTATTTTATTTTGGTATATCCATAAGTGTCTTCCTACCCACATAGGATAAAAGACTATTTTATTCGGAGTGCATGACTGCTCCTCCCAATAATTATTTTTTCACAGGCTCGAACAACTAATCTTGCAGAAGCTCTTCAACTGTTTTAGCTCAAATATGTTTTATTAGCTCAACTTGTTGGTTGAGTCGTCTTAATTATCAAAGCAACAATACTTACATTACACATGTTGACATTTTTCCTAAATTATCCCTCAAATATAATGTATGTATTATAAACGATTAAGGCGCCATTTGGTTACTGTTTCTGTCACCTGATTTCTCTTCCCGCTCCCAAAATTTTGAGATTTATGTATAGAAACGCGTTTTGTAAATATGTTTCTGTTCTCAAAATTTTGAGAGTAATTTGCAAGTAATTCTTGAATTCTTAAGAATATGAGAACAAAAAAATGTTAATTCATATTCACTCCAGCAAAACTATTCCCACTACCATCCCGCCAGTAGTTGTCACCACCCACCGTCCATCACCAACTGCCAGCCATCATACATTTAAATAAATAAATAAATGTTTCAATCAAACGTTTTTCTTATTTTTGTTCTCATAAATTAAAAAGAAACAATTTCAAGACAATGATCATTACCGAACATGTTTCGATTTCCGAAACATTCCAAAACTGAAACGGAAATCCCATTACAGAAACACTAACCAAACGCCACCTAAGATGACCAAAACATGTTCACCGAACTAACTAGAGACAAAAATCAAACTTTAGAAGGATATATTGCAAAAATTAAAACTTCAGAGAACACGTTGAGATCGAACTCAAACTTCAAGTATAAAAAAGTGTGATTTAACATAATCTTCAGGACAAAAAGCAACCTACTTGAACCCAATTACTTATTTATTTTTATGGGGAGGGGGGGAAAAGTAGTATTGATATTTATAGTTAGGCTGGTTGGGGTGTTTTCTTTGTCCCCCAACTAAATCGGTTCAAATATAACCATGTACGTACAACCATTTCGTTGGTTAGAAGGGCTCCACCACAACTCCTGAGTCCTGACATGAGAGAAGACTGAGGTGATTCCCAATTTGTGGGGTCAGCTTTGAGAGTGGTACTAATGCTGCAAAATACTGAAACAATTTCATGATTTTTTGGAATTTTCTAGCTTTGTAACTTGTGAGTAGTTTCATGGTAATTTACATTTTTAAATTGAATTATTTTTAACATGAGAATCAGGATTACACATTAATATATAAAAACTATGCCTAAGATGTGTTAATTCAGTTGGCAAGAAAAGGTACTTTTATCCTTATCAATTAAGGTTCAACTCTTTTAAAGAGCATTTGAGAGTTATATTTTGAATTTAATCTTGAACGCATCACACCGATATGGGAGAGTGTGTGTCATTAAGATTGTCCGAAAAGATAATTAGTTGAAGTACACGTAAACTGATCCGAACATACCTTATTGTTTGTGTGTGTGTGTGTATATATATATATATATATATGAAAATTATCACAAGAATATAACTCGTGCTTTAAGGCACTATAATGAAATTCAACATGTAAATAAAAACTAAAAAAACGAACCGAATAACATAAGAATTATTGTTCAATTTTGTTTTTATCCCTTACAAAATTCTGATAATATTCTACATTTTATCTTTAATTTAATAAAAGTAATTTAATATCAACAATAATAAAACGATCGACAATAAAATTGATACCAAAATATTAATACCAAATTATGACAACAAATCACAAACTAATTAAAATAAAAATATCGATAAATAATAAAATTATACAATCAAAATATTGATACCAGACTGTTGGCACATAACATGTGCCTAAAAGCACTGTTATGTTTCTTTAAGAAACAATCTCTCATTACAAATACAAACATTTAAAAATACTTCATGAAAAATCAAGTAAAAAAAATCTCATAAAACGCATGCAAAATTCAACTTCTTACAATAATAATTATTTCTTAAAATGAATCTTACATGAACGTGCCAATTCGATAGTTGGTCGAGGTTGCATTATAAAGTTGATGGTTGATGGGTGTTTCAATTGCGAAGCTATCATAGGATTGTTGTTGGTCGATTTTGCTATGAAAGTGACAGGGTTGGTGGTTGATGGCGTTGGCAAGCAATAAAGAGAATGGAATCATTCACCTGCTGATGATGTTTTACGTTGTAAGAGGTTAGATGGAAAATTGTGGCGATGCATTGCCATATCTATGCCAGACAAAACGGTATGTGAAAAGTACTACCACCAGGCTAAGAAGACAACAACAAATTCGGCATTTAGAGCCAGCCTAAAGAAAGCCAAGAGAAAATCTCAATATGAAAGCAATAACTACTTAGTCAAATTGATGACATGGATGCATAAATTGTTAATCCAAATGTTGGAGATTACACTTTACCTATATCTAGGGAAAAGTCTAAGGAAAAGGCTCCAAAAAACCAAGTTAGTTATTCCCCAGAAACAACTTCTATGCGAAGGTTCATCACTTTGCACTTATCTGAAGGCTAATGATGATCTTCAATGAGATGAAACATTCTATGAAGATAATAAGAGGTATTACATGAGTAACATGATACCGCCATCTTCTCTTTTGGAGCCATCTAAGAACAGATCGCATAATTTTATGATTCTAGTGCCCTTTCTGTAAGTGGGATTGCTACATTCCTAAAAAAATTAATACTTGCGACTATCATCGTTTTTATCATTAGTGATTGGAACTTTCCAAAAATGAGAATGTTCAGAAAACACAGGAGAATGAATTTTCTTAATGCAACAAGTGTAACATTGAAGGTTCGTCTAAGCTAACCATGTATGTTTTGATAAATTTTGACTTTCTCATCAAAATATCATGGAACATGGACTTTTAACATAAGCATGAAAAACATTATTCATTTATGACTTGGATGTATGTTTCCTGTTTCAAGTTTTATACGAAAGGAAAAATAAATCATGGAATAGAAACACTAAATAAATGCCACCTGAAGAATCCTTTTGTTCCGTTTCCAAAGATGTTATAAAATCTGTGGGTCGAAAGGAGAAACATATAGTTTTGGTTTATCATTTTTTGGGAACATAAACAGAAATAAGGGAACGAAAGCATTAAATAAAATAAATATGGAAACAAAAACGCTAAATGAATATAAATATGGGAAATCAAAACAAAAATAGAATGTGCTTGTAGATTATCTAATGTTCTATGTTCTTTGGGCCAAACAAACAAATTAAGAAACCAAAACGTCGTTCAAGTAGATAAATCTGCTGGCAGTGGGATGATAGTGGCGGAGAGGCTATGGAACTAGACTTCTAAAATTAGGCAAGTAATAGAAACAAAATTAGAAATTAAAAATAGATAAATAAATAGAAATAAAAATAAAATAAAAACAAAAATTTGAAAAATGTGAACAACCCTGTAATAATCGGATTTGAAAAAAAGTTATCCAAATTTGAACAAAAAATCTCCCAAATAGTGGTGTTGATTTGGATGTTTCCAGATTTGAGGGGACAATGGATAGGATAATATTAATCATATGATGCTGCATCATTATTTTGTACCCTTTATGTTCTTACCCTACAGAACACTGATAATTTTGTAATTTTAGAAACAAAGGTGAATTTGTTGATTATTTTTTTTAAGATTTCCTTTCTCATATTTACGTTTTTGTTTCCAAATTTTCAGAACAGGAAAAAGATGTGTGAACAGAAACACCACTCTGATCAGAAAAACAAAAAATAGACACAGAAATTAGGGAACAAAAATACAGAAGTCTGAGAACAAAACAGAAAATTAGTAACCACTAACTTAACTACTCAATTTCTCAAAATTTATGTAACTTGTCAAATTGGTGAATGGTGATGCGAAATTTCATGCAAACCGAGAGATATAAGGAACATGAAGGAACATGAAACACTATAAAATCGAAGAAATAGATAAAAGTTGAGTTTAACAAAAGCATGGATTTGGTTTAGAAATGAAAGAAACGGATACCTGATGAGATTTTTGGAAGTAATCTAAGGAGCTTTGAACCAAAGATACAATAGAGAAACAATCGCATCCAAAATTCAACAAAAGACGATTGAATCATAAATCAAATTGCTAGATTTCACATACGTGTTACAATCTCTAGTTATTGAAACTTAATTTCAAACATAAATACACAAATACGTAAATATACAATCTCCAATAACTAGCGCATCCAGCTCTATAAATGCACGAAGACATCGAAGATGGAAGCAAAGTATTGGTGGGGGGGGGGGGGGGGGGGGGAGAGAGAGAGAGGAAGGCTAGGTGATTTAGGATAGAGTATAAGATCAGCAATGGAGACGTTTGTATAGAGATAATAAAAGCGGTGGAAATCACGATTTCCATACATATACACACACACACACACACACAGAGAGAGGCGATGGTTAGGGTTCACAACTGAGAAATATCTAAAACTCTTATGTCTGTCAAGTTTTGTATGATAGAAAATTAAAAATTTCCATATATATAATAAAAAACCAACAAGAAAGACCCCTGTCATTTTGACAAATATTAAGAACACCCCCAATAATTTTTAATACCTGAGACATCGCCTACCACATGTTGTTGACAAAAATACCCTTGAAACATATATTTTTTAAATCTTTGTTTTTGCTTTTATTTTCTATTTTTCACTCTTTATGTTTCTCTTTTTTTTCGTTTGTTGCCTATTTTTTTTTTTTACTTTAACTTCTTTATTTTTTTATATGGTCTTTAGAGAAAAAAAATTAAAAGTAAAAAATTAGAAAGAAAAAAAGAACAAAAATAAAACTTTAAATATATATTTGTAATTCTATCTTTTTCAAACTCTTTTTCTTTTTTGTCTTTTTTTTTTTTGTTTTCTAGATTTTTTACATTGAATTTTTCTCTACACCAAACCAAAAAAAAACTGATCACCAAGTCAATAAGAACTCTCCACTCGCAAAGCTCGCGACTATACAACGCTTAGATAAAGTCAAAGAAGGCGAATGGCATGAGTTTGAATATCAATTCATTAGTATAAAATCTTCTCCAACTTTTGAATTGTCGAAGTAAGAACTTTATATAAGAGTCGAAGCTCCAAAAAAAGAATTGGGAAAAAAAATTTGATAGAAGACCAAAGTGTTTTTCCTTGGAGATGGAAAATTCCTCTCGGTTTTATCAATTTGTAAATTCTTCCTCAGTTAGTTAAAAAAATGAAATTGGCTGATATATAAAGTTAAAACAAAAGGAATAAAGAATACAAAAATAAAACTAAGAATTTAAAAAAAAAAAAAAAAACATTAAAAACAAGGAGAAAGAGAGTAAAAAATATGGAATAAACAAGAAAAAATATTATAATGAGAGAGCAATCAAATACAATAGAAAATGTTTTAGATAACCCAACTAAAAAAACTAAAAAATATGTCAAATATCATAAAAATGGCAAGAAGTATTTTTAATATTTTTTTGAAATAACAAGGTTGTCTATGGCTTAAATGTGGGATAAACTATAACGATCTAAACGTGTTCATGTATATGAAATAAGTAATTAGATCAATGCAGAAATACAAACGAACGGATTGATGCGTACCTCCAGTCATTGCCGTTCTCACTTGCTCAAGATTACGGGAAATATTAATTTCAGGTTAAGGCTCTTCTAAACCTTACTCAATCTCTGTTTGATGGTGTATTTGGTTTCTAAAATTAGATTTTAAGCTTAGGGAACCAAAACCAAATGCACAACCTCTTTATATAGACTTTGCTCATCACAGAGTTATTCTTAGACGTGCACATGTAGTGGGCGCTTAGGGGTGATAAAAATGTGACATGCATGGTCACGTAACCCATGTTTTGTAACTTCAACAACGTGGATTTTCATGGCCACGTTCTCTCTCTAGATTTTGGTCACATTTTGTAACTTCCACAACGTGAGTTTGCATGGCCATGTTCTAAAATGCCAATGGAATGGATGTGGACCATATTAGTTAGGGAAAAAATCCAATATTCTCCCACTTGGTCCATATATATTCCATCATTTACCACCGTAAGAAACGAAATACATGCATCATGGTGATAGTTCCTCTAAAACGAGTATTATCTTCCATGTATTACAATACACATCGTTTCTCATTATAGCACATATAACTTTAATGAATAAACCTTATGATTATTCTAGGTTCCAACTTCAATGATGTTTCTCAAATAACTAAATAAATAAATATGTACAAAAAGAAAGTCAGATACGAGAAAACATCACAAATAGAGTTTCATAAAAATTCGTTCTTACAACGAAAATCACACAAATGAACCAAGTCCCATCATATCTACATGATCCTTCAATTTCAATGGTGGCATGCCTTTAGCCAAAGGATCAGCAATTATCAATTCAGTGTTAATGTGTTCCATAACCACTATCTTATTGTTAGGGCGTGGAAATACGCCGCTAGTTACACTCGCAAGTATACGAGGTCAAGTTTTAGTATAGTGTAATCATTAAGATTGGTTTATTGTATGCACAGGGATTGGTGTCCCTACTATTGAATATCGTATTTGTCGTGACCTAACTTTACCTAGGCGAAAAATAAATGTATTTAATTAATTAAACTAATACTAATATAACCTAAATTAACTACACTAATATGCTAATATGTTTTAGGGTCAAGAATTGCCTAGGGATTAACGTGTTTACAAATACGTGTTTGATCTCGATTTACTCATTTTTACGGTGTTCGACCTATTTGACAATCTCGGTACGTAAACTTCACTGTCACCTCTCCTGAGTGTAAGAGGGGGGAATACATGACTTCGAGCCAACGAAGAAGTCCCCCTCAACATCTTAACGACCCTAGGCCACGTGAATCTCGCCTAGCGTCATTGATTGCACACAATCCAACTCCCGACTGGGTCATTGGATCGTGCGTTATATTTACCCTATCAACAATCTCCATTCTAAAACTCCTTCGCCACCTCTCCCAAGTGTAAGACGGGGGATATAACGCAACTTTGTGTCAACGAAGAAGTCCTCTTCAACGTCTTAACGACCCTAGGTCGCGTGAGTCTTACCCCAACATCATCGATTGTCCATGATTCAAACCCCGACCGGATTATAAAATTGTGGTGTTTGTTTACCCTAATCCGAATCTGGGGTTTATCAAAACCCCGTATTCTCCATTTATCTAACTAAGTATGATAAACAAATAATACGATAAATACAATCAAACTACAAAGAACAATCACAAACGAAACACCAAAATCATCCAAACATATATTCATAAATTTATTCGTTAATCCCTACTACAATCCATGTTTAGCTATGGCCTTAGCCGTATTTACAATGAAATAACAAGTTAAACATGCTCACACGATCTTAAGATAAATAAATAAGGAAAAACAACCGAAGAACTTAGCCTCATCCGAAGATAAACCACTATGAACGCTCAATGATCGATTCGCCGTCTTCTCCATTTCGAGATGTGAGATCCACCTCTAAAATTCCTAAACCCTAGCCTAAATATAGCTTAAGGTGCCCAAATGGCCGAAAGGGTTCAAGAAAATGGGAGAGAAAATGGTATTTATAAGCAAAATATCTAAATAAATATCCTAAAAATATCTAGGCTGTACAGAGGGTCTTCGCCTAGGCGGAGGTAGGTCGGTTTGTGACCGTCGCGGCGATGAAGACAGCGGTGGACATGGAAGAACATTCTGTTGGATTTTCGCCTAGGCGGTAGGCTGTCAGTAGCTTACTTTGTTTTCTCTGTTCGATTTTTGCCTAGGCGGTGATCCATCAGTAACATTTGTTCTTTTCTCAGCATCTTCACCGCCGCGGCAGTGGTCTGGACGCCGCGGCGGTGGGCTTGTTTCACAATTTTGCCTCTGAGCTTGTTTTTCCACCGTTCTTTGATCGCTTTTGATTCGATCTCATCATTTTCGCTCCAATTTCCTATCTTTTTACCCCCCCACACCTGATTTATACAAAAAATATAAAAACTAATTAAAACATAATAAAATACTAAATGAACGCTAAAAAACTAACTTAATTTGATTTGAAAATACGTAGGTGGATCACACCTATCACTTATCTTCAACATATTCCCTTATGGCTAGATACTTGATGTCGATGTGTTTGTTTCGACTACCACTTTTGTTATTTTTAGCTATAAAAATAGCAGTTGAATTGTCACAATATATCCTCAGTGGCCTAGAAATTAAATCCATAATTCTAAGCCCAGAAATGAAACTCTTCATCCATACACAATACTAGGTAGCCTCAAAATACGATACGAACTCAGCCGGCAGTCAAAGTCTGCTTTGCGCTTCTCCAAGATACAGCTCCACCAGCTAGCATGAAAATATATCCTGAAGTTGATTTTCGCGAATCAATGCAACCAGCGTAGTCTGAATCAGAGTAGCCAATCACTTCCAGATTTTCAATTCGTCTGTACATAAGTATGTAGTCTTTAGTCCCTTGAAGGTATCTCAACACCTTTTTTGCAGCTCTCCAGTGGTCCATACCTAGATTACTCTAATATCTTCCCAACACCCCAACAGCAAATGAAATGTCAGGTCTAGTGCAAACCTGAGCATACATTAGGCTTCCAACCACAAAAGCATAAAGAATATTTTTCATTTGTTTCCGCTCAAAATATTTCTTCGGGCACTAGTTTAAATTGAATATGTCACCCTTCACAATGGGAGTTATACTTGGTGAACAATCCTTCATCTAAAATCTCTCTAAAACCTTGTTGATATAGGTTTCTTGAGACAAACCCAAAATCTCTTGAAATCTATCTCTATGTATCTTAATGCCAATGACATAAGACACATCATCCATATCCTTCATATCAAAGTTTTCAGAGAGAAATTATTTCACCTCATATAGCAATCCTTTGTCATTGGTTACAAGTAAAATGTCATCCACATACAAAATAAGAAAACAAGTCTTACTCCCATTGACCTTTTGGTATATACATTGATCCATGATGTTCTCCACAAATCCAAATGAAGAGATAACATCATGAAACTTTAAATACTATTGACGGGAAACTTGTTTTAATTCATATATGGATTTATTAAGGTTGCACACCAAATGCTCACCACCATTAGAGAAAAATCCTTCTGGTTGTTACATATAAATCTCTTCCTCTAGATCTCCATTGAAAAAGGCCATTTTCACATCCATTTGTTACAACTCTAAGTCAAAATGTGTAACAAATGCAAGAATGATACAAAGAGAATCCTTCTTGGATATAGGAGAAAAAGTCTCATTGTAATTGATTCCTTCTTTTTGAGTGAATCTGTTAACAACAAGTCTTACTTTATATCTCTTAACGTTACTCAATAAGTCTTTCTTTGTTTTGAAGACCCATTTACATCCAATGGTTTTTGCACCATCAGACAACTCAACAAGATCCCAGACTCGGTTTGATGCCATAGAATTCAGCTCATCTTTCATAGCATCGTACCACAGTTTCGATTCCTTGCAACTTATGGCTTGTGAAAACATTTTAGGATCATTTTCAGCTCCAATGTTAAAGTCCAATTCTTGTAGATACACAATATAATCACTAAATATTACTGATTTTCTCATTCTAGTAGATCTCTTTAATGTTATATCATTATCTTCTTAAGGAACTTGTTGTTCAACTGGTTGATCAACAATTTCTTGTTGTTCCTCATCAACAACTTGATTCACTGGATCGTTATCAACAGTTTGTGGAGTTTTTGCAATTGGTTGTCCAACACCTATTTAGACTTGAGAGGTGTGAATGATAATCAATCTATCTCTTAAGCAGGAGTGTTGAGCATTAATATGATCTTTCTCAAAAACTATGTCTTAAGAATGATCACTCCTACTAACCAAGTTATTCTTAAGAAACTTTGCATTTCTTAACTCTACAATCCTAGTGCTATGAGATGGACAATAGAATTTGTACTATTTGGATCTTTCGGCATATCTAATAAAATACCCACTTAGAGTCCTTGGGTCCAATTTATTCTCTTGTGGGTTGTAAACTCTTACTTCATACGGGCATCCTCAAACGTGCATATGTCGCAAACTCTGTTTCAAACTTTTTCACAATTCAAATGGCGTCTTTGGGATAACCTTGGTTGGAACTTGGTTTAATATATATACTGTCATTTTAAGAGCTTCTGTCCACAAGAATTCAGGAAGTTTGGAGTTGTTGCGCATACTCCTAACCATGTCCATTAAAATTCAATTTTTTCTTTCTGCCACATCATTCTGGTCTGGGGAGAACTAGGTATGGTGTATTGGGCAACTATCCCATGGTCTTAAAGAAACTTCACAAATGGACCAAGTGTTTGTCCATTTTTGGTATATCTACCATAATATTCTCCACCTCTATCAGTCCTTACAATCTTAATTTGCTTTTCACATTACTTCTCTACTTCAGCCTTAAAAATCTTAAAGGCATCCAATGCTTCGTGATTGTTATGAAGCAAGTAGATATACATGTATCATGAGTAGTCATCTATGAAATATATGAAGTATTTCGGACCATGTATGTCCATATCTGGATAACAGATATCTAAATGTATGATTTCTAACATTTCTATACTCGTCTTTACATCTTTCTTAGACTTGTTGGTCTGCTTTCTCTTAATGCAATCCACATAAGTCTCAAAATCAGTAAAATCTAAAGTATTAAGTACTCTATCATTTATTAATCTCTTAATTCTCTATATGGAGATATGTCACAATCTTCGATGCCACAAACTAGAGGATTTTTCATTCATAACACATCGTTTTATACCAACGTGAACATGCATAGCATTATTAGTGGCATAATTTTGCAAATCAATAGAGAAAATACCATCAGACAATGTACCAGATCCAATAAGATTAGATTTATAAAATAAACTAAAAGATGTCTCATAAAAATTAAATGAATAACCCAAAATCACAAGTCTTGAAACTAAAATCAAATTTCTAAAGAAATTTGGAATATAAAAGGTCTTTTCTAAATTTAAAATAAAGCCACTACTCAAAACTAAACTGCATGTTCCAATGGCTTCCACATGTGAACGCATTTTGTTTCTTGAATAAATGCATTGCTCACTTGGCATTGACTTCCTTAGGTTTCGTATACCCTGCAAGGTATTTGAAACATGGATTGTAGAATCAGAATCAATCCACCATGTGTTATAAATAACATTAACCATATTAGATTCATAACAAACAAACGGGACTGATTTACCTTTTCTCTCAAGCCATTTCTGGAATTTAGTGCAATCCTTCTTCATGTGTCATTTCTTTTTGCAAAAAAAAAAAAATACTTGGATTCCTTCTTGATTCCACCTTTGGTGGTATTTTACCTTTCTCCTTCTTTTTGGCTTGTTTATAATTATCTCCTTTTGTTGCCATTAATGCACTCTCTCCCAATTCTATTGACAGCTTTCCCTCCTCTTGAACACACGTGATCAAAAGTTTATTAATTGACCACTTATCCTTATGTGTGTTATAGAATAGCTTGAAGGGTCCATATTGTTGTGGAAGAGTTCAAAATATAGTGCACAAGGAAAAAGTTAAACATCTCAACCTCAAGTGTCTTCAATTGAGCCACAATGTCCCTCATCTGCATGATGTGCTCACGCACATCTCTCACAGTAGTGAGCCTCAAGGATGAACACTTCATAATCAGAGTGCTAGCAAGTGCCTTATCTGAAAATTCAAATTGTTCATCAATAGCCTTCAGTAGTGCCTTGATGTTGTTATGCTAATTGACAGAACCACGAATACCAGCAGAGATATTGGTCCTTATGAACATCATACTAAGGTGATTGGATCGCTCCCAACGTTCATAAAGAGCAATTTCATCTGGAGTGTTGGTCGAAGTAATGACTGGTTTGTCTTACCTTATAGCATAATCAATGTCCATTCACCTTAATTAAAGAATAATTCTCTCCTTCCAAATCATATAGTTATTACCCCTCAATTCGGGAATGTCATATTTCATATCAGAGAAATTCGCAGATTGCACGACTGCATAAAATTAAATATACATGCTTATAATTAAAAATTGAGACTTATAAATTTATATCATGTTTTACCAATGTAAATCATGATCCAAAATCTAAGAATCTAGTGACATAAAACTTGCATGTGGTCTAAAATTCTAATTCAATTAGATTTAGTTATAACCTTATGATAAAACTATCAAATTATATTCATTTCTTAATTCCTGTGAGTAAATTAAGAAATATAATTTGATATTTTATCCTAATTAATCATGCAAATAAAATAAAAATTCATGTGGGATAATATCTATTATATTACGCATGATTAACCACAATTAATGTCATAATGTGATCTTTAATACTTAAAATATATACTTTCAATTAATTAAAGATGATGTGGCTACTCCTTAATTAATTAAAATCATATTGATCACTCAACATTAAATAATTCATAATAATCATAATGTGATCCTTAATACCGAATATATAATTCTAATTAACTAAAGCAGTTGTGACTACTCCTTAATTAATTAAAATTATATAGATCACTCAAAATTAGATAAGTCATTATAATCATAATGTGATCCTTAATACTTAATATATAATTTTAATTAATTAAAAATGTTGTGGCTACTCCTTAATTAATTAAAATTATATGGATCACTCAAAATTAAATAATTCGTAATAATGATCCATACTATTGCATAAACTATAAACAATATAAACACAAAATTGAACATCAATGTACTAATATTATTCAACTTAATATTGCGTGTATAATAAAATAATAAATTATACACACAAAATAACACGATAAATAATATAAGCACGTGGATGTCCAAAATTTAAATTCATAATGAGTATTGAATGAATGTACATTATTTAACCTAATATTATATGCAAAATAAATAACAAAGGTTATACATATAATTAATTTCAATAAATAAATGTATGAAATGCACACTGACTTGCTATTAGTAAATAAAAAATGTGATAAATTATCAACACGATACTTGAGGTGACTTGTTTGTTGGGAGACTTTGCTTATAACCTTCAAGACTCGGGTTCGAACTCCGCACAAAATTTATAAGGCCCCCTTGGTACACCTTTTTATCACCTTAAAAAAAATGCAACAAAAATCAAGGGTGCAAGAGTAGGACCTCATGCGCCTAGCGGGCCAAATCGATGGAGAATATCTACTGAGCAAACACTATGCATGTGATACATAATTGCGGTAATAAATTATAACTTAAAACATTCTGCTTAATTGCCAACTTATCAAGACGACGTCGTTTCAGTTGTCGTCTTCATAAACCTTAACCTAGATCAGATGGTTCGAACAGAAAGGTGCAGACGTTTTTCTAATCTTCTAAAAATCAAATAAAATTGATCACGAGTCCAAATTTCACGAAATTTATATCGTCGAACTTGTAATAAAGCGTAGAGTTTTTATGTACAAAAAATTCTCAAAAATATTAAAGTTTTTGGAAAACCCAATTTTGGCCATTAATGAAAACCCATTAATCTAAATGCGAGAACAACAAGACAAAGGAAAAAAAGCTCTGATACCAACTGTGGGATAAACTATAACGATCTAAACGTGCTCATGCATATGAAATAAGCAATTAGATCAATGCGGCAATAAAAACGAACGGATCGATGTGTACCTCCAGCCATTGTCGTTCTCACTTGCTCAAGATTACGGGAAATATTAATTTCAGATTAAGACTCTTCTAAACCTTACTTAGTCTTTGTTTGATGGTGTATTTGGTTTCTAAAATGAGATTGTAGGCTTAGGGAACCAAAACCAAATGCACAACCCCTTCATATAGACTCTGTCCATCACAGAGTTGTTCTTGGACGTGCACATATAGTGGGCACTTAGGGGTGATGAAAATGTGCATGCATGGTCACGTAGCCCATGTTTTGTAACTTCAACAACGTGGGTTTTCATGGCCATGTTCTCTCTTTAGATTTTGGTCACGTTTTGTAATTTCCACAACGTAAGTTTGCATGGCCATGTTCTAAAATGCCAATGGAATGGATGTGGACCATATTAGTTAGGGGAAAAATCCAACATTAAACTCATATTTCAAATATTTTACAATGGGTTAATTAAATTTTACCCCCATGTGCTTTGATCAATTTGCGCTTACCCCCTGTGGTTTAAAAATTGCCACTTACTTCCATTGTGGTTAGATTTTCAAACCACTTACCCTCCTGTTATAGGGGATAAGTGCAATAAATATCTGACCACAGGGGAGTAAGTAGTGATTTTCAAAATACAGGGGGATAAAGTGCAAATTGATCAAACTATAAGGGGTGAAGTGCTATTAACCCATTTTACAATTATGAACTTTGTTTGAGATAGCACTTGATCTCTTGAAAACCGAAAGCCCTAACTAACTTTTGCTGGACAATGACAATTTAATCCTCAAAACAAATAAATTTAAAATTAATTTTAGAACAACCGAAGAGACCATTTCATAGATTTGGCTGGGCTTGGAAAGAAATGGATGAAAAAGGCCCAAAGAGGCCATTTCATCATTTGACTATTTTCTTTTCTTTTTTAAACAAAAGAAAAAAAAAAATACTAAGCTAAGGACAACTATCAAAGGCTTCGGCCTTTTATATCCGTTAGTGTGTTCGTGGTCCGGGGCAAATTTTACAAAAAAAAAAAAATACAAGATTGTTCAAGGACAAATTCTGGCCAGACCCAATTTTGAGGATTCACTTCCCAGCTCAAATTCTCCCGTTAATAAAAAAATAAGGCTCAAGTTCAGCCCTATAAAAAATTTCATATAAATAAAAAACTAATTATTTTCATACCTAAATATATTTTTCATAAAAAAGAAAATCAAGTATAATCAAACATCCATGTTACTATGACAAAATATATTCATCCCTATCCATTAAAGTTGAGCCAATAAAAAATTATGCAAAATATACTATTAAGCTAGTCATATTATAGTGTGTGGGTACACACACATATATATATATATATAACCTGATGACCAATATCTAAATTAAAAACTTAGGTACTAGTCTGGTCCTAAAAATCGGCAGAGCTAAAATTTAAAGCCATAGTCCGATCCTTGTGCCTAAGCTCTAAACCTAGGGCCTAACAAATGAGCAATGGGCTAGACAGACTAGGTAGGCTGGGCGGCAAGTCTCCGGACCAATGAACAACCCTAATAGTTGCAAGTGATATCCCAATTTTAAGCACAAATTTGAACAATAAATTATTTTTCCCAATGATTCATGCCTTTTATTTCTTCTATCTTCCCTTTCAGTCTTTTCAATATTTTTTTAACGCAACCCCGCCTCTTCCAAAAAAAAAATTTTGTTACAAAAATCGGAGATCGTATTTATGTTTTTGTTCTAAAGCTAAGATAGCTCTCTCTTTAATTTGAAAGCTACAAACTCAAAATTTATAGTCCAACGGTTATCAAGTATATCTCTCTAATAAAAATGAATTCTTATGTTCTCCTACCTTTCTGTTCCAAAGTTAAAGTTTATAGGACCATAAACTTAAAAACAGAAATTTAGACATGTGGTGTGTATTTTATTTTCCAGTCCAGATTTTTCAATCCTTGAAGCATTATGAGCCACAACTTCCATGTGGAACATTGAATTCTTATTCTTCTTTTACATGGTCATCCGATGGTTATTGACCTTCTTCGGTGACCCGACTCAGACCAGTTGTTCAAACACGTTGTATTCGATTTCGATTGTACTGTTTGATTTGTTATTAGCTTTAAATGTGTTAACATGGCTACTTAACTAGATTTGACATTATCCATAATTTGATCTAACTGTAATTTATACTCCTCTAATATTTTTATCATCACTTACTCCATGTGTTTCAAACTAAACAATAACAATTATATATATTTTTAAAATTAACTGTCAAATCTCAAAAAATTAAATTTAATAAATTATTTAATATTAAGTAATATTGAGACTCTCGGATTGGGTCTGTTAATATCAATTTGTCCCTATTTTTTTTCCTTCTGTTTATTCGCTTGAGTCAAGTCGGACCAATTCAGGTTAAGCATAAAATTAAATTTGTCATTTTACACAACTCTGCTAAATATTTAATAATTATAATTTATATTTAAATCTGAACTATAAAACATAAGTGATAATGAAAATAGGGAACCAAATTCATAATAGTTGCAATTTAGTCAATGAGAGTGGGTGGGTGGATATGGGAAAAGTGAAAATCATGGAGACAAATTAAATACAATTAACCATAGAATATGTGATGGTGTGTGTTCATCTCAAAAAAAAGTGAGAATAATAATAGAAACCTATGCTATAAAGAATAAAGATATCTATGCATAGATACACAGATATTGTTTGGATGGTAACGAGAGAAAGGGAATAAAACCCTTTTTCAAGAAAAAGCAAGGTTCGTCCCGTTGGTTGCCACGTTGACTAAAAAACAAGGTGCATTTATTTTTATTTTATTTTTATCTTTTTTTTATAATAAAGTGTTAGGATAAGTTTATGTACATCTCAATTAATCATTTTTCGAACGATTTTAAAAGTGCACTTTTTCAAATTAGTTTTGTGCATTCAAAAATTTTACTCCTTAAATAAACTAATGAGAATCAAATAATCGTCGACGAAGAAAAGAAATATCTTTTTTTATTAACCAAACTAATCCTCTTAAGTATATGTTTTGACACGAAAATACTATCATGTATAGGTGTAATTTTAATAGATGTTAAATTATTATTTTATTAAATATAATAAACACAAAAATAAACCATTCATGTTTTAATTTATTTATAATTGACACGATAATTAATTATATTTTGAATTACCTTTTAAGAAGTAACACAATAAGTTTCATAAAATTAATTAATGAACTCATTAAATATTTTAATTATTATTTTAAAGATTTATAATTTGATTATTAAAAATTAAACAAATTTCATGTGAGATGACTAATTATGATGTCATGTTATTGTATCATATTACACAACATGATGAGATATTGTTCTAATTTGTATTTTTAATGTTTGGCACGATATGTTATTGTGTCCGTGTCAACAGATGGCTCAATGAGACGAATTGTTAATTCTTTTATTTTTATGTTTTTAACTATTAAAAAATTAGAAACAAAATAATATATGTGTGGGCGTGCATTTTATTTATTTATTTATTTATTATATGGTAAGATGTGTCCATGTCAACTTATTCGTATTTCAACTAATTATCTCTCCTGGCAAATTTAAGGGCATACTCTCCACATTGACCTGCTACATTCAGGATAAAATTTAAGTTTTCTTAGAGTGTTCTCCATGAGAGTTGAACCTTGATTGACAAAAAATGTATCACGTCTCCTTGCCAACTAGACTAATACTTATTGGGTCGTGGTTTTTCTTATCTATGAAACATGTTTTGCTTAAAATCATACAATATCTTTTTTGATTATGTTGTGTTAAATGATTTTTTGGGTATTTTATGACCCAATTATTTGTGAGACCTAATAATAAATTAGAATATATAAATATACTAATGTGTTCTCTTTGGTGAGAAGATGGATGTAGTATATTTATTTGTGTAAAATAATTTAAAAGGTGAATTAAAATTATTCATTAAAGTACTTACTTGAAGACATTGATTAACATATGGTATGGGTTATCCCACATTGGTAGCCTAAAAAGATGAAAAGTCATTTATTAATATTCGAGATACCTCTTATAAGTAAGCTCTCTAAGGCGTTGAAAGATGTGGATAGAAAGAAGGCTAAAGGATTTAAAATAAATAAAACTACATGCGCGAGCGCCACGCCGCCGCCACCGACTAGCTGCCCGGCCGAGCTCAGGTCTGGGGCCTTGGCCCTGTGGATCTTGGGGATGCCTTAGCTTGGACTTGATATGTTTTGTACCAAATTCGAAAAAAATTCTAAGCCAAATAACCAAACACAACCTAAAGTATATATTGCAGGTTTTATAACTTGAGAGAAGTTATAAATTTGAAGGTTGTCTCTTCAAATGTGTAACTACTAAGAGTTACAAAAACTTGAAGACTCTTTAGGTGTGTAATTACAAGTTGATTAGTGTTGTCCATTGAATGCTTTAATACCAAACCTTCTTCAAATTTATTTTCGCTCCCTCTAAAATGGCATATATTTCTCAGCATTAGGTATCCCATAAGCTGTATTGCATTATGTTCTCTTGTTTACGTTGATCTTGTTTTTGAGAAAGTTCTTGAGAGAATTGTACACTTTTCTCTTCTCTTGACTTCTGGTTTTTAGTGCTGGTACCAGTAGCAGTGTGATTGTTGTATCGTGGGAGGTAGACGCTTATTCAATCGTAAGCACCTAGCGGGAATGAAATCTATTTTAAAGACAAATCGTCAAACGATTGCCTCGATCTTCTATTCTCGTACTTTTGTTTTTATTTCTCATTATTACACAGTAAGTAATTTGTTTCTGTTTATTTTCTTATTCTACAATAATTTTTTTTTTCTTTTTATTTTACCATTTTGATTGTAATACTTTTCTTTTAATATTTTTTGAAATGTTTATGTAGTAAAAAAATCACAACCGTTTTTCCTTTCTGTTTATATTTTAATTAATAATTGATTAATTAATTTTTGACTAAATATACCCAACAGAGCTTCACATAATAAAATATATTTAAAAAAAAAGAAAGTAAATAAAGTAGTGTCTTGTCATCAAAAGCATATATATTTTAACTCATATGATGAAATATAAATCAAGAATCGTATATAATAAAGAGTGATGCTTGAAAGGTGACCAACAAGAGTAAGATAGGGAATATGCGGAGAATTGTTGTAATGAAAGCCAAGGGCCACGCCTTGTTTGCCATTTTCCCAATTAATTAAATTAATTAAAATTGATTCCCTTCAGACCACACGAGTCCTAATCACAAAAGGACAATCTCCTCTCTCTCTCTCCCTTGTGAATCCATTGAAATTTTGGGTGCACCCAATTTTTTTTTATTCCTACAAGTGTCGCTCCATCCACACTAAATGTGAGACTAATCAATAATCACGTTCAAAATTCTGTAACTGACCTTTCCAACAAGTATTTTTTCACATATTTGAATCCCTGATCTTATTGAGATCTCTCAATTATTTTAATTCAAGCACGTCTGCCACTTGAGCCACACTATGTTGATACCCATCTTTCACATTTTGTGCAATAATATCACACATAGAAAAGAAGGTCTCTTATTCTTGTTTTAGTTCTTAAAATTTTAAAATTAATATATAAAATCACATTTAATAAATATGTTTTTATTTTTAAAAATTTAAAAATAATTTAGTACTATTTCCTAAATTCTTTTATCAAATTTGTTTTAATTATAATATGAAAAAATCATCATTGTTTGCATTTTGATATTTGTTAATATGTATTGATGTCAACAAAATATAAAATTTAAATTTGAATTACTTGTTATCTTTTGTCTTAATTTTGTCTAGTATTAAGGGTAAGTATTGTTTTATTTGTTCTGAAAAGTCATTGATATCCTTGGTTAAAAAAGAATATTTTCAGTCATTTAAATGTTAAAGGTTAATAAATTACATTTTAAGAAACAAATTAGAGATAAGATATATAATTATTATTTGGGCAAATTACAAATTTCATCTTTCTATTTGCAGCGTGTTTTTTATATGGCCTTCTAATTTTTTTTTTTCAATATGTCCCTCCTATTTGCACACGGTTTTTTAAATGATCCTTCTATTAAAAATAAGGGTTAACTTTGACGGAATTTGGTCATGTGATTTGTACATGCCATTTTTAGGAGTAAAAACACAATTTTTTTGAATTTTTCGGTTTCTATCTTTCTTTGTAATTTGCCCTTATTATTTTATTATTTTTTAATTCGAATCGAAAGGGGGGTATAAGTAGTTTTTTTTATTTTTTTAGGTGTGTTCAAATCAATATAAATTTATATGAACCTTGACTAATCAGATTATTTCTAGCAGCCTAAGGTGGCTCCCATAGAAAAAGACCTTTGACTATTGAAGGAAACTTCCACTCCAGGAATCTGATTTATGACTTGTGCCAAAGAACTAGCATGCGGAAGAAAAATGTGAAAATTTTACCTATTAGTATGTTTACATAAATATGTGTGTATTATCCTTTGGGTTGTTTATTTTTTATTATATTTGAATTTTATGTTTTATATTTTAATTATTTTTGAAATATTTATTGTAATAATTAATAATTTGTTGGTTTGGTTTTGATTTTATTCGAAATTATGTTTTATATTTTAAAACTTGCATTAAATTACTAGTAAGTAGGTCAATTTTACTAATTTGGTCCCTCAGTTATTATATTCCTTTAGAATTTACCCATAGTTTAAATGAGTTAACTTGCTAATGGTTGCTTTTTCACTATGAACCGTTATATAACGACGATAGGTCTAACGTATGGGCCAAATTTGTACTTTAACGTTGCATTTGGTATGCTGGATTGAATTAAAATGACAACGAAATTAAAATTATTATGGTAATAAAATAGAATGACGATTATCATTCCTATATTTAGTGACAAAATTGATTAAATGTGATATTAAAATTACCATTCTCATTCCAATGTTTGATTAGTGTTGAAAATAAATCAGAAATGTAATGTATTTGTACAATAAAGTCTCCACTTGAAAAACATGTATTTTTTTAAAATAAAAAATATTCGAACTTAAATTAAATGAAGTTCAAAATAAAGGGTGTATATATATATATATAGAGAGAGAGAGAGAGAGAGAGAGAGAAGGAAGGAAGAAGAAAAAGAAAAAGAAGAGAGAGGCGGTGGACATGGGTTAGGGGGCCGCGTGGGGTGGGCAGCAATGTTACTAGCATGGACAATTGCCAACGTTGAATTATCACCAAAGAAAATGGTAGAAGAAGGAGGATGAAGGAAGTGTAAAAATAAAAAATAAAAATAAAGGATAAATTTGTTAAAAATTCAAATGGTACAATAGTAATTTAATTAATTTTTCAAAGGGGGAAATAGTAACTTAATTAAATTTTATTCTCATTTCAATATTTAATTAGTGTTTTGTCGCATTTTTTAGTCGATGAAGAATTAAAACTTGATCTCATTTAATTAGATTTAGCTAATATCAAGTTTATTTTGGTATTAGTTAATCATTTATTTTATGGGATTTGAAAAATGGAAATGAATTAATCCTATGTATGAAACATAAGAATGAAATGATCATTTTCATAATAATTTCAAGTTTTTGTCGAATCTCGTTATCAAATATGTTATAATTCTACTTTTTTTTTTTTGTTAGACAGTAAGATGTGTCTAGATCAGATTACACGCAAATTGATTAATCACCTCTCTCGGAGCGATGTTAGGGCTATGTTTGGTTGTACCTCAAACAATAAAAATGGAGAGGAAATAATAATTGATTTTGTTATGAGAGGAAATTATTCATGTACATTGGTCGACATTTATCCATGGAGTTGACACTTTGCGACTTTGAAGTTTGACTACTATTTTACTTTGGCCCATATAGTTTCTATTTGAACATAAGATATCCTAAAGTTTCGTAATGATTCCATTTTAGTCCAAAAATCAAATCAATAACTCCATTACAATTTTTAGATAACAAACAGTCGCTTATCGTGCGCATTCAATTATTTTTAAGGGGATTTTATGGACATTCTAACCTCTTTTTTTCCCTCCCCTTAAAAGTTTTCTACAAAATATTATTAAATCAGAAAGGAAAATGTAAAGGAAGAAAGGAGAAAGTTGAAAATACTTGAAAGGTCCCTTAAATCAATCACGTACTTAACATGTGATTATTTTTTGCTCAAAAATGTAAGGGGATAATAATTTGGACTTTAGGGCCCCACTTGTTTATTGTTTTTGTTTCCTGATTCCTATTCCCGCTCTCAAAATTTTGAGATTAATGGATGGATATGCATTTGTTAAACACGTTTCTGTTTCCAAAATTTTGGGAATAATTCGGACTATTTGCGAAATTCCTTACGAATCCCATAAAAAAAAAAAAAAAAAAAAAAAAAGATTTCTATGCACTACCACAAAATTATTCTCACCACCACCCTGCCGATCACCATACATTTAAAGAAAAGAAAAAGAACAAATCTTGTAACGAAACGTGTTTCTTGTTTATGTTCTTGTAAATTAAAAAAAAATATTTTAGGACAATAATTGTTACCAAATATTTTTCTAATTTTCAGAATACTCCGAAATGAAAACAAAATTCATCCCATTACATCCCAATTTATTGGAAGCTAAAATAGAAAAACAGAAACACTAAGCAAACCCCACCTAAGGTGTTATATATTTTAATGGAAAACATGGACACCGAAGTGAAATATTGGTCAAATTTTAGGGGTACAAAGTGGCCAAACCCCTTTATTCATCCAAGTTTGGAAGGAAATTTGAAGTAAAAATAGTGAAATTACATATCAATCTCGTAATTACTTGATTTTTACAAGGGGGAAAAATTTCTATATTACAATTTTTATTTATTTATTTTTTCACAATTTCTTTCCTAATACTAAAAAACTATTCCTTTTGCTTTCGTTTTTGAATTTTGATGCATTTATAACGATACATGGTAAAACAAAAGAAATTCCGTTAAAAATGAGGTGGAACATTACGTAATTTACTTAGCAATTATAATTATTTGAGGTTTTTGCACTTTGCACCCTTTATGTTTTGAAGAAATCTCATTTTAGCCCTTATATTTTTATTTGAAAGTATTAAACATTGAAGTATTTAAATCGTATCAAGTCCGTTCAAATCGATAACTCTGTCATTTTTTATGATGAAAATCAACCACATATAAAACAAAAAATTATCACCTGAGTGAATTTCACATGAAGTGTTATTTCTCCGAAAATTAGAGGTGCAAAGAGAAAAAATCTCTAATTATTTTCACTTTATTCCAGCAGTAAATGTGGTGTTGTTTACAGTTACCCTCTCTCTCTCCCTCCCTCCTCTGGCAGGATATAGGATTCCAATATCGCTTCGAGGGATTCTCTCTCTACGAAACGTCTGCCCTCCGCCCCTTTCCGCGTTCTTTCGACTTATCAATGAAGACCTCCTCTATAAATGCAAACCCCAAGCCAAGAAAACCAGACCCACTTACAAATTTTCCCGAGAACCAAACAACCCATTTTCCTCGGGAATCAACCCTATCGTTTCCTCTCTGTGACCACATTCTCGCCACCCATCACTAGCCACACAATCTCCCACCGATAAGGTTTTTGTCACTATCCCCCCCAATCCCCCATTGATCTTCCTCCATCTCTCTATTTATACCTTTCTCGATTTCTGGGTAGATAAACCCTAATCGCCGATCCATTCTTTGTTTCAAAAATGTTTTAGCGCTGAATCATCTTCTACATACCCTAGATACGATTTAATTATTTATTTGGTTTTTTTCGATTTACCGTATCATTCTTTCAGCCGTCACTATGGCTATTGCGTACCCTCATTTTATTGGGTCCAAAAAAGTGGCCGTGGATGCTGGCCTCATGGTTTCGCCTCCGTCTCCATCTCTGCCTCCGGTGATGCTAACCCAGGACGAATTGAAGAAAATCGCCGCATACAAGGCCGTCGAGTTCGTGGAGTCGGGCATGGTTCTCGGTCTCGGAACAGGTTCCACGGCCAGGCACGCGGTGGATCGAATCGGCGAACTCCTGCGTCAGGGAAAGCTGAAGAACATAGTGGGGATACCCACCTCGAAGATGACCCACGAACAGGCCATCAAGGTGGGGATCCCATTATCCGACCTCGATTCTCACCCAATCCTCGATCTCGCCATCGATGGCGCAGATGAGGTCGACCCATACATGAATTTGGTCAAAGGAAGAGGTGGATCTCTGCTGAGGGAGAAGATGGTGGAGAGCGCCTGCAAGAAATTCATCGTGATCGTGGATGAATCCAAGCTGGTGAAGCATTTGGGCGGCAGTGGGTTGGCCATGCCAGTGGAGATTGTGCCGTTTTGCTGGAAATTCACCGCCCAGAGGCTCGAAATGCTGTTTGTAGACTCCGGTTGCGTTTCAAAACTCAGAACTTTCAGCGAAACCGGTGAGCCATTTGTGACTGATAACGGAAATTACATAATTGATTTGTATTTCAAGAAGGATATGGGGAATTTAAAGGCTGCAAGTGATGCAATTTTGAGGCTTGCTGGTGTTGTTGAGCATGGAATGTTTCTCGACATGGCCACGACCCTGATTGTCGCCGGTGAGCTCGGGGTTACAGTGAAGAGCAAGTAGGTTAATTCGCCGGTTGAGAATTTGATTAGCTAACATATTAGCAGCAGTAGGTTATTAGATTTTTTTGTATTTCCATTGAAATGGGGATGATTTTAATTGGTTATTGATGAAAGCTTATGCATCAAAATGATAGATTGATTAGAGGAATTTTGCCTCAAATTAATGAGAGTGGATTCAAAATTTGGCAACAATCTTGTTCTTGCTCATTCATTCTTTGTGGTAAAGTTTTAGTTTTATGGTGGTTGATTCAGCACAAGCGTGTTTCTTTTTAGGTCTTGTTGAATCATTCTAAGTTGCTGGGCTGTTCTCATGGAACAGGCAATCGTTTAGGGTGCGTTTGCGTAAAGGTATTTGTAGAAGGAATTTTGATTTCAAGGAGTGATTTATGATGTTGGGTTTATCCCACATCTGATATGAAAGTGGTTGGTAGTCAGGTTATAAATATGAGGGAAAACCTCACTTCATAAGTTACCTCTTGGGTTGAGAGAGGCCCAAGACCACCCTTACATTGGTATCAGAGTTTAAATTACAACAACTCTGACCCAATAATCACAGAGAGAGAAACTGGTCGAGGATCAGGCGACTAAAGGTTTGATGTGTGAGGGAGAAATTGTTGGGTTTATATCATATCGAATATGGAAGGGATTGATTGTCAGGTTATAGATGCGAGGGAAATTTCACCCCATGAACTAGCTCTTGAGATTGAGAGAGATCTAAGACCACCCTACATATGAGACTTCTTTTAAATAATCTTTGTGAAATTTTGCAAATCCCTCTTCAAAATCAAATTCCTTACCTCACTCAAACACACAGTTTAATACATTGATTGATGAAAAAGCAGCCTTGCATTTGCTTCCTTTCGGAGGATGGGCAACAAGGGAATCATGAGCATCACGTCCAATTTACGTGGATCGTGCAATTTGGAGCACCTCACCTTTCTCTCTATCGTGCTAAGTGCAGAGGCACAACAGGGGCGCAACATCGAGAGTTGTTCGCATTGCCATTAGGATGTTTGCGATATTGGGTGGGGGAGAGTGTCACAAACCACATATTGACATAGTGGTTAGAAGGAACACACATGTTGGCTGGGAGATCGTAGCGCTTGTATGTGGTTCCCAGGCAGGCGGGCACTGACACCACTAGGCGTCCGTTCAGATTTGAGGCATTGTAACCCAGTTAAGTTTGGAGACTATGTCATTAATCATGGCCTTGACTAAAGAAGAGAGATTTTGCCTCTCCTGCATAAATTGATCGGGGGATGGACGACAAAATTCAGCAAGCGCAAACATCAAACACAAAACCGAAAAGCTCTCCTTTTGCCTGAACACGCGGGGCTAAAACCCTGGAGTGATGGACATAATCATAGTCGAGCATTTTGGCTGGGGGCTACGCCAGTAGACGGTAAGCTTGTTCTTCTTGCATTGCCTTTGTCAAATACCTCTCTGAAATGCGTCCTAAGATTCTAATTTCTAAGCTAGGTTTCCATGAATGCTGATAAAACAGGCAAAATCCTTGAGGTTACTTCCATTTCATTAGTTATATCAAGCATGTGATGATTTTACAGGTATAATCCATGAAATCTTTACCCCATTAATCTAACTTTAATGGAGTTAGCAATTCTCATGGAACTGCTTATATGGTGAAGCTTCTTGTTTAAATCCCCCCCTTTTTTTGCATTCTGAAAGAACCCTGCTACTGCTGGATCCTCTCTGGGTAATATCTGCCTTAGCACTATACGATGAACTACTAGTACTGCTGAGGTTGCATATGATTATTAACAACTTCAAGGTCCCATAAAAAATGTGGTCTCATTTGGCAAACTAAACACATTTTTATAGACGTGGTATTTGTTGAGTTTATCTCACATCGGATGTGGAAAGAACTGGTGAATAGGTTATAAGTGTGAGAAAAGTCTCACCTCATGAGTTAAATTTTTGGGTTGAGAGAGGCCCAAGACTATCTTACACTGGTTCAGAGCTTAGGATACAACTTTGGTCCAGTAACCACAGAGGGAGAGAGGGTCAAGGTTAGTCGATCAAAGGCCTGATGTGTAAGGAGGAGATTGTTAAGTTCTTTTCACGTCGGATGTGGAAAGAACTGGTGATTAAGTTATAAGTGTGAAAAGAAGATTCATCTCTTGAATTAGTTTTTAGAGTTGAGAGACGCTTAATATCGTTTTTAGAGTTGAGAGACCCTTAATATCACCATGCAGTATCAACTGACAAACCATTTAGTGGAACCTTGGAAAATTCATGTATAAAGCTTTTGGACTTCAGAGGCCTCTTGTCTCTACTGATGGAGATTGCTCTCCCTCTCTCTGTGATGGATTAGTTTAAAGAGTCGGTGAATGTGGAAGGGTTTTGGGAGAACTGAATGTTACATCCACTAATGGTAAATAGTGGATGCTAATGTCATTTTCTATCTGGTCATTTAACGGTTATAGTTAAACACAATCAACGATATAATTATGAATAAAAGGGGGAAAAAGTGGGGGAAGTAAAGTCCAATCTGATAACATTTTTTTAAGTAATTTTTTATTTTATTTGGTCAAACATAGAATTTTATTCTTATGTGACTTTTACTTTCTTCTGTTTATAGAAATTATGGAAAAATAACCAAATAGTTTATTTAAAAGGCTAAATCTATAAGATGGTCATACTATTTTTTTTCTTCACCAAATAGTCCTTTAAAAAGTGCTGGTTTGTACATGATAGTCTTAAATATTTTGAATTGTCGATTTTACCCTTCCTTCTTTCCTTGTCGTCCCAGACCAACCAATCGATGAAAGAGAGTTCTTCTCCAAAATGGCTCCCAACAATTGACGAGTTATTGGGGTCGACATAGGAAATGAATCGCTTCTTAATGCATGCGTCGGTCAATGCTCCGTCCTCGGAAACCTCTTGAATTTCATCGAAGAGCAAAAGAAAAATACCGCAAAAGCTACGACCAAGATCTCTCAAATGAAGAAGCAACTGGATTCAAAAAAGGAGGAAATTACAGAATAAAGCATCGATCAGTTCGTTCGAGGTTGATAGAGAAGTGGATAATGATAAGAGACTGAACGAATTGGAAGATAAAATCGAAGAACTGAACGGTTCATGACGTTTTAGGTGGATTAATTACCATACGGCTAGGGTCAATTCCAGCGACGTCAACGGCGATCTTCATGGCGTCTATTAAGGACTTTAGAACGACATGGAACTCGTCAGGATGCGCCGATTTGGAGAGGTTAGGGTTCATAGTCTCGAAGCATATGACCGGTGCGAAGGAATCTCTTATTCCGAGTTTGGATTGATTTGGTTGATTTAGTTGGATTGAATTGTGAATTTGATATGTGTGTGTGTGTGTGTGTAAATTTTGGGGTTCTTGGTTGTATTGATTTAGTTTGTATTGAGAAAAATCATGTGAATGTAGAGAGATAATTATCAATTTGAATAAAAAAATTAGAATATAACACGATGGCGGCGGCCTCGAACTCGTCGCCCTAAACAAATGTGTGTATGTGTGTGTGTGAGAGAGAGAGAGAGAGAGAAAACTTGATTTATATACCTGGTGGAGTGAAGTTTATGTTGGGTATATTGTATGGTTGTTTTGGTGAGACGAAATGAGTATGAAGACTTGGTAGAATTTGAATGACGGTGATAGTCCTTTATTGGATTGGGGTTGGTTTTCTGTAAGCTGCTACTAAATGGGCATCTTTGAAGAAATGGGTTTCTATGGGAAAATGGAAATAGATTGGTGGGTTGTATAGAATAGAGAAATGGGTATGGGAGGTGCTGTGACTGGTTGTGGTTGCTATATCAAAGAAGAAGGAGAAGAAGGTTGTCCGTCTGCTTGTCCAATAAAGGACTATCATCGCCGGTCAAATAGAATACAACATGATCTCGTGTTATATTTAACATGAGATCGTATTGAATATAACACGAGATCATGTTGAATATAACACGATCTCGTATAATATTCAACACGATCCTGTGTTATATTTAATGTGAGGGGTAAAATCGTCAAAAAAAGACAAAATGACTATTTTGTAACATGTTTTTCAAAACGGTGTATTTGGTAATTTTATCCTCATATAAGGATTTCTTAGTAACTGCTGAATCAAACGATAAACAGGGATATAATTTGAACCGTTGGATGAAGGGGAGATAAAAAAATTAAGGTTGTGTTTGGATAAGGGATTTGTGAAATTAAGGGATTTCAAAATCTTGAATTCTGAAATCC
The DNA here is from genome assembly GCA_016647705.1 of Eucommia ulmoides. Lineage (NCBI taxonomy): Eukaryota > Viridiplantae > Streptophyta > Magnoliopsida > Garryales > Eucommiaceae > Eucommia > Eucommia ulmoides. Next base: position 9,495,987 of record CM028333.1, on the reverse strand, counting down.
TTTCATTTCATAAATCTCTTGTTTGGATAACTGTTTAAGGTGAAGTATTTGAATGTATAATTTACAATTCCTTTATTTGGATAGGTAAACAGAAATTTTCAAATCACCACAAAATATCCAAGAAATTTATACTCCCTACTACCGAAATCCACAAAATGTACAATATAGATAATAAATTTATAATTTGTATACACAAAAATTCACAAAATGCACAAAAACGAACCCTAATTTATTCCAAAAAAAATGGAACCCTAATTTATTAAAAAAACAACACAGAACGTCGGTGTCGTCGGTGGTCGCAGAACGACGTGAATCTGTCGTCGGTGGTCGCAAAGCAGAACGACAGGAAGGAGATGGCTGTCGTCAGTAGTCGCGAAGCAGGGGTTGTCATCGATGGCCGCGAAAGAGGGCTCGTGGTCGTCAATGGTCGTCGCGAAAAGGAGCTGTCGTCACGAAGGTGGTTTGTTATTGCAAAGGTGTAAATGAGATTTGTAAAATCCTCTCTTCTAATGATTTGTCAAATGACACATCTCCCAAAGTCATTTCCAAATTCCTCTTTCCCCCATTTTTTTTTTGAGAGAAAAGGATTTGTCAAATCCCTTTTCATAACTATCCAAACAAAGTATTTGTTAAAAATGGATTTTGAAATCTTTCCCCTATTTCCCTTGCCCAAACACAACCTAAACGACTTAGGGCTTCCGCTGCCTTATTGCTTTTATTCTCTCATAGTCTTGCATTCGTCTCTCTCTCTCTTACACACACACGCACACCATATACCCACCGCCCACTGCTCATCTCTCTTCACTATAAACCACCACAGTCACCATCATCCCCTTCGCTACGGCCAAATCTATCACCCCTCCGGCCTCCACTATAAAACATATTACCCCTCTGGCCTCCATGACTCTCTTTATCCTACCATCACGTTAGTGACCGCCCACCTATGTGAGGAACACAACCACCACTACAGCCACGAACCGCGCACGCAACCTCTTCCCTCTCCAATTTTTATGTGTTGTCTTTGCATTTGTTCTTCATTTTAATTACGTTTATTTTTGTAGTGGGAACAAAAAAGAAATGATCAGAACATATCCGTTTCTACATTTTTTGATTTTTTTTTTTCATCTTTTCCCCTAATTGTTTCATTTTTTTTTTTTAGAAATTTTTATTATTTAGTCCTCTAAACTAACATAAACTGTTAAAAAAAAACTATCTAGTGTAATTAAGTTTTCGGTCTTTTAAGACAATTTAGTAAATAGTTGATGAGTGTAAAAATTGTTACTCCAACGCAATCAATTAAAGACTGTCACATGCCTACAACACTCAATCAAGATCAATTTATATCGAGGATTAAGTGTGAAGATTGTGCCGGGCAGGGGCACACCTTAGCCTATGCCAGCTACTCCAAAAACAGCCAGCAACACCCTCTAGGAAGAGTAGGCAAACCACCGTCGGGATGGGAAACCTTCCCCATCTGGGCACTCTCCGCAGCAGTATTACCTGTCTCGAAAATTGACCCTAGGAGCTCTTCAGCAAAAGCGCCCTTTCCTGTCTCTAGCTATCCGAGAAGGGCAGGGCAAGAAGCTCCACACAACTCTCCCTTCTCATCTCCAGCTATCCGGGAAGGGTAGGGATCAAATTCCTCATCTTGACTACAGCACCAAGGTGTTCTTCTCGGATCATAGGATGGATCACTTCTTCATCTACAAATATCTTCTGCTATGGGCCTCAGTAACAGTGCCAAAAATCCTATGACTGACATAAAACTATTCTTTGTCACCCTCTCATTGGCCACACGCCGAGATAGGACACTGATATGACATTGAGGGGACACTCATCTATACTTAAGCCCTTAAGCTAATCCACTCCATGTCTATATATAGGAGGGAATACCAATGCCCAAAGGTAGATGAAATTTGCTCTTTCGTCTCGGTAGCTTATTTATAAATCTTCCTCTTAAACACTGATTCTCACGCCAGAGGGGACGCGCCTGGACCATCCCGGCAAGTCCTTTGTGCAGGTGTCGAAGTGCTGCCTCGTCCCAGCTGAGACCACCTCTTCTCGGCCCAAAAGATATTTGAGCTCATTTCAGCTCCGACTCATCCCTTCTCGACCGGAATACTCTCTACGAATTAGAAGACTCTCGGGTAGCTTCCCTACTCGAGACCCATTTCGGGTCACTCTACCTCTGCCCATCTCGAGTCAAATGGACTGATCACGAACTTCTCCATCTTCATTCCAACGAAGAAGTACATACTCTCCATTAACAAGTGACTAGACCATATCGTTGAGGTCGTTCAAAATTCGACATCAACAGTATGGTACCGTCTGTGGGAAGCGCTACTAAAAGCCTTCCTCTAACCATCAGCTCTAGTCTCAGCTTGAAGCTTGATAATTACGAGGTTTGTTTATAATACACAACCGAGAGACCCGAATAGCAAGGTGGATAGCAGCCCAACTAGATATATGTCAAGAATCCACATACTAGATATAAGGACTTCAATCCCCATCCCGTAAGAGGAAAGAAACGTACCCCTGGCCGACCAGGTAGGTCCATCGGCTCCACCTTTGAGATTTCAGGTTAGACCAACCACTAGAGCTGCGGATACGATGCGTTTTGATAATTTGGAACACCAGTTGGGTCAATTCCAAACTTGTCTCGATGTCATCCTCTCTAGCCTAACACCGACCCCGGCTCAAGGGGGACCGATTCTCTGGGATGCAGGGGAAATGAAACAGCACTAGGAATTAGATCGAGTAATCCATTCTGAAGGGAATGTCTCAAGGGACCAACCTTGTCGTCATGAGCGACCAGTCCAAGAATGGGATCTTGCCCCTCTAATTGTGTTGGACTCCGCATCCCTACCTTCTCAAGGTCATCGAGTAGAGGATCGTCGTGAGTCCCGACTTGGAAGAACCTACAACAATGTCACCTGTGCGAAGCGCAGGATTTGCCGTGATAGGGAGAAAGATTCTCATTTCCCTCCCGCCGGAAGACAGGGATCCAGAGCAACTCAAAGCCAGGTTGCAGTACCGCCCAGGGGAGATATCACTCTAGAAAGACGCATAGCCGAGATAGAAGCAGTGCTCGTACAGATGCGGGGCCTTGGGAGGGCTGTTAGACTTCCTTCAGGTATAAGGTCTCCTTTTGTTGATGATATAATGCTTGAAGTGGTTCCATACATGTTCTCTAGCCCCCAAATAATTCCATATGATGGAATAGTATTTTTGTTTCTTTCATGGATATGCATACTACTTATGTTACGATTAGGTGTAAGTCATTCCCTCTTACCCTTTCCGGCAAGGCCAACACTTGGTTTAGGGACCTGACCCCTGCCTCGATCTCAACATTTTCCCAGCTTGAACAATTTTTTCGACCTGGTTTAGCGGCTCCCATCGAAGGCCTAAAACAGCCACCCACATCCTTTCCTGTCAACAAGAGATTGGAGAAAATTTAGGCGACTTCGTAAGAAGGTTTTACATGGAAAGCTTATATTGCAAAAGCTTTTTGGATGCCATGGCCTTGAATGCGTTCATTGACGGATTAAAATATCGAAGGTTATCTTACGACCTATGTTCGCAACCCGCTCCTAACCTGGTTGCTACCCTGGCTGGAGGCACGAGTTTTTACGAGGTAGACCTCAGGGACATCGTAAAGTGTGGCTGAGAAGGGAGTCAGAAAAAAAAGGGCCAAGCAGAAGAAATGTCAAACAAGGCTCAAGGTTCTAAGAGGTTGCAAGCAGAGGGATACTTGGGACCCTTTCTCGGGGATCAAAGACTTCTTCCACCCCTAGGGACCCACCGAGGGTTAACTCCTCTAACAATGTCTATTGCGATGATCTATGCCGAAAATGCAGGGAGAAGATTCTTTACCCCTGCTCCTTCCTCCAGAGGGAAACCTATGGGAAAGTTCGTTACCAAATACTGTGAGTTTTACCGTGACCGTGGTTACACGATAGACAAATGCTATCAACTCCGAGAAGAGATTGAGGCCCTCATAAAATGGGGGTATCTTAGTCATTACGTCTTCAAAGACAACGCTGGCTCCGGAGAAAGCAGTCGTTGAGATGAGCGCAGGGGCCAACCGAGAAGGAAAAACTGTGGCCAACCCCCACCAAGAAGGAAAGGCGAAGAATGCGATAATATGCGGGTAGATGGTGAGATAAATGTGATCCATGGTGAACTTGGCCTCGGAGGGGAAATGACCTCTTCCTAGAAGAGGTATAAGTGTAAAGCAAAGAGGAAAGCCGACGAGGACGTATATGAGGTGAGGACAATTGATTTTGCCACGCACAACATCATCTCTTTTAGTGAAACTGATCTCCGAGGGGTGCATACCCCTCATGACGATGCTTTGGTGATTTCTGCCTTAATCAACTACTACAAGGTGGGGCAAATTATGATTGACGGAGGAAGCTCCGCAGATATCGTCTTCAAATGGGCATTCGACAAAATAAACGTGAGTTCAGGTTCCGGGAAACCCACTACTTCTCCCCTTGTCGATTTTGGCAGGGATGTCTTGAACTTCATTGGTTGGATCTCTCTTCTCGTCATGGTCAGTACTGTGCCCTTTTCAGCTACGATTTGGTCTAAATTCCTCATTGTGGACTAACCATCTCCGTATAATACCATTATTGGACAATCGATATTAGCTGCCCTAAAAGCTGTGGCTTCTCCTATTACCAATCAATGAAGTTCCCTACAGAGAAAGGGATAGGGAGAGTGCATGGAGATCAAGGAACAACCAGATCATATGCCAGGAGGGCACTCAAGAAGAAAAAATAGCAATCAATGGCTGGGACCGGGAACAACGAAACTGAGCTCATGGTTCTGTCTGATTAGGGAACTGTGCCGATCGACGACCCCCAGGATAAGGAGCCTCGTCCATGATTACATGGGGATTAGTTAGAAGTACCCATCCATCCCACCATTAAGGGACAAATTGTTCGGATTGGTTCCAAGCTCAGCGCGACACGGTGGGAAGAGCTCACGGATCTCCTCAGGAAAAACTACGATGTGTTTGCTTGGTCTCACAATGAACGTCCTGGGATCGATCCAAGTGTATCCATGCATCGTCTTCACGCTGATCCTCACCATCCCCCCGTAAGGCCAAAAAAAAGAAAATTTCATCTGGAGCACCAGAAGCTCATCGAGCAGGAAATGGACAAGTTAGTAAAATCTGTCGTGGTGGAAGAAATAAAATTTCCTAACTGGCTCTCTAATGTTGTTCTTGTGCCCAAGGATGGGAACAAATGGTGCCTTTGCGTGGATTTCAAAGACCTTAACAAGGCGTGCCCCAAAGATTTCTTCCTCTTTCCAAGAATAGATTTGGTTATAGATGTCACGGCGGGGCATGAACTCTTGAGTTTTCTCGACGCCTATGCTGGATATAATTAAATCCCCATGTTTTCTCCCGATAAGGGAACGACCTCGTTCATCACAGACAGAGGCACCTACTGTTATAAGGTTATGCCCTTCGGCCTTCGCAACGCCAAGGCCATCTATTAAAGGCTCGTGAACAAGATGTTCAAGGAAGAGATTGGCTTGACGATAGAAGTTTACATTGATGATATGCTCATGAAGAGCGTCGAGGCAGATGATCACATCATTCACTAGTTGCATTTCAGAACGTTTAGCAAATAATGGGATAGAATGTATTATTTTCAATTTGAAATAAAGTTTTAGGGGTGAATTTATAATTTTAAGGAATACTAAACTTTGAATTGGGCTAAGATGAAAACTTAAAGAAAATTAGGGGAAGATTAATGTAATTTGAGAAAAAAATTAATATATATATATGCTGTTGAGATCAACAAAATCAAAAACAGAGAAAAGGGAACCAACGTGGCAATGCAAGGAATCAAGATCATACCACTATTTTTATGCATATATATATAAATGCATGCATTTCAATTCCAACACTGAAAAGGAAAAAGAAAAATCTGAAAACCGAGAGAGAGAAGAAAAGGTTCAATTGGTCGTGGGTCACCGGTGGTGGTGGATTCCGTTCGTAGTGGTTTCTCTGGCATGCGTGTGTGTGTGTTCATCGTCGATCATCCAGTGATCATGTGTGTGGGTGTGTCGTCGCCGTTTGGTATGTGTTCCATCGTGTATGCATGTGTATGCTCTATTCCGTTTCGTCGTCGTGTGTGTGTGTATGCTCTGTCCAAGTTCGTCCGGCGGTGTGTAGAGGTGATCGGCGTGTGCATGTGTGTGGTTAGTCGTGTGTATAATATTCCATTCCGTCGTTTGTGTGTGTGTGTTGTTCGTCTTCGACTGCGTGAGTTGGTGTGTGATTAGTCACAGATCGTACGGCGTGTATGTGGGTGTGTGATCATCGCGGTATGTGTGTGTAATTCTATGATTGTGTAAGTGTGTGTTTCGGTTGTGCATGTATGGGTGTGTTTTGTGATCGTTGCAGTTGCCGGCATTGTTCTGCTCATCCGGTGGGAGTGATTACCGTGGGTGAGGTTGCCAGTCCAATGGGTGTGATCGTCGACGGTGGGTATGTGATTGTGTGTTCAGTGTGTGTGTGGATTGTCCAATAGTGTGTGTTGTATGTGCATGTGACGTTTGGACGGTGGTGTGGGAATCATCGGAGCTGGTGAGAAGAGAGATAGAAGCAGTCAGTTTGGAACGAAGTAGTAATAGAGCCACTGCAGTATCACCGCGGCGGTGGCGTTCGCCTAGGCGGTGAGGCTCAGCGAACAGGAAGAAGAAACAGGCAGAAGAAAAAAAAGAGAAGAGGAAGAGAAGAAAAAGAAAAGAAAGAGGAAAAGGGGGAAAAAAATAATAATAAAATCCAAAATCCAATTTCTCAGCCTGCGAACGATTCGGAACAGATAAAATTTTAATCGAGAATTATTATCAATTAAATTAAAATGTTAAGTATTAAAAGTTTCGAAAACGTGATAGTAATTTTTGTAATCGTAATAATATCGTTATAATCGTTAATCTTGAAAAACATTGGTACGGTAAATATTAATGTAGCGAAATGGACAAAATAATAATTTTTCATAATAAAAACTTGGGAAATGGGAGATATGAGATTTAGGGCCTACATTGCACGTTAGATTATTTTAAAATAAAATATTAATTTAGGCCTATCGTTGTTAGGTTCATAGGCGCCAACGTCCCGATAGATTTTGGACGGTGCTATTTTTGCTGTGCGGGAATCGAAATGAGTATATTGTCTTCTATGTAAATATACAAATTTTATTTTCGTATAAATTATGAAAAAATGTGTTTATTAAAAATTGGACAATTTTACAACTTATATGGGTCAAGTAGATTTCTAAATGTAGAGGGTGGTTGATTATATTATAACCTATCCGGAGGATTAGTCCGGTGCTTGTTGATATTATGACCTGTCCGGAGGGTTAGTCCGGCAGGTAGTTATTGATATTATGACCTACCCGGAGGGTTAGTCCGACAGGTGGTTATTGATATCATGACCTGTCCGGATGATTAGTCCAATAGATGATTGTTGATATTATGACTTGTCAGGAGGGTTAGTCCTGTAGGTGGTTGATTGACCCGTCAGGAGTGCAAATCCTACGAGTGGTACGGTACCGTTACAACTCTCGATCGTGAGGTAAAAACGATCCTATGGCTAGTAGGAAAGCGGTGTGGGGTATTTTATTATACGATGAACTGCCTGGATTGATTTGGTTTAGACATATTATTTTTAAAATAGATTGGCATCGGTATAATATTTTGTTGCACTGGTTGACTTAGAATATTTGGATTGGGTGTTTTAAATATATGAGTTATTTCAGTGGTGATAGGAAAACTAGATTTTCGTACGGTATTCGATTATATAATATTATATTTTGTAATGTAGTGTTTAAATTCTTATACTTGATCCATACAAAATGTTTTTATTATAAAGACAGTACACCGATAAAAAAATTTAGTTTTAGATACCGCCAATAAGAATGGGTCCACTACTGGCACTAGGTGGAGTTTGGAGGTAGTGTTATTTTGAGAGTGGGCCGGTCAGAGGCGAACTGCGGGAGGTTTAACATTTTTTGGTGATTTTTGTTGTATATATTTGGGGACAGGTGTGTCCCATATTTTTTTAGAAATGGGTATAAGGTATTGTTCATTTATGGAAAGAAAAATATTGATAGTGGTACGCATATATCTGGATATGTATGTGTGTGTATATATATATGTATGGATGTGTCTGGTTGGTTGGACTGGGTGTGTTATGCCAACGTCACATCCGGCCTTGGGTGACGGGCACCCAGGGTAGGGTGTGACAACCCGAGCTCTGCTCAGATGCTAGGCTGGGAGGGGGGGGTAGGAAGATTATGGATATAGTGAAACAACACGAAATGATGTCTTCCACGGGAAAGGAGGCATGACTTCTTCTCTGCATCTTGTCCGAGAAAAGGCATAGATTGAATGGAAAGTACTTGAATTTTTTCGAGCAAAATGGCAAACAGTTAGCTCAATGGATCGAAAGGGACATGGTCTAAGCAAACATCTCCCAACAAATGTATCGAGATCAGATCCCGACCCGGCCTAGACACTTCCGAGCTATGGAAGGTGTTGCCACAAATGAATGCTCCTAACGGAACGATCAACATAAAGATTGAAGTTGAATTAAAAGGGGAAAATGAGTGAAACAACCAAGTGTCAAGGATTGCCTGTCCAAAGCAAAGTACGCCGAGAATGGGACATCATAACTAAAAACGTCTAAGTCTTTGAAATGACCGAGCAGGGGCTCAGGTCCATTTTCGAGATGAGTTCACACAGTTCACCAAGTAGGAACTCAACTCCATGCTCAGATACCTTACCGAGCTCAGATTCTTTCCCATCTCGACACTTCCGAGATCAGGATGGGAACGAAGCTTCATTGTCGGGAAAAGAAACCGTTTCTGCTCCAAAGAGGATAACCCTCCAAAGACAGACAAAAACTCAAAGGCACACATGTACAAACTTAGAAATAATGAAATAAATCATGCAGAAAATTACGCAAGTGTTCAGAATTTTCCGAGATGAGATTAAAAGGAAACCTTCATTCATTTAAGTATCCATTACAATTTTAGGGTTCCAAAGCCCATTGCAAAAAGGCCCTTTCTAAAAGCAAAGGGGCTGGGGGAGTTCGCTTTGTTCAACCTCAATGCTTCCCTGAACGGTACCCATTTCGCCCTGACCGACATCGACTTCCATCATCTCGGTACCAACGTCTCCTTTTCCAACTCTGGCATCCCCCATCCCGGGACCAGCATCTCATTCGGTATCTGAATAATCCATGCTAATCTCGTCAACGGAAAACTTTGGGTACTGGCGGCACAGGTTACGAATTGTGTACCTATGGCCATCCTTTACCATTTCAACAATCAACAACGTTTTCATCCCGACGAAGGCAGGGACTGCATCCATTCGCTCACGGTTTCTTCTTTGGTCTTGGCAATTACAACAGCTTGCTCTTTTTCCATTTCTTCTATCCTCTCCCATATAGCAGCGAGGTCGGTCTCATGCTTGCCGAAACGAGATTCGAGGGTCTCCATCTTTTCAGTCAATCTTGTCACATCCGCTCTGAAGTTGCACTCACTCATCATCAACTTCTTGGTCTGATCATGCCATTTTCTCATCTGAGCCAAGTGTAGCCTGCGTTCCTCGTTGAGTTTTTTCTTTCTCTCCAAAGCTGAGTAGAAGCGTGTAGACAAAGAGAAAACCCTAGACAACGCTTGTAAGATAAAAAAAAATGTGTGTCAAGTTATTGTCCAAGAACAAATTACAGGAAGGGATCAAGATGAATTTCGGTATCGGCCTTACCAAAATCACATCCCTTTGTAGTATGGCGGTGATCTGCACGTCTGGCTCGGTGTTCACATGCTCCTGATCTGTGGGGAGAATGATGTGGTTAACATACACAGGTAACAACTCTTGATGATCTAGGGCCCTTGACGGAAGAGAATGCCTGTGTCCGGGATCATGAAGGGTGCAGGGGTGGGAGCTTCGCTCGGCTGGGAAGCCACAGGAATCTCCTCAGCTCTGGCCTTCTTTAATCCTTCAACCTCTACCCTTTTCACCTTTCTTTTTTCTTTCTTCTGGATCAGCTCAACACTGTTCTTCTCGGACGAGACCATGGGGACTTGCTCCGATTGGGATGACGTCTCTTTCTCGCCACAACTTCAGTCTCTCCCTTTTGTTGTTCTCTCCTTGTAATCCTTCTCGATCCGACCTCTATCCAGCCAGGGGACTTACTCGCGAAACTCTTCACGATGGTCTCATATTTTCCCTCGAGGGTTTTCTCTTAGGAAGCCTCCTCCTAAGGTCGGGTAGCCTGTTTCTTCTCGACAGCAACTTTGGTAGTTTTCTACTTTAGTATCTGATAGGTGTGATCTACCTACATATTTTCAAATCAATTTTGTTAGTTTTAGAGTATTTTTTATAGCGTTTTTATTATGTTTTAATTAATTTTTATTCTTTTTGTATAAATCAGGTGTGTGAAGCAAAAAGATAGGAAACTGGAGTGAAAATGATGAGATCGAACTAAAAACGGTCGAAGAACGGTGGAAAAACAAGCTTGGAGGCAATATTGTGAAAGAAGCCCAACGCCGTGGTGTCCAGACCTCTGTCGCGGCGGTGAAAATGCAGAGAATGACCAACTTTTTCTGAACGCTCACCGCCTAGGTGGTGAAACTACAAAATGTCATCAAATCCACCGTTGTCCTTACCGCCGTGGCGATCAACCAACCGACATACCCACCGCCTAGGCAGTGGCCTCTACATAGCTTAGATATTTTTATTAGATATTTTGAGATATTTTGCCTATAAATATTCGCTCATCTCCTCTCCTCTTGCTCTCTCCAAAATTAGAGCCCCTTGGGCTATACTTAGGGTTGAATTTAGGAGTTTTAGAGGGAGAGCTCACATCCCGAAGTGGAGGAAGACGGCGGAGCAATCGTTGAATGGTTCTTAGCGACAAATCTTCGGACGAGGCTAAGTTCTTCGGTTTTTTTCCCTTATTTCTGTAACTTAGGATTGTTGTCATGTTTAGCTTGTCCTTATTTATAAATGCGATTATGGACGCTAGTTAAACATAGATTGTATAGGGATTAACACTATAATTTATAAATATGTGATTCGTATGATTTCAGTGTTGCGTTTATGTTTGTTTTTCGTAGTTTGATTGTGTTTATAGTATTGTTTGTTTATTATGCTTAGATAGATACATAGAGAATACGGGGTTTGACAAACCCTAGATTCGGATTAGGGTAAACAAACGCTACGATCTAATAACCTGATCGGGAGTTGGATTGTGGACAATCGATGACATTGGGGCAAGACTCACGTGACCTAGGGTCGTTAAGACGTTGAGGGGGACTTCTTCGTTGACTCGAAGTCATGTATTCCCCCGTCTTACACTCGGGAGAGGTGGTGGTGAAGTTTTAGAACTGAGATTGTCGATAGGGTAAACACAACACACGATCCAATAATCCGATCAGGAGTTAGATTGTGTGTAATCAACGACGTTGGGGCAAGACTCACGCGACCTAGGGTCGTTAAGATGTTGAATGGGACTTCGTTGACACGAAATTGTTATATCCCCCGTCTTACACTTGGGAAAGGTGGCTAAGGAGTTTTAGATACCAAGATTGTCAAATAGGTCGAAAACCGTAAACGTAAGTCAATCGAGATCGAATGCGATTTGTAAACCACGTTAATCCCTAGACAATTCTTTCTCCTAAAACATATTAGTATATTAGTATAGATAATTTAGGTTATATTAATTTAGTTTAATTAATTATTTACATTTTTGGTCGCCTAGATAAAGTTAGGTCATGACAATTACGGTACTCGATAATAACGACATTAATCCCTGTGGATACGATACCCGATCTTTCCAAATCACATTATACTAAAACTTTGATCTCATACACTTGCGAGTAGTCAATACTCAAGCGCATAACAAATGCCACGACATACAGTATCCTCATCACTGTAGCTTTGTCCATCACTAGTGAAGGAGCAAGAATAGCTGAATGAGTAAAAAACAAGAAAACACTGGAAAATTCGAGTAATCAACAACTTCGAGAAAGGAAAACTTTACCATTCTATATATTTGGATCAATCTCCAGCACGGGTAGACTTGGGGCGATGTAGAAATGACAATTGTATAGCGATGACTCCAATAGCTGGTCAACTTTTTTGAACTCAGTGTTCCAGATGGTATTCCTTTTTCGTTGAATTGGTGCACTTGGTCATACCCTTTACCGCTTACTTTCTCTGGGACTGCACAAGGAAACAAAAGGGAAGAAAAAGAAAAACAGTCCAGATACCAAAAAGATTACATAATCGATGAATCGCTTACAAATAAATTCGTTTTCACCTACGACACCTCACTCCCTTGGGATGAGGTTAACTCCCTCCTCATTTGGTCTAAATTCCCAGCCGATTCCTCCCAAGAAAAAGAATTGGGGCTTCTAGTTCTTCACTAAGGACTCCAGTCCCGAAAGGAATTATCTCCTGGACGCAACATAGCACCACCCCTTCCCGAAAGGTATGGACTTGGGAAAGAAAATGGATTTGAACAAGTCTAGGGATGGCTCTTTTCCCTCGGCCTTACAAATGATGTATGAGGCCACAAAGGCCCGTATACTGTTAGGAGCAAGTTATGATGGACACAACTTATACTTCGGGAACCTCAAACCACCGCGAAGATTCTCTATGTAGACCGTGATAAAACCCTCGTAGAGGCACAAGACCTCTCATCAGGAAGAGGGAGACGGGTCTCCACCCCCTCTGGGAAAGTGAACTTGCTCCGGGCTCTACTGAGTTTCTTTTTCGTCATTATTGACGCAATCCCCTAGATGGGGCTATGTCCTGGAATAGTAACCTCCTCGGCCCAAGCCTCGTCTTCTGGCCTAAGAACACCACCGTAGGGGAGGCACTAGTAGGCCCAGAGTCATTTCCATTATCGCGATGACCGAAAGACTTAGCGTTGCCCGAAGAACTTATCCGTTCCTCTAGGCAGGGGGCAATGCCAACATGAGATCAACCCATCAAAGTGGGGAGACATTTAAGTCCTATTCAGGTGTGTCTAACCCCGAACTTGTGTCTCACCCTGAGGCAGACCCCGATACAGACTCAAAAGAAGAAGGGGAAGGAATAGAAGACATGGTGGAAGAAGAGGAGTTACTTGTCAAGAAAGATGGGTGCTCCAAAATTTGTAAAAACGCAAAAATGAGCCAGGGAGGCCTCCTTTATATAGGAAGGGATCTGTTCATTCCAATCGTCATGTCTAACGACGGTTTAAATACGCTTGTGAATGAGGCGCCACTTAGGAAACGTACAGACATATGTTTCTCTTCCGTCGGTTAGGCAGGCGGCGTCTTAGGATGTATTGAAAAGGGCAGGCGCGACGAGACACAATTATTACGTTCATAAAATTTTTCGCAAATTTAGGGCGGGCCAACCATTACCATTTTTGGGCCGTCCGTTTCTACTTTCAAGCCTACCATTTTCGTTGTCGGGCTAACTGCTCCCATCTTGGAACCGCCCGTTCTCTTTCTTGGAAAGAGGCCTGACCCCCCGAGTAATGCCCTTCAAAGATAAAAAAAGGTCGTGAACATCCCAAAAGACTCCATAGAAGCAACACAACTTCGAAAAAGACTCCCAATAAAGTCCCCGGCGCTTTGAATCCCTTCTCAACACTAGGGCCTAGGGGCAACTGATGAGTGTAAATATGGTTACTCCAACGCAATCAATTGAAGGCCGCCATGTGCCTACAACTCTCCATCAAGATCAATTCATACCAAGGATTAAGTATGAAGATTGTGCTTGGCAGGGGTATACCTTAGCCCACTGATCGCTCAAAAATAATACCCTTAAATTGGTACCGCGATACTGATGTAGTACGGTGTTCAAGTAGGGTGTCGAACCACAGGGATCGGTCTTGTAATTATCAATTTCTGATTACTTTTCTTTCTTTAGTGAAAACAATTTTGATTTTTTTAAAATAAGAAAAGAAAATATTAAATCTAAAATAAAAATAAAATAAAGAACCAGGATAGGAATTGTGGGGTTAGTATTTTGAGAATTATGTTTTTCTCGTATTTTCTATTTAAATCGGATTTGTATAAACGAGTGTTCCTAACTACAAGCCGGAACTACTCAGAAATATATGGATTGTTATTCTCCGGCATGATCTATCTTCGGTATTTAATTCCTACATTAAACTAATCTAAGGTGAATTAAAATCTAGGCATAAACCATCCAGACCAATAATCAATCCCCAAGAATACGATTGTGTGGCCATTAAATCAAGACCACAGGTGCAAGATTTAATGTTCTAGCAATAATTGAATTCAAATCAAAATCTCTACAAGAACATTTTGACAATAAATTCAATTATAATTAAATTCATTTTTACGAACGGAATTCCTTCCACACAATTGTTTATACGAAATCCAAATTTAAATAAGAAAAATACAATATTACATAAATTCAAAAGTACAATACCACAATCCTAACCTGGTTGAAGGAAGTTAGCTTTTCATTGTTGCATTGAGTGGTATTTTCTCGGATAATATCCTCACAAACACCATTTACACTTTGTACCCCAAACTATTCTCCCTTCCAAAAATAAAAATGAAATAAAAGAAAAACAAATAAGAAAATACTACAACTATTCTAAGAATGAAGTAGGAATATGGATTCTTTTTGCTCTCAAACCTCCCTTCTATTTATAGAATCAAAAATGTGAGTTTTGGGGTGAATTTGAGTCAAAAGAGGAGGCTAGGGGTGCAAAAAATCAAATATGGAGGCCAATGGGGTTGTTGTGGAATTTGTCCACCGGAGTGGGCGCGGGTCGGGCCGGGTTCGGGTCAAAATGGTTTGACCCGCAGCACTATGTGGCTGCACAGAAGGACCATTTTCAAACGGTTGTATCTTTTTCATACGAACTCCGATTTGGCTCTATAACCAGTCGTTGGAAAGATTAAAGAGTCTACTTTCATATGCAACTTGTTTCATCTCAGAATGCCAACTGTATAATTAGTTATGTCCAAAACAATGGACAGTGGTCTTGATTCTAGTACCGAAAATCGCGACTTTTATCCGTTTGATCATTTTCTCTGAATTTTGCTCCAAATTAACATGGTTTTGTACCATTTCCAAAATCCTACAAAAACAAATAAAACAACTTAATTTATAATATTTTAATTTATTTAAAAGATTAACAAAACTTAATTTAGTGGTATTAGATCGCACAAAATGAGGGGCGATCACACCCCCAAACCTAAATTTTGCTAGTCCTCGAGCAAAACTAAATATAATAATTAAATAAAAAGCCATTTTCGTAGGGAACACGATTGCATTTAGCGTATGCAATAAGCTTTTAAACCCCTAGGTCACCCCTAGTGGACGAGTATAGTCTCGTGAGGGTTACAGTGATGCTACCCACAAACATCTCAAAATCTCTTTTCGTGCATATTATCTCTCACAAATTTTCTATCAATCTTATCCAATGCTAACATATCAAATCAAAGGCAAACAAGAGTTATTGAAATAGTCATTAATCTCATAGCACGTGATTTTTAACAATATTCATTTTTGTACCCACGACATATATACAACTCTCGTTTATAATGAATTTAACACATGTAGTTAGTCAACTGGTTTTGTACAATTCAAACAATCTTTTCCCAAAATAAAAAAAAAAAAAAAAATATTTGTTTATATCGGTGTTGTTTCTTCTTTTTTTTTTTTCTTTTTTTTTTAATTATATTTTTTTAATAAATTTTTTTTTTTTTTTTGTTTTATAAGTAATTTTCTTTAAATAAGTGACATGTGCAATGTTAACCCCACTGGGCTTTCTAAGATGTCCGTGTAGCGAGTGTTGGACTAATGATCCCAATCCAGTTGGCTCGGGGCACTAGGTGTTAAAGCACCTTTCAGGCTTAATAACTCGAACAACTTAGGCTTCGAAGTTAACAAGCCTCTTATCGTCTTAATAAATTGCTTTCCCCTTTTTACGCGAACACTCAAAGCTTACTGAGGCAAGAGGTCCGGTTACTCAGCGAAAGTTCATTACTAAGACAGAAAATCTTTATTAGTATCACAATTTATTTATTTATTTTTTTAAAAAAAAAATAATTTATTTGTTTTTTTTTTTTTTTTTAACTTTAGGGATAAGTTATTTTCTTACCAAAATTCAGTAAACTAACTCATGTACTAAATTTAAAATAAAATAAAGTTAGCATGCATGTAAGCGTCGAAAAATGAAATATTTTTAAAAATCAGTGCTCTGCTCCAATAATTATTTAGCAAATTCTAGTTTGTACCCGATAGATGTGTTATCAAATGATAGATTGACAAAATTAAGTGTGAAATAAAATATCAGAAAGAATACAAGCTTTTACCCCCCCCCAAACCTGAATCTTGCATTGTCCTCAATGTGAAAATGATAAAATTAAATTTGCAAGGAGAGATACAACCTGACGTATCAGAATTGCTTATTTGTACTGAGTCGGTGTGGACTGCTCGTAAATCTGTCAGATAGAACACTCAAAGAAATCTTATTAAATCAAATATAAACACTAAAATTAGAAAACTAACACAACAGTGGGTTGCCTCCCACTCAGCGCTAATTTTAACGTCTTTAGCCGGACGTTGAGTGTCTTAACCCCACTAACCGTAGTGAAGTAACCCACTTCTTACCTTCTGTTGAGTTACTCTCCAGTCGGTTAGTGATGGATAGCGGCCGACACTCAAATTTCTTAACTTCTTTCCCGGATCAAATCCCATTTCTTTTCGTTGGGACTTACTTGGTGGTCTTTTTATTAGGCCCCCAAATAGAAGTTGAGTTACATCAATCCAAACAAAAAGGCATGATTTTTTTGTGGTTTGGTTTGACGGTTGGTCCACTGCATCAAAAAGATATGACTTAATTTTTGGATGCGGTGGTAAGGGTATAATGGATGTCCCTATCAAAGGAAGATTACCCAAATGTGTCTCG
Organism: Eucommia ulmoides; assembly: GCA_016647705.1. Taxonomy (NCBI): domain Eukaryota; kingdom Viridiplantae; phylum Streptophyta; class Magnoliopsida; order Garryales; family Eucommiaceae; genus Eucommia; species Eucommia ulmoides. The sequence continues at coordinate 9,479,009 of CM028333.1, read as the reverse complement.
AATGATTGGATCTCATTTTCCTTATGACTTTCTACCTTGATCTCCTCCATGTACGTATTTTTTACTTTTTCGCTCACCTGCTCACCATCACTTTTGTTCCCTACTTTTTTTTCTGCCTCACAAACTGGTAATGGTTGAGCCCAAAATGGCTCAAACTCGTGATCATATCGTTTGGGTTCCTCACCAATTTTGCTTAGCTGTGGTCCTTTTGACAACTTTCTAAATTCACTTTCGTGCTCTAGACCACTTTTCTTATCACCTACCCGAATGTCAGTCTCTAGACCATTTTTTGCAATTTCCTCTTTTACTAATTCAATGATTCGCCTAACTAGGGTTTCTTTCCAATCTATCTCTTCAAATTGTTTTTTCAAGGATTGAGCTCGCCTTTCCAAGATTTGGTTTTGCCTTTCTGAGATTTGGCCTTGCTCTACTAAGGATTGGTGGTTTTCCGTTAAGGTTTGGCGTTCCTCTGCTAAGGCTTGGTTAGTCTCTACTAGGGATTGGTTTTGCTCTTTCAAGATTGTTAGCATTTGTTGCATTACAGTGGGTTCAGAATTCCTAGCTTCTTGGGAAAACGATGATTGACATTGAGGTTGGTAAAATGATTGATCGTAACAATACGACCCTGAAAGCTCACTATAATATTGTTGATCCCATCCATAATTATTCGAGTATTGATTAGACTCAGGCGGCGAATAATATGGATCGAGATAAACATTATTATAGAGGTCTGTGGGATTTTGGTAATTGTACGTAAATTGATTGGTGAGATGGTGTGGATTTTGGTCTGCGGTACATGAGTAAAGGTCAGGTTGGGGTCCTAAGAGAAAATATTGTTGAGAATCTGCAAACGAAATGGCAAATCTCTCAAAGTAATTTTCCATTTACCCAAATCCAATTTTTTTTTTTTTTATATTTTATATTTTTTTAACAAATTAAAACAATTATATCAACAAGCGATCTGGAGGCTCAGCCTACCAGTTAAGAAAAAAAAAATTAAAATAAATAAATGCGAATAGGAGGCTCAGCCTACCAGATAACAGAATAAAGATGAATGACGGAGGCCCAGCCTACCTGTCAACAATTTAATAAACTAATTTTTCTAATAATAATTTTTTGAATTTTTGATTTTTTTTTTTTAATTTTTTTGTTGTTATTTTTTTTTTTTTTTAAAGAAAACTTAAACAGATTAAACTGAATCCTTGCTTGAAGATCTGGAATGAAAGATTGGATCTCGATTAACCTGGAAAAAATAAAACTCAAGAAAAAAAATTGATGAATTTATACAGATGGAGAAAAAAAAAATAACAAAAATTAATAATTAGCGATGCCAATCCCCGGCAACGGCGCCAAAATTTGATCGCTCAAAAATAATACCCTTAAATTGGTACCGCGATACTGATGTAGTACGGTGTTCAAGTAGGGTGTCGAACCACAGGGATCGGTCTTGTAATTATCAATTTCTGATTACTTTTCTTTCTTTAGTGAAAACAATTTTGATTTTTTTAAAATAAGAAAAGAAAATATTAAATCTAAAATAAAAATAAAATAAAGAACCAGGATAGGAATTGTGGGGTTAGTATTTTGAGAATTATGTTTTTCTCGTATTTTCTATTTAAATCGGATTTGTATAAACGAGTGTTCCTAACTACAAGCCGGAACTACTCAGAAATATATGGATTGTTATTCTCCGGCATGATCTATCTTCGGTATTTAATTCCTACATTAAACTAATCTAAGGTGAATTAAAATCTAGGCATAAACCATCCAGACCAATAATCAATCCCCAAGAATACGATTGTGTGGCCATTAAATCAAGACCACAGGTGCAAGATTTAATGTTCTAGCAATAATTGAATTCAAATCAAAATCTCTACAAGAACATTTTGACAATAAATTCAATTATAATTAAATTCATTTTTACGAACGGAATTCCTTCCACACAATTGTTTATACGAAATCCAAATTTAAATAAGAAAAATACAATATTACATAAATTCAAAAGTACAATACCACAATCCTAACCTGGTTGAAGGAAGTTAGCTTTTCATTGTTGCATTGAGTGGTATTTTCTCGGATAATATCCTCACAAACACCATTTACACTTTGTACCCCAAACTATTCTCCCTTCCAAAAATAAAAATGAAATAAAAGAAAAACAAATAAGAAAATACTACAACTATTCTAAGAATGAAGTAGGAATATGGATTCTTTTTGCTCTCAAACCTCCCTTCTATTTATAGAATCAAAAATGTGAGTTTTGGGGTGAATTTGAGTCAAAAGAGGAGGCTAGGGGTGCAAAAAATCAAATATGGAGGCCAATGGGGTTGTTGTGGAATTTGTCCACCGGAGTGGGCGCGGGTCGGGCCGGGTTCGGGTCAAAATGGTTTGACCCGCAGCACTATGTGGCTGCACAGAAGGACCATCTTCAAACGGTTGTATCTTTTTCATACGAACTCCGATTTGGCTCTATAACCAGTCGTTGGAAAGCTTAAAGAGTCTACTTTCATATGCAACTTGTTTCATCTCAGAATGCCAACTGTATAGTTAGTTATGTCCAAAACAATGGACAGTGGTCTTGATTCTAGTACCGAAAATCGCGACTTTTATCCGTTTGATCATTTTCTCTGAATTTTGCTCCAAATTAACATGGTTTTGTACCATTTCCAAAATCCTACAAAAACAAATAAAACAACTTAATTTATAATATTTTAATTTATTTAAAAGATTAACAAAACTTAATTTAGTGGTATTAGATCGCACAAAATGAGGTGCGATCACCCACGCCAACCACTCCAAAGACAACCAGCAACACCCTCTAAAAAGAGCAGGCAAGCCACCGTCAGGATGGGAAAACCTTTCCCATCTCAACACTCTTCGTAGCGGCATTGCCCATCTCGAAAATTGACCCCCACGAGCTCTTTAGCAAAATCCCCCCTTCCCGTCTCTAGCTATCTGAGATGGGTAGGGCAAAAAGCTTCACACGACTCCCATTTCTCGTCTCCGACTATTTGGGAAGGGTAGAGATTAAATCCCTCATCTTGGCTACAACAAGAAGGTGTTCTTCTTGGATCATAGGCTGGATCACTTCTCCAACTACAAATATCTTTTGTTATGGGCCTCAGCAACAGGGCCAAAAAGCCCATGACCGACATAAAACAATTCTTTGTCACCTTCTCATTGGCCACACGCCGAGATAGGACACGAATGTGACATTGATGGGACACTAATCCATGCTTAACCCCTTAAGATAATCCACTTCATGCCTATATATAGGAGGGTATACCAATGCCCAAAGGTAGATGAAATTTGCTCCCTCTTCTCGGTAGATTATTTATAAATCTTCCCCTTAAGTACTGATTCTTACGTTGGAGGGGACACGCCGGGACCATCCAGGCAAGTCCTTTGTGCAGGTGTCGAAGTACTGTCTCATCCCAGCTCAGGACCACCTCATCCCAGCTCTAGACCACCTCTTCTTAGCCCAAAAGATATTTGAGGTCATTTATGCTAAGACTTATCCCTTCTCGACTAGAAGACTCTCTACAAATTAGAAGACTCATGGGTAGCTTCACTGCTAGGGACCATTTTGGGTCACTCCACCTCTGTCCATCTTGGGTTAAACGAACTGATCCCGAACTTCTCCATCTCTATTTCAGCGAAGAAGCACATACTCTCCATCAACAAGTGACCAGACCATACCGTTGAGGTTGTCCAAATTTCGACATCAACAATTGTCATTCATTTACATTAAATAATTTACCATGAATACTGAAATTGAAGTAAAGTATTGTTAGTTTTTTTAATATGTACGTTAATGTTTTCTTTATTACTGGCTTTGGGTATTGAAATTGACTATATCTTATTATTCATATTTGTGGGCTTTTTGTGAACATTCACACTGAAAATCAAATTATTGTACTTGTTGATGTCGGATTTTAGCCGACCCCAACGGTATGGTCTGGTCACTGTTGGTTAAATGTCTTCTTCTCTGCTGGAGTAGATATAGAAAGGTTCAGGATTAATCCATCTGGCCTGAGATGGGGATTAGTTGGAGAAGTCCGAGATGGATCCCGAGTGGTGAGGCAACCTGAGAGTCTTCTGATCCGAGGAGAGTTTTGATCCGAGAAGGGATGGGTCCGAGATGGGACGAGCTTCAACCTGTCACCTACATAAAGGACTTTCCAGGATAGACCCGGCATATCCCCTCTGACGTGAGAATCAGCACTCAGGGAGAAGATTTAAATATGCTATAGTGAGAAAGCTGAGCAAATTTGGTGTACCTTTGGGCATTAGTATGCTCTCCTTTATATTGGCAATGAATTGAATAGTTTTTGGAGGATTAAGGGTTTAAGTAGGGATTAACGTTCTATCCCCGTGCATGGCCAATGTGAAGGTGGTAGTCGCAAATAATGCGCTGCCACTTTCACCGCAAGCGTACGGATTGAGTTTTAGTATAGTAGACCTTTCGGTCGGGTATTGTATCCACAGGGATTGGTTGAGATTACTATCGAGTATCGTGATTGTCATAACCTAATTTTATCTAGGCGCTAAAAATAGAATTTAATTAATTACTAATACTAAAGTAAAATACTAATTAAGTTAACTATACTATAAATACTAATTTGAGATTGTTTAGGGGAGTAGATTGCCTAGGGATTAACTTTATTTACTTAAATGAGTTTGATTTCGTTTTAGTTAACATTAACGACGTTCGGCATATTCGACAATCTCGGTTCGTTAACTCCCTCGCCACCTCTTCCAAGTGTAAGACTGGGGAATATGTGACTTCGTGTCAACGCCGAAATCTCTCTCAACGTCTTAATAACTCTAGGTCACGTGAGTCTCACCCCAACGTCATCGATTGCACACTTTCTAACGCCCTCCCGGGTCGTTAGATTGTCGTGTTGTGTTAACCCTAGTCCGAATCCGGGGTTACCTCTCCCGAGTGTCAAATCTTGTATTTTCAATATATCTAAACTCGCATATAATCATAGAAAATATGGTAACACAATCGAAATTATAAGGAACAACCATAAACGAAACACAAATTTAACCAAAATTACATTTTCATAAATAATACGTTAATCCCTATTACAATCCATGTTTAACTCATGGCCCTAACTGTTTATACAATATAAAACGAGCTGAACATGCTCAACAATTACCAAAATGAAGAAAACAAATATAGGAAACGAGCGACTTAGCCGATATCTGAAGATTTGCCGCTAAAAACGTTGATCGATCGCTTCCTCGTTGATCCTCCACCTCGGGTTGAGAGCTCTCCCTCAAAAATCCCTAATCCTACTCCTAAAATATGGCCTAAGGCCTTAAGGGTTGAAGAGAGGGAAGAGAGAAAGGAAAAAAATTGGCCAAAATATCTAATAAATATCAAGGCTGTGCTGTAGGATTTTCGCCTAGGCAAAGTTAAGTCGGTTAACTTTCTGTCGGAATTTCACCTAGGTTAAGAAAACTTCGCCTAGGCGAAGTTATTGTAGGTTTGTAATTTTGTTTTGGCTGTAACCTCTTCATCAGAACTCCAATTAAGGTGATTCAAAAACCTATGAAAAGCTAAGAAAAATTTATACAACTTCCATGTTTTGAGTATTTCCAAAATCATATTGAATCATAGTCCAAAATAGCCTTGAAATTACAGCACCTGTACCGACTTTGCAGGTTTGGTAACCGCCTAGGCGAAGAAGTAGGAGGTGGACTTGGAAATGTTTTCTACTGGGGTTTCTACCTAGGCGGAGGAATTTTATGCCTAGGCTGTGGGCTGTCAGTAGCCTTTTGTCATTCTCAGCATCTTCACTGCCTAGGTGGAGGTCTGGACGCCTAGGCGGTGGGCTTCCTTCATATTTTTGCCTCCTTGTTTGTTTATCCACCGTAACTTCGACTCGCATTCGGTTCGATCTCATCATTTTCACTCCAGTTTTCTATCTTTTTGCTCCACACACCTGATTTATACAAAAAGTATAAAAACATATTAAAACATATAAAAATAACTATAAACGTACTCGAAAACTAACAAATTCAGATTGGAAATACGTAGGTAATTTACACCTATCAGAAGACGAGTGGAGAGCTTAAGTCTGTGGGCCTATCAGTAGGTGAAGAAATGGCCCAACCTATAACCTGAGAATGACTCTTTGTACAGCCCATGATGTGAGAAATTTCATCATCTACCCTTCTTGGATAGCCGGAGACGGGAAGGCTGGCCTTTTGTTGAGGAATTTTTGGAGTTAAATTCCAAGATGAGCGGTGCCAACATAGAGAATCATTTTGAGATGGCGAGAGATTCACCATCTTGACACAATCTTTACGCATTGTCTTTGGTATGAATAGACACTATTGGAAAGTCGTTGACACGTGGCGGTTTTTCATTGTTTGCGTGGGAGTGACCATTTTTACACTCATCAGTTGCCCCCCAGGACCTAGTGTTGAAAAGGAACTCGAGGCACTAGGGACTCTGCCCTACACTTTTTCGAGATCATAACACTTCCATGAAGTATTCGAAGATGCTCATTCTTTTTTGGACGTCAGAGTCGTGTCGTGCAAAGAACATACCTTTTTCCGAGAAGGAGAATGGGTTGCAATAGGTGTGATCTATCTACGTATTTTCAAACCGAATTAAGTTAGTTTTCGAGCGTTTATATACTATTTTATTATATTTTAATTAGTTTTCATACTTTCGTATAAATCAGGTGTGTGGAACAAAATGATAGGAAACTGGAGCAAAAACGATGAGATCGAACCGAAGGCGAGTTAAAGTTAAGGTGCATATAAACAAGCAAGGAGGCAAAAATATGAAGGAAGCCCACCGTCTAGGCGTCCAGACCTCCGCCTAGGCAGTGAAGATACTGAGAATGACAAAGGCTACTAACAGCCCACCCCCTAGGCACGAAATTCCTCCGCCTAGGTGGAAACCCTAGTAGAAACATTTCCAAGTCCACCGTCTATTTCTTCGCCTAGGCGGTCACCAAACCTGCAAAGTCGGTTCAGGTGCTGTAACTTCAAGGCTATTTTGGACTACTATGAAATCCTATTTTGGAAACACTCAAAACATTAAATTTGTAGATCTTTTTTCTTAGATTTTCATATGTTTTTGAATTACCTCAATCGGAGTTCGGATGAAGAAGTTACAGTCAAAACAAAATTGCAAACCTGTAGTAACTTCGCAGAGGCGAAGTTCCAGCAGAAAGTTAACTGACCTAACTTCGCCTAGGTGAATTTTTCTTCGCCTAAGAGAAAATCCGGCAGTACAGCCTTGATATTTATTAGATATTTTGAGATCTTTTGCCTACAAATACCCCTCTTCTACCCCTTCTCCGGTTTCTCTTGATTTTTGGAGCCCCTTAGAATATATCTAAGGGTATATTTATGTGTTTTAGAGGTGGATCTCACATCCTAAAGTGGAGAAGACGGCAAATCGATCGTTGAGCGTTCTTAGCGGTTTATCTTCGGACGAGGCTAAGTTCTTCGATTGTTTTTCCTTATTTCTTTATCTTAGGATCATGTGAGCATGTTTAGCTCAATTTATATGTTTATACAGTTATGACCACGAGTTAAATATGGATTGTAGTAGGGATTAACGGTATATTTATAAATATGTTTGTTTGGATGATTTCGGTATTGCGTTTATGTTTGTTCTTCGTAGTTTGATTGTGTTTATCGTATTATTTGTTTATTATGCTTGGATTGATAAATAGAGGATACGAGGTTTTGACAAACCCCGAATTCGGATTAGGGTAAAAAAACGCCACGATTCTATAGCCCGGTCAGGGTTTGAATCGTGGACAATCGATGATGTTGGGGCAAGACTCACGCGACCTAGGGTCGTTAAGACGTTGAGGGGGACTTTTTCGTTGGCTTGAAGTTGCGTTATATCCCTCGTCTTACACTCGGGAGAGGTGGCGAGTGAATTTTAGAATGGAGATTGACGATAGGGTAAATATAACGCGACGATCCAATAACCCGAGAGAGAATTGGATTTTGTGCAATCAATGATGTTGGGCGAGACTCACATGACTTAGGGTAGTTAAGACATTGAGGGGGACTTCTTCGTTGACTTGAAGTCATGTATTCCCCCGTCTTACACTCGGGAGAGGTGGCAGTGGAGTTTACATATCAAGATTGTCAAATAGGTCGAACACCGTAAACGTGAGTAAATCGAGATCGAACACGTATTTATAAACACGTTAATCGCTAGATAATTCTTCACCCTAAAACATATTAGCATATTAGTATAATTAATTTAGGTTATATTAGTATTAGTTTAATTAATTAAATACATTTATTTTTTGCCTAGATAAAGTAAGGTCACGACAAACGCGGTATTCGATAGTAACGATACCAATCCCTGTGGATACGATAACCCAATCTTAACGATCACACTATACTAAAACTTTGACCTCGTACACTTGCGAGTAGTCATGTATGCGAAGGATAGTAGAAATCCTTCGACGTACAGGTTGTGCCGAGATGGGAATAGTCGGCTTGAGAATGGTAATGGTTTGGCCTACTAGAGGCTTGTGAATGTCACACGAGCATCCCATCAGGTCTGCTCCACTTCAATTCCCCTAACACGTTGCCTGCCCATCCGACGGATGGAGGACACACGTCCGTACGGCTTTGACTGGTGCGCTGCTCCAGGAGATTTGATTCATCTACCTTCACGAAGGTTCAATTGGACACAGCTCCCTATATAAAGGGGGCATCCTGAGCTCATTTTCACACTTAAGCGATTTCTGAAGCATTTTTCCCTTCCCGGTAGTTATTCATTCTTTTATCGCCATGTCTTCCGCTTCTTTATCTTCTTCTTCTTGGTTTTCGTTGGGGTCTTCTTCAAGGTCCTCTTCAGGGTTTGCTACCTCTAGATGGGCCTTGTCAGTTTTCCCGCTCTAGCGGGTTGACCTTACCCTAGCGTTGCCATCATGTCCAAAGGAACAATAAAGTTTTTCCAATGACGTGGAGCCATCACATCCTATCCCAGCGAATGGAACTTTTGGCTGCCCTGATGAGGGTGGTGGTGTTGGGCCTTCTGATGCCCCCACCGTTAAGGTTTGCTCGGGTCTGGCTAATAGAGTTGGGTCCGAAAGAGATTTGACGGAGGCCTCTCATTAGCCCTAGGTGGTTCGTGGTAGTGCTATCCCTCCAGATGTCTCATCTGGAGGGTTAGGTCAAGACTGATGGTTGAAGAGCTCGCTTTGGCCTGGAGTAACTTCACCTTCACGGAGGGGGTGGATATTTGCCTTCCACTTCCTGGGGAGAGGTCCTGCAGTCCTCCTCAGGGCTTCTTTACCGTGTATATAGAGTATATGTATGGTGGCCTGAGGTTCCCGATCCACCCATGGGTAAGGTCCCTCTGCGCAGAGTACCAGTTGTGTTCATCGCTGCTTGTTTCGAACTGCATAAGGGCTTTCGTGGCCACGTATGTCATTTGCTGGGCAAATGGGATTGAATCATCTATAGATCTCTTTACGTCCCTCTTTTTTCCTAAGTCAATACTATCCAGGAAGGGTTGCTGCTATGTTGCTACTAGGAAGCAGTTCCTTAAGGTTCTGGAATCTTTCGTCAAAAATTGGAAGCCTCAATTCTTTTTTCATGGAGGCACTAGTTGGGAGTTTGGCCCAATGGAAGAGAGAGTCAACCCTATCCTGAGGGAGTGGGGTATTGTAGGTGAGAATAAATTTGTTTGCGAATGATATTTTTGGTCTTGTCATCTTTTTGTAACCTGATTTCTCTCTCACGTTTTCTTGCGTGCAGGTTCTCAAGAAAGTAAGTGGTAGGAGAGTACAACCAAGCCCCTTGATCTACCAATAAAGGAAAATTATCCTCAACACGGAATTCAACAACTTCGAGCATCTGTTGGAGTCAACCCTGTACAATCGTCATTTTTATATTGCCCCAGGCCTGCCTATACCAAATATTATCCCAAAAATCAAGAACGATAAATTCTCTCCCCTTCTCGGAGTTTTCTAAACACTTGGATTTTTTAGCATTATTCTTTTTTTTCCTTGCTTAACTGTCTTGGTGTTTTCTTTGGCAGACATGGACAAAGTTGTTCTGGAAAAGATGCTAAGGGAGAAGGCAATAAAGGAGGCTGCCGAGAAGGGATAAGCATCCCGACCCTAGGAAGGGGCTCCCCAAGAGGGAATCTTTGAGGGCAGATAGTCGACTACAGCGCAAAGTTCCCCGTACGAGGCTTCGGGATGGGTAGATATTGCACCGAAGAAAGGAACACATGGAGATAACAGTGGAGAAGAGAAGTATCCACATCGGCGAGGGCGACGTCGAGAAGGGATGTACCCCTTCAATCGGAGCTGGCCTCATCGTTCTCAACCGAGAAGAGTGCCACCGGGGAGGTGTAGGACATGAGGAAGTGAAAGGCTGTACATGTCAAGGTGGGGGCCCGAAGAAAGCCAGGGCAAAGAAGATTATTTCGGAGGTCCCTGTGGAAGGAGAGGCAATATCTGACGCTCCCTAGTCGAGCACAACCCAAGCTCCTGTGACTTTCTCGGTGCCGGACACAAGCCTCCCCTTGATCAGAGGATCTTGGACACCTCTAAGCTGCTACCAAGTTTCATACACCTCATCACACCACCCTTAGACCATGAGAGCATTAACTTCAAGTTAAACGTGAAGATAACTGTTGAGCTGCAGAGGGACGTTATATCGGTAAAACTATTCATGGCACTAAAATTCTTCTCAACTCTTCTTCGCATTTTATTTTTGGCTAAGTCTTTCACATTTGCTTTGCAGACACTTTTTAAGGCTGCCTTTGTGTCTATGCTCTTCTATTCGACCATAAAGAGAGAGAAATATCTTAAAGATGAGCACGCGTAGCACATGGCTCAGCTGAAGAGATTTCACGATCAATCCAAGAAGCTGATGAGAAGTGAGAGTGGCTTTAGAGAGGAGGTGACCAAGCTGTCTGGTGAGAAGAATGGGCTCCAATCCCAGTAGACTGTTCCACTTCAACCCAAAAAATTTAGTTCCGGAAGATTTCTAGCACTTGTACTACTTTTTATTTTTATTTTTTTTGTTCATGCCCCTTTGCCCTACAAAGGCGTTTTGTAATGTGCTTTGGGACCCTTCAATTGTAATGACAATTAAATGAATAAAGTCCCTTTTGATCCCTGCTCAGCGTATTTTGAATACTTGCATTATTTCCTTTGACTTTTTTTTTTTTTTAGTTTTTGACGAGTGTAAAAACAGTTATCCCAACGCAACCAATTGAAGATCGTCACGTGTCCACAACTCCTTACAAAGATCAAGTCATGCCAAAGATTAAATGTGAAGATTACACCAAATAGAAGGACATATCCATCCATGTTAGCCATCTCAAAGGTCTCAATACACTCCAAGAAGAGCCGACAAGCCACCATTGAGATAGGAAGGGGAGCGTTTTGTTGAGGAGCTTGGGGAGTTGATTCCCGAGATGAGCGGTGCCAGCATGGAGAATCATTTCGAGATGGGGAGAGGTTCACCATCCCGACTACGCCTTCACCCGCCCTTCTTGGAGGACACCGTTGGCAGGGTCCTGGGGTGGTCGGCACAGGCTAAGATGCTCCCCTGCCCAGCAAAATCTACACACTATCTTTGGTAGGAACAAACATTGTTGGAGAGTTGTGGACACGTGACAGTTTTTCATTGGTTGGGTGGAAGTGACCATTTTACACTCATCATTGCTTATTATGTGAATATTCAAATATTTGACTTCCCTTAAGGATAAAAATCAAATTGTTAATGTGAAACATTAACATTTCTTGATAATGTGAATATTTATTCTATGTCTTGAGATATTGTCTATTTTTTCTTACGTAAATGGGTATCTTGTACGTATATGAACATTCACATACTCTATGTACTATTTTTGAAACATCATTATCCCAATTTGAAATGTCTCCATATTGATGTGAATATTCTCATCATCCCTTTAAACCAGTTACTTATACGTCTAAGTTATAACTCACATAATACAAAAATTTACTTGTTTATCCTCAAAAGAGCTTCCAACAACTTAATTAGAATAAACTCAATTAATGAGCCAATCTAATGATAGAAATATTTATGCAATATGTGAGAAACTAATAAATTTAGAATTTTCAGAATAAGCACAAAAACAGTTTCAAATAAGATTTCAGAAAAATCATTTTGAAATATATTCAATGATTTTAGCAAAAACGAGATTTTTTTAGCACAAATATAGAAGGCTCAAAAATTGAAATGTATGTACCAATTAAAACACAACAATTTCGAGCACACAATATAATTAGAAAGGTCTCAACGATATTTCCTCAAGAAAGATATTTGTTAGAGCAAGATCATAGTAAACTAGCCTTTTGCAAAGAGCGTCTTTTAAAATATTTTCAAGAAAGATTTTCACTCAAAAATATTTTCAAAACAACAACTTTTCTTTCTATAAAATTTGATATCTCTTTTTAATTCTTGATGATTAATTTCTAAAAAAACGTAGGTATATTTATAGTGTTTTCAAAGATATTCAAAAGATATATATCTAAAAATAACACATATAGTCCCCTTTTATAAATCTGATTTATAACAGTCATATTTGACCGAAAATATAACTTTCAAAAAGTTTAATTTACCCCTAAAAATAATTTGATCAAAGCCCTAAAAATGATTGAAATAATTTTTTTTTCAAAGATATCACATAATAAAAAAAAAAAAAAAAAAATTCGAAGATATCACATAATAAAAAAAAATAAGGATTAAATAATATCTTCAAAATGTATATCACATCTTTGAAAAAACCAATTTTAGCTAATGAAATATGATTTTATGATGTTCAAATGTTGAAAATATACACAACAGTCCTTTGGAGGACCGTCTGCAACTGGACCATCAAGAGCGGGGCCATCAGGAGCCGAACCATTAGGGGCAAATCCGTCAATGCCTTATTATCAACAAATGCCCTCAAGCTCGAACAACCATCCAGTTGTTCAATATTCGCAACAGCCTGTATCTAGCCCAATAGGACCATATTATCAGTTTACTAGACAGGGTACTCACTAGCTCATCTTCTATCTTTCTCATTTTGGTTATGTATCTGAACATGTCCCACCTTAATATTTTGGTGCATAATAGTTAAATCTAGGAGTTGTAGTACTTGACTGTGAAGTTTGTGGTTTTTGGTGGTTATCTAGACTTGATCTTATTTTAGCTTGATATTTATTCTTTATGATGATCCACATGTAGTTTATTATTAACAATGTTTTTCAGTTCTTCAAAATTGATTTTGTTCTCTTACTTGATGCAATTCTTTAAATAGGTTTTGAGTTGGTATGTTTTTCAAAATTATTTATGAGATAATATAGAAGATTTTTTTTTTGTTTTTTCATATGGTTTTAAAAGTGATATGTTATTGAAAATTGATATTATGCTGAAAGATTTTGATTGACTAAGGTTCATTATTCCAAGCATGAATTAAATTTTGTCAATTTATATAAAGGGAGATTGTTTTCCTAAAGTAGTGTAATTAGTTCTCATTCCCCCACTTTTAGAGATGACAAAGGGGGAGAATATAATTGATGTTTATTGAATATTCTAAATGAATTGAATTGATGTTATAGGGGAAGATATAAAAGGGGAAAACCATAGTTGTACTTAAAATGAGTTAGTTAATGTTTAGGTTTTGTTCGCTTAAGTATTGCACCGTTATAGGGGAAGAACAATATTGATATGATCATGTTACTTTATTGAATATTTATAACTATTATATTGATCATATTTTGTGCTTCATTGAATAGCTGATGATTTTATTGAATTATCTTCATGATTATGCTATAATGAGTTAAAAAACTTCTTCTCGCATTTTGGGAGAATGTGGTTACATTCTTATTTTGAAGAAAACATCAAAATTAATTGTCATCATAAAAAATAGGGAGATTGTTGATCTCAAGATTTTGATGGACGATTAAGTGTTGATGTTTTTTATGGAACTAACGAGTTTATTGAGTGTTTCAGTTTAAAAGTTCTATTGATGATATTATCATGAAGTAATTGCTAAGAATGCAAAGAGACGGACATTAAGAGATTGAAGATTCTGAAGAATTTAGGTGAAAATAACTTAAATTCATTTTTACTCTTAATGTATCCCGATTAAGATCACACACAACACAAATTAAATTATTTATATTTTAGTGTGTTTTTTATTAGGATTCTAATTAGTTCACATATTTGCTCCAATGTGAAATTGAAAAAGAAAAATTAACCTAAGAAAGATTAGTGTTTAAAATTGATTTATAGTGTCAATTAAGTTAATCGAGAAAAGAAATCAATTAAAGGGTCTAAAACGTTGAAGATTGGAGTTGAAATGAATTAAGGAAAAAATGTTCCTGCTTTGATCGGTCAACCGACTAAGAAGGATCCGCCAACCAATGGGCGTAGGCTGGGAATAGGGAAAGTCTCTGAATCGATTAGTCAACCGATCAAGAAAGATCGTTCAACCGATAGCCGATAAGTGAACTCTCTGAATTGATCGGTCAACCGACCATCGATGATTGGTTAACCGACCAGGGCCGAAATTTGGCCTATAGAAACATCCTAGATCGATCGGTTAACCGACCCACGGGGATCCATCAACCAACCATTGTTTTAGAATGGCTAAGCTAGAAACATGAAACGATCAGTCGCCTGATGACCAATGATCGATCAACCAACTGAGCTGTTTTAAGTGTTTCTCAATTTAGTCTTTTTAATATTTTCTATCATTTTGATTTGAGAATGTGAAATAATTTGGGGACTAATTGAATGATTCAAAAGTCATATTTAAGTGAAATTGACCAAGATTAAATAGTATTAATATATGAGGTCTATATGTGCATTTACTTGTTATATCTTGCGGGAACTAGCTGTTAAAGGACCTGTTTCAAATCAGTTTAAATAGACCTACATTTTTCACATATCAATATATCATTCTATCAAGAATTTTTAGTTCGTGAACTTTCTAAAAGTTATTATTCTGAGATTATATCGAGAGATTATTGTGAGATCATTCTTGAGAAAAATTCTTGAGAATAAATGCTAAATATTTTGGCGTCACTAATCTAAGGTTTGTTGCGATTCAATATTCATTCTTTCGGTGATATCCTGATAAGATCTTTTGAAGCTACTGTTTCTTATTTTGAGTTGTTATTATTATTGTTTGCTAGGTTTTAAGATTTGTGTGAAATCGTTCTCGAATTTTAAAGTGCATAAAAATTAATTTAAAATGATTTTTATGATAATCTGATTACGTGCTTATTTTTTAGCTACCCGCTTATTTTATAATTAGATTTTTAATTCTTCACTTAATTCTATCACTAGTAATTATCGGGATATTAATTGAGTTTAAATTGATTTGAAGTGATAGAAGTTTCAAGTGGGAAGAAACTTATCGATTTTTGTAATTGGTGAGTTTTGTGCGGATTAGATACTGTTGGAAGTATCTAATCAGGGGTAGTTGGGTTTCAATCTCTTCCGGTAAAGAGATTGAGGTTTAATTTTTATCTAAGATATAAAAATATTATGTTATTCTTTTCTTTTGAAAAGAGATAGACGTGATTCTTCTTGATTAGAATTAATTGTGTGTAATTTGTAACGGTTCCATTCTTACCAGTAAAAATGATACTTGGAGTATTTTTGGTAAGGTTTTATTCTTAGCCTAAATATAAAAGTATTAGGTTAATCTTTAGCTTATTAAAAAGATAGAGGTTCTTCCTTAGCCTACGAGAAAGAAATTGTAAAGGTTGATTCTGAGCCTGTAAAAGAATCATTGTACAAATATTTGGTTCCTACTTGTTTAAAGGAATCTAGTGGTTTAGTTGATGCAAATTTTCGTGGGGCTTGGAGAACTGGATTAGCCAAAAGTAGTTTGGTGAACCAGGATATATCATGGTGTTTTGTTTTGTTACTTTATTTATTTATTGTTGTTTAGGTGTGCATCTAGAGTTAATTACATTTATCTGCTGCTATATAAAGATACTAATTAATTATTTGAAAATTTAAGTGTTGAAAGATAACAATTTATTTTAATTTTTATAACTACCCAATTCACCCCCCTCTTGAGTAGATCACTGGATCAACAGTCAGTATACCGATTTGCTCTCTGTATCAACCATTTAGTCTATTAATCGACCAAAATAGCTCAAAACCCATATTTTCTAGGAACCTGTATTTAACAGTCAACTGAAACACCCATCGGATGATGAGGACGAAACAAACATTTCTCAACATTTTTGTACTTTTTCAAAACTTTGGATGATCATATACTTAGAAAACCAATTTTTTAAGTTATATTTATCACTTCTGATCATATTCATAAATGCATATAAATTTATCAAATAATTTTATGTGCCTTGTGTGATCCTAAACTAGTTGCATTAAGAGTTTAGAAACAATTAAGTTGTTTTATCTAATAATACAAAAAATATTCTTTCAAAAAAATTTCAACAGTTTCCATTGCAATCTACTTGAACTTCAAATATGATTTCTCATTTCTTCTCATTAAATATTAGAACTAAATTTTGAAAGTAATACTCAATAAAATTATTAGTCCCTTAAAACATTTAAATTAATTATTTTGTCAAAACATCAAATAATGTCTCACAGCCAACACTTTATTCTGTAATTAAATTTTCCTACCATAAATACCAAATCAATATTATACTTGATCACTATTACTAATTAATAATTAAACTCGACTTCAAATTTTTGGCATCTTTTTTCATAATAAAATTCTTGTGTACTATAATTTCAAATGTTTATTTATATATATATATATATATATATATATATATATATATATATATAGTATATTGATTTTACATATTTCACATTATAATTTTTTGTAACTAACGCTATTGCAAATTATTTGACGCTGAAAACGTTATAACGTTTGATATAAAAACTCTATCTAGAATAGCGCTTTCATGAGAGAACACTATTTGTAATAGTGAATTCTACCAGTCTTGTATTTGTAGAAATGAGTTCTCAAGTATCATAATTATGGAATATAGTTTTTCCCCTCGAGGGGAAAAACTCCAATTTATCCTCCCTTCCCTCTCTCTCTCTCTTGGATTGTAACTACCACTTCAATGTCATTTTACTTGATTTTGTATTGGGCTTAATTCGCTAGTATATATACATTGTTTAACACGTTATGTTTATCACCCATTGAATTTAGTACGACACAAATTGCTCACATTAAAAAAAAAAAAAAAACTAACTAAAATGTTTAGATCCAAACTCGTTACTGCCTCGAACCACTTGTTTCTCCTTTTGCCTAAAATCTTGGAGTGATGGACAAACATTTTCGTTCTTAGGGTTAGTCTGAAAGTGCGG
Organism: Eucommia ulmoides; assembly: GCA_016647705.1. Taxonomy (NCBI): domain Eukaryota; kingdom Viridiplantae; phylum Streptophyta; class Magnoliopsida; order Garryales; family Eucommiaceae; genus Eucommia; species Eucommia ulmoides. Next base: position 9,461,666 of record CM028333.1, on the reverse strand, counting down.
TTGACTCCAAAAGGAGCTCCCTTGCCCCCTCCCCTCTAGTTTCATTTCATAAAAACATCATTTTATAAAGTTTTGTAACAGTTATTTTTTTTTATACATGAGATGGTCCTTAAAAATTTATATTTAAAATTTTGGGACCTCTCAAAAATCTCGCCCTTGTTTTTTCCCCAAACATCCTCAAAATACGGTTATAAGTTGTACCACTAAAAAGTGTGATAGGACATTCTTTTGGCAAACAAACTTTTCTCCAATTGTTTTTTCATTTATTTTTTCCTCCACACTTTTAACCCTTTCTTAAATTAAGTTATATTATTATAAAAATACCGAATCATTATTATACTTGATCACTATTACAAAATAATAATTAAATTCAACTTCAAATTTTTATAATATAACAACATTAATTATCTTAATAAAAATGCCATGTATTTAACTCCATGAATTTTAAATTATATCCATAGAAAGGCATAAATGACGTAATTTAAAATCACTTTTAGACATACTATTCAAACACTCACATTTACATAGATTTTATAAACTACGAATTTCAAATAATACAACGAAACATCAATTTGCATTCTGACTTGATTCTTGCACCAACACTTTTAAATTAATTTTCACCGACAATACTCCTGGTCAAAAGGTACACCTGGACCAAATTAACAATTATGTCCATACAGAGTTGTGGCTTTGGAATTCGATTTTATTTTATTTTTCTTTTATTGAAATTGTTATAAAATTGTAAAATATATATTAGTTTACCTTTCATATTAGTAGGTACTTAATAGGAATAATAATGTCACCCGTACTTGGCCCAACATGTTCACCGAATGGGCTTTTTTCTAAACTATTTAGTAGTAATTATGCCCATAACACTAAGTGCTGGATTTGCCCATCATTTTGTTTAGTATTTAAGTACTTTGCTACTTTACCCATAATAATAATAATAATAATAATAATAATAATAATAATAATAGGTAAATTGTCTTTTTACTCCATCTATTTTGTCTAATTATCATTTTACCCTCTTCACTTAAAAAACTAAACTTTACCTACTTCTATTTTTTAACTAAGTGAGAAACTAAATTTTTTTTGTCTAAATTAACGGAACATGCTTAAAAATAGATGTAATTAATTTTTTCATCTAATTTTTTGCTAAAATATATGAAATTGTCTCTTTCTTTTAATTTTAATTTAATTTTTTAAAGTATTTATAATAAAAATTAAATTAAAATTAGAATAAAATAGAAATTTCATCTATTTCATCCAGAATTTTGATGTAAAATTTAATCTCATCTATTTTTAAGTATAATCTATTAATTTAAATCGAAAAACAAAATTAGTTTCTCACTTTGTTAAAAAATAGAAGTATATAAAGTGTAGTTTTGTTTTTTTTTTTTTTTTTTTTTATTATTATTACGTAGAGGGTGCAAAATTATAATTAGGTAAAATAAAGAGTGAAAGGCAATTTACCAAAATAATACTTGCCCAAAATAATTGTCTTGTAAATAGGTATTTGGATTTTGGACCACTAATAGAAAAATTAGGTGGCTATCTTAATCATTGCAATTTTTTCTTTCTATAAGCAATAACCACCGTTCAACTTCAACGGCGTACATTAAACTCAATTTCTAACCAAAATTTTTAATCAAACTCACATTCAACAAAAGTCTTCTCATTGAGCTAAATAATGTCAAATAGTTGAATGAAGGTTAAATTAATTTCATGTCAAATTTTCCACTAGATTTTTAATATATGTTTCAAGAATTTTTGGACTAATTTGTAGTATTTTTTTAGAAATTTTAGTTGATTCTCAAAAAAATAAATTACATCGAGCATTATACCACCGTTGCAGCCACAACAATGACGGACCTCTATTGTTGGCCGTCGCCGCCATCTACCACCATATTTGTCTATTTCATTCTAAAAAAATTTGATTTCATCAATTTTCAAACATATTTTGTCAAATTAAAATGAAAAAAATATATATATTTTTCATTTTGTTCAAAAGTAAAAGTAGATAAAGTATAACTTTTTCAAATGAAAAGAGGATAAAATAATAATTAAATAAAATAGAGGAACGTACAAAATAATTTATTCTTTTCTTACAGACGAAGAGAGAGGAAAAAAAGAGTAAATTGCCTAATTATTGCTTTATTTCCCTTTAATTTAAAAAATTACACTTACCTACTTTTATTTGTTAACAAAATAAGAAATTAATTTTTTTCTCGTTTAAATTAATCGAATATGTTTAAAAATGGCATAATTAAATTTTTCATCTAGTTTTTAGATAGATTAGACAAAATTATCCATTTATTTTAATTTTGCAAAAATATTTATGATAAAAATAATTAAATCAGAATTAAAATAAAGGGGTGATTTGGTTTTTTTCATCTAAAAAATTGATTTAAATTTAAATTTTAATCTATTTTTAATCATATTTTGTTAATTTAAATTAAAAATAAATAAAAACCATTCCGTTCGAAAGTAAAAATAAGTGAAGTGTAACATTTTAAAATAAAAAAATAAAATGATAATAAATAAAATAGAGGGTGATAAAAAGCAATTTAAAGAGAGCCCAAAATGAAAGACGGAGAGATCGCTGTAAGCAACTAAAGGAAGCAATCAACACGTATGTATGTTTTACTTTTTGAAGACGAAAGCAATGAGATTAGCGTTCCGTGCCAATTCAGTTTCTTGAATTAAAGGGACAAAAAGAAACAAGTGGAATACTTGTGTTCACCTAATCTCATTATTCTCTCTTTAAAAATATGGTCTGACGATCAAAGTGAATCAGCCTATTTGTCTTATTTGCCCAACACTGAAAATCAAAATTACTGAGAATGACGCATTAACGAAACTAAAGTTAAAATGTTAAAAAGGAGGAATGGGCTAAAGCTTTTTTTAAATAATATTTATTTCACAATTAAGAAAATATTTCAACTAATAAAAATAAAAACCCGAATTTAATTATTACTTTTAAAAGTAAAAGATATTTGTTTTTATGTTTTTTCTATTTTTATTTCATAAGAAATCGATGAAGATATATAAATTACTATGTATCCGCACACTTTTTTTTTTTTTTTTAATTATTTATGATTTTAGGGATAATTGGTCAATAGTTCCAAATAGATAGTGCAATTCGTAACTTAATTTATTTTTTAATTTGAGTATAAACCGTTTAATTATGTTGTGACTTATGTTTTAGTTCCTATTGGAAATTATGGTGAAAATACTAATTACTATTATTTTCAATAAAGATTTCTCAACATGTCACAAATATATACGCAATAATATATTCATAAACATTGAATAAACTCTGAGTGAATTTATTGTTGAATGTAACTTACATTAAATATTACAAAATTTTTATATTTCACAGCAAATATTTAGAATCCAAATATATGCGACAGTAAATATTTCAGATTATGACAACAAATATTCTAAAACATTAACAAACATTACAAAATTATATTCTCCAAACATATATTAAAATACATGAATCTAATAAATAAATAAAATTACACTTACAGTTCTTTACCAATGACAAACTCAGAAATTTATACCGATCAATGCTGTCGTTTAACGATATTTCCTTAAAATAAATTTCGCCTCTACTTAGGTGTTTAAGGTTACTTCGGCATTTGCTTCCCAATATACAACGATCACAATCCTCCGATACTAGTACTCGAAATCAAAGGATCCGGCGAACAAAACAAGTGTTGAACTCTCTCTCAAGAATAAATTAACATAGACTCAAGTGTATGTATAGTGCAAGATTTCCTATGTTTTTATGCCTAAATGATAATACAAACTTTTCTATTTATAGAATAACAAATAAGTAACTTTAACACATCAAAAGTCTCACTTTAAAGCTACTAAAAACACTTTAAGACCACTAAGAATTAATCACATGTGACTTCTTATTAAAAATGAGTTACAAATACGAAAAGACAAATCTTGTTTGGTTAGAAAAATTGCTAGAATCAATTTAAAGAAAATTCTAGAAATAATTTTTTCTACTTGGATCAATCCAAGTTCAAACCCAAACCCAAACCTACAACCCATGACCCGACCCAGATCTACAACCCAAAATGGATTATAAAAGTGGTTTAAGTGTTTTTCATCAACCAATGTGAAATTATTCATTTCACATATTTCAATCAACTTTATGGGATTACTTCGAAAGACAATTTTCCGTTCACATCTTAATGATTTTTGACAAATTAATATTTCACGTTGATCTTCTCACTAGGAATAACGTATTGATATATAAAAATATATCAACCAATAATTAAATCACATAAAAATAATTAGACTTAAAATAATCAAAAAATATTTTTGTCTAATAATCCCCCATATGAATGAAATTGATTGGATAAACATGCATATCTAATGTAAACACAAGAGAGAGAGCTCAACAAGAGACCAACTGCATCGGGTTAGGTAGCTTTTGGCTTTGAACCTTTCCTAGTGTGAATCTATCGAATTTACTCGGCCAACCAGTGAACATGATATCTTGAACTGTTCGGTCTTTGATATAAACCAATACAATAGGAACCACACAGCTATCTCTAGACACTGTTCGTTCTATGGTTGTGTTCATTTTGTCCCTAAACACCCTGGTTGATTGGTGAGTGCTCTATAGAATTTAGCATTTTCATTCTCATAGAACCGATCCAGTTCGCATTCATATACATGATCTTCTTAAAAAATATATTCTCTAATATTTTTCTTGATAAAATCAAGTTCTATGAATCATCAAGCATATTTTAATTATCACTATTTCATCTTAGGAATAGGTCATAAATATTAACTCTATGTAGTGATACACGTAGTCACCTTAATAATTCGGTTGTCCTTTTAAACCTAGATCTTAGGATCTCCAGTCAATTAAGTTACGTTGTCATTATGATGACTATTTCGTAATAAGCTTACCCTTATTCCCCTTGATGATTAGTTAACTCTCTCTCATGTTTGACCTTTGGTCAGCGGATCCGCAACGTTATCTTTTGACTTTATAAAGTCAATTTTGACAACTTCATTTCGAGAGTATCTGTCTAATGACATTGTGTCTTTTATAACTAATCATTTCCTTGAATAATGACTAATTCGAATTTAAAATACATCTGATAAAGTCAAAAGATAACGTTGCGGATCCGCTGACCAAAGATCAAACATGAGAGAGAGTTAACTGATCATCAAGGGGAATGAGGGTAAGCTTATTACGAAATAGTCATCATAATGACAATCTAACTTAATTGACTGAAGATCCTAAAATTTAGGTTTAAAAGGACAACTTTGTGCTCTATCAATAATTTATTATCTATCACGATGTAGATAAACTATTGGCACAACAATATATTTTTTATTAAAAAAATAAATAAGAAAACTATTTAAGTTTCCACAAGTTTTATTGTGGACCTCCAAATTCATGTTTACTTAGAGAATCTCAATAACGCTATATTTATTCCACGTGTAATGACATATCAACCATACGAATAAAATGGTATAACTTCACTTAGTATTTTATAAAATACTAGTCAAACTCATTGATCTTGAATTTATTTGACAACGAATTGACAAATCACATATGAATTTATTTGACAACATCACAATGTCAAACTACACATGTCATTACAATATACTTCTTATAATTCACATAAAAATTAAACAAGTCAATAAATTCTTGGCTCAATTTACTACTAAGACACTCGGTCTTGGATACTAATAGTTGCAGTAAACTTGTTCATTTAAAAGAACATATCTCTTTCAGTTTTACGCAAAATATATATGTACAAGAATGATGTATAATAATTGTGTTCATATAAACATTCTTAATTCTCATTTAATATTTATCAAAGCACCCTCACATTTTTAAGTATTTATAAATAGGCCTCATACCTTTCCACAATATATTTAAAATGTCTCGTTCAATCTCTTATGGAATACACATTCCCCCACAAGTTCTTGAATTATCAGTAGAAGTATTAAAATATTTTTTTTCTCCTCTAATTTTCACAAATCAATTTGGAAACTTCACACTTCTTTTGAAAAGAAGTTTTCACCAATTTGCGTCACACTTAAGTCTTACATATATGACTTGAAATTATTTTTGTGTACCTTTTCTCGATTAATAAAATATTTTTGAGTCATATTTAACTTCACAAAAGTCTCACAATTGTGACTTCAAAATTTTATTTACATTACATTATATTATTGAGTTACTTTTTGACGAAACTGTAAGACCCCGATCTTTGATATACATATAATTTAAAGTCGCATTTTAAAATGTTTCGGAAGTATTGCAGTGGATGGTGTAAATTAATTATATGGATTAAAATTTTAGGGATCAAATTGTAATTTTTCAAAACATTTAAAATGAGAATGGGTATAATTAAAATTTTAAATAAAAAAAGGGAAGAATTGTGTAAATTCTATATATATATATATATATATATATATATATATATATATATATATATTATATACATACATACATACATACAGAAGAGAGAAGGGGAGATAGATCGAGAGAAATCGAGAAGAGAGAGAAAGTGACGGAGAAAGAGAGATCCGCCGGTGGGTTATGTTGCTGATCGTGTGGGGTTCGCCGGCGGTGACTTGTGGGTTTCGTTGTGTGTATGTGCTGCGTGTATGTGTGTGTTGTGTGTGCTTACTTGTTTGTGTTCCCATGTTTCCTGTTTCTGTTTTGGTGAGGCTGTATGTGCATGGGTTCCGATGGCGGTGTGCGTGTGGGTGTGTATTATGTGTGCTCAGTGTGTGTGTGTGGGTGATCACAGACCGAGTGTGTGTATGTGCCGACGGTATGGGTTTTGATCATTTCCGGTAGTGGAAAGTTAGAGAGAGAGATGTCAGTTGTGTGGCTGTCGTTGTGTGTGTTGGTGTGCGTGCGTGTTTCCTGTGTGGGAGTGGTTGCCCGATCTTGTATGGGGGTGTGCTCTGCGCTGCCGACTGTGTGCAAGTGTGTGTGTGTTGTGCTCTGTTCCCGGTTTGGGCAGGTGAGTAGTGTGCGTGATTGGCGCTGCTGCTGCTGTGTGTGTGTGTGTTCGTTACAGGGTGTGTTGTGTATGTGGGTGGGCCATTGGTGGTGGTGAGTGACGGAGTTGAGTTGGTAAGGTGAGAAAGAGAGAGAGTGTGGCGGCTGAAAAACTTAAAACAGAGCAAAGAGGAAGACGATCGTCCGCCTAGGTGGTGACGGTTTCGCTTAGGCGGTGGAACATCAGGAACTAAAATTTTGTGAGTTCGCCTAGGCGGTGGCCGTTCTGCTTAGGCGGTGGGCAGTAGTAAGCAAAAAATTAAAGAATTCATGAGGAGATCGACAATCGATTCGGAGTGGGTAACGTTTCTCATTAAAATTTCCTGATTTGTTAATAATTACTAGCGTCGAAGTTGTCGAAATGATGAGAAACAAATAATGAGATCGTTTATAAGAACAAGTTTATATATAGTAAAATGTAACGAAGCGATACTAGTTGAATAGTTATATTTCGTAATAAAGGGAAATAGGAAATTAAGGAGATTAGGATTTCATGGCGTGATTAGTTTGTTTTATACAAAAATATTAATTTAGGCCCTATCACCGTTAGGTTCGCAGGCACCGGAGTTCGGATAGGGAATAGTCGGTTAAAGTTTACGAAAGCGGATATCGAGGTGAATGTATTGTCTTCTTGCCAAACTATTTTTTATATATAATAAATATGTGTGTAAAATAGTTTTACTTGAACTGTATGATTTTATAAATGATATGGATCAAGCAGGTTTTGGGTGAGTTGAGGAAATGGATTTTCGTTAAACTATAGTAGTGTTAAAAGGAAGTTGAAAAATTATTTTCGTTGGTTTTGTTGGCTTTAAAAGAGAGTGGATAATATTTGGTTTTTCGAAATAACATAAAGGGGTAAAATGGTTTCGTAAAAATTAAACGGTTTTCAAACAAAGGTGAAAAATATGATTTTCGGATTTAAAAGTTGGTTTTGAGAAAAAAGAGGTGGACGTTGGTGTTTTTGACGGTATTGATAAGGTGGTGATTTTATATTATGGTCTGTTCGGACGGTGGTCTGGCAGATGAATATTATTTTGTGATTTGATGATGATATTATTGAGTTGACTATGTCATAGCTTATGTCCTGTCCGGAAGGGGGTCCGGCAGGTGGCGATTTATATTTGGTGATCGATATTATGTGGTGATTTATATTATGGCCTCCGGAGACGTCCGGTAGGCGATGATCTGTGCAGTTAGGTCCGTTAGAAAGCATATCTTACGGATGGTTACAGTACCGTTGTAACTCCCGATCGTGAGGTTAAAACGATCATTATGGCTTAGCCGGTGGGTATGGGGTTGAGATGTGTGGTTGAGATATGGTGTTTTATATATATTAGGTGCTTTATTATTTATTATGGTAATGGGTATGATTTTATACTAGATGGATTTGAATGGAATTTATCTATATCGCTTTATTTTCACTACTTATATACTAGAGATTTTACGAATTATGTGGTGTTTATATACTTACGCTTGATCCATTTAGATGTTGCAGAATGAATTACTATTATTATAAAATGTGTTTACTAAGAAAATAGTACACTCGCAGGTGAAATAGGTAGGAGTTGGTTTGTCCCCTACTGGCGCTAGATAGAGTTATACGGGTCGTGCATTGAAGTCAATTGAGAGGAAATATAATGAGGCGGGGTGTCAGAGGTGAATCTAAGAGAAGTTTATGGGGTTTGTTTGGGTGTTCTTATTTAGGACGGTGTATTTTCCATCATATTAAATTTTGTATATGTTGTACAGATGAATAGTTTGTATATAGATTATATATTATGGTTGGTTAGTCGGTTAGGTGATGTCATGTTGTCATCACGTCGGCCCCACGATGACGGATGTCTGGGTCGGGTCGTGACATAAACAATCAAATTTTTTTTTTTGTACAAGTTAACTGATTAATATATATTTTAATTTAGCATATGCCAAACATTCAAAGACTCAATAATAAAATAAAACACTCATTTTATTATTTTTGATATTATTATTAAATCACATAATATTTTATTCAAATTTTCTTTTTGTCCAAGACTAGGGGGTAAATCACATAAATCCGTATTTTTGTTTCCAATATTCTACTTTGTTGGCTTTTGACTACTTTCAACAACATAGTTTTTATCCTCATGTTTGTTCTACATTTATTTCACAACAAAACAAAAATAAAAAATTTGATACTATATATCACTTGCACTTAAAAAAAACTCCTCATTTTCAAGTTTCTACAACAGTGACAATTTATATAAAGTATCCTTACATAGGATTTCAGCAAGATGCAGTATTGTTATAAAAATTATTTTTCTTGTCATTTTTCAAGATAGGTTCGATTGAACATTTTTCTTTTCATCTCATGAAAAAAATGAATGACTATTTCAAGTAGTACTCCAATCACTAACAGTAAACCAAATCCACTTTTTGAAATCAAATTTTAATTGTGGGACCTATTTGTGGTAAAGAAGTTATAATTTGCATAGAGAAAGATTTAGTAATAAAAATAAACTAAATTAAATTTGGATTTGGTAAGATAAAACATGCAATATATAAAGCACAAAATCTAATAATACTCTACTCGCATGGAGCATGCTCATAAAAGGCAAAAGACGAGATCTAAAATGCAAACAAATTGATTAGTCGCTTCCAGTACGAAAGTATCTCATTTGCTGTCACATCTAACACATAAAAACATGTAACACATACAAACTTGTTATCCAAATTCATATATTTATAAACCCATATATTTTACCAATAATAATGTTATGGACAATAATAATTTAATGCATCTTATAACTATAAATTATTCATTATAAAATTTTAACATGAAATACTTACCATGGCATGTATCACCGAAATATATATTAAAAAATCTCTACAACCACATATACCACATACACATGTACCAATTAGCAATAACACATAATTTTTTTTGCTTTAAGACTATTAAAAATTATGGTGAAAATATTAATTTTAATTAATATAATTAAATATTAATTATTTAATTAATATTATTTTCAATAAAAATTTCTCAACATGTCACAAATATATATACAATGAAATATAACCACAAACAATAAAATAAACTTTTAGTGAAATTTGTTATTGAATGTAACTTACATCATATATTACAGAATTTTTATATTTCACAACAAATATTCAAAAATCGAATATATGCGACAGTAAATATTCCAGATTATGACGACAAATATTATAAAATATTAACAAACATTACAAAATTATATTCTTCAAATATATATTAAAATACATTAATCCAATAAATAAATAAAATTACACTTACAATTCTTTACTGATGACAAACTCAGAAATTTATATTGATCGAGACTATCGTTTAACGATATTTTCTTAAAACAAATTTCGTCTTCACTTAGGTGCTTACGGTTACTCCAATGTTTGCTTCTCAGGATACAATAATCATAATCATCTAATACTAGCACTCGAAGTCAAAGGATTCGGTGAACAAAACAAGTGTTGAACTCTCTATCAAAATAGATTAACATAGACTCAAGTGTATGTGTAGTGCAAGATGTCCTAAGTTTTTATGCTTAAATGATAATGCAAATTTCTTTATTTATAGAGTAATAAATGAGTAACTTCAACAGATCAAGAGTCTCACATTTTAAAGTCACTAAGAACACTTTAAGGCCACTAAGAATACTTTAAGGCCACTAAGAATTAATAACATGTAACTCCTTATTAAAAATGAATTACAAATATGAAAAGACAAGTCATGTTTAGTTAGGAAAATTGCTAGAATCAATTTAAAGAAAATTCTGGAAAGAGTTCTCTCTACTTGGATCAACCCAAGTCCAAACTCAAACCCACGACCCGACCCGAATCTACAATCCAAAATGGATTATAAAAGTGGTTTAAGTGTTTTTTATCAACTAATGTGGAATTACTCATTTTACATACTTCAATTAATTTCATGAGACTACTTTGAAAGACAATTTCTCATTCACATCTTAATAAGTTTTGATAAATTAATATTTCATGTTAATCTTCTCACTAAGAATAACGTATTGATATATAAAAATATATCAATTAATAATTAAATCACATAAAAATAATTAGACTTAAAATAGTTAAAATTTATTTTTGTCTAACAGTTCCATGATTAAGCTTCCATATATTTACAATCAAATATTTTCAATTAAAGTTTACATCGTTTGTTGTTGGTTCCACCTTCTGTCGCCACCCGCCATCAAGCGTCAGAACTTTGGTTGCCAAAGTCCAGCCTCCGACTATTGAAATTTCTTTTAGTTACATGTAATTAGTGTATTTTTCAGTTACATGTAACTATTCTTTTAGTGTATTTTTCAATTACATTTTTAAGTATATTTTTAGTTACATTTTAGTATATTTTTAGTTACATTCACATAATTCTCCTGTGATCGACAATCAAAAAATTAGTTTAATGTGACCAAAAATTATAACTAGAATATATATTAAAAAAATTACTAAAAAATAATTAAATGTAACTAAAAATAATTTCGCCAATTAGTGAACGGAATCCGGCAGCAGTATACAATCATAATTGAAATATTAATGTTTTAATAAACTCTAATAACAAATGGGAATAAAATTAAAATAATTATTTATTCTGAGATTTTTTATTAATTTGGTGTGATTATTAAGAAATTTCACCAACTATTTCTTTTTTTATTAAGAGGTTATTTATAAAAATAATATTAAAAATATAATTTTTATATTTTCAAACACGCTTTATGTTTCTGTTTTAGATTTTGAATAAAAGCATTTTTCATTGAATTAATGATTTTCTTTTTTAAATCATACTTTAAAAAAAGTTTTTTTTTTCTTTAATCGACCTAAAGCCAAATATTAATTTCATAAAATCTACACTATTCATTTTGATTTAGTCCAAAATTCATATTCCATTAATATTTGTTGCACAACAATATTTTAAATCATGTTGCAAAATGTCTTTATCGAGTTTCCAAATATTTGTTGCACGACAATATTTGCAAAATTAAACCACATTGAAATAATTATTACTATGCAAAAACTTTTATATCACATATCGGCAGTCTTGTTAAGGTGTGTTATTATTTCCATTTTGGCTTTACAGGATACGTCTTTTTTCATGAGCGAAGCGTGCATGTGTTTTGCTAAAATATGTTTTATTAAAAAATAAATAAATCAGTGGGTTTAAGATAGTATGAGCTTTGTTCCGTGGTGCCCATTTTAATATGTTGGTTAATATTGAGTGTAAACTTTAAAAATTACCAATAAATACCTAAATTAAAATTAAATAGAATACGAAGAGATAGGTTTTTTTTTTTCACATATACTTGAAATATATATTGTTTTCTAAGAAAATATTTAGGTAGACATTGGAGAAAAAAGCCAAAATTAAATTAGTTCGGTGCCTATATTTAAACTACAAAAAACTCCGTACGAAAACGGATAATCAAATTTTAGCGGCAGTCGACAACAACAACTAACGTAGGAATGGATTTGGACAACAAAACACCTCTCAACCGCACCCAACTGCATTTATAACGACGTTATTGTCCTACTACTTGTATTTTCTTGAACTGGAAAATCCATAATTACATTCTAGAATTCAATTTAATCCACCACCTATCATCTAAGTTATTGTACCTTTTTTAACCTACCTTAATAACTTCACCAAACCATTTTAAGAGAGCATCCCAAATATTTTGTGTATTTAGAATTAAATTTAAGAATTAATTCCTCTCCAAAAGAGTTAAACATTGATTAATAAAAAAAAAAGTACATGCCCTTACTAACCGAACTAACACATCTTGGATTTTATCTTTACTTGTCTAATAAGCAAAATTAGTAATGAGAATTATATGAAAATTTTAAAATTAATTATTACAACAATACATAAAGTACATACATAGTAATTTTTCAATTTGTTTTGTTAACAAATTAGATACATAATTATTTTTGTATTTTTTGTCGTATATAAAAATGATATTTTAGGTATTTTTTAACCTAATTATTTGTGGAATCCGATCTTAAATTGGGACATGAGAATGTACCTATATATTCTTTTTGGTGAAAAAAATGAATGTACTATATTTATTTGTAAAAAAATCATTTAAAGGTGTATTAAAATTGTTCTTTAAAGTACTAACTTGAAATTGCTGATTGATGTGTCGTATAACTGATATAGATAAAAAGTATGCTAATGGTTATAACTTAAATAAAACCATGCGTGCGCTGCCAATCGCCTACCCGGCCAAGTTGGGTTTGGGCTTGGACCTAGGGTCTCAAGGAATGCTTAGCTTAGCCTTGGTATCCTTTTAGATAAAAATTCATTCGAAATTCAAATTAATCTCAAACATAGTCTAACTATTCAACTTCATAACTCTAGGGAATTACAAAATCTGAAGGTTGTTTATGTATATAACTGGTAGGAGTTGCATAAATAACTCATTTTTATTAATTCTACTTCCTATCAAAGGGCAAACGTTCCACTCAACATAAGAGCATCAAATATTAAGCTTTGCATTCACTTTTTCTCATTGTTCTTAGGAGTGAGAGAGGTTAAACATTTTTTTGTCCGTTGAGTTTTTAATTTCCAGCGCTAGTACTAGTGGTTGTTGATTGTTATATCTTAGAAGTCAGACGCTTGGTCAAAACAATAAGTACCGTTGCGGTGGCAAAATCTGTTTTAAAGATAAATCATTAAACGATTTTCTCGATTTTTTTTTTTTTTGCTATTTTGTTTTAGTTTCTATTCGATGATACAATAAGTTTCTCAAATAGTTTTTTCTTATTTATCTTGTTTTACATTCATCAATTCATTATAATTCAAATTTCTATTTTGCAATTTTCAATTGTAATCTGTTAATTTAGAATGTTTCTATAACCAATAATCTGATCTATTTTATTTCTCTAATTCTTTTTTCTATAATTCATTTAATTAATTAACCATATTTTAAATTATTTTACTAACAATGGCAACCCATTAGGTCTCATTTATAATTACCCCAAGATTTGTAATCTAATGTGTCTCTAGGAGGTCTAGGATTCAAAAAAAAATTCTCAACTATTTGTACCCAAAAAAAATCTCATTCATGGTTAATTATTATTTTTCTTTTAAAACATTACATGTTGTCCACATGCAATGTGTCACAGTCTTAATTTGTCCAGTGCTTATTCTCGCACATGGCCGCTTGTCCGTAATCCTTTTCATTTGTTTTCTAAACTAGTTTAACTTAAATTAGCTTAGTTTAGTTATTTCTTTCATTTCTTGTAGAAAGACACCATTATGACTCCTCGAGCATAATGATATCTATTGTAGTCACTTGTATTTTTTTACTTAAAGTACTATATGGGAGGACATGCTCTTAAAGTCATTCAAGCCTTTCACACCTTGTAACCTTTGATATTAATATAATTGTTGTTATTATTGTAATTATATTTTTCTCTACATTGCCGGCATGTGTTGTTATAGGAAAACTCATTGCTATTGAAACCGCTTCCGCTATTTAAGATTCTCTGATCTTCAGGCTTGCTACTAGGCGATCTCCTAGTTAGTACCGCACGGTCCACTTTCTAGTCTCAAAAGGCTCGGCCCGTGACACAATGCAAAGATTAAAATGATATTTTAATTAATTATATTGGGTTTCAATTAATTTAGATTGAGTCGGGTTAGATTACAAGGACTGCACAGTTGTGTTCTCAAATTTTGAATTAAATTTTTTAATTAAGTTAGAATAGTCCCATACCAATATGCGGTGGCTTTGGCTCTAGCGAAATCAAAGTTACCGCGTTACGCACAACACTACTTTTGCCATCGGGTAACGAAAAGTTGGCCCCCACCACTCTGGAGTCTGGACCAAGTCCAGCGTGATTGTGCCCCATGTGGGCCCATTTTGTCGCTAACACGTCTCAAACTTATTTTTAAAAACTAATTTTATTTTTTTTCTTTTTCATTTTCCAATGCACATGTTTATTCCACACACAAATCAACGCGGTTATAGGGTAAATGTCACAATTGCCTCTTGATTATTAGTAAAATCATGGGTGGAAAATTGTCTTTACATTTTTAAAATTCACTATTGATATGTTTTTCCATTTATTTGATAACACAAATTAACGTTTAATATTAAATACAACAACAACAGTTAAATTTTTGTCCCACAACATTTATATTATGTATATTTAATAACACAATCTGGCACTGTTGTTGTTCATATATGTTTATTCACACTATTGTGGTGTGAATATAAAAAAAAATATGTATTTTTTAAAAAAGTATATATATATCAAAATGAAGAGAGTGAGTTTTACATTAATTTTTTTTTAATTATCTTGACATTGGGAGCATTCAAAATATTAATTTCTTTAAACACAGCTTGATTTAATGGATTTTTCATTTGTAAAATGACATAATTTATAAATTAAAGATCAAACATAATTTTTTTTTTTGTTACACATGTTGGGGAATGAAGTTGAATTCTAGACCTTCTATAAAGGAAGTTAGGACATATCCATTAAGCTAAAGTCTTGGGATAAACATGATTAATTAATTAATATAAATTGAAGACTATTGTTGGTTGGAGGACTAAAAATTTAATTACATTAGTTTGGAATTTATTTAATAGTTTATGCTATTTTATAATACTAAATAATAAAAATTTTAAAATTATGTACAAATAATTATAAATAGAAAAATATTAAATTAAAAAAAATTAGGGGGAATATTTAAAAAATTATAAAAATTATTTTAAAGATAAAAAATAAATATAATTATATTTTTTTTAATAATTAAAAAATTAAATAGGTGAATATATTTAAAGAGTTGATGATGATTGTTAGAGTAGGAAGAAGTTGAACAACAAAATGAGACAAATGCCATGGTGGAGCAGGTTGATTGATACAACTAAAAATAGAAAAATGAAAAATAAGTAATTGTAAAAGAATTTAAGGACTCAATTGAATAAAAATTAAAAGGGATAATTAGTGATTAGTATGAAATAGCGGGTTTAATTTATTATTAGTCTTATTTAAATCATAAATTTTAATTTAATTTCTTAAATTAATTTTTGTTTGTGTATTAATCCCGCACATACTCACGCTTGTGTAATATTAGTTGTATGTTACAAATTACATGTAATATAATTATATGTACTTGTGTAATATTTATTGTATCTAACAAATATTTTACATATAAGTTAGATATATGTAACTGCAAAAACGTAACATATGTGTTGGGTTTTCCGTTATTTTTTAAGGTACGGAATTAAAACAGAAGGTTCATTTGGGTATGAATTTTTTTTTTTAAATTAAAAATAAAATATGGACTTGAAAACACCCAAATTAAAATTGTGTCGCTCGTAAGTGCAATTTACGGTGATTATTAATTGGGTAATGAAGGGCCGACGTCCTTGACAAACAAAGTCCTAAAGTGCAAATCATGAGGATCTTTGTGGGGCCAACACCGAAAAACCAACATGATTGTTACGGTGCACCTATCCCACACTGGATTGCTCCTTCTTTAATGACCTTTCTTTTCGCAGAAGAATAATTTAATTTAATTAACCTAAACAAGTAATTAATTAATTAATTAAATTAAATGCGACGCCGTACAGTTTCTTTTTCTCCGAGATACTTGCAATTTGTTCATTGCCATTTGTTCCCTTTCACTTGAACTCATCTTCCCCATCAAGGGCACACAAATCACCAGATATTTCGATGGCTTAAAACGTGGGTTGAGTGTAATATCCTCCAGAATGGAGGGTATTATAGTCCAAATAAAAAAACCCTTATGCGGCTTCCCTTTGACTGATATGGAACTGAAAGCTCCAGCACTTCTCTAACTAAAACAAAATCTAGAAAGTAAAATAAGGCGTGTTTACACTTTCTACCCTTAATATTTTGATATGATCTCATGTTGGTCCGTACAGTTTGTAATCTCTCAAATGGATTAATTTTCCATGATTGACATAAATCCCACTTGCTACGTATAGAAGAGTCAATCTTGAAATGAAAATTAAAAAAGAAAATTACTTACTCCCCTCCCAAACAAGAAAATTACTTACTTATTAAGAGAAACCAACAATAAATGAATTACTAGAATTGCTTTAGCCAATTTAGATACCAAATCATCTCTCTTGGAGAGAGGCATAGAAACTTTCTCTTTGACTCAGGGGACTTCCACCACTTCAACTTATGCGGACACGGTAATGACTGTTTTAGACCATGTTCCAGTAAATTATTAAAATCTTCATTTGTTTTATCATCTGTTTGTTTTTCTTCTTCTAAATTACTATTGGTTTTGAGTTTCAATCGATTTATATATTTCTCTCAATCTAACTTTTGAGAGTTTTTTTTTTTTTTTTTAATTAGAATGTTTTGGATTATAAATAGAACGCTTTCGATAACCCATTTTTTTTCTTCTTTTAAACCCGTTAGAAATAATTTTGTTCCGTTGAGGTGTTATTTCGATTTAAGATTATGGTTTTGCCCCTCCCTATATTCCAAATTTGGACATGATGTTTTCTTACAAACAAATTAATTTTGCTACCAATTCGGGTTGAAATGAGACAATTTAATTAGCCTCTACAAAATTCGGTGCTTTATGTGAGTAAATAAATGTAAAAAGTATGCATTTTGATTTAATTAGTTTTTCAATTAATTAAAGTAAAAATAAGACCAAAAAAAAAAAAACGGCGAACTGGTTTCTTATTCCTCTTCACTTTTGCTTGCTTCGTTCGGTCATTCACTTCCTCTGTTCACACCCGCCTTTTCCGTCCCCCATGTGCCGCGCTCTCTCTCTCTCTACTTTCTCTCTCTATATCTACAGGTGTATGTCTATATCAGTACATCTTTCTTTATAAGCTTCACTCTCATATAAATAATGTATGATCGTGAAGAGGCCGGAGTATTTTGTTTCTCTCCGGAATACGCACGGGTTTCTCTCTAAATTGCAGCGGAGCGGATCACGGGGAAATTGGAGGATGCAGTTCCTCTCCTATCGTTAGCTGCGGTGAGATTTCGCGGATGGAGATGGAGTTATTCATTTCTCGCCTGGGTATTCTCGTCGGCGTCGCTCTCTCCATTTGTCTCGGGTTTACTCCGGCGCTCGGTTCGCACGACAGAGACCCTTTCAACTTTATTCTAGGTCGGTAGAGAATTTCTCTGTGTTTTGGAGGCAATCGAATTGTCTCTCGATCTTAATTGTGATGTAATTTGTTTTATTTACGCTTTACGAATCTGCGTGGTTATGTTAATTGCGTGTTGCTGATGTTGATTCCCGAAATGGTGAGATTTCATGATATTTATTTGGAGACATTGCAGGCTAGTAGTTTGTCCTTACGTACGTATATGCCAGTATGTGCTAGATAAAGAGATTTGATTTGTAGTTGTATTGACTTTTGGATCGTTAATTGTCGTGTTATGTCAATGAATCTTGCACTGGTGCGTTTTTGAAGATTGTTGTAGTGAAATTGCTTTTCTAGCTTCCGCTGTGTAAGATTTGGTTATGCAATTCAATTACTTGGATTGATATCTAATTTTTGTGTCGTGCAGGGGAGGAGAATTTAGGGCCTTGGAAGAATGGAATTTTGGATGTGGCCTCCGCAGAGGCACCTGGACCTGCAAATGATCAGCCGGTGAGCACCCTTGTATTGGCACAGAACCGGACAAAGAGGCCCGACATTCTCCACAAGTTTCGACGGTATCGAGGTGGATGGGACATCTCCAATAAGCATTACTGGGCTGTGAGTTCTCTTCTCCTTAATTTTACTCTTTCAGTAATTTGATTTGTTTGTTGTATGAATATGAAATCGGATCTTGATTTAGCAAGCCTTTTCTGATACTGACAGTAATCGAAAATTATGTTTATCTTGTTGATAGATTACACTTCAAGTAATCTTTAAATTGGCCTTTTTTTGTTTTGTATTGATCATAAATTTGCTCTTTATTAGTATTTGTATTTATCAGCACTTTTGACCGTTGTATATGCAGTCTGTTGGGTTTACAGGTGCTGCTGGATTCATTCTTGCTGTATTATGGTTTATTTCTTTTGGGTCGGCCCTTGTGCTACATCACTGTTGTGGATGGCGGGTAGATATCAAAGGCAAAGACTCACGCCGTTCACTAAGAATATGGCTGATTCTACTTATTTTCTTCACATGTGCTGCAGCGTAATCATCTGAACTCAACTTACAGAAATTTTCGATTGTCTTTTTTTTTTTTTGCTCTATATTTACATCTTATCTAATGGGTTAGTAGTAAACTAGTGATTTATAAGCTCGGATATCTTATGTGTATTTTCCCCCTTGGCATATGTATGTTTAGTTTATTATCTCTTCTTTCAGGGGGAAAGAGTTAGGAAAGTTGGTTTGGAATTGGAAGCGATTAATAGTGGATAGATGATTTAGGGTTTGATTTCTTGTTTGTCTGCATATTCTTAAATTAATTCCAATCATTAGCAGGTAAAACTAATTTTGAGTCATCAATGCTAACCATGGTCATCGGCATGTTTTAAAACTAGGCAGGTGCCCTTGTGACTTACTCAGCATAAATTTTTATCGATGCTTGTGGTTCACCAATTGTTATTGTATTTAAATTTGTTTCTGTTCATTAAATCGGTAAGCAGTGTGTTATCCATTGTCCTCTCGCAAAACCAAGTGTAGAAGATAAACTCATAAATAGAAAGATGTCCTTTGAAAGACGCCGAGAATGCTCATGATGTTTTCTAGTTCCACTTATCTAGGGGGTGAAGTTTATTTTTTTAGAATTTGGAATTGTTGATGACAATTAAGGTAGTGTTTGGTAGCACATAATTCAAGCCTTGGAATTGTAATGAGAAATGAGCGCATGTAATTTTTTATTTTTTTTAATTGCATCCATTTCTAATGCCAATCCCGGGGTTCCAATTCCTTGAAACCAACCAAACACTACCTAGGGAAGTAAGGATTAAGGACTTGTTTGTCCTCAACTTTCTCTGTTTAGCTACTAGCTTTGTGATAATGTACTTCCCATAAATGTTTTCTGAATAACTCTCTCCCCAAGACCATCAGTCTAACACCAATTCGGTTGACTCTTTTTCCACCAGGATTGGATGTATTCTTCTTTCTGTCGGGCAGGATGAATTTCATGGCGAAGCATTGGGTACCTTGAAATATGTTGTAAACCAATCAGACTACACTGTGCAGACACTGAGAAATGTCACTGGGTACTTAACACTTGCAAAGACGGTTAATGTCGCCCAGGTGTTCCTTCCTTCTGATGTTAAGGATGATATCGACAAGCTGAACTTAGATTTAAATACAGCAGCAGACACACTTGGGCAGAAAACAAACGAAAATTCTGCAAAAATAAGAAAAGTCTTCGATGCTGTGTATGATCTCCTAACATCTGTGGTACATTCATCTAATTGGCGTTGACTAAATTTTGATGGCTGAATATTTGTGTTTTTGCAGGAGGTCGGCATTGATCACTATTGCAGCAGTGATGCTTCTCGTTTCTCTTCTTGGTCTTAGTATGTCTTTTGCCTTGTTTCATTATCTAATGTCTGATCTTTTTGGACTTGCTTTCAAAGATTTATGATGGGATCTACTATCTTTTGATGCAGTTCTTTCTTTATTCGGTCATCAGCATGCAATTCACATGTAGGTTCTGTCAATTTTTTCTTCTTGTGCCTCAACTGCAATCGATGAAACTTATGCTTATTTTTGGTTTATGCTTTCATGTTGTCTAAATTTATTCATCCTATGTGTGCAGATTCGTCATCAGTGGATGGTTACTGGTGGCAGTTACATTCATTCTTTGTGGAGTTTTTGTAATCCTCAACAAGTAAGATACCGAACAATGTTATTCAAGTCCTAATTTTTCTTTTTTCATGACTCGCTATGGATAGAAATATTAATTAAGAGCCTGTCTGGTTTTGTTTTTAAAAAAAGTATTTTTGAAATTCTGAAATCAGTTTTCGAAAGTTTGTTGTGGTTTAGTTTCCAAAACATTGAAAAGTAAAATTTATGAGATTGATTGAAATACAATCTTGAAAAAGAGAGATAATAATGGTGTTTGTTGGGTGAATGTGTGGTACAGAAAAATTTATAGGGAAACAAAAAATAAAGATACGGATAAAAACGTTAAAATTTAAATTAATAAAATAATAAAAGTATTACAATTTTTTTTTCTGTAAAATTGTTTTTGAACTGTATTGTTAAAAGAGAGATTGTTGTATTCGTATTTTGAAAATGGAAAACAGTTCTCAAAAACCGAAACAAACAGGCCCTAATGTTTATAAAATTCTATTTATATTTTGTTCTATAGATATTTAGGTGGAAAGTTTTGTGCTTGATAAGAGAGGAAGATTGCTCTGTATTGATGGTTTTTTTTTTCGTGTTTCAGTGCAATTTCAGACACATGTATGGCAATGGGAGAATGGGTGGATAATCCGCAAGCCGAAACCGCGCTTAGCAACATCCTTCCATGCGTGGATCAGAGAACCACAAATCAAACACTCACTAAGAGCAAAGTAGTGATTGTTGACATTGTAAATATTGTCAATGGATTTATAGACAATTTTGCCAACACGAATCCGTCGCCTCAGTCCGGTCCTAATTATTTCAACCAATCGGGTCCGCCATTGCTACATCTCTGTTATCCATATGATTCTCAGCTACAAGATCGCAATTGTACCGACCAAGAGACTTCCATGGTGAATGCTTCTCTGGTATGTGCTTAAATCACATTTTTTATACCCTAAAGCTTGATTCCGAAATCATTTTTGCTACAAATTCTGTCTTTTGATTTGGAAAGTTTGATGAAAAAAAATCATAGATATTTATGGTGTGTCCATGATCTTGAGATTTCTGTTATAAGCTTGCAATGCCGTGTAGAGGTTTAGGTGGCTATTTGTTTAGTATTTCTGTTTTCAGATTTGTGTTTCTATTTTCAGAGAACTTGAAACAGCAACAGATATTTGAGTAAAAAAAAAAGTGTTTCTGTTTTGTTGCCGGATTTTTTAGAACAAATTTACAGGAACAGAACAGAAACTGTAACATGAGTACAGAAGCATGGGTTCGGTTTTTTAGTTCCATAGTTCTGTTCCTGTTCCCCAAAAACTTAGAATAAAACTGAATTACGGGAACAATTAGGTTATGTACCAGAAACTTGTTCTAAAAATATTTGAACATAAATAATTTTTTTTTCCTTTGTCTTAATTTTTTGAGAATGGAGACAGAAATTTGGGTATAGAGTACTAGAAATCTTGAACAGCAATAAATATTTGGTAACAAAAAAATTTGTTTCTGTTTTGTTGCCATCTTTTTGGAACAAATTTATGGAAAGAGAACAGATAAGATGTGTTTTAGAACCGAAGCACTAGGGTGGCTTTAGTTAGTACTTTTGTTCCAAGATTGTGTTCCTGTTCCCCAGAAACTTAGAACCAAAACCGAATTATGGGAACAGTTAGGTTGTCCTGGACACTTGTTCTTAAAATATTGGGAACAGAACATAAATTAATTGTTTTATGTTTCTTTAATTTTTTTTTCTTTGTTGTTCTTAGTTTTTCGAGAACAAAAACAGAAATTTGGATATTATAATATTCTCAAATGGCACCTGGGGCCCTGTTTGTTTAGTGCTTCCATTCCCAGAAACTTGAGACTAGAAACAGAAATATGCGAACAATTTTTTTTTTTGCTGTTCTACTCTCAGATTTTTATTACATGTTTTTTGAGGACAGAACATAATGGTTTCCATACGGCAAATAAGTAATGAGAGAGCCAGTTGTTGAACTCCTGTTTTTTTGTGAATTATTCAGGTCTGGCAGAACTATACATGCTCGGTGTCGGAGCTAGGGTTCTGCACCTCCATCGGGAGGCTGACTCCAGACATGTACAGCCAAATGGTGGCGGCAGTCAACATAAGCACTGCCCTCGAACACTACGCCCCGCTGCTCCTCAGCCTCCAGAACTGTAATTTTGTGAGGGACACCTTCAGGAACATCACATCCGATCACTGCCCCCCGCTGGAGCACTACCTCCGGGTGGTGAATGCGGGGCTGGTGCTGATATCAGTGGGGGTGATGCTCAGCCTTGCCCTGTGGATGCTGTATGCGAACCGCCCCCAAAGTGAGGAAGTGTTTGCCAAGCTATCCTTGAAGATAATGAAAGGGGGTTGTAATTGCAGCAAAGGTGGTGTAGGATCAAGAACCCAGACTCCGCGAAGCGGTGATGTCTAGGGTTTAGCATTAGATTTTTTGTACTTTTTTTTTTTTCGGGAAATGAAATGTGTGTTACGTAGTACTTGTATTTTAGTAGACAGGAATATCGGTTGATTTTTTGCCAGTCCTGATAAAGAAGCCAAAGGAGGAGCGAAGCTCCCGGTATGATTTCAATTTAAGCTTGTTAGTTTTAAGAGTGATTTTATTTTTCTTATACCATCCATTTAATTAAGGGAAAATTACCTATTAATCCTAAAAAAATAAATTATTTACCACCTATTCCCATCGATTTTTCTTTGCACCGAATAGTCTCGTCAATACGTTTTTCTTGCACCAATTAGTCCCATCAACACATTTTTTTGTATCAATTAGTCCCATTTTAAAAAATGGTGAGAATTGAGTTTACCGAAATGTCCTCTCATGAGTTTCATATCGAGAAAGAAGGTCGTCAAATTGGTGTACCACCGTCTGCAGCCGTCGCCGCTGCCGGTTGCCGGTTGCCATCGCCGCCGGTCGCCGTCGCCACCGGTCCCTGTCGCCGCCGGACGCCGGACGCTGTCGGCCGCCTGTTGCCGCCATAAATTACAGCTTTATCCCAAACTTTATGACTTTTTGTCACTTTTATATGTTCCCAAAAAAAAAAAAAAAATCTTGATTTTAGGATAAAATCGTTACTAAACGTAACGTAAAATAAGAGAACAATTGATGTTATATTCAACATTTACAGGTGTTGAATGTAACATCCATAGATGTTTAATGTAATATCATATGTATTTTGCTCTGCATACAAAAATAAGAGAATAATGGATGTTACATTCAACATTCACATGAGGGGTATTTTGGTCAAAAAAATAAAATAAAATAAAAAAATTGATGTTACATTCAACATCCACATGAGAGACATTTTGGTCAGAAAAAAAAAAATATTAAAAAAAAAAAACAAAAAAAAAAACACAGTTAATATTACATTCAATACTCATAGGTGTTAAATGTTACATTCAACATCCACATGGCATTTTGGTCAGAAAAAAATATCATTATAAAAAAAAAAACAATTGGTGTTACATTCAACATCCACATGAAGGGTATTTTGGTAAAAAAAAAATAGTATAAAAAATAAATAAATAATAATTTTGATGTTACATTCAACATCCATGTGAGAGATATTTTGGTCAGAAAAAGATCAAAAGATTTATTGGCGCAAAAAAAAGTGATGGGAATAATTGGTAATTTTTTTTGTATTTTGAGACTAAATGGTGCATGCCCCTCTTATTAATAAAAGCTCTTGAACTCAAATAATTTGAGTTTTAGTCTTGCGTTTTTCCTCCAACCCAAGCTTTAAAATACTAAAGCACACTCTTAAAGAAGCACACAAGACTGAAACACATTTTAAAAGAGAAATAAGGGATATTGTCTCAAATTTTATTTAAAACAAGCTCAACAATATGCTCAATTTTATCTTAAATGACTATGCATTCAAATTTAAATTTAGTTAGAAGGAAGAAGGGTTTTTTAGTCAAACTATAAGGATTAAATACAAGTTAGAACTAGTTTATTTTTTGTCCGAAGGATAGATTTAACAATAACAAATTTTCCTTAGAACAATACCAAAAACCTCAAATAACACACACATGTATTGCCTTATTTTTCTCAATTTAATCCATTTTAATTTTCAACTAAATTATGTAAACCAAATAAATATCACGGAAAGATTTATTGTTGTTTCAATTTCTTTGACTTGCTCCAAACTAACACTTTATCGGACAAAGGAAGATCTTTGTTCCTTTCGACACCTTTTGAAGTGTTTTAGTGTTTTTCGATGAGACTTCTACTGTGATTGCATTTTAGTGCTTTTTAACGAAGATTTTACAAATTTGAAGTTATTTTTGGAGAGTCGTGGGTGTCAGACAAATTACCTATTTAGATAACAAAATGAATTATTAAATGGGTGCTTTTTATATTGTAAGCGTATAAAACTGGTACACATCTCGAGTATGATTTAGTTGGATGACAAGTAGGTCCTCTTACTGAGGTGGAGTCGTCAGTTGAAAATTCTTCACGTAAGTTGTACTGGGTCCTGGGAGGACTGACTTGTTGTGTCCAGAGTTATGCCCCTCAGAGAGTGGTACCTGCAGAAGGCTGAGACTGGGATTTGTCCCGCTGAAGCCACTCCAACATGGTAATCAGTGCTCACTAATGCGTTAAGTAAACAAGTGAATTAATTTCATGCATGTAATAAAGTGTACCTTGGGCTTGCATAGCCCCTGATATATATAGGTGATGGAGATGATTAGTCGGGCCTAAATATAGTTAATTAGTCGAAACCTTGTGCTTACCCGATAATCTGGGGCGTTTAGGAGATAATTACTGGGCTTGAACTTTTGGGCCCATTTGGCGAAGCCCACAGGCCTTTGTTAGACCTGCGATGACAACCTGGTGGAGGAGAGTAGAGATTCGTGGAGTCTTGGAGGAGAAACGAGCTAAAATGGGGAGCTAGTCGAGGTGAATGGCTGAGCCCCAGAAGTTGACTGCTTGGGGCACGACATAGAGCTCAGGGCGGCATGTCCCTCCAGGGCACCTTACTCTGCCCTGGGTGCAAATGAGATTCCATGGAGGCAATGATTTAAAACCAGACCGGACCGGCCGGTCGAACCGGTTGAACCGTCGACCGCCCATGTTTTTGGTCCGAAAATACCCTAAAAACCATTTAACCGGTTAAATCGTTCAATCGGCCGATTCAAATCGGTTCAACCACGAACCGGTGAACCGGTCTGGTTTTCATCGAACCGACCGATTTTTCTTCATTCCCCTGTTTAAACCATCACAGACCTCCGACGATCAACCACCACAAATCATTTTTTTTATCGACGAGGGTCTTTGCTCGTGCGACCTTCGACGATCAACCACCACAGACCAGAGCCATCCAAACCATAGCCGAACTTCACTGGGCACGATCGCTAGCCGCACCAAACACCGATCAACCATTGCCGACTATCACTATTCACACCCTCGCCCAGCTGTATCATCATCGCCCACCTCCTTCATACCGTCGTTGTTAGGGTTGTAGCATCAAAGAGAGAGAGAGAGAGAGAGGTACCTGATATGGATTTGGGAAGGAGCGGCTGTACACATCTAGGGTTGGGAGGATTTGTGAAGAATTAGCTGCACACAACACAGGTATATAATTGGAAAAGCTTTTGACACTTTGTTCTTCTAAAATTTGACCCAAATCTCACTTTAGTCCTCATACTTTTAGTTTGAACACGTAGTAGCTTAAAGTTTCATAATTATCACATTGCAATCTAAGTGATCATTATCCTCATTATAATTTTGGATAGAAAATAGTGATTTATTTCACATGTGATTGTTTTTAATATTATATATATATGTATATATATATATATTAATGACGTAATTATGACGTCATCGGTTCAACCGCGGTTCGCCTGCTAGTTGAACCAGTGACCCGTGACCCGGTGACTTTTTTGGTTCGACGTCCGGTCTGATTTTAAAAACATTGCATGGAGGAGCCATGGTCGGCGTATGTTCTAGTATGGCATTTAGATTGTTGGAATGTGTCCATGTTACTACGAGAACGGACATGTGGTTGGGTCCCAAGTGCCGACTCAGCGGTGCTTGAAAATACCTTCATTAGTTGCCCCCTTATCCCTGAGCGGCGATGGAGGCGAGATGGTCAGGGATATCAAATCCTAGTTGGAACGGGCGTCCTGGAGACTTCGGAGTACGAGAAACTCCTCTAGTTGGCATTTTCTCAAGAGTCAATTTTTTCAAGAGGAGCTTGTTCGAAATAGGCCTTCATACGGTTGGAGACCGGGGTTAGGTAGCACAATAGGGTGACCCCAAATTTGTTCGATTTTCAGGACAATAATTTTTTAACCGTTAAATTTTTTGGGAGAGCGAATTTGAAATAAAATCCCATATGGTCGAGGACTGGGGTCAGGTAGCACGGCAGGGCGACCCTGAGTTTCTTCGACTTTTAGGGCGGTGCTTTTCCTGCGGTTAGTTTTTTTTTCTGAGGAGCTAATTTGAAATAGGCTCCCATACGGCCAGGGTTCGGGGTCAGGTAGCACGGCAGGGTGACTCTGAATTTCTTCGATTTTCAGGGCGACACATGTTTACCGTGAACAAGCCCTGAGTATGGACTAGTCTGCATCGTAAACAAAATAGAGTCGAGCCCCAATGGGGTGCACGCGACGATTGGCCAGGAGCTCACCAGCCGCCGTCGTGTTAGGGGTGTTGGCCTGAGCTGGGGGCAACACCCGTTGGGGCAGGCCAGCGCCCAAGATGGGGCACTGGCTAGTGCCTGTTGCGGCCCATGCCCCTTATGGTGCTGGCAGGCCTCTGCGACTGACCCATTTTTATTTTTGGGGGACAATACACCCTTTGAAAATTTAAATATATATATATATATATATTTTTTTTACATGGAGGGGGCAACAAGGAGCAAGGAGCAAGGAGGGGGGAGGCCAGCACATTTCAAACACTTAGATTTTTTTGGAATTCTTGGAGCTTTGGTTCACATTTTACCTTGCACCACTTAGAGTTTGAGCTCTATTCACTTTGTACCTCTTGGAGTTTTTGAGGGGAGAATTTGAGGTTGACTTCCATCTGTGCCCTGCCGACCAGAGGCAGCACAATATGGCAATGAGCACAGGATAAGATGACACCGACCAGAGGGGATAAGACAACGCTTACAAACAACACCCCTGGACTGCCTTTTTTAGGAAGGTACTTATGAACAACATTTTTTGAGAAGGTTTCCATCTAGACCTTGTCAGCTAGGAGTAGCGCGGTAGGGTAGTGCCCATCGCCCTTTTTTTTACTTGGAGGGGGCACTGAGGCTGAAACCCTGGACGGTGCCTTTAGGGAGGACCACAATGGCTATCCACTGCCTGCACTCTGATCCCTCCGTCGATCTTGTGGGGATGAAGTTTTCAAAGACGGAGAATGGTGTCACACATAAGGGCGCCGAGCAAAGAGATACTGAGGAGGATAGTGTTGATAAGGGAGCCCTTGAGGAGGGCGAGGTTGATGCTACCTTTCCTCACACGGACGCACCTTAGGACGAGGGCTTTGGACCGTCGCTTCTTCAGCACTTAGGATTTTGTAGACTCATTTTCACTTAGATTTTTTCTGCGCGCAAGTGAGTAAGCTTTTGAGTAGCATAGTCAGAGTACTTTAGAGTCTACTCCTTCCTCCCAATAGTTTTTCCAAGTCGCTTTCTGCTTGGTCTTGTTTTTAGAGTTGTAAAATTTTGAAAAATTCTTGAAAAAAAATATTGTCTCTACCCCAAGACCAAGGACCACTAGCCTCCTCCTCCTCCCCCCCCCCCAAGTCTAGGACACGAGCTGATTGTAAGAATATCATGTTGTGGACTTAGGATGAGGGTTTTCCAGGGTGCCTAGTCTTTTCAGTCCGCAAGGGTGCAACGCGGCTGTTGGACCCCCGTGGCCAGTCATTGGGGAGTTTTTCGTAGTCAGGCTCATTTAAGAATCTTTTTAAGTTATCTCTATTTAGTCCATACATGAGCATCTTCCTCTTTAGAACATCGAACTTATAGTCGACTGGTGAGGAGAGATACTTAGCTGCAGGCCTTTAGAACCGATCAATGTCCTGCCCTTAGTGAATAACCTTGGTCTTTCCCCGAGTACGGACTATTGATCTCCAGATAGGGTCTGGTTGTAAGACCTCAATCGTAGCATGTACGTCATTTTAGAGTAACTGGGAAAATTCGGGGTGAAATTGGGTCAATTAAAATTCAAATTAAAAATTTAGGGGTTAATTTACAAATTTAGACAACAATCTATCCAAAAATTTACATTTAACTTTGGAATTAAAACTTTTGGGAGTGAGATTGCAATTTAGAAAATGTTAAGGGTGAAATTACCATATTAAACTCTTATAAATGGTGAAGTGAACTCAAAATATGATTTTTAGAAATTAGGGGTGAGGGAAGAGTAATTTAGGCAAAGGGTTCTAGAAACATATAGAAATTCAATCTCTCAGCCGTGAGATCAACCGGTGGCAGACGATTTGGGAAGTGGAAGACGTGGCTTGAAGAGGAAGCTTTCTTGTCCACTAATTACATGTATATATATATATATATATATATATATATATATATATATATATATATATATATATATATATATATATATATGCCCGCAATGATCTGGAATCAAAGACATAAAATATAGAAAGAGAGAGGGTTCGGCCGGTGCTCCGATCGTCGCCGGAGGGGGTGTCGCCGTTCGGGCCGGTGGTGTGTGTGTTGTTGCTGTAGTGGGTATGTGGGAATTCTTCAATGTGTATATGATCGGACGGGTGTGTGTGTGTCTCACGTGGGTGTGCTATTCTGATCGCCGACGATCGTGTGTGTGTGTGGGCTGTCCGTTCGTCGGGCGTGTATGTGTTTTATCTGTCGTTTAGTCCGTCGTTCAACTAGAGTATGTATGTGCTTTCTGTTCGCTGGCAGTGCGTTCTGTTCGCCGGTAGTGCGTCGTTCATCCGTCATGGGTGCTCTGTTCTGTCCGGCTGGCAATCGCATGCCTGTGTGTATGTCGCTGCTCGTCTGGTGGCGTGGGGGTGTTGCCGGCGTATGTGGGTCGTCGATCGTCGGTAGTGTTGGTGGTGTGATGTTTTGTTCGTCGTCCAGTCTGGGTGTTTGTGTGTGCCGCTGTGTGTGTGTTCGTGATCGGTGTAGGGTGGCCGGTGGTGAGTAAGAGTTAGAGAGAGAGAGAGAGAGCGTCAACCGATTGTGGCGGGAAATGTGAGTGTGTGTTCGGTATGTGTGTGTTCCTTCGGCGGTATGGGTCATGTGTGTCCTGTTGCAGTTCGGCTGGTAATGGCGTGGGTGTGTGGGTGTGAGGTCGCCGGCGGTCGGCGACAGAAGCGGAAGAGAGAGAGAGAGCGTTGGATGAACTCAGAGAAAAAAAAAAAAAGGAGAAAAAAATAGGAAATTTACACAAACCACCCCACTGAAAATCAAAAACTCATCTCGTGGTTGCCAAACGATTCGGAACCATGTAAAATTTCAATCGGTTATTAATTTTCGTTAAATTAAATTTTATTTAGCATTACAAATCCTAAAATTGTAATAATTTCGTAACGATTAATTAATTTTAATTACGTGGTACATAAAATAGTAACGATTCGGAATATAGGGTCTACATTGCATGATTCGGATGTTTTAGATAAAATATTAATTTAGGCTCTGTCACTATTAGGCTTGCAGGCACCGGTGTCCCGATAGAGTGTGGTCAGTGAAGGTTTTGGAGAGCGGTTAACGAGGTGAGTGTACTGTCTTCTTACCAAACTATTTTTCTATGTATATATATGATGAAACATGTGTTTACTTAAACTGGATGAATTTATAAATGATATGGATCAAGCAAGATTTGGGTGAGTTGGTAAACTGGATTTTCGGAAGATTTCAATTGTTTTCGAAATGAAGCTGAAAATGATTTTTTGTTGGATTTGGTGGAATCAGACGGTGTTTTTAAAAGAGAATAGAAAACAACTATTTTTCTAAAGATGCTTGGTTTTCTAAAAATAAAGGGTGGAAAAGTAGTTTTGATAAAATCAGACGTTTCTTTAAAAGAAAGTGTGAAATATGATTTTTGGATTTAAAAGTTGGTTTTGAGGAAAAGAGATAGACGTGGTGATTTGACGATATTGAGTAGATGATATTTATTGAGTTGTGATTTGATGATGCTGTATTTGATTTGACGATACCATAGTATTTATCTGTTTCAGTAGAGTGAGGTTATCCGCTTCGGCGGAGTGATGTTATCCGCTTCGGCGGAGTGATGTTTATCTGCTTCGGCAGAGTGATGTTAGACGTTTATATTGCGCAGTGATTATCTGCTTCGGCGGAGTGATGGGTGTTCGTAGGAAGGCATATCCTACGATGGTACGGTACCGTTGCAACTCCCGATTGTGAGGTTAAAACGATCACTATGGCTAGCTAGTGTGTGTTGCAGTGGAGTGGGTGTCTGAGATGTGATGTTTTACTTATACTGGGTGATTTATTATTTATTATAGTGATTGGTATTATTTTACTAGATGGGTTGGAGTGGAACTTATATTTATTGCTTTATTTTCACTGCTTATATTATGGAGAATTTTACTAGTTACGTGCTGTTTCTATACTCACGCTTGATCCATTTAGATGTTGTAGAATGAATTATTATTATAAAATATTTTTACTAAGAAGGCAGTATACTCGCAGGTAAAATAGCTAGGAGTTGGTTGGTCCCCTACTAGCGTTAGATCGAGTTATGCGGGTCACGCAAATGAGTCATTTGAGAAAAATTTTGGAGGCGAAATACCAGAAATGAAATCTAAGTGAGGTTCAGGGGATTTGTTTGTTTGTATTTATATTCGGGGCGGTGTATCCCTATCAGATGAAATTATTATATGTGTTGTATAGAGTTACAATTTTGTTATTGACATATTGGGGTTGGCTAGTCAGTTGGGCGGAGTCATGATTACGTCACGTTGGCCCCACATGACGGGTGTCCGGGGTGGGGTGTGACAATTTTGGTATCAGAGCCTAGGTTATAGGTTCTGTAGACTTGTCAATAATTGTGTCAGTAGAGGACCATGAGATAGGAGGACGTGTCAGTCGTCTAGTCAGTAGAGGACATGAGATAGGGTGTCAATAGGTAAGTTTGGTACGTCAGTGTTAGTTCTTCCGTTGCATTAATTAGTACATTGGCATCGTGCCTAGTAGGTTGTCTGGCGGGCAAGTAGTGATGCGACAAAACGGTGATATTGTCAGTTGGTGAATTTGAGTGATGTTGTGTTGTTGGTAATGGTAATAGGGGAATCGCAATCGTGGAAGTATAAATAGTTAAAAATGTTAGATTTTATTTAAGACACAACTATTTGCATATGATGTAACGATGAGATACTTATAGATAGTACTTAGTAAGTCATTATTAAAATAGTAGACAATATAGCAGAACATATGTAAGTTGGAAAATGAAATGGCATTCAAATGAGTATAACATCGCCTTCTAAGCAATATGGAAGTCATATTATAATGATATTGAAAGAAAGTTCTATTAGTTGGAAACTAAAGATGTGAGAAACGGTGACGAGAAGGTAGTACGTTCAAGATTGACGGGGGAGGTAGAGCAAAAGCTCATGGAACTCGTAGATATAGCAAGCGTAGTTGATAATGATTTGTAGGAAATAGCCGGGAATTGTGAGTCTGGGATAAAAATAAGTGCGAAAAAAAGAAAAAAAAAAGAAAAAAAAAACTCCGTTTATATGAGGTGGAATCACATCTTAGGAGAATCCAAAGGTGTATTGTCAGGAAGATGTCACTAGTACCCCCAATTAGTTTAATAGTGGGTCCAGGAGGTCAGAAAAAGATGTTAAAGAAAGGATATCAAAAATTCGGTACGTAGGAGCTAGGCATCAGACAAAACAAGTTCAGGCAGTGGATAATGTAGTGCTAGGGATTTTCCCTAAATAAGTTCCGAGAGCTGTCGGGGTGCTGGTAATTTTGATTAATAAATGAGGTTGTTGAAAAATAAGTTCTATAAGATTAAGGAGGTGAACGTCTGGCTCACTAAATTGGTTAGATATAATTATGTTGTGAAAGTTATAATCTTGGGATTTTAAAAGTGGTCACCATGATGTAGGAGGAAATTTAGTGAATTGATTTAAGTCGACGATTGATTACACTTAGTTGAGTTTAAATGATCTCCGTGGTAAGTAATTAACAATTGGTTGAAAATTGGGAATTTGGGTGAGTTAGTTTTCAGTTTAAGAAGTCTCTACAGGAGAAGCCTTGTGACGGCCCTGGGAAATCGGGTCGTTACAATCAATTGGACTATCGATTTATGATTAGCGTAGACTTGGTGTTTTCTCCATGAAAATCCGGTGTTGGTGACTCATCGGTTGGAATTGATGGTTTGTTTAATCAACCACGAAAGACTAGAGTGTTTCTTTAATTAGCTTTTGTTGGGGATACTACTAGTTGGAGGTCAAAGAAGATGAGGTGGTGAAAACGACAATCGGGTAAAGAGCAAGGAAGAGTAAGGAGAGTATCTTTAGATTGTGTTGCTGATGCTGCGAGAAAAACAATCGTATGCTAAGTAGTAGGTGATTATTATCGCTTGAGGAAAAGGTTTTTTGATTATAGTCACCCCATTGATCTGATTGACCCGCGAGAAGCTAAAATTCGAGAAGACTGATAACTGTGAGCGTCATTACCGATTCATGAATTTGAGTTAGTAGTAAGTGTGGTTTCTATAAAATTTAAGAAACCCTACCTATATGGCGAGATTTGTGGAATATGCACCGACCCCCAGAGTTGGGAATAGTTACTTAATGCCCCATCTATTATTTAGGTGACCGACAAATCAATCTTCTCAGGAGACGGTAGTGAGGTGGACCTAAAGAAAGTTGAAGCTGTTGTTCAGTAGGGAAAGACCGAAAAATGTGACTGAAATTCGAAATTTTTTAGGGTTGGTGGGTTACTAGCGACGGTTTGTGCAACGATTTTTCTATCATAGTAGCCCCGTTGACTCATTTGACCCGCAAGAAATCCAAATTTGAGTGGACCGACAAATGTGAACAAAGTTCTAGGAGCTGAAACAAAAATTGATATCGGTGTCAATATTGTCCCTCCCGTCAGAAGGAAGTGATTTTGTAATTTATAGCGACACGTCACACTAAGGGCTGAGATGTGTTCTGATGCAGTATGGTCACGTAATTGCATATGCATCTCGGCAATTGAAGAATCCTGACCTTGAAGTACTTGTTTTCTCAGAAAGAAATTAATTTTGAGATAGAGGCGGTGGATAGAGTTGATTAAAGATCACGATTGCACTATCCACCATCATCCGGGAAAGGCTAATGTTGTAGCGGATGCGTTAAGTCGGAATTCGGCGGGTTTGATCTCGCACATTAGAGTCATTCATACTAATATATATATGTGGAGTTGAGATCATTAGGAGTGCAGTTAGCGGTTGGTCAGACGACAACCTTATTGGCGACTTTGACTTTGAGGCCGACGTCGATTGATCGTATTATTGAAGCATAGAAGTTAGACATTCAAATAGAGAGAATTTGGGATAAAGTGAAAATGGTCACAAAGCGGATTATCGCGTCAATGAGAGTGACGAAACTTTGATGTTTGGAAATAGGCTGTGCGTGCCCAACGACGCCAGTTTGAAGAAGGATATATTGGAAGAAGCGTATAGCTCAATATACGCGATGCATCCAGGCGGTACCAAAATGTATCGAGATTTGCGTGAACAGTATTGGTGAATTGAAATGAAGTAAGAAATCGCAGAGTTTGTTGTCAGACGTCTTATTTGTCAGCAAATGAAGATTTAATATCAACGTCCAAGTGGGTTGTTGCAACCCCTACTTATTCCAGAGTGGAAATGGGAGCATATCACGATGGATTTTATTTCGGGATTACCCGTGCTCAAAAGGGGACATAATTCCATTTAAGTAATTGTAGACAGACTTACTAAGTCTACTTGTTTTCAAGTCATAAGACGACGTATTCTTTTGATAAGTATGCTCAATTGTATATTGACGAGATTGTTAGGTCGCATGGTGCACCAGTTTCCATAGTATCAGATAGAGATCTGAGATTTATTTCGAATGTTCTGGTCAATTTTCCAAACTGCTTGGGGGTATTAAGTTGAAATTCGGTACTGCTTTTCATCCGTAGACTAATGGCCAATCGGAGCCTGCGATGCAGACGTTGGAAAATATATTGAGGGGATGTGTTTTTAAAATTTTCTGGTAACTGGGATGATCATTTGACGAGCATGCTTACGTGGTTTATGGGTTATATTAATTAAATGCACATATTAGAGGGGTTGGAGTTCTACTGAACGTTAGCTCACAACCCCACAATGTTTGGTTGCAGGGACGGCTGGGAGCAAACAAGAGAAGAATTTTATTTGTAATTTCTATTTTGTAAATATTGTAATTATTATTTATTATTGTAATCGGAAGAATTTATAATCTTGATTGTCGCAATTGTTGTAATATATTGAATAGTCGATTTTCATAAAATTATGATAGGATAATCCGAGTTAATAAAATATTGAAAATTGGGATTTAAATTATAAACTCGAGACTTTGAATTTGGTTGTCGTTGTATATTCAATCCGTGGATTAACTTTTAAATAAAGTATTGGATTAATTGATGATATATTTAAATGGTGATTATTAGATTTATTAATTTCCGTTGTAAAATTGGCAACAAGAACTATCGCCATTATTGTAAAACTTAATGCATTTTGTAGATTGAGAATTCGAGTGAGTTGATTTTAGGATAGGAATTCTCTATAGGAGAAACCGTTCTCGGCCCTGGGAAACCGAGTCGTGACATAGTTCCTGAGATAGCCTCTTCGGATGAGAGCTTCAATCTCCTGCCGGAGCTGGAAGTAGTTCTCTGTGGAGTAGTCTCGGTCTTGGTAGAACTTACAGTACTTGGTCATCAACCTCCCAACCGGCTTTCCTCTCAGGGGCAGTGGAAGAGGAATGAAGTTTTGCCCTGAGTTTTCTGTGAAGATGGTGGCCACCAAGGTCGTGAGCGGAGTGAACTCTAGTTGGTGACGCCCTGGAGAAGGAAATGTCCTCTTGTCTCCGGGCAGGGGTCTGAACCTCACTTCAGTTTGTAATCTTCTTGAGCCTTGGGCTTGATTCGAACCTCCCTTCCTTAGTTCTCTCTCTTTCCTGGCTGCAGCATGGAGGTCAGCTCCATGGAATTTAGCCCCACGGTTTAGAGTTTGATCGAGAGTGGGAGCAAGGTTGGAGTAGAGGTCGTAGGACAACCTCTGATGCCCGAGCCCATCAACAATGGCACTCA
The DNA here is from genome assembly GCA_016647705.1 of Eucommia ulmoides. Classification (NCBI taxonomy): domain Eukaryota; kingdom Viridiplantae; phylum Streptophyta; class Magnoliopsida; order Garryales; family Eucommiaceae; genus Eucommia; species Eucommia ulmoides. Next base: position 9,425,543 of record CM028333.1, on the reverse strand, counting down.
GTGCTACACTCTCAGGGAGGTCGTCGCATACATTTGCTTCTCAGTTGAAGTGCTCAACGTAGTCTCCCAAAGATTCAGTGGGCTCCCGTCGAAGAGTGAGGATATGAGTCATATTTGATAGGTGTAAATTACCTATATATTTCCAAATTGAATTTGTTAGTTTTCGAGTATGTTTAGTACGTTTTTAATATGTTTTTATTCTTTTTGTATTAAAAAAGGTGTATGGGTGAAAAGGTATGAAATCAGAGCGTAAACGATCAATTCGGACCAAAAACGATCGGAGAATGGTAGAAAAACAAGGAGGCAATATTCTGAAAGAAGCCCACCGCCGCGGCGTCCAGACCACTGCTGAAAATCAAGAGAAGGGCTATTGATGCTGTAAACTCACCGCCTAGGCGGTAAAACTGCAGAATGTCCCTGAAATCCACCGCCTTCTCTACCACCGCAGTGAACATTAAACCGACATACCCACCACCTAGGCGGTCAGCTCTGCACAGTTTAGATATTTTATTTTAGATATTTTGCCTATTTAAACCCCTCTTCTCCCCTCTCTTTTAATCTCTCCGGCCGTTACAGCCCTTAGGGTTTAGTATAGAATATAGAGAGAGTATGAGGAGTGCTCAAATAAATTCGAAGGAGAAGATTACCACACGAAGAAGGAGAATCGATCGGTGGACGATTTTAGCGGCTAATCTTCGGATATTGGCTAAGTTCATTCGTTTTTCCTTTTATTTCTTATCTTCTATGTTTGTTTGAGTATGTTTAGCTTTGTTTCAATTGTATAAACGGCTATAGCCATAGGCTAAATGTGGATTGTAATAGGGATTAACGTATTATTTATGAAAATGTAGTTTTGGTTGAATTTGTATTTCGTTTATGGTTGTTCCTTATAATTTCAATTGTGTTTCCGTGTTTCTATGATTATATGCTAATTTAGATATATTGAGAATACAGGGTTTGACGCTCGGGAGAGGTAACCCCGGAATCGAATTAAGGTAAACGCAATACGACAATCTAACGACCCAGGAGGGTGTTAGAAAGTGTGCAATCGATAACGTTGGGGCGAGACTTACGTGACCTAAAGTCGTTAAGACGTTGAAGGGGACATTGGCGTTGACACGAAGTCACGTATTCCCCCGTCTTACACTCGGGAGAGGTGGCGAGGGAGTTTACTAACTGAGATTTTTGGATACGCCGAACGCTGTTAATATTAACTAAAATGAAATCAAACGCATTTAAGTAAATAAAGTTAATCCCTAGGCAATCTACTTTCCTAAACAATCTCAATATAGTATTTATAGTATAGTTAACTTAATTAGTATTTTAGTTTAGTATTAGTATAAATTATATTCCATTTTTATCGCCTAGATAAAATTAGGTTATGACAATCATGGTACTCGATAGTAATCTCAACCAATTCCTATGGATACTGTTGATCCTAAGATTTTGATGAACAATTAAGTATTGATGTTTTAGTAGAACTAATATTTTAATTGAGTGTTTCAGTGATTTAAAGTTCCAGTGATGAAGATGATAAATTAAATGGATACTAAATGATGAAGTTGAAGATATTGAAGATTTAAGACATTAAAGAAATTAGGAAAAATAAATCAGGTAAATTTCAACTCTTAATATCCCAATTAGGAGCACACACATTGCACGAAAAGTTTTTTTATTATTTATATGTGTTTTGATTAAGTGAAATTATTTGTTCCAATATGTGATTTGAAAAGAAATATTTATAAATAGTTAAAATGGAATTTAAGAAAGTTAGTGGAGCTTATTGAGAAAAGAAATTAGTTAAAGGGGCAAAATCGTAAAAAAAAAATGTGTTAAAAACGAGATCAGAGAATAGATGCAGAAGGTAGCAGTCGACTGAGGAGTCGACCGAAGAAAGTGGCTGAACTCTCTGAATCGAAGAGTCGACTGACAAGTCGACTGGTGAAAGATAAATAAACTCTCTGAATCAAAGAGTCGACCAAGCAGTCTATCGATGAACTGCATAGGCTACTCCTTGAATCGTCCAATCGACTGGGCAGTCAACTGAGTGTCTGTTTTAGGATATTGTTTTATTCGAAATCATATAAAAAAGTAACCATTTTTTGTTAGGATTTGAGAGAGATTTAAGGGTTTTGGTGATATTTAAGATATAATTCATCTATTATTTAATTCCTATAGATTTGGTACTTGGAATTAAAGTGTTTTTCAAATTGGTTCTTTTAATACTTCCTATCGTTTGGAATTAAGTTTGAAAATTCTTTTGTGGGACTAAATTGAATATTTTGAAAGCTATTGTTAAGTGAAATATACCTTAAAAGAAAGGCATTAATATATGAGGTCTTTAAGTGATTTTAGGAGACATATCTTGTAAAAACTAACTGTCATAGGGCTTGTTTCATATACCTATAAAAAGACCTGCGGATTTCATAATGAAATAACACCATATCAAGAACTATTCAGTTAATAAGTTTTTATAAAAATCATCATTCTAATATTTATTTTGAGGGATCATATTGTGATATCAATTATTGAGGTGTTCTTGAGTTAAAGCGTTGATTGTGTAAGCGTCACAGATTGAGATGTCCAACGTTTCAATCTATTATTCTTCGGTGTTATCCGGGTGAGATCTTTCCAATTATATTCTTTTATTGCATTATTTGTTTATTGTTTTGAAATTGATCTTAGAAATTGTTTATGATTTTTGAAGAAAATATTTTTACAAACAATTTCTTAAATCTGATTACGTGCTCCAATTTGCTACCCTAATCTTGATAAAATCAAATTTTTGTATCTCACATATTTCTATCACTAGTTGGGATATTAATCGAGTTATTATTTATCTAGGGTGGTACAAGTTCCGAGTGAGATTTACTTCTTATCCATTTTTGTATTGGTGAGTTGTGATGGGTTAAATATCATTGGGGATATTTAATCAAGGGTAGTCGAGTTTCATTATCTTCCTATAAAGAGATTGAGGTATTAATTTTTCCTGAATAGAATTAGTGTGAGTGATTTGTAAAAGTTCCATCCTTACTTGGGAAAAGGATACTTGGAGTGTTTTGAGAGGTTTTGATTCTTAAGCCTAAGGTATAAAAAGAGTTAGGTTAATCTTTAACCTGTAAAAAGATAAGTTATTCTTGAGCCTGTAAAAAGTAGAGGTTATTCTTGAGCCTTGGAAAAGAGTATTTTAAAGGTTGATTCTGAGCCTGAAAAAGAATCGGTGTGCGGGTTTGGTCTTTACCTTTAAAGGGATCTTGGTTTTAGTGGGTACGACCTGCGTGGAGCTTGGGGGACTGGATTAGCCAAGAGTAGCTTGGTGAACCAGTATAAATCTTTTGTGTGTTACATTATTACTTTGCTATTTTTGTTGTTTAAGTGTGCACTTAGATTTATTATAATTCCGTTGTGGTATAAAGATAATAATTAATTTAGGCATAAAATTAATTAATTGATTTATTCAAGTTTTATTCTGATATATTTTTAATTACCCAATTCACCCTCCTCTTGGGTATTCTACTAGGCCAACATATACGATACCTGACCGAAAGGTCCATTATATTAAAACTTGATCCATACGCTTGCGGTGAAAGCGAGAACGCTTAAATTGCGGCCACCAAGTTTTTGGCGCTGTTGCCGGGGATTGGTTTGTCGAATTCAGTCTTCGGCGATCACCATCAAGTTTTTGGTAACGATTATTGGGGATTGTGTTTTAGATTATTATTGATATTGTGAGTAAATAACTTGATTTTAATTTAGACAATTTTTAGTGTATATAATTTTTCTTTATAGTTGTGTTTTTTGTATTTCTTATGCAGGGTACTTAGCGATGTTAGATCAACAGGTATTGATGCATCTCTTTCAACGGGATTCCGAATGGTTTATAGTGTGTGGCCACGCACATAAGCCGGTGAGACGTGTCGTTGAAAAATTGAGCCGAATAAAGCAATATCCCGCCAAGCTTGAGGGCATTCTGAATGCGTCGGGCTGACGACCATAAACCAAGCACTTCTTGGGAGGCAACCCAAGTCCTAAAATAAGTTAAATCCATCTCCGTCGACTTGAAACAGAGGTGAGATCTCCCAGGTACGTGTTCTAAACCCCCGTCTTCAATATCATGCTTTATACTGTCATTGGGATCGCTGACGGGTCATTTTGGGCAATGCCTGTGTTAAGTTGGTGGTGATGTGTAGTATATTTTTAGTATGTGTTTATGTTATTAGCTAAGTTTCACTGTTTTTAGCGTGTGCATGCTTTTTTAGGATTAGTTGTTTAGTTTAGTTGTTGTTTTGTGCTAAGTTTTGATGTCATCTGGGCCTTTACCCAATGATGAGTCTGTCCCCTGATTGTTTATTGAGGTCGAGCGAAAAGATTATTCATGTGTGTTATGTGTACTTAACGTATCGTCTTAGTAAAAGTTATTGTAGATTCTAAATGCACGAGCACGTAAACTCAATATAGCACTATCTAATTGATTTGAAACCGATTATCCTTTACTCAATTTCATAACAATAGGGATTTTAGAACTTTATTTGGGGGAAATTCGAGGCGAAATCCTAGGAGAGGTTGTTTAGGAGATATGATTTAGGCATTTATTTGATCACTTGAGCCTTTTGAAGCCTACCATGCAATATCATTATCCCTCGTTACCCTGTCAAAGACAAAATGCCAATTCAATTTCTTAACATTTATCAAATACCCTAGCTGATTGAATTTTTTTCAAACCTTTATCGCTTAATCAAAGGTACAATGTGAGTGAATCAAGTTAGCATTTCACTACTTGATGTGAGCGGTTGGGTTTAGGGCGAACTTCTAAATTGGTTCGGTATTCGAGTACTCGCTTGTCGTATGTTGTTCATATTTTTTGCACACTCCTAAAATTGTAGAAATTCAAATGAGTTTGGAGGTGTGTTACTTAATCCTTTTTGCACACTCCTAAAATTTAAATATTCGAACGAGTTTGGGGGTGTGTTATGTTAAAAAACAAAATTACGTTTATTTTTGACATGACAAGTGAGTACGACATTCTTAAACGTATGTTTGGGGTTGTTTCAAGTATATCTATGGGATTTCGAGAGTGAGAAAGAGTCAAGCATGTGCCTCGGGTATCATCACGTTAACGACGATTAACCTGTTTTGCATTTCCGATATAACCATGGCCATTATTCCAAAACCGAACCAAGCCTTAATGATCTTCATGAACCTCCGAGCCTACATTAGTGGAGAATAGATTCCGGGTCAAGCGTATGGATTCTCTATACCTTGAAGGTTTTAGTCATGAACTATATTAAGGGATAATTTCACTTAATCAAATGATAGTAGTATATTTCAGTTTAATCACACACACTTAAAACAGGATCTAGAATGACGCTTACTATTTTTTAACATTGAAATTCTAGAACACCACATGATGTGATTTATACTTGAACTTGATAGGATTGGGGGCCGATGAGAGAAAATCTTTCAGCCAGTAGATGATAATCAAAACTTACACATTTTTGTTTTTAGTTTTCAATTTCGTAATTAGTTTTTATATTTTCTTGTATTGTGTGAGTGTTTTGCTCAAGGACTAGCAAAATTTTGAGTTTGAGGGTATTTGATAGGTGTAAATTATCTATATATTTCCAAACCGAATTTGTTAGTTTTTGAGTACGTTTAGTACGTTTTTAATATGTTTTTATTCTTTTTGTATTAAAACAGGTGTATGAGTGAAAATGTATGAAATTGGAGGGCAAACAATCAATTCGGACCAAAAACGGTCGGAGAACGGTGGAAAAACAAGTAAGGAGGCAATATTCTGAAAGAAGCCCACCACTGCGACATCCAGACCACCGCCGAAAATACAGAGAAGGGCTATTGATGCTGTAAACTCACTATCTAGGAGGTGGGATTTATTGCCTAGGCGGTGAAACTGTAGAATGTCCCTGAAATCTACCGCCTTTTCCACCGCCGCATCGAATATTAAACCGACATACCCACTGCCTAGGCGGTCAGCTCTGCACAGTTTAAATATTTTATTTTAGATATTTTGCCTATTTAAACCCCTATCCTCCCCTCCTCTTTACTCTCTCTGGCCATTACAGCCTTTAGGGCTTAGTATAGAATATAGTGAGAGTATGAGGAGTGCTCAAACAAATCCGAAGGGGAAGATTACCACGCGGAGAAAGAGAATTGATCGGTGGACGGTTTTAGCAGCTAATCTTCGGATATCGGCTAAGTTCATCCGTTTTTCCTTTTATTTCTTATCTTCTATGTTTGTTTGAGCATGTTTAACTTTGTTTCAATTGTATAAACGACTATGGCTATAGGCTAAACGTGGATTGTAATAGGGATTAACGTATTATTTATGAACATATTGTTTTGGTTGAATTTGTGTTTCGTTTATGGTTGTTCCTTATAATTTCGATTGTGTTTCCGTATTTCTATTATTATATGCTAATTTAAATATATTGAGAATACGAGATTTGACGCTCAGGAGAGGTAACCCCGGATTTGGATTAGGGTAAACACAACACGACAATCTAACGACCTGGGAAGGCATTAGAAAGTGTGCAATTGATGACGTTGGGGCGAGACTCATGTGACCTAGAGTCATTAAGACGTTGAGGGGGACTTCGGCGTTGACACGAAATCATGTATTCCCCAGTCTTACACTTGGGAGAGGTGGCGAGGGAGTTTACGAACCGAAATTATTGGATACGCCGAATGCCGTTAATGTTAACTAAAATGAAACCGAACGCAATTAAGTAAATAAAGTTAATCACTAGGCAATCTACTCCCCTAAATAATCTCAATATAGTATTTATAGTATAGTTAACTTAATTAGTATTTTAGTTTAGTATTAGTAGTAATTATATTCTATTTTTATCGCCTAGATAAAATTAGGTTATGACAATCACGGTACTCGATAGTAATCTCAACCATTATACTAAAACTTGATCCGCATGCTTGCGGTGAAAGTGGCAACGCTTAAATTGCGGCCACCAATAGTCTTCGACCTCTACCGGGAGCAGTTGAAACCAGCCAAGAACAATTGCTCGAGCTCTCTGAAGGTGGAGATGGATGCTGGCCTCAAACTATAGAACCAGGACCTCGCTGGACCTATGAGAGTGATGGGAAAGGCTCTGCATCACAGAACTACAGAGGCCACTTGCATGTCCATATGAGACTTGAACATAGACAAGTGGTCAATGGGATCTGACGTCCTATCATACAGATTCATCTGGGGGTAAGTGAAGTGTCTTGGTGCTATTTTTTCCAGAACTTCTTCACAAAGGGAGGGCTCATCTCTATGAACTACCAGGTCCTACCCGACCTCCTTGCACCTCTAGGAGACTGGCTTCCATGTTGTCCAAGCGACGCTCCACAGTCTTTCCTGCTGGGGGCTCTACCCATACATAATTGCCCGTAGCTCGGGCCGCAGTGTGATAAGAATGAGGTGTTTAGGAACCAATATTACGTTCACGTCGGCCTCTGTGAGTAGACCTAGTTGACCGATGAAGAGCTCGATCATTAGAAGACACTGACACGCCCATTGGCACAAATTCACGTGGCGGAGGGGGTGGAGATCTCAGCATTGTCGGGGCAGCCCTCTCCTGTCCCACAAGCTTAAGGTCGTGAGGCAGAGGGTGGCCCTCTAGCACATATCTATTCGAATTGGTCATGAGAATATCGCGGTCTTGAGATAGCTTCTTGGGTACTGCGGTCTAGAGAACTGGTCCCCCCAGAACAGGGGACAACGGCAAGCGCGCAAGGATAAACGACTTAAACATGGTCATTTGGCATTCAAGGAGATCAACCCGAGATGCATCCACAGCCCCCAAGGTTTGTCCCGCAGCCCCAGGTGGCAGAGTGGACAGTTCTGCCTAGTCCTCGAGGGGCCATTTATCCTCGTTGGTGGGAGCTGGGGGGTGTACCCTTGGAGTTCTCAACATGTCTAATCTTTCTTATATTCTAGGTTTGTCCATCCGACCAGACCTTACAATCATCCAGGCTTAGCTGAGCAGAGAGTAATGATCAAGGGAATATTTTTTGCACTGTTCCTATAGACGACGCCAAACTGTTGGTGTATAAAATTGGTATACACCTCGAGTATGGTTCAATCAGATAACAGGTGGGTCCTCTTATTGAGATGAATTTGTCAGTTAAAAATTCTTCGCGTGAGTTGTGTTGGGTCTTGGGAGGATTGACTTGTTGTGCTCAAAGTCCTACTCCTCAGAGAGTGGTACCTGCACAAGACTCAGATCGGGATTTGTCTTGGTGAAGTCCCTCCGGCGTGATAATCAGTGCTCAAAGAGAAAAGATATAGTAATGTGTTAAGTAAGCAAGTAAACTTAATGCATGCACATAATAAAGTGTACCTCAGACTCACATAGCTCTCGATATATATATATATATATATATAGGTGTTGGAGATGATTAGTCGGACCTAAACACGGTTAATTAGTCGAAACCCTATGTTTAGCCGAAATCCGGGGCGTTTAGAAGATAATCACTAGGCTTGGGCTTTTGAGCCTATTTGTCAAAGACCACGAGCCTTTTTAGGCCTGCGGTGGTAACTTGGTGGAGGAGAGCAGAGATCCATGGAGTCCTGGAGGAGCAACGAGCTGGAATAGAGAGTAGGTTGAGGTGAACGGTTGAGCCCCAGAAGTTGACCGCCTGGGGCACCGTGCAGAGCTCAAGGCGACACGTCCATATAGGGCACCTTGCTCCGTCCTGGGTGCAAATGAGATTCCAGGGAAGAGCCGTGATCAACGTATGTTCCAACGTGGTGTTTGGATTGTTGGAATATGTCCATGATACTAGGAGGACGGACCAGTGGTAAGTTATTTACACAATAAATATTTAAAAATAAATAAATAAATCTAACAACATCCAATTTTGAATTTATTTACGAAGGCCGAGTATCCCGGTGTTGTGAACACTGGGACTAAGTGATCGCTTAAATTTAATTCCCAATTTAAGCGTAAAATATTTCGTAGTATAATGCTTAAGTATGAGTGTCGAACCACATGGATTGGATTGTAACTATTAATTTTATATTTTATTTTTCTTGAGTGAAATAAAGGATTCTGGTTTGATTTTGAAATTTAATAATGAAATAACAGAAAATTAATCAATTGAGATAATATATATATATATAAGGTTCGGGTTAGGGACATGCATAAATTCATTAATTTATCTTGAACATTTTATTCTTATTTCTTTCATTCGGTGTGTAATAAAGTAATATTAACTACAAGCCGATATTACCGCGAAAGATAAATTAATCACTTAATTGGGATAAATTATCTTCACGATTCAATTCCTACATTAACTAATCTAAGGTGAATTAATCGTTCAGTATAATTTATCCAATTAAATCTTATCGATACCACTAAAACTGATTGTAAAACTGTTAGATCTAAACCACATGTATTAGATCTAACATTTGAGATATGAATAAATTTAGATCTAAATCTCTATAACAACATTTAGAACATAAACTATTTAAGAAAAATGTTAAAGACTGCAATCCTCGTTTTACAACCTTACACATATAAAAATAAAATATAATTGGAATAAGGATAAAATTACATAGATAAATTTCAGAAGAAATACAATCCTAATCCGATTGACGAACTTAGCCGATCATGATGTGTTCTTCCCTACGATATTCAACCACAAGCTCCATGAAGAATTGAAATTGTCCAGCCGCAAGAGAAAATAAAAGAAAAAAATATGAAGAAGGAAAAATGAAACAGAAAAAAAAAAAAAACAAACAGTGGCCGCCCGAAACTGAAAATAAGGAATAAAAAAACTAAAACTAAAAAAATATATATCAAACAAAAGTCCCCTAAATCCCTTTAATTAATAGCAATAGAAAAGGAAGGTTGCACAGTTGTCATTGCCTCAAGCCACTTTCCCTCTTTTACCTTCATGCCTAATCAATAGAATTAAATGGGTTATTATTGCCATCCCTTAAATTTATTTTTTTGCCGAATTCAACCATTTTTAATTTCCATACATAACCAATTAAAATGCCCATGAAATGGCCAATTAAAATGGTTATAATTAGCTATTTTATAACTCCCAGACGTTACAGATCCAAGGAAGGGGCCAGGTCTGCTGACTAGTGACGCACACTTCGTGCAGAGACAGACGAGTCACGGGTATGGATCACGGGTTGTTCGCGGGTCGAACCCATTTCTCCTGTAGTTTTGCTCTTTTTTCAATATTTATTTATTTCGACTTTATTTATGCAAAAACAATAAATTGTATTATTATTAATTAAAAATTGATAAAAGGATTATCAACAGTATAGATTAAGAGAGTGAATTTGGTATAAAATAGTGCGATCACTAAGATCCCGGTGTTCGCAACACTGGGATCAATTTTTTTTTTTTTAATTGAATGGTCCCGGTGTTGTGTAAACCGGGACCAAGATCCATTTTTTTTTAATTGAATGGTTCCGGTGTTGTGAACATCGGGACCATTCAAATCCCAACGGCACATCGCCGTTTCTTCAAAACATCGATGTGCCGTTTGTTGGTCAAACGGTACATTGTACCGTTTATCCGAGCAGCTTGGTCACTAATCCAAGTAGCTTGGTCAGTGACCAAGCTGCTTTTGCAGCAACTACTTTTGGTCCCGGTGTTGATAACACCGGGACCAAATCTATATAAATTCTCCCTTTCCCCCGTATGAACTTACATTTGCCTCCATCCTCCTTCATACTTCTTGTTGCTAGTGTCTATTTATAAAAAAATTCACATTTTTTCAACGTCTTCCTCCTATTACCAAAGGTAAGTTTAATTTATTTGTTAGTTTGATTACTATATTTTTTACTTGTTTAATTATTTAGTTAATTTGTTAGTTAATTTATTTACATAATTTATTAATTAGTTGGTTAATTTAATTTGTTAGTTTTGTTGTTTAAATTCTTAGTTAATTTGTTAGTTTAATTTGTTAATTTAGTTGTTTAATTAAAAACTATGCACTTTGGCTCTTCAAAGTTTGAGTAAATTATACATGTGTGAGAAATCATAAATTGAAATATAAATTATAATATATTTATTTTTTAAAAAATTATTATTTAGTTAATTAGTGTAAAATTTTAATTTAGTTGTTTAATTAAAAAATGTGCACTTTGGCCCCTTAAAGTTTAATTAATTACATATTTGAGAAAATATAAAAATAAAAGTAAGTTTAATTTTTTTTTTGTTTAATTTATTTGTTAGTTTGATTACTATATTTTTTACTTATTTAATTATTTAGTTAATCTGTTTGTTAGTTAGTTAGTTTACTTATTTAATTTGTTAATTAGTTGATTAATTTAATTTATTAGTTTAGTTGTTTAATTGAAAATTATGTACTTTGGCCCCTCAAAGTTTGAGTAAATTATACATGTGTGAGAAAATATAAATTGATGAAGATGCTAACATTTTTCCACTTCATGAGGGAAGATACCCAAGGATGGCTTGTATGCTAGAAACCACTGCTGATTCGATCTTAAAGATTTTTTATTTCTTGATACCTTAGGCCCCGTTTGGTAACTATTTCCATCCCATTCCATTCCCAGATTTTTGGGAATTCTGTTTGGGAATAGCGTTTGGTAATTTTTGTTTCCGTTTCCATTTCATTCCCATTTGAGAATTGTGCCCACTTTTTTCTTAAGAAATGAGAAATAAAAAAAAGTTGTTTCTCATTATTCCCATTCCATTCCCAAAACCCATGATCACTATTCACCTACCGGCCGACCACCGTCCGCCGCCGCCGATCGTCGCCGGCCACCGTCCGCCGCCGCCGACTGCCGCCGGCCACCGTCCGCCGCCGCCGCCGGTCATCTCCGGCGACCGTCGCCGGTCACCGTCCGGCCGGAATTTTTCCGGCCACTTCCGGCAGTCGCAGGCGACGACGCCACCGCCGTCCGGTCATCGCCGGCGGGGGCACCGCCGTCTTCGACACCGGAGAACCGTCGCCGGCCGTTGCCGGCCGGCCGGCGACGGCGCCACCGCCGGCCTGCCAAAACTGAAAAGAGAAAAAAAAAAAAAAAAAAAAAGATTTTAGGATAAAATCGTTACCAAACACAATTCCCTTCCCAAAACAAAAAAAAAATTATCGTTACCAAACGCAATTCTACTCCCAAAAAGAAAACAAAATTCCCATCCCATCCCATCCCATTCTCATCCCACTGCTGGAATTGAAACAGAAACGGTTACCAAACGCCACCTTAATAACTGATCCTCATACAAGTGCTAAAAAATGACTCCCAAAAAAGGTGCAAGAAGCTATTAAAAGTTTTAGAGAACAAAGAAGTGTTAAGACGGTTATTGTTAAATGTTTCACTGCTGTACCTGAAATCGCTTCTCTTTCAGAGAACTTCTTCTCTAGTGTAACAGGTTTTGAAGGAGTTTTTACGAAAGGAACATGTTTTGGAATAGCAGAGGAGGAAGGAGTCGTAAGTATCTCCTTGGCTTTCATCATTTGATCAACGAATTGATTTGGAAAGCGAATAAGAATAGCATTTTGCAAATAATTGACAATCTGATTCTTTTGAGCATTTGAATACTCAGTCTTCAAGGCATTAGAGGCCTCAGTGTTTATTGAAAAAACGTTCTTTTTATCAGCACTGGAAGTCTCAGCTTCCTTTCTCTCACATTCTTTAGCACTGTTGATTTCATATTTGTAAATCAGCTCTTCCACAGTACTTAAGAAATAATGTCCCTGAGAACAGTACTTCTTAATTGCTTCAACAACACTTTTAGGAATTAATATTGAATCCTTATCAACTTCCATGTCTTTCCCTGGATAAAATATCAGCCAGTATATTATTTTTGCCGACTCGATGTATAATATCAAAATTATAATGCTGAAAGAATGTTTGCCAACCATTCATCTTATTATATTATGGACTTGAGGGTAGCTTATTAAAGATAAATCCTTTAACTTGAGTATTATCAGTAATAAGTGTAAACTTTTTAGGAATAAGGAAATATTTAAAATTTTCAATTCCTTTTTTAATATCAAGTAATTCTTTAAGATTACTATGGTATCTCTGTTGCGTATTAGTGAAAGTTCCACCGGCATATCTGTAAATTTTTTCAGTAGTAGTTTTAGGAATAACACCCCAATATGTGTTTGAAGTATCTGTTTCTAAAATTAAATCATCTTCGTCTGTTGGTAATATTAATCTGGGTAGATGAGTAGTTAGGTTTTTAATTTCTCTGATTTTGTTAAAAAGTTCTTTGGTTCAGACAAAATTAACACCTTTTTTTAATAGCTTTTGGAAGGGTTGCTTGTGTTTAGCTAATCCTTCAATAAATGTTTCAGCATAATTTAGAACTCCCAAGAATCTTTGTATTTGCTTCTTGTATTTAAGAATATCTGGGAAAGCAATTATTTTTTCACAAATATGAGGATGCATTTCTATTCCAGTAGTATCAATTATTAATACTAAAAATTATATTTTTTGTTTTCCTATTTCTGCCTTTTTCTTAGAAAGCAAGATTCCATGCTTCTTGCATAAATCTGCAAAAATCATAAAATGCTTTACATGATCTTTTTTATTATCAGAGAATATAAATATATCATCTACATAAATAATACAAAATTCAGGTATTTTACCAAACACTTTATCTATTCTTCGCTAGAATATTTGAGGAACATTTTTTAATTCGAAGGGCATCACTAACCATTCATAATAACCACCGAGCGTGCTAAAAGCAGTTAGTGGTACAGATTCTTTTGTTAACTTAATTTCCAAAATCCACTTTTACAATCAAATTTAGAGAATATCTTTTTACCTTTGGTTCTATTAACAAGACTCTCCTTATGTGGCAAGAAATGTCCATCAAATTTGGTTTTTTCATTAATATTTTTATAATTAACAACCATTCTAGCCTTTCCGCATTTTATTTCAGAGTGATTTCTAACCATAAAAGCAGGACTTGAATTAGGGCTTTTACTTTCTTGGATTAGTTTCAAGTCAAGTAGTTCTTGGATTTGCGTAGCGAATTGTCTTATATCTTCATCAAAATATCTCATTGGCTATCTCTGATAAAATTAGTAGGATTAATTAACTCAATATTAGCATAAGTTTTATCAATATCCCAACGTGCAGTCGGGTTTGCGGGTGGTTTATTTCTAGAAGTATACTTGATAGTTCAAGCTCTAATAACCTTTAAACTGATGTCTTTAGAAGTTCAATCTCTAATAATCTTTGATAACCTGATATCTTTGGATCTAAAAACTATAAAAAAAAAAAAAAAAAAAAAAAAAAAAAAAAAAACAAAAAAACCTAGTTAATTTATCCTTGGAAAAAACAGAATGCTTATCGAAAGAGACTCACGAATAAAATAAAAATGGAAATCGAGCTAGTAGAAGTTGTTAGTAAAAAACAATTACCCGATTTAAATAATATGGACAATGAATTGGAATAAGTAATCAATAGTTCTAAATTTGATAAACTGTCAAATTGTATTGGATTACCAAAATTTCGCGATGTTTATTTGCCCTTTACGTCCATCTTGGGATATCATTCTATAAAACTGAAACTTGTGAGATAATTTCCTTAGTAAATTATGCTTTAAGTGAATCAAATATTCTGAAAGAGATAAAAGAACTGATAAAATGGATGGTGTTAAACGACTTAAATGATCAATATGCTGAAAAGGCTAAAAAAGAATTTGAAGAAAATAAAAGTGATTTTCAGAAAATATATTTGATGATTGCGATTCTGTATACTACTATTCTGATGGATCAATATGACTGAAAAAATTAACAAAGATATTGAGTTACTTAAAGGCTTAGTCATTATTGCTGCTAATCAAGAAAAAATCATTCAAGCCATAAAAAATAGTGAACAAAATATTATTCAAAAAATAGATAATAAGTCTCCAATTATTCAAGGAATCAGAGAAATGTCTCCTTATGGTAGAAGCCTAAAAATGTTAAATATTGATGATGATGAAACAATCTCGATAGACCCTGAAGATTCTATTGAAATCCTAGAAGAACTTAATGTACTAATGAATACTGAAGCTAGTGGTGTTAGACAACCAGTTGATACACAAGCTGGAACTAGTACTCAAACTGACTAACCTTCTATTAGTACTAATACTCCACCCAGAACACAACCTACTGAAAAAGTAACCCCAAATGAATTTTTAAGAAATCCTGCTAATTTTACCACACCAGTTGTTTTTGAAACTTTCCTTGAAAGAACGAATAGAGAAACCACTTTTAAAAATTCCAGGTGAAGAATAGAAGACGCTAAAAGGGAACAATTAAGGCAGAGATTTGTTGAACCAAGGACTGAAAATGTTTCTGAATCAGGAATATATGTAAATATTGATAATTATATGGAGAATAAACACATGCTTGAGAAGGTGATTGCAAAATGGGTAAAATCTTTATATTCTATAGCTTTGTTTAAAAATGTTGTAGGAAGTGATGAGATAACTGCTGATGCCTTTTCAAAATAGATACCTATGACTTTCGAAGGAAACGTTAGTAACTGGTGGTCAGGATTAGCTTTATCAGTTAAGAATATGATTAGAACTGGAATATTATCTCAAAACCCAAATATTACACTTGTTGAAGGAGACTCTAAGAAAATAATTGGGAGATTTGATGACTAGATTAGAAAGGAATTTCTAGGGCAATTCTGGATAGAAAATACTAATGAAACACAAAATAGAATTCGAATGAATACTATTAATCACCTGCTGAATATAAGAATTTGTAATATGTGTTATTTTGAAGAATACACTAATGAATTTACAAAACATTTTTACGAGGCTGATTTTAATGATTTTGAAAGACAAGTCTACCTAGACATGTATTTCGAAAGACTACCCTTTCCTTACTCTAGAGAACTAACGATCGGGTATAAATCTTTACCGGATTGGCAATTAATCGATTCTATGGGAACTAGAACTGACTATGCTACAAAAAAGATTGGAATCTGGTGTGCTGCTGCTAAAAATGCTGAGTTATACAGGAAAGATAATCAATTAGGTTTATGTTGTGATAACCAAAGTGAAGCCCCCAAAGCAATTTGGATGCTCTAATATTTATTCCCAACCAAGGCATACCAAAAAGAGTAAATATAAATTAAAGAAATCCTTTAAAAGAAATTTTAGGCCAAGAAAGTCATTTAAGTCGAAAAGGTTTTTCAGAAAAAAGAAATTTACTAAAAATCCTCAAAGGGTAAGAACGACTCAAGAAAAACCTGCTAAGGCTTGCAAATGTTGGGCTTATAACGAAATAAGACATTACGCTAATGAGTGTCCTAATGTTAAGAATAAAAATAGTGCTGAGGTTAAAATGTTTCTTGAACAAAATGAATCTGATACAAGTGAAACTGAAAGCATATCTGATATAGATTCTGAAGAGGAATTTTATTATCTTGAAGAGACGAGCGATGAATCCAGAAACAAGTGCGAGTACGAATTCTGACTACTTTATTGAATCTATTGAAGATAAAGCTGATTATAGAGTCAACGCTCTGGTTGATCAAAAAATGCTTAAAAAGATTTTAAAGGAATGATTTTCTTTTAAACATAATGAACTCTTCCAAACAAATTTTGTTGAAAAATTTAACAGAAAAAATATTTACCATTATGGAACTTGTCAATTCGAAGCTGACAAATTCATCCCAAGTGAACATCCAAGAAACAAAATCAATCGAATTGAAATTACCTAAAGGACTAAAAAATAAAGAGAAAAAAATAGACAAAATATAGTGACTTAATTGAAGGACAATCTAATATTTTTTTCTTAATTTATTGCTTATAATTAACAAATAAAATAACTTCTGTTTTCATGATTTTTATAAATAACAAAAAATACATCTTCTCATCCCATCTCATCTAGTCATTGGAACTCAAACCCTTAGGCTCCACAGAGCTGAAAAAAGTGAGAAGATCGTCAGTTGGAATAGGTTCATTCAACCTGTAAGAGTTGGGATTATTTAGAGTAATTAATTAAAAATATTTTTACCACTTATTCTAAAAACAATCACAATATCAAATAATCGGATAACAATTCGTAGTAACAATTACAATTATAAGTAACATTTATACAAGAATAGATGGCATTAATTGTAATTTAAAGTGACAGCGTTACAATTTGGTGAATATTAAACATTAAACACTAGTATAGCTACAACTCGACGTAACATTGTTACAATTTATTATAAAAACAATTCTAATATTAGAGAATTGTGTTACAAGTTCGATCAAAAGAGTTATGACTCTAAGTATAATCTATTACAAGAATAAAAAACATCTGTTACAATTTGGCGTGACAATATTACAATTTGGCGAGCAATAAGTGTTAAAACACTAGCATATTTGTACCTCGATATAAGATTGTTACAACTTGATATTACACCAATTGTATTATTAGATAAGTGCAACACAATTAGAAATAGGATGACTACGATAGTATCTAACACTCGTTACAAACATGCATGGTAGTTGTTACAATTTGGACTGATAGAGTTGCAATCTGGTGAGTAGTAAGCGTTGACCCATGCAGTTGCACCTTGACATAAGATTGTCATAACTTGATATCCCACCAATTGGTTGTAATATTAGATAAATATGTTACAATTTGGATATCAAGTGACATAGTTGAATTTGGCCAGATCTAACTGAATCTAGGTCTCCAGTAACAGTGTGGCATTGTAGGTAAGGTGAGAGAGAAGAAAAGAGGATGAAGAAGCTGCGGCAACGGTGGCCACGGTAGCAATAACGAGGACAATGCCCATGGTTGTGACGGCGGTGGTCATGGCGGGGCTACGTCCATGGAGAGGGAGAGACGAACTAGTGAACACAATTTGAAAATGAAACATAAAAAAAAAAAAAAAAAATTGATATAGGGTTTCGTACTGCAAAGGTAGATTTCAAAGGTGAGAGTACTGTATTATGCTATTATAGGCAAATAAAAGGATCAAAAGTAAACCATACTAACCTTTTCTAAAGAAGTCCACTTGGTGGTTTACCACATCAAATCCCCAGCGAAGAGAAGGTTACAAATGGCTTCATCCACCGCCACAAATTGCCGCCAACCACCACCAGCAGCAGCCAGAATCCTCTTCTTCTCCTTCCTATAAAATTCAACTTCACAATCCTTATAGTCAATTCTCTCAAGACCATTCAAAACCACATTGATTGTTCCCAACACAACACGAACCCCTTTCTCCCTCATACTTTCAACCGTTCCAACCCCCATTTTCACATCTCCACAAGAGAAATAAGCAGCAACCAAGGCAGTGTAAGTGGCAGTGTTTTTATGATCATCAGGCAATGAATTAAACACTTTCGATGCATAAACAGGAGTATTAGCAATTCCAAGCTGATAAATAAGGACTGAGCTTAAATGGGTTCCGAGAAAAACTCCATTTAAAGCCATTTTCTGAAGAATCTCCATAACTTTATCGAACGCATTTGATCTGATGAATAAGCCTATCAGGTCAAGATATGAGCTTCTCTCAATACTTATCCCCATTTTCAGACCATATTCGAAGGCCAATAAAGCTCCGTTTGGTCTGAAATAGGCTGTGTTTATCTCAATAATTTTTGCGAGAAGATTTGAACCCAGGATCAAGTTCTTACCCGCCATGCCAATAAGTAAGAAATCAACAGCAATCATGTTCGTTCGATTCAAGAAAATTGAAACAAGGCCAGAGTCTATGGAGGAGATAATATCACAGTTGGTTGCACTAAAACCATGTACCTCGGTCTCGTCTGTGTGTTGAATAGAGAAATGGGGATTGACTTCGTTGAGGAGGAGACGGCTCAGTCCGGCCTTTTTTAGGGTTTCGAGGGCTTCCAAATAAACAGGATGGCGAAGGACTAAGAAGTTTTCTTTCATGTATTGGAGGATTTTAGTCATGGCCCTTGTTTCCCCTGCTTTGCAGCATTTTTGAACCAAAATATTGCATGAAGCTTTATCGGGTTGTACTCCAGCTTCTTGCATTTTGAAGAAGATCTCCAGAACCTCATTGAATTTGCCTCAAACAGCATAACAATCAAAACACAATGTTATTGCCCCCAAACAATAATCATGGAAATAATAAGAGTGACATGGAAAAGTAGTTTCTGTACTGGAAATTTGAATGTGTCAAATAAGGAGGCTGATAGGAAGTAGGAACAATTGTGGGGTTAGGTTAGCTCCCGTTTGTTTAATTTTTCTGTTACCAAAAAAACTGGGAACAGAAACAGAAATTTGGAAAATAAAAAAAATTAAAAAATTTACGTTCTATTCCCAGAAACCCAGACTTCTAGAACCCATTTCCGGCAACAGAAACACTTAACAAACGCCACCTTAGAGTTTCTGTCCCCGTTACTCAGTTTTTGTTCCCAAAAAACTTTGAATTTAAACAGAAATAGAAAAAATAGAAACAAAGAAATCTACTCTGGTTCTCTTCCTACATTTTAAGAACAAATTTCAAATGAAGGCATAACATTATGATATTGAAAAAGCGAAAAGGATATACTAGAGATGGTTCACAGAAAAAAATATATTATAGGAATTGATCACACTTAGCCTAATTAAAATCATTGCTCAAAACCAAAACTATAACAGATTAAAACTCCAAGGAAGGATTCTACTTATATTAGGAGTAAAGTCTTACCAAAACGAGCAAGATACTCCATTAGGACTGTGTACGTATGACAATTTGGGGAACAACCCGACTGCAGCATCTCCTTATAGACCTCCTTTCCCTCTTTCACTCTGTTGTGATCAAACAAAACTTTCATATAAGCAGTATAAGAAACCACAGTCGGGCAACAGCCGCTATCTTTCATCTCATTCCACACCTTCATCGCACAATCAACATCCCCCTTATTCGAAAGCCAATGCAGAAGGGAAGTGTAAGTAACTGCATCAACCTTGATCCCTTTCTCTTGCATTTGCTGAAAAACAAAGTTCATCGATGAGATTCTCCCAGCCTCGCCAAAAATATCCAGCATAGTAGTGTATGTATACTGGTCGTGCTTAAAACCCTTTAGCTGGGAGGCCCAACTGAAGAACAACCAGGCCTTCTCCATTGGAGGATGAGTCTTGAGAACCTGACTGACTGTGAAAGAATCCCATTTTATAGCGAGACTCTCCAATTGTTGTCGGGCAGAATCCCAAGTTGAATACCTTAACATGTTTGATATGTTCCTGATGATATCCCTTGTGTAAACCTTAGGTTCTTCATGTTTTTTAACTGATTTGACAGATTTTTTTGTACCAATTTGCCCTGTATTCCCCTTTTGTTTGAATTTGTGAGCGAAATGACCACCTCTAGAGTGGGTCTTCCCATGGCAACAGTGTCGACCACCATATATAGCAAGGAAGGACTTGCAATTTCTAAGATACCGACCGGCAACATGAGAAGAAAACATATATAACAATTATAAATCCTCATCCGACAAATTTCTCCAGTCTAATAGCTTTTATCAGCTTTCAATCCTGTCATCTCAATCCAGAAGATACCTATCAGAGAAGTACATTGACTGAAAATTCATAAAATTAGAGAGAGAGAGAGGACGGGTTGGTGTCCATATGAGCACAATCTCTATTGTCCAATTGAATTTAGTCTCACCGTGGATAACATTTTACAATTGTTTCCATCGCGTTGAGCTTCTGAAATTTGTGATTCTCAAACACATACTAACGGTATCTAAAATTTATAAAAGCTGTTTGATAATTGCTATATGAGTTAAATGCATCCTATATAACCTCCAAGATGCATACCAAATATCAAATATCCGAACCATCCTATGCTTCTCGGTAAGCATTTCAAACAATGATGAAAATTCACATGCATTTTTTGCATTGGATAGACCTGTTCAAGGCTATTCAAAACCAAATACCGATAATTCAACAGCTATGAAGAATGCAGAATCCTTTTCAAACAATTACCATGACCCAAAAAAATTGACATAACTAAAAGGAGACTAAGACCTAGAGTATGAACAAACCTGGAACTATAATCAAATATGGGGAGAGATCATCCGCCTTGTTCTCAAACAATAGAGAAGAACAATGATCTAGTAGCCGCGCGAAACATCAAATATCAAATCAAGAGCGTCAAGGCCCCAAAATTTTAGGGACCTCATCTTTGTCTTATAATTGTGCTAATATTAGACATGTTTTACATTGAAAGTTATTTAATAAATTTTCTCATAGTCTGTATCCATAACTACCTAATTAATGTTTTTTAAATTCTATACTAGAAAGCACGGCGGATACGTGTACCTTCTAGAAGAGAATACGACAAATTTTATAAAATCAGGATATGGATACGGTTGGGATATGAAATCTTATTTTTATTTTTTTTATATATTTATATATATTTTTAATTTTTTGTTATTTTACTCATATTATTTGGAATTGGAATTGAGCTCTTCAATTCCAATTTTTTCTTTTGGATAATTTATTTAATCTTGGATTTGGTAATCATTGCTAATTCCATGGATCTCAATTTCTTATTTTGAAATCCACAATCCAACTAAAGAATTTTAAAATTACGCCGTGAAATTCGGTCCATAATAAAGATGAATCCTCCCGATCGGTTCATTGTCTTCACCTTTATTTCACATCTCTCTCACTTTAACTTCGACGACAACGACGAAATGTTCTCTCTCTAAAACTAAAACTAGTCAACCAAAGAAATTTTTATTTTATTTATCTTATTTTATTTTTTAGGATATGACACTAGATTTAGTGTAGAAACTAGAAACTATCGCCAAAGAAAATATGTCAAATATTTTTTTCTAAAAATTTGTGAAATATATTTTCTTTTCTAATGAACTTTTGTTACATTTTACAGTTAAAAAAATGTTTGTTATATTAGAATTAGAAATGAATAATTGAATAATCCAAATAATGAAATCGAAAATACAATACAATTGTAATATCATGGAATTACACTTTCTAGAATTCTAATTCAATTCCAATTCCATGCAACCAAACACTACCTAAATTCATATTCATTGACGTTACGAATTACTCATTTTCCTATACTATACAAACAACAAATAATTCAACAATTTTAAATTAGGGAATTCCTTAATCAACAAATAACAAAATTGCAGAAAATTAAAAATTGGCTTAAAATACGGGAATGGATAGAGATTTGAGCGGAGAGAAAATGAACCAAAAAAGCAAAAACATACGTTAGAAACTACGTGAAGATGAAGGCTAACAGGATATCTGCGGAATAACTGGTGAAGGCGAAGTGCGAAGTGCGAATGAGCCACGGGTCCACGGCGAGTAAGCAGCGATATCTGGCGGTCGACGGGCGTGAACGAACTACAGCAAAGTGAGAACTAACCACGGGTCCACGGCGAGTCGACGACAAGATCTCTGCCGTGGACGAGCATGAACGGCGTCGAGGCTAGGGCTGGCTGACTGAACTAGGGTCTGGAATTCCAAAGAGACGCTTATTTATTAATTAGTTTTTTATATTTGCAATTTTCTACCTTTCATTCTTATTTCATAAATGATCCATCAGATCAAAAAACAAACCATCTGATATTTTTTTAGATTGTTTTTTTTAAAATTTGTTAGAATTTTTAACTACATTAATTGATTAATTAAAAATCCATCAATTAAATTAATCGTGTTACTATTCTATTGTGTTACACATCGTTTGAGGATCAATATAATATATTTATATGTAAAAAATAATTAAATTTTGAATAAGATTTTAATTCTCAAACTAACTCACTTAAGATTGGTTGAAGATTAAAATGGACAAGCAATCTCATATCGATTGTTAAGCACTATACCAAGTAATAAGTTGTAAGTTATCCCACATTAGTTGCGGAGAAAAAACTTGAGCTTATATCAAGTAATAAAATTGAAAATAAAGGCAAGCCACTAGGTAACAAACATTTAACTCAAATCAGGCCGGCCGGGTCAGGATTCATGTTGGGTTTGGGTCGGGTCACTCTCATCCAAATTTGGATCTGGTTAATCGTGAAACAGTGCCAATGAACCGTCATAAACGTTCATTGGTGATTGTTCGCATAAACGTTCACGTGAACATGTGCAAAATTACATCCATTGAATGGTGTTTTTTGGTATTCTATAAGTAGGAGACTTCACATTCATTTCAATTAGTTTGATTTACAATATTATCACTTCATATAACTATCAAAACACAAAACATATAGAATTTTGTGAGAGTTTAAGCACAAGTTCAGTTCGTCAAAATTTTTGGTTCCAAATATCTGTACCAGAAACTTAAATATTGTTATACCTGGGGAGGCAAACATCCATTCAACCATTAGCATTGGTATAGGGGCACGAATCTGCTTTAAGACTATAAAGTCAAACTTTAACCTTGATCAACTTCAATTCTATTTATTATTTGAATAGTCAGCTAAGTTTTATTTAAAGTTTAATTCGTTGTTTCCATTATGTAAACGTTTTCTTCTCATATCTGTTTTTGTCACGAGAACATTCGCGAACACATACAGTTTCTGGTTTTGATTGATAAATGTTCACGTTCTACATATTTGCATGAATGTTCATGTAACGATTCTGGTTTGGTATACACTTTATAATGCTTCACAAAACCTCTAGAATCTGATTTGACAGCCCATATATGCATAGTTAATGTTCACATCAATATTGTTTAATTATTATTTGTTTTATTTCACGATTATTTAAGTATTTATTTTAAAATTTCAATAATTATCACCAACAAAATTAACCCAAGAATTAGGGTTTGGGTTGCGCGTCTATTCTATTAATGCATAGGCAAAAAAAATAAAAATCTCTCATTCCTAAAGTCTCAAATAGTTCGCATATTTTCTCCCTCTCTTCTTCCATCGTCGTACCACCACTCCATCATTGCTACTACATTGTTGGTCATCACTGCGCACTTCCATAGTCATCGCTCCAAGGTGTCTTCATTGATCCTCCACCACTACGTCTTTGTCATCGCCATCAATCGATGTCGGTGACGGCGGCTCCCCTTCTCATCCGCTCCATCTGTTTCTCGTCTCTTTCTCTATTTGAATATCTCTTTTTCTCTCTATCTCAGTTCCCTTTCTTCTTACAGGTCGCCACCACTAACACCGAACTATTTCCCTTTTAGGAACAATCCCATCAAAGTACCATGTCATCACCCAAAACATTAACCCCATTTTTCTTTGCTTTTGGCCTTATGTTTTTTATTTGGGAAAGATTAATTTCCAATCAAAGCTTGATTTGGCTAAATCTAAGTTTGATTTCTCTATATTTGTGTTCAATTTTATAGATCTAGATTTGCATCTGCAGATCTGACATAGGTTTTCCCACTTCTTCTCATCCAAACCATGTCGTCTTTATCCGATTGTTGCCCTCAATCTTCGTTATCTCTTTGAGATTCATCTCGGGCATGTCTCTGGTTCCTCCTGTACTTCAGGTTTGTTTATTTGTGATGATTCTGGTAGAGCTCAGATAATCAAAACAAACTTGCATGTTTTAACAAATGTTTATATTTATATAATATTATAGTTCATTCATAAAGAAACATCAAGTCAAAAGATAAACAATATGATATTTTTACAACGTTTGATCAAAATTAACCTAAGAATTAGGGTTTGGGCCATCGTCCATACTATTCATGCTTAGGCCAAAAACAAAAATCATCTTATTCCCAAAGTCCTTAATAATTCACACATTTTCTCCCTCCATCTCTCCCTCTCTCCTTCCATCATCGTATTGTCGCTCCATCGTCGTCATCGCTGGCCAATCCTTAGGAATGGTCATATACTACCATCGCCATTGCTCCAGGGTGTCTTCATCGATCCTCCATCACTACAGTCCATCTCTATAATCGCCGTTAGTTAACTCTGGTGGCGGCGAGTCCTTCTCTCATCCGCTCTATCTACCTCTCTCTCTCTCTCAGCTCTTTTTTTTCTTACAAGCCACTACCACCAACACCGAACTCTTTCTCTCTCTCCGGAACAATCCCATCGGAGCACCATACCATCATGTCGAAACCCTAATCCTATTGTTCTTTACTTTTAGCCTATGTTTCTGATTTGGGAAATATTAATTTCCAGTTGGAGCCTGATTTGGTTAAATCTAAGTTTGATTTCTATATATTTGTGTTCAATTTCACTAGATCTGAATTTTATCGATCTAGATTTGCATGTCCAGATCTGATATAGTTTTTCCCACTTCTTCTCATCCAAACCATGCATCTTCACCTAATTGTTTTCCTCAAGCTTCGTTCTTGCTCCGGAAATCATCTCAAGCCTGTTGCTTGGTCTGGCTTCTCCTATTCAATTTTGTTTATCTAGATTTAAATAATAAAAATATATAAAACTACAATTTTGCCCTTAAATCCATCCAATTTGGATAGAAAAATTAACATAATGACTTTTTAAAATTACGTTCATAGTTAGAAAGTTTAAACTAAATTGTGTCAATATTTAAAGGGTTTAAAATGGAATTTTTTTCTTAAAACAATAATGAAAGACACTTTATTTGAGTAAATGTCAAGGTTATAGTTGGCTAAACAATTGAAATAAAATTAAATACAAATATTATGCTCTTGATTAAATAATAGATAAGGAGGAAAAAAAATGAATACACAAACATAGTGCAAGTCAAATTTATCATGTGTGCTAATAATAAGCATGTGCACTAGACATGATAAAAAACTAAGGATACTTTTATAGCCAAGAACTATGATTTTAAAGATGTGTAGGACACATGCCCTTGCATATGTACAAGAAAGGTCTAAAAGATTAGATTGAGGAATCAAGCATCATCAGCAGATGCAACTTCTCCGAACAAGTTGACATTCGAGCTAGTCGAGGTAGAGGCAAAGATGACATCGATATTTGTAGTTGGTACTATTGAAGTCTGATTACTTGTTTCTCCGATGACAATTTTAGGTACATCTTTGTCCATATACTTTGTTCGTTGGTCAAGGGCGGGAGATATAGAGGACAAATTATAAATGCGCTTCAGTTCTCGACGCACTTGATAGCGGTACGGGCGCACACATGCCAAGTGATCAATTTTTTTTTTTTGAAGTCTTTACAAAGTGACAAAGGTCATATGGCTTTTCCTACCGAAATTAATAGAAAAAAGAAATGAGTTTGTAAATGGCAGCAAAAATTTGAAAATGTTGAATTTAGTTTAGGCTTTCTCTATTGTTAAATGTAAAAGAAAGAACTCTAATAAAAAGTAAATTGCATAATGTAGTTTTTTTTCCCCTAATGTATGTGTGTGTAAGTAAGTGAGAGAGATGGAGTCTCTCTCTCTAAATCTCTTTTAACAATCCTATGATTGAGTAAGTAGTTACTCCCCACAACCAAGCAAAAGATATTTTTTTTTTCTAGTTCTAACCCTCTAATTGCTCTTAATCGTTTTTTCTTTGTACTAATAATAAACAAACTATACATAATACAAATAGGTTCTTACCTCATTTTTGGGTGTCGGGAACACTCTAATCAATTTTATTGAAAATACACAACTAAATAAAAGCTTCAAATTAAACAAAATGATATAAATAGTTCTAAGATAATATAAAAAAAAAAATCATATAACCGAAAATAAACAAAAGCAAATGGCACATAAAACGCTAGCCTAGAACGACTACATGATGTTTTTCTCTTTAGTCAAATATAAAAAGTAATAAAAATTAAAACAATCTTAACATTCTAAGCATGAAAATCTATGGTTGTGAGTATGGTTGAAACAATTCAATAATACTTACATATATCATGAAAGAATAATACAATTTAAAGAAGACAACAAAGTGAAATAATGTATAATATAGGTTATCTAAATATTGTGCATTGCTCATTATTATGTTTATAGGTTGATATATGACTCATGGTGAAGTGCAAAGTTGTAAAGGATGATGGTGGGCGAAAACAATGTTGGATAGGCAAACAAATTTCAAAGTCTTTAAGAGAAAAGTTCACAGGAATAATATATACAATGTCAATTAATAAGGTAAAAAATGTAAGTAATCAAATTCTACTTATTTTTCATTATAAACAATTATCCTATTTATACAAGAGTAATATTTTAATTATTCCTAAATTATAAGATTTGTAACTTATATAAAATTAATCCTAAATACCAAAAATACATATTGTAACTGATATCAAATTCTACTTGTTTTTCATTATAAACAATGATCATATTCATACAAAAGTAATATTTTAATTATTCCTAAATTACAAGATTTGTAACTTATATAAAATTAATCCTAAATACCAAAAATACATATTGTAGCTGATATCAAATTCTACTTGTTTTTCATTATAAACAATGATCATATTCATACAAAAGTAATATTTTAATTATTCCTAAATTACAAGATTTGTAACTTATATAAAATTAATCCTAAATACCAAAAATACATATTGTAGCTGATATAAAATGAATATAAACTTGTAACTAATATATGAAATGAATGGAGGTTTAATACTCCCCCTCAAACTTGGTGTTACACCCCACCCCGGGCACCCGTCATTTGAGGCTAGGCGTGACATCGGCATGACACTTCCTGACCAACCAACCAAAACACATACATATATATACATACATACTCAGACGCACACGTACTACTATCAATATTTTTTTTTCAAAAATAATATCCATTACTCATTTCCAAAAATATATGGGACACACCCGTCCTAAATATATATACAACAAAAATTACCAAAAACGCTGAACCTTCAGCGGTTCTCCTCTGACCGGCCTCCTCCCAAATGACATTGTCTCCAAACTCTACCTAGTATCAGTAGTAGACCCACTCCTATTTGCGGCACCTAAAACCAAAAAAAATTATCGGTGTACTGTCTTCATAGTAAAAATATTTTGTATGGATCAAGTATAAGTATTAAACACCATATTTTAAAATATAATATTATATAATCACATACCGTATGGAAATCCAGTTTCCCTATCACCACTGAAATAAACTTATATTTTTAAAACACCCAATCCAAATATTTCTAATCAACCAGTGCACAAAATAATATATTGACGCCAATCCATTTTTAAATAATAAATCTAAACCAATCAATCCAGGTAGTTCATCGTATAATAAAATACCCTACTCCACTTTTCTACTAGCCATAGGATCGTTTTTACTCCACGATCAGAAGTTGCAACGGTACCGTATCACCCGCATGATATGCACTCTTGACGGGTCAAACCACCCTGCAAGACTTGCCTAGTAAGTAATCCATATCTCGTAGGCCATATCCTCCTGACAAGAAGAAAATTCACATCTCGTAGGTCATATCCGCCTAACGAGAAGAAAATCCACATCTCGTAGGTCATACCCGCCTAACGAGAAAACAATCTACATCTCGTAGGTCATACCCCCCTAACGAGAAGAAAATTTACATCTCGTAGGTCATATCCGCTTAACGAGAAGAAAATCCACATCTCGTAGGTCATACCCGCCTAACGAGAAAAAAATCTATATCTTGTAGGTCATACCCGCCTGACGAGAAAAAAATTATGGCATAGTCGGATAAAAATCACCTTTAAAACCAACTTGATCCAAATATTGTTTTCCACTTTTAAAACCAAAACCAACTTGATCTATATAAGTTGCAAAATCGTCCATTTTAAATAAACACATTTTTCACAATTTATACGAAAATAAGATTTGTAAATTTACCTAGAAGACAATACACTCACCTCGTTCTCCGCACTGCAAAATTGTCATCATCCAAAACCCACTAGGACACTGGCGCTTGCGAACCTAATAACGATAGGCCTAAATTAATATTTTATTTAAAATAACCTAACATACAATGCAGGCCCTAAATTACATATTTCTCATTCCCCAAATTTTCATTATAAAGAATTATTATTTTATCCGTCTCGCTACGTTAATATTTACTGTACCAATTTATTTAAGATTAACAATTATAAAGATATTATTACAATTACGAAAATTATTATTATGATTGCGAAGATTTCAATACTTAACAATTTAATTTAATCGACAGTATTACCCGATTTAATTTTTACCTGTTCTGAATCGCTCGCAAGCCGAGAAATTGGATTTTGGATTTTATTTTATTTTTCCTCATTTTCCCTTATTTTTTCCTTTTTTTTTTTCGTTTTCTGCTCTGCTGGAACCTCTCCGCCGCGGCGAACACCTTTCGTCTCTGGGATCTGTTTCCGAGTTCAGCAGCAGGCCATCATTCTCTCCTTACTAGCTCCGGTAACTCACTCACTACCCCTTCCTCACAATCAAAGCACACACTCACTGTAAGACCCCGATTTAGCACGTACGTCATTTTAGTTGCATTTTAGAGCAATTGAAAAAATATGAGGTAGAATTGTATTAAACATTATCTGAATTAAAAGTTTAGGGGGCGAATTGTAAATTTGTATACATTAAATCCAACCTTTAGGATTCAAATTGTCTTTCAATTGATAACCTTTAAATTTTTAGGGGTGAAATTACAATTTAAGAAAATTACAAATAGTGAATTGGGCTAAAATAAGGAATTAAAGAAATTTGGGGGAGAAAATAGTATATATATATATATATATATATATATATATGGTGTGTGTGTGCCGAGAGAGCAACCGGAGACAGAGAGAGGAAGGATCGAGATCCATTGACGTGGCAAGCTAGGAACAAATTGATCCACTTAAATCATGCAATCGTGATCTTCAATGGAAAAAGGAAGGAAGAGTAGAAACAGAAGAGAGAGAGAGAGAGGGGTAGGTCTAGCGGTCAGGGGGTGGTAAGATCCGACGAGCGTAGGTGTGAGCGGGTTCGTTCGGTCATTGGTGGTGCCGATGGTGTGATGTCCGGTTTATTGTCGACGGTGTGAAGTGCCGATAGAGTGATTGTCACTGTTTCGTCGTAGATTGCCGTCAGTCAGTTCGACAGTGGGCTATTCAGCAGCCGACGGTGGTGTATGGGGTTGATGGTGAGCTTCCAGTGGCCGTTGTTGACTCTGTTATATGTGTGTACTTTCTGCTCTATTCAGTTTTTTGTTTTCTATGTTATGCAGCGTGTGTTCGTGTGTTTGCTGTTCTGTCCGACGATAACGATCGGCGGCATGTGTGACGGCGTTGGTGGCTCTGCTCAATCGGTGTGTGTGTTGTCCCTACAAGGTGTGTACGTGTTGTGTGTGCATGGTGGTCGCCGGAGTTTTCGCCAGAAAGTTAGAGAGAGATAGAGCAGTAAGTGGGTGGGTGTGTGGACAATCGACAGTGCATGGGGGATAGACGTGGAAGTGTGTGGGTTCGTTTGTCCGGTGGTGCGTGTGTTCGGTTGGTGGGACGACGAGGCTTGATCGACGGCGAGATCTCGTCGGCGGCGGCGAGATGGCAGAACAGGAAACAAAAATGCAAACCAGGAAAAGGAAAAAGGGAAGAAGAAAAAAAAAAAAAAAAAGGAAAGGAAAAATTACACAAACACCCCAATAAAAATCCAAAAATTTATCGCGCGACCGACGGACGATTCGGAGCAGGTAAAATCTAAATCGATTACCATTGTTGTTAAATTGAATTATTAGCAAACGGGATTATAATTTAGAATCGTTAATTCTAATAATTTTTGTCACCATCCATATTAACAAATGCGTACAGTAATTATTAACGAAACGAAATTTACCGGATAACAATTTTTCGTAATAAAAAGTGGGTAGGGGGAAATTACGGAATTTAGGGCTTGCATTGCATGATTCGGTTATTTTACATAAAATATTAATTTAGGCCATGTCACTATTAGGCTCACAGGCACTGGAGTATCGGTAGAAAATAGTCAGTAAAAACTGTTCGGAACGGATAGCTAGGTGAGTGTATTGTTTTCTTGCCAACTATTTTTTTTATATCTATATATGGTAGAAAATAGTTGTATCTACATTAGACGCTTTTAAAATTTTGTGGATTAAGCAGATTTTGGGTGAGTTGGTAAAAATGGATTTTCTTGAGATTACGATGATTTTCGAAAGGAAGGTGAAAATGGTTTTCGTTGGATTTGGTGATTTTAAAAGAGAGTGGAAAATATCTGTTTTTCTAAATATGTCTGGTTTTCTAAAATTAAAGAGTGGAAAAGTGGTTTTGGTAAAATCAGACGTTTCTTTTTTAAAAGAAAGTGAGAAATATGATTTTCGGATAAAAAGACGATTTTGGGAAAGAGAGGTGGATGTGTGAGTTGACGATGTTGATTAGACGATATCATTACATTGTGATTTGATGATGATGTTTTTAATTTGACGATGTTGTTGATTAGACGATGCCATAGTATTTATCCGATTCGGCGGAGTGATGTTATCCGCTTCGGCGGAGTGATGTTTATCTACTTCGGCAGAGTGATGTTAGACGTTTATACTGCGCAGTGATTATCTGCTTCGGCGGAGTGATGGGTGTTCGTAGGAAGGCATATCCTATGGATGGTATGGTACCGTTGCAAACTGTCGATCATGAGGTTAAAACGATCACTAGAGTTGGCCAGTGTGTGTGTTTGAGGTGTGTGTTAGAGATGTGGTATTTTATGTATATTGGTTGATGTGATATTTATTATCATGGCGATTAGTATGATTTTTATATTAGTTGGATTTGATTGGAATTTAATTATGTCGCTTTATTTTCCCTACTTATATACTGGGGATTTTACAAGCTATGTGGTTTTTATAAACTTACGCTTGATCTATTTAGATGTTGTAGAATGAGTTGTTATTATTAAAAATATTTTTACTAAGAAGGCAGTACACTCGCAGGTGAAGCAGCTAGGAGTCGATCCCCTACTGGCGCTAGGTAAAGTCCTACAATAAAGTCATGTGGAGGGTTGAGACGAGCTTTATAAGGCGAACCTGTAAGGAGTTCATGGTATTATATTTTTCTGTTAGTATATTTGAGGAACGGGTGTATTCCCATAGCAGAAATATGTATAACTTCATATAGATGATGGGTTGTTTATATATATGCATATTGTCGTGTAATAGATGGTTGGTTGGTTATTTTCGGTGATGTCATGATGTCGTCACACCAGCACAGGATATCGGCATTTCGGGACGGGTCGTGACAATTTTGGTATCAAAGCCTAGGTTACAGGTTTTGTAGACTTACCCGTAGTTGTGTCAATAGAGGATCATGAGATAGGAAAATATGTCAGTCGTCTAGTCAGTTGGGGACTTTGAGATAGGGTGTCAATAGATGGTGTCGAGTTAGTGGTGAACCATGAGATAGGGTGTCGATAGATGGATTCAACACGCGAGTGATAGTTTGCATTGCATTAGAGGGTATATTGGTATTGTGCATGATTAGTTGTCTTATTGGTAATTAATAGGCGCGACGAAGTTGTGATATTGCTTGTTGGTGGTTTGGGTGGTGGATGGTAGTGCTGATGGGTGGATCGCGATTGTGGGGGTACCAGTGGTTGGAAATATTAAATTATAACTGATAGGTAAATCTATTCGTAGGTAGTACATAATATTTTATTTATTTATTGTTGAACCAACAGTATGGTAGAGCATACTTAATTCGTCCAATGTTAAGTTATTCATTGAAATGAATCGGTTAACAACACTTTATTTATGCAGTGACGCGACACACTGCGCTACTATTTGAGATACGCGGATTCTATTAGAAATGTGTGGGTGTGCTTACAATTTTAGTGGAAAGGGAGGTTCATATGTTTGAAAGCAGAAAAAGACGACCATTCGGCGGTATGAAATAAAAATCTGATGTGGAAAAAAAAACAGAAAAGACAAGATGTAGACAAATCTAGAACGGATTTACTTTGGAATTACATTTTAGGTTGACGGGTGGGAAAATTAAAAGTTATACGAAATGGGTAAATAGAGCGAAAATTTATAGAGAATGAGGTGTAAGAAGTAGCCGAGAACTATGAGTCCGTATAAATAGTGAGTGCGCATAAATATAGTCCACTTCGTATCGGTGGTAAGAAGTTGTCGGTAGATCTATTACCCTTGAATACTTACGATCTTGATGTAATACTGGGTATGGATTTGTTGTTCGGCTATCTTGCCACGGTGAACTATTTTAAGAAGGAAGAGATCTTTTGAATCTGAGGCGAGTCAGAATTTGTATTCGCGGGAAACATAATTATCACTCTTGTCAGTTTAATTTCAGCCTTAGAAGCCAGGAGATTATTGAAGAAAGGATGTCAGGGATACCTCGCACACGTGATTGACACCAGTCATAAAGAAGTTTAGACGGCGGATATTTTAGTGGTAAGAGATTTTTTAGACGTATTTTCCAGAAGAATGGCCAGGGTTGTCAGTAGATAGGGAAATGGAAGTCATTATCGAGTTGCTTCCATGAACTGCTCCTATATCGATTCCCCCTTATCGTATGGCGCTTACCGAGCTGAAAGAATTGAAAGTGCAGTTGCAAGATTTACTAGATCGTGGATTTATCAAACCTAGCATTTCCCATGGCTAGCCCCAGCGTTGTTCATAAAGAAGAAAAATGACACGTTGAGAAGGTGTATCGATTATCGACAGCTGATTAGGGTAACCGTCCGTAATAAATATTGGTTGCCTAGAATAGATGATTTGTTTGTTCAGCTTCAGAAAGCTAAAGTGTTTTCCAAAATAGATCTTCGATCGAGGTATCACTAGATAAAAGTAAGAGTCAGTGATGTGGTGAAACCGACGTTCCGTGCAAGATAGGGACACTATGGATTTCTGGTTATACCCTTCGGATTGACGAATGCCCCTGCTATCTTCATGGATTTGTTAAATTGGATCTTCCAACCTTATCTGGATCAATTTATTATCGTATTCATTAACGATATATTGATCTATTCCCAAAGTGGAGAAGAGCACGCAGAGCATATTCAGATTGTGTTGCAAATGTTGCGGGAGAAGCTGTTATATGCAAAAATTCGGTAAATGCGAATTTTGGTTAGATCATATTGTATTTTTGGGCATGTTATTGCAGGAGACGATATTTAGGTGGACCCAAATGAAGTTGAAACTGTTGTTCAGTGGGAAAGACAAAGACAAAAAAAAAAAAAGAGATTGAAATCCAAAGCCTTTTAGGATTGGCGGGTTACTATCGACGGTTTGGGTAGGGACTTACTATTATAACTGTCCCGTTGACTCATTTGACTAGCATGGAATCCAAGTTCGAATGGACCGACAAATGTGAGCAAAGTTTTCAAGAGTTGAAAAATAGATTGATATCGGCACCAATTCTATCCCTCCCGACAGAAGGGGGGTGGCTTTATGATTTATAGTGATGCGTCCCACCAAGGGTTAGGATGTGTTCTGATGCAGCATGGTCATGTAATTACATACGCATCTCGACAACTGAAGAATCATGAGCAAAATCACCCAATGCATGATCTGGAGCTGGCAACGATTATAGTTGCCTTAAAGATTTGGAGACACTACTTGTATGGCGAGACGTGTGAAATCTACACCGACCACCAAAGTTTGAAATATCTGCTTACTCAGAAGGAATTAAATTTGAGGTAGAAACGTTGGATAGAGTTGATTAAAGACTATGATTGCACTATCCACTATCACCCGGAAAAAGCTAATGTTGTATCGGATACGTTGAGTAAGAAATCGGCGAGTTCGATCGCGCACCTAAGAGCCGTTCATACTAATCTGTCTGCCAATTTAAGATATTTGTGAGTTCAATTAGCGGTTAGTCTAACGGCTGCATTGCTTGCGATTTTGACTTTAAGGCCGACGTTGATTGATCGTATTATCGAAGCTCAGAAGTCAGACATTCAATTGGAGAAGATTCGAGATGAAGTGAGAAGTGGTCACAGAGTGGATTTTCATGTCAGGGAGAGCGATAAGGTGTTGATGATGGGAAATAGACTGTGTATGCCTAACAACACCAGTTTGAAGAACGATATTTTGGAAGAAGCGCATAGCTCGATTTACGCGATGCATCCAGGCGATACCAAACTATATCGGGAATTGCGTGAGTATTATTGGTAGATCGGAATGAAGCAAGAAATCGCGGAGTTTGTTGCCAGATGTCTTACTTTTTAGAAAGTGAAGATTGAGCATCAACGTCCAAGTGGGTTGTTGTAACCTCTACCTATTCCAGAGTGGAAGTGAGAGTATATCACGATGGATTTCATTTCGGAATTACCTCTTACTCAAAAAGGGCATAATTCCATCTGGGTAATCGTTGATAGGCTTACCAAGTTCGCTCATTTTTTTGGCCGTAAAAATTATGTATTCCCTTGAAAAGTATGCTCAATTGTATATTAATGAAATTGTTAGATTGCATGGCGCACTGGTTTCTATAGTGTCAGAAAGAGATTCGAGATTTACTTCGGGGTTTTGGCCTAGCCTTCATACTACTTTGGATACCAAGCTGAAATTTAGCACCGCTTTCCATCTTCAGACAAACGGTCAATCAAAGCGTACAATTTAGAAGTTGGGGGATATGTTGAGAGGATGTGTCCTGGAATTTCCTAGTAGTTGGGATGATCAGTTGCCGTTAACGGAATTCGCCTACAACAACAGTTACCATTCAAAAATCGAGATGGCCCTGTATGAAGTATGGTACGGTAGGAAATGCAGAACTCCAGTCTGTTGGACTGAAGTAAGTGAACGTAAATTGTTGATGTCGGACATGGCTCAGGTGATAACAAACAAAGTAAAGGTGATTCGAAAAAATAAATAAATTTATCAGAGTCGACAAAAGAGTTATACAGACAAGTGCCGACGGGAGTTGGAATTCGAAGTGGGAGATCATGTATTCTTGCAAATTTCTTCGTGGAAAGACATAATGAGGTTCGGAAAGAAATGAAAGTTGAATCCAAGATACATCGGACCATATGAAATTCTAGAACGGATTGGCACAACAGCGTATAGACTTGCGTTACCACCAGAGTTATCTCGACTACACAATGTTTTCCATGTATCGATCGATGCTCCGGAAATATGTGCCAAACCCTTCTCGTGTGTTGACTTCGCAACCGATCGAATTGGGAGCAGATTTGACATACGTTGAAGAGCCAGTCTAAATCCTAAGCCTTAAAGACCAGGTGTTGCGAACAAAAATGACTCTGTTAGTCAAAATGTCATGGCACAGTCATGTAGTGGAAGAGGCAACGTTGGAGCGAGAGGACGAGATAAGGAACAAATACCCACATTTGTTCAATTGGGTAATAAAATTTCGGGACGAAATTTCTTTTAGGGGGGAAGGTTTGTAAGACCCCGATTTAGCACGTACGTCATTTTAGTTGCATTTTAGAACAATTGGAAAAATATGAGGTAGAATTGTATTAATCATTATCTGAATTAAAAGTTTAGGGGGCGAATTGTAAAGTTGTATACATTAAATCCAACCTTTAGGATTCAAATTGTCTTTCAATTGATAACATTTAAATTTTTAGGGGTGAAATTACAATTTAAGAAAATTATAAATGGTGAATTGGGCTAAAATAAGAAATTAAAGAAATTTGGGGGAGAAAAGAGTAATTAGAACAAAAGATTTTTATATAAATCTATATATATGCATATGGTGTGTGTGTGCCGAGAGAGCAACCGAAGACAGAGAGAGGAAGGATCGAGATCCATTGACGTGGCAAGCTAGGAACAAATTGATCCACTTAAATCATGCAATCGTGATCTTCAACGGAAAAAGGAAGGAGGAGCAGAAACAGAGGAGAGAGAGAGGGGTAGGTCTGGCGGTCAGGAAGTGGTAAGATCCGACGAGCGTGGGTATGAGTGGGTTCGTTCGGTCGTTGGTCGATCGTTGGTCGATCGTTGGTGGTGCCAATGGTGTGATGTCCCGTTCATTATCGACAGTGTGGAGTGCCGATGGGGTGATTGTTATTGTTTCGTCGTAGATTGCCGTCGGTCAGTTCGGCGGTGGGCTATTCAGCAGCCGACGGTGGTGTGCTGGGTTGATGGTGAGCTTTCAGTGGCCGTTGTTGATGCTGTTATGTGTGTGTGCTTTCTGCTCTGTTCAGTTTTCTGTTTTCTGTGTTGTACAGCGTGTGTTCGTGTGTTTGCCGTTCTGTCCGACGATGACGATCGGCGGTATGTGCGACGGCGTCGGTGGCTCTGCTCAATCGGTATGTGTGTTGTCCCGCAGGGTGTGTGCGTGTTGTGTGTGCATGATGGTTGCTGGAGTTTTCGCCAGAAAGTTAGAGAGAGAAAGAGCAGTAAGTGGGTGGGTGTGTGGACGATCGGTAGTGCATGGGGGGTAGATGTGAAAGTGTGTGGGTTCGTTTGTCCGGTGGTGCGTGTGTTCGGTTGGTAGGATGGTAAGGCTTGATCGACGGCGAGATATCATCGGCGGCAGTGAGACAGCAGAACAGGAAATAGAAACGCAAACCAGGAAAAGGAAAAAGGGAAGAAGAAAAAAAAAAAAAAAAAAAAAAGGAAAGGAAAAATTACACAAACACCCCAATAAAAATCCAAAAATTTATCTCGCGACCGACGGACGATTCGGAGCAAGTAAAATTTAAATCGATTACCATTGTTGTTAAATTGAATTATCAGCAAACGGGTTTATAATTTAGAATCGTTAATTCTAATAATTTTTGTCACCATCCATATTAATAAATGCGTACAGTAATTATTAATGAAACGAAATTTACCGGATAACAATTTTTCGTAATAAAAAGTGGGTACGGGGGAAATTACGGAATTTAGGGCCTGCATTGCATGATTCGGTTATTTTACATAAAATATTAATTTAGGCCTTGTCACTATTAGGCTCGCAGGCATTGGAGTATCGGTAGAAGATAGTCAGTAAAAACTGTTTGGAACGGATAGCTAGGTGAGTGTACTGTCTTCTTGCCAACTATTTTTTTTTATATCTATATATGATAGAAAATGGTTGTATCTACATTAGATACTTTTAAAATTTTGTGGATCAAACAGGTTTTGGGTGAGTTGATAAAAATGGATTTTTGTGAGATTGCAATGGTTTTTGAAAGGAAGATGAAAATGGTTTTCGTTGGATTTGGTGGTTTTAAAAGAGAGTAGAAAATATCTATTTTTCTAAACATGTCTGGTTTTCTAAAATTAAAGAGTGGAAAAGTGGGTTTGGTAAAATCAGACGTTTCCTTTTTAAAATAAAGTGAGAAATATGATTTTCGGATAAAAAAATAGTTTTGGAAAAGAGAAATGGATGTGTGAGTTAACGATGTTGATTAGACGATATCATTACGTTGTGATTTGATGATGATGTTATTAATTTGACGATGTTGTTGATTAAACGATACCATAGTATTTATCCGCTTCGGCGGAGTGATATTATCCATTTCGGCGGAGTGATGTTTATCTGCTTCGGCAGAGTGATGTTAGACGTTTATACTGCGCAGTGATTGTCCGCTTCGACAGAGTGATGGGTGTTCGTAGGAAGGCATATCCTACGGATGGTACGGTACCGTTGCAAACTCCTGATCGTGAGGTTAAAACGATCACTAGAGCTGGTCAGTGTGTGTGTTTGAGGTGTGTGTTAGAGATGTGGTGTTTTACGTATATTGGTTGATTTGATATTTATTATCATGGTGATTAGTATGATTTTTATATTAGTTGGATTTGAATGGAACTTAATTATGTCGTTTTATTTTCTCTGCTTATATACTGGGGATTTTACGAGCTATGTGGTATTTATAAACTTACGCTTGATTCATTTAGATGTTGTAGAATGAGTTGTTATTATTAAAAATATTTTTACTAAGAAGGCAGTACACTCGCAGGTGAAGCGGCTAGAAGTCAGTCCCCTACTGGCGCTAGGTAGAGTCCTACAATGAAGTCATGTGGAGGGTTGAGACGAGCTTTATGAGGCGAACCTGTGAGGGGTTCATGGTATTATATTTTGCTGTTAGTATATTTGGGGAACGGGTGTATTCCCATAACAGAAATATGTATAGTTTCATATAGATGATGGGTTGTTTATATATATGCATATTGTCGTGTAATAGATGGTTGGTTGGTTATTTTCGGTGATGTCATGATGTCGTCACGCCAGCCCAGGATATCGGCATTTCGGGACGGGTCATGACACTCACACATACATACACGCCGACGCTCCCACACACATCAACCATGGACATGCACACAACAAACATCAGAGAAACACACACACGCAATCACCGAAGCGCATACTTATATGAGATGCACAAAGAATTCTCAATATCAGTCAGATATTGAAATGTCTGATGATGAGAGTATGTTTAATGTTTTCGCATTGGTGAATTGCAGTTTAATTATGTATTTCCTTTTAAATCTAATGTATCGTTTCTACATTAAATTATAATAACGCTGCTTCTTCCAAACAACTGACTTTTTCTCTTTCAATTGATAGGTAATGTTGGGTTAGGTTTTTTTTTTAGTTAAGGCTCGTGTTCATAAGTTATAAAACATAATTTTTCATTAATTATGCTTTTAAAAAAACTAATTTTTTTGTAAACTCTTAATTTGCAGTATAATATTTGTAAAGAAACTGTTCAACTTATAATTTTCATAATGTCTTCACATATTAATTCAAGTGAAGAAAACTTATATGATTTTTCAAGTGAGGAGAACTCATATGATGTTTGGGATTGGCTTGGACCGTGGGATCATCAAAGATGTTGGGTTTTAAAATCATATTATGATAATTACAAGAGTGATCAAAAGATCAACCTGATAGAGTATCGCGTCGGTCTATGCCAAGAATGGGAATATAGGATGAATGAATCTAACAACCTTGTATCTTGTTTGAGAAATCTTAATGCACCAGTTCCGCATCGTCGAAGTCTTCAGATGCCTCGATGATATATAATTAATGACACAACCGAGATTGAAGATGCTATTACACGAATTCGCCTGGAGAATAATTGAATGTTGTTGCGTAGGAATAGATATTATCTACTACAACTAGCCAATAAAATGGTTGCTGCAAGTAACATAGAACTCTCTCCAAACGAATACCATAACATGATAAATAATAATGAATATTTGTCTGAGGGGTACATGTCCAATGAAGAATAAATAATTTTTGACTCTGACATTTTCTTTTTAAGTGTTTTTATTGTCACTATTTTCGTGATATTATGTACTGTATTTCTTATGTATTATCTTTGTTATGAGTTTTGTAACAAACATCGTTAAACATGTTTCTAATTTATGTAATATTTGTTTTAATATGATGTTTATGATTATTTTAAGTTGTTTCGCCTCTAATATTATACTCTTTCTGTAACGACCCGATTTCCCAGGGCTATTATACTGTTTCTCCCCTTGGAGAATTGTATACTAAAATCGAATATCCATTACTATTATACTATATCAAGGAGTATAATCCGACCTTTGATATTGACAATTATACTAATTATGATTTCAAATTCTCTCAACTTGGTTAATCAAATACTAACAGTACACTATTAGTGTTATATTGTTAGGAGTTGTTTTACCTTTAATTTCTATATCATGTCGGCCTTCGAAAAATAATCTTTCAAAATCACGATGAATAAATATGTATATACAACTCTCAAAAATGGAATAAAAAATACAACAAGCGTGTATAATAATGTACATCAACAGGTATTTCCATAGAAAGCTGTTAATCTACCGTTTATATTGCTTAAGAAATAGATACAGAATTTGAATGGGAGATCGAGCAATGTGTCTAACATTCCGGAAAGATTCTTGAAAAGCCAAACAGAGTAAAAAGTGGTTGAGTACAACAGAGTAAAAAGTGGTTGAGTACTCAACCACTTTTTACTCTCAACCACTTTTTACTCTGTTTGGCTTTTCAAGAATCTTTCCGGAATGTTAGACACATTGCTCGATCTCCCATTCAAATTCTGTATCTATTTGCGAAATAATATATACGGTAGATCAACAACTTTCTAAATCTCCAAACATTACAAAAAAATATATTTACTAACTACATAAATTTCTATATAATTATATATTTACAAAAAAAAAAATATTTTCACTCATATAGTTAAACTATCAACTACATAACTAACTATGTACCGCAACCCCTACGGCGGACGATCCCCCGCCCTCGTTGTTGTGCAATAGGAAGTTCCTCAGTCTCCTCATGAACTTGTGTAACTTGTCCAAAATTTATGAATGCCTGTTGCATACTCCTTGAGATGGCATCGACGTCGTCCTCGAACCACGGCACCGGTGACACTTGTCTTTGCAATCTTGTGGGTTCGACAAGATTGACGAAGTGACGAATGACGATGACGGATGTGTACCTAATTGCGATGCATAATGCAAATAAAGGTCATGCATTTGATACACGTCGGATGGCCCAGTATCGTCACCCATACCGTACGCCCTAGATGATCCGGCATGAGCGCCATGCCGTACATACTAGATGATCCGGCATAAGCACCCATACCGTACAATGTGGAAGGTCCGGCATCACCCATACTACCTGGACGATAGGCGTTAGAAGTCCATGGCTAGCAACCCGAGGAGATGGAAGAACGTCAGTTGCCACATGGAGCGGTACCCCTTGGCGCATCCTCCCAATAGCGCCATCATAGACGACATGAGCCAACTCGATACTTGATTCCGCAGTACGCGACTGCAGAGTTAGATGACTCATGCGTATCAGATTCGATACCTCCGTATCCTACGAAACACGTATAATCGTCAAGTTAATACATGAACAATAACAATATAATCAAATTCATATAACTAAACAGATGGTACAGTCAATGTGATCATACCTCTAACATCAGTCGTCCTCCTGCTGGTAGATACCCAAACTGAGGTTGGTACGCCGGGTTGACCAAAATTTTTGTGTGATTCGCTAATACCAGTCCATGTATTCTTGGTCAACCTCTATCTCTTGCTCGAAGTTGCCGACATCTAGTGCTCGTCGATTATTCCACGCAACTATATGTGCGTGGTGATGGTCAGCCCAGTCCGCACGGAAGTATCCTCGCCGAGTAATTTTGTGCAAGTTCTTGTCCATAATTACCGACTGAGGAAACCCTTGGTGACAACCAAACTGTCGTAGCACGCGCAGGGGATACGTGTACTCGACAATCTCGTAGTAAATTAGGGGCAACTTTGTCATTCAAATATCTTCTCCGTCTCTAGTATATAGAGGTAAAGTCGGCAGGGTATAGGGCATCCAAATGACCTGTAAAATAAAATATAAACAAATAAATAAAAAAAATTAAAATTTCGATGTAAATAAATAACTAATCTCGTCATTCTTCAAACGATCTAACTGATCGCGATATACCACCAAAATATGCATCGGCAAATTTTCTAAATTAAATTCAAGAGTCCACCTGTACACCAAAAATACAAACCATAAGTTTAATATCCATAAATAAATATCTATTAGATGATAAATGAAATTAAAAAGAAAATACTAATTACTTACCAAGAACCCTTCGGAGCAGTTAGGAACTTCAAGTTGTTGCCGAAGTCGAGCTCTCCGAATGATATATTATACTTGGGGAAAGAGACAACTTCAGGTCGAAGCCTTGAAAATCACTCCTAAGCCCAACACTCTAATAAAAATAGGCACCCGGCTATGTATTTCGTGTTGGGCTTCGTCGCCTTATAGAGCTCGCGATAGAGGACCACTAGGGTTGCACTGCCCCAGCTATACTTGACGGAAAGTGTCAAGTCACGCAGCAATAGGAGGTAGACTAACTTAATTCTATTGTGCGATTTATCAGGCAACAACATCTGACCAAACATAATTAAGCAATACGCACGTGCGTAGCAATGCATAACCTCATCGTCGGCCTCATTAGGAACTCTAGCAAAGGTATCCTGTAACTACTTAAGTGTCAAAGACCCATTCCTAATCTTATCCACTGGCGGTTCCACTCCGAGGAGCTCGCTGCAGAGTCTCTACCAGGTGGCTTCCAGTCGCGAGTCATCATTCTGCATAACTGGAAACCCATGCACGGGTAACCCCAACAAGACGATCACGTCCTATAGTGTGACGGTCATCTCCCCAACAGGTAGATGGAAAGTGTGCGTTTTTGGACTCCATCTCTCTACCAACGAGGTTATGAGAGCCCTATCTAACTGCTTCGACCATAACCTAAATGGGCCGTACAAACTGACTGATTCTATCAACTTATAACGCGAGGGGGGACATTTTCTCTCCATTCCCCTACATCATGTCCAGCACAATTAAAAGTACTAATATCCTGAAACAATTAATGAGACACAATAAATAGCATTAAAATTTTTAAAAACTAAAATAAAAAAAAATAATGCAATAGCCTAAATGTTTATTTGTGCTATCCAAATTAGTTTGGACCTGTGTTCCCCCTGCAG
This sequence comes from Eucommia ulmoides, assembly GCA_016647705.1. Lineage (NCBI taxonomy): Eukaryota > Viridiplantae > Streptophyta > Magnoliopsida > Garryales > Eucommiaceae > Eucommia > Eucommia ulmoides. The sequence continues at coordinate 9,382,341 of CM028333.1, read as the reverse complement.
GTGTAGAACTGAAGTATCTTCGGGTTCAGGATGTATAGCTAAAAAAAATTTCCACAACACTTGTGGTAAATTTGTTAGTACGGAATTAAAATTTAATCATATTTATAAACAAAATATAAGATTCATTATAAAGAAATGTGCGCGACAACTCACGTAATTTATAATACATAAAAGTTGACATAACAAAAAAAATAAAGTAGCATAAACATTCATTACAATGAACCGACAAGATCAATTAGGTGTATAGCGGGGTCAGGATGAACACTTCCGCCTATCATGTCCAATCTAGGAACATAAACCGCAATAATTTGTCATTATTTTTCGCGACTAATCCATCTCGTTTTGAATGCGAATGGAATTTGGTCGACCACTATGCACAACTCGAAGTCTGTTATGATCTGGAATCAGGTTCGAAAAATTGGTTTCTGGCTAGTAGTCCTCGTGAATCATCGGCTGAAACGATGACTCCCATGCTATCAATTGATTTGTCATTGTGTACTCAGTTGCAATATAGCGGAATATATTAACTCCACTATACTCAGTGGCCGCAAGCATATGGGAGCACGGATATCACCAAATTTTATACTTGACACATGTGCAATCAGCGTTATCCCCTAATGTAACTTCGTGAGGAATCAATCCCCCAGTGAGAGTCTTTCTAGTTTTCACATGTAATATCATATTCACTCTAGAAAAAAAATTCATATTTTATTAAAATATGTGTTGCAACAATTATATGTAACGTGAAAAGAAATAATGAATATTAAATTACCGATTGAATATTTGAATCTCGTATGTTTCAGACTTGGCTTGAGATATCTGTATTTTTTCAACGACGTGTTTAACATATACGTAACCGTCGGCTGAGTTCTTTAGAGCTTGTTGTCGACCAATATCAAAGTATTTAACCATCCTATAGAACGTAATCTTGACGGATACAGTTATTGGAACATTTTTTGTACCATTCAAACAGTTGTTAAATACCTTTACGTAATTGGTCGTCATAATTCCCCAATACTTACCATTGTCGTGTGCTCTAGTCCATTTGTAAGCTGGAATATTGTTCAACCATTTATGCAGTCGAAGATTAATTGTTTTGATCTCTTCCATGATAGCATCGTATTTTCGAATTTGTGTTGCAGCACCTGCATTCCAAGTAAGATCTTTGAGATGCCGATTTTTAGCAATCTTGTTAAAATTGCTGCAAAGGTGCCGCAAACAAAATCGATAATATCGGAGGGGCTCATTATGTTGATTAAGCCAAATACTGTCAACCGCACTAATAATGCCGCATGTCTGTCAAATATCAATGTCAGCTCTAGACGATCACCGAAAATATGACGCTTAAGCATGTAGATGAACTATCGCCAACAGCGGTAGTCCTCCGTCGGTACGATGGCGAAAGCCAATGGGTAGCATTTGTTGGACGATGTCATTCCAATGGTGATTAAAATATTTCCCTCATATTTACCATACAAGTGGGTTCCATCAATAGTGATTACAAGGCGACAATAACACCATCCGTCAACTTAAGCTTTGAATGCCCAAAATAGCATGTTGAATGTCCTGTAGCCAGGCATATTAGTCGACACAGTGCTCCACTCGACAATCGTATCCGAATTGTAGTGCTGCAACGCGACCATAAATTTCGGTAACTTCTGATATGATTTATCCCAATCTCCGAACAAGGTCTCGATGGCTTTAGATCTAGCCAACCAAGCTTTTCGATAGGAGATAGTGTATCCATGAGGCTCCTTCACGTAAGCCACAATGACGTCAATTTTCAATTCTGGATCCTGTTCGACGTGTCCAAGTATTAGGTTCGAAATAAGTGCAGAATCCAAATTTTTATGATCTACAGCAGTATGATTATAGAAACATGTATGCTGCCCCTCATATTGCGTAATCTCAAACATACCGTGACTTTTTTTCCTCCCCGCCCGCAACCTCCAATCGCATCCATGCGAACAATAAATCGACTAAAGCTTCTTGTTCGTTTCCAAGACATAAAACTCTTTGTTCTTCTTCAAGTGGTAAAATTTGATAGTCTGCTGGACATGTTTCTTGTCCTTAAAGACCATACCAGTACGAAATTCGTCCATCTCCGGTATCCAAAAATTCTTTCGCAACTTCGGCTCGTATTTCACCAAGTCATCGTCGTCACCCCAGTTCAGGTTATTGAAAAATGAAATAACACTGTCCAACTCCAATTGTTGATTCTGACCCCCTTGCCCGCTAGGCCCAACATTTAGATCTTCGTTTGGCTGAAACGCAACATCCGCATCTAACTCTTTTTCTGACACATTGTGGCAACTATCAATTGTATCAAAATCACCACCATAATTACTTGTGTTATCTTGCGGTGGACTACTCGGCAAATAATGGTGATGTGGAAGAGCAGAGCTAGTGCCATGAGCACGGTCAATCATACTATGAGAATGATCTTGTTCTGGAATATAGGGGGTGGGACGGTGTAATTAGACTCAAGTAATTGGGGGCGCAACATGGGAGTATTGTGGGAATGATATTGTTCTAGAATGTAAGGGGGTGGGATGGTGTAATTAGACTGGACTGCTTGGGGGACGGTGTCGAAAAATTATCTGTCAGATTGGGTACTATACGGATTAAAACTCTGGGTCATTAAGTTGGTAAAATGATCACTTTGGGGAAAAAAAATTGGACCATCATCAAATGCTCGTTCTATCTCTACATACACTTCAACAGTAGGAAGCGAAGGTATATAAAGAGAAAACTCAAGCACTTGATTTAATGTTGAGTCATCCTTGATAGAAACAAGGTATATTTATAATTCGACTCAAAAAGAGCCATCAGCATCCTATACTTTAGTTTCAAAATTCTAATAACCCCATCTTCAAGAATAAACGATTTTAGCATTTCAATTAATTCATTTAAGGTTGTTCCTCTACGGACAATCAAAGATTTTACAACTGATGTATTATAATAAACCTCGAACTTGGTACCTTCCAATATTCTACTACCCCAATACAATAACAACCGAACGTGATCCATTTCAAGCGGCTATCATTTCACAAGGCAAAACAAAACAAGAAAATAATATCGTCAACTGAAACTTAATCACAAAAGTATGTTGGTTTATAGTGTTCATTTTTTATGGGTTTGAGTAATTTATTTTCAATCCTTAATATTTTATTTATTTTGAATTTATTCAATAATTATTTTAACTTTAACTCTAAATCGAATATAAATTCCATGTCAAGTTCATATCAACTAAATAGATTCAATTAATTTGAGGAATGAAAGTGCACAATATGTAATTACACATTTTCTAATTAAACAAGTAAATTGAAAAATAATCTAACTAACAATTTATTTTGAAACAATATATTAAAATTTATATTTCTCTAATTGTCATATTCTAATGTTTATAGTGTTAATTTTTTATGAGTTTCAGTAATTTATTTTCAATCTTAACATTTTACTTACAAATATAACGAGTTTAATTTGTTATAAAAATTATTTTATATAAGTTTAAACTAACTAACTAACAATTTTTTAAAATAATATATTAATTTATATTTTCCTACACATGTGAAAATGAGCCAAAATATAATTTTTAATTTAACAACTAAATTAACAAATTAACCTAATCAACTAACTAACAAATTAAACAAATAACAAATAACAGGTAAAAAATATACTAATTAAATTAACAAATAAATTTTAAAAAACACCAAAAATATACTAACTTATGAATGGAGAAGTAGAAGTTTGAATGGAAGAAGTGTGAACGGAGGAGAAAACGCCAAAAATAAAGAACAAAAATGACAAAAATGAAGAAAATGAGAGAGGGAGTACAAGAGTTGTGATTTAGAAGTGGAACTCGGTATTGTGAGAAGTAGTGTGATTTATAGCCAAATTGGTAAAAAATCATACTGACATTTTTGTATCTTTGACCGGCCAAAGAATCGGTCTTCTTCAAATACATTTTAAATTAAATAACTAAATTAAAAAAATATGAAACTAACTAACAATTTATTTTAAAACAATAGGTTGAAAATTTTATATTTTTCTAATTGTCAAAATTTTAGGGACAAAAGTGCATATTTTTAATTAAATAGCTAAATTAGAAAATTAAACTAACTAACATACATATATTTTTTTTTAAATAATATATTGATTTATATTTTTCTACACACGTGAAAGGGGACCAAGTGTAATTTTTAATTTAACAACTAAATTAACAAATTAAACTAACCAACTAATTAACAAATTAAACAACTAAACCAACAAATTAAATTAACAAAACAAACAAACTAGTAATTTATTTTAAAATAATATATTAAAAATTTATATTTTTCTAATTGTTAAACTTTTAGGGTCAAAGTGCATTTTTTTTTTTTAATTAAATAGCTAGATTAAAAAATTAAACTAACTAACTAACATTTTTTTTCAATAATATATTAATTTATATTTTTCTACATATGTGAAAGGAGTCAAAGTATAATTTTTAATTTAACAACTAAATTAACAAATTAAACAAATATATTTTAAATTAAATAACTAAATTAAAAAATGAAAATAACTAATAATTTATTTTAAAACAATATATTAAAAATTTATATTTTTCTAATTGTTAAATTTTTTAGGATCAAAGTGCATATTTTTTTAATTAAATAGGTAGATTAAAAAATTAAACTAACTAACTAATATTTTTTTAAATAATATATTAATTTATATTTTTCTAAATATGTGAAAGAGGTCAAAGTATAATTTTTAATTTGACAACTAAATTAATAAATTAAACTAACTAACTAACAAATTAAACAAATAACAAATAACAGGTAAAAAATATACTAATTAAATTAACAAATAAATTTTAAAAAACGCCAAAAATATACTAACCTATGAATGGAGGAGTATAAATCTAAATGGAAGAAGTGTGAACGGAGGAGAAAACGCCAAAAATGAAGAACAAAAATGAAGAAAATGAGAAAGGGAGCACAAGAGTTGTGATTTAGAAGCGGAACTCAGTATTGTGAGAAGTAATGTGATTTATAGCCAAATTGGTAAAAAATTAGACTAACATTTCTGCATCTTTAACCGGCCAAAGAATCGGCCTTCTTCAAAAATCAAAGAAGGCTGTCAATCTTCTTCAACTGCAAAAGAAGGCTGCATTTGGCCGATCACGTTTGACCGGCCAAAGCAAACGACGACCCGCCGTTTACATTTCAAAAAAAATATATATAATGTTTGATCCCGACCTTGTGAAGGCCGGGATCAGATAATTAAAAAAAAAATAAAAAAATTATTTTTTATGATCCCTAAAAAAAAATAAAAAAAATACCAACGATCCCGGCATTCGGAACGCCTAATTGTATGTCTTGCGTAAATAAATTCAAATTTGAACTCTTTCAGTAATTTTTTTTAAAAAATATTTATTACGTATTAGTTTCTATTAAACACGACAGAAACTGTTAATTTTTATTTATTTATTTATTTTTATTATAGTAAAAAATGTACTAAGGGGATAAAATGAAATTAGACAAGAAGAGGTAAAAGGCAACCTCCGTCCCTGTCGTCAAAGGCGGACCTCCGTCCCTGTCGACGCTTCTCAAAGCATTTCAGTGCATTTGGACGAAGATCTCTCTCTCTCTCTCTCTCTCTGTATACGTATATACATCGATCGTTCGATGTCTTCAATTCTTATGCTTTTGGCTCTGTTTTTCTTGAGCTTTCAAGCATCATTATCATCACCCTTTTCAATCGGATCCCGTTCGATTCTTCGATCAATCGTTAAACACAACAAAGGTGAACAGAAACCTGACGCAGCGGTTGATTTTAACGCCACGAATTTCGATGCTGTTTTCCGGGAGACGCCGGCGACGTACGCCATTGTGGAATTCTTCGCTAGCTGGTCAGTCATAAGGATTCGGTTACTCACTTCTCAAATTGATAAAATTTAACATCTTTGATTAAGGATTATTGTGTTGTGATGAGGATGTAAGTATGCGGAACGTAAAGATCTGTATATATTTAGCTTGTTATCGACATAGTGCAACTTTATTTCATGAATATTGGATTATCAGATATATTTGCACGTTCAATTTTCTGAAATTTATGCATTGTGCAAGCTCCCATCAGTTTCACATCATTAATTTTTATAAACTTACAGCATGTGTGGTATGGCGATTCAACTCACATGTTTTGGTATACCCGAGGGAGGATTCAACCCTCGAGTTGTACTAAGTATTCCTCATACTATCCACCGTGAACCCAAAATCCTGTCCCTAGAAGCCCTGGTAACGCCAGTGTGCGTGGTATAGGATTAGCACACAAGTCGAACACCTTCCAAAGAGGACTGAAGCGAACTAAATTAGGACTACTAAATTAGGATCAGTGGGCTCCTACTTCCATTAGGTACTAACTTGTGGTCCCTTAAAGAACGAGTTCATGGGTACCAAAAAATCCATTGTGACCCTATAATACCATGGGGGATTGGGTTTTCATTCACTCCTAGGTATTCGCAAATCTCAAGTATCATGGGATTAGGCAAATCCCAAATCAAACACAGTATTAGGTGGATCATGGAATTCAAAATGGAAAAATATTAGTAATTGTTTTCATTACTTGGTAGCCTTTTCTTGCTAATTTGCCAGACGTCCAGCAGCAACCTCACTGGAATGTCGCCGAAATATCACCGGAGTTCCGGCAACATCTTCCAAATATTGTTGGAATGCTGAAACCATTACCGGAACGTCACCAAATCGTTTATGTTATTGTTGGAATTTTTGCAGAGCTCCTCTAATGTTACCAAAATATTGCCCAGAGCTCCGTATATTGTTATGGAACGATGCCGGAAGTGCAGTAATAATCTCCAAATTTTATTCACTTATTTTTCAATAAAAAATTGCCATATAATTTTATTGACACACTTTATTTGACAATTCATTCCATTTCTATGCTTAATCTTCAAGGCAACCAAACACGGGAATGGGAATGGTTTTGGTCATTCCATTCCAATGCCATAAACATTCCAATCTTATACTCGTTCCATTCCATTCTTGTGTACCAAACGCATGGTTAGAGTTATACATCAGGGGAAAAAAGTTGAGTTTTTCATTTTTGTACTTCTGTGGAATTTTCTTTCGTGTTTGTGTTTTGATGATGCTTTGTTCTCATGATTTTTCGTACTTATTTATTTTTTATTTTTTAAAATGACTGTTGGTCTTGTAGGTGCCCTGCCTGCAGAAATTATAAGGTATGTATAATCTTGTTTGGTCTAGTACCACCTTATACTTATGTTTTGTTCAATATCTTGAACCACGATGTTGCAGCCCCATTACGAAAAGGTTGCAAGACTTTTCAATGGAGCCAATGCCGCTCATCCAGGGATCATATTGATGACAAGGGTGGACTGCGCATTGAAGGTACTTACTTTTGCTTGTGGGGGTAGACAGGGAAAGAGTAATATTTATTGTAATGTTATGAACCGTACGAATCGTAATTCAAATTGAATTTGGAAAGCATATTGCAATTGTTGAACTGATTACGAATTTGGCTTTTGCGTCAAATGAGTCGCCTGAAAAAAAAAAAAAAAAGAAAAAAAAAAAAGAAAAAAAAAGAAAAAAAGAAAGCAACTAATATGATGAAGGTGATTACTAAGGCTCTGTTTGGTTGTCTAAATTGTTCTATTTTATAAATTATTATCTTGTTTTTGATGAATTGATTGGTATATTTCTCCATTTACCTATAATGTAATCAAATCATGTATTGTTTGTTTGAACAAAGAAGCTTATAGTTGTTCAAGTTTAATTAAATTTATCAGTTATACTATACCCCAATTACACGAGAAAATAGCATATGAACTGTAACTAAAATGGTTGTTAGCTAATTTAGGGCATGTTTGATAACACAATTCAATATTGAAAACTGGATGCATTAAGTACTTATTCAATTGAGTATAAAAAATAGAGCAATCACTTATAATGTATTGACTATTAAGTATCACTTAAAAGTAGACCAAAAAGTTAAGTGATGTGCACATGATTTATTATTTATCACTTAAAATTATACAATTTTCATTAATACTAGTGTCATTAAACTATAACCATTGGAAAATATAGAGAAAAATGATAAAATAAAATTCTAGAGAGAGAAACTAATACCAAGAAAAAAATAGAGAAAATTGAAGAGAAAAAAAAAATGAGATCAAGTTGTAAGAAAACTTTTAAAAGTCAAAAGTTGTAAAAATGCAAGCATATTCAAATTGAAAATTGTTCAAAGAATTATTTAATCAATTCAGCACTTAATAAATTCAGCACTTATCAGAACTTAATATTTAGTATTTATCAGCTTTCAACACTTAATTTTCAGTTTTATCAAACATGCCCTTAAATATTTTTAATTTTTACAACCAAACACTAAAGTATAACTAGTTCTTAATCAACTAATTGGAAAATATTATAATCTGCAAATTGAAGAACAACCAACCACGGGCCCTTAGTAAACTAGAAGGTTTCAGCTCTGCATTTTAGATTCCACACCTGTAAAATTTTCTGATCTTGATATAAGTTCAGGACATAATTAAGCTTTAAAGTGATATGGAAGTGCTTCTATTCCACTGTAGTCTTTATTTTTCTTTTATGTATTAGTATATAGATTGAATATATATTATTCTCTATTTCTCATTTAGTACTTAATTGAGATTGTGATTAGTAAATAGTAATTAGTCCTCTCCTTTAATGTGTTTGGCAGCACAGATAAATACTAATCTTTGTGATAAGTTCTCGGTGGGTCACTTTCCCATGCTCTTCTGGGGGCCTTCTTCTAAATTTATCGGCGGGAGTTGGGAACCAACAAAAGAGAGAAGTGAAATACAGATAGTTGACGATGCACGAACTGCTGATCACTTGTTAAATTGGATTAACAAAAAAATGGGCAGGTTTGATACATCTTTTCTATGCATTATTATCATATATTATTATTATCTTTACTTGTTTTATTTTTAAAATCTATTTATTACAGCTCGTATAGTTTCGAAGATGAGAAATATGAAAATGATCATCTTCAATCAAATGTCTCGGACCCAGGACAGGTTCTTAACCAAATTTGAGCGCCTGTATTTTTATTTTTATTTTTCCTTCTATTTTTTTGAAGTACTAATTTTTTTAATGATCTGGCTCGGAAAAGATTGCACGTGCTATATACGATGTTGAGGAGGCAACATCAATGGCCTTTGACATTATTTTAGAAACCAAGGTAGACTTGAATTTCTCTTTTCTGGTTATGTGTTCTATCCATCGATATGGGTTCCCTCCATTTATTATATAGATTATGCAGATGATCAAAGCAGAGACTCGAGCTTCACTTATTAAATTTCTTCAACTATTGGTGGCTCATCATCCTTCTAGGAGGTTAGTGACTTGGTGCTAGTTTAACATCCTCCTTTTTCTTTCTTTCCTTTTTTTAAGCGAAATTTTAATTTCAATTTGTGCTTTTTGCTTCATGGTTGAACAATGATTTTTTCATAATAGGTGTCGGAAGGGAAGTGCAGATCTTCTTGTGAATTTCAATGAGTTTTTCCCATTAGATATGTGGTCAGCCAACAAACACGAATCACTAATTGGAAAGGGAAACGGCTCACTGCAAAATTTCCAGATATGCGGAAAAGAAGTTCCTCGTGGATATTGGGTGGGTTACCTAAGGTGGAGTCTGTTTATTAGTGTTTCTGTTTTTGTTCCAAGTTTTCTGAGAACTGAAACAGAAACCTTTTTTTTTTTTTTTTAACCAAAACACATGTTCTGCTTAAGTGCCTATCTGTTGTGTATGTCTTTTCTGTATTGCAGATGTTTTGCCGTGGCAGCAAGAATGGTACTAGGGGCTTCAGGTAATTCATTTGTTTTTTCTTTTCAATGTGTTTGCATGTGTGCAATTTAACAGAACAAATTTAGTAGAATTTTACAAGGGTGTGTTTGGGTGAAGAATTTCAGGGGAATTTGATTTTGACAGGGATTTCTGAAACTCGTAAGTTCAAATTACGTACTGGGCTATCTTAGAAAAAAAATTATAAGATTTCATGGAATTTAAAGAGGGTATCCAATTACCATTTTCTTTTTTTCCTGAATGAGGTATATCTCTCCATCTTGTAAATCAATAGATCTTTAGATAAATAAATAAATAAAAAAAGAAGACACACAAATAACAAATTACAAATGATGGTAGTTTAAAAATTCAAAATTTCAAATCCCGTGATCTTTAAATATTATGAATTTATCAAATTTGTTATCCAAGCGAGCTCTAAGGAGATTATTACGTGGTTATGTTATTTTGCTTTTTCTTGTACTTAAATCCAGTTTTCCTTCTTTTGCAGCTGCGGCCTATGGGTTTTATTACATTCACTTTCCGTGAGAATCGAGGACGGAGAGAGCCATTTTGCATTTACAGCAATATGTGATTTTATTCATGACTTCTTCATCTGTCAGGAGTGTCGCCAGCATTTCTATGATATGTGTTCAAGGTAAGCAGCATTAACACATGTTAAAATTTAAAACTTAGCATGGGTTTCGTAACTCATTTATTTAGACACCATTTGGTAATGTTTCTTTTAAGTAAAAAAATACTTAATTTTAGAAGTGGCATTTGTATTGCATACTTTAAAGAAAAGAGTAAAATATGATTAGTATTTTTCTCAAAAAAATAAAAATTAGATGCTTCTGTTTTTTCAAATTTTATATTATAACAAGAGATCGATGGAGATGATGGACTAGAAACTTTCCACCCACTTTTTTCAATGATGGACTGAAAAAATTGGAAACAGAAACGTATATATGAGAACAAAAATATGTTTGTGTTCTGCTCCCAGATTTTAAAACAATTTTTGGGAACTAAAAATAATGGCTTCTAGACTTTTGTTTCCTTACCTAGAAAAGAAGAACAAAAACAAAAAATTTGGGAACCGAAACACTAAACCAATGCCAATGACCTAACCTGAATTCGCCTGACAGTAGATATCATATTTCTGGCAGTGTTTCTACTCCTTTCAACCGAACCCGCGACTTCACCCTCTGGTTATGGAATGCGCATAACGAAGTGAATGAGAGACTAATGAAAGAAGAAGCATCTCTTGGAACGGGTGACCCTAAATTCCCAAAGATGGCTTGGCCTCCACTAAAGCTCTGCCCAAAATGCTCTCTCTCCCATAGCCGGAAGTGGGACCACGAGGAGGTCTTCAAGTTCTTGACTAGCTATTATGGAAGGACGCTCATGTCTCTATACAACGACGAATATACCCTCCGAAGTAATTCAACCGATGGTGATCTTTCTGAAGATATGTCAGCCTCAACGAGTGCGGTGTTTGGAGCAGCATTGGCAATTGCGGTGGCGAGTTGTGCATTTGCAGCGCTCGCGTACTGCTGGCGTTCATGGCAAAAGAATCGGAAGTACTCACATCATATACACTCTTTAAAAAATATATGATGATTACAAAGGGTAATGATTGAGTTTTTTTTTTTTAAATTGGGATTAGATTCTTATTGCTTTATTTTTATTCAACAAAAGGGTAACAAGGAGTTCTTTTTATTTGGCCAAAAAAAAAAAAAAAAATATTAAGACAAGGAATTTTTTTTTTTTTTTTTTAAAATATCGAGATTAATGTTCTTATACTTTTTTTTTATTCACAAAAAAATTCAGGCCAAAAAGAAGCTGGAAGTGAGATATGGGACTGGGCAAACCTATGAGTCCATTGGAGATCATTCCATATACATTTCCTGTAAATTTGGTCTTCAGTTTCTTACATATAAAGTAGAACATACAAATTCATATTTTAATCTTAATTATAGGAAGAGATTTATCTGTGGCTTGATTTAGTTTCTGTTTCTTGAATCTTCAGCTTCATTTCTAGCAAGAAAACGGAACTCCTCCAAAATTATAGTTTTTGTTCCGTATTTTTCTGGGGACGGAATGAAAAATCCAGGGATGGAACCATGTAGGCCCTGTTTCCTTTATTGCTCCCAAATTCTTGTTCGTTCTCCCTAAATTTTGAAATTTAAGAATAGAAAAATGTTTGGTTAACATGTTTTTATTTCCAACATTTTGAGAGTAATCCCAAACTTTTAGAGATTTTCAGAAAAAAATTGTTTCCTTTCCCTCCTAAAAAATATTTTCAATTCTCACTTAAAAGGGATAAGATCAGTATTTTTTAAAATTTATAACAAGGTTTCTCTTCAAACTTGTTCTTCTTTGTGGTGATTTTTTCCCCTTTTCATTCATAAATTTAGGCTAAGATAAATACAATAAAATATTTTGCTATAATTATTTTATTTAGTCGTAATTAATATATTAGATGTGTTTTTATTTTATTATAATTTGTAAAAAATTGATTGTCTAAAAAAAATTATGTAAGTTTAAATATGTAAGAAAATAAATGTTTTTTTTTAATTTTATTTTCATAAATTATGAAATTATTTAAGAACAATTATTGTTATCAAATATATTTTTGTTCTCAGAATGATTGAGAATGGGGATATAGTTCTCAATTATATTCTACGACTCGATGACTAGAATTATTATCTTTATTTAGTGTTAAAGGTACAATAATATTTCATTCTCTTTGCTTTTCCTCATAAATCTATACAAGTTATTATTTTTTATAAATTTCTTTATTAGAACTTTGACCTTTTTATAAATTTCTTTATTATAACTTCAATTCAGTATTTTCAATAGTAAACTCTGCCCTCCTTCCATCAGTTTATGTAACACCATTGATTATCCTCATTGTTGTTAGGAGGTTTCAATATAAAACTATACAGCGTCAAGTAAGATAATTCTTTCCATATATAGATTACTTTTGAGAACCTCGTAGATCTGATGTGAAATTCTAATACACCACCTTCACATGTAGCTTTGCTTTGCATGTCATGAAAAAAGAAAAAGAAAAAAAAAAAAAAAAAGACAAATATTCAACCAATCAAAGACAAACAAACAAGTCTTTCCAAATCTCAAACCTAAACCTGATACCATGTTAGGAGGTATTGTTCTAAGTTGGTATCAAATTTTGGAAGGCCGCCCCCCTCCCCCCCCCCCCCCCAAAATTATATCCACAACAAAACAAATAAGAAAAAATAGATTTTTGCACTTTGCACACCTGAAGTTTCAGAAGAATCTCACTTTAGCCCATGTAATTTTAATTTTAACACATTAAACTCTGAAATATCCAAATCATATAAAATCAACTCAAATCGACTACTCTCATTTTCTATGAAGAAAATCAGTCACATGTCCAATATAGAATCACTCATATGAGTAAATTTCTATCGTAAAAATTATGGAAAGATTGACTTAATACAATTTGAATATTTCAGGATTTAACGTGTTTAAATTGAAAGAACATGGATTAAAATGAGATTTCTCTTGAACTTCAAGGGGTTCTAAAAAAGCAGAAAGTGCAATTATTTCCATCTAAACACAGCCTCCGACTAAACTGATTACTCAGAGATAGAGTAAAACAGATTTTTGAGATACGTTTGGCATTGCTTTGTTTTGACATACATAATTACATATACATTTTTTTTTTTTTGTACTTTTGACAAATGTTGAGGAGGAGATTTTGAACACTAGATCTTCATACTAAATAACCGCTAGGCTACAAGCCTTGGGTTACATATACAACATCCAGACTGTATCATGATCCTGTCATATTGTTAACCTTTTCACATTCCATGCTGATGGCTGGCAGCAGACCAATCTCATCCAAAGGAGAAATACATGCGTAGGAAATACGAGTTACGTATTTGCCCCCCCCTGTAGGCATCGATGAGCAGATTTCACCCCCTTCAAAACTACGTAAATTGACAGAATGTATCCCGATATTCGCAGAAGCATCAACTGTAAAACATAATAACGGACAATAGCTTGAATAAACCTTTCATTTTTGCATGAGTTTTGAGATAAATGGTTAATAAAACAGATGCAGGCTCTAATCTGATTTACCATGAAGAATGGAAAACTAATAAACTCTGTTCCTTTAACTATGCTGGGCAGTGTATGCCTTAAAAGCAGAAGAACCATGAACTGCAGGCCATGAAAATGGAGGAGATTCATCATCAGATGTGCTATAAGTCTATAACTTTGAGAGAGAGAGAGAGAGAGAGAGAGAGAGAGAGAGAGAGATTACGGCTACAGCAACAGAGCGACAGCATGTCAAGCTTCTTGATGTTGAACTTGAATAATCCTCGTAATTTTCCCTGAGAAGACCACCACATGATGATGATGTTTCTTTATGTTTAGTGAGAGATATTTGACGGATTGTCAGGGTTGGCACTGAGAAATTGGTGGTCCTAGTGTTCGGGAAATATAAACATGTTTAGTAACAACTATTATCCTGGAATTGTTTCTTTTAGTTTATGAGAACAGAAACAGGAAACACATTCGGTTGCAACATTTGTTCTTTTCTTTGCTTTTTTTTTTTTTTTTTCTTTTTTTAATGAATGGTGGCCAGCGGAGTGGTAGTGGAAATAATTTTGTGGGAGTTAAATAAAAATCAACATTTTTTTATTTCTCCAATTTTTAAGAAATTCAGGTAGTCGTCCCAAATTATTAAATTTGGGAACAGAAACATGTTCACCTAATGCGTTTCTGTACATTAATCCCAAATTTTGAGAGAAAGAATAGGAATCAGGGAACAGAAACCGTAACCAAACGGGGCCTATTTTTAAACGTTTTTTCTTGTATTATAAAATCAAAATATCATTTGGAAAAGAAAAAAAAAGTTGAAATAGTGATTTATCGATGTTGACAAGTAAAAAATGAAATTTAATGAGAAAAAAGAAGAAGAAAATACCTCAGGTCCATTGGAATACCTTCAAACAGTAAAATAGGAGGAGGTGCTGTATAATCTGGTTTGAATTGCTGCAATTCACATCGGTTCAACATTTAGAACACAAAATAAGCTGATTTCAGACATAAGAACCTTATAATTGACAAATAAATAGGAGGAATAAAAATAAATAAATCAAATTAAAAAAACAATTATAATAATAATTAAGTATTTAATCCACCTGGTGGCATATTTCACAGTTAATGTTACCCTTCTCATTGCACCATCTTTGTATGCATCTTCTATGAGCATACTGGAGAGAAAAAAGCTGATATTAATACAAGAACACCAAAAAAAAAAAAAAAAAAAAACCCTATAAAAGATTAGGGTGGCGTTTGTTCGCGGTGTTTGATCAGTGTTTTTTTCCCCCTGTTTTATGTTACCAGAAAATTTGGTGCAAAACATAAACGAAAAAAGAAAAAAATTGTTTCTGTTTTATTACCATTTTTTTTTTTTTAGACTACACTTTTTTTAGAATAGAACAGAAATAGATTTTTTTCCACGTTTTGTAGGAATACACAAACAAACAACAGAATCACTGAACAAAACGACACTTCATGTTTAGTGTTTCGGTTTCAACAGAAATTTGGGAAGGAAAAAATATATTTTTGTTCAATCCTCAAATTTCCAGAACAAGATTCTGGGAATGGAAGTGATTTTTTCCCTGGTTTCTGTTTTTGGTCCAAGTATTCTGGGAATAGAAACGGAAATTGTGGAAAGAAACACTAAACAAAAGCCACCTCTTCGTGTTTTGTTTCTATTTTCATGTCATGAAACAAAGAGAAAAAAATCTATTACCAAAAATTTGCTTTTAAAAATCAGAGAACATGATAGAAACAATTTTTTTTTCCCTGTATTTTAGTTTTGATCCTAATTTTTCAAATTACATGGAAAACAATATACACAAAACACTAAACAAAATCAGACTAGAGGAGCCAAAATCTGGTGCATGAAGGCTGCTAGAAACAGTAATAACCTTCAAAGTACCACAGCACGAGCAAGGCGTCTCCATAGCAGAATCCAAGTCTTCCTCCTGGCATATCCTGCACTCCACCGTTTTCCTTGGGGATAATAAACCAGTTTCAGAGCAATCAATCATGGCGACGTTCTCATTTGCTGACGTCATCAACAGTTTTGATGACCTCCTACTTTCAATCGCAGCCTCCAAAGAGGCTTCAGTGATCAAACGATCAACGAGCAATACAAAGTGCTCCCCCATCCTCCGCCGGACGATGATAATTCAATGTGTTCAGCAGAAACTGAAATCGGAGAGAAAAAAATGAATTTAACCTAGATTTTTGAATTCGACAAATTTAAACAGTATTTCAAACTTAACCTAGATTCCAAAAGTGAGGTTTCGATAATCACGAGCATAATCGAACAAAAAATGAAGGGAAAATGGAAATTGAAGAGAATATACTGCGAGAGAGATTAAAGAGAAGGAAGAAAAGAGACTTACACGAAGGGAATCGGATCTGTTGAAGCTAAGCAAAAGCTTGCTTTCCCCCTCTCGATAACTTTCGAGCTCTTCTCTCTCTCTGTGCGTGTTATATATGCAGTGAAGCAATAAAATGATGAGTTCGTCGTTAGTGTCAGCAGACTCAGCACCCAAATTCAAAAATTTTTGGAATCTTATACCAAAAAGGGCTAATTTTCAACTATCGTTGATTTATTATTTTTAATTTTATTTGAAACCTAATTATGTATTTTTTGAATATGTTTTACTTTGATATTACATTTATTGTCATTTCACACAAATACCAAAAATATTACTTATTATTTTAATAATAGATATTTCTACATGTAGATTATTATATTTATTGTCATTTCACACAAATACCAAAAATATTTCTTGTTATTTTAATAATAGATAATTCAATATGTAGATTTTTATTTTATTTTTTGATAAAACTACATCCTTATTTAAAAAAAAATAAAAATAAATTACCATTTTGTCATTTTTAAAAGAAGGCCTAGTCCCAATTTTACGAAAAAAATATGAGCTACTGACCCATTTTGTGTGTATGCGTGTGTTCAACCACTACCAGATTGTCGGTGGTGGTGGTTGTCAGACCATATATGTTTGGATTTGGCCAGATCTGGTTTGTCGACCACTGGATCTGGACAAATTTGACCGGATTCATCGTTTCATTGTCGCGAGAGGCTAGGAAGGTGTGACGGGTAGTCTCGCCACTGTTCATCTCGTCGATCGTCCATTGCCGAGGTTCTGTCACGCCATCGACCTTAGATCTCGTCAGTAGAGTTTCTAGATCAGAAATTGGTGTTGTCTACTTTGATTTGATGAGATCTGTGATTTTGATCTCAATCTCGACCTTAATCGTTTGAACGCCACAACAACCGGCCCGCACCTAGATCTTTGTTCTCCGATCTCTGGAAATGCATATAGTTCTTTTTGTTTGTTTAAATATCTGTTGTTGGTGTAGTAAAGTAGTAAAGTATGTTGTTTCTGTAATATATATTGTTTTTCTTTAAATATTTTTTGTTGTGTTCGAGTAGTAGTTATAATATTTTATTATGTAAATTATTTTTTAATTTTAGTTTTTTTTCAAATATGATGTTAAAAAAATTATTGTTATTTAATTTGAAATAGATGTTTGTTGTTGATTTTTTTTTTTTTAATTATTATTACTATTTACTATGGTGGATGGAGGCGGTGGTGATATTGAAATTTTATTGTGGTGGTGGTGGCAATATTAAATATTTTTTGTGGAGACAGTGGTGATAACTAATATTTATTATGATAGTTGAGGTGGTAGCGACTATTTGTTGGGGTGGTAGTTGTGAAAACAAATATTTGATGTGATACTAGCAGAATAATAAATATTTCTTGTGGTAGTGGTGGCAGTAATGGTAATAAACATTTTGATGGGGTAGTGGTGATAATAAATGTCTGTTATGATGGTGATGGTCATTGTAGTAAATGTTTGTTGTGGTAGTATCGGTGATAGTAGTGAATATTTGTTGTGGTGGCGGCGACGATGATAGTAAATATTTGCCGGGGGTTGGCGACGGTGATATTTGTTATGGTAGTGACGGTGGTGATAAGAACATCTGTTGTGGTTGCGATGACATAAAGAATATTTTCCATGGTGGTTAATAATTATTATTGAAAAAATAATTTATGGATATATTTGACATAAAAATAATATATTTTTTGAATCGGGGTTTCATAAAATAAAAAAGAAAGGTGGGATAAACTTAAAAATGGTAGGCTTTTGGGGCCCCAAAAAATGACCCTTAAAATAATTTTTAAGTTTTTCTTTTTGCCCCATTTTTTTTTTAAATATACACTAACCTCCCACCTCCAGCTAATATTAGCGCTGGGCTACTACTGCTCTCTCTCCTTCTCCTTCTCCTCCTTCTTCTTCCTATCTCTCTTTCTTTCATCTTATTCTGTTTATTCTTCTTCTTCTTCCTCTCTCTCTTTCTCTCTCTCTTTCTTCTAGTCTAAATTTGTCACTAACTGTGACGGATATGAAGAGATCTGGCGTCTAAACTGGTGGGCCAAAGGGATTTTATCATCTTTGTCGGAATCATCATCGATGGTGCCTGCCTAGAGAATCATCTCATGGTCAACAAAGCCGATAATGGAAGGAAGTTGGGGCCGGATTCAAGAGCCTTCTCATCACTCCGCCTTGGTGCCTCTTTCTACTCAATAATAGTCGACTTATAATTATTCAAGATCACAATGTGCACGTCACAACTCTTCCCAAACCGATCGCAGCTCGGACCTATCACTTTCCTACTCCCTAAAGATGCGAGCTTCGTGGACTCGTTCTGTCTGCAAGTCTGATAACTCAGACTGCATTTCCAACATATGGGCCTCCATCACTTTTAGGTGATTATCTACCTAAACCCTCGTCCTAGCCTCCATTTCGGTGCAGGCCCAAATAAACGCAACCTCATGGAGAAGTTGCACCGCATGAGACATGACAAATTTGTTGACCACTTGGGGGTTGACTTTCTGCATGGACTCCATGTCATGGGCATCAGTACGGATTGACAAAAGATTAATGCATTGACCCCATCGCCATACATTGTTGAATTTGTGGTGGGATCGGTTGTAATGACCTGGTTTCCCAGGGTCGTTACTACGGTTTCTCCTATAGAGAATTCTATCCAAATATTTCATCATCACAGCACACACAACACACAGTAGGCACACACACAACACACGGTCGGACAACACCCACACACCGGCTGATGACAAAACAACACACACGCACACGAACAATCAAAATAGAACACACACACATACTCACCAACCCCCTAAACTGAACAAACCACCACCGAAACATACATTTCCGAAGCAAACAACCCCACCGTCGGCGAACCCTACACAATCGACGACAGAACAGCCTACCAGCGGACCTTTCTCTCTCTTCCTTTCTCTCATCGCTTCTCGATTCTTTTGTCTTCTTTCTATTCCTCCGTATATATATCTGTCTATATCTACGGTGACAGAACAGCCTACCGGCGGACCTCTCTTTCTCTTCCTTTTTCTTATCGCTTCTCGATTCTTCTATTTTCTCTCTGTTCCTCCGTATATATATCTGTATATACCTATATAAATTATATATATATATATATATATATATATATATATATATATATATATATATATTGATATGTGTGTGTGATTAAATGGCCGGCCAAGTGGCCATCTCCCCCTCCCTACATTTTCACCGACTCTTTATCTTTCTATATATATAATATTTAATTTACACCAAGCCCCCCTTCTTTTTAGTTCAGTTATAAATTAACTCAATTCTAATTTTAATGGTTGGAAAATTACAATCTAACCCCTAAACTTTTAAATCACATAACTGATAGCGCTATCCATCTCGTTATTTTTAAATGTGCTCCAATGCGACTCAAATTGTGCATAAAATAAAATTCAGGGTCTTACAACCCTTCCCCCCTAAAAGAAATTTCGTCCCGAAATTTTCGTTCAAAACAATAGGAATTAAAATTTAAGTCAAAATAATAAAAATTCAGATTCGCACCGCATGGTCATGTTAGTCACACTTGATTCTAGAGCAATTGTTTCTTATGTAGGGTCCCATAACCAAAAGTCACCCATAATTCTCAACCGTCAAATCCGTCAAATCATTTCCACACATCGCAACATTTTCATTCGCAGTGGCCTACATTATATCCAACAACCAACAAACAGGGTGCACTTTAGTCTATAGCATCTAACATAGACAACCAACTGTCAATAATTTCATGTTTCTAAATGCTTCCGCTGCTCTACTCTTATAAAATCACAATATAACTATATAAATACAATATATTCTTAAAATATCACGGTAGTCTTAGTAGATTGAGTCTATCTCATTCTGACAGTAATTTTTTCATAACCAACATTTATCCATTTCATCCAACATTTTCAGTCAACCAGTTCGCAACAATATTTTCATCCAATATTTCAACCAACAAGTTTGCACCCAATATCATAAGCAACAGACAACCCAACTCCACGCAAACTGGCCCATGAGACTAGAAATCATTAATCTCAATACTCACATCAAAATTTTCAACAATCTTGTAAACATTTTATAAATATTACCATAATCCAACGTCAAATAATAATGTTTTCGCAATACATCAAAATCACATAGATACGTTTCCAATCACGTCAAAATCATATAAATATCTCTCAAAACACATAAATATCACCAAATCACATCAATACGTATCAAATACGTCAAACGGATTATCTATAAGAATTATCTTCATGCCTCTACATTTAATTAAGTCCCTAACAAGGCCAAGCGCCCCAAATACGTCTCAATCCACATAAATATGTATTGAAAAATATAAATACGTCCCAACTACAAAAATTCAATAAGTCATAAAAAGTTAATAGTCACTGTATATAAAAATATTATATCAATAAATTTTTAAAATACTCATCAACGCAAGGATAATTCAGATTATCCTTTCCCCATAAGATCCCAATGACTCGCACATTCCGACTCCGCCTAATGTTAGTAGTGGACCAATACATATAGTTGAGTTATTATTATTTTTTATCGGTGTACTGTCTTCGTAGTATAAAAAATATTTCATAGATCAAGTTTTTATCAAAATTCAATTTCCAATAAAATGTAGCTACACCGGGCTGAATCCAGATCTCGATAAAATATCACCAACGCACCGTCAATATTAAAATTTCAACCAAATATTTTCAACATAGCACCGATTTTTCAAATCGAGAAATCAACTCACGTATATATCATAAAATAACATACTTCTCTGCTAGCCATATGATCGTTTACATCACGATCGGGAGTTATGACGGTACTGCTTCCTGTACAACTGTACCAACTACAGTGACTAATAGTCGTAATTCGTACTACTGGTGCCAACTACAACGACTATCAGTGCCAGGGCCATTCATTATCCCCAATGGTAGGGGTACCACCTACAAGATTTGCACTCCTGACGGGTCCACCAACTATTTGTCGAACTAATCCTCCAGACAGATCATAATAATCAACCACTGGCCGGACAGGTCATAATCATCAACCACCCGCAGGACTACCTTCCTGACAGGTCAATCCACATCTCGCAGGTTATATCTGTCCAACGAGAAGAAAACTATGGCATAGTATAAAATCATTTTTCACATTTAAAACCTACTTAATCCACATTAGTCATAAAATCGTCCAATTTTTTTTGTCAAACACCACCTTTCAAAAGATACTATCATATATCGCATTCCATGTTGGAAACCAATTTTTCACTGCCACCAATGTAATAAATAATATATTTAAAACACCAAATTCAAATAATTTAAGTCAGTCCACTCCAAATATTTTAAATCCACCAATCCAAACATTTACGTCATATAATAAAATACCGCACACCACCTCCTACTAGCCATAGGATCATTTAACCTCATGATCGGGAGTTACAACAGTACCGTAACCTGCATAACTGTGTCATCTAATGTGATCAACAGTGTTAGGGCCATTTATTCTCCCCAATGGTAAGGGTACCACCCGTGGGATTTGCACTCCAGACGGGTCAATCAACCACCTGTAGGACTACCCTCCTGACAAGTCATAATAAACCACTTGCAAGGCTACCCTCATAACAGATCATAATAATCAATCACCTATAGGACGTGTCCTCTTAACAGGTCAAAATCATCCCGCAGGACATGCTCTCCTAACGTGTCAAAATTATGGCATAGCAGGATAATAAAATCATTTTTTTATCTTTAAAATTTTACTTGATCAATGAATCACCATAAAACTGTTCATTTTATCAACCCCCCCCCCCCCCCCCCTTTTTTTTTTCCATAATTTAATACAAAAATATTATTTCATGATTTATATAGAAGACAATATACACCTTTAAATTAATAACTCTAATTTAGCGATAATTTCCAACGGTCCACGGCTAACACGGCACTTACCCAAATTTATTTAACTCATTATAGATAATTTACACTAATCACTCGCCATCTCAAATATTAATCTATTCAACTTATTAATCCACCATTAGATATTTATATTTTTATCCACCACCACATATAGGAATTCATCCACTATCATATATTAATACCAAATAAAATGCCCAATGTTTCGTTCATAAAATTCCGAGAATTTTATTACTTAATCGAATAAATTTTTCAACATTAACAATTTATGCAAATATCACAAAGCGTAATCACAGGGATCAAATTATGCAATTTGGCTGACCAAAAGATCCACATAATCAATCAAACAGGTATACACATATGAGCCATTACAATTCCAATCAATTGTAAAACGTAAACAATCATTGTTTGTTATTCTACTTTTATTTCGCGATTTCTACTAAAATTATTATTTTTACATATTAACAATTTATTATGAACGATAAGTATCCTAATCTCGGTTCAAAGTGCTTGCAAATCTAAACTCTGAGTCTGCAGAATCTATAACCTAAGCTTTAAGTCTGCAGAATCTATAACCTAAGTTCTGAGTCTGTAGAATCTATAACCTAAATTCTGATACCACCTGTAGGATTTAAATTTAATATGCCACATAAATCACATATCAGGAATCCATGAAAGGCACATAAATCACGTATTATATGATCAATTAATTTATCTTCAACTAGTTAAAAACACAATTTCCAATTTATATTCAATAATACAATTAGCCACCAAGTTACTTGTATATTTACCAGAATCTGAGTAATGGACACTGTTAATTTTATTCTAGACACTATACACCAAAAGGTAGACAAGGGACAAACATTTTGGGAAAAATCCAAAAACTTTGATAATAATTATATCTATCACCTCAATTTTTCAACCATAAATGATAATTACAAATATTACAATTTGATAGAAATTCCCTAATAAAGATTCGTCGTCGTCTTGCTTTCCTCGGTCCTGTAAACAAAATTATGGAGTTGTGAGCCAACGTTCAGTAGAACTCCAACCCCTCTAATACGTGCATTTAATTTATCACATAAAACACTTTAGCATGTTTCAAAATAATTTTGACATACTTATAAATATTTCATGCGAACTATCCACACTAAATTTACCAACAATAATAACACCAATTTCATATAGACCAAATTATCTCATATAATTTAGCCGAAAATTAAATTTGTCGCCGATGTCTTTTAAAATTTATTGGCTTTTATAGAGTGAAAAATTCGGTCAATCGGATCTAGCAGTTAATTTCTCTATAAGAGAAACCATAGTAGCGACCTTGGAAAATTGGGCCGTTATACCGGTATTCCGAACTTCCCACTCATGGGCTCTTGCCAATGCAGAACCGCTCTTGGTGCAGGGTTGCCAGAGTCTCCTTCCTCGCGCATCTTCGTATGGGAACTACTAGCTATATTCGAAGATGTTGGTGGAGTAGCGACTCTTATTTGAGGTTTGGTCATCTTCTATTTTCTTCAACAATGAAAGATGAGAGGTCAGATTAGTGTTTTTATTTTTAATTTTTTTTTTACCTTCAGTAAGATGTTGGACCAATCTTTAGTATACCTTCACACCTTTAAGCAAGCAATAATGGGATGATAGTATAATGACAAGACGTGTGTCACTCCTAAGGGGTTTGTGTCAGAAAGCTTCCAGGGTCATGAAATCCTGACGTGGGAGTGGGGGGCTACTAATGAAGGATAAAATGTTCCGAAGGATCAAAGGCGGGTCAAGCCTTGAATTGAGATCCAACCCATGGGTCAAAGTTGGGTTGGACCCAAAATTGGAATCTAGCCTACCAGGAACATTCATTTTAAAGGGTCATGCAATTCATGCCCGCACACGGGACTTCATTTTGAGGGCATGCTCCCCTCCGAATGGCCAGAGGATTTTTTTTCCAACAAATTCATTACAAATCGTTACTGAGCACCCTCTCTCCATTATTTTATGCTAAATATTCGAAACATGAGAGGATTGACGTGTGTCATTCCAAAGGGGTTTGTGTCAGAAAGCTTCCAGGGTCATGAGATCCTAACATGGGAGTGGGAGACTACTGATGAAGGTTAAAATGGTCCAAAGGATCAAAGGCGGGTTGAACCCCGAATTGAGATTCGACCCGTGGGTTAAAGTTGGGTTGGACCCAGAATTGGGATCTGGCCTGCCAGGAACATTCATTTTAAAGGGTCATGCAATTCACGCCCGCACATGTGACTTCATTCTGAGGGCATGCTCCCATTCGAATGGCCAGAGGATTTTTTTCCAACAAATTCGTTACAAATCGTTACTAAGCACCTTTTCTCCATTTTTTTATGCTAAATATCTGAAACATGAGAGGATTGACGTGTGTCACTCCTGAGGGGTTTGTGTCAGAAAGCTTCCAGGGTCATGAAATCCTGAAGTAGGAGTGGGGGGTTACTGATGAAGGGTAAAATGGTCCGAAGGATCAAAGGCGGGTCGAACCCCGAATTGAGATCCGACTCGTGGGTTGAACGCGCCCCGATTTTCCAAAGAAAATAAAAAATAGATGGTTCACTGGTAAAATGAGAAGGGTTTTTTAAACGTCGATTTTTTCATTACAATACTTAAGCCTGTTTTAGAAAAAGGAGTCGCCACCTAGTATTGAGTTTAAATGATGTGCTAGGTCATCAAATTTTTCTTTTTGAAAACAAATTTAAAAAAAATAGTTTAAGTAAAATTTTGACTCCAAAAATAACATGGTCCGACTAGAGATTTGTCTAAAGAGTTCGGGGGTCAGTTACGCTTGGGGAAGTTACGCTCGGGGAAGGTGTCAAGCACCCCAAGATGCCCGTCCAAAGACGGTATCTTGTTCAATTAAGTCCAATTAAAATTTAAATCCGAATGTTTTTATTTTATTTTGAAATCCTCCTCATATACACACACATACACATACACACACATCGAGAGAAGTAATATCCCTTCTAATCCTAAACCGTTCCAATGGAAGGTTGGGAATTTTTCACCTCATCTTGTCAGCACATTATATTTAACACGAGTTAAAGAAACACACGCATACACACACTCACACGCATCGAGGAGAGTAATTTCTTTCTAAACTTAAACCGCTCCAATGGAAGGTCAGAGGCTTTCCACCTCGTATTGTTAGCATATTATATTTAACACAAGTTAAAGAAAACACACGCACGCACACATACACTCACACGCATCGAGGGGAGTAATTTCCTTCTAAACTTAAACCGTTCCAATGAAAGGTTGAAAATTTTTCACCTTGTATTGTTAGTGCATTATATTTAATACAAGTTAAAGAAACACACGCACACACACACACGCCTCGAGAGGAGTAATTTCCTTCTAAACTTAAACCGTTCCAATGGAAGGTCGGAAGCTTTCCACCTCGCATTGTTAGCACATTATATTTAACACAAGTTAAAGAAAACCACGCACACACACACTCACATGCATCGAGGAGAGTAATTCCCTTCTAAACTTAAACCGTTCCAATGGAAGGTCGGAATCTTTCCACCTCGTATTGTTAGTACATTATATTTAACACAAGTTAAAGAAACACACACACGCACACACGCACACGCACATGCACACACACACACACACACATATATATATATATATATACGCATTTAAATTAGGTTAATTTATATATCGAGGGGAGTGATCTCATTTCTAAATCTAAACTGTTCCAATGGAAGACAGAGATATTTTCACCTCATTTTATTTACTCAAAAAAAATAAAAATAAAAATAAAAATAAATAAAAAAATAATCTAATTTACAAAAAATAATCAAAATTTAGTATAATAACAACTTATTTCAAAAATAAGAATAAGATTTACAACCTTTTTGGAGATTTTTTTTTCTTTTTTTTCTTCTTCTTCAAAATTACAATAAAATAAAAATAATATTATTTTCTTCAAAATTTCTCTCCAAGTGTCTCCTCTTCCTTCCCAAAAATTCTCTCT
Organism: Eucommia ulmoides; assembly: GCA_016647705.1. Taxonomy (NCBI): domain Eukaryota; kingdom Viridiplantae; phylum Streptophyta; class Magnoliopsida; order Garryales; family Eucommiaceae; genus Eucommia; species Eucommia ulmoides. The sequence goes on along the minus strand of CM028333.1, from coordinate 9,356,070 downwards.
CCTTCCTTGTTTGAGCCTTCATCTATTTATAGGAATTTTAATGCGAAAACTCGTCCGGAGAAAAGGTAAGCAAAAGGGGGGGGGGGCTGGGTGCACCGAAATTTGGTGCACCCAACTCCTTTGGGTGCACCGAATTTGGTGCACCCAAAGGTGCACTGGGCAGAGAGCAAAGCTCTTTACCCAGCTGGCCGCATATACGGCCAGCAGCACTCATCGCACGTGCGACCTCTATACAACCCCCCACTCCCTTTTGAACGTCATCTGTCCAGACTTCTCTCGTTCTCGTCTGTTTCTTATTCATTTTGTTCCGAATTAACGCGTTTATATTCCACTTCGAAAAATCTACAAAAATAAAGAAAAATAAATCAATTACTAATATTTAATTTACTTAAGAGATTAACAAAACTTAATTTAGCAGTATTAAACCGCACAAATGCGGTACAATCAAAAACAAAATAAATAGGGAAATAAAATAAAGGTAACTATAAAATAAAGTATAATATTTTTGCGAGGCGGTTAAAATGCCGTGTCTACATGGGTCAAAGTTGGGTTGGACTCGGAATTTGGATCTGGACTGCCAGGAACATTCATTTTAAAGGGTTATGAAATTCATGCCCACACATGTGACTTCATTATGAGGGCATGCTCTTCTCCGAATGGCCAGAGGATTTTTTTCCAACAAATTCGTTACTGAGCACCTTCTTTCCGTTTTTTATGCTAAATATCCGAAACACGAGAGGATTGATGTGTGTCACTCCTGAGGGGTTTGTGTCAGAAAGCTTCTAGGGTCATGAAATCTTGACGTGGGAGTGGGGGGCTATTGATGAAGGGTAAAATAGTCCGAAGGATCAAAGGCGAATCGAACCCCGAATTGAGATCTGACCCTTGGGTCAAAGTTGGGTTGGACCCAGAATTGAGATCTGGCCTACTAGGAACATTGGTTTTAAAGGGTCATGCAATTCATGCCCACACATGGGACTTCATTCTGAGGGCATGTTCTCTTCCAAACGGCCAAAGGATTTTTTTTCCAACAAATTCGTTACAAATCATTATTGAGCACCCTCTCTCTATTTTTTTATGCTAAATGTTCGAAACAAGAGAGGATTGAGGTAAGTTCAAAAACACTCTACACATTTGAATCAGAAATTATATTCATCTCAAGTACTTACTCTCATGCTAGAGTTTTTTGCCGGGATCCAATCCCCCAGTGTAAGAATTCCTATTGATATCGCTGAGGGAGTTAAGCATCCAAAGCCACTTCACTTTTTACTGTGATCCTGAAATTAGGATATCATCAATTACGTTCAACTAAAAGCTAAAAAGCAACATAAGTTTGATTGTTTTCAATATTAGTTACATTTGGTACAAGAAACAAAATTAATATGTAATTAAGAATACAAAGACAGACTATTAGTTATATTTAACTAAAAATATATAAAAATAATAATAATAATATAATTGTGTAATATGAGTTATCTTTAATTCATAAAAATAACAAAATTAATGTTTAACTAAAATTACAAAAAACCTAACAAAAATATTTAATATGCACGTGTGTTTATAAAATATTTTCGATTATATATATATATATAAAATAAAAATAAAAAGGCTCTAAAACGCAACTTTTCTTCGTTGGATAGTTGTGGATACTTTTTGTTTAACCATGTCATCCTTAACCTCTAAAATACAACTTTTATTTCAGAATAAATATAAAACATGATATCAGCAATTAGGAAAAACAGGCAACTATTCCACAAATGATTCAGACAAGAATTTTATTATATATATATATATATATATATTGTTTGCAAATCTGGTAAAATATGTGTTGCATGGAGTCAACTAATATGATTGTCACTATTTTTTTTTAAATAATTCGTATTATTTTTCTTCCCCCATAATTTTAAAAAGGTATTAGCTCAATAGATGGGTCAGGAAAAATTAGATAAGGTGTGGTTGAGCAACCCAATTTTCGGTTTGCTACTTTGCTTGCATAATTAAGAGGGGTCAAATGTTGATATGTATAAACTAATTAAGTATTATTGATTTGCTGAAATAAATAACGTTCAATTATAGGACAATTGCATTAAAAAAACATACAAAGATCATGAACCGCAATAGAGTTGAGCAGGTGAGTCCTAATTCGGAGTTTAGCTTAGCTCAACCATGCAAATTATAATTTTTTTAAGGGAAAATTACCTATTAATCCCAAAAAAAAGAAATTATTTACCACCTACTCCTATCGACTTTTCTTTGCACCGATTAGTCCTATCAATACCTTTTTCTTGCACCAATTAGTCCCGTTTTAAAAAATGGTGAGAATTGAGTTTACCGAAATACCTTCCCTTGAGTTTCACATTGAGAAGGAAGGTCGTTAAACTGGTGCACCACCGTTGTCAGCAGCCGCCGCCGGTCGCCGGTCGCCGCGGCCATAAATTACAGCTTTCATCCAAACTTTATGATTTTTTATCACTTTTTATATGTTCTAAAAAAAAAAAACTTGATTTTAGGATAAAATCGTTACTAAACGTAACGTAAAACAAGTGAACAATTGATGTTATATTCAACATTTATAAGTGTTGAATGTAATATCCACAGGTGTTCAATGTAATATCATATGTATTTTACTCTGCATCCAAAAATAAGATAATAATGGAGAATGTTACATTCAACATCTATATGAGGTGTATTTTGGTCAGAAAAAAATAACATTAAAAAAAAAAAAAAAAAAAAAAAGAACAGTTGATGTTACATTCAACATCCACCTGAGGGGTATTTTGATCAGAAAAAAAATAGCATAAAATAATAATAATAATAATAATTTTGATGTTACATTCAACATTCACATGAGGGGTAATTTCTTTTGTATTTTGGGACTAAATGGTGCGTGCCCCTTTTTTTTAATTAAAATAATAAATAATTGTTCAGTCAAATTTATACTAAAATTTAAGCGCAAAATATTACAGTACACTGTAATTTAGTAAGGATGTTAAATCATATGGATTGGATTGTGACATCTTAGGAATTGGATTGTACTTATTAATTTTATCTTATTTTTTGAGTGAATTCAACATAGTTGATTTTTTTGAGTTTTAATAATGAAAATGAAAAAAAAAAAAAATTAAATTGAAAATAAGATAGGCAAAAGGTTCAGATTAGAGGCATGCCTATATTCTTTGATCTCTCTACTAAATTTTGATCCTATCTAATTTAGTTCTGTGTGTAATTAAGTAATTCTATTTATAAGATAAGCTTACTATGACAAATGAATCGATTACTTAATTGACATGAATTATATTCACAATTCAATTTCTAGGCTAACTAATGTAAAATAAAATCGTTTAACATAATTTATCCAATTAAATCGTATCAATTCCCAAGAAGCTAGGTTGTATAACGTTTAGATCTAAACCATAGGTGTTAAATGTAACACCACAGTTATAAACAAATTTAGATCTAACTTCTACAAGAACATTATTTACTAAGAAAAATGTTTAAAATCAAAATCCTAATTACACAACGTTACCCAAGCAAAAACTAGAAAAAATAAATAAATCAGAAATGAAATCTAGATTTGATAAATTTAAAACATATAGCCCTAAACCGATTTGAATGCCTTAGCCATCCATAAGGTAAGAACACATCTTTGATCTCATTTTCCCAAGTTTTTCTTTTTCAATGGAGTGTTTGCTTCAAGGGAGTGTGAAGAATGTAACCAAAATGTCCAGAACCCATTTTTTTAATTCTGAAAATCACCCATTTGTAACGGTTCCCTTAGACAGATCGTGGGCGAGGATGCGCCCGCAACCTGGTTCTGCTGGTCTAGGTCATGCGTGTGGGCACGACCTGTGCTAGAGGCCTTGGTTCAGGTCGTGGCTTTACTCCTATTTTCACTCTTTTTTGAGTATTTTTGATTTTGTGTTTGTACTTGCAAAAATATTAAATTGTATTATTATTAATAAAAAATTAGTTAAAAAATTAATAAAATTACAGATTGAGAATGAAAATTTGTTACAAAATTGAGAACAATCAATAATAATAATAATAATAATAAATTATGATTTGGTAAACATTTAATTTTTTTATTTGTTTGCTAGTTGGTAGTTTCCAATAGTAAACGTAAAAATCAAGAGACAATATGATCAAAAAAAAAAAAAAAAAAAGGAATTGAAAAAAAAAAAAATTAAAAAAAAAAAAAATGGTTTAAAGTTTAAACTTTTCTTTTTTCTTTTATGTTATGCCTTTTGTTTTCTAGCTTTTACTTTTAATTCTCTTCTATAAATACTGTATAAAATAAAAAATAAAATAAAAAATACAGAAATAAAAGTAAAAAAATATAAAAAATAAAAAGAAAAGAGAGAGAGAGCACGCCAAGGTAGAAAATAAAAAAAAAAAAAAAAAAAAAAACTTAGAAAAAATATGTTGCAAGGGTATTTTGATTAAAAAAAAATGATAATGTGTGTTTCAAGTATTATGAAAATGATAGAAGATGTCGTTGGTATTTGTCAAAATGCCAGGAAATATTTCAGATATAACCTCTACGATAATTTGTTTACTTTTTTGGCAACAAATTGTACTTCAAATCATTAAAATTTTATTTCTAACAATTTATTTTATATTATGATATCGCGTCCATACGTCTTTCTTATTTTTCAGTTTTTATAATAATCGTTCATAATTCATGTTAAAAAGATATCGGGAAAAAAAATATTTTCGTATATTCAGAATAAATTCTATTCTCTTAATTATATATCAACAGTAGTTGGATAAATTAAGAAGGATATCACCAAAATAAATAGACTAATAAAGTTCTATAATAACAATATAAAAAATACAATAGAAACTAAAATAAATGTAATAAATGTCGTATTCCGACATTCCCCATCAAGCTGCGGCGAAATTGTTGACGAGCCCTAATTTACCAATAGCCGACTGAAGAAGAGATGGTCTTATGAAGTTGGTGAACATATCAGTAGCCTATTCGGAAGATGGAAAGAAGATAGGTCTGATGATTCCAGATCAGACTTTCTCACGGATGAAGTAGATATCCACCTCGATATATTTTATTCTTTCATCAAGTATTGAGTCAGAGAATAGCATTTGGCGGGCTTGTTATCACAAAATAATTTAGATGAGTTTATCACGGAAAGTCTCAACTCGGTCAGAAGATAACGAAGCTAAATGAGTTCACATGTTCCATAAACCGCAGCGCGATACTCAACTTCGATTGAAGATTGAGAGACAACATATTGCATTTTACTCTTTTTTGAGATTAGGTGTTTTCCATGAACAGTCTATAGACTAGAAATCGAACGTCTATCGTCCTTCAACCCTGCATAATCGGCATCTGTAAAGCAGGAGAGCCCTTCATATGCTCCTGTCATATAAAAAGACCAAGATTAAGGCAGGTTTTGAGGTACATACCAAAGGATATGGTAGAATGTATTCAAGTGTGGTCTACATGGTGAGTGCATAAAGTACCTTACGATACCAACAACATACGTAAGATTGGTTCTTGCATTAGTCAGATACATGAGGCGATCCTCAAGATGCAGATATATCGATGTTTCTGGTAATAATTTGTCTGAATCTATTGTTAACTTAAGGTTTGGATCTATGGGAGTAGAAACGAGTTTACATCCAAGCATCCTAGTGTCCTGAAGAAGATCTTATTTCCACTCGGATAGAGAGATACATCGTCAGGACCAAACAACCTTAATATCAAGAAAATAGCAGAGAGGGGCCCAAATCCTTTATGTTAAAAATATGTCCGAGATCCTTCTTTACCTGTTTAATGCCAAGCGCATCATCTTCTGTGATAATAATGTCATCTACGTAGACTAAGATAATAATACACTGTCATTGGTGCTGATGACAAATGGACTCGGAACAATATTGGATTAGACATCATCTTGTTTTTCCAAAGGTTATGGGTACAGATAATACAAGATTGTAGCAGTAAAACAAGTAGACAGATGCTTCAAAAGACTAATTGGGCTCTAAAAAATAAGGTACAATATGACAAGGGTAGCTAGAGATGTAGTTACCAAACCATACAATAGATGGAAGGAACTACCGTGTATTTAGGATATTCGGAACACCAATGGATGCAAAACAACAACGAAGGGCAACAGGGATTTCCTGGCAACGAAGAAACCGTAGCTCATGGCAATGGATATAGCTAGAGATGTAGTTACCAAACCATACAATAGATAAAAGGAACTACCGTGTGTTTAGGACATTCGGCACACCAATAGATGCAAAACAACAACGAAGGGCAACAGGGATTTCCTGGTAGGGAACAAACCGTAGCTCATGGCAATGGATATACTACAACGTGCGGTTAACAATAGCACTTGATAGGTGCTAGACGTTGGTGGGAATGAGCTGGACAACTACCTGCATAGTGTCAGACAGATAGCTAACGGTTACTGGTAGTGAATAGATCGCAAATGGCAACAATGGACAATGACCTGCGAAGATGCGCGATCGATGACTAATGCGTGCGAGGCTACATGTGCGCGATGGGGACTGTGCGCACGAGGCTACTTGTGCTCGATGGTGGTACGTAAGGGCTGCTGATTCACGAAGGGGACTACTGGTTCATTAGAGTTAGGGTTTGTAATTGGTACATGAAGGAGCTATACGACTGCTCGTGATGGGTGAGCGATTGGTGTGCAAAAGAGCCGCGATAGCTGCTGGTGCATGGAGTCAGTGCGCGAGGGCTGCTGGTTCGTGGATGAGACTGGCGTATGCAAGGCTGCTAGGGTTTGGGCTCACGATTGCTGTGCAACAATATGGGGGCGACGACTGGTGGGGTGTATAGTTAACACTTTAACAATAATTCAAAATTAAGGGTTAATACTGTTTTTTTGTCCCTATTTTCATCTTCACCTTTCTCCACCACCACCACGCGGGCCTCTCAAACTTCTCTTGCGGCCACCAACCATGTCAGTCACCTGCAACCCACTACTTCCGCACATCATTTTCTTCTCTTTTCTCATGCCCTCTCTGAATTCTCTCTCTCTCTCTCTCTCTCATCCTTTGCAACAACGCCGTCATCGAGCTTATCTCCTCTATTACTTTTTTGCTCTCTCTCTCTCTCTTAGGACATAAACACATTTTAACTTCATATTTAATTTTAAAAGATGAACGATTGAGATTAAACTTGTGCAACCTCTCTACCTACTAATTTTAAATTTTTTTATACCACTCAACCGACTAAATAACTTAGATGAAGAGATGAAATATTTAAAAATTTTATACTTCCACTTCTAAAACAATTGAATTTAATTATATTTTGTATCTTTCAAGTTTCATATATGTACTTCATTAACTATTTATTTTATACTTATAATTTTAAAATTTGACATAGTGTCTTTATGTAAGAGAAATCCCTCATATATATATATATAGATTGAGCAAGGATCGAAGTTTTTCGAAACTTCAATCATTTTACACACACACGATAGAGGAAGGAGATGAGCGAAGTGAGAGAGATGGAAGGTGCCCAGAGATGTTGGTGATTGTGGGGGTAATAAGTTCACGACATAGAGATCGTCGGTGGACGTGGATTGTAGGTGGGTGACGGTCCAAGTTGCAGGGGAAAGAGAGAAGACAAAGAAGAGAAATGCGATAAAAAAAAATAAAAGAAAAAAGGATAAAATGATACTATGATACAAGGCAATCTCCATTTTAGAAAAATATCTCCATTTTAGAAAAATATATATTGCACAAAACACTGGCACGTGACTTGCACGTGCCTTGCACCTATTGGTGTTAAAATGAAGGTGAGATGTCTTAAAGTAATTTTGTTCCTTCTTGCCCAATTGTCGATTTACACCAATAGCCTTCTCACTGTTTCTCGCTCCTCAGTTCATGAAAGAGATGAGCAGTCCGAAAATGGGCGAGGAATCGGCGGTGGACTTATTTGCGGTTGCAGCGAAAGCGGCAGACGATCTCTACAGCATTCGGGACACCTACTTTCCGGCGAATTCCGACGACAAAATCTCCCGATTGAAGACGGAATCCGATCTCGCTCTCAAGCTTCTCGATTCCGTTCCTCCGGGTATTTAGCCCTTCATTCCCATTGATTTGTGCGTGTCTTCGGTATGCATTTGTTCTTTCTGTTTGCTGGCGAAATGCATTGATAGAACATAGTCGAACATGTGTATCTGACTGCAAATCTGTTTTTACCCTAAGAATTTGTAAAACTTTCGATGAAATTCTGCTAAGTTTCCGTTGTTTCGAGGAATTTTCCTGGATCAATCCGAAATTTGAATGTTCACTGACCAAGTATAAAGTTGATTAAGTTATTCAAGAAGAAATTAAACTAATTGTATTTTTTTAAAGTGTGTAGTACTGTGAACTAGTGGCAATGTCAGTATGATATATGGCCCTGGTGCCAATTTGAAAGAATTTATTCCTGATGAATTCATGAATCATGATGTAATTCTAAGCTATACCATCCTTCAGGATTCATGAAAGGTTTCATATTTGCTTGTCAAAATGTTCTGTGTGTTTCTGTAAATGATTTAGATCTGCATGCGATTTGATGTGCTATAACTTAAATTTTAAAAGTCCTATGGCTAAAATGAAAAGAAATCCTGTTGATTAATTTGAGCTACAGAAATAGTAATGTTTACTTCATTGAAAGATTGAGCAACTCCAACCAACTCCAACAACTCCGCCATCCTATGTACCATCCCAAATTTGGGCAATTTTGATGTCAAAATGAGCTCCAATAGCTCGGCCATCATCTGTGCCATTTTGGCATAGATGCTTTGCGTGTTCGGCAAAAAAGTACCATGTGCCAAATTTGGATGAAGGTTTAATTAGGATTAGATTTAATTAGGGTTGGGTTAACCTTGGTTTATTTAGGATTTTAATTTTATTTTAAATATAAATTATTTTTATGATTTAATTTAAACTAAAAAATCGAACTACATTAAAAAGATTCATAATATTAAATATTTTTAAGTTAATTTTTACTTTTAATTTTAATACAAAAATATATTTAAAACTACAGTTAATTGTAAGTTAATTTTTATTTTTAATTTTAATATAAAAATACTTTTTAAAAAATGGCACACCGATTTTGCCACAACTGTTGGAGCACTCACTTTAAATTAGGTGTGTCATAGTACTATTCACTTGCCATATTTAATAATGGCACCCAAATTTGGTCTCACTATTGGAGATGCTCATAGGTTAAATTATTACTTCACAACTATGGTTGGTGCTAAGAAGTAGTTCTATTTGTGCATGCGCTAAAGTTTACCTTTTTTTGCAGAACAAAGGAAATCACCAATCCAACGTGCAACATATGAATATTTGAGAGGAAAGATGTTGGATGTATTTTCTGATTATAGAAAAGAAGCTGAAGATCATCTCTCGAAAGCTGTGAGAATGAATTTATTTTATTTCCAGTAGTATAATGTGGTGTACTTATTAAGTTGAATATCGGTTTTCTGAAACTGGCAATTTGTTCCAGGTCAAGTTGAATCCATCTCTCGCAGATGCTTGGCTATGTTTAGGCAACTGCATTTGGAAGAAGGGAGATCTATCTTCAGCAAAGAATTGCTTCAAACTTGCACTAAGCAAGGTTATTTCTCAACTTTGACACATTTCAATCATTTTTACGTTTTTCCATCGTTGTATATTTAAGCTCTAGCATTGTGCATTAATGCCAATTTTTCGTCTTATACAGTGTTTGAACAAAAAGATACTCTGTCAGTTGTCAATGCTTGAAAGAAAAATAGCTCAAGGCAAGAATTTTTAATCGTTGAGTTTTCTTTTTTATCTATTCATTCTTTTTTTTTTGGTTTTGTGGGAAGGTGTTGTCTGGGCTAGTTTACGTGCACCTCTACAAATCACCTCCCCGGGCGATCTTAAGGGTGCACTCTTCCACATCGGCCTGGTGCATTCATGATTAAATTCAAGATTTAATTCCCGGAATTCTCCCTGGGGAGTCGAACCATGGTTTACAAGGAAAATGGACACCTCCCCTTGCCAACTCAACTAACCACCTCTTGGTTTCCTTTTTATCTATTCATGTTATAGCTGAAGCTTGCTCAGTTGCTTGACTACTATGATAATTTTTTTTTTTTTTTTATTTTTTTTTTATTTTTTTTATGGGTTTTCAATACCTTTTCAATTAAGGATATCATCGAAGCTCTCTGTTGCATATGCTATTCTCAATGTAGCAGGTTGCATTATAGCTAGTAATATGCATTCACATTGTGCCTTACTTGTATGTTCTTTTTCCTCTCTTTATTTTTTCTTTTCGTCCCAGGGGCTGAGAATCAGGCAGAGATTGTTGAAGAAAGCATCAAACATGCAAAGGAAGCTATTACTCTCGATGTCAAGGATGGAAATTCTTGGTGTAAGGCTACTGCAATGGCCTCATTTTTTGTGGACTCTGGATATACTGCCCAGTATAATTTTAAATGTTTCTAGTGTTTTATAATCACAAATTAGTGACCTTAAGACAGTTCGAAAACTTTATCTTCATTTCTTTCGTTATGTGCATGCATAGTTTCAACTTTAGACGCATGCTTATGAACATGCATAAAGATTCACCACCCATGATGGGGCATGCTTATAAACATGCATACAGCATCACGCATACATACTGACAAACAGGTGTTTATACAACTAGAGACATAGCAGGCATATAGAAGTATGCATTTTTATTCAAAAAGGTGGTCATATCTCTTGAGTTTATCCTACATCGGATGTGGAAGGGGCTGGTGATGGAAAGTCTCACCTCATGAGTTAGTTTTTGGGGTTGGGAGAGACGATAGACTACCCTACAATGGTATCAGAGAACAGGTTACAATAACTCTAACCCAATAGCTACAAAGGTAAAGATTGATTGAGAGTTAACCAACCGAAGGCCCGATGTTTGAGGGGCAGATTGTTGGGTTTATCCTACATCCGACGTGGAAGGGACTGGTGGTTAGCTTTTAAGTGTGAGGGAATATCTGTCAAATTTACTTCCACGTATACAAACATGTTGCATTTCTTAGTCTGTAGTATTGTTTCTTCTTTCTTCAACCTTTTTATTTTACTTGACAGATAATCTAGGAAATGCGTCCCTAACCTCTTTCTTTGTAACCGGTTCATGGGATCACAACAAACTTCTACAATCCTTAAAAGCGTACCAAAATGCTGTATGTCCGGCCCTTATAAAGCTTTCCGTTGGATTGTTTATCAATGCATCCCTTTTAATTAAAGGCTAATTGCTATTTTTACATATTCATGGATATTTTCTGTTTTAATTTTTTAACGGAATATATCAGGAGAAAGATGTGGGAATGACGTCCAATCCAGACCTATATTTCAATTGCGCTACGGTACGTTCATTTTCCTTATATTTTCCAGTTGAGAAATACTTGGATTAGGATATTAGTGTGAAGTATCTATAGTCTATGCTCGAACCTAAAATTCACGACTTCCCTTCATAATTCAAAGATATAGAGGGAAAAAAGACCCAAAAAGGGAAAACAATTAAAGGAACTAGAGGGGGGAAAAGGGAAGGATTAAATAGAAGGTAGAAAGTACAAAGAATAAGTTCTAGGAGAATGATCGGGTAGAATGTGTATGAAAATGCGGAAACCACCCCCCACAGAAAGACCAAAATGAGGGTGAAATTATTGTACATGAACAAAAGAGGGAAAAACGAGGGGGAAAGAAGCTAAAATGATAGTACTTAACAAAACCTTCATGCATTTATAGTTATGAATCAATTTGTATTTGTTTGTACGTGTGAAATTCTATTCTATTTATCAGTAGTTTGTGTATACATACCATGACTGAGATTTAAATTGGTTCAGGTAAACAAATATCTAGAGAACTATGAGAGGGCCCTTAGTGGATTTGAAGCCGCTGCACTTAAGGATCCTGGTCTTGGTGCTGCTGAGGAGATTCAAAGAATTGTCAACCTTCTTGACAAGTTAGAGAGCTTATTGAGGGTAAGTTTTGTGGCCATCTTTCTAATATTTCTGCGAAGTTGTGCGCATTTTTTTATTCGGTGCGCCCCGTGAACCCGACCCGGATCCAGAAACCCTAACTCCACCTGCCCAAATTGAACCCGAAAACCAAACGTACCTGAACTCCTCAACCCGAAGAGGTCATGGGTGGATTGCGGGTCAACTCTATTCCATCGCGGGTTGGTTTACAAATTACATTATTTTTTTTTTTCTTATTTTTGTGTTACTGTAATCTTGTGGCAATTTTTAACAATGTAACCGTTTTTCTTTCTAGCAACGTTTATTATATTTCAACGCTCAACCTGAAAATACTTGGGCAGTCTACGGTTCTAATTAGACCAACTTGAAAATAGGCCCAACCCAATATAATTGGGCAGGCCAATAAGCCCATGGTTCTAGCTAGCCAACTTGCACACTTTTGGGCGGCCCAACTTGCATGCTATTGGGTTGCCCACGGTTTACGATAGTCCAACCAGTGTTTGGTCCGCACCCTAACCCCTCCGCTGCCTTCTGAGAGACAATATCACCCCCCCCCCCCCCCCCCCTCCAAAAAAAAAATAAATAAATAAATAAATCTTACAGGAGCCAAATTATCCCTAGGGCAATCTGACCAGAAGAGTAAGATGGGATAGTTCATTTTTCACTGTTTTTTTTTTTTTGAATTCTTTTCTTTATGGACTCTTCAATGTTCTTTCCCTCCAAACTTGTAATTTTCTGAAATTAGCTATTTATGCTATTATTGGTTCTTCAATGTTGTTTCCGTCCAAAAAATGTGTCATTGGTGACACTTTACATTGGTGAACATGCACAACATGACCCTTTATCAAATGAGGCTGATTCCAAATTACATCTTGCTTTTTACAGGGGCAAACTAAGGCAAAACGGCTGGCTTCTTTGACGTCATCCTTAGTTGCTGTTAACTGTAATCACCTTGATCTTTTTCATCTCTTTATCCCGTCAACTAAATTTTCCTTTTTGTTTTACAAAGTATCTTTTTTCTTGCCAGTGAATCCTTCATACAAGAGAGCCACCATTGATGCCCTGTCTGAAGGTCTAAACAAAAAGGTTGCTATTGTGGGGAAAATCCTGTTCTTCATTATGCATGAGAATACTGCTCCCTTGTTAGTTCCTTTCGCTGAAAACCCTTATAATTTCATTTTTTTTTAATTTTTATTTTCGGGATGATTCATCTGTTTAGTTCTATGACTTCCATGTGTACTCTGCAGATATTACTTGGTATGTGATTCAAATCAGACATGCTATGTTCTTACAGTTTATGGTATAAGGAATGATGCTGTAAGTTCTAAGCTTTTGTCTGATATTGTTGTAATTTTCAATCTTAAATTTCCTCAAATAACTTGGTTTCTTGATTTGGTTACAGATTAAAGAAGGAGATCAGGTCACAATACTGGATCCATATTATAATCATGTCGATTTTTCTTGGAAGGCCAAGGTATTTTTATTTATTTATTTTTTATATTTTTCGGAATTGTTATTTATTTTTTAATTTGCTTTTTACGCACTATTCTTATGAAACCCAGGCATACCAATTCAAATCAATCCGCGTTGATTTCTTAGAACAAGTACTTGTGAACGGAAAAGCTCCGTCTCCTCAATATGCTGTTCGAACATCAATTTACGCACAACATAAAACGTGAAGATCTCGATTTCTCTCTCATTGAGTGGTGAATGTCTGTAAGATTTGTTTGTACTTTGTTGATGTTCTTTTGATTTATGGTAGTGAGGGATATGAGTAAATAGATTGTGGGTACATAGTGAAAAGAAGGGGGGAAAATATGATTGTAAATACTGTTTTGGAGCATTGGCTTCATAGGTTTTTCATTAATTTATTTTTGTGAATGAGTTTTAGAGAAGACAAAATATTGTCTGCAATGGTTGATGTTCAATTTCTATGAAAAATGTATCTGGTGATGTTTGACCTTGATTTCTACTACTTTTATGTTCAATTCACAAAGGGATTTGATGAAAAGTCTGCTAACTTAAAATTTTAATGTGTTACAATAATTTTTTTTAAAAGTCCATAGTAAATCTACTAAATGAAAGTTCCTATAATTTTTTCATGTAAAACATTGCACTAATTTTTATAGCGTATGTATAGTGACTTTGAACGTTTGACAAAAATTAGATTTCTCAAAATATTATTGTACCAAAATTAGATTTCTCAAAATATTATTGTACCAAGGGATAAATAGTGAATTATAAAAATTGAGGTTATGACATATATATATATATAGTTGTTGAACTTTGGGGGAACGACGACTATAAGAAAGAGGGTTATAAACGAGCCAAGTCGGGTATTAAGTGTTTAAACTTGATTCGTTTATTTTTGGGTTAATTACACTTTATCCTTTTATAGTTTGGTCAATTTGCACTTTACTCTTTTGAGATTTGAAAATAGTTACTTACCCCCCGTGGTGAGATATTTGTTGCACTTACCCCCTACATCAGGGGAGTAAGTGGTTTGAAAATCTGACCACAGGGGAGTTAAGTGGCGATTTTTAAACTACAGGGGGTAAGTGCAAATTGACCAAATCACAAGGTAGTAAAGTGTAATTAACCTTTTATTTTTCTTACTGTTTGAGTTCGAGCCGAGTTTAAAATCTTATGTTCAAGTTTTATTTATTTAATATCAACTGTTCGCGAGTTTTTATTTTTTATTTTTTTTAAATATTTAATAATTAAATTTTAATGCTCAAGAACTATATAAATAATATATATTTTTTAATAAAATTAGTTATTTAAATTGTTTCTTGAAAATTTATATACAAAATTCAAATATTTAATTTAAAAGCGAATTATAGAGAATCAATATAAATTTATAAATAATTAGTTTATTATAATAATTAAATAGGTTGAATAGGTATCTATAAAATTAAAATTGAATTGAATTAACCTCGAGAACGATTGGATATGTTAGTATTAAAGAAATTTAAGAGTTTAGTTTATTATTTTTTTTATGCTAAAAATAAACAAGAGATTATTATTTTAATATTAAGAGTTTAGTTTATTATTTTTTTATGCTAAAAATAAACAAGAGATTATTATTTTAATATTATTCGAGTTATTCAAGAACATGAGTTAGCAGAACTCGAACATATGATGTTTATTTATTTAATAAACGAGCTTTATTACAAGCTTGAAGTTGGTTCATTTATTAAATGAACAAGCTATTGTCGAGCGGAGTTTAAGTGGTTGACTCTTGATTGATGATAATTTTGTAGTTTTGTTTTCAATTTTGTGCTTAATTGAATGACAATTTTGTAATTCGTTTTTCAATTTTGTCTTTTTTTTAACTGTAGTTTCCCGATGATGACAATATCGTAATTTCCTCTTCACTTTTGCCCTTTTTGTTTTCTAATATTTATATTCTTTAATCAAAATTACAAATATGTAGAACTTTTAACATAGTTACATATTTTTCCTCGACTTTTAATATTTGTATTTATAAAATATATATTGATTTTATCTTCTTAATATTTTCAATTTTCAAATTAGTCTGAAATATATCATTTTAGTCTAGCTAACTGATCTTATCTATCAATAGTCACGATTTTAACAAAAGAACTACACTTTTCATTCTTGTAGTTTATATTATTATTTTTTATTAATTCTCAAATTTAAAGAAAAAAATATTCCAATTAACCAGCACAATTTCTTAATTGAATAAATTATCTATTTTATTCTTAAAATTTAAGTCTAGTTGACTTTTACTTCCACATATTTTAATATTCATACATTTGGTAACGAATAAGAGTCTCCTAATTTACATATTCAACTTTTAAATAAAATATTACATATTTTACCTTTAAAATGTAATTGTAGTTAAATTTTACTTCTTAAAATTCAATATTTTTACTTTTTATTCATCCATAGTATATAATAGAAACCCAAAACAAAAAATTTAAAAGAAAAAGAAAAAATATATTGAATAATGAAAAACAAAAAACAATAATAAAATGAAAATAAAACACACAAAAATAAGAAATTAGGTATAAAAAAAAAAGAAAAAAGAAAAAAGAAAAATAGAAACTATAGATTGAAAATAAAACACAAGAAAAAAAAAATTTAAATATATAAATTTAAAAAGGGTGATTTTTTCTTGACCCTAAATTACCCATTACTTTTTAAGTTTTATCCACATCTATCTTTTTTATTTAATGAAAATTCTATTTCTAAAAATATATTATTACCACTAAATTAATTTTTTTAATAATAAATATTAATGTCACATAAAATATTCAATATTCCGTATCAACTATTGTAAATATTCTTAACACCACAACAAATATTCGAAATCACTATCGCCACTAATACAATAAATATTTATTATCAGCGTCGCCACCATCACAACAAAAATTTACTATCACCGCTGCCACAACAGTAAACATTTACTATCACCACCATCACTATCACAATAAATATTTATTATTGATAATGCTTGGAAGTGAATCACCAAATACGTCAGCTCTGAGATCGGAGAGCGATGGATTGCTGAGGTTTCTCGCTGTCTTTTGGTCTGGTTTCTACAAAACAATTCACCGTGGGTGGGTCTGCTGGCGTTGTACCTTCAATGTGAGAATTAGTCGAGGGTATTAAGAAGAGATGTATTCATACAATAAGTGCATAAAGCAATGTAAGCTAAGTATAAACTTAGCGTACAATTGCACATAAAACAATGTACCATAGACCGTTAGGGTTCTGACCTTCATATGGGAAGGGAGGAGACTCGTTTGGCAAGTCTTCCATGATTCTCTGGATATCGTTATGGTAATGGCACAAATTTCAGTCCTATTTCCCTAGAGATGGCCAAGATGGCAGGAGGAGATTGCGGGACTATTTTGGCAACAATACTTTCCTTTGTGGGAGAGGCGGCTCTTACTGCCTTTGAAGTGGGAACGTGATGGCACTCGTACACTAGGAGGAATGACTACGTCGGTTATGGAGATGGGGCCTGTTCAACCGACCGATGGCACTTACTGCCTTTGAAGTGGGAACGTGATGGCACTCGTACACTAGGAGGAATGACTACGTCGGTTATGGAGATGGGGCCTGTTCTCAAGTTGGTCATGTGTTCAAGGACACGTGACGCCCTTGTAGTTTCTTACTGAATTTTCCCTCATCAGATGTCCCCTATTTCCAAGTGTAATGACTTCACGCCTTGGGAATATTTGGACGTTTCGTGAGGGCTTGGTGTACGTCGTCTCTTCGGGGATCGTGTTGTGTCTATGCATTGGTTGCGGCTTATCGTTGCAACTTGTTGTCTTTCAAGAGTGCTAGCATTAACTGTCGCGTGATTCAATTCGACGGTTGGTCGATTCAGCTTCTCGAATGACGGTTTACGAGGAGTTGTATTCGACCCGTTTAAAGGGAAGAGGTTTGTGAACTCTCCTACTGCGTCATTTCGAGTATCGTATTTATTTACAAGCTTTCGTTGCATCTAGTTTGCATATTTTACAATATTGAGAGATTTTAGATCTTCGTCCTGTTCTTTAGGAAATGAGGGTGACAACGAGGCTAGACCGTCGCCTGGAGTGTATAACAGCAACGATAATGTCGTGCCGTTGTCCATATTGTACGGCGACAATGCTGATACTAGGCTTTTGTCTAGGGTGCCCCCTACTGAGGGTCAAGGCAACGCTTACAGGGTTCCCCAACTGGGCTTGAGGCCTAAATTTCTGCTGCTAATGGCGTTGGGCTGGTCGACTTGGTGGTCGCTCGATTCGAGGGGGCGAAATTGGCAGAGGCCTGATGCCCTCCTACTCTTGAAGTTGAGGTTGCTCTTGAGGCGACACCAATGAGGGAACGCGAGTAGACAGAGACTCGGCTCGTGGTAAGCCATTTGAGGGATGCCCAAATCTATGATATGCATAGGGATTTCTCCATCCCCCTCACTGTGCATCTGATTGCTCCTGAGCTGTTGTGGAACATGCTTCAATGTCTTTCTGGTAGCACTGTCTTTTAGTCTGATGCTTTCCTTGGCTAGGTGCACTTTCTACTCCATCATTTCCTCCGCGAGGTTCTTCATGAAGTTAGGCTAGAACCCTTGTTCTCGGAGCCCAATGCATGGAGGCTGGTGGTGGGGTTCGTCATCCTATACTTGCGGAATGACATTCATCCTCTGGCTTCTCCGTTCTTCTACTTTTACCAACTTTCCAGGAGCTCACCTTCATTTACTATTGGGATCTCAGAGAATAATCAGGGATGAAAGAACAGGTGGCCCTCGTGAGAGGGTTCTTGGAGCAACCCTTGAGAGAAGATAGGTCCCACTCGGTCCTAAGGAGGTAGTTGTCGCATCCGAGTAAGTTTGTTTTCTTACTTTCCTTTTGTAGTAGATTGCCCCTGTTCTGATCTTCTTTTTTTTCTACAAAGTATCCCGCCCATTTAGTGCTCAACGAGGTAGAGGAGGTTGTAGTTGCTCTTCTATCGGGGCTCCAAAGGCCAAGATGAACTTTGTTTCCCTTAAGGCCAACATGTTTGACCTCTTCTTTACTGCCCCCATTAAGGCGGTTGTCCCCCAGATTTCAATTTTCATCGGGATTCGAGTTGCCTTTTTTGGATGTGTCATCTGAGGAATGAGGTATGGTCCTCCCTCCTTTTTTGTTTTTCAGTATTGCTTATGTTTACTCTCTAGTAATAGATGATGATATTGTTGATGCAGAGTTGTTGGAGGGTGAGTTGGAGGCTTTAAAGGGCGTTCAGGCTGTTGCAGCTCCATCTTTGGCGCATGCATATTCGTTGGTGGTTGCCCAAGGAGCGGCGGTAGCGGTTATCCCATTTGCGACTTCCCCGGAGGTAGCGCCTTGCCCTGGCCTTAACTCTTCCAAGAGGAGGTGTTAATCGGCCGTTGACGTTGTGATTCGTCATGAGTTGGCAACAAAAAGGGCTAAGGAGTCTCTTCCAATTGCTTCCAAGAAGGGAAAGAAAAAGTTAGTCGAACCTTCTTGGGATCGGTCGCCATTGTTAGACTATGAAGAGTGGGCCCCCAAGGCTAAGGGGTTTCTTACTGGTGCTAGAGTTTTTCTCAATCCGGAGGACACGACAAGATAGACCTAGGTTACATTCCCTTCAGGGGATGTTGAGGTAGTTGTTTCGAAGTTGGGTAGTGATTATGCACTGAACTTGCTACAGTTGACTGTTGTGGTAATCACACTAGCTTTAAAAAAAAAAAAAAAAAAAACTTCAGCCAATTTTTAGAAAAAATGAGCTGCCACTTAGCATTAAGTTTAAATAGTGTTTTAGGTCACCAAATTTTTATTTGAAAAATGATTTGACAAATGGCTTAAGTAAAACTGACTTCAAGAAGCATGGTTCGACCAGAGATTCATTTCTAAAGGACTTTAGGGTCAGTTACACTCAGAAAAGGAGTTAGGCACTCTAAGATGTCTGTCCGAAGATGATACTTTATTCAATTAACTTCAATCAAAATTTAATTCCGAATGTTTTACTTGACCTTGAAATCTCTTCTTTTAAATTATTTTTTTAATTGATTTTAAACTTTTTTTTTTTTTTTTACTTTTTTAATTTTTTTTTAATTTTGTTTTTTGTTGTGTTTTTTATTTTTTATTTTTTTAAATTTTTGTTTTTCAATTTTTTGTTTCATTTTTTATTTTTTTAAAATTTTGTTTTATCATTTTTATATAAATAGAAAACTATTTTTTTTTTAAAAAATAGAATGAAAAAATAAATTTTGTTTTGTTATGTTTTTTTTGAAAATGTTCTCGATATGACCGCTTATCAAATATCAATGGTTTAATAAGGATGACCCATGGGGGGTTTAATGTCTCGGGTTTCAAGTTTAGGTTATTTTGATAAAAATGAAGAATTTTATACGCATGTTAAAATTTCATATATTTTTTTAAAAATGCAAAACTCTTTTTATTATTTTTTTTTCATGTTTAGAAAACTAAAAGAAGATAATATTTTTTTTTTGAAAAAAATATGGGAGTTGATTAGTTTGGAAAAAAAATAGTAAGACCCATTTTTAGAAAATTTGATCTTTGAAACAATATATATATATATATATATATATATATATATATATATATATATATATATATATATATATATATATATATATATTGTTTTTACACGTAAAGTCATTTAGAACAACTTTCTTTTTTTGTAATTTTAAAAAAAAATACTCATTTTTTGAAAAACTGTTTTTTTATTATTCACAAAAGACTCTTTTTTTATATATCTACAAAAATGATTTGATTTTTTTTAGAAAATTCATTTTAATGAAAAATATGCTTATATATTTTTTTTGTGACAAGAAATTCGATATGCAAAAAATTATTCTTCCCCTTTATCAACTTATTCCAAATTCAAAACTCAACTTAGGGAAATGTTTTCCTAAACCCACCATTAAAAATTTCACATTGTAAACTTATGCGGAAACATAAAAACGGAAGCGTACTTTTCGGATTCGGCAGACTCGTTTACAACCGTTCCTCGTTTATTTTCTTGTCGGCAAGAAAAATACTACTAGAATATTTTTCGATAATATTCACACATTCACTAACCAAGACCACTCAAATTATCTATTATAATCTGATGGGATATAGACCTTAATGTATCAACGTATATTTATAGAGAAAATCTCAAATGATTTGTCCGTTCCAATAGGTACATACCGAAAGGGTATGTTAATTCCAACGGGTGTCTATCAAAAAGACGTGATTCTTAAAAATAAGAGGTGCACCTATTCACATGGTGACTCTCTATGAATCATGGGGCTCATGTGGACGCTCCACGGGTCGACTCAACCCGCTCCATAATCCAACATCTCCCAGTTGGACACAATGGGTACCAAATGTGTTTCTCTCTTTAAACTCATGCATTATACCCTCTTCATACAGGTTAGTGATGTGTGCGACCGATGAGTGTCTTCAAACAAAGTGGGAGCACCATATTAAGTTTCTATCAAACAAACATGGCAACATCCCGCTGCAAAATAAAATACTCGTCTATGCCCCAGACCAATTCAGTCATATCAAATTAAGCATTTCTAACCCCTCTAGAATTTAAAACTCAGAACATGCTTAATCTCCTTTTGCAGTAGCATGCTTATTTCCAAAATAATAATAATAATATATATATAATATAATTTTTTTTGAAAAATAACTTTATATGAGGTGGCCACTATTAAGCACCGTACATATCAATTTTCACAAGATGTGTTACTAAATGGTCTTCCTTTGATCCTCATGTTACTCAACTTCTATTTGACTGCTTTCCTAGACATGTCCCTTTAGACCATATCATTCATGGCCGTAGGATAACACGCTAAAGTAGCAATATCAAATTTTTGAATCATAACATAGTTCAAAGTCATAAGGGCACAATTAGATCATTATTATATATATATATATATATATATATATATATACACACACACACACATAAGGCTCACACAATAAGAAAGCAGAGATCCATTTCTTACTCCTTATGCGATTGTCTTAAAGCACATGTAATATGATTTTACATGTTACGGTATTATACTCACAAAAGAAAATGAGGATGTCAATCTAAATTACCGTACGAATCTAAGTCCAATCACTACATAAGTGATTGACTTGAGAACTTCAAGCTGGTATCTCCTCGAGTATCCACTTGAAATCTCACATTTGGCTATTCTCAGGCTACATGAAGTGTGAGAAACTTTTATGTTCGGTTTTTCATAAACCTCATCTTGGCTCGTCCAAGGCGACATTGTAAAGAATTCTGTAACTCAATCTTCAGAATTCTAAAGTCTCATCTCGCATGCTATCTCAGCGCCGAGGCTGGTTGCTAGGTGAGTAGCCAACCATTTAGCCTAGTGACATTTACCATCATGGTAAAATCTGTGCTATAGCAAATATCTTAAATCGTTTATCATACTTTTAATAAATGCAAATAAAGTATGAAATTTTAAATGTGCATTGCGGTACAAATATATGAAGCCAATAAATCAAACATATCTTTTACAATCTACGAAGACCCAAAGACCTTACATGAGATTGGAACAAATCTCTAGAAATAGATTTGGTTAAGGAATTAGCCACCATTTTACTTGTAGAAACATGCTTGAGTACCACTTCTCCATGTGAGACTCTATCTCGGATGTAGTGATATCGAGTCTGAATATACTTCATCTTTCCATGATATTTAGGATCACTGACATATGCGAGAGCAGCCATACTATCACAATGTATGGTTACAGGATCTGCAGAATGTGGTACTATCTCAAGACTTTCTAAAATTTTTTTTAACCAAACAACCTCTTGAACTGCTGAAGCACAAGCAACATATTTTACTTCCATAGTGGATAGTGCTATGCAAGATTGCTTTTTGCTAGACCACAAAATAGCACCGTTGCTGAGTATGAAAGCATATCCTGATGTCGACTTACATTCGTCCAAGTCACCACTCCAATCTACATCACTATATCCTTGTAAATGTATATTTCCACCACGATAGCAAAGCATATAGTCTACAGTTCCACAAAGGTACCGCAAGATCCTTTTAACTGCACTCCAATGAACAATTCCTGGATTGCTCTGGAAACGACTAACTAACCCTACAGCATAACATATGTCTGGTCGTGTACACATCATGGCATTCATTAGGCTTCCAATTTCACTTGCATATGGTATATGGGACATCTCTTATTTTTCAGCATTAGTTCTAGGACAAAAATCAAGACTCAAGGTACTACCTTTCTCAACAGGAGTGTTTATAGGCTTAACATTATGCATTCGAAATTGTTCAAGTACGTTCCTGATATAAGTCTCTTGAGACAAAGTAAGAAGTTTCTTAGAACAGTCTCAAGTAATTTTAACACCAAGTACATAATTTGCTTCATCCATGTCCTTTATATCAAAAGTAAAGGACAACCACTCTTTAGTGGAGACAATCATCCCTATGTCATTTCCTGCCAATAAAATATCGTTTACATACATAGTAAGGATAATGAAACCCTTCTCTAACTGCTTTATATAAACACAATAATCTTCCTCAATCATGATAAAGCCAAAAGTAATTATAGCTTGATGAAATTTGAGGTACCATTGTCTAGATGATTGTTTTAGGCTATAAACGAAACGTTTTAGCTTGCACACCTTGCGCTCTTGTCCCTTGGCCACAAAACCAATAGGTTGATTCATGTAGATCTCATTATCTAGTTCTCCATTGAGAAAAGCAGTTTTAACATCAATTTGAAAAAGTTCTAGATCCAAATGGGCGACGATGGCCAGGATTAAGCGAATGGAGGCAAACTTAACAACAGGTGAAAAAGTTTCCTTGTAGTCTACACCCTATTTTTGAGTGTAACCTTTCACCACGAGACGAACTTTGTACCTATCAATAGATCCATCTGTCTGACGTTTAATCTTTAAAACCCATTTGTTTCCAATAGATTTTCGTCCAGACGGAAGATCAACTAGTTCCCATACTTGATTTTTTTGCATAGAACTAATCTCATCTTCCATTGCAGTTATCCATTCTTTAGCAACAAGTGATGATAAGGCCTCTTGATAAGAGGAAATATCATCTTTCTCTAGTGAAGAACACATGAAAAATTCCTCATCAATCCCAAATAGACGTCGAGGAATATTCCCATGTTGACTTCTTCACAGCTAAAGAGTTTGAGAATTATATTGTGGTATGTTTTCTCGTAGTCTACACCTTCTTTTTGAGTGTAACCTTTCGCCACGAGACAAGCTTTGTACCTATCAATAGATCCATTTGCCTGATATTTAATCTTTAAAACCCATTTGTTTCCAATAGATTTTTGTCCAGGCGGAAGATCAACTAGTTCCAATACTTGATTCTTTTGCATAGAACCAATCTCATCTTCCATTGCAGTTATCCATTCTTTAGCAACAGATGATGATAAGGCCTCTTGATAAGAGGAAGGCTCGTATTCCTCTAATGAAGAACACATGAAAAATTCCTCATCAATCCCAAATAGATATCGAGGAATATTTCCATGTTGACTACTACGCAGCTGAAGAGTTTGGGAATTATATTGTGATATACTCCCACTATTCTCTAAATCTCTCCCACTATCCTCGGCGATCATTGGCGTACTTGTAAAAGGACGAGGATTAATTTTCCCACCCTCGCCGAGTGATGGAGTAGAGTTATCGTTTGACTCATTCAACTCATAAAGTTCTTTAATACCTCTTAGTTCACCTCTGCTTTGAAATTCATTTTCCATAAATTCGACATTGTGTGACTCAATCTCAATCAGTACGCCATCAGAACATTCATGTAACATCACATATTCTTTGGAGTGATCGGGATATCTAACGAATATGCACTTTTGAGCTCTAGGGCCCAATTTGCCATGTGCATGTGATGTAATACGAACATAACCTGCAGATCCCCATGGTCGCAAGTGTTTTAATTCTGGTTTGAAACCAGTCCATAATTCAAATGGTATAGATAGTACTGACTTGGAGGGCACTCTATTAAGGATATAGGTTGCTGTCAATAAAGCATCTCCCTAGAAATTGATTGGTAGATTAGCATGTGCCATAATTGACCTAACCATATCCAATAAAGTTTGATTCCTATGCTCAGCTACTCCATTTTGTTGTGGAGTACTGGGAATCATCAATTGTCTAATTATGCCACTATTATCACATATAACCTTGAATTGTTCAGACAAATACTCACATCCTCAGTCAGTATGTAAAATCTTAAGATTTTTACCTCTTTGATTCTCAACTAAATGAACAAATCTTTGGAAGCAATCCAATGCCTCTGATTTGTGAGAAATGAGATAAATATAACCAAAACGTGAGTAATCATCAATGAATGTGATAAAATAATTAGCACCATGTCGTGCCCTAACATTCATAGGTCCGCTAATGTCAGAATGGACTAACTCTAAGGAAGATATCGCCCTTCTAGCCTTGCCAAAAGGCTTTCTTGTGGCTTTACCAGCCAAACAAGATTCACAGACAGGTAAGTTAACTCTAGAGAGTGGACCTAAAAGTCCTTCTCGAACTAACCTTGTCATTCTTTCTTACCCAATATGACCAAGTCTTGTATGTCATGTAACAGATGTAGATGTAATATAATCATTATTACTAGAAGTTAAATATGTATCAAAATATAAAGATTCATCAACATCTAGTACATAAAATCCATTTACTATGTGTCTACTACCATAAAACACGGAATCTAAATAAAATTAAACAGAGTCTATAGTGAAACTGAAAGAAAAACCTAGTCCAGCCATGGCTGCAACAGACATCAAGTTTCGCCGAACTTCAGGAGCATAAAGAACATCACAGAGAAGCACGGTGCGTCCAGAACGCATCTTTAATCGATAGGTTCCAATTTCTATCACATCTTTGCTAGTACTATTTCCCATGTAAATACGTTGACTCCCAATTGGAATTCTACGATACTCAATGAACCCTACTCGATCTTTTGCAACGTGTCTTGTTGCTCCAGTATCTACAATCCAATCAGGAAAAAAATGAGCAACCAAGACATGACTGCACACAAAGGCGTCATTTTGAAAGATAAAGTTGGTTTGTACCTTCTTCGGCTCAGTGCATTCACGAGCGAAGTGACCAAGTTTATCACAGTTGTAACACTTTAGCTTAGACTTGTCCTTCTTTCTTCCACGCTTGCCTTTTTGATACTTTCTGCCCTTTTTCTTTTTATAAGCAGATCCTCTTATTCCTCTTTGTTGTACTTTGTCCTGCCACTTTCGCTTGGACCCAAATGTTTGGCGATGGCTAGACTCAGTGACAAACATAGAAGTATTACCTTGTGCCTCCAACCTCTCTGCCTCTAATTCCAAATGACACTGTAATTGGGTAAAATTTTGGATATTTTCATTGTGCATCATTGTGAGCTTCATTTGTTCCCAAGAATCAGGCAAAGAGCGAAGCACAACTAGGATTTGTTGCTCATCAGATAAGTTGTTACCAACTGCTTTTAGGTCGCGTATCATAGTTGACAATTTTTGAAGATGCTCAACCATCTTTGTTTTGGGAGACATCTTATAAGTTTCAAACTTAAGTGTCAAGGCTCGCAACCTAGTTGCTGATGTACCGGCAAATGCCAACTTCAAGGCATTTCACATCTCTAGTGCGATGGCATAACCTTCATAATCACTAATTAGATCATCGTGCATATAACTTAACATAGTGAATCTTGCACTACGATCTTTCTTGACCCAATTTTGATAGGTTTCCATCTCACGCCGGTGTTGGGCAGAATTACTTTCGGGAGGTGATTCCATGCTGTGTGTCAGTGTTTCCAAAACCTCTCGCTTATTTAGGAGATACTGGATCTTACGATGCCAAATATCATAGTTATTCACATGCAGTTTCTCAACTTTAGCAAGATCAGCTACTATATTTATTAAAACCATTTTACTACATTTTATGCACATTAAAGATATTAGCATACACTAATTATTTTGTCGCAATAATCGAATCTAAAAATAATATATATCTCTATAGCACAAGATCGAAAATTTTGTTATGCTCATAATTATCTCTTGCATTTATAAATTTAAATATCATTTCTAGATACATTATGCGCAAAACAAAAACTGAGAAAAATATATTTCAACTCATTATTACCTACAAATTTTAATTTCATATTTTTCTAAATAAACATATATGTATATCGTATACCAAAATTAAATAACATGAAAACTTTATATATAATTCATGCTAACAAATTAAATAACATGAAAATTTCATATATAATTCATATATAATTCATGCTAACAAGTAATATCATAATCAAATTTCATGTTATGGATGTAATAAGAACACTGTCTACTTATATAAATAAATAAATCCACAACCAAAGCCAAGAGATGAATTGTCACAGTGGTGGCTAGGCCCCTATTGATTCCGAGAGGGTATTGCTTCGAATCCCTCTTGGGCTCAAACAATAATTCCATTTTTTTTTATTTTTTTTTCGACATTTAAAGGCTTAAACGAAAAAAAAAATAACCTTACAAAGATTCGATCCCTAGACCCACTCAGTAATGATCAATTGTTTTAGAAAGGTGCTACTGAACCAAGGTGACTTAATAGTGCAGATGTGTGTGAATAACTTATACTCACTTCGCATTGTTTGATAACACAATTTCGACGTCACTTAGGTCATCGTTTTCAATGCTCAACTAGGACCAATACGTTGGCCATAATAGTGTCTACGAAGTTCAACGTTTTCAATCTTTAAAATAATATATATAAAATTAACTTTAGGTCTAAATTTTATGAAATTTATATTGTTGAACTCGTAATGAAACGTATAATTTTTCTGTATAAAAATTTTCAAAAAAATATCGAACTTTTCTGAAAAAAAAGATATTTCGGCTATAAATGAAAAAAAACCGATTTTTCTTCCATGGACAACATAATTTGGCGAAATGAGTCTATAAAGCTCCGATACTAATGTAAACTTATGCGGAAACATAAAAATGGAAACGTACATTTTGGATTTAGTAGACTCGTTCACAACCATTTCTCGTTTCTTCTTTCGTCGGCAAGAAAAATATTACTAGAATATTTTTCGATAATATTCACACATTCACTAACTAAGGCCACTTAAATTATCTGTAATCTGATGGGATAGAGATCTTAATGTATCAACGCATATTTATAGAGAAAATCTTAAAGGATGTGTTTGTTCCAATGGGTACATATTGAAAGGGTATATTCATTCTAACGGGTGTCTATCGAAAAGACGTGATCCTTAAGAATAAGAGGTGCACTTATTCATATGGTGACTCTCCATGAATCATGGGGCCCATGTGGACACTCCACGGGTCGACCCGACCCGCTCCATAATCCAACACACATTGGTCAGGAAATCTGAAATGGTAGTATGGAAAACTCTCCCTTTCTCGGATTTCAAGTTAAGAGAACAACTCCTATTTTTGTGATTTAAAAAAAAAATACTCATTTTTTTAAAAAATTAATTTTTTATTATTCTCACACACACACACATATATATAAGAAACAAAATTGACTTTATTTTTTTTAGAAAATTCATTTTTATGAAAAATATGCTCATATTTTTTGTGACGAGAATGTTTGACATGTGGAAAATTATTCTTCCCGTTTATCAACTTATCCCAAACTCAAAATTCGACTCAGGAGAGTGTCTTTCTAAACTCACCGTTTGAAAATTTTACACTGGTTAGGAAATCCAAAACGGTGGTATGAAAAGCTCTCACTTTCTTAGATTTCAAGTTAAGATTTTTTATTTTTTTTATTGTTGTTTTTTACGATTTTATTTTATTTTTTGTTTTTGATTTTTTATTTTAGAACCAAAACGATCAATTCATTTTTCTCTTTTTTCTTATGCGAGAAAGTAAATATTTATGGAAATGTAACAACAATACATAAAGTTCGTAAAATAAAAGTACATAAATAAAAGCGTGAAAAGACACAGAATAAAAAATTATATACAACAAAATGAAAGCGTGAAAAGGCGCAAAACAGAAAAAATAAATATAGGAAATAAAAGTTTAGAAAGGCACAAAACAAGAAAATAAATGCAGAAAAGTAAACCATTTTTTAAGTGTTTCAGTGAAACGTCTTTTTAAGTTTTTTTCAATTTTAGATCCATGCTTTCAGTTGGTTTAAGAAAAAAAAAAAGAAGTAGTTGAAGAGTGGAAAAAACTTACATAGGCATGAAGTGTTTCTTCCCCCTTTTCTTCTTCTTTTTCTTCTTCTTTTTACTTTCCCTACTACCTTTTTGTTCTGCCGAAAACCCCCCATTTTCCAAAAAAATTCAACCACCAAAAACCCTCTAACAAAATAACCAAAATAAAAGCCCAAACCCCTTGCCCCTTTACCTTTTTTTCAGCCCAAACACCCTCCCAAACCTCTAAGATTTTTCTCACTCTCTCTCACTCCTTGATTTTCCCTTTTTAGCTGAAAATCCCAACCTCTAAGATTTTTCTCACTCTCTCTCACTCCTTGATTTTCCCTTTTTAGCTGAAAATCCCGCCAAATTTTTCAACCTCTCCAAATGGGGGGTTGTGGGCTGCCTTTATAGGCAAGCCACACCTGCTGAATTTTTATTTTTTATTTTTTTAAAAGTGATATGGTAGGGGGTGCCACTTTTTCCTATTTGGGGGCAGAGGGCACCGCCTCCATGACCTACTTTTTATTTTTTTAAGTTTTTTTTTTATTTTTTATTTTTTTATTTTTTTTCAAGATACTTATGGAGAGAGAGGGGGGGAGCGTGTGGACACGTGTCCACGCACATATTTATTTATTTTTTAAATTTTCTTAAAATTTGAACAATAACTTAAAATTGCACTCACCTAGACTTAAACCCTAGACCACCTATGTGTGAACATAGAGTTTTACTGACAACCCACTTGTAGAACCCTTGTCCTATTTCTCTTTTTCTTTTTCTTTCTTTTTTCTTTTTCATTTTAATTTCTTTTATTCTTGATAATTTTCCCTGATCCATTATACGAAAACAAAAAATTGGATTATCCAAAATTCAATCGATTTCAAAATGATTTTCAATTTTCGCCAATTTCATGAATTTTCGAAAGTGCCTAAACTTAGGGGTCAAAATGAAAATTTCTAAATACTTTTGATTTCACTTGTTTTTCGCCAAATTGAATTTGAAAACCCAAATCGACAAAATAAAACATGCTAAAGTTTTCAAGATTCATTTCAATCTGGTCAAATTTAGTCTCAAAATAAATTTTTATTCTGACCCCGAAACTTCCTTTTGGCTTTCTGAACCTAAATTGGAGTTCCAATTTGAGTTTTTTCAAGAATAATAATTTGAAAAGATTTAGTAGAAAATTTGGAATTAAAATTTATCCTTTTTGGATGCCGATTTAAAGTTTTTCAAAATTTTCAATTAGGCCCCCTAAATTTTCTAATTCTTAAAATTATCTCCATCGACTTGCTCGGGGGGACCAATTTGAATTATGAGACTTTCATTTAACTCATTTTGAGAATAGTTGAACATTCTAAAGATTAATTTCAAAATCTTAGTCCAAATATCAATATCAAAATTTCAATTTATTTCCAAAAAAATTTCTAAACAAAATCCATAATTGGATAACCTTTCGACTTAATCGGATTTTTGAGATATTAATCTAAACCCTAGAGACTTAATTTATTATTTTAAACCTCTAATGAAGACATTAAGATTTCCAATTGCAAAATTCAAGTTTGAATTAACTTCAGAAATCTTCGAATCGACTCTCCATTTTGGTTTGGATATTCTCAAAATTTATGAATAATTGACTCAACAAAAACTATAATTTTTTTATTTTGAGATGTCATGCTTGGACAAGACAAAATTCGGTGTCTACAGCTGTCTCTTTGTCATACGAGTTTACTTGTGATGACAAAGATCGGAGTCGCGCACCATTTTGTTCTGCCACTTGAGTGAGTAAAATGCGAGAGGATAATAAATGAAATCTGTTAAATGTGCTCCAGCCTGTGACTAGGGCAATGCATGGTTGGAGAAAAAAAACAAGACTTACCTGTCTTGTTTTGATCATGGAAGTTTTGGCAAAAATATGATCGAACCCATGTAGGTTGCCTACATACCTTGGAGATACCAAAGATCAAGTCAAACATAGTTCAACGAATGCCCTCGCTGGGCAAGAGAGAATACACACGACAAACGCATGATGAATAATGTTCGTTTAGAGTATAGTTTAGTAGAAATGAGATGAAAATAGCTCATGACGAACATGGCTCGTTTAGCGAGGTGACTGATCGCATTGCATTCTGTACGATCTAGTACCACTAAATTAAATTTTGTTAATATTTTAAATAAATTAAAATATTATAAATTAAGTTGTTTTATTTGTTTTTGTAAGATTTTGAATTTGGAGCAAAACGACGTTAATTTGGAACAAATCGGATGAAAAACGAAAAAATCCCGTCAAGCGGCACAGAAGACGGGACATTTAGGGCAAGGCTGCTCAACCGAGCCTCCCCTGAGAGAGGAGCCGAGCCGACTAGCTGGCCATACGGCCAGCCTGTATGGGTTAGCAGTCTACTCTGCGGGCTGCCAACCCGTGGGCTGGTATAGCCAGCCTACTTGGGCCGCCCACAGGTTGGCCATAGGCCAACCTGCTGGCCAATTGGCCAGTAGGCCCCCCACTTCTTTTTCTTTTTTCATTTTTACCCCTAAATTTTGTCTATAAATAGAGGGCTTGGAACAAATGTACGAGGAATCATCCAATTATTATCTCAATTCCATATTCCATTTTTTTCATATTCAATACCATTTGTATATATCTTATTCTTCTTTTATTTTTATTTTTATTATTGGAGGAAGCTAGAATCTTAAAGGGTACAAAGTGTAAACGATGTTTTTGAAGATTGTATCCAAGAAAACACCGTTCTACACAACGATGAGAGGCTAACTTCGTTCTACCAGGTTAGAGTTATGGTATTGTATTTTTGAAATTATGTAATATTATATTTTTCTTATTTAATGTTGGATATTGTATAAAAAATTATGTGGCAGGAATTCCATTATAAAAAATGAATTTAATTGTGATTGAATTTATTATAAAAATGTTCTTGTAGAGATTTTGCTTTAAATCTAATCACTGTTAGAACATTAAATCTTGCACTTGTGGTCTTAATTTAATGGTCACATAATCGTATTCTTGGGAATTAATTATTGGTCTGGATGGTTTATGCCTAGATATTAATTCATCTTATATTAGTTTAGTGTAAGAATTAAATGTCAAAGATAATCCATGCTGAAGAATAATAATTCAAATATTTCTGAGTAGTTCTGGATTGTAGTTAGGAACACCCGTTTATATATATCCGATTTAAATAGAAAATATAAGAAAAGCATAATTTCAAAATACTAAACCCACAATTCTTAACCTGACTCTTTTCTTTATTTTATTTTTAATATTTCTTTTCCTATTTTCAAAAACCAAATCAAAATTCTCAATCGTGTTCACCAAAGAAAGGAAAATAATAAAAAATTGATAATTATAAGTTCGATCCCTGTGGTTCGACACCTTACTTGAACACCGTACTACATCAGTATCGCCGTACCACTTTAAGAGTATTAAATTTGAGCGATCAAATTTTGGCGCTGTTGCTGGGGATTAGCGTCGCTAATTATTAATTTTTGTTATTATTTTTCTTTCTCCACCTGTATAAATTCATTTGTTTTCTTTCTTGAGTTTATTTTCACAGGTTAACCGAGATCCATTCTTTGAGTTCAGATCTTCAAGCAAGGATTCAGGTTATTCTGTCATTTTTCTTTTTCATTATCCTTAAAAAAAAAAAAAAAAAAAAATTGAGACCAGGATAAATGGATAATTACTTTAGGTGATTTAACATCTTGTTTGCAGATTCTCAACAATATTTTCTCTCAGAACCACAACCTGATCCTTACTCGCGTACGATATACCAAAACTCAAACCATTTCACCAATCAATATTCGTACAATTATCAAAATCTCACATATCCCTATAATAATGTTTATCCCGATCCGTATTATCCGCCTCCCGAGTCTAATCAATACTCGAATAATTATGAATGGGATCAACATTATTATAGTGAGCCTTCAGGCTCGTATCTTTACGATCAATCTTATTATCAATCCCGATGTCAACCACCATTTACCCAAGAAGCTAGGAATTATAAACCCACTTTAATGCAACAATTTCTAATAATCTTGGAAGAGAAACACCAATCCCTAGTAAAGAGTAGTCAGGCCTTCGCATAGCAACGTCAAACCTTAGCGGAAAACCACCAATCCTTAGTAGAGCAAGGCTAAATTTCAAAAAGGCAAAACCAAATCTTAGAAAAGCGAGCTCTATCCTTGAAAAAACAATTTGAAGATATAGACTGGAAAGAAACCCTATTTGGGCGAATCATTGAATTAGTAAAAGAGGAAATTGCAAAAAATGGTCTAAAGATTGACATTCGAGTAAGTGATAAGGAGAGTGGTCTAGAACAAGAGAGTGAATGTGAAAAGTTGTTAAAAGAACCATAGCTGAGCGAAACTGGTGAGGAACCCCAACGAGATAATCCCGAGTTGGGGCCATTTTTGGCTCAACCATCACCAGTTAGTGAGGAAGAGAAGGAAGTGGGATACAAGAGTGATGATAAGCCGGTGAGTATAGAAGTCGAAAATACGTACGTAGAGGAGGTTAGGGTTGGAAATTATAAAGATGAGATCCAACTACCAGTGACACATCCAAGTAATCTTCCTATGATTAAAACATCCATTATACCCTTGCCACCGCATCCCAAAATTAATGTTTATCTTTTTGATACGGTGGATCAACCGTCAACCAAAATCATGAACGATTCATGTCATATTCAATGAGTTGATGTAACTCAACTTCTATTTGGGGGCTTAATAAACAGATTACCAAATAAGTCCCACAGAAAAAAAAATGGGATTTGATCCAGGAAAGAAGTAAATAAATTTGAGTGTCGCCCGTTATTCATCACTCACTGACTGGAAAGTAACTCACCCGAAGGTAAGAAGCGGGTTACTCCACTACGGATAGAAGGTTAAGACACTCATCGTCTGATTGAAGACGTTAAATTTAGCGCTGAGTGGGAGGCAACCCACTGTTGTTTTAATTTTCTTATTTTACTTTTGATTTGATAAGTTTCCTTGAGTGTTTTGTTAGACAGGTTTACGAGCAGTTCATAACGACTCAGTACAAATAAGCAAATCCGATACATCCGGTTGTCTCTCTCCTTACCAATCTAATTTCATAATTCTCACATTGAGGACAATGCTAGATTTAGGTTTTGGGGGGGGGGGGTAAATGTTTGTATTCTTGTTGATATTTTATTTCGCACTAAAACTGTCAATCTATCCTATGTTGACATGTTTGTCAAATACAAAGTTGTGTTTGCTAAAATAATCATTAGAACATAGGACTGATTTTTAAAAATATTTTATTTTTTAACCTTTACATTTATGCCAACTTTATTTTATTTTAAATTTAGTACATAAGTTGGTTTACTAAATTTTGATGTGAAAATAACATATCCCTGAAAAAAAATTATAATTAAAGCATTTGTGATAATAATAAATAATTTTATTTCTTAATGATGAATTTTCACTAAGTAGTTAGGCCTCTTGTCTCAGTAAGCAACGAGTTTCGCATCAAAAGGAGAAAGTCGTTTGTTAAAACGATAAGTGGCTCGTTAACTTCGAAACCTAATTTGTTCGAGTTATTAAGCTTGAGGGGTGCCTTAACACCTAATGTCCCGAGCCAACTAGATTGGGATCATTTGCCTAACACTCGCTACACGAACATCTTAGAAAGCCCAGTGGGTTCACGGTCATTTATTTAAAGAAAATTATTTATTTATATATTTAAAAAAAAAAAAAAAGAATAAATAATAATAAATAAATAAATAATAAAAAATTGCATTATAAATTTTTATATATACCAGGAAAAACGTTGTTGGATTATGTAAATTTAGTTGATTAGCTACTATGTGCTAAATTCATATAAACGAGAGTTGTATGTATGTCGTGGGAGCAAAAATGAATATTGTTAGAAATCACGTGCTATGAGATTAATGACTATTTCAGTAACTCTTATTTGCCATTGATTTGATATGTTAGCATTGGATAGGACTAACAAAAATTTTGTGAGAAATAATATGCACAAAAAGGGATTTGGGATGTTTGTGGATAGCATCACTATAAACCATCACGAGACTATATTCGTCCACTAGGGGTGGCCTAGGGGTTTAAAGGCTTATTGCATATGCTAAAATACAATCGTGTTCCCTACGAAAATGGTTTTTTATTTAATTATTATAATTAGTTTTGCTTAAGGACTAGCAAAATTTAGGTTTGGGGGTGTGATCGTACCACATTTTGTGTGATCTAGTACCACTAAATTAAGTTTTGTTAATCTTTTAAATAAATTAAAATATTATAAATTAAGTTGTTTTATTTGTTTTTGTAGGATTTTGAATTTGGAACAAAACGACGTTAATTTAGGATAAATTGGATGAAAAACGAACAAACCACGTCAAGCCGAATAAAAGACAGGACATTTAGGGCAGGCCGCCCTTGAGAGAGGAGCCGAGCTGAGTCGAGCCACCAGCTGGCCATACGGCCAACCTGTGTGGGTTGGTATAGCCAGCCTACTTTGTGGGCTGGCTATACCAGCCCACTTGGGCCGCCCACAGGCTGGCGGTCGGCCAGTAGGCACCATCTTCTTTTTCTTTTTCTATTTTTACCCCTAAAGTTTGTCTATAAATAAAGTGTTTGGAACAAATGTAAGAGGAATCATCCAATTATTATCTCAATTCCATATTCCATTTTTTTTCATATTCAATACCATTTATATATATTTTCTTCTTCTTTTATTTTTATTTTTATTATTGGAGGAAGCTAGAATCTAAAAGTTGATCGCACCGCATTTGTGCGATTTAATACCTCTAAATTAAGTTTTGTTAATCTCTTAAGTAAATTAAAAAATAGTAATTGATTTATTTTCTTTGTTTTCGCAGATTTTTCGAAATGGGAAAAAAAGACGTTAAATTCGGAACAAAATGGACAAGAAATGGACGAGAAAATTCGAGAATTCTACCAGTTGAATCGCAAAGGCAGAGAGCTAAAGCTGTCAGCCCAGCTGGTCGTATGTGCGACCAACGGCTGGTCGCATACTGGTCGCACATATAACCAGCTGGATCGCAGGCAGAGAGCTAAAGCTCTCTGCCTATGTTAGTCGCATTAGCGACCAACACACTGACCTTAGGCAGAGAAACTCTTTGCCCAAGGTGCAATTCGGTTCATTGATTTTCGGTGCATCAACATTCGGTGCACCCACCCCTTTTTACCATGTCTTTTTGGCCTAAAATTGTTTTCATTTTTGACATGATCACGTGGGAGTAATAATGACTGTTCTCCTATAAATTGGGACTTGGCCGAATAGTGAAGAGAGATGAATTTTGGTGATTCACATTACTCAGAGACAATTCCTGGAATATTTTCATAGCAATGAGTCTTGGGGGATGTTAATTGCCAATAAGGTTTTGTTGTCTTCTATTATGTATTTCAAAATTTCTTTGTACTAAGATTGAGGATGAAATCATGAGTAATTAATTAAATTTTATGTTGTGTTGATTACGAACAATTGGCATTTAAATGTTTATGGTTTTTGCTTCAATTGAATAAATAATTTCATCTTTAATATCATGTATTATTGATTGTTATAAATTATTTAATACTTGGGTTCGTATTGTAAAATAAATAATATCTTTTGATTATATGTTTTCCATTAATTTGTATACATATAATGCTTAAGAAATTATATTTTCAAAGCGAAGAAAAACCAACTTGTATAATTTCTAAAATCTTAATAGGATAGTAAAATGTATTTCTAAAACTATCACTAAAACTTTGGAGTCAACACGATAATAGAACTAATTAATTATACATTGGTGGATTATGAAATCTTAGTATTTTTCCACCTTCGATCAAGCTAAATTAATTATTTCATTGTTTATTTAATTTTTTCTTTCTTAATCACAAATCTAAAAAAATTATCTTGAACTAGATTATAATTAAGTTAACTAGGGCGGATTAAGTTTTTCCTATGAGCAATCCTCGTGGGATCGACCTCGCTTCCAATAATCTTTATTACTATTGATTCGTGCGCTTGCGAGTAATAAAATTGAAAAAACAAGTTTTGTCAACAACAAAAGGGTACAAAGTGTAAACGGTGTTTTTTAAGATTGTATCCAAGAAAACACTGTTCTACACAACGATAAGCGGCTAACTTCCTTCTACTAGGTTAGAGTTGTGGTATTGTATTTTTGAAATTATGTAATATTGTATTTTTCTTATTTAATTTTGGATATTTTATAAACAATTATGTGGCAAGAATTCTGTTATCAAAAATAAATTTAATTGTGATTGAATTTATTGAAAAAATGTTCTTGTAGAGATTTTGCTTTAAATTCAATCACTGCTAGAACATTAAATCTTGCACCTGTGGTCTTAATTTAATGGTCACATAATCGTATTCTTGGGGATTAATTATTGATTTGGATGATTTATATCTAGATATTAATTCACCTTAGATTAGTTTAATGTTGGAATTAAATATCGAAGATAATCCATGTCGGAGAATAATAATTCAAATTTTTTTGAGTGATTCCGACTTGTAGTTAGGAACACTCATTTATACATATCCGATTTAAATAGAAATTATACGAAAAACATAATTTCAAAATCCTAAACCCATAATTCTTAACCTGGTTCTTTTTTTTATTTTTTTTATTTTTAATATATCTTTTCCTATTTTCAAAAACCAAATCAAAATTCTCAATCGTGTTTACCAAAGAAAGGAAAATAATCGAAAATTGATAATTACAAGTCTGATCCCTGTGGTTTGACACCCTACTTGAACACCGTACTATATCAATGTCGCGGTACCACTTTAAGGGTATTAAATTTGAGCGATCAGTGACTCATGACGAGCGGAGTTCATTTAGAGAAAATGAAGATAACTTATGATGAAGTTCGTTTAGAGGAATGGGAGACAACTCATACCGAATAAAGTCTATTTAGAGGAATAGAAGACAAATCATGACGAACATAATTCGTTTAAAAGAATGGGGGACAACTCATGACGAACAAAGTTCGTTTAGAGAAAATGAGAATAATTCATAACAAACAGGGTCTGTTTAGAGGAATGGGGAACAACTCATGATGAACAAAATTCGTTTAGAGAAATGGAGAATAACTCATGACGAACAAAGTTCGTTGAGAGAAAATGAGAATAACTCATGAAGAATAAAGTTCGTTTAGAGGAATGGGCGAACTCATGACGAGCAAAGTTATTTTAGAGGAATGGAGAATAACTCACGACGAACACAGTTCGTTTAGAGCAGTAAAAGACAACTCATGACAAACAAACTTCATTTAGAGAAAATGAGAATAACTCATGATGAACAAAGTCCGTTTAGAGGAATGAGAGACAACTCATGACGAACAAAGTTCGCTTAGAGAAATGGAGAATAACTTATGATGAACAAAGTCCGTTTAGAGGAATGGGAGATAACTCAGGATGAACAAAATCTATTTAGAGGGATGGGGGACAACTCATAATGAACAAAGTTCGTTTAGAGAAATGGAGATTAACTCATGACTAACAACGTTCGTTTAGAGGAAATGAGAATAACTCATGACGAACAAAGTCCGTTTAGATGAATGAGAGACAACTCATGATGAACAAAGTTCTTTTTGAGGAAATGAGAATAACTCATGACGAACAATGTCCGTTTCGAGGAATGAGAGACAACTCATGACGAACAAAGTTTGCTTAGAGGAATGGAGAATAACTCATGATGGATAGAGTCTGTTTAGAGGAATGGGAGATAACTCATTACGAACAAAATCCGTTTAAAGGGATAGGGGATAACTAATGACGAACAAAGTTCGTTTATAGGAACACTTAGTGAAAACAACAATGGATATTGATGACACGAATCAAACAACCTCCTTGCAGGATGATTGAGAAGATTTATGACAAAACTAACATACCTCCCTATCTATGGCAGGGGAGAACTGACACAAGATGAAATTGACATACCTCCTGACTTTTGGCATTGGAGGACTTACACGAGATGAAATTGACATACTTCCCGGCCTGTGGTAGGAGAGTATTGACACAAGATGAAATTGACATACCTACCGGCCTGTGGTAGGGAAGGACTGACATAAGATAAAATTGACATACCTACCGTTCGGTGGCTGGAGAGGACTGACACAAGATGAAATTGACATACCTCCCGGCTTGTGTCTAGGGAGGACTAACCCGAGATGAAATCAACATACCTCTCAGCTTTTGGGTAAGTGAGGACTGACGCGAAACAAAATTGAACATACTTTCCAGCTTTTGGAAAAATGAGGATTGACACAAGATAAAATTAACATACCTCTCGACTTTTGGACAAGAGAGGATTGACATGAGATGAAACTGACAAACCTCTCGACTTTTAAACATGGAAAAATTAACAAAAGATGGAATTGACTTACCTCCCGGCTTTGGGCAAAAGAGGATTGACACGAGATGAACTCAACATTCTTCCCAGTTTTTGGGCAAGAAAGGATTGACACAGTAGGTCTAAGGCAACAATGAACAAATTTCATAACATCCTTCCAGCCTGCGGTTGGGACAAGAATGACGGGATCAATTTCAAAAGTGCCCCAACCTATGGCTAAGAAAAATAATGGATTTAGAGCATCAACGATGGGTGGACATGACATAAGAGATCAACGGTGTAAAATGTGCCTCGACCTGTTGTTGGGGTTGACACTTGAATGAACGAACCTTAACAGGTGCCTACGTACCTCAACATTACGCTGAGGATCAGGTCAAGAATAGTTTCCTCCATGAAAAACGCTCCACTCCATGGCTAATATTGACACAATCTGAACGAACCCATTAGAGGCGGTACCCATTAAGTCAACAGGTGCCACAAAAAATGAAGATTACCTTGATTGCCAAATTATTGAGGCAAACGGCAGCAGTAAATGAATTCTAACTTTTGGATATTTTGTAAATGGACAACACACTGCCTTCAAAACGTGACTGAAAATTGGTCCCTATTGAGTGATCCAGTTCCCGGCCCCTTCAAATTCTAAATTCATCCCAATTTATCAAGCTCTAATCTGGAGAATTCTCGAGTGTCAACAAATTGGCCAATGCGGGGGTGTGAAGGAGAAACCCTTAAGCAAATTGACCTTTTTTTTTTCCTTAGCGTTCTTTCAAATTTTCACCAAGGCCGGCTCCCACATTTGTTTGCCTCAGTGCCCTTTCAGGTTTTCACTGGGTCGGTAGTTTTGTATCTTGCTATGATCTCTATAATTTTTTTCATGGAGTAATCGAGTTCAGCAGGTGTGCTAATCTCCTCAAACAATTGGGACCTGATTACAACCCGAGAGTCGATCTATCAATGAGATAGCAATCCGATGCCTGGCAGTTTTGTTGTTGGCAGCATGGATATTTGCCAGTGGAAAGCCCTTATTATGATGTGTTGCAGAAATTACGATAATCCATGTTGTCTTGTAATCTTTCTTGAAGGGGCGTACCTAGGATATATTCGGCGATGTGAGACGGATAACGTTTCTTTTGTTAGCGGGCCTGCTTTATGGAAAACTTGGGATGGACCATTTTTTGCGACAACACAAGATCAACCAGACTAATCTTCCTCTTCCAAATTTCGAACTTGATTCTAGTGTTTGAGATATTACACCCCTATATGTTCTGTGTTTTTCTTTCAAATACATGCAAGATTGTTTTAGCCCAAACACAGTCAAATGGATAAATTCAAAATAATCGCGTATCTTTTGTTCGTAAAAATTTATGCGTTAGAATGATTTGAATTGTGATAATATGATTTCAGTAGTATTCTAGTTCATTTCTCCTCAGTTCTTATCCATAGATTTGACTCTCTCGAACCCATCAAGTTCTAATGTCTAGTCCTGAATGAGATCATTGTTGAGGAAGACTTGGCCCTATGTGTGTTTGGGGGGACTCTTAGGGCGAACACCTTTCCTTATTGTACTTCTTCGATTCCAGCAACGTCTTCTAGCACCACTTGAGATGGTTTCTCTTAGAACAAAATTACAAAAGAAATAATTAAAAATAAATAAAAATTAACTACCCGTCCTTCTACGATTCTCATTTTTATTTTTTATTTTCTCTTATTTTTCCTTTTTTTTTTTTTTTGAATTGTTCTCTCAATATATACATCTTTACAATAAAAGTAGGTACTCATCTTGAGGTTCTTACTAAATGTGTCCTTTATTGGATTAGACTATATCTTTGACAACTCCTCTGACCGAAAGGAAGCTCGTACTGTGATTTTTTAGGATTAAATGATTTCTTAGCTTTTGAATTTCTTGATTACTTTAAAGGCTTGGTTAGTTCATGGCTTGCTTCTCTCGTTTTGAATTTCCTAGAGTCCCCTAATTGGAATATGTGTAATGATTCCACTTTAAGGTTTTGGTCTCCCTTCCTAATTTTCCCAGACATTTCTAGCATCTCACTATCGTTTGGGTGCTATGAGTCATTTCTATTTATATCTCTTTGGATTATGTTCTAGCTTAGTTTTGAAATTAGCTATCACGATTTAGATCATTCTTAGCACATCGAATTTTGAACAAACGATTTGATTACTTGAAAATTAAGAAAATAAGGATTTGAAAATATTTGTGCGAAGACAACAAGTTAGAAGCCATTACAGAATAAATCCCCTTGAACTTAAAAGGCCAACTAAGCTCAGGGGTGGGCACAAGAGGCCGCAATTTTACCAGAATAGTTTGAGATTTGGAAAAAGGTTAAGGTGCTGGTGAAAATGATCTTTGAGAAGGGATCAGAGAACTCAAGAATCCCAACTCGGTTTAAAGGTAATGAATACGCTCCTGTTGCTCAACCATGACAACATTTTGTTTCTCTATTTCTTCCCGATCACTTTGCGAAAGCAAAAACCCCTACATCAGACGATGACTCTGTGGAGGTTGTATTCTAAATCCCACTGCTTAGGTGTTGTATCAGTGATTGGATCTATGTTGGATATGTCGGGTCCACGCCTGGGTATTCAGAGTGATCTATGGGGTATGTATTTAGTCGATATAACTTCCACTGAGCAAAAGCCTCAGCTTCTTGCGAGGGGTTCTTGAAGTCGAAAGTAAAACACCTTACAACTTTCTCGTCTAAGTTGGGAAATCGTTGATCTCTCTCGAATTGTCGCAGGCCGCGAAGCGGGATATAAGGAACACATCCCCGTAATCCCAATATTGATATCAGAAGAAGTCCCAAACTATCAAGGTAAATACCTGAGGCTATCTTTCGGTGACTAGTCCAAACCATGGATGTCTCAACAAGCTACGTAGTATTCGAACCCAATATGGAGAGGAATCCAACTTTTGTTAAATTGAGGCCATTTTTTCATTGAGACTCCTGGTGATTAAGTCCGTCGTGCACCAGATTATATCAAAAAAATTTGTCAGGTGTGATATGAACTAGACATGGAGCAGCGCACAACTCCCAAAAAAGAAATACCCCCCACGATGGTAAGAAATTAGAGAGCGGTACAATTTAGCCAATACCACTAGAATTAAAGTATACAGTGGATCTTTGGTCATCTTTTCTGCCAGATCGAACAACTATGTACGGATGACTGAGCCTTTGTAAGGAAATAAGATCTATTGTAGCAATCACAAACCCAAATTGGTCACGCGGCGCTGCTGCCATTCCTTATAGGTACCATAACTTTTTGTGCATTGATCATACCCGGTATTGTCTGCGAATTGACTGAGGACCACATCTATGGCGA
This sequence comes from Eucommia ulmoides, assembly GCA_016647705.1. Taxonomy (NCBI): domain Eukaryota; kingdom Viridiplantae; phylum Streptophyta; class Magnoliopsida; order Garryales; family Eucommiaceae; genus Eucommia; species Eucommia ulmoides. Next base: position 9,313,724 of record CM028333.1, on the reverse strand, counting down.
TGGATTGATAGTAGTCCTCTGCATGCCAACAAAAGTGGTTTCGTTTTATTCCTAGTACCTGGGTTACATGATTTTTGTGAGGATTATTGAAACAACGTGGGATTTCACCAGCCAAGGAAAGGCGTAAAAGGTGCGCCACCTCTTTAAGGCAAGGAATCATATCTGTTGTGCCAAACCAAAAACAAGAGTTCTCTAGAACAGAATATCGAACTAGTGCTTTGATCATTCCGCCATTGACTATGCCATGTCTCAAATCAGAGATGTAGCCAAACTATCTGCTTAGCGTGTCTATCTCCATCGATGTTAACGATTCGATCCAACTAGTCAGCCGTGGGTTGTTGGATTTAAACTCGAGGTGGGTGCATTCTAATGGAGCAGGCTTGTGAATAGAAAAATGAGCCTCTAGATCATGCACTCAGGACCTTTTGCTAGTGTTAGGCAGGTTAGACATCGCGACTCCGGTATTCGATGCTTGACCAACAACCATTTTTCTAGGAAACGATATCCTCACACAATAAGATCAGGGATTACTTTAGGATGCCATTTTAGAACGGTTTTAAGTTCGACTATGGGTGAAGATCGGACTTTAGAACGGGGAACAAGGATCACTTTTTGGGACCAATTCTTTTTCGAAACACTGGACGGAATCCAATTTGTTAGTTCACAGAATCCAAGGTAGCCTGAGACCCAATCGAGTTTAAAATTTTCAATTTCAGTGATGATTATCTATAAAAGCAACTATTTGGAGAAAGAATTTTCATTTGTCTCAAGGAACTTGACATATTATTACAACCATATCGAATGGCACTGAGCCAATGACATAAAACTTTGAAAGAAAATTATAGACTCGATAACAATTACCTTGAGACTTATAGGAATTCCTTCGTCATTGAATTCTTCACCAATACTGGAAATCTTAAACTTGTTTTGTTCTAAGACTCCCCTAAAACATCATCATTCTAGACACAATATACAAAATCCTCTTCCATTTCCTAGAATCAAGTGTCCTGTGAAGGTTCGAACGACACCTAGACATGGGATCACTATATGAGCCTCATGACTTTTAACTGATGCATCCTATTAAATGCTCGGTTCTCAGATCTTCAAACCTCTGGAGTCCCGAAGGAATATCTATTGTTGGTTGGTGTTTCAAGCAAGGTGAGTTTCGAAACCGGTCCCGACGGATAAACACGAGCGGCCTAGTTCCTACTATCAACTTTTTTCTAATCCTGCATGGTTTCAGAACTAGACCCAGCAGATGGACCTTACGGCTTCACTCCTACTATCAGCTCTTCTAAGAGTTATGATTGGGATAAATGTGGATGCAATGCAATTTGTGCTTGTGTCTTGGAAGAGTGTACAATATAACAACAATGCAAGAAATATAATAATAATAATAATAATAATAATAATAATAATAATAATAATAATAATAATAATAATAATAACAACATGAAGAAGGGGGAACAAATATATACATCATGAAAGAAAAATAAAACCCAACACACGAACACGTACTTATTTACAAATAAAGAATGGAGAGATTACAGAATAAAATATGACATTTGGATTTAGATATATTTTTTTTTTGGACTTATTGGGATATTGTAAGCTCAACCATCTAAAAATGTCCCCAGCAGAGTCGCCAGCTGGCGCACCCCAGTTTTTTGAAAAATAAAATAAACATAATAAATACATATAAATATAAGCCTTTATTTTGTTTTTATTTTTTGAAAACATTACAGAGAGGAACTTTTAAAAGCGTCGATTTTCTCATAAAATAACTTCAGCCAATTTTTAGAAAAAAAAAAAATGAGTCACCACCTAACATTGAGTTTAATTGGTACGCTAGCTCATCGAATTTTTATTTGAAAAACAATTTAAAAAATGGAATAAGTAAAACTTTGACTTCAAAAGCACGGTCCGACCAGAGATTCATTTTTAAAGGGCTTAGGGGTCAGTTACACTCGGGGAAGGTATTAGGCACCACAAGATGCCCGTTTGAAGAAGGTACATTATCCAATTAACTTCAATCAAAATTTAATTCCGAATGTTTTACTTGACCATGAAATATCTTCTTTTAAAAATATTGTTTTTTTTAATTAATTTAATTTTTTTTTTCTTTAATTTTGTTTTCGGTTGTTTTTTTTTTTTTTTTGGTTTTTTAAAATAAGGAGAATATATATATTTTTTTCGTTTTTCGTTTTTTAATTTTAATTTTAATTTTTTTTTTCATTTTTCATAAAGAGAAAACCATTTTTTTAATAGAATGAAAAAACAAATTTTGTTTTGTTTTTATTTTTTTAAATGTTTCCCGGTATGATCGCTTATCAAATATCAATGATTTAATAAAGATGACCCCCGATAGGGTTTAATGTCTCGTGTTTCAAGTTTAGGTTATTTTGATAAAAGGGAAGAATTTAATATGCATGTTAAAGTTTCATATTTTTTTTCGAAATGCAAAACTCTTTTTCTTTTATTTTTTTCAATAATTTTTTTAGAAAAAGATATGGGAGTTGATTAGTTAGGAAAAATACAGTAAAACACATTTTTAGAAAATTTGATCTTTGAAAACACACACACACACATATATATAAGAAACAAAAATGATTTGATTTTTTTAGAAAAATCATTTTTTTGAAAAAACATGCTTATATATTTTTTGTGACAAGAATATTTGACATGCAGAAAATTCTTCTTCTTTTTTATCAACTTATCCAAAACTCAAAACCTGACTTAGGGTAGTGCCTTCCTAAACCCACTATTTGAAAATTTCACACTGGTCAGAAAATCTGAAACGATGGTACAGAATATTCTCCATTTCTTAGATTTCAAGTTAAGATTTTTCGTCGTTTTGATTTTTATTTTTGTTATTTTATTTTATTTTTTGTTTTTGATTTTTTGATTTTTTATTTTAGAACCGAAACAATCAATTCATTTTTTTTATTTTTTTTATGCAAGAAAACAAATATTTACAAAAATGTAACACAATATATAAAATGCGTAAAATACAATTACAGAAATAAAAGCGCAAAAGGTGCAAAACAGAAAAATAAAAGCATGGAAAAGCACAAAATAGAAAAACAAATACAATAAAATGAAAGCGCGGAAAGGCACAAAATACAAATTAAATACAATAAAACGCGCAAAAAGCCGCAGAACAAGAAAAATAAATACAGAAAATAAAAGTGTGAAAAGACGTAGAACAGGAAGATAAATGCAGAAAAGTAAACCGTTTTTTAAGTGTTCCAGTAGAATGTTCTTTTAAGTTTTGTCCAAATTTAGGTCATTCTTTTCAAGCGGTTTAAACAAAAATAAAAATTTAGTTGGAGAGTAGGAAAAACTTACTTGGGGGTGGAGTGTTTCTTCCCTTTCTTCTTCTTTTCCTACTCCCTTTTTGTTCTGCCGAAAACCCCCATTTTCCAAAAAAAAAAATCAACCACTAATAACCCTTTATATATATGTATATGTGTGTGTATGTGTATTATGCTTGTGGAAACCCCCACTCATTTCCTTTATCTTGATTTTCTCTCAAGGAGATCCCAAAGCCCCATTTAACAAAAAAAAAAAAACCAAAATAGAAGCCCAATCCCCTTGCACTTTTGCCTTTTTTCGGCCCAAACACCCTCCCAAACCTCCAAGATTTTTCTCATACTCTCTCTCACTCTTTGGTTTTGCCTTTTTAGCTGAAAATCTCCCTCCAATTTTTTTCAACCTTTCCAAATTGGGGGGGAGGGGGGCTGCCTTTTATAGACAACCCACACCTGCTGATTTTTTTTAAGTGATGCGATAGGGGGTTGCCATTTTTTTCTGTTCTGGGTCAGAGGGCACCATTTTTTTGGGCCATTTTTTTTTTAAACTTTTTTTTTCAAGATACTTAGGGAGAGAGAAGGGGGCCGCATGGACACGTGTCCATGCGGGGTTGGGTGGTGGGGTGGTGCGCTTGTGGCGCGCACCGTCCATATTTATTTATTTATTCATTTTATTTATTATTTAAATTTTATTAAAATTTGAACAATAACTCAAAATTACACCCACCAAGACTTGAACCCTAGACTACCTTAATGTTTTAAAAACTGGACCGGACATCGAATCGGAAAATTTCTCAGGTCACGGGTCACCGGTAGGCAAACCGCGATTGAACTGTGATATCATAATTACATCATTAATAATTATATATATATATATATATATATATATATATATATATATATAGAGAGAGAGAGAGAGAGAGAGAGAGATACCCCTTTGTCATCTACTTTAATATACTTACTTTTGAAACTACCCAAAACTTATCTAAAAGTAAATGCCCCCATCCCTTTACTCTTTTTTTTTTTTTTTTTTTTTTTTAATTTAAAAACATATTATTTATTTTAATATTATTTGATGACACTAATATCATCAATAGAGTGGCCACCAGCTACTCCCCTCAAACCCATCTCAAAAGAATTGTTACATCTAGATGCAATTAAGGCATTCCCTCCCTCTCTTTCTCTCTATCTCTATCTGATAAAAGCCGATTTGAGATGGGGTTCTATGAGCTTTTGAGTTTTGACCATCAAAGGCAAAATTGGAACTCCGATAGTCTGTCTACACTCGTCGACAACTTTCGTCGAACTATCAAAGACTGCCAGAGAAGCAAAGTTCGTCTTTCGAAAAAAGAGCTTTCCATCATCAAAACAAACAGACGGAGGCGGCCAGAGATCGGAGTTGAGAGGAAGAAAAGCAGACGGAGGCAGCAAGGCAGCTACGCGTCTTTTAGGATTTAGTTTTTTTTTCGAAGCAATTTATAGAAATGAGAAATGTAAAAAAAAATTGGTCGGTTCTTTGTGGCGCGTTCCGGTTCAGGAGTCCGGCGGTTCGATCGGTTTGAACCGGCCAGTTCAGCAATTTTTAGGTTAAAACGATTTTGAGGGGTTAACCGGACCAGAAACTAGCTCGGGTGGCAGTTCAACCGGTTGAACCAAGTGCTCTGGTCCGATTTTTAAAATATTAGATCACCTACGTGGGAACAGAGAATTTTACCAACAACCTACTTGTAGAACCCTTGTCCTATTTCTCTTTTTCTTTTTCTTTCCCTTTCTATATTTTTTTTCTCTTCTTTTTTTTCTTTTTCATTTTAATTTCTTTTATTCTTGATGTAATTTGCCACAATAAATTATACGAAAACACAAAATTGGATTATCCAAAATTCAATCGATTTCAAAATGATTTTCAATTTTCACCAATTTCATGAATTTTCGAAAATGACTAAACTTAAGGGTCAAAATGAAAATTTCTAAATACTTTTGATTTTACTTGTTTTTTGCCAAATATAATTTGAAAACCCGAATCAACAAAATAAAACATGATAAACTTTTCAAGATTCATTTCAATCTAATCAAATTTAGTATTTTGACCCTGAAACTTTCTTTTGGCGTTCCGAACCTAAACTGGAGTTCCAATTTGAGTTTTTTCAGGAATAATCATTTGAAAATATTTAACATATCCCTTTTGGATGCCGATTTAAAGTTTCTCAAAATTTTCAATTAGGCCCCCTAAATTTTCTAATTCATAAAATTGTCTCAATCGACTTACTCGGGGGGACCAATTAGAATTATGAGACTTTCATTTAACTCATTTTGAGATTAACTGAACATTCCATAGATTAATTTCAAAATCTGAGTCCAAATATCAATTGACACGCCTTGATTTTCCAAAAAAGAAAAAAATAATAAATAATCTTAAGAAGAGAGGGTTTTTAAAGCACCGGCTTTCAAAAAAATACTTAGGCCATTTTAAAAAAAAATAAGGAGTCGCCACTTAGTATTGGATTTAAATGGTGTGCTAGGTCACCGACTTTTTAGAAAACAATTTAAAAAGTCTAAGTAAAAAATTGACTCCAAAAAAATACGGTCAAACTAAAGATTCATTTAAAGGCTCAGGGGTCAGTTACGCTTGGGTAGGGTGTTAGGCACCCCAAGACGCCTGTCCAAAAACGTTATCTTATGTCCAATTAAGTCCAATTAGTTTAGTCCGAGTATTTTATTTTCTTTTGAAATCATTTTCTTCTTATAAAATCTTTTTGGTATTTTCACAAATAAGGTGGGACAAGTTTTTGGATTTTTTGAAATGTTCCTCCGGTATAACCTCTTATTGAATATTAAGAATTCGATAAGGATGGTCCCCGGGGAGTATTTATATATGTTTTATGAAGACTTCTTTACTTTAAATGGGCAAACTCAAATAAGTGAATAAATATGAAAATATGAATGCAAAAACTAAGATTATATGAATTTTATTTTATATGCAAAAGTGACAAAAAAACAAAAAACTAAAGGGTTTAATTTAGGGAAAATTACCGGTTGAACCCATTATTAGCCTTAATCTACCAATAGAACCATTTCATGTTTTACCGAATAACGCAGTCCCTCGCTGAATTTACTGTGCACAGATCAGTCCCAAATTCGAGTATCGTACACATTTCGGTGACGATTTGCCTTCCCGTTGTACGCGAAAATGATTTCCAGTAATCAATCCAGTTTTTCAGTTGTGAAAACATACTATAAATATCAAATCATGGTGTTTTTCCTAATATACATTGCATTTCAAATTTCAAAATCAAGAAATCGCCGTGGACGTAGAGAGAGACGATCGAAGCAGAGCAGATATGGAAAGGCAATTGATAAATCATTCCGAGCCGATCAACAACAGGTAACAAACATCCTCATTTGATATATGCCAATCGTAGTGATTTTTAGGGACATATTGATTATCAAGTTAGGGTTTTTCGACAGTAACGCGTACAAAGACCTAGTTTTTGGTTGATGAAGTTCTTGTTGTCGAACATACGTGTATGAAAATGCTTTACGAAGGCATGATTAAGTGATCTTAGTTGTTGATCGATATACATAGTAGTTTTTTGGATTGAAATGTAATGCAGTACAATAACACACATGACGTTGTACATATAGTAAGTTACATGTAACACAAGCACAATTATGTGTTGATGTACATAACGTCATACGTATAGCATGTTACATTTTTGATGGCGTGTTACATTTTTTAACAAGAAAAAGGTGTATGTTACATGTAACATAAACATAATTGTGTGTTCATGCACATAACGGCGTACGCATAGCGTGTTACATTCATATAGAGTGTTACATTTTCTTAACAAGGAAAGATACATGTTACATGTAACATAAGCATAATTGTGTGCTGATACACATAACGTTTGTACGTATAGCATGTTACATGTAACACAAGCATAATTGTGTGTTGATAAACATTACATTTGTACACATAGCGTGTTACATTATTAGGACGTGTTACATTTTAACGAAAAAGGGTCATGTTATATGTAACATAAGCATAACTGTGTGCTGATACACATAATATTTGTACATATACCGTGTTACATTGTTAGGCATTGTTACATTTTAACGGAAAATGGGTATGTCACATTTAACATAGGTACTCCACAGTGTGGATATATGGTGATATTAGATGTAACATATTATATTTTGCAAAAAAAGAGGGGATCATGTGTTCTGATGGTTATTGGTATGTCAGCAGGGGTCATTTTTCGATTGCATGCATGTGCAATTACGAGAAGGCGAATGCAGTTTTGAGGATTGTCAACAACAACAACATTAGTGATTTGTGTAACAAGATTGTAAGCAAATAGCCAGAATTAGTTAAGTCAAAATTTGACTTGTCATACGCATTGCATGGCCATTCCAACTGCATGCTTGCTGACCAAAACGACTTTGAGGAGATGATGTTGCTAACAGCGCATCAGAACATTGAGTTGTTGGATATATGCATCCAAATAAGACTGAACGATTCTAGTAGATTGAATGGTACATCAACGAGTGCCACTGCACTGTTAAACAGTGGTAGAGACAACGAAGATGAACTTGACTACATAGGTAGTTACGACGACATTTTGCAGCGGAGTAATGACAGGGTATTATTGTCATCTCAGTGGGCTAATGGGATCCAAGAGGAGGGTTAAAAATTCAGAGGCGGAACAAGCGAATTCCGGGATGTATTAAAAAAATATGCAATTAAGATTGGATTCAATTTCTATTATTTAAAAAATGACAAAGTGCCCGTGACAGCTGCACGTGCACTTAGAGAGGAAAATAAATACCCATGGTTTGTGCACGAACGTGTAATGCTAGAAAATGGTATATTCTACATTCGGAATCTGATAAATAAACACACTTGTGGGTCTGCTTTCCGCAAAAACAAAAACAAACGAATGAGCTTGGAGATTGTTTCTGGTTGTTTGATCGATGACGTATGGACAAACCCAAAAACGCGCCCTATTGATGTAGTTGACAATTTCAAGAGGCAATATGGTATTGAGATCTCGTATCGCAATGCTTGGCTTGGTGTAGAAAAGGCCAGAAACAGCGTGTTTGGGGATTATTCAACATCGTAAGACCAATTACGATGGTATGTTGATAAATGTAGATAGACGAACCTCGGGAATCATGTTACACTCGATTATGATGAGGACACGGGACATTTCAGACGCATGTTTGTCGCATTCGAAGCATGTATTCATGGTTGATGCTTCTGCTGACCAATGGTGTCCCTTGATGGAACATTTCTTACCGGCCGATATAAAGGAAATTTATTAGCTGCGACGGAAAAAGATGGCAACCAAGGTGATGTCAGTAAATGATTTTCATTTAGTGTATAGTACAACATTTTTTCAGATGACACTAAAAAAACTAAAAACGTATGTTACATGTAACAAATATATCATATGTGTTTATTGATTGAGATTTTTTGTGATTGGGTTGTTTTTGCAGGGATGTTCCCAATTGCATTTGCAATTGTGGATGTAGAAAATGATGAGAATTGGAATTGGTTTTTATCTGAGTTCAGAAAGATCGTTGCGGCGGATCTTGTGATAACATTTATTTCAGATCATCATAATGGTATATTAGAGGGAGTACGGAATGTATTCCCAAATTGCCACCATGCATATTGCCTATTGCATTTAAAGATGAATCTAAGGGCTACAATGACTGGGAGAAACACCGCACTCAAGGAATTAATGATTCAGAAATTGAATGGGTTGGCGTATGGGCACACACCGGAAGTTTATAAAATGTTGTATGATCAGATAATGTACGAAGGCGGAGAAAAAGTTCAGCGATTCATGCACGATCTATCTGCAATGAAATTCAATAATGCTTTCTTTTTCAGGGAAAACATTATGGTGAGATGACATCAAACATGGCGGAATATTTCAACTCTTGGATAAGTGAATATCGTCATTTGCCTGCAATACTGTTGATTGACAAAATTAGAATACGGTGGATGGACCTAATGTAAGACCTCAATCGTAGCATGTACGTCATTTCAGTGGTATTTCAGGGTAATTGTGAAAATTCAGGGTGAAACTAGGACAATTAAAAATTCAAATAGAAAGTCTAGGGGTCAAATTGAAAATATAGAAACAGTAAATCCTAATTTAGGGAGGTAAATTGACATTTAACATTTAAATGAAACTTTCAGGGGGTGAAATTGAAAATCTTAGAAACTTTTAAAAGTTGAAAAGGATTAAAATCAAGGTTTGAAGGAAATTGGGGGGAGGAGAGAGCAATTAAATAAAAAAAAAATTCATACCCATAAACCGGCGGTCGGAGGAAGTAGCTGGCTGGCAGGGAGTTGGAGCGAAAAAACGACGTGGCATGCGTGGATGAAATCGACCCACTAAAATCATGCATGTGAAAGGATCAAGAAACTCATGATCGAGGGTCGGGAATCCATTCTGAAAAAAAAAAAAAAAAAAAAAAAAAAAAAAAAAAAAAAGAGAAAATCTAGAGAGAGAGAGGGAAGATCGGAGGAGGGGGTTCGTGATCGACGGTAGGAAGGAATTTCGTCTGATCAGTCGGCGAGGCAGGGTGTTCCGATTACAGGGTTGTGGGTGTGCGTGGGTATTCGGTGGTCGACGATCATGTGGGGTGGTGTGTTTGGTCGACGGAGAGCTTCGTGGGTGTGCCGTTGTCAAATTTTAGGAGAGAGAGAGAAGGTGGTTCGGTACAGGTGGTGGGTGATCGTCGCCGGTCGTCCTGTAAGTGTTCGGTAATATGTTCGGCTCGTCGTTAACTGCGTTTGTGTGTGTGTATGTGTGTGTGTGCTTTGTCCATCGTTCAGACCGTTGTTATATGTATGCGTGATGTCCGTCCGTTCGACAGAGAGGTCGTTCACTCCGGCGGTGTGTTATCGTCGTGGGTTGTCGTCGGTGGGACTGCTGTGTTCAGACAGAGATTGTGCGTGAGTGTGTGTGTGTGTTCTGCTATGCTGTTGCGGGTATGTGTGTTGATCGCCCACGGTGAAGGTTGGCGGAGAGTTTTGGTCGGCGACGAGAGTTCTCCAGCGTCGGTCGTCAAGATCGCAAACTGAAACAGAAACAGAAACAGTAGGCGCAAAAAAAAAAAAAAAAAGGGGGAGGGGGGGGGGGGGAGGGGGAGAAATTGCAGAAACCACCCCAGGAAAATCTAAACCCCATCTCGTGGTCGCCAAACGTTTCGGAAACAGGTGAAACTTCAATCGATTATTAATTCTCGTTAAATTAAATTTTAGTTAGTGTTAAAAATCCTAAAATCATAATAATTTCATGACGATTAATTAATTTTAAGTACGTGGTACATAAAATTAGTAACGATTCGGACTATAGGGTCCGCATTGCATGATTAGGATGTTTTAGATAAGATATTAATTTAGAATCTGTCACTATTAGGTTCATAGGCACTGGCGTCCAGATAAAGTGCGGGCAGTGTCAGTGTTGCAAAACAGATATCGAGGTGACTGTACTGTCTTCTTGTCAAACTATTTTTCTATGTATATATATGATGAAATATGTGATTATTTAAACTGTATGAATTTATAAATGATATGGATCAAGCAGGATTTGAATGAGTTGGTAAACTGGATTTCCGGAGGATTTCGATAGTTTTCAAAAAGAAGTTGAAAATGAATTTCCGCTAGATTTGGTGAAATTAGACGGTGTTTTTAAAAAGAGAATAGGAAACATCTATTTTTCTAAAAATGCCTGGTTTTCTAAAAAAATAAATGGTGGAAAAGTGGTTTTGATAAAATCGGACGTTTTCTTTAAAAGAAATTGTGAAATATGATTTTTGAATTTAAAAGCTGGTTTTGAGAAAAGTGGTAGACGTGGTGATTTGACGATGTTGAGTAGGCAATATTTATTGAGTTATGATTCGATGATACTGTATTTGATTTTGACGATGCCATGGTTGTTCTCCCCGTAAAGGGTGTGGATTATATTTCTCTCCAAGAAGGGGTGTGGATATTTCGTAAGAAGGCATTCCTATGAATGTTACGGTACCGTTGCAACTCCCGATCGTGAGGTTAAAATGATCACTAGGGCTGACCAGTGTGTGTGTGTTGGAGATGTGTGTCTAAGATTGGTGCTTGAGATGTGGTCTTTTACGTATATCGGTTGATTTGATATTATTTATTATGATGATTGGTAGGATTTTATACTAGATGGATTTGGATGAAACTTATCTATATCGCTTTATTCTCATTGCTTATATACTTGTGCTGGATCCATACTAAATTGTGGAAATATTTAGAACGTATTAATATTTTAAAAATGTTTTACTAAGAAAGCAGTACACTCGCAGGTACAACAGTTAGGAGTCGGTCCCCTACTGGCACTAGGTAGAGCTATGTGATGGAGTCATGTGGACGATTGAGAGAAGCTGTCAAAGGCGAACCTAAGAATGTTCATGGATAAATACTTTTAGTTAGAAAAACTTCGGGCCGGGTACGCCCCCTATAATAGATGTATGTATTATACAGTGGGTGTATATTGTCATTTCTATTAGGTTATTTGAGTTTTGGTGATGTCATGCTGTAGTCACGCCAGCCCCGGGATGATGGGTGTCCGGGACGGGTTGTGACACCTAATGTTCGATAAAAGACAAGAATAAAAAAATATGGATGGTGATATTACACTGTTTTGGGATAACAAATGTGCGAGTTGATTAATGAAGAAAGAACATGGAATATTAACTCATCTGGTGATGGCTGTTATGAGATTCATTCATCCCTATCAGTGCTAGTTGATACGGTGGGACGATTATGCTCGTGTAAACAATGGCAGATAAAGGGGTTCCCTTGCGTACACGGTTGTGCAACGATTAACAAGAGCGGCTTGCCGGCACATGATTACATAGAAGAATACTTCGGCGTCAAATTTTACCGAGAGACCTATTCGAGAGAAATTTATGCAATCCCAAGAATCGAATGACCTATGTGGGTTGAGAGCGAAGCAATTATATTACTACCATTGTCAAAGAAGCAACCAGGTCGACCGAAGAAAGTAAGAATATCGTTAAGAGGTGAGATAAAAGAAAGAAAGTGTGGGAGATGTGGAAAAATGGGCAGACACAACAGGAAGACATGCAAAAACCCGTTGACATACGACTGAGTATATCAAGAGATTATGTTTTTGGATTCGAGAGACGACTGTTGAATTTCATTTTTTTTGACAAAAACGGATTTTTGGCATATCTAGTAATTGACATTTGTATTCAACAATGAAACAATAAATGTTTTTTTTTTTTTTTGCATTCCATATTTTTTGTTAGTGTGTTTTTGGCGAAGTTGTTGATGATTTTTTCAACACGAAAATAATGGATTTGTTACATGTAACACTATCATGTTTTAGTGTAACGTTTTTTTTTTTTTGTTGTTACATGTAACATTAGCATTTTTTAGTTAAACATTCCCTTTTTTTTTTTTTTAATTGCAAATGTTAAATGTAACTAACCCTTTATTTTCATACAAAATAATGTTACATACAACATGGACTCAGCACCAAATGTTACATGTAACAATGTTACATTTTTTTGTTACATATTGTACAGGTCACATAAATAAATGCGTAACACAGGATTACACCCCAAAATTAAACCTCCATTTGATAACTTGTTAGGGAAAATACGTTTTTTTTTTTTTTTTGAAATAATGGGTTCTGGTATTCACGTCTCGTTAGCATAACTGGTCCTCAATTTTGGAAAGGAGAACTTTCTATATTCCCTAAACGATCGAAACCCTAACATTCTGCAACGCCGGCGCCTATCATTGTCGGTCCCGTAACCTTGATTTTTGTATCAATTAGTTCATAATGGTGTCTACATGGCAGAAGATGATCACTAAGAACCCAATACTACGGATGATCCTGTCAATCTTTCCGACGCAGGTAACATTGATGCAATTTTTTACGACGATCTCAACTGTTTCGGCGTAGAAATCAGACGATAGGTCTTAGTTTATGCGTTTGGACTCGTAGTTTACGGCATACAACCGTATATTGAACATCTAGGAGTGACAATTTTTAGTTATCATTTGTGCATGATAGAGTCCTGTTTTGCATATCGCATTTTGTGATTTCTACAAGCGATATTGTGATTTGTTTAGTGCAGTTGTATATGTCTAGTGATTTCTCCATACAAGTATGCCAACCTGATCTGGATCGATTTTCTTCGTGCACAGTTATGTGATTTTAGCCGTACATCATGATTTACTTGGTGTGGTGACAATACGCCAGTCACAAATTTCATATATTTGGTGCGAATCATTTTTTACCAGATTTTTGAAGTAGTACTTCAGCTATTGTCGTTGTTTTTCAAAAAATTTGCGCACAAATGTTACATGTAACATTTTTCAGTTATTACTGATGTGTGCTCAAAAATTTGTCGGTGTTTTATAAGTTGTTCACAGATGTTACATGTAACATGTTCAGTTTTGAAAATGTAACATCAATACATGAAATGTAACATTAATGTATTTTTTCATTTTTGTCGATGTTTCAAATTTGTTCACAGATGTTACATGTAACATTTTTTAGTTTTTCACTGGTTTGTGTGCTAAAAAATTTGTCATATTGTGTCCAAATTTTTTGATTTAGTTGTTGTGAAAATGTAACATCAATACATTAAATGTAACATTAATGTATTTTTTCATTTTTATCGATGTTTTCAAAATTTGTTCACAGATGTTACATGTAACATTTTCGGCTATTCTTGTTCTGTATACAAGAAATTTGATTGCATGTTGTTGGAAAGAGATTTTAGAGTGCAGGAAATGTAACATCTTTTGTGTGGGGGTTTTTATGCATTAATATACATTTCGCAGATGACACATTACCTGCTGGTGATGCTCATCACAACACAGTACTGGCTGTTGATGCTTATGACACGCATATAAGCGCAGATGATATTGAGGATGGGAAAAAAAATGTTTTTACACAATTCTTATTTGCTTTATTTTTAGAATTTGGAACAGTTTTTAGTATTTAATGATTTATGTGTCTTCCATTTTGGGGGAAACATGTCCCAGATGTGCCAATAGCGTCAACAAGCAAACAAGGAGTAGCGACAATTGGCCAAGCCCCATCAGGACTGATCAAATACCGATGTAACCTATCACAGGTCTCATCAGTAATCAATGAATTATAACTAGGTGATGAACATATATCTTATTTACGACGCACCCCCTTTTGGAACACCATGAAAGCACTGATGAATGATCAAGATGACAAGGTTTCAGCCCATTGAAGACAGTTTGATAGTGAATATTATTCGGTGCTATCATCCGGAAAAAAAAAAATTCAAATTGGGGCCACGCTTTGTGGAGTTCACAAGCAATGATGTGCAACTTATTTTTGGTTTGCCACGCGGTGATGTACAACTGCCCGATAGGTACGCAAAGAAGCAAGATTGTGTATTCTTAGCGCGTCAAGGTTTGAACACGAACAAGGTAAGTGTTGTACAGTTAAAGCAAATGTTACATGCTGCCATCAAATAACAAGACGAAGAAAGTGTGAAGGATGTTGTTTGACTACTGTGTCTTCTTTTGTTGACAACCTGCTTCTTCAGTAATAAGGGGCAGTATGTTCGAGTATCAAACCTGAACATTGTCGAGGATTTGGATGTTATGGCAACTTACAAATGGGCTGGCGCCATTCATTCAAATTTGATGTCATCAATTGAATGTGGATATCATAGACCGAGCTCTGTAATTGGATGTGTCATTGCTTTGCAGGTAATAACAATCGTGCTAATTTTCAGTAGTAATTATGCATAATATATAACTGTT
This sequence comes from Eucommia ulmoides, assembly GCA_016647705.1. Lineage (NCBI taxonomy): Eukaryota > Viridiplantae > Streptophyta > Magnoliopsida > Garryales > Eucommiaceae > Eucommia > Eucommia ulmoides. The sequence goes on along the minus strand of CM028333.1, from coordinate 9,298,586 downwards.
TCTGCAAAATGTTTTTATGTTGTTTTTCCAGTTTTGGTTGTGCGAGCACTCAAGGTTGATCCGGCCAGTGGCATCAAAGATGGTTGCAGTCCCTCGTTTTTTAAAATTAGATATGATGGCGTTGACATCGATTGCTCCCGGACTAGATTTACATAATTTAACCGCTGATCAGGTGTGTGTTTTTTTCCCCTAATTTTCTAAAACGGGACATGACAACATCAATGTCGGCCGACCTTGGATTGCACAATTTAACTGCATACCAGGTGGTTTTTTTTTTGTTAAATGTAACAGAATTTGTGTTACAATAAAAAACAGGGTATAAAATGTTATATGTAACACATTTGGGGGGGGGGGGGGGGGATGTTTTAGTGTATTTTTCTGATACATAACATTGTTTTTGCACTTTTTTACTGATGAGTTTAGGTTTTCCGGGGACTAACATCATATCTAGTGTCGGAGCTTAGGGCAAGTGTTGTACTACCTGTGCATGGTGACACAGAGACTAGTTCATCTAATACTAGTGCTAAGATTAAGGGAGAAGATGAGGTGTCTGTTGCTGACGATATGCCGTCATTTGATTTGTTAATATCGCAGCTATTTGATGTGGACGTTCTTAAATTTTGTGGAGGTTCACAAAATTTAACAGAGCATGTCGAAAGCAATCAGAAACTATTACACAAGGTATATAAAGCGAGGACGAAGCACAAGAAGATGAAGAAAAGAATGAAAAAAAAAAAAAAGATTCAGCAGATGAAAGGTGAGATAGAGCGAATTGGTGATGAGAAAAACCAACTGCAGGCTGAGATAGAGAGGTTAATGGAAGAGAAAAAGAAAACAGACGAGAAGCTGGTAGAAGCTGAAGTTTACAATGTTACACAACAAGAGAGGATGGTGGAAAAGCTTGAAGAAGCTGTTGTGCATTCGGCAACACAGACAGTAGAGAAAGATATGGAACATACTGAAAAAATGTCTAGTCTGACAAAGTTTTACCGGTGTGAGCTTGAAGACAGAGATAACGTGATTGTCAGGCAAGCATCAATCATTGCTGCCCACAATTTACCGCCAAGGACGTCAATTCCAGCAAAACTTAAGCTTAGGCGCATTACGTGTTCAAAGGCTGAAACCGAAACACCAACATCACTTGTAAAAAACGTCAAGAGTCGCATGAGGACACGGAAGACTGATGATGAATCGGTCCACAAATACGATGTACCTGTTAAGAAACCGCGACGATTGAAGAAAAAGTATGATGCACCAGTCCCTGATGTTGTGAAGAGCAATGAGCAAAGTACATTGGCCCACAACGATGATGAACCTCAAGAATTGCCTCCACGTAATAGCGCCGTTGCAAAAATGATTGTAGACGATGATTGGGACAAACTCAATCTGATTATATGGGAGGATGGATGTGGGTAAGTTTAAGTGTCAAATATGCTATTCTTTGGAACAACGGACATTAGATGTACATAATTTTTGTTTTACTTTTTTAATATTATTGCAGAGTATTTGTTTGGGGAGCAGAATGGGTGTTCGCTCAAGTATCCATCATTGATTTGATTGGATTGATGTGGGAAACTCAACTCTCAAATATTGTGAGTCACTTATTATTATAACAAGGGCGAAATGTTATATGTAACATTTCATTTTTGCGATGTTACATGTAACTTTTCAGGTGTAATGTTACATGTAACATTTTTAATAGTTACATCTTGTGATATTTGTGTCAATGTTACATGTAACATTTTTTACAAGCCTATATATGTATGTCACATATAACATGCAACACGCCGGTCATGTTACTTACACTTTTTTTGTTTATTTTTTGAAATATACAGATGATTATAACATTATGTTGATGATTAATAAAATGTTTTTTAGGTCATCAATGGATGTATGGAGATGATGTCTCTTGATCAAGCAAAAGTTACAAGTGATTTAAAAGGGATTGGTCATGATTTTCCAAATAGGTCATATTTCATCAATAGTTGTTGCTGGGTAATCAAACTTTTACATTTTTTTTTTTTCATTTTGAATGTGTTATTTATTTATTTTTTTGTTTGATTTGCATGCACACATTTGCGTGTCACTAATGTTTTGAATATGTTTTTCAAATATATGTAGTTTTGGATTACACAAGGGGACAAGAAAATATTGGCAGACAATCTTAACCCAAAAATTATAGAAGTATTTTTCGACAACTATAGATTTGTGCATTTCCTAATAAATACTTTAGGATTGACATCATCAACTGGACACTGGACACTGCTTGTCTGTGATAAGCAAGAGAAGAAATGGACGCACTACAATTCGATCAACCTCTGACGTCCGGGAGATGTTGATAGATTTTACGAGAATGCAAAAAGTCTTGTGAGTTTTAATAAATAGGTTTGAAGCTTTTTTGTGTGCCAGAGCAATGTTGAATGAGTAATCCTCACCATTTTTGTTCCATGGTCAAATGTAGGTTCGTTATGTTAATGCATTATTGTCAAAGGAAGCGAGCGAATATCAACTGTTGGATGCTAAAATTTCAAACTCCAATAATGTGCCAGATCAAGAATCATCTGTGTAAGTGCACTTCACTTTATCGCTAATGAATTATGTTACCCAAACACACCAGTTATTGATGAATTCTATTAATATAATATATTTTGCATCGTTGATTGCGGTGTTGCTATAATTCATATCATGAAGAGCATATTCAACAGCGTACAAATCAACGTTAATTATGGCATTGAAGGTTTCAGAAGAGAAAGAGCAGCACTTGTGCACAAATTCCTCAATGATCCACCCAGATCTTGGACTTTTGATGACTTCCAAACAAAGAAAAATAACGAAACACGTCGTGCTGAAGAAGCACAGAACAACTAAAAAACCAGAGTTTTGTTTTGTATGGATTAGAACAAATTACTTGTTAACCTGTCTTTGTTTGGTTTAAACATCATACGTAGCTAGATTTTTATTTTTGTATGAAAGCTATAATTGGGTTTTTGTTGTTTTGTGTTGTGTAAAATGCAACACAACTATTTTTTGGATGCACGAACTATTATTTTGGTGGTTTGACACTTATTTGCATAGTTTGGGTTTCGTCTTAGAGACACAAACTGGGAAAAAACCTACAATTCTGAGAACCAACCTTCCAATATTACATGTAACATTTTCAAGATATATCCACATTTTTTGGGGGTCAAAAGTATGTTACATGTGTCATTCTTATGGACACACATATTCAATAATGGTTAACGACAACCCCACTTTGGATATGGAATTATTAGCAGAACGTGCAAATGTTACATGTAACATCAATGAAATTATCGTCATGGACACATTCATATTTTCTAGTTCAAAATAGATGTTACATGTAACATCAATGACATATTCAGTAATGTTTAACGACAACCCCATTTTGGATATGGAATTATTGGCAGAACGTGCAAATGTTACATGTAACATTAATGAAATTATCGTCATGGACACATATTCACATTTTTTAGTTTCAAAATGGATGTTACATGTAACATCAATGAAATCATCGTTATGGTCACATAATCAGTAATGTTACATTGGATGTTACATATAACATTTTTTATTTTTTTGCACACCATGAATATGCATGCAACGCGAGCAGATGTTACATGTGACATTGAAAATGTTACATGTAACATGATTATACAACGGATGGCATGAATTTTTTTTCTGATATTTTTAAATGTTACATGTAACATCAATTACATCAAGAAAAAATCTCCAAAAATGCGATTAACACTTCTTTTCGAAGAGAATCAAATGATATACAGTGTCCGCAATACACTGAATTCGTTACCATATATAGATCCCGAAAAACAGGGGAGGTTAGCAACAGAAGATGTGCTGTTAAGCGTGAGGCGCATGAGAGGGGCAATATCGTCACTAAAATGGCAAAAGGATCAGACGGTGCAAGGAAATGTCAGAGGGTTTAATCGGTAGTTTTCAGCGTGTTTGGGGACTGTTCAGTCAGCATCCTTTTAATTTAAATTCGTCAATACAAACTGATATGAATATTACGTGAATTAACCTGATTATATGTGATAATGATTTAATTAAAAAAAAAAAACTATATGTAGAAAAAAAAAAGTGTGAGTGGTGAAAGTGTACTAAACATGTCATCTAAATAATACAAGAAGTAAATATGCTAGATGGATGCAAAAATATTTATTTTAAGTTTGCCCAATCATTTAAAGAAGTCTCGATTTGAAATTCCCTTAAATTCTATGGATATGAGAATTGAGGAAGGCTCATGGAAACAATTTAGTTGAAATTAATCTTTTCGAAACTTAAACGAAATCCCACGAAAAATCTACCGAGGAAGAAATCTCCTAAAATCATTCATTTCTAAATTCTACTCGGGTCGGAAAATGGAAACGAGGATACGGAAAACTCTCTCGCGATTTATCGAATCGTCGAATTCAACTTAAGGTTCGTAAGGATTAATTCCTACCAATAAAAGATTTTATTGTTATTTTTATTTTTATTTTATTTTTTAGGGTTTTGATAAGAAGAATAAAATAAAAATAAAAATAAAAAAATGCAAAAAAAAATACAAAATAAAAAAAAATGCAGCAAAATAAATAATAAAACATCATTCACCTAACGATCGGAGTTAGGTTTAAGCACGAGAAACTCACTCCGGCGTTTTCATCGGATCATCTGACGACTTGATTTTTTAGTTTTTCTTTTGTTCTAGGCCAAGAATATCGATACTCGGGCTTTTCTCTCGCGTAGACAACTTCCCGTAAGGATTTGCGATGATAATCACTCTATAAGGATTTTTCCTCTCAATTTTTAAATGTCTCCAAAGAGTTTTTCTCTATTTTTTTTTATTTATTATTATTCTTTTTTTTTAGTTTTTAAACTATGAGGAGGAGGGTCCTATTTATAATAAGGATGGAAAGTGAAAAATCCTTAAAACCTTAGGACACCCTGTTCCAATTCGACGAGGAAAATGAAACAAAACCTAAAAGGAAAAGAAAAAAGAAACCTAAACCCATTTTGACAAGGAAACTTTTTCTTTTCTATTTTTTTTCTTTTTTTCTTTTATCTCTCTTTTCTTTTTTTTCTTTTTTTTTCTTTTCTTTTTTCTTTATTTTTTTAAATAAAAATAAAATAATTTTTAAAATAAAATATAATTTTTTTCCGGAACGGTTAAAATGTCGTGTCTACAGCTGCCCTTCTTTGTCATGATGGAAAAAGATGGGAATGAAATATGGATGAACTGCGACTGAACCTTACAAGGGTTGTCTACGTATCTCGACAGTGCAAAGAATTAAGTCACACGTAGTTCAGCATATGCCACAAACGGGGCGATGAAAGAATGCAAAAATAAAGTGGCTCTCACGGAGAAGTAATGCAGAAAATAGAAAAGAGCCATCACGGAGAGGCAAAAATGCAAAAAATAAAAAATCACCACTGAGGGGCATAATGCAAAAAAAAAAATGATAAGCCATCATAGAGAAGCATAATGCAAAAATGAAAGGTCATCACGGAGAGGCACAAATACAAAATGAAAAGCCATCACGGAGAGGCCGAATGCAAAAATGGAAAAGCTATCACGGAGAGGCAAAATGCAAAATGAAAAGGCCATCACGGAGAAACAAAAATGCAAAAATGAAAAGCCACCACGGAGGGGTATAATGCAAAAAATGAAAACTCACCACAAATGGGCAAAATACAAATGGAAAAAGTTATCACGGAGGGGCATAACCACTGCGAAAGGGCATAATGCAAAAATGAAAGGCCATCATAGAGATGTAAAATGCAAATAGAAAAGTCAACCAGAATACAAAAATGAAAAGGCCATCACGAAGAGGCCAAATGCAAAAATGAAAAGGCCATCACGGAGAGACCAAATGCAAAAATGAAAAAACCACCACGGGAGGGCATAATGCAAAAAGAAACACCATCACAGAGAGGCAGAATGCAAATGGAAAAGTCACCACAGAGAGGTAGGTGTGAACTAAGGGTAGGATATAAAATGTGTGCCCCAGCCAATGGCTGGGGCTGCCCAATTCAAAATCTCCCTAAATGCAAAAATAGACAAATTCCATATAATGTGCCCCAACTTTGGGCTGGGGCGAAATTGACCCTTTGATTACTGAACCTTTACAGCTTGCTTACGTACTTTAGCATTACGCCAAGGATTAGGTTCAGCGTAGTTCACTGAACGCCCATTTTAGGGCAAAATGCATACTTGAATGCTCATTTAGAGCTTCTAAATTTTCTGTAATAAAAGTATCCAATTTGAGTAGGGAAGAAGGTAAGATGTCCCAGTGATAAGAAAATCCATGCTTCCAGTCTTTTTGAGATCTCTGTAAAATAACACTTTCAAAACAAAACCATAGTCTGAAAAATTATTACCTTTGATGACTCACAATTCCGTTCCCCCCTTTCGACCGTAATCGCTTCGGGTAATGGAGCTTGGATCGGAATAGTATCGGGAGATTTTTCTATTTGAATTTAGAGGCTTCGCTTTCCCACTCACGGTCCGACATGCCTCAGGTGGTTCGATGAAACTTTTTTTTTTTTACTTATGAGATTTCACTTTTCAACTCATGGAAGGGCCCAACATGCCTTTATCAAGATCTCCTTGGCTTGCACGACTGGATTCTTGTCTTCTCAAATTTCTAGGTGCTTTAAAGCTTGGGATTCTAATACTCCTACATACTCTGTGTTTTCTCAAGTCCTGCAAAACTAATTTAGTCCAAAAAATGGATAAATGTCGAAAATTACTAAAGGAATACCTTCAATGCCTGATATGATTTTTTGTGAGATCTTGAGTCGGATTGCAAAGGAATATGATTCCAATACATTTCCAGACCACGACCAATATTTCTTTTCACAAATTCTAATTCCATTCAAATCCATCAAGTTTTGATTCTGAAAAACGTCGTTTGCCCGCCAATTTGGATCGAGGCGAAAAACTTAAACAAATCAATCTATCATATTTATTTTCTCTTCAAATCTCTTCCATATTTGCAGTAGCGCTTCTTGCTCAACTACCCTACTTTTTGTTTTTCATTTTCTTTTATTTTTTCCTTTATTTTTTCTTTTTTTTTAAAAAAAAAAATAAAAATAGATGATCGAACTTACAATGATTCAGGGGCAGCCAAACTTATCAATGAACTTGTTTTTCTTTGCGAATTGAGACTTTCTTCATTGGGATCATTGGCCTGGGATGACTGTGTTCCCTTCTCGCCACTAGAGTCTGACTGCAGGCGAACCAAGATGTTTATACTCAATTTTATCAAATCACTAAAGAACCACCAGAGACGGCTTGATCAACTTGCAACGATATATTAAGGAATTGTTAGAGAAATGGAAGCCAATCTTGATTTTCGAATTCTCCGGTACTCTGGAATGGTTGTCGGATTTAGTTAGGGGGCCTTTTGGATCTCACCATCGTTTGGCTTAACAAAATCTTTATTTGTTGCTATTCCCATTAGATCGTGGTCTAGCTCTGTATTGAAATCATATACTTGCATCCTTGCTCAGTCACATCACATACAACATATGCAGGCAATTTTGGGTACCTGAAAGAGTAATATTCAAATATTAGACCATAGTTTGGGATAAAACAGTATTGCATTTATTGAAATTTAAAAGTCATTATAAAGCAAAATCCCTTTCCATCCAAAAGACCAACGGGATGGAGAGGTGAGTATATAAAAACATCCCAATTTTATCAAAACTTCTAGCAAATTGAAAGTAAACAAGAAAACCCAGTTTTGTAGCCTTCAGATTTTTTAAATCGAGCCTCAGGCACATGACTCGCTCCCATCTCCACCAACATTTTGGTAAAGATTAACTTCACCACTCCTTGAAGGTGCATGCTCAAATAGTGGATTCTGCTGACAGTTTGGCGCACCAGTCTCCAGCTTTTAGGAAGCGTGATGGCTCTCGTCCGTATGAACTCCCGGATCTTATTATTTAGCTGAAAGCATTGCTCGATGGCATGTCCTCTGGTTCCCGAGTGGTATTTATAGAAAGCATTTGAAGAAGCTATTTTACTCCCAAGTTTAACTTTGTAGGATAGAAGGGGTGTCAACATCCCTACTTCAAACAACTCCGATACATCTTGGTGATTGAGATCGGAAGGTCTAGCAGCTCCTTATCATCGTTCCGGAAGTTTTCCCTAGTAGCACGAGGTAGAGAACCTTGGTGGTATTGGATTCCTAACCTTAGGGTATGGTTAGGAATTTGAGGTGGGGTGTTCGGGTTTGGTTGATATGTATGGTAAGAGGGTGTTTGGTACGCCTGGGGATAATATTGGGGAATGTGGTTTTGGTAAGAAAAATGTACATTCTGGTAATAGCGGGGACGACTTTGGGAATAGGATTGGTTCTGGGGGTAATGTTGGTTTTGGCGATTTTGAGAAGGATAGTTGCGATATTAGTTATTTTGGTTCGGGTAGTTTTGGGGATAGGAAGCTTGGGGGTAGTTCTGGTGATGGGTTTGCTGGAGGGAAACAACGTTAGCTACTTCATCTTCTTTTTTCTTTGGTGGGGCTGACCTCTTAGTCTGATCGAGCAAGGTCCCTTCAATCTTTCCACTTCTTATTCCATCTTTTATTACCTCGGCTTATTTAATTGCATCGCCGAAGGAAGTTACTGCTATGCTTAATAGATCTCGATAGAATGGCGGCATCTGGATTGACTTGAATATATCTAATTGAGCCTCCTCATTTAGCCTGGGGACAACTTTGGCAGCCTCCTCCCTCCAGCGGGCAATGTACCTCCGGAAACTCTCATTTTTCTTTTTTAGTATCTGGTAGAGGGTATTACGATCCAGCGCGACATCCTTATTGTACACATACTACTCATAGAAGGCTTTTACTAAATCCTTGAACATTTTAATCTGCGCCAGGTCCAAGGTCATGTACCAGCTGAAAGTCAGTCCTTTCAATGATCATCGGAACATCTTTAGACAAAGGTCTTCGTTCTGAGCATGGACTCCCAATTCTTCCTTGTAAATGCTTACATGCCACTCTGGGGGGGCCCGTGCCATCATACTTAGTGAACTCTGGAACTACGAAGTTTTCCGAATACACAACTCGGGGTAGTACTGACAACTCCTTGTGCGCTGCTTTCCTAGATGACTTATCTCTTTCAATTCTTTTATGGTTTTCTCCAACTCTTCCATTTTCAGAACCAAGGCCAGAGGGGGTCCATTATCTTCTTTTCTATTTTCGATTTTAGTGGTCGGGGTTAGTTAATTACCATTCAGATCGTTCGGTGGAGCAACGACCCTCTTCGGGTGAATGAGGATCTATGGTACGGTGGGGGCTAAGCCTTCTGGCAAGGTCTAATAGACATTCCCCTAGTTAGGATATGCCGGCACTCCATAGGTGAAGGGCTGAGGGCCCATCTGGGGTCCATGGTAGACCGATACCGCAAAGTTCAGGCCGACGTAGTTCGGATTCGGCACTAATTTCTCCATCTTGACACTTGGAGGATTTCCATCTAGTGATTCAGTCATAGGAGTTCCACTGGACGGAGGAACAGGCACCTCCTGAGGTCGGCTAAGTTCGTTAATCATTTCCCTCAACATGTCGACGGTTTCCTGCATCTGAGCCATTTGGGCCGTACAGGGAGATTCAGGATTGCTTTTTGATGTCATCCTGGAGTGAGTCTGGGCCTAGCTGCGAGTTAAGATCGGACTTCGGATGGGAGGAACCGGAATTGCTTTTCTGGGATCAATTTTTTTGTCTCATTCTGTTCTTATAACAAACCCATTTATTAGTCCACGTGGGTCTTAGGTAGTCTTAAAACCCATCCGAGTTCAAAGTTTTCATTTTCAATAATGATTGATCAAAATAGATAATGATTTACGAAGGGAAAAAAATCGTAGCTTAATCGGTATTGGAAAGTCCGAACTCATTTAGTTTTTAAGACTTCATAGGATATCATCAATCCATCAAGTATGAAACCCTCTGTCTTGTATCATAGAATCCCAAGGGGATAATATGGATACAAGACGATCGTATTTGTGTCAGAGGGTTCATAATGATATAAGAGCCCGAGAGAGAAGAAAGAAAAGAAAAGAAATAAACATCACAACTTATTTACAAAACATAAGAAAGGAAAAGATAGCAAAATAAAATATAACATTCAGACATGAAATGGTAAGATTTATTTAGACATATTAGGCTCGACCTTCTTTTGTTCCCAGTAGAGTCGCTAGCTGACACGCCCCAATTTTTCAAAAAGGGAAAAAATAATAAATAATCTTAAGAAGATGGGGTTTTTAAAGCGTCGGTTTTCAAAAAAATAAGGAGTTGCTACCTAGTATTGGATTTAAATGGTGTGTTAGATCGCCGAATTTTTAGAAAATAATTTAAAAGACCTAAGTAAAAAATTTGACTCTAAAACAACACGGTCAAACCAAAAATTCATTTAAAGGCTCGGGGGCCGGTCACGCTCGAGGAAGGTGTTAGGCATCCCAAGACACCTGTCCAAAAATGGTACCTTATGTCCAATTAAGTCCAATTAATTTAGTCCAAGTATTTTATTTTATTTTGAAATCATTTTCTTCTTATAAAATCTTTTTAGTATTTTCACAAATAAGGTGGGACAAATTTTCGAATTTTTTGGAATATTCTCCCAGTATAACCTCTTATTGAATATTAAGAATTTGATAAGGATTGTCCCCGATGAATATTTATATATGTTTCCTGAAAATTTCTTTACTTTAAATGCGCAAATTCAAATAAGTGAATAAATATGAAAATATGAATTCAAAAACTAAGATTATATGAATTTTATTTTATATACAAAAGTGACAAAAAAAAAAAAAAACTAAAGAGTTTAATTTAAATACGTCAATTTAAACTGATGTAAATACTACGTGAATTAACCTAATTATATGTGATAATAATTTAATTATATATATATATATATATATAAAAAAAAAAAAAAAAAGTGTCGTGACTAGATATGAAAAGTAGCATGAATTTATGAAATTCAAAAAAAAATAAAAAATAAAACCAAAAACTATATGTAGAAAAGAAAAAAAAAAAAGTGAGTGATGAAAGTGTACTAAACATGTCATCTAACTAATACAAGAAGTAAATATGTTAGATGGATGCAAAAATGTTTATCTTAAGTTTGCCCAATCATTTAAAGAAGTCTCGATTTGAAATTCCCTAAAATTCTATGGATATGAGAATTAAGGGAAATTCGCGGAAACAATTTAGTTGAAATTAATCTTTCCGAAATTTAAACGAAATCCCACGAAAAATCTACCGAGGGAAGAAATTTTCTAAAATCATTCGTTTCTAAATTCCACTCGGGTCGGGAAATGGAAACGAGGCCACGGAAAACTCTTCCACGATTTATTGAATCGTCGGATTCAACTTAAGGTTCGTAAGGATTAATTCCTACCAATAAAAGATTTTATTATTATTATTTTAGGGTTTTGATAAGAAGAATAAAATAAAAAAAATGCAGAAAAATACAAAATAAAAAAAAACACAGCAAAATAAATAATAAAATATCATTCACCTAACGATCGGAGTTAGGTTTAAGCACGAGAAACCTACCCCGGCGTTTTCATCGGATCATCTGATGACTTGTTTTTTTAGTTTTTCTTCTATTCTAGGCCAAGAATCACGATACTCGGGCTTTTCTCTCGCGCAGACAACTTCCCGAAAGGGTTTACGATGATAATTACTCTCTAAGAATTTTTCCTCTCAATTTTTTAATGTCTCCAAAGAGTTTCTCTTTGAATTTTTTTTGTTTTTAAACTATGAGGAGGAGGGTCATATTTATAATAAGGATGGGGAGTGAAAAATCTTAGAAACCTTAAGAAACCCTAGTCCCAATTCGACGAGGAAAATGAAACAAAACATAAAAGGAAAGGGAAAAGAAAACCTAAACTCATTTTGACAAGGAAACCTTTTTTTTTTCTTTCTTTTATCTCTTTTCTTTTTTTTCATTTTTTCTTTTATTTTTTCTCCATTTTTTTTATTTTTTTTTAAATAAATTTTAAAATAAAGTATAATTTTTTTGCAGGACGGTCAAAATGCCGTGTCTACAATCAATCTTTCAAAATTTCAATTTAGTCCCAAAAGTTTTTCAAAACAAAACCCACAATTAGATAATCTTTCGACTTAATCGGATTTTTGAGATATTAATCTAAATCTTAGAGACTTAATTTATTATTTTAAACCTCCAATAAAGACAATAAGATTTCCAATTGCAAAATTTAAGTTTGAATTAACTCCTGAAACCTTCGAATCAACCTTTCATTTTAGTTTGGATATTCTCAAAATTCATGAATAATTGACTCGGCAAAAAATTTCATTTTTATTTTTAATTTTTTAATTTTGAAATGTCATGCATGGGTGGAACAAAATGCAGTTTCTATAATGGGCCAGGCTCCATAGTAAAGGAGATGCTCGAGGGCATGTTGTTGTTGCATTGGCCAAAGGGAGGAGAGAAAAGGGGCCTGCCCAAAGAGAAAACCTCTTACCTGAGGGGGCGCTTGTCTTTAGTCGTAGCTCTTTGTACTTTTCCTCTTTCTTTTCTTCAAATCTGTAGGGTATGCCCCTTGGCTTGAACAAACAATTTTTAAATGAAATTGAGTTTTGCACCATCTCTTTGTCTGTCTGTCTTTAATTGTGTTTGGACTTTTTCCCAGGTGGAGTTTTCAGCTAGGCAAATCTAAGCTGGAACCCACTTTGACTCAATCCATGCTCGTTGTTTTTTGGCCACATGCCAGCTTTCGCCTACTCCCAAGGTAGGGATTACCAACGTTTATCCCAGTGCAACTTTTCCAAGGCATATATGGGCGCAGTCTTTATGAAGCGTATCAACATGCAGAGTTTCGGAGATTCTGCGGTCTTTTCATATGTCAGCCATTAATGCAACATGCCATCTGACATTATTAATAAGGCATGTCCCTTGGCATTTAATCTGGAATGCCTATTTAAGGGGGTGTTTTGTTACTTCTTTTTTCATCCCTGACTTTTCCTTTCATTCTCCTTATTTCTCTTTTGATGATCCTTTTCATGAGCTCTAGAGGTGGTCATAACGACGCGTTCCTGAAGATGGAGGTTCTGATTCAGCAACTGAGAATAGGTAATCGACGGCTTCAATGTTTCTATTATCCAAAGAAGTTTGGAATTCTTTTTGTCTCCATGAATTGCAGTTGCCTTGAGGCTTCAGGTTGCTTGGAAGCTGCAGTTGAAAGCGTTCCAGCAGTTGAGGGCAACGGGTGAAGCGGAAATAGAGGTTTGTCGCACTGCTAATGTGATGCCCGGTTGTTCGTTTGTGGACAAATCCTAATCCTCTTTTAGCGATGAAAAAGGAGCTTGCAGGGGGGGTCCTCCTACGTCTGTTGGCCATCAAGAAGTACGGGAGCTCCCCTTGTGGATCCTTGCAACGATAAGGAAGACGAGTGTTGTCACCGGTCCGACCTAGAGAAGCTAGTGAATGATTTAGATAAATAAATAAAAAATACTGTTTGATTTTGAAAATATTATTCCATGGGTAAATTACATGGAATAATATTTTCAAAATATTATTACATGGATTGCTTGATGCAAGAAGCAAAGAGACTATAATTATAACACACTCCTCCCTCCATTTAATATGTTATAATTACACTGATTATCCAATCACCCAAAAAAAATAAATTAAGATACCCAAATTATTTTCAAAAAATATTTTTTGACAAATAAATTAATTTTTGTCTAATTATTTTTAAGGAGAGGTCAAAGAGTTATTTTTAAGAGAAAAGGGGGTTGGAGAGAGGAGTGTACAGAAAGCAAAGTTGCTTGGAAGAAAAACAAAGAGCCAAAATGTCCGCCAAACAAAATATGTTTTGGCTCTTTAAGAGGGCACCAAACAAAATATGCTTTAACCAAAATGTCAGGCCCTTAGCCAAAATGTCCTTGGCCAATGGGGAGCTAGCTCTCTTAGGGCCGTGCTTAACTGTATTATTATTATTATTTTTTATTATTCATAACTTCTTCTTCTTTTTTATCTTTTTCTATTTTCTTTTTCTTTAATTCTTTTTTCTTGTTTGTTGGTAAATATATTATTTGGGCTCATGTAATAATGTTCATCAGACATTTTATGACATTTGTATTTGTATTTATTTTAATGTTGTGAAATAATTAAATCTTTTAATTAGTGAAAGTAAAATATTTGATGTCAATCCTACAAAATAAAAAAAACTGAATATGTTAAGAATTTAAATTGTGAAATTGGACATCGAAATTATTGTAAAGAATTATCTGATATATAAAGTATTAATAATTGAGGTTACATAGCAAAAATGGGTTAATACATAGTAATATTAATATTTATAGATAGAAAAAGAATAAAATATTTTCATAAAGTTAATTATTTCTAAAAATTAGATTTTAAATTATTTAATAATTTTTTTCAAAAAAATAATATAATTTAAAAAATTATTATAAAATATCATATTTACAGATTAACAAAATAATTAAGAAAAATAATTATTTTTTTTATAAATAATTTAATAAAAAAATAATTTGTAAGATATGTTATAGAAAATAATTTTTTATAAGAATTAAATATATCAACTTTTAAAATAAATTAAAGTTTTTTTATTTGATTTTATAACAACTAGACAAAAAAAAAATTATTTGATTTTTTTTTAAAAAAAAAGCTAATTTTTGTTAGAAGTAATTTAATTTTTACAAATTAAATTATTTCAAAAAATATAGTTTAAAATTTATTTATTAAATTTTTTTAGAAAAATATTTTGAGGGATGGGGGTGGGGGGTTTGTTTGGGGATAGGGGCTGCAAAAGCAACCCCCAGATGGAGACAGGGGCTTCCACTACACTGTGCCAGCCCCTAACAGTCACGAAGAAACCGGCCCATGGAGGGGCGGTCTCTTCAATTTAAGACGAAAATAAATAAAACATATTAGAAATTGAAAACGGGTGAGATTCAGTTGGTTTCAAAGAATCCGGTCAAGCCTCACCCGTTTTGCTCTAAGATAGTATTAAAGTGCAACTCAGCTCTAGTCAGGGAAAATGACAATTGTCTAGCTCTAAGGAGGTAAATAACTCAATATATATAGTGGGCTAAAACTTAACTATTTTGGTTGATTAATTAATGGTAATGGGGTAAAACTTTACTATTTCTGGTTTTTATGGTCCAAAATAACTTACCCCAATAGAAAGTGGTACTTATACTATTTACTTTTCTTGCTTTTTTACCGTTAACTAGATATTTTCCATGTCATTTTACAAATACCGGTTAATCTCATGTAGTTTTATATTTTAAACAGTCAAACACCCCTGTTAGTTTAAAGTTGCTGACGCAACAATATTATTGACAATAATACCCTCAAATTAATTATACTTCAATTAAATGACATATATACCCTTTCTTAATTTAAGTAATTGGACATAAATACCCTTATTGCTTTTTCTCCTCATTTTCCCTAACTCTCTCCCTACATCTCCCATACTCATGAACCATTCCAACTTACAAATGTAGAAATAATTTTCATGAAAAGGATTCATGAGATCTTCACCCTTATGCACTGTTCATGTTTTTCTTCACGAGTTCTTTGCACTTTTAAGGCTTAAAAGTATTGAAATTCCTTGCTGGGGTTGGCCTAAACATCAATCCCATTCTAGGGCTAATCGGCTCTCCCACGACCGAATTCAAATTTTACAATTTTTTAAAAATTTTTTAAAAAAAATCGGCCTTTTAATGGTTGGATTTAACAATTTGGAAACCCGTCGTACAATGGCCAGTTTCCAAATAGTGTGAACCCCTCCCTTATAATTAAGGGGGGAATGCATGCAAGGCCCTCTGCCCCATGCTTGGCACCTGTCCACGTGAAAAGGTGCCCAATCAAATAGGGATGTCACTAGTTCAGTTTTGGTCCGATTTCATATAAAACCAAAAAAAATACATTAGAAATCTATCAAATCAAAACCGCAACCAAAACCCTCGTTTTTTTTTTTAAACGGTTTTAAAACCATTTGAATTTATTCTAAACAAAAACCAAAATCGCAGAACCAAAAAACCATTTAAGATTTTTTAATTTTATAAAAATCAAAATTGTAGACCGTTGTTTTTTATACATAAACAAAAACATAACTAAAATATAAAACATAAATTCTAAAAAACAAAACTGAAACCACAAAATAATGATAATTGAAGGTTCTAACTATCAACCATAATTAAAGTTTCTAACAAGTAGCCATAATTAAATGAATGGAGAAACGGTTGTGAAATCATTAATAAAAAATGAAACCCTAAATCTTTTTACACACGTATATATAAGAGGGCTGAAAGCGAAAATAAATAAATAAACGTGTATATATATATATTAGGGTTAAAAAATAAGGGTATATATATAACAAAAATAGATCTAAAATATCGATTTTGTGGTTCAGTTTCATAGTTCGGTTTTATGGTTCAGTTTCGCGGTTTCTATCCCAAAACAAAAACTAAAACCACTTCAGTTGCTAATTTCAAAATCAAAACCGTAACCAAACCATTTAGTCGATTTTAAAACCGAACCATTCGGTTCGATTTCTCGCGGTTACCCACCGGTTCGATTTTTTATGGCATCCTATACTCAAATGGGGTAAGTTTTTTTCCCTATTTGAGCCCTTAGTTTTTTTTTTTTCATATATATATTTTTTATAATAATTAATATTCTTCTAAAATAATTGTTTAAAAATAAAAATTTAATTATTTAAAATTCAAAAATAATTTTTCATTGTTTGTCAATTTTATGAATTTTTAAACATATCTAAATTTTATGGGTCAAAATAAAACTTTCACAAAATTTTTATTTAACTTGATTCACTTTAGAAATTAGAATTCACCAAATAAAACAGAGTAAATTTTAAAGACTTATTTTAATTTGATCAATTTAATCCAAAAATAAATTTTATGAACTTTTTTGTTTTGACCTTTTATTAATAGTTTGATATAGAATTTTTTTTTTTTTTTTTTAAATCGTTGTTCAAAAAGTGTCAAAATAAAAAAGTTTATAAACTTTCTAAATTGTCGTCCAAAAAGTTTATAAGATTTATAAACTTTTTTATTTTGTTACCAAAAATAAATTTTGTTTTTGAATCGTCATCTAAAAGAGGTCAAAATAAAAAGGTTTATAAACTTTTTAAATCGACGTCCAAAAAGTTTATAAAATTTATATATATATAATTTTTTTTTTTAGACGACTATTTAAAAAAATCAATGTCAAAATAAAAAAAAAAAAATCAATGTCAAAAAAATTAAACTTTTCGGTGTCAAAATAAAAAGGTTTATAAAGTTTATAAACTTTTTGGATTACAATTTAAAAAGTTTATAAACTTTTTTATTTTGACTATTTATGGACGGCGATTTAAAAAAATAAATTATTTTCGATGTCAGAATAATAATAAAAGATCAAAATAAAAAAAGTTCATGAAATATTTTTTAATTAAATTGATCAAATTAAAATAAATCTTTAAAAATTTACCTATTTTATTTAGTCAATTCTAATCTCTAAAGGTGAATAAAGTGAAATCAATTTTTTGGGAATTTTTTTTGAAACATTTAGATATTTTTAAAAATTCATAAAATTGACAAAAGTGAAAAATTATTTTTGAGTTTTAATAATTTAATTTTTATTTTTTGACAATTATTTTAGAAGAATGTTAATTATTATTAAAAAAAATATGAAAAAAAGAAAAATAACCAAAAAAAATATTAAAAAAAATAAAGGCTCAAATTGGGGGGGGGGGGGCCTTTCTCCCCATTTAAGTGGGCACCTGTTCACGTGGACAGGTGCCACGGGGTAGGGGCATTTGTTCTCTAACCCCTTCTTTACTCTTTTTCCAGAGTTTTCTCTCTCTACTCTTTCTCTTCTCTCTCTACACATCTCAAACAATCATGAACTAATCCAACTTACAAATGTGGAAACGATTTTCATCAAATGGGTTCATGTTTTTTTACTCTCTCCATTCTTAAATTTACAATAAAATATTAGAATTATGTATCAACGATTTACATCCATGTCTTTAAACACAAGAGTATATTTATTTTATAATTTTTTTTGACTCACTTGATTTTGCTTTATATTAAAGGATAACACAAGCAATTCCCATCCGAAAATTATGTTAAGTAGACAGTTACAGTTTCTTTGTTGGAAGAATGAAAATAAAAGAAACACTAATACGTTCTTCTTCTTTATGGATGGAAAATAATTTTAATTCCCATTCTTGTTTGGTAATGATAGAAAAATGAGAACGAAAGGTTTTCTTAAATTATTTAACCCGCTTGATAATCGTTTCGTGCCCATCCCATGCAATGGGATGAGAATGGGAGGAGATGGGATAAGAATTTTATTTCATTTTTGGGAACAAAATCACATTTGGTAACGACAATTATTTTTTTTGGATCTGGGAACAAAATCGCGTTTGATAATAATTTTATTAAAAAAATCAAGAACGAACCCTAAACCACAAATTCAAGAACAAAACCTACAACAAATTCAAGAACACCATGAACGAATTTAAGAACAATAATCACAAATCCAAAAAATCAAGAACAAATTCAACCTATTTCGATTTCGATTTGGAAATTGAAATTGAAATAGGTTTCGATTTCGAGTTTGAGTTTGAGTTTGAGTTTCGAATTTGATTTCGAGTTTCAATTTCAAAATCATAACCCTAAAGTAGACGACGAACACGATGGCGACAAAATAGGGTTCGTCGATGACGACGAAGGCCAAGATGACGATGACGAAGGCGACGACGACGAAGGCGAAGACAATGGGGACGATGGAGCAGCACGACGAAGGTGATGGCGACGATGGAGTAGAACGAACAATTTTGTAATCGAGAGCCAAACCCTCGTGTTTCTGTTTCGATTGCGAAATCGATTTCTATTTCGATTTCGAAATCGAGAGCCGAACGAAAAAAAAAAAAAAAAAAAAAGGAAAAAAGATGCCTACTAAGATTGAAGGCTGGTCTCACTAACAAATCCAAAAATTCCCTTTGTGTCCTTTTTTAAGAATGAGGATGGAATGGGAAATCTTAGGCATAACTTTTTTTTTTGTTTCTCAAGCCTCTAGAAAAAATGGGCACAATTCCCATTTTAGAATGGAATGAGAATAGAAACAAAAAAATAAGAGTGGTTACCAAACGTTATGCCAAATAAAATTATGAGAATGAGATGGTAAAAAGTGGGATGGGAGTTATTGCCAAACGGGGGCTTAATAATTGTGCTCGAAAAAAGAAGTAAAATAATTTAATTAGTTTATCATTTTACTCTTAAAAATGGTAAAACAAAATTTATTAAATGTAAAAGCATTATGGTTAATTCAATTGTTTTTCCCACCTTTTCTTCTAATTTTTTATTTATCCTTAATACCAAAGTGGAAATTATTAATCAATATTCGATTGATTGGTCTGAGGTTATCAACAAAAAAGAGTTGTCTAAGCCACTTCGTTTTTTTTGTCCAAATTCTTTTTATTTTTGTCTAAAGGTCTTCAAATGGTTTATTTGAAAAAAATGGAAACCCTTCTTATTGGATAAAAAAATGGAAACCCTTCTTATTGGATGATCATGATACTTCCTAAAAATCGAATTATTAATCAATGGAGGAACAATATCACCACTTTGGTATTAAGGATAAATAAGAAATTAGAAGAAAAGGTGGGAAAAACAATTGATTAACCATAATGCTTTTACATTTAATAAATTTTGTTTTACCATTTTTAAGAGTAAAATAATAATTATTTTACTTCTTTTTTCGAGCGCAATTATTAAATAATTAAGAAAACCTTTCGTTCTCGTTTTTCTATCATTACCAAATAAGAATGGGAATTAAATTTATTTTCCATCCATAAAGAAGAAGAACGTATTATTGTTTCTTTTATTTTCATTCTTCCAACACAGAACTGTAATTGTCCACTTAACATCATTTTCGGATGGGAATTGCTTGTGTTATCCTTTAATATAAAGCAAAATCAAGTGAGTCAAAAAAAATTATAAAAATAAATATACTCCCGTGTTTAAAGACATGGATGTAAATCGTTGATGCAGAATTCTAATATTTTATTGTAAATTTAAGAATGTTAGCGGAGAATGGGCGGAGCAAATCGATCTATGGTTGTGCGAGCAACAGAGAAAGAATTGCAGAGAGAGAGGAAGATGGAGAATAGAATATAGAAAAAAAAATACTTTCTACCCTTAAAGTTTGGATACTTTTTTAAATTGACCCATTAAATTAGTTAAATGAAATACATGGGTGCAAAGTGTAATTAATTCAAATTGGCTTCATAGAGAAAATTTACTTTGGACACGAAATGACTAAAATGCCCTTACTATAAAACGTTGACCTAACATAATTGCCAATTTGGAAAGAAAATGAAATGTCAAGTACCAAATGTATCTATCTTCAAATACGAGGGACCAATTGAACACCGACTGCATTTGTGAGGGATCAAAAAAGTTATTATCCCAATCCAAATATCTATTAACTAAAACACTATTCATAAGTTAAAATAGTATGTTTACTAATGTAAATGTCTTATTTGCGAAGACAGGGGATATGAGGGTGTAGTGTAGACATGGGGTGGTTTTTTTTTTTTTGTGTGTGTTGGCACAGGTAGGGTTTTTCGGCAGTTGGTGTGCAGTGCCTTTCGTGAATTACATATGTGTGTTGTTTTTTTAGACTTTTGAGTGAATTAATCTCAACAGTTTATTTTTAAGATTGATCCGGACCGTCAATGTCACGACCCGTCCCAGACACCCGTCATCCCAGGGCCGGCGTGACAACAACATGACATCACCTATTACATTTTTTCTTATACGTTACAAAATGCATAAATTACTATACAATTCATTATACAAGACATACATAATCTTTCTCTTTCATATGGTTCACCTCTGACTGCTCAACTCAAAGATTTCCAGCTGACTTCACCTAATAACAGTAGGGGACCGTCTCCTAAAAGATTCACCTGTGAGTGTACTGCCTTCTTAGTAAAAATCATTTTTAACATAATAATAATACATTCTAAATAATACAACATTTAAATGGATCAAGCGTAAATATATAAATAGCACACAGTTGGTAAAATCTCCAGTATCAAATAAGTAGTGAAAGTAAAGCGGTATAAATAAGTTCCATCAAATTCATCCAGTATCAAATAAGACCAATCACCATAATTAATAATAAATCACCCAATATATATATAAAACACCCCAACTCAAACACACATCTCAATCCCATACCCACCGGCTAAGCCATAGTGATCGTTTTAACCTCACGATCGGGAGTTGCAACGGTACTGTAACCATCCGTAGGATATGCCTTCCTAGCAGACTTAACTGCGCAGATCACACTGCCTACCGGACGTCTCCGGAGGCCATAATATAAATCACCACCTGCTGGATCACCCTCCAGACATGACATAATATATACCACCACCTGCCGGACTACCCTCCGGACAAGACATAAACTATGGTATAGTCAACTCAATAATATCATCATCAGATCACAAATCAATACCCATCTGCCGGACCACCCTCCAGACAGACCAACCAACAATATCGTCAAAACAATAATGTCCTCGTAAAACTACAAACAAAATCATCATTCTGCCCAAGCAAATAATCACCACCTTCAAATCAATAACATCGTCAAATTACCAACATCCACCTCATTTCCAAAACCAATTTAATTCAAAAATCATGTTTTTCCCACCTTTTATTAAAACCACCAAATCCAACAGATTAATTATAAAGTCTTTCTTTTTTAAAACCCTAAACAATTCAACACACCTAAACCTCACAACCACACTCCTACAGCATACACAACGCACACATCAGAAACAAACACACACATACACAGCAGTGGACTTTACACACACACCCCCAACGACTTCTCCCTCTCTCTCTTCCTCTTTTGTTTTCTGCTTCTGTTTCCTGTTTCTGTTTGAACCAACCGCCGACCAACGAGGAGCTCCGATCACGCCATTTACCACCAGCCACCCCATACCGTTTTGCACACACACACACACACACACTAATCACACACATACACACACTTCGACGATCAAAACATGCACATACACTGCCGGAGAAGTAGAACACACCCACACATTTCGATTAAACCCACGCACGCACACGATCGCCAGCTTAAACAGAACAGAACACACACAACACACAGTAACAGAGCACACCCACACAAACACCCTCGATTTACCCAACTCCACCGGACGACCATACCTATGTACACTTGAGCCGACATCGAAACGGCGCCATTCACCCACGTACAGTAACGACGACAGCGGCCAGACGACGGAACAACACACTCACACATATGACGAACCGAACCCATCCTTGACAGACGAACCTTCCTTCCTCGTCGGAGCTCCCTCGCCGATCCTCTCTCTTTCTCCAATTTCTCTCCTCGCTTCTCGATCCTTCTACCGTATATATATATATATATATATATATATATATATATATATATATATATATATATATATATATATATATAATTTGCACTAAACCCCCTTCATTTTTAGTTAGGATAGTAATTAAACCCCTTCTTAAGTTTTAATGTTTATGTAAATTATAATTTAACCCCTAAAATTTTAATTCACAAAATTAATATCGTAGTCGACCCCGATATTTTCAAAATATTTTTAAAACGAGACTTAAATTATTCGTATATTAAAAATCGGGGTCTTACAGTCAACATATATATTCGTCCTGATTTATATGTGGATTTACATCCACTACCTTTTGCTTTCTCTCTTGTGTGATATTTAGTTTAAAGATAACATAAACAATACAAGATCCTTCACAGGAAAGCTAAATATTGAAAAATATTCAATTTCTCCACAAACTTGTAAAAGTACTAGAAAAAAAATACAAAATAAAGGGTATAGTATCGTAAAGTGATTTAATTTTAACCCTGAGATAGTTGATTAAATTTCCATAATTAAATCAACTAGAAAATCCTCAAAATTCATTATATTTATGACCTGATTGCTACACAAATAAAAAAGAAAAAAAGATAGTTGGTGGAGATCCTAAAAATCTCACCAAATTAATATAAATGCCCGAAGTATAATAAGTACTTTACTTTTGATCCCATCTATAAGAGTTCATACAAAATAATGTTTCAATTTTGCGTTCTGTTGCCAAACGTCGTCAGCCACCAGACTTCTGTTGTCAAATTTCAGCTACCATTGGTCGTCAATTTTTAAGTTAAATTACTAATTTTTTGGTTACATTTTTTAGTGACATTAAATAAACTTTTCGGTTGTCGGTCCCCAAAAAGTCACATGAATGGAAGTGAAAATAACACTAAACAATATAACTAAAAAGTATACTAAAATGTAGTGAAAAACACATTAAAAAATACAATTAGATGTAACTAAAAAATACATTAAAAAAATAGTTACATGTAACTAAAAAAAAATCTACAAGCCGTTGATCAAACTTTGGCAACTGGAAGCCTAAGATTAGATAGGTGGACAGTGACGACAGCAACGGAGCCTGGAGTAGGCAATCGTCATGCAAACCTTAATTGAAAATATTTTACAAGAAATATAAAGGAGTACTGATCATGTTACTAAAACACTAGATAAACTATAATGAAATGATTTATACACATTTTAAAATTAAAATAAGATAAATTATAGATTAGACTGTGTAATTAGGACTATTGACCAATTATCCCAAAATATTAATGCATTTTTCCTTAAATTAAGTCAACAAGAAATCCTATATTTTCATGATAATTATGACCTAATTACTACACAAAAAGAGGAAAATTTTAAAGTTATTATTATTGGGAGGTATACCATTAATCTCTTTCAAATCTGTAAAATAAATTCATCGAATTTGACATACTCGTAAAATAATTCAAACGTCGAATTAATTTCTTCATAAATTGTTTATTTATTACCCTAATCCTTATATAAAAAGCCTTTGAGGTCAATTGTAATAACACCTTTTTTCTAGAGAATTTAACAGATCGCACATAATGGAAGCAGGCAAAAGTTCTTCAATCTCTAAGCATTTCTTCGCTGGACTTTTATGTTTGGTTTTGCTTCTTTCTTTTGGTAATTTTTAGCATTGAAAATAATACTCACAATTCAGCATTTTATTTTGTTTTTTTCTTTTTGTTTTTCAAATGAAAATTGATTTTTTAAGTTATTTTCAGGGGCCCAGTCATCTGAAGGATTTGGAATTTTAGAGCCTTGTTTCGGGGATTGTTCGCAAAACTGTAATAATGTTTGTGCCTCAAAGGGATATCATCATGGAGGGGTTTGTATGGGGGAGAGGAGTACTCCTCCTACATGTTGTTGTGCCAAAGGTTAATATCATTTGTTCCCCCGAAGTTGTAATTTTCGTTTTCAAGAAATAAATATTTTGGTTAGTGTTGATGTTTATCTGTTTTTACTTTTAATAAATTGGGATGAAAATTTTGTTTTTGTTTTGGAGTATTCCTAGAATAGAAATATGTTTGGTAACCACCATTATTCTGAAATTATTTATTTTAATTTATCAAGAAACACGTTTGGTTATAACATTTGTACTTTTCTTTTTTAATGTATGGTGGCCGGCGTGATGGTGGTGTGCGGCAGGGTGGTGGTGGACGGCACGGTGATAATGATAATGATTTTTTGGGATTTTATAAGAATTAATATTTTTTTTTCTCAGATTCTTAATGAATTCAGTAAAATACTCCAAAAATTTTGCGGACAGAAAGTTATTTATCAAACACATTTATAATCTCAAAATTTTGGGAGTGGGCACGGAAATCAAGAAATGGAAACAGTAACCAAACGGGGCTTAATTTTCCACTTTGGAATTAAGGATAAATAAGAAATTAGAAGAAGAGGTGGGAAAAACAATTGAATTAAGCATAATGCTTTTACATTTAATAAATTTCGTTTTACCATTTTTAAGAGGAAAATAATAAATTAATTAAAATAATAATTATTTTACTTCTTTTTTCGAGCACAATTATTAAATAATTAAGATAACCTTTTGTTCACATTTTTCTATCATTACCAAATAAGAATGGGAATTAAAATTATTTTCCATCCATAAAGAAGAAGAACGTATTATTGTTTCTTTTATTTTCATTTTTCATTCTCCAACGAAGAAACTGTAACTGTCCACTTAACATAATTTTCGGATAGGAATTGCTTGTGTTATACTTTAATATAAAGCAAAATCATGTGAGTCATAAAAAATTATAAAACTTAAATATACTCCCGTCTTTAAAGACATAGATGTAAATCGTTGATACAGAATTCTAATATTTTATTGTAAATTAAAGAATGTTGACGGAGGATGGGCGGAGCAAATCGATTTACGGTTGTGCGAGCAAGAGAGAAAGAACTGCTAAGAGAGAGGAATATGGAGAATGGAATATAGAAAAAAAATACTTTCACACCTTAAAGTCTGGATACTTTTTTAAATTGACCCATTAAATTAGTTAAATGAAATACAGGGGTGCAAAGTGTAATTAATTCACATTAGCTTAATAGAGAAAATTTACTTTGGATGCGAAATGACCAAAATGCCCTCACTATAAAACGTTGACCTAACAGAATTGCCAATTTGGAATGAAAATGAAATGTCAAGTACCAAATATGTCTATTTTCAAATACGAGGGATCAATTGAACACTGACTGCATTTGTGAGGGATCAAAAAAGTTATTATCCCAATCCAAATATCTATTAGCCAAAATACTATTCATGAGTTAAAATAGTATGTTTACTAATGTAAATGCCTTATTTGCAATGGCAGGGGATATGAGGGTGTAGTGTAGACGTGGGGTGTTTTTTTTTTGTTTTTTTTTGTATGTTGGCATAGGTAGGGTTTTTCGGCAGTTGTTCCGTGAATTACATATGTGTGTTGTATTTTTAGAATTTTGAGTGAATTAATCTCAGTAGTTTATTTTTTAAGATTGATCCGGACCGTCAACATATATATCCGTCTTGATTTATATGTGGATTTATATCCACCACCTTTTGCTTTCTCTCTTGTGTGATATTTAGTTTAAAGACAATATTAACAATACAAGATCCTTCACAGGAAAGCTAAATATTGTAAAATATTCAATTTCTCTGCAGACTTGTAAAAGTACTAGGAAAAAAATACAAAATAAAGGGTATAGTTTCGTAAAGTGATTTAATTTTAACCTTGAGATAGTTGATTAATTTTCCATAATTAAATCAACTAGAAAATCCTCATAATTCATTATATTTATGACCTGGTTGCTATACAAATAAAAAGGGAAAAAAAAACAATATTTGGTGGAGATCCTAAAAATCTCACCAAATTAATATAAACACCCGAAGCATAATAAGTACTTTACTTTTGGTCCCATCTATAAGAGTTCATACAAAATGATGTTTTAATTTTGGGTTCTATTGCCAAACGCCGCCAGCCACTAGACGAGTTCTTTACCTAATAAATACAAAAAAAATTAAAAAATTACTGACACCAAAATTGTTTAAATTTATTTACGGATTACAGGTATTTCGGGGTTGGCAACCTCAGGAACTGAGATCCCGGGCATGCCAACCCCGAGATATATGGGGATAATTTTTTTTTTTTTTTTTTTTTTATTTTTTATTTTTTATTTTTTTATTTTTAGAAGGGATGGTCCTAGCTGCACAAGCAGCTGCTTGAAGCAGCAGCAGCTACTTCAAGCAGACGTGCAGCTGCTGCTTGAAGCAGCAGCTGCACGTGGAGCTGCAGCTGCTGCTGCAACTGTAGCTCTATCCCGGTGATACCATCACTGGGACCCCAACAGGCTTCCCACCTTCCTCTCTCTTATTTCATGCATGCAACCCTCTTATTTCATGCATGTCATTCCTTTCTCTTATTTCATGCATGCAACCCTCTTATTTCATCCATGCAACTCTTTCCTCTCTCTCGACCTTCTCCAACCGACCCCTCCTTACAACTCCTTCATCTCTCGGATCTTCAGGTAATTTTAATATATTTGTTAATTTGATTATTATATTTTTTACTTATTTAATCAATTAGTTTACTTAATTTATAATTAATTTGTTAATTTGTTAATTTATTTTTTAAGTTATATTGCTAGTTTAATTTGTTAATTTAGTTATTTAATTAAAAATTAAGCACTTTAACATCTCAAAATTTGAATAAATTATTATTTAGTTAATATGTTTGTTATTTACTTTACTTATTTAATTTGTTAAGTAGTTAGTTAATTTAATTTGTTAGATTACTTGTTTAATTTCTTAGTTAGTTTGTTACTTTAGTGTTTTTTTGGCAACTATTTTTCATGATGTTATGTATTATATTTCTTATGTATTGTCTTTGTTATGTATTGTGTTTGTTATATCTTGTCTATATCATGTCTACCTTCGAAAAATTTTCTTTCAAATTCAAGAAGAATAAATATGTACGATAGATTAACAACTTTTTAACCTCTACAAACGTTAAAAAAAAAAAAAAATGGATTATTTACAAAAAATTGTATTTACAATCCTATACTTAAACTATCTACTATTTAACTAACTATGTACCACAAGGCCTACGTCAGACGTTCTTTCGCCCTCGGCGTTGAGCAATCGGAGGTTCCTCAACCTCGTCATGAAGCTGTGTAACTTGTCCATCGTCCCCCAACCATGGCACCGGTGACACTTGTCTTTCCAATCTTGTCGGTTGGACAAATGCCATTAGAGGAATCACGCCTGAAGTTGAGACAATTTCATCCATCGTAGGAGTGAAGAATGAAGGTGACTGTTGTGTACCTAGCTGCAATGGCTCATGCGAATAAGGGTCGTGCATCTGGTACACGTCGGAAGGCCCAGCACCGTCACCCAATCCGTACGTGCTAGATGGTCCGTCATAAGCACCTATGTTGTACGATGTGGATGGTCCGACATCACCCACACTATCTGGCTAGTAGGCATCAAAAGTCCATGGCTGAGGAGGAGACTGATGAGCAGGCTGAGGAAATGGAGGAACGTCAGCTGGCACATAGCGCGGTACCCGTCGGTACACCGCCGCAAAGGTGGCATCATACATGGTATAAGCTAACTCTTCGTATGAGTCCATAGTACGTGTCCGTAGAGAAAGATGACTCATACGCATCAGTTGCGATACCTCTGGATCATACGAAACACATATAAACGTTAAGTTAATACATGAATAACAACAGGATAATCAAACTTATATAACTAAAAGATGGTATACTCAAATGGGGGCCATACTTCTAACACAGCTCGTCCTCCCGTTGCTAGATACCTAAACTGAGGTCGGTACTCTGGGTTGACCAAGAATCTTCGTGTGATTCTCCAATACCAGTCCATTATCCTTGGCCAACCCCTATCCCTTGCTGAAATCTGCGCACATCTAGTGCTCGTCGTCTATTCCACACAACTATATGTGCGTGGTGCTTCTTAGTCCAGTTTACACCAAAATATCATCGCCGAGTCATTTGTGCAAGTCCCGATCCATAATTACCGGTTGAGGAACCCCTTGGCGATAACCAAACTGTCATAGCACGCGCAGGGGATACATGTACTCGACGGCCTCGAAACAAATGAAAGGCAGTGATGCTATCCATATATCTTCTCCATCTGTAGTATATGGAGGCAAAGTCGGCAAGATATAGGGCATCCAAATAACCTGTCAAAACAAAATATAAATTTATTTAAATAAATAAAGAAATAAATTTATTTAAATTTTGATATAAATAAATAACTAACCTCATCATTCTGCAAGCGATCTAACTGATTGCGATACACCACTAAAACATGCATCGGCAAGTTTTCTAAATTGAACTCAAGGGTCCACCTATACAACAAACATATAAATCATAAGTTTAATATTCATAAATAAATATATATTACATGGTAAATGAAATTAAAAATAAAATACGAATTAGTTACCAAGCACCCCTCGGAGCAGCTGGGAACATCACACCATTACCGAAGTCCAACTCTCCGATTATGATGCCATACTAGGGTTCAGGGATAACTCCAGGTTGAAGTCTCGGCAACCGCTCCTAGGCCCAACACTCCAACAAAAATAGACAACCGGCTATGTCTTTCGTGTTGGCTTTCGACGCCTTACATAGCTCGCAGTAGAGGACTGCTAGCGTCGCACTACCCCAGCTATACTTGACGGTAGGTGTCAAGTCACAAAGCAATGGGAGGTAGATTAATTTGACGCTGTTCTGTGATTTATCAGGCAGCAACATCTGACCAAGTATAATCAAGCAATATGCACGTGCGTAGCAATGCATGCCTTCCTCGTCGGCATCCTCAGGAACTTCGGCAAAGGTGTTCCGTAACCACTTGAGCTTCAAACACCCATTCCTAATCTGTGGCTCTGGCGGTACTACTCCAAGGATCTGGAGGCAAAGTGCTTGCCATTCGGGTCCCTTTCGCGCTGGCTCATTGGCGATAACCGGCTTTCCATGCACGGGTAACCCTAACAAGACGGCAACGTCCTGTAACGTGATGGTCATCTCCCCGATGGGTAGATGGAAAGTGTGTGTTTTCGGACGACATCTCTCTACCAATGAGGTTATGAGGGCCCTATCTAACCGCTTCGGCCACAACCTGAACGGGCCGTAGAAACCGGCTGATTCTATCAATTGTATAACTTGAGGGGAGATGTTTTCTCTCCATTCTCCTCCATCGGATCCAGGACAGTCAAGAAAACGAATATCCTGAAACATTAAATAAGACACAATAAATAACATTAATTTTTTAAAAAACTAAAATAAAAAAATTAATGCAATGCAATAGCCTAAATATTTACCTGTGTTGCCCAGACTACTTCAGACCTATGCTGTGCCTGCATATGTAGAACTGAAACATCTTCGGGTCTAGGGATTGACATAGCTGAAATTTAGTCCGTCAACACTTGTGGTAAATTTGTTAGTATGAAATTAAAATTTAATGACATTTATAAACAAAATATAGCATTGATCATGAAGAAATGTGTGCATGGAATTTATAATATATAAAAGTTGACATAACAAACAAATAAAGTAGCATAAACATAATTATAATGAACCGACAAGATCAATTGGGCGTATGACGGGGTCGGGATGGACACCTCCGCCTATCATGTCCAGTTTGGGAACATAAACCACAACGATTTGTCATTATTCTCTACGATTGATCCATCTCGTTTTGAATGCGAGTGGAATTTGGTCGACCACGATGCACAACCCGAAGTCTATCATGATTTGGAATTAGGTTCGGAAAATTGGTCTTTGGCCAGTAGTCCTCGTGAATAATCGGGCGAAACGATGACTCCCATGCCATTAATTGATTCGTCATTGTGTACTCAGCTGCAATATAGCGAAATGCATCAACTCCACTATACTCAGTAGCCGCAAGCATATGGGAGCACGGATATCGCCAAATTTTATACTTTCCACATGTGCAATTAGCGTCATCCCCTAATGTGACTTCATGAGCAATCAGGCCCCCAATGAGAGTCTTTCTAGTTTTCACATGGTAGATCATGTTCTCTCTAGAAAACAAATTATATTACATTAAATATGTGTCGATGCAGTTATATGTAACATGAAAATAATTAAAAAATAATAAATTACCAATTGAATATTTGAATTTCGTATGTTTTAGACTTGACTTGAGATTTCAGTATTTTCTTAACGACGTGTTAGCATATACGTAACCATCGGCCGAGTCCTTTAGAGCTTGTTGTCGACCAATATCAAAGTATTTAACCATCCTGTAGAACGTAATCTTCACGGATGCAGTAATTGGAACATTTCTTGCACCCTTCAAACAGTTGTTAAATACCTCTGCATAATTGGTCGTCATCACTCCCCAACGCTTACCATCATCGTGTGCACTGGTCCATTTACAAGGTGGATGATTGCTCAACCATGCATGCGCCTGAACATCAATTTTTTTGATTTCTTCCATGATAGCAATGTATTTTCGAATTTGTGTCGCAGCACCCGCATTACAAGCAAGATCTTTGAGATGCTGATTTTTAGCAATCTTGTTGAAATTGCTGCAAAGGTGACGCAAACAAAATCGATAATGTCAGGTAGGCTCATTATGTTGATTAAGCCAAATACTGTCAACCGCACTAGTAATGCCACCGTGTCTGTCTGATATCAATGTTACCTCAGGGCAATTTTCGACAATATGCCTCTTAAGCATGTAGATGAACCATCGCCAGTATCGGTAGTCCTCTGTCGATACGATGGCGAATTCCAATGGATAGCACTTGTTAGACGGCATCATTCCAATAGAGATTAAAATCTTTCCTTCGTATTTACAATACAAGTGCATCCCGTCGATGGTGATTACGGGGCGACAATAACGCCATCCGTCAACTGAAGCTTTGAATGCCCAAAATACCATGTCGAACGTCTTGTAGGCAGGCATATCAGTCGACACAGTCCTCCACTCGATAATCGTTCCCAGATTATAGTGCTGCAATGCGAACATAAACTTCGGCAACTTCTGATAAGATTCGTCCCAATCTCCGAACAAGGTCTCGATGGCTTTAGCTCTAGTCATCCAAGATTTTTGGTAGGAGATGGTGAATCCCTGAGACTCCTTGACGTAAGCCACAATCACGTCAATCTTCAATTCTGGATCCTATTCGACTTGTCCAAATATTAGGTTCGCAATGAGTCCATAATCCAAATTTTTATGATCTACAGCAGTATGATTATAAAAACATGTGTGCTGCCCTTTATACTGCGTAATCTAAAACATACCGTGACTTTTTTTCCTACCCGCCTGCAACCTCCAACTGCATCCATGCAAACAATGAACCGACCAGACCTTTTTGTTCGTTTCCAACACATGAAACTCTTTGTTTTTCTTCACGTGGTAATATTTAACGGCTTGTTGCACATGTTCCTTATCCGTAAAGACCATATCAATACGAAATTCGTCCATCTCTGGTGTCCAAATTTTTTTTCGCAATTTCGGCTCGTATTTTGCCATATCATCGTCGCCACCCCATTCCAAGTTACTGAAAAATGGAATATCCCTTTCCAACGGTAATTTTTTATTCTCACTCGCTTGCCCACTAGGCCCAGCATCTACAACTTCGTCTGGATCAAACGCAACATCTGCATCTAACTCTTCTTCTGACACATCATGACGACTATCAATTGTATCAAACTCACCACCATAATTACTTGTGTCATGTTGCGGTGGACTACTCGGTGAATAATGGTGATGTGGAAGACCAGAGCTAGTACCCTGATCATGATCAGATTGGGGGTGCGGCATGGGAGTACTGTGGGAATGATATTGTTCTGAAATGTAAGGGGGTGGGACAATATAATTAGACTGAACTGCTTGGGGGAAGGTGCCAAAAAATTAGCCATCAGATTGGCTACTGTACGGATTAAAACTATGACTCATTAAGTTGGTAAAATGACCACTTCGAGGGAAAAAATTTGAACCATCAGCAAATGCTCGTTTTACCTCTACATACACTTCAACAGCAAGAAGCGAGGGTATGTAAAGAAGTAACTCAAGTACTTGATTTAATGTTGAGTCATCCCCGATAGAAAATAGGGTATATTTATAATTCGCCCCGAAAAGTGCCATCGGCATCCTATACTTCAGTTTCAAATTCCCATCAGCCTCATTCTTAAGAACACACAGTTTTATCATCTCAATTAATTCATTTAAGGTTGTTCCCCTACGGACAACCAAATATTTTATAGTTGATGTACTGTAACAAATCCCGAATTCAGTACCTTCCAATATTCTACCACCCCAATATAATAACAAACGAACGTGATCCATTTCAAGCGGCTATCATTTCAAAAGGCAAAACAAAACAAGAAAATAATATCATCAATTAAAACTCAATCACAAAAGTATATTCTTATACCAATGTTTATAGTGTTCATTTTTTATGACTTTAAGTATGTTTTCTAATTGTCATAGTTTGAGGGGTTAAAGTGCATATTTTTCAACTAAATTAAAAAATTTAACTTAAAATTTAACTAACTAATTCACAATTTTAACTAAATCAAAAAAAATAAACAACTAACAATTTATTTTAAAACAATAAAATAAATTTTATATTTTTTTAATTATCATACTTTGAGGGGTCAAAGTGGATTTTTTTATAATTAAACTCAAATTAACTTACAATTTATTTTAAACCAATATATATATTTTTCTAATTTGAAAAATTTTGAGGGGTCAAAGTGAACAATTTTTAATTAAAAATTTATAAATTAAATAACTAAATTCAAAATTTAACTTAAAATTTAACTAACTAATTCACAATTTTAAATAAATAAAAAAAAAAAAAAAAAAAAAAAAGAAACTAACAATTTATTTTAAAACAATAAAATAAATTTTATATTTTTCTAATTGTCATACTTTGAGGGGTCAAAGTGGATTTTTTTAATTAAACTCAAATTAACTTACAATTTATTTTAAACCAATATATATATTTTTCTAATTTGAAAAATTTTGAGGGGTCAAAGTGCACAATTTTTAATTAAAAATTTATAAATTAAACAACTAAATTAAAAAATTTAACTTAAAATTTAACTAACTAATTCACAATTTTAACTAAATCAAAAAAAAATAAACAACTAACAATTTATCTTAAAACAATAAAATAAATTTTATATTTTTCTAATTGTCATACTTTGAGGGGTCAAAGTGGATTTTTTTATAATTAAACTCAAATTAACTTATAATTTATTTTAAACCAATATATATATTTTTCTAATTTGAAAAATTTTGAGGGGTCAAAGTGCACAATTTTTAATTAAAAATTTATAAATTAAACAACTAAATTCAAAAATTTAACTTAAAATTTAACCAACTAATTCACAATTTTAACTAAATTAAAAAAAAACTAACAATTTATTTTAAAACAATAAAATAAATTTTATATTTTTCTAATTGCCATACTTTGAGGGGTCAAAGTGGATTTTTTTATAATTAAACTCAAATTAACTTACAATTTATTTTAAATCAATATATATATTTTTCTAATTTGAAAAATTTTGAGGGGTCAAAGTGCACAATTTTTAATTAAAAATTTATAAATTAAACAACTAAATTAAAAAATTTAACTTAAAATTTAACTAACTAATTCACAATTTTAACTAAATCAAAAAAAACTAAACAACTAACAATTTATTTTAAAACAATAAAATAAATTTTATATTTTTCTAATTTGAAAAATTTTGAGGGGTCAAAGTGCACAATTTTTAATTAAAAATTTATAAATTAAAGAACTAAATTAAAAAATTTAACTAACTAATTCACAATTTTAACTAAATCAAAAAAAATAAACAACTAACAATTTATTTTAAAACAATAAAATAAATTTTATATTTTTCTAATTGTCATACTTTGAGGGGTCAAAGTGGATTTTTTTAATTAAACTCAAATTAACTTACAATTTATTTTAAACCAATATATATATTTTTCTAATTTGAAAATTTTTGAGGGGTCAAAGTGCACAATTTTTAATTAAAAATTGATAATTAAACAACTAAATTCATAAATTAAACTAACTAATTAACAATTTTAACTATATTAAAAAAAAAAAAAAAAAAAAAAAACCCCAACTAACAATTTATTTTAAAATAATACATTAAATTTTATATTTTTCTAATTATCATACTTTTAGAGGTCAAAATATATATATATATATATATATATATATATATATATATATATATATATATATATATATATATATATATATATATATATATATATATATATATATATATATATATATATATATATATATATATATATATATATATATATATATATAATTAAACAACTAAATTCAAAAAATAAACTCAAATTAACTTAGAATTTATTTTAAACCAATATATTTTAATTTAAATTTTTATAATTTGTCAAATTTTGAGGGATCAAAGTGCACAATTTTTAATTAAAATTTTATAATTAAACAACTAAATTCATAAATTAAACTAAATAATTCAATATTTTAACTAAATTAAAAAAAAAAAAACAACTAACAATTTATTTTAAAACTTTTCTAAAACAATACATTAAATCTTATATTTTTCTAATTGTTATACTTTACGGGGTCAAAGTGTATTTTTCTAACTAACTAACAATGTTTTTAAATAATATATTAATCTATATTTTTCTACATATGTGAAGGGGGTCATAGTATAATTTTTAATTTAACAACTAAATTAACAAATTAAACTAACCAACTAATTTACAAATTAATTTAACTAACGAACCAACAAATTAAACCAGTAAATTAACTAACAAAACAAACAAAATTAACTAACAAATTAGACAAGTAACAAATTAAAATTAAACTATCCTCTAATGTTTTTTTCATGTTTTAAAAAAATTAAATTAACAACTAAACTAACTAATTTATTAAATAGTGTATTATATAATGTGTAAAAACAAGTAATCAATGAAACTAATAAACAAGAAAATTAAACAAAAAAATTAAACTAACAATTAAACAAGTAAATTTAATAAGTAAAAAACATACTAATCTAATTAACAAATAAATTAAAAAAATTAAAATAAACTTACCTTTTGTAGTAAGAGGAAGGTGTTGTGAAGTTATAAAATTTGTCAAATATTGATGAAGAAAATTGAGCAAGAAGCAAAACTTGTGAAAATGAGGAAGGAGCAAGGAAAAGGAGAAGGTTGAGAGAGAGGAAAGAGTTGCATGAAAGAATATGTAGGAGGATTGGAATTTATAAAGCTTTAGGTAGTAGTGGTAGGGGTCCAAACCGTCCGGGTGTTACCACCACCGGATGGCCAGAACCGAACAGCTACTTAAAGCAGCTGGTCCGTGACCAGCTGCCTTAAGCAGCTGCAAAAGCAGCTGCTTTTGCAGCTAACGTGCTGCAATTGCTTTAAGCAGCTGAAAATCAGTAGCAAAAGCAGCTGAAAAATCAATTGCTTTTGCAGCTACGGGTTGAAGAAGGTCCCGGGGTTGGTAACCTCGGGACCATCCCTCATATAAAAAAAATAATAATAATTTTTTATCCCCATATATCCTGGGGTTGGCATGGCCGGGATCTCAGTTCCCGGGGCAGCCAATCCCAAAATACATGTAATCCGTAAACAACTTTAAACAATTTTGGTGTCAGTAATTTTTTTTTTTTTTTTTTTTTTTTTTTGTATTTGTTAGGTAAAGAACTTGCCACCAGACTTTGGTTGTCAGATTTCTGCTACCATTGGTCATCAATTTTTAAGTTAAATTACTAATTTTTTGGTTACATTTTTTAGTGACATTCAATAAACTTTTTGGTTGTCTATCCCCAAAAAGTCACATGAATGGAAGTGAAAATAACACTAAACAATATAACTAAAAAGTATATAAAATGTAGTGAAAAACACATTAAAAATTACAATTACATGTAATTAAAAAATACATTAAGAAAATAGTTACATTTAACTAAAAAAAAATCCACAAACTGTTGGTCAAACTTTGGCAATCGGAAGCCTAAGGTTCGATAGCGGGACACTGACGACAGCAACGAAGTATGGAGTAGGCGGTCCTCATGCAAACCTTAATTGAAAGTATTTTACAAGAAATATAATGGAGTACTGATCATGTGACTAAAACACATGATAAAAAATAATGAAATGATTTATACACATTTTAAAATTAAAATAAGATAAATTATATATTAGACTGTGTAATTGGGACTATTAACCAATTATCCCAAAAAATTAATGCATTTTTCCATAAATTAAGTCAACAAGAAATCCTATATTTACATGATAATTATGACCTAATTACTACACAAAAAGGGAAAAAATTTAAAGTTATTAATCTTGGGAGGTATACCATTAATCTCTTTCAAATCTGTAAAATAAATTCATCGAATCTGACATACTCGTACAATAATTCAATTGTCAAATTAATTTCTCTTTAATTTCTTCATAAATACTTTATTTATTACCCTAATCCATATATAAAAAGCCTCTGAGGTCAATTGTAAGAACACATTTTTCTAGAGAACTTAACAGATAGCACATAATGGAAGCAGGCAAAAGTTCTTCAAACTCTAAGCATTTCTTCGCCGGACTTTTATGTTTGGTTTTGCTTATTTCTTTTGGTAATTTTTATCATTGAAAATAATGCTCACAATTCAACATTTTATTTTATTTTTATCCCTTTTATTTTCAAATGAAAATTGATTTTTTAATTTATTTTCAGGGGCCCAGTCATCTGAAGGATTTGGAATTTTAGAGCCTTGTTTCGGGGATTGTTCGCAAAACTGTAATAATGTTTGTGCCTCAAAGGGATATCATCATGGAGGGGTTTGTATGGGGGAGAGGGGTACTCCTCCCACATGTTGTTGTGCCCAAGGTTAATTTATCATTTGTTCCCTTCAAGTTGTAATTTTCTTTTTCAAAAAATAAATTTTTTTGTTAGTGTTTATTTCTATTTCTAATAAATTGAGATGAGAATTTTATTTTCATAGTATAAGTATATGTCATTAATCTCCTCTATCATTTTACACTATATCAGATATCTCCCCTGTTATTTTGCAAATATTAGAGACCTCACATGTCTTTTTACTCAAACACCATTTACCTCTATTTGGACAAAATTGCCCTTAAGTTGTTTTTTTAAAAAAATCATTGGCACCCTATATTTTTAAAATTATATTTTTTACTCATTACTTTTTAAATAATTATATTTACCTCTCACCACTACCCAACTCCCACCGCCACTGCCCAACTCCCACCACCCTCCGCCACCTCCCACCGCCGCCACCCAACACCACCTCCCACCACCACCGGAGAGAGAGAGAGAGAGAGAGAGAAAAAAATGTTAATTTTTTTTTTTTTTTTTTAATGAAATGGTTAAAAAAAAATATTTTTTTAAAATGGGGGTGGGTAGTGGCAGTGGGAGGTGGTAGGTGGCAGCGGTGGAAGGTGGCAGAGGGTGGTAGGTGGTGGCGGCAGTAGGAAGTGGCGGTAGGAGGTGGCGGAGGGTGATGTATAGTGGTGGCGGCGGGTGGCGGCGGCAGCAACGAGTGTGGTGGTAGGAGGTGACGATGAATATATATAAATTAAAGGATTATTTATGTATTTTAGATTTTTATTATTTAATTCTTTTTTAAATAGCCAAGGGTAAAATTTGTATTATAATAAAAATTTTATTATTTTTTAATCAATAAAGGAGATCAGTGGTGTTTAAGTAAAAGATAGAGGAGGTCTCTGGTATTTATAAAATGACAGAGAATGTATCTAGTATAGTGCAAAATGACAAAGGAAGTCAATGACATATACCCTTCATAGTATTCCTAGAATAGAAACTTATTTGGTGAGGACCATTGTCCTGAAACTGTTTCTTTTAATTTATCAAGAAATATGTTTGACTGTAACATTTGTATTGTTTTTTTTAAATGTATGGTGGCCGGTGTATTGGTGGTGGTGTGCGGCGGGGTGGTGGTGGGTGATATGGTGATCGTGAGAATGATTTTGTGGGAGTGAATAAGAATCAATATTTTTTTTTATTTCTCGGATTCTTAAAAATTCAAAAAAATATTCCCAAAATTTTCGGAACGGAAAGTTGTTTACCATAGGTATTTTTGTATATTAATCCCAAAATTTATTTTGGGAGTGGGCACAGAAATCTGGACACGAAAACAGTAACCAAATTGGACCTAATTTTCCTCTTTGCTATTAAGGATAAATAATAAATTAGAAGTAAAAGTGAAGGGAAAAAGTTGGAAAAACAATTGAATTTACCATAATGTTTTTAGGAATTTTCTCCCCAAACTCTTACTTTTAAAAAAAAAAAAACTTTTCCACCTCCACAAAATTAAAACTTATTCAAAACTCCTATTTTTTAAATAACCTTATACACATATCCCTACTAATAATTTATAATGACCGAACTACCCCTATCAAATCTTGCCCTCGTATTCTAACCAGATCTAGACCTTCCATTCCCAATATCAATAGCGGTGATAAACATTTCTCCTTTAATTAACCAATAGCAGCAATTATTTTAACGGTAGTTAAAAAATAGCCACTAATGATGTATTTTTAGTGACAAATTATTTAATTGTCGTAAATTTGTTCTAAATGCCGCTAAATGTTATAATTTTGGTTCTAATTTTTGGCTAAAAATTTCAATATCCTTCTCTTTAAATAAAAATAAATAAAAATAATCAAAGTAATAAATAAATAAATTATTCAATTATTACTAAAAACAAAAATTAAAAACTAAAAACAACAATTAAATATTTTTAAATTCTATTTTTTATTCTTTCATCCCCTCCTACTAAAACTACCCTCATTTAATTATTTCTAAATCAATGCCTCTCCTAAGCCTGCAATCCCTAAAGAAATCGAACTGCACAGTTGCCCTTCCTCTCTATAAGCGGCGGTTATGACCTTGATCAATCAATCAGTTCCTACCGCCTGAACCGTCGTTGATAGAAAATTTGACGACGACAGGGCAACAACGCGGCTACAAGAACACCCACGTCGCCTACATCCAGTTCTCCATCTCCGGTAAGATTTATAAACATTCATTGATCGATGACATTGTTTGTGACTTCTACTGTAGTGTTCGGTTGAATTCTAATTTCAATTCTGAGGCTTCATATCCATGATAGCAAACACTGTCTTCATCAGATCTGAAGAGGA
The DNA here is from genome assembly GCA_016647705.1 of Eucommia ulmoides. Classification (NCBI taxonomy): domain Eukaryota; kingdom Viridiplantae; phylum Streptophyta; class Magnoliopsida; order Garryales; family Eucommiaceae; genus Eucommia; species Eucommia ulmoides. Next base: position 9,258,916 of record CM028333.1, on the reverse strand, counting down.
GGACGTCATGAGAGTCGTCGTCGCCGATTCAATGAGTTTCGACGTTGTGTTTAAAGTCGAAGATATGGCAGAGGATTCGAAGGACGCTTTCTAACCATATTATCAACGATTGCAGATAGCATTGGGGTTAATATCCTCACTCTTCGAGAAAAGGTTAATAATTTCGAGGGTTTATTTCAATCGGTCTTGTTTAGTTGAATTTTGCTTAATTGTTGCTGAATTTGATTAAATTAATGATGTTTTTTTGTGGAAATTCAGTTAATTTATTGATTTCTACGAAGCATTGTGAGACTTGTTTCTGTTCGCTGCCGTCTCTGGTTCTTGCTCCTTTGTTTGTCTCCCTTGCTGGTCTGTAGTAGTTGTGCGGAATTGAATGAGCCTAGAAACGATTCAGTATTATCTCAACTAATATTATACAAAGAATATCATCTTAACCTCTCAATGGACAATCAAATTAAGTATCGATTCTCTTATGAGGACGATTTTGCCCCTAAGGTTTGAATTCCTCTCAGATTTGCTCCTTAATTTCTTGAATAGACATGATATCGAATTTTTGAGCCCATATAGGTTGAAACTTAATAGGTGAGAAAGTCGTACATCATAATTAAATTAAACTGGACAGATGAAGAGCACAATAAGTTTCCCGAAGCTCTGAAACTGTACCGCCGAACCTAGAGACGAGTTGAAGGTAAACCAAAATCTACCTTCAGGTCCACCGAGAGTGGCTGGTGAGTTGGTTCTTATTTTAGTCCACATCCCTGCTTCCAATCTTTGTTGCACTTGCAATTATGTTGCCTTTTGTCTCCCTTTTATACAGTGTATTGGAGCTTCTCCGGATTTATGCGAGGGAGTGTTAATGATCCAACTTACCTTGAGGGTTATATTGTTTTCTATGCAGACTCAATATCCTCTTTTCCATTTTTACTATTTGGATGTTGCAGTTTATTCACGCCAAAGCTGGTGGTTTAAGAATTCTAACCCATACCTTATATGGAGCCAAGTTGAGTTGCCTAGTTGTTTAGCACTGTCTTGTTGTATCTTAGCTTCTGTCAAACTCTATGTGTTTGTTTACCTTGTTTCGAAGGAAGTTGTTTAGCCCATGACTGTTGCTGAACACATGTCCGAAATTGAACCCTTTTGAAGTCTACTGTAAAGTGCATTTGCCATTTGGAGAATACAACAATTTATGATGGTTTTCTAGTTGAAATAATTCCCATATCCTTGGGTTTCACTGTAGTTCTTCCTTAAAGGCATTATTTTTATTTAAATTTTTTTTTCTCTATTTCTCACACAATTCTTTGATTTTTAATTTGTTGGTTTGATGATGGTTTGCCCATGCCAGACTGATGTTAACTTCCTTGGGCAACTTAGACATCCTGATTTGGTTAAGTTGATTGGAATTTGCTGCGAGGATGATCAAAGGCTGCTTGTTTATGAGTTCATGTTCCAAGGAAGCCTTGAGAATCACCTATTCTGAAGTATGTCCGTCTGGTTCTTCTCTCACTTATTTACTTCTTTATTGGCTGTCTCTGATGCTTCCAGATTTTAAAGTTTAAAAAGTGAGATGGTTTTCACTTGCAAATGAGTTAAAAAGGCGATATGATGGTCATTTTAGTTGTGCTTTGCATTTCCCAGTAATATTCTATGAAGCACCATAAAACTGTTTATGTTTTCGTATACATGCAGTTGTAGTTTTTTTTTGGCTAATTGAGCATTTTTCGTATACATGCAAGTGTGGTTTTTTTTTTTTGGCTAATTGAGAGTTTGATGTGGGTTTCACTCTTCCACTAGAATTTAGAAAATTATTAGTTTAGATTGTATTGATTAATGTTAAATTAGGGGTTCAATTCAATATTATTTCATTGATGTAATTTTTTCAGCATTTCTTTGGGATATCAGGTTTATATTTTCAATTATTTGCATTCGCATTCGGATTCTTGTTGGTAATTAATAAAGTTCATCTTATTTCGTTATTATCTTAAAGCGTTTATTGGCTATATAATTATTTGCTACCAAATGAAAAATTAAAAAATACAATAGCAGGTAAATGTAAAGCATTTACCGGCTAAATCATTATTTGCTACTAAATATAAAAAACGGTATTTAAATTTGTTGCTATACAAAATCTAAATTAGCCGCTAAATCATTATTTGTCACTAAATATAAAAAAAATAATTAATTTATATTTTTTTATTTATTTTTAGTGGCATTTAAATTTGTCACTATACGAAATCTAAATAGCCACTAAATCTTTTATATTTAGCGGCTAAATCTTAGCAGCAATTATAAATTAGCCACTATAACCTATGGCGACTACAATATTTACAGAAGTAGTATAAATTGCCACTAAAACCTTTAGCGGTTAAAAATGAGTTTTAAGCGGCTAATTGAATTGCCGCTAAAGCTAATTTTTGTTGTAGTTGCAAAGAAATTAGCATCTTCATTTCTAATCAAATCATTGTCCACAACATCGGGTAGCGATCTGTGGTGTAGAGATTCCTCTAATCAGCTTCTCAAGCTTATGTCTCTGGCGAACATTTCATTCGTCAATTTTTTTCTGGTAAATGTTTCCATCAACATGGCGACAATTGACAAAGACGAAGGAGCGCAATGGTGGATTATTCATTTTTTAATTTTAATTCTTTGAGTAATTTTGGTTTTATATATGTGATATTGTGGTATTTGTTTGATCTGTTTCGATTTTGTAATATGTTTAATTAGTTGCAATTTCAACGTGTTCGAGATTCTTAATTTCTTGAATCTCAATGATTTATTTCAATCGTTGTTTGATTTTCACATCTTGATTTATATCCATTCATGAATTTGTTATTTCTAAATTCTTGAGTTGATAAGCTATGTTTTTCGAGTATCTATAATTTTGAGTGGATTTTCACTTAATTTTTTTAGTGAATTTCTACTTAGGGTTTAAATGAATCTATGTGAATTTTTCAGTGGAATGTAACTGGAGATTAATATTCTGTGGAATTTGTTTTTTAGGTTTTTGAATTTTGAAATCAATTGTTGTTCTCCATTTGATTTTCAATGGATTTGTTCATGAGATTTGGGCAGGATGATGCTTTGTTTGATGATGATTTGGTTTATTTCTAATTAAATTATTTTTAGTGCCATTTTTACTTAATTAAGTGGATATTAGTGGATATCCACTTAATTATATATAGTTGATTTTGAAAGTATTTTTAGTGGAATATTCCAAAAAATAAAATAAAATTCAATGGAATGATATTTAAGATATTTTTTTTAAAAAAAATTATATATTTTGAATAAAAAATAAAATTTGAAATTTTATTAAAAATTAAAATTTTAAAAATTATGTATTCGAATTAAAAAAAAAAAAAAAAAAGAAAAAAAGAAGTGGAATTTCTATTAAAAATAAAATTCAGTGGATATTACAAAAACAAAAAATAAATAAAACGTATAAGAGTATTTATGACATTTTAAAAAGTGTATATTTTTAATAAAAAATTAATTAAAATTTTATTAAAAAATTAAATTTCAGTGAATTTTTCAAAAATTAAGTAAAATTTTAAAAAATTAAGTGGAATTTTAAAATTTAAGTGAAATTTGTATGTATAAAAGAAGGGTAATATTGGAATGATAAATGTGTTGGTATTTTGGAACACGTTTAATTTCGGTAGTCCTTATAAAGGGAATCATGGTGCGAGCAAGTTTCCACATGAATGACTTTCACCATTTAGGGAACAATATAACATTCCTTCATCGTTGTCGATTAGGGTTCCATCTGAGGATGATCGCCCCTATGACGCTAAAGGAAACGAAATATGCTTTTATTTATGGATGTCCGAGAACGGACTCACTCTTCCTTTTTCTCCATTCCTTCGCAATCTTTTTCGTCAATTGGAGATTACTCCTGCCCAGTTAACCTCAAATAGTTTTCACCAAATTATGGGAACCATTGCCCTTGCTAGAATAAATTAGGCATCCCTTACCGTTGATATGATTAGAAGTATAGGACACCTTAAACTTCATACCAATAGCGAAAGGTATTACTTTTCGTTTCCCAAAAAGTTCTCATTTCTCACCGATCTTCCAATTAAAGTAAGGGACTAGCAACCATGGTACCTTTTCTTCTCAGGTGACTGAGAATTCTTCTCTGAAGAAGTGGGGGCAGCCCTCAATTGTGCCGAGGCGCTTCAATACCCCAAGTAATTTTCCCATCATTTACTTAACAATCTGTTTCCTGTTTGAAATTCTGCTCAAGTGATATTAATCTCTTTCCTGGGGTTTCTAATGCATGTGATAGTGCTTGCTAAAGTCTTAGCCTCATATCCAAAATCGAAGAAGAATTGGAAAAACTGCTAGTCCCAGTAGAGCGTTCTTACAAGGAACTAACTCATCGTCCATTTATCAAGCCTGAAATGGATCCATCTCGCTTCAATAAATTGGGCGAGCCTTAACTTGGCACAAAGAAAAGAAAAAGACTAGCCAAGAAGCTCGTTAAAAAGACTGGACAATCATCATCTCAACCTGCTTCTACAACTGCTGCTAGTCCGGTGACCCCTCATTTTACTAAGACTCTTGCTTTCCCAAAAGTCCATCAAATAGTCCATCATGTTGACCCAGAAGCTGTGGAATCAGATGACGATTCTCAGCCTCTGAGTGTACGTAGGCGGAGAATAATTTTGGTTGCGGTCCCTTCCCTTCCTGTTTCTAGCTCGCAAGAGCGTAGGCAACCAGAATCTGCTTGGAGGTCAATAGACATTCCTATTGCTGATCCTCTTTTTATCATTCGTCAGACCTCCCTAGCCCCTGCACCCAACTAAAAGACCTCCAGTGGGTGGGGTATGACGAAACAACAAATGCGTCAACTCATTGATGAGGTTGGGCCCTCTATCCCAGGTTGCTATGCCATCTTCGATGATGCCATCAAATTTTTGTACGAGCAATCCTGGGATAAAGGCAAGAAGAGAACTGAGGGTCGGAACAGGCCTGAGATATTCCGAATGGTGATCTGTGCACTTTTTCAGGTATTTTTCACAATTCTTATTATGTTTTTCGAATTCTTTAAATTGCTTGGTTGATTATTTTGTCACTAGCTTTGTTATTGTAGTGTATGTATATGTCCTCTATCCTGGTCAATTGTGCTGAGAATGAAAATGAGCTGGATGCACTAGATAACTGAATTCAGCAAGTTGGAGGAAAAGAATCAGACCTTGGAGAATGAGAAGCTAAGCCTTGCTACAGACCTTGCACTGGCAAGATCCTCTTAGGAGTAGTATGAATTAGAATTTTGTTATACTAATGAGCAAAGAGAAGCCTTGCAAAAAACCAACACATTCTTCTGCACAGAGAATAAATAGCTTAGGATAGAGATCACTCCTGCAAGAGGAGAGTGCTCGTCTTTAAGGGATGATGCCCGCATCTTATATAAAGAACTCAGTTCATCTCGCCTAGTAATCGATCAAAAGGATGCTGATCTAAAAGATAAAGATGCTGCCCTCCAGACCAAAGACGATGTACTTCAAGAGAAAAAGATCACCATTCAATAATTGGAATCCAAGAAAGATCGCCTGGTGGCCGAGCTACTTGCTGCGACCAAGAAATCCCAACAGGACATTGAAAACCTAAGGATTCTCTTTAAAGGTGAGTCAAAGAAACTTCAAAAAGTTGGCTTCTCCTTCTGCCAAAGGCGAGTATCAGAGGAATTCCCTGACTTAAACCTTTCTTTCTTGGTGGAGGAGCTTGAAGACAAGCCGGAAGGAGAAAATATTGAAGAAGGCGATGATGTGATTGCTGAAGACGAAGAAGAATTACCCATATTAGCAGCCGAGGTGCCAGTGGAGAGTTCAATGCAGACCTTGAACCAAGCCTCATCGGCTGACATTGTTGCCGTGTTGATGTCAAATCACCAAACGTCACTGATAAGAGCACCACTCTCTGAACTATATTTCCGTCTTTTCAACTTTCCTTTTTGCACATTTGTAATTAATTTTTAGTAATGATAATACTTTATCATCATGACCTGTATCAAAACAGTAATTGCCGTTTTTATTCCTGAGAATTTATGATAATTGTAGTACGTATTTTATCAGTACACATCATTCGCACATTTAACGCACACTTTTTGACGCTTCATTTTATCATCTCTCTTCATTTATCTAGCTATTTAAAGTCAAACCAAGTATTGATAATTCTTCACGCTTCCAAAATTTTCCCTTTTGCTTTTATCTTTTCTTTTCCAAGAATCTTTTTCTTTTCCATCTTTCATAGTTATGGGTTTCATCTCATGGACCAACTCTTCTGCCTTTGCAACGATCTAATCCGAAAGATGCAATGAGATAGAATTGGGAGAACGCTTCCGTTCCTTGATGCTAGTAGCGAAACCTACTATGGAAGATCATCCCCGTTTGTGTGCCTGTGAGGAGGCTTCGCGGTCTTTGCTGCAATGGAGACATTATACTTTCAGGCCATCTCCCATCTTTATGAACTCAAAGATGAACTGAAGAAAGTCGAGAGAAGCAAACGAGACCTAGCCACTGACTTCAACAATTGGAAGCTCTTTTCAGATACTATGAAGGCGAAGTGGGACAAACTTCTGGAGAAAAACGAAAAAAAGAAGGCTAAGATCCGTGAATTGATAAACAAACTCTACAAGTATGAGGAGCATGCCTTCTACTTCTCCAACTCAGATTCAGAGGATCTGGGTTTGCCTACTTCTCCAGAGTCGGAATGAAGCTCCTATCTTAGCCCCGGTTAAAGACGAAGAAGAAAATCTTTTTATTTTTTTTTTTATTTTTATTTTTTGTGAAAGAACAGTCTTGTTTCTGTTCTTTTTTTTAATTATTATTTATCTTTTTATGATTGAAAATATATAGGGTTCTTGATATTCTTGAACTGTTCAAGTTGCTTGAGTTGTCTCTCGCCCCTGCTTGCCTCCCTTCATAACTAGGTTAAAAAGGTGAACTAGTTATGAATTATCCGTTAGGCTCATGACAGCAAGTCGAATTGATACATCTCCTTAGTTGCAAAAACGAAATAAGTAAATAATAGAAATGAAGACCCCTTCGAACTGTAAGAGATTTGAACAATGTCAACCAAGGTTTGGTTGACCGATATTACAAGCACTGGGCGGGCTATGTTGCTCATTTCTCTGATGACAACAAATCTAAGTTGAATTCTGAGTTGAAGTGCTTAGTCAAAATATGATTTCAAGAAACTAGTTGGTGGTGGGCAGAGGTGCTCAGTTCAGTTCTGAGTAGGGTTGGTAATTCGTGTAACAGGTCATTACACGATAACACGATAAGAGCAAATATGAACACGATACGATAAGCATATCGTGTCAGACTACCCAAACACGAACACGACACGACACGATAATTTTTCGTGTCACACGAAAACACGAAACCTATTAGGTAAACACGACACGATAAAATTATCTGATAGATTTTCATTACACGTTAACCTACTCATTACACGTTAATGACTTGTTAACTTGACAACATGTTAATAAAATTTATATATTAGGTACTAAATTATAATATAGGATAATTTGGGGGTGTAAAAATAATTTATTAAATTAATGAGTAACCTATTAGGTCTCAGGTTATCGTGTAACCTGAATACACGAGATTATTATCGTGTCTTATCGTGTAACCTATCGGCTTATCAGGTCAATTTGATAACCTGCACTATTTCTTATCGTGCTATCAGGTCTGACACGATAACGACCCGATACCTGATAAGTAAAACCCAGACCTGATAATTTCGTATCGGTCTTGTGTCGTGTCATCGTATAAATACCCGTTTTATCAGCCCTAGTTCCGAGCAAATATGTTTAGTCTTTGTGCCGACGTGCTCCGTTAGATTCTGAGTTGAAAAACTCAGTTATTTCCAGGCTGAGGTGCCAAGTTAATTTCTAAGCTAACATGCCCAGTTAAATTCTGAGTTTGAGAACTCAGACATTACTGGGCTGTGGTGCCCAGTTAATTGTTGAGCTAGCATACTCAGTTAAACTCTGAGTTAAAGAACTCAGTCATTGCTAGACTGAGATGCCCAGTTAATTGTTGAGCTAACATACTCAGTTAAACTCTGAGTTAAAGAACTCAGTCATTGTAGGGCTGAAGTGCCCAGTTAATTACTGAGCTAACGTGCTCAGTTAAACTCTAAGTTTAAGAACTCAGTCATTACTGGGCTGAGGTGCCCAGTTAATTGCTGAGCTAACATACTTAGTTAAACTCTGAGTTAGAGAACTCAGTCATTGCTGGGCTGAGGTGCCCAGATAATTTCTGAACTAACATGCTCAGTTAAATTCTGAGTTAGAGAACTTAATCATTACTGGACTGAGGTGCCCAGTTAATTGCTAGCTAACATGTTTAGTTAAACTATGAGTTAGAAAACTCAGTCATTGTTGGGTTGAGGTGCCCAATTAATTGCTGAGCTAACATGCTCAGCTAAACGCTGAGTGAGAGAACTCAGTTATAGCTGACCTCAATGTCAACTATTTGTAACACAGTTAATTTGATTCGTTAAGTGTTGTAGAAAATCCGGAAGCATAATAACGCATTGATAAATGATTGCAAAATTGAAGGAGATAACATTTTTTTTTTATTCAAAGTGTTTTCTCAAAATAAGAGAAAATAATTTCAAGATACTGAATCAAAAATAGAAATTCAAAAATAATGATCAAGAATTCATGCGAAATACTTGTACAGATGGGAGATGTTCCAAGGTCTGGGGAATGCTACTTGATAGGTGTGAAAAATCTATCTATTTCTAATCCGAATTTGTTAGTTTTCGAATACGTTTATAGTTATTTTTATTATGTTTTAATTATTTTTTATCTTTTTGTATGAATCAGGTGTATGGGGCAAAAAGATATGAAATTGGAGCTAAAACGATGAGATCGAACCAAAGCGGTTCGAAGTTACGGTGGATAAATAAGCTCGGAGGCTAAAAGATAAAACAGGCCCACCGTTTAGGCTTCTAGACCACCGCCTAAGTGGTGAAGATGCTGAGAAGAGCAAAATGTTACTGATAGACGACCGCCTAGGCAAAAATTCTATCGCTTAGGCGAAAATCCAGTAGAAGACGCAAAAGGGCTACTGACAGCTGCTCGCCTAGGCGAAGTTTTCTTCCCCTAGGCGAAAATTCAACAGAATGTTCTCCCAGTCCACCGCCTAGGCGATCAGACCGAACCGACCTAACTCCGCCTAGGCAAAGAATCCACCGCCTAGGCGGATTTGCCCTGCACAGTTTTGATATATTTTTAGATATTTTGGTTATAAATACCCCCTCTCCTCTCCCCTCTCCGGTCTCTCTTGGTTTTTTGAACACCTTAGGCTATACTTAAGCCTAGGTTTAGGAGTTTTAGAGGTGGAGCTCACATCCCGAAGTGGAAAAGACGGCGAATCGATTGTTGAGCGTTCTTAGCGGTTTATCTTAGGACGAGGCTAAGTTCTTCGATTGTTTTTCCTTATTTCTTTATCTTAGGAGTATGTGAACATGTTTAGCTCGTTATTTTCTTGTATATGCGACTATGGCCCCGAGTTAAATATAGATTGTAGTAAGGATTAACATATAATTTATAAATACGTTGTTTGGATGACTTCGGTGTTTCGTTTGTGATTGTTCTTCGTAGTTTGATTGTATTTATCGTATTGTTTGTTTACTATGCTTAGAATGGTAAATGGAGAATACGGGGTTTTGACAAACCCCGGATTCGGATTAAGGTAAACAAACCCCACGATTCTATAACCCGGTCGGGGTTTAAATCGTGGACAATCGATGACGTGGGGCAAGACACACGCTACTTAGGGTCGTTAAGACGTTGAGGGAGACTTCTTCGTTGACTCGAAGTTGCGTTATATTCCTCGTCTTACACTCGGAAGAGGTGGCGATGGAATTTTAGAACGGAGATTGTCGATAGGGTAAATACAACGCGACGACCCAATAACCCGGGAGGGAGTTGGATTGTGTGCAATCAATGACGTTGGGCGAGACTCATGTGACCTAGGATTGTTAAAACGTTGAGGGGGACTTCTTCGTTGACTCGAAGCCATGTAATCCCCCGTCTTACACTCGGGAGAGGTGGCGGTGAAGTTTACGTACTGAGGTTGTCAAATAGGTCGAACACCATAAACGTAAGTAAATCGAGATCGAACACGTATTTGTAAACACGTTAATCCCTATACAATTCTTCACCCTAAAACATATTAGTATATTAGTGTAGTTAATTTAGGTTATATTAGTATTAGTTTAATTAATTAAATACATTTATTTTTTGCCTAAATAAACTTAGGTCAAGACAAACGCGGTATTCGATAGTAACGACACCAATCCCTGTGGATACGATAACCCGATCTTAACGATCACACTATACTAAAACTTAGACCTCGTAGACTTGCGAGTGTAAGTAGCAGCGTTGTTTCGCGGCCCTACCACTACTCCATCGAGATCTTCGAGCCAATAGGTTCCTGGTCTGTTTACTTTAGTTACACAGTAAGGGCCTTCCCAGTTTGGAGCTAGCTTTCCCAAGCGAGCTTCTGGGCAATAAGACAATACCCTCCGAAGTACCAGGTCTCCTATGGTGAAGTTTTGTTGAACGGGATGCATGATTGAACATTCACGCTATCCTTGACTTGTAAGTCGCTATCCGTAACAATGTTTTGTCTCACCTTTCTTCCAGCTGGTCGATTTCTTCTCGTATGAATTCTTCATTTTCCACCAGGTTGACCATACTATCTTGTCTGGATGGCAACCTTATCTTCACTGGAACGACAGCCTCAGTTCCATAAGTTAAGGAAAAAAATGTCTCTACAGTAGTAGACGTTAGGGTGGTACGGTGAGCCCATAGAACACCTGGGAGTTCTTCCACCTACTTTTCTTTGGCATCGTCTAGTCGTTTCTTGAGCGCCTCTTTGATGGAACGGTTTGTCACATCTGTTTGCCCGTTGGCTTGTGGATATGCTGGGTCTATCTGATGTTGAATATTTAGCTCATTGTACATCCAAGCAACTTTATCGTCGGTAAAATGTGTCCCATTATCATAAATTAGAATTGCAGGTATACTAAAACGACATATGATATTTTTCCAAAGAATTTTTTTTACTTCATTCTCTCCCACCGTTGCGAATGCTTCCACCTCTACCCACTTAGTGAAATAATCAATTATCACCAGTAGGTACTTTTTGTTTCCAAGTGCTTGTGCAAACGGCTCCAATACATCCATCCCCCATTGAGCAAATGGATATGGGTTGGTTATTTGAGTTTGTTGTTGAGTAAGAACTTTGATGTCATTGGAGAATCGTTGGCATTTGTCACACTTCCTAACGTATTCTTGGGCATCAGCATACATAGTTGGCCCGTAGTACTCCATTCTCAGCACCTTGTGTACCAAAGTTCTTCTCCCTTGGTGGTTCCCACAAACTCTTTCATGTATCTCTTGCAAGATATAATTTGCCTCTTTTGGTCTTAAATAGAGCAACAATGGTTGGGAAAAAGAATGTCGATACAATTTATCATTGGTTAACACATACCTTGACGACTTGTATAAAACCTTTCTGGCGGTGTCCCTGTCTTCTGGTAGAACACCCTCCTTCAAGTATTGAACTATAGGAGTTCTCCAGTCTTCTCCTTGATCTAGTTGGCCTATGTATGCACATTGGCTAACTGGCGTGGCAACAGATGGTTGATCAAGAAATTCCACCAATTCAGATCTCTGATCCGATCCTAAAGTAGAAGCTAACATCGATAAGGCATTTGCCTTGGTTTTCTCAGCCCTTCGGATGGCCTCAAAGTTGCAGCTCTAGAACAAGGAGGTCAGCTCTTTCACTTTTAAGCATAATGTTGCAACTTTTCCCTATAAATGATGAACAACCCATTAATTTGGTTGACCACCAATTGGGAGTCTGATTTTACCTCCAAATGCTGGGCACCTATCTCCCTTGTGAGAGTCAACCCAATAATTACAGTTTCGTACTCGGCTTCATTATTAAAGGTTTGAAAGCAAAGTTGTACCATTTGTTTAAGATGATCTCCTTCAGGTGTTTGCAAGACTATACCTACGCCACACCCCTTCATATTTGAAGCACCATCAACCCACAGCTTTCATGGTGCAACGGATAGAGAAGTTGCTTCCTCGGTCAATGGAGGGGTGAGCTCAACAATGAAGTTCGGCAGAGCTTGACCTTTAATTATCATCCTAGGCCCGTACTTGATAAAGAATTCACCAAGTTCCACAGCCCACTTCATGAGGCGTCCAGAAGTTTCTGGCCTGTGCATTACCGCTCGGAGTGGATATGAGGTCAGCACATTAATCAAATGTGCCTAGAAATACGGTATGAGCTTTCGTGCTGCAGTTACTAGGGCCAATGCCAACTTTTCCAACTCCGTATAGCGAGTCTCTACTGGAACTAATGACTTGCTTATGTAATACACTGGCCTTTGTCTTCCTGTAAGATCTTGGACCAATATGGCACTTACTGCTACAAGTGTCACCGCCAGATAAAGAGAAAGTTCTTCTCATGGGTTTACTTTTGCCAATGTCTCTACTGAGCCCAAGTAGTCCTTAATAGATTAGAGAGCTCACTCAACGTCATCATCCCACCGAAAGGTTTTATTCCCCTTTAAAATCTTGAAGAATAGGGCACACCTATCAATAAATTTTGAGATGAATCTGTTCAATACCGCCAATCCTCCCGTCAATACTTGGACTTCTCTTATAGTTGCAGGAGACTTATATTTTTGACAGCTTTTATTTGTCCAGAATCCACCATGATGTCGGTCTCGTTAACCATGAAGCCCAAAAATTTGCCAGATGTGACACCAAAAATACATTTTTCTGGGTTTAGCTTCGTGTTATATTTTCTCAGAACGACAAAGGCCTCTGCTCTATGGATTAGGTAATCCTCCTTCCTGGAGCTTTTGACGAATATGTCGTCTATGTAGACCTCTATAGTCTCTCCAATTTTGATCTTGGAAAATGCAGTTTACTAACCGTTAATGTCTCGACCCGTCCCGAACACCCGACATCCCGGGCTGACGTGACGACATCATGACATCACCGGAAGCAACCAACCAACCATCTATTACACGACAATATACATACATATCAATAACACATCATTTATATAAAGCTATACATATTTCTGTTATGGGAACACACCTGTTTCCCAAATATAATAATAGCAAAATATAATACCATGAATCCCTCAGAAGTTCGCCTCAGAAAGCTCATCTCAACCCTCCACACGACTCCATCGTAGGACTCTACCTAACGCCAGTAGGAGACCGACTCCTAGCTACTTCACCTGCGAGTGTACTGCCTTCTTAGTAAAAATATCTTTAATAATAAAAACTCATTTTACAACATTTAAATGGATCAGACGTAAGTTTATAAATACCATATAGCTCGTAAAATCCCCAGTATAAAAGCAGGAAAAATAAAGCGACATAATTAAGTTCCATTCAAACCCAACTAATATAAAAATTATACTAATCACCATAATAATAAATATCAAATAAGCCAATATACGTAAAACACAACATCTCAAGTACCCATCTCAAACACACTTGTTAAGTACACAACTCAAACACACACTGGCCAGCCCAAGTGATCGTTTTAATCTCACGATCGGCAGTTGCAACGGTACTGTACCACCCGTAGGATTTGCCTTCCTTAACGGACACCCATCACTCCGCCGAAGCGGATAATCACTGTGCAGTATAAACGTCTAACATCACTCTGCCGAAATAGATAAACATCACTCCGCCGAAGCGGATAAATACTGTGGCATCGTCAAATCAATAACATCGTCAAATCAATACCATCACTCTGCCGAAGTAGATAATCATCACTTTACCAAAACAGATAAATACTATAGTATCGTGAAGTCAATAACATCATCAAATTATGAATCAATAGCATCGTCTAATCAACAATATCGTCAAATTAATAACATCATTATCAAATCACAACGTAATGATATCGTCTAATCAACATTGTCAAATCACACATCCACCTCCCTTTTCCAAAAAATGACTTTGTATCCGAAAATCATATTTCTCACTTTCTTTTAAAAGGAAACGTCTGATTTTACTGAAACCACTTTTCCACTTTTTTTTTTTTTTTTTTTGAAAACCATATATATTTAGAAAAATAGATATTTTCCACTCTCTTTTAAAACCACCAAATTTCAGCGGAAAAAAAAACCATTTTTAACTTCCTTTCGAAACCAACACAATTCATCGAAAATCCGTTTTCTCAACTCACCCAGAAACCTGCTTGATCCATATCATTTTAAAATCATTTAATTTAACTACAACCATTTTCCATCATATATATATAAAAATAGTTTGGCAAAAAGACAGTATACTCACCTGATAATCCGCTCTCAAAAGCTCCACCGACTATCCGCTACTGATCCTCCGGTAAATGTGAACCTATTTGTGACATAATCTAAATTAGTATTATAGAGAAAATACCCTGATCGTGCAATCCAAGCCCTAAGTTCATTAATGTCTCATTTCCCATATTTTATTTATAACAATTATTATTCGGTAAATTTCATTCCGTTAAAAATTACTACATAAAATTTAGTAATACGAACGGTCCCAAATTTATTAGTCCGGTTAAAACATTTCGATGCTAGAATTTAATTTAACAAAATAAAATAAACTTAACGAAAAATGTTACCCGTCCGAATCGTTAACGGGCCGCAAGATGGATTTTGGATTTTATTTGGGTTGTTTGTGTAATTTTTTTTTTTTCCTTTCTTCCTTTCTTTTCCCCGCTTCTTCTTCCCGTTTCTGCGTCTGGTTCTGTCCCCCTTCAACCGCTGACGAAGAGATCTCGCCACCGATAAAATCTCGCGGCCCCACTATCTCTTTTTCTCTCCGATAACCTTCCATCGGCTATCAACACACACGCCCCCACAGCAGCAGAACAGAGCACCCATACATAGGCACACCGTCGGATGAACATGACACACACGCACACTCGCCGAAGGGACAACGACGATTACACCCACACCCATGCAACATTGACGACACACCCCCTACACACATTAGTTGCAACGACATACACTCGATCGTCGACGACTGACGACTGACGACCGACAACCGAACAGAAACACTCACCGCCGGTACTGAACGGACCTTCTTATCTTACTTTCTTTCCTGTTTCGTTTCAGCTACCCAACAACGACACCCCCCCAAGATCATCGATCCCATACCCCGCCGGACGCCCGCTACGATCACCTCCACTGTCACCTCTCCCGAACGACGGCAGCACGCACACACCATCGGACGAAAACAGAGCACACAGACACGGATACAACAGCGAAGTCACACCCACACAAACAAAATCACTCACACATACTGTCGGCAAACCAATACTCATCGCCGGACGGCAACACACCACCGGCGAAACACATACCGTTCACGTACCCACATACCCACGAAATCGACGACTTGCACAGAACACACGAACAACACACACACACACACACACTCACCAACGACGATAGACACACACCCACGCCGGAACAGCGCCGTCGCTCCGAACCCAACACCGTCGGCCAAGATTTTTCTCTCTCTTTTTCTAGAATTTTGTGTTTTCAAATTTCCTCACTTTTAAGGTTTTTGATCATGATTTCTGCATGGATGCATTTACAAGCATGAATTAAGTGGTGTTCGTTGATCATAAACGCTGCCACGTCGTGATCTCGATTCTTCTGGATCCTACCGACGGTATATATATATATATATATATATATATATATATATATATATATATATATATATAAACTAATTTGCCCAAATTACATTATCCCCCCTCAGTTTTTATTAGGTTTTTAGTGAAACCCAAATTCAAATTTAATATTTTGAAAATTACAAATTAACCCTTAAACTTTTAAATTTTGATTTTTATTAACAAAAATTTACCCTGAATTTTTCAATACTTTAAAATGCAACTATTAATGACGTACGTATTATGATTTGGGCCTTACAACTCTTCCCTCCTAAAAGAAATTTTGTCCCGAAATTTTTTATTACCTAAATGAACGAATGTGGGCATTTGTTCCTCATTTCGTCTTCCCGCTCCCATGTCGCCTCTTCCACTTCTTGATTGCTCTACAACACTTTGACTAATAGGATCGTTTTCGTCCGCAACACCTGATCCTTACGACTTAGGATTTGGACTGGCTCCCCAACATAGGTCAAATCTGCTTCCAATTCGATCGGCTGTGAAGTCAACACATAAGAAGGATCTGGTACATATTTTCAGAGCATTGATACATGAAAAATGTTGTGTAGTCGAGACAGCTCCGGTGGTAAAGCAAGCCGATAGGCTGTCGTGCCAACCCGATCTAAGATTTCGTTGGGTCCGATGTATCTTGGACTCAACTTCCCTTTCTTCCCGAATCTAATTATGCCTTTTCATGGAGAAATACGGAAGAACACGTGATCTCCTACTTCGAACTCCAACTCCCACCGGCGTTTGTCTGCATAACTCTTTTGTCGACTCTGAGCAATTTTTTTTTTTTTTTTTTAATATTTATCGAATCACCTTTACCTTGTCTGTTATCATCTAAGCTATGTCTGACATCAACAATTTACGTTCACCTACTTCAGTCCAACAGACTGGAGTTTTGCATTTCCTACCATACAATGCTTCATACAAGGCCATCTCGATTTCCGAATGGTAGCTGTTGTTGTAGGCAAATTCCATTAACGGTAACTTATCATCCCGACTACTAGAAAATTTTAGAACACATCCTCTCAACATATCCTCCAACGTCTGAATCGTACCCTTCGATTAACCGTCTGTCTGAGAATGGAAAGCGGTGCTAAATTTTAGCTTGGTATCCAAAGCAATTTGAAGGCTAGGCCAGAACCTCGAAGTGAATCTCGGATCTCTTTTTAACACTATAGAAACTGGTGCGCCATGCAACCTAACAATTTCATTGATATACAATTGAGCATTCTTTTCAAGAGAATACATGGTTTTTACGACTAGAAAATGAGCGGACTTGGTAAGTCTATCAACGATTACCTAGATGAAATTATGCCCCTTTTGAGTACGAGATAATCCCAAAACGAAATCCATCTTGATATGCTCCCATTTCCACTCTGGAATAGGTAGAGGTTGCAGCAACTCACTTGGACGTTGATACTCATACTTCACTTGCCGACAAGTAAGACACCTGGCAACAAACTCCGCGATTTCTTGCTTCATTCCGATCCACCAATAATGTTCACGCAAATCTCAATACATTTTGGTACCGCATGGATGCATCGCGTACGCTGAGCTATGCACTTCTTCCAAAATATCCTTCTTCAAATTAACATCATTAGGTATACACAGCCTATTTCCAATTATTAAAGCCTCATCACTTTTCTTGACATGATAATCCGCTCTACAACCATTTTTCATTTCACCCGAATCCTCCCCAATTGAACGTCTGACTTCCGAGCTTCAATAGTATGATCAATCAACGTCGGCCTCAAAGTCAAAGTCGCAAGCAACGCTGCCGTCTGACCAACCGCCAACTAAACTCGCAAGGATCTCTAATCAGCATACAGATTAGTATGAATGACTCTAATATGCACGATCAAACCCGCTGATTTCCGACTCAACGCATCCGCTACAACATTAGTCTTCCCTAGATGATAGTGGATGTTGCAATCGTAATCTTTAATCAATTCTATCCAACGCCTTTACCTCAGATTTAACTCCTTCTGAGTAAACAAGTATTTTAAGCTCTGATGATCGGTGTATATTTCACACGTTTCGCCATACAATTAGTGCCTCCAATTCTTCAGGGCGAACACCATTGCTGCCAACTCCAAATTGTGCGTTGGGTAATTACACTCATGATTCTTCAATTGCCGAGATACATATGCGATTACGTGACCATGCTGTATCATAACACATCTCAGCCCTTGATGGGACGTATCACTATAAATTACAAAACCACCCATTTTGTTGGGAGGGATAGTATTGGTGTCGATATCAATCTACTCTTCAACTCTTGGAAACTCTATTCGTATTTGTCAGTCCACTCAAATTTGGATTCCTTGCTGGTCAAACGAGTCAACAGGGCCGCTATAACATAGAATCCCTGCACAAGTCATCGATAGTGACCCGCCAATCCTAAAAGGCTTCGAACCTCATCCACATTTCTCGGCCTTTCCCACTAAACAACAACTTCCATTTTCTTCGGGTCTACCTAAATACCATCTCCTGAGATAACATGCCCCAAAAATACCACATGATCTAACCCAAATTCGCATTTGCTGAGTTTCGCATACAATCGCTTCTCCCGCAACGTCTGCCACATAATCTGAAGATACTCTGCATGCTTGTCTCTGTTTTGGGAATATATCAATATATCGTCAATAAGTATGATAATAAATTGATCCCGATAAGGTTGGAAGATTCGATTCATCAAGTCCATGAAGGCAGCAGGGACATTTATCAATCCGAAGGGCATAACCAAAAATTCATAGTGTCCATATCTCATACGGAACGCCGTTTTCGCCACATCACTGTCTCTGACTTTCAATTGGTGATACCCCGATCGAAGATCTATTTTGGAAAATGCTTTGGCCTTCTGGAGCTGGTCAAACAAATCCTCAATCCTAGGCAACGGATATTTATTATGAACGGCCACCCTATTCAACTGTCGATGGTTGATACACATTCTCAACGTGACATCATTCTTCTTCACGAACAACACTACGGTTACCCACGAGGAAACGCTAGGTTTGATAAATCTACGATCTAATAAATCTTGCAATGAAATCTTTCAACTGCACTTTCAATTCTTTCAGCTCGGTAGGTGTCATATGATAAGGGATAATCGATATAGGAATAGTTTCTGGAAACAACTTAATAATAACTTCCATCCCCCTATCTACTAGCAACTCTGGCCATTCTTCTGGAAAATACGTCGGGAAAATCTCTGACCACCGAAATATCCGTCGTCTGAACTTCTTTCTGACTGGTGTCAATCACGTGCGCGAGGTATCCCTGACATCCTTTCTTCAATAATCTCCTGGCTTCTAAGGCTGAAATCAAACCAACAGGAGTGATAATTATGTCTCCCGAGAATACAAATTCTGGCTCGCCTCAGATTCGAAAGATCACTTTCTTCTTAAAACAATTCACCGTGGCATGATAGTTGAACAACAAATCCATCCCAGTATTACATCAAGATTGTAAGTATTTAAGGGTAATAGATCTATTGATAATTTTCTATCACCAATACGAAATGAACTATATTTATACACACTTACTATTAACACCGACTCATAGTTCTCGGCTACTTCTTACACCTAATTCTCTATAAATTTTCACTCCGTTTACCTATTTCGTATAACTTTTAAATTTTAATTTTTTTTTACATCAGATTTTTATTTCATATTGCCGAATGGTCGTCTATTTCTGCCCTCTCTACTAAAATCACGAGCACACCCACACATTTATGATAGAATCCACGTATCTCAAATAGTAGTGCAGTGTGTCGTGTTATTGCATAAATAAAGTGTTGTCAATCGATTCAATTCAATGAATAACTTAACATTGGACGAAATAAGTATGCTTTACCATACTGTTGGTTCAACAATAAAAAATATTACGTACTACCCACAGGGAATCCCAATGTCAAATACTACGAATAGAATTACTTATCAGTTATAATTTAAAATTCTCATCCACTGGCACCCCCACAATTGCGATCTACCCATTACCACTACCAACCACCACCCAAACCACCAACAAGCAGTATCACACTTCGTCGCACCCACTAATTGCCAACAAGACAACTAATCCTAGACAATGCCAATATATAATCTAATGCAATGCAATAACTATCACTCGTGTGCCGAACCCACCTATCGTCACCCTATCTCATGGTCCACCACTAGCTCGACACCATCTATCGACACCCTATCTCAAAGTCCCCTACTGACTAGACGACTGGCACGTCTTCCTATCTCATGATCCTCTATTGACACAACTACTGGCAAGTCTACAGAACCTATAACCTAGGCTCTGATACCACAATTGTCACGACCCGTCCCAAACACCCGACATCCCGGGCTGACGTGACGACATCATGACATCACCGGAAGTAACTAACCAACCATCTATTACACGACAATATGCATACATATCAATAACCCATCATTTATATGAAGCTATACATATTTCTGTTATGGGAACACACCTGTTCCCCAAATATAATAACAGCAAAATATAATACTATGAACCCCTTACAAGTTCGCCTCAGAAAGCTCATCTCAACCCTCCACACGACTCCATCGTAGGACTCTACCTAGCGCTAGTAGGGGACCGACTCCTAGCTGCTTCATCTACGAGTGTACTGCCTTCTTAAGAAAAATATCTTTAATAATAAAAACTCATTTTACAACATCTAAATGAATCAAGCGTAAGTTTATAAATACCACATAGCTCGTAAAATCCCCAATATAAAAGCAGGGAAAATAAAGCGACATAATTAAGTTCCATTCAAATCGAACTAATATAAAAATCATACTAATTACCATGATAATAAATATCAAATCAGCCAATATACGTAAAACACCATATCTCAAGCACCCAACTCAAACACACTTGTTAAGCACACAACTCAAACACATACTGGTCATCCTTAGTGATCGTTTTAACCTCACGATCGGGAGTTACAATGGTACCGTACCACCCGTAGGATTTGTCTTCCGAACGGACACCCATCACTCCGTCGAAGCGGATAATCATTGCGCAGTATAAACGTCTAACATTACTCTGCCGAAACAGATAAAAATCATTCTGCCGAAGCGGATAAATACTGTGGCATCGTCAAATCAATACCATCACTCTGCCGAAGCAGATAATCATCACTTTGCCGAAGCAAATAAATACTATAGTATCGTGAAGTCAATAATCGTCAAATTACGAATCAATAGCATTATCTAATCAACAATATCATCAAATTAATAACATCATCATCAAATCACAACGTAATGATATCATCTAATCAACATCGTTAGATCACACATTCACCTCTCTTTTCTGAAAAACGACTTTTTATCCGAAAATTATGTTTCTTACTTTCTTTTAAAAGGAAACGTCTGATTTTACCAAAATCAATTTTCCACTTTTTTTTTTTTTTTTTTGAAAACCATACATATTTAGAAAAACAGATATTTTCTACTATCTTTTACAACCACCAAATTTCAGTGAAAAAAAAAACCATTTTCAACTTCCTTTTGAAACCAACACAATTCATCGAAAATCCATTTTCTCAACTCATCCAGAAACCTGCTTGATCCATATCATTTTGAAATCATTTAATTTAACTACAACCATTTTCCATCATATATATATAAAAAATAGTTTGGCAAGAAGACAGTACACTCACCTGATACTTCGATCTCAGAAGCTCCACCGACTATCCGCTACTGATCCTCTAGTAAATGTGAACTTATTTGTGATAGGGTCTAAATTAATATTATAGAGAAAATATCCTAATCGTGCAACACAAGCCCTACGTTCATTAATGTCCCATTCTCCATATTTTATTTATAACAATTATTATTCGGTAAATTTCATTCCGTTAAAAATTATTGCATAAAATTTAGTAATACGAACGGTCCCAAATTTATTAGTCTGGTTAAAAGATTTCGATGCTAGAATTTAATTTAATAAACTTAACGAAAAACGTTACCCGTTCTGAATCGTTCACGGGCCGCGAGATGGATTTTGGATTTTATTGGGGTTGTTTGTGTATTTTTTTTTCTTTCTTCATTTCGTTTCCCCGCTTCTTCTTCCCGTTTCTGCGTCTGGTTCTGTCCCCCTTCAACCCCCGACGAAGAGATCTCGCTACCGATTAAATCTCGCCGCCCCACCATCTCCATCTCTCTCCGACAACCTTCCGTCGGCTATCAACACACACACCCCCACAGCAGCAGAACAGAACACACACACATACGCACACCATCGGATGAACATGACACACACGCACGTTCGTCGTAGGGACAACGATGATTACACCCACACCCATGCAACATTGACAACACCCCCCCCCCCCCCCCCACACACACACATTAGTTGCGATGACACATACTCGATCGTTGACGACTGACGACCGACGACCGAACAGAAACACTCACCGCCGACATTGAACGAACATTTTCCTCTTACTCTCTTTCCTGTTTCGTTTCAGCCACCCAACAACGACACACCCCCAAGATCACCGATCCCACACCCCCACCGGACGACCTCTACGATCACCTTCACCGTCACCTCCCCCGAACGACGGCAGGACACACACACCATCGGACGAATGCGGATACAATGTAAGACCTCAATCGTAGCATGTACGTCATTTCAGTGGTATTTTAGAGTAATTGTGAAAATTCGGGGTGAAACTAGGACAATTAAAAATTCAAATAAAAAGTCTAGGGGTCAAATTGAAAATATAGAAACAGTAAATCCCAATTTAGAAAGATAAATTGACATTTAACTTAAAATTAAAACTCTTAGGGGTGCAATTGCAATTTAAGAAAAATCTTAGAAGTGGACTTAAACTAAAATGAAGATTTTAAGAAGTTAAGAGGAGAAAAGGGTAATTTCACAAAGATTTATATATATGTGTGATCGGGAGCCACCGGCTGGAAGCAGGGAATGAACAGTGACGTGGCAGGAGGAGGTTAACGCTTAATCCACTAGCTACATGCATATAAATGTTGATTTATGCATGTAATGATCACGAAAAACAAATCTCAAAACAGGAATCCCAAAACGGAGAAGAAAAAGAGAGAAAGCAAAGAGAGAGAAAGAGGTCCGCTGGAGGTGGGGTGCAGTCCGGCGTGGGTGGTGGCGGTTCGTTCAGTTTGTTTTGTGTGTGTTTGTGTGCGTTGGGTGTGCGTGGGTGTTCAATTGTGCGAATGTGGGTGTGCGTTACGGTTCACCAACGGTTGGGGGTGCTCTGTTCTGCTACAGTGTTTCGGTGTGGGTCATTGGCGGGGATGGTGGTCGGGTGGTGTGGCGCTGCCGTGGGTATGTGTTGTGTGTGGGCTGTGTGGGTTGCTGCTCATTGTCCGGTGTCGGCGCATGTATGTGTTTGTGTTGCCGGCAGTTTCGAAGCAGGCGTGTAGGTGATTTTCTCATCCGGAGTGTGTGTGTGTGTGTTGTCGGGTGTACCTGTGTGTACGTGTGTTATTCGGCCGGTGGTGTTGCAGTGCGACGAGGTGTGTGTGTGTGTATAAGATCGTCGGAGTTGGGGAGAGAAGGAGGGAGACATCGACCGGGAATGCAAACAGGGAAAAAAAAAAAAAAAAAAAAAAAAAAAAAAAAAGAGGAAAAAAAAAAAAAAAAGAAATTATAAAAACAACCCCAAAAGAAAATTCAAAATTCATCCCGTGGCCCGTGAACGTTTCGGAACAGGTAACATTTTTATCGGATACTATTATCGATCAAATTAAATGTTTGAGCATTAAGATTTTTCGCACTCGTAATAGTAATTATCGTGATCGTGATAACATTTTTTTATGATCGCTAATTTTAATAAACTGGTACAGTAAACTTAACAGAGCGAAATTAAACGAATAATAATTTCTGTAATGAAATGTGGGGAATGGGGAAATTATGGAGAATTAGGACCTGCATTCATCCAATTAGGTTATTTTAAATACGATATTAATTTAGGCCCTGTTACTATTAGGTTCGCAAGCACCGAAATTTCGGTAGAGAGTAGTCAGTAAAAGCTTCTGGAAATGGATCACGAGGTGAGTGTACTGTCTTCTTGCCAAATTATTTTTTTATATAAAATGGATGTAGTGGGACTGAATGATTTCATAAGACGATATGAATCAAGCAGGTTTTAAGATGAGTGAGTAAAAATGGATTTTCGTGAGATTACAAAAGTCTTCTTGCCAAATTATTTTTTTATATAAAATGGCTGTACTGGGACTGAATGATTTTATAAGACGATATGGATCAAGCAGGTTTTAGGATGAGTGAGTAAAAATGGATTTTCGTGAGATTACAGTAGTCTTCTTGCCAAATTATTTTTTTATATAAAATGGCTGTACTGGAACTGAATGATTTTATAAGACGATATGGATCAAGTAGGTTTTAGGATGAGTGAGTAAAAATGGATTTTCGTGAGATTACAATAGTTTTCGAAAGGAAGTTAAGAATGATTTTCATTGGATTCGGTAGTTTAAAAAGAGAGTGGAAAAATGATTTTGGTAAAAATCAAACTTTTTTTTAAAGTAAAAGAAATATATGATTTTGGATTAAAAATCAATTTTGGAAATAGAGAGTAATGGTGGAGATTTGCCGACATTGATTAGACGATAATATTGGTTTGTGAATTGATGATAACATTATTAATTTGACAATGCTATGATATTTATCTGCTTCGGCAGAGTAATGTGATCCGCTTCGACGGGGTGATGTTATCCGCTTCGGCGGAGTGATGTTTATCTGCTTCGGCAGAGTGATGTTAGACGTTTATACTGTGCAGTGATTATCCGCTTCGGCGGAGTGATGGGTGTTCGTAGGAAGGCATATCCTACGGATAGTACGGTACTGTTGCAAACTCCCGATTGTGAGGTTAAAACGATCACTAGGACTGGCTAGCGTGGGTGTGTTTGAGAAGATGTTTTGAGATGTGATAATTTGCTTATACTGAGTGATTTATTATTTATATGGTGAATGGCATGATACTAAATGATTTTGCATGGAACTTATATGTAGTGCTATATTCTCACTGCTAATATTATGAAAACCTTTGCGAGCTACGTAATGTCTACATATTTAAGCTTGATCCATTTAGATGTTGCAGAATAAATTGTTATTACTATAAAAATGTTTTACTAAGAAGGCAGTACACTCGCAGGTAGAACGGTTAGGAGTCGGTCCCCTACTGGCACTAGGTAGAGCTACGTGATGGAGTCATATAGGCATTTGAGAGAAGCTGTCAAAGGTAAACCTATAAAAGGTTCATGGATAAATACTGTTTGTTAGTATAATTTTGAGACGGGTGTGTCCCCCATTTAGATGTTTGTATTATATGGTGGGTGTATATTGTCATTCATTTGGTTGTTTGGGTATTTGGGTGATGTCATGTTGTAGTCACGCCAGCCTTGGGATGACGGGTGTCCGGGATCTAACCCCTCATCTTTATTCTCTCTCTAGAGCTTTCTCTCTAAGGACTGAAAAAAACATTCACCCAAATATCTAATCCTCCTTGAAAATGTAAAGAGGTAAATCAGTCGTTTCAAGTAGGATGTTTTAATTGTGTAAAGTCTACACAAAAGGGAAGGGTATCAGTCTTTTTACACAAAAAAAAAATGGTCAATGGGGTTAACCGATATTTGTAAAATGACAAGAAATGTGATGCGGGAGAAATTCCCACCTAGTGGGGAAGCCGAAAATGTATAACTCCCCAATAAATAGCAATATTAATGGGGGTGTAACTCCCTATTGAATGACGCCACAATGGGGAGCCAAAAAAGAGGTAACGACTGAGAGACGACTTAGTCTATAAATAAGAGAAGGGTATCACTTTTGTCATTACATTCAGTCTTAAGGTTTCTATCTATCAAAGAGCAATCTGATATTATTGTCACGCTAGAGGTTCTATAGCCAACATCACACCGGAGTCTCCCTCAGAACTAACTGGTTTTACAAGTTGGATTACAAAGGTTTTCGGCACATGAAGAGCCCGTTACACGTGCTGAAGATTTTTTGGCAACATCATTTGGCGCCGTCTATGGGAACCCAAGCAAAAAGACATGGTCACCGGTGCTATGACAATCACGGACCAGTGGCGAGTTCTACTATTGTTATTGACATGGTTATTTATCACATGTTAACACAGTTAACAAAACCAATACCAGTAAACAGATCTGAATAGATCTTTCAATCAAAGCTGCAAATTGAATGACGAAGCCAACAGATCTGAATCGAACAGATCTACAATATGGTGAATCTACATATGGTGAATCAATCGTTGATTATCTACCGTCGATAATCAAAGATGAAGAAGAATCAACGAAGAACAGAAGAATCGAAATACAACTGGTGAATAAACAATCGACAAACAAGGAATGGATCTGATCTGACCTGAATCGGACCTCCGGTCTGACCTGAAGTGAACTTTCGATCTGATCTGAAGTGAACTTCCGATCTGACCTGAATTGCACCTCCGATCCGAACTTAGTCACAACTGATAGGCTTCTACAAGTCATGAAGAACCCATTCTAGTGACTGGACTTGAAGGGCAAGCGAGAAAGAGGGGGAGAGAGACTAGGGTCTGAACTTTCAACTACTGCTCTCTGCATCGCCGGAAAAAGAAATTGTTCAATTGCCAACGCAACAATAATGCTTCTTGTCTAATTTCCTTCTTTCAAACAGACAATCGCATAATTCCCGTTGAAGCAATTGCAGGAGGAGGAAAAAGAAAAGGATGATAAATGTGAAAAGAGAAAGAGACTCACTCCATCAACACTACCGGTACATCCAGATCTACGGTAACAATGATATCCGATCCAGTCCCTACCCCTTGTTATCACTCTTAACGGCATCGAAGACGTAGCCCTCGAAGAAGATTGCCTGCCCGGCGTTGCCTCCGTCGAGCACGTGCCGCTCAGTCACCTCATGGATTCGGGAAAGATCGAGTCCGCCGCCACCGTGCTAATCCATTCGCTCGCCTTCCTCTCCTGTGCCGCCCAGCAATGACTCCGCCCCTGGCAGCTTGTCCTCTACCTAGGCTCATCCGACCGCGCCGTCGACTTCGCACTGGCCTCCGACCTCGATCTCCACCGTCTCGTCCACATCGACGTGTCACGCGCCGAAGAGGTGGCCGACACTGTCATGGCGCTATTCCTTGGCTTCCTCTGCCTCCCTACTCCGAAGACCCTTCCTTCAAGTCGAAGAACAGGATTGAAGTCTCAAAGTTGAGAGAGTTGTGTGGCAGCGGAAAATAGCAATGTGATGGAAGTGGACAATCAAAACCTAGGGCTAAATACACTAAGGCCCCTAAGGTAACAAGTATATTTACATGTTTTACCTTGAAGTTTATCTTAAAGTAATAAACTTACAAGTTTTTGACGATAAATCAAGAATCGAAAATAAGTACAAGCTCGAAATGCTCTGAAGAAAATATTAAATTGCAACTTGCATCTTCTAAATTCAATTCATGAATTACGCTATGATATTTAGAGGCAATTCAACACTTGTGTTAAAGAAATGATATAGTAAGGTGCATTATAATTATAGAATATACCTCATAATTTAATAGTATCATTTAAAATCCTAGGGCTATATTTACAATCTACACCCTCAAGTTTACTCTTAACCACAAATATATTTGGGGACTACAATGCCAATGAGCTGCATAAGAACGAAAGAAAAATCTAGGGCTAAATACACTAAAGCTCCAAAGATAATATCCACATTTACAGTTTATTTTGCTTACGAATTGCGACACATATGACAGACATGTGATAAATATAGGAAGTGTAATTTGCTAAAGTAATAAACATAGGAAGTGTATTATAATTGCAGAATATACCCCATAAATTTGATAAGAATTATTCAAAGTCCTAGGGCATAGCAAAATTACACTTTGTCCCGTAGAACTTTTATCCCGACAAATTACATGTTATGAGAGTACTATTGGACTTCAAAATAAGTACGCCCAAAAGTGTACAAAATTTGATAACTCGGTTATACTATGAAATTAGTATCCAAACTCCATATGAAGCGATTGACAAGATGGAAAAATGTCAATCGACATATATAGCCTAGAGGCCAAGCATTTTAAAGGCAATTAAAGGTAACATTTTATTTATTCTACCCCTAAGACATTATGTTTTCCTGGAAAAGAATAAATTATAAATCTTGGGAACAATATGCTAGAAGAATAATTAAATTCCAAGATTCCCCCGAGGGAATCAATGAATTACAATTAGTTTCTCTACATTTTCGTATACATACAAAGGTAAAATAAGTATACCGGTTGAGATTATGGGTAATACTCGATCTATGAGTTAAATCCTTTAAGGCCCGTGTGGTTATAAAAAAAAATACAAAATATACCCTCAAACTTTGCATATATAAATTTAGTGGCTAGAAGTAAACTTTATTTTACCTCAAATATAATGTAAGACCCGTATTTTGTATATACATAATTTTAGCTGCATTGTAGAAGCATGTAGAAAATAACGGGGTTGATTTCGTAAATAAAATTCAATTGAAAATTTTAGAGGGTTAATCTGAATTTTTTACAAAACTTAAGTTTTTGTTTTTGTTTTAATTAAAAACTTAAATGAAATTGAGGGGGGAGGAATGTAATTTAAATAAACAATTATATATATATATATATATATATATATATATATATATATATAAACATACGGAAAAAAAAAAAAAAAAAAAAAAAAAAAAAAAAAAAAAAAACAGGGAACACGGAATGATCGAGAACGGAGATGGCAAAGGAGCAACGTGGCAACGGATTGAAGAGAAACACTAAAATTCATGCAAAATGATGATCGGGACTTCTCAAAAGAAGAAGAAAAATCAGGAACGATGAAAGCGGAGGAGAGAGAGAGGATCGGAGCGTCGGTACTGTCTCGTGATCGCCGGCGGTGTGGGTACTTTGTCCGGCGAATTTCATGTGCGTGTTGTCGTCGTTGTTCATTCGGTGAGTGGGAGTAATTCGGTCGGTCGATCAATGTGTGATTGTGTGTGTGTCCTGTTTTCCGTTCATCGTTGTTGGAAATGTGGGAGTCGTCCGGCGGTGAGTGTTTCGTGTGGGTGTGTTGTCCGTTCGTCAGTCGTGGGTGTGTGGGCGTGATCGAAGCAGTGATCGACGGTGGGAAAACTCGTCGGTGGTGGTGCTATGGTTCACCGGCAATCGTGTGTGGGTATGATGTTCGGTCCGACGATGTGCATGGGTGTGGATGTTGAGTGTGTGTGTGTGTGTTTTGGTGTATGTGTGTGAGCCATCGAGCTCGTCGTGTGGGTATGTGTGGGATCGTTGTCGTCGTTTGGCCGACGTGTATGTGTACAAGTGTGTGTTCTATGCAGTTGTTGACTGTGGGGGTGTGCATTTGATCGCGTGTGTACTATTTCAACATGCTTGAGGGTTGTGCGATCATCGGTGAGTTATGGTGGGTGTGTGTTTTGATCGTTGAGGCGGGGAGGCAAGTGGTAGACGTCGGAGCTGGTGAGAAGAGAGAAAGAGAAGCGGTCAGTTGGGAACGAAGCAGAAACAAAACCATCACTGCGGTGGTGAGATCCTTCGCTGCGGCGATGAAGGTGCAGTAAGCTGATCAGAAAAAAAAAAAAAAAAAAAAAAAAAAGGGCGTTCGCTGCGGCGGTGAGATCCAACGCCGCAGTGATGAGCTCAGGCATAGGAAACAGAAAACTATTAAGGAAGAGAAAAAAAAAGAAATAAAATCAATATCCGAAAATCTGACTTTTCGGTCGACAATCGTTTCGAAACGGGTAACGATTTCGTCGATTTTATTTTTGTCAAATTAATTTATGAGCATAAGAATTGTTGCAAATCGTAATAATAAGTTTTGGTAACCCAAAATCTCGATGAATAGTGTATAGTAAATTGTAACCCAAAATCTTGGTAACTATTAACTTCACAAAATAAGATAAATAGTAATTTCTCAAAATAAAATTTGGGGAATGGGAAATTATACAAAGTAGGGCCATGCATTTTTTGTTAGGGTCGTTTTAAATAAAATATTAATTTAGGTCTATCGTTGTTAGGTTCACAAGCGTCAGCGTCCCAGTAGGTTTCGAACAGTGACGTTTTTGTAATGTGGAGAAAAAGGTGAGTGTACTGTCTTCTATATAAATTACAAATTGTATTTTCGTATATATTATGAAAATGTGTTTATTTAAAATTGATGAATTTGCAACTTATGTGGATCAAGCTATTTTAGGTATTTGTGGAACAAGTTGGTTTTAAAGGTAGAAAAATAATTGTGGACCGAGTCGTTTGTTTTTTAGGTGAAAATTGATGGTTGGTCCGACTATGCCATAGTATTTTCTTCCCGAAATGGATGTAGTTTATCTGCTAGGCAAAGTCCGGCAGAGCGTTGTTTTTCTGTTAAGCAAAGTCCGGCAGAGCGTTGTTGATTATCTGCTAGGCAAAGTCCAGTAAAGCGTTGTTTATCTGCTAGGCAAAGTTCGACAGAACGTTGTTGATTATCTGTTAGGTAAAGTCCTGCAGAACGTTATTGATTATCTGCTAGGCAAAGTCCACCAAAGCATTGTTGATTATCTGCTAGGAAACGTTCTGTAAAGCGTTGTTGATTATCTACTAGGCAAAGTTCGGCAGAGCGTTATTGTAACCCGTTAGGAAGGCAAATCTTACGGGTGATACGATATCGTTGCAACTCCCGATCGTGAGGTTAAAACGATCATATGACTAGTAGGAGAGTAGTGTGATGTATTGTAGTATGTGATGAACCGATTGGATTGATTTGGGTTAGATATATATTACTTTAAAATGGATTGGCGTATAAATATATATATTATTTTGGTTGACTGGTGGGATATTTTATCATGTGACGAGATGTTGGACTGGTAGGTCTAAAATACTTAAACGGGTCGATTTAAAATATTTTGAACTGGCTAATTTTAAATATCTGGATTAATTGATCTAAAATAATCGGGTTGATCGATTTATAATGTTTGGATTGGAAGTTTATTTCATTGGGGACATAGAAACTAGATTTCTGTACGGTGTGTGATTTTATTATATTTATATTGGATGTTTTAAATACATTATTTCTTTACATTGTGGACAGAGGGGAATGGGTTCCGAATGTGGTGTGCGATATATGGTATTATCGTTATATTATTTCTTTTCATTGGTGACAGTGGAACCGGGTATGTGATTATATTATTTTATATTTTAAAGTATGATGTTTATTACTTATACTTAATCCATGAAATCTTTTTATTATTATTATGAAGACAGCACACCGATAAAAGTTTTGGGGTGCAGGTACCGCGGCTAGGTGTGGTCTACTACTGACATTAGGGAGAATCTAGAGATAGTGTCGTGTTGGAGGTGAGTCGGTCGGACGTGAACCGTGAAAGGTTCAGGTATTTATATATTTTATAAGGAAAATTTACAAGTAGACGAGTGTGTTTGTATATGTGTTTGTTTGAATATTCGTGGATTGGTCTAGTAACGTCAGGTTGACGTCACGCCCGGCCTCGGGTGACGAGTGCCCGGGGTGGGGTGTGACATATAATACAAGAAAAACTCTTTAATCGCAATTTGTACAAGAGCTTAAAAGAGTTCTCCAAGATTTATTCTTTCGGTTAATAAGTACTCGTTGTGCAACGAATGATAAATTCATCACTTAGCATAACTAGATGATATAACAAATATACAATACATCCACGTTATGATTGATTGGGTAGACTACAAATTCAGGCGTTAGAAATCCTAGCAGAAATTCTTAGGATCACAAAAATGCAACTTACCTCTGGAAATGCTTTGGGCAATTACACTGTTGTAACTTATCTTAAAAAATTGAAATTGCATTAGTAAAGACCAAATTCTCGTTCTGAGATTATTTCTCGTTGATAAAAGATAATTTTGACGGTTTAAACCTAATTCAACTTGTAACCCAAATATTCATAGAAACGTGAACTTGTATTACATCCTGAAAATACAACTATTTGTTCATTAGTGATTATTATGTGGCATACAAACTGCGATTCTTATAAAGCAGGTTAAAAAGTTACATATCCCGGACAAATTCCATGAATAAATGGGTAACCAGAAGGATATAAAAAGGGGAGAAGAGTTCAGCCCTCCCTAAGAGAATCAATTATAAAAATTTGCGAAGCAGACTAAGTTCTGAACTTAATGCCTGAGGACTTCCCAGAGGGTCAAGGTCATCTTTAAATCCAACTGCGCATTCATAACTCGTTCAGTAAATACACCAGTTATGAAGGAGGGCAAAGAAGAAGAGAATAACATACAAATATCTCGGGTATGAGGGTAACTCCTTGGAGGAAGAAAACGGGTCTAAGGATGTCTCCCTGATAATAAAACACTAGTAGTGATAAAAGTCACCAAGCGTAGAGAATAAATCGAACTGCCTAGATCAGTTCGTCGAGCTGCCCAGATCAGTTAGTCACATTAACTTAACTACCTAGCTCAATTCATTCGCAAACCGAATTGCCTAGATCAGTTTGCCAAGATCAACTGAACTGCCTAGCTCAGTTCATTCGCAAACCGAGCTGCCTAGATTAGTTCATCACATTAATTAAACTGCCTAGCTCAGTTCATTCGCAAACCGAACTGCCTAGATCAGTTCTCCAAGATCAACTGAACTGCCTAACTCCGTTCATTCGCAAACTGAGCTGCCTAGATCAATTCGTCAAGATCAACCAAACTGCCTAGCTCAGTTTATTCATAAACCGAACTTCCTAGATTAGTTCATTACGATCAATCGAACTGTCTAGCTAAGTTTATTCGCAAACTAAATTGCCTAGATCAGTTCATAAACTGAGTTGCCAAGATCAGCTCGTCAACCAAACTGATCTGCCTAGATCAGTTCAGTCATAAACTGCGCTGCCAAGACCAGCTCATTGATCAAACTAAATTGTCTAGATCAGTTCATAAACTGAGCCTCATAGATCAACTCATCAACCAAACTGAACTGCCTAAATTTGTTCATTCAGAAATTGAGCTGCCAAGATTAACTCATCAATCAAACTGAATTGCCTACATCAAGTTGCTTAGATTAGCTCATTGATATGTGTAAAATACCTATTTAATTCTAAACCGAATTTGTCAGTTTTTGAGTATTTTATTGAAGTTTGAATATCGTTTCAGTTGTTTTTATTAGTCAGGAGCAGGGACGTAAACAATTGGTAAACTGAGCAAAATGGTGCGAAAGGGGTAGCCAAAAAGATGAAAAAAATAAGGTTTCAAATAACAGAGCAAATCCACCTAGGCAAAATTTCCACCGCCTAGGCGAACATTCATCAGAAAGTTGCAATGTTGAAGATTTGAAATCTGCCTAGGCAGAAATCCATTAGAAGATTGCAAGGGCTAAAGTATTGAATCCGCCTAGGCGAAGTTTCCACTGCCTAGGCGGAAATCCACCAGAACGCTGGAAGTACTGAACTGTTGGATAGAGCTGCACTGCTATAAATTCGCCTAGGCGAAGTAGCTACCGCCTAGGCGGAATTCCGTCAAAAAGATAAAGAGTTAAGAAGTTAGTCCTCCACCTAAGCGAAGATTCTACCACTTAGGCGAAATTCTAACTGACTTAAGCACTGCCTAAGCGAAGTTTCCACCGCTTAGGCGGAAATCGCAGAACAGGTCAAAATATCTGTTTAGATATTTTTGAACCCCTAAGCCTATAAATACCCCTTGGCCACATTTGAAACTTGTTGTTGAAGAACCCTAACCCTAGTAGAAAGCTCTTAAACTATATTTGGAAGATCAAGAAGGAAGTTCGTCATTCGGATAAAGAAGGATAACTTGCGGACCGATCATTAGTGACAGTGAACCGTTTCACTTCCAGATTTGATCGTTTCTCTCTTGTTTTATTCTTTGTAATCACTTTTTCATATCTAAGAATGTTGAATCCCTCTTATTTTGTATGGTATATGGCTAAGAACTTGTAGTAGTAGTTAAATGTTACTTAGGTGTAGTTAAAATCATGTAACCGTTTAGTTGAGTAAATTTATGTTACTTTAACGAGTAGTTTATCTAAATCCAATTGTGTTTATCGTTATTCTTGTTATTATGCTTGTATTGATAAATCGAAAATGCGGGGTTTGACACTCGGGAGAAGTAACCCCGGATTTAGACTAGGGTAAATACAACGTGACGTTCTAACGACCCGGGAGGGCGTTAGAACGTATGCAACCCATGACGTTGGCTCAAAATTTACGCAACTTAGGGTCGTTAAGGCATTGAAGGGGACTTCTTCGTTGACACGAAGTCGTATAATCCCTCGTTTTACACTCGAAAGAGGTAGCGGAGAAGTTATTGATACAGAGGTTGTTGGATTAGATGGAAACCGTTATAGCTAACTAAATGAAATCAATTATGCATTATATGAAAGAGATTTATACCTAAGTAATTAATGTAATTAAAACTAACTTTATAGTTGTCATTTATCTTAGTATAGTAATTAGAAAACAAACAAAATTTAATTAGTCGAGATAATATGAAACTATTGAAATCGCGATACTCACTTGAATTACCGGCCATTCCCAGTGGAACGATATCTGATCCTAAAAGATCTATTATATTAAAACTAGACCTCGTACACTTGCGAGTAGTCCAATTACCGCGAGGAGGAAACAAAGTAGTTGAATCCGAGCGCGTAACAAGTTTTTGGCGCCGTTGCCGGGGAGTTGCAATATGTTTTTCAATTAAGTTGATATTGTGATCAAGTAGTTGAATGTTAATCACAATAATTCTTTTGCTTTTAAATTTTATTCAATTCATTTATTTATTTTATTTATCAATTGAATTTGAGCAGTGCATGCGGCGGAGTAAACGTATTGCTAAGCAAAAAGAAGAAAAAGCTATAGCAATGGCCGGTGGATATGAGAATATTCCGCAACCACCAGAGCCGCAAACACTCCAGCCTCCGGAGCATGAAAGGCCACAACGAGTCCTTCGGGATTATTATCGGCCCCTTGTGTTGGACAATTATTCAAGGATCTGGAGGCAGCCGATCCAAGCTAATAACTTCGAGTTGAAACCCGCCTTAATCAACATGGTTCAGCAGAACCAATAGGCGGGAATCTTCACGAAGATCCCAACGTACACTTGGCTACTTTTCTGGAAATCTGTGACACCGTAAAGATCAACGGAGTCGCCGAAGATGTGATAAGGCTAAGGTTATTTCCATTCTCCCTACGAGATCGAGCAAGGGGATAGTTTCAATCGATTCAGCCGGGGAGCATTAACACTTGGGAGGACCTTGCACAAAGGTTCATCACTAAGTTCTTCCCACCCTCGAAGACGTCTCAACTCCGCGGCGAAATTGCGCAGTTTCGTCAGAGAGATTTTGAGCCATTATTTGAGGCATGGGAGAGGTTTAAAGACTTATTGAGAAGGTGCCCCCAACACGGTTATAAAGATTGGTTTCAAACCCAATTATTCTATAACGGGTTGGACGGCCAAACAAGAACGATAGTCGATGCGGCCTCCGGGGGATCATTGTTGTCCAAAACCCCAACCGAAGCAAATGCGTTATTGAAGGAGATAGCGGCTAATAACTATCAATGGCCGAATGAGAGGAACACGGGAAGACGGGTCGCTTCTATCCAAGAATCGGACCATATTTCGACGTTATCGGTCCAAGTGTCCAAGCTCTCGGACCAATTAGTCACCTTGTCTACAAAAGGTGCTTTGTCGAATCAATGGGAGGAAATAGCGACAAGTAGTTCTCAGTCCGGATTGGATAATGAGTTTGAAGAATGCCATTTTCTAAACAACCGTGCTTACACTTTCAGGCCGGCTACCAACATTCCAACTTACTACAATCCCGGACTTCTTAATCATGAGAACTTTTCATATACGAATAATCAGAACACTTTGCGACCACCTCCGGGGTATGGAAATCAATCTTCGGGATATCCAATGCAAGCTAATCGCCAAATGCAACAATCGCCAATGCACAATCCAAAGCCAAATTTGGATGAAGTTCTGGGATCATTTATGAAAGAGATGCAGACTATGATGCGTGAGACGCATAATCGCCTGAACAAACATGAAACACGGCTAGACTCTATTGATACCACGTGTACCAACACTAATGCCATGGTGAAGGCTCTTGAGACTCAAATCGCACAATTTGCTAGGGCAATTCAAGAACAACAAAAGGGAAAGTTTCCAAGTAACACGGAAACCAACCATCGGGAATGCAAGGTGATTAAGTTGAGGAGCGGCAAAGACGTAGAGGTGAGGAGGCCTATGGAAACTGAACCGGCTGTGAGTCGTGAGTTTCCGAATGATGAACCAAGAACTAGTGTAGAGGAAGAAGTTGAGGAAAAGGCTGATGAAGGAAAGGAGAAGCTGAGTGAAGAAGACGTTATTGGGAGTAGAAACAAGGAGAAAGTTGAGGAGACAATAAGAGATGAAAGGGTGATACCGGGAAGAGTCACATTTTCAGAGAATCTGCCGATTCTAGTTACACCATTGTCATATCCTCAAAGGTTCCAAAAGAGGAAGTTGGATGTTCAATTCGAAAAAATTCTTGAAATTTTCAAGAAAATCCACATCAACATACCATTCGCGAATGCATTGGAACAAATGCCCAACTATGGCAAGTTCTTGAAGGATATCATGACAAAGAAGCGGAAGTTGGAGGATTATGAAACGGTGAAGCTAACTGAAGAGTGTAGTGCAATACTACAGAGAAAGCTGCCTACTAAATTAAAGGATCTGGATAGTTTCACGATTCCGTGTAATATCGGGAAATCCCACTTCGATAAGGCACTTTGTGATCTAGGGGTAAGCATCAATTTGATGCCTTCTTCCATTTATCGGAAGTTAGGACTCGGAAGTGCAAAGGCTACGACTATATCTCTTCAAATGGCGGATCGTTCTCTAACCTATCCTAAGGGGATCATTGAGGATGTATTGGTGAAAGTGGACAAATTTATTTTCCCGGTGGATTTCTTGGTACTTGAGATGGAAGAAGACTGAGAGATCCCGATCATCCTTGGAAGACCTTTCCTTGCAACGGGAAAGGCCTTAATAGATGTGCATAATGGCAATTTGACCTTAAGTGTGAATGATGAAGAAATAAGGTTCAACATTTTTAATACTATGAATTTTTTGGATGAATCTCCCAAATGCAATCGAGTTGATGTTGTGGACTCTTGTGTGCAGGAGTTCTTTCTTGCAAACATGGATATGGATTCCTTAGAGTACACTCTCACAAAGTCCTTATCTATGGGGGATCTTGGTGAGGGATGCTCTACCACGGAACTTGATGTGGTGGAATACATGCTGGCTCTTGATGCTCAACCGAAAGACATAGATTATCCTATTCATGTGGCGGAGATTGAACAAGTTGAAGACTTTTTCGAGAAATCAAATCTGCCTCACGGTGGGTTATTACTCAAGCAATTACCGGAACACCTTCGGTATATCTTTTTGGGAGAGAATTTGACCGATCTGGTTATAATTTTATCAACTCTGACGGAAGAAGAGGAGAGTAAGTTGCTAAGAATCTTGAAGAGGCACCGATCCGCTTTTGCGTGGTCTATTTCGGATATCAAGGGAATTAGTCCGTCGGTGTGCATGCATAAGATTTTGATGGAGGATACATTCAAACCCTCTATTGAACATCAACGGCGGCTAAATCTGGCTATGAAGGAAGTGGTGAGAGCGGAGGTGTTGAAGCTATTAATTGCGGGGATTATATACGCCATATCCGACAGTGAGTGGGTGAGCCCGGTGCAAGTGGTGCCAAAGAAAGGAGGTATGACGGTAGTAAAGAAAGAAAATGATGACCTTATTCCAACACGGACCATCACAGGGTGGCGTGTATGTATTGATTATCGGAGATTAAATAAGGCAACGAGGAAATATCATTTTCCTCTTCCTTTCATTGATCAAATGCTAGATCGTTTAGCCGGTTATGAGTACTACTGCTTCCTTAATGGCTATTCCGGTTATAATCAAATAGCCATTGCACCGGAGGACCAAGAGAAGACGACTTTCACATGCCCGTATGGAACGTTTGCGTATCGACGTATGCCGTTTAGCTTTTGCAATGCACCGGCAAATTTCCAACGGTGTATGATGGCGATATTTTCTGATATGGTGGAAGAGAAAATAGAAATCTTTATGGATGAATTCTCAGTCTTTGGATCGTCCTTTGATCACTGTCTCTACAATCTGGCGCTTGTTCTTGACCGATGTGAAGAGAAGAATTTGGTTCTAAATTGGGAAAAGTGCCACTTTATGGTTAAAGAGGGGATCGTCTTAGGTCATCGAGTCTCTGCCAAGGGGCTTGAGGTGGACCGAGTAAAGATAGAAACGATTGAGAAGCTTCCGCCACCAATAAATGTGAAAGGAGTTCGAAGTTTCTTGGGGCATGCCGGCTTTTACCGGCACTTTATTAAGGACTTCTCAAAGACGGTGAAACCGTTATGTCACCTTCTTGAGAATGATACTTCGTTTGAATTCAATAAAGCTTGTATGGAGGCGTTTATGGCGATAAAGGAGAAGTTGATCTCGACTCCAATAATGGTCACTCCGGATTGGAAAATGCCATTTGAGATAATGTGCGATGCGAGTGACTATGCCGTTGGCACGATGTTAGGCCAACGGAAGGAGAAGATCTTCCGCTCGATCTATTATGCAAGCAAAACATTGAATGACGCCTAGGAGAATTACACCACAACGGAGAAAGAAATGCTAGAGGTGGTCTTTGCTTGTGATAAGTTCCGTTCATACATCATTGGGTCAAAAGTGATCGTCTACACAAATCACGCGGCTATCCGGTACTTATTTGCTAAGAAAGATGCCAAGCCAAGGTTGATTGGGTGGATTCTCTTATTACAAGAGTTTGATGCGGAGATAAGGGACAAAAAGGAGAGTGAGAACGTTGTTGCCGACCATTTGTCGAGGTTGATTCAAGAAGACGTTGGTGACGAGTCTAATATCATGGAAGTGTTCCCTGATGAACAACTCTTTTCAGTAGAAAATGCACTTCCGTGGTATGCTGACATTGTTAATTATCTTGCATTTGGCGTGTTACCACCTAACTTGACAAGAGCACAAAAGAAGAAATTTCTTTTTGATACTAAGTACTATCTGTGGGACGAGCCGTTGTTATTCAAGAAATGTGCTGATCAAGTGATCCGGGGATATGTTCCGGAAGAGGAAATGGCTAATATTCTCTACCATTGCCATTCATCACCTTGTGGCGGCCATTTCGGTGCGACTCGCACGGCATCAAAAGTACTGCAATCAGGTTTTTACTGGCCCTCTTTATTTAAAGATTCATATACGTTTGTAAAAACATGTGATAGATGTCAAAGGGTAGGTAACATATCAAGGAGGCATGAACTGCCACTGACGTCAATTCTTGAGCTTGAGTTGTTTGACATGTGGGGATTGGATTTCATGGGGCCATTTCCGCCCTAATTTGGCAAGGAGTATATTCTAATAGCGGTGAATTATGTGTCCAAATAGGTCAAGGCCGTGGAAACACCTACTAATGATGCCAAAGTGGTGTTAAAGTTCCTTCAACATAATGTCATGACACGGTTCGGGACACCTCGAGCCTTAATTAGTGATGAGGGGACCCACTTCTGTAACAAAATGCTCAATGCCTTGTTGGCAAAGTATGATCAAGCTCATTCACGGAAGTTTCAAACCGTGAGATCAACCTCATTCTGGAAAAGACGGTTCATACAAATCGCAAGGATTGGGCGGTGAAACTTGATTATACTTTATGGGCGTATCGCATGGCTTTTAAAACACCGATCGGCATGTCGCCGTATCGATTGGTGTTTGGGAAAGCTTGCCATTTTCCCGTTGAATTGGAGCACCGTGCATTCTGGGCGATCAAAAAACTCAATTTTGACATAAAAGCTTCTGGTGCGCAACGTCTCCTCCAATTAAATGAAATGGAGGAATTCTGGCACGAGGCTTATGAGAATACCAAGCTCTACAAAGACAAAACGAAGAGATGGCATGACAAAATAATAGTCCGGAGAGAGTTCAGTCCAGGCCAACAAGTCCTATTGTTTAATTCAAGGTTGAGGCTCTTTCCCGGAAAGTTGAAGTCTCGGTGGTCTAGACCGTTCAGGATCAAGCATATCTATCCTTTTGGAGCTATCAAGCTAGAAGCCGAAGACGGACGTACTTTCCGAGTCAACGGGGAGCGGATCAAGCATTACTTCAAAAATGAAGAGTGAGTTGTGGAGAATATCTCCCTCGTTGAAGGATAAAGCCGGAATTCTTGAAACGTCCATGCTAGGGACGTAAAACCAAGCAACATTTTTTGACGTGACATCGAGGGTAACGAATATTCCCAACTTTTGTATAAATACCTTTTTGGAGATCGTATTGATCTCGTTATATTAATTTTTTGTGGTGAATTGATAAGGTTAGATGCTTAGGATTGATTTGCATGCTAAAATTAATTTAAGAATTGAAGAGGAAATAAGAGGTGTAGAGAAACAATGTGAAAACCTGAAGGAATCCAGCTTAGGTCTACACTGGCAAAAATTCGCCTAAGCGGTGAACCCACCGCTTAGGCGAACTTTAGACAAAAAGGCTGAGAAAACATTCTGGCGTAATGTCGCCCAAGCGGTA
This sequence comes from Eucommia ulmoides, assembly GCA_016647705.1. Lineage (NCBI taxonomy): Eukaryota > Viridiplantae > Streptophyta > Magnoliopsida > Garryales > Eucommiaceae > Eucommia > Eucommia ulmoides. Next base: position 9,218,564 of record CM028333.1, on the reverse strand, counting down.
AAACCACCACTTAGGCGATAATTGGATAGAAAAAGTCTCAATTTTACACTACCGTAAGTTCGCCCAGGCGGTAAAACCACCGCCTAGGCGGAAAATTGAAGAAAAGCTGAGTTCCTACACTGGCGTAAATTCGCTCAGGCAGAAAACCCACCACCTAAGCGGATTTACAACCAAATCAGGGTTTCACACTTGTGTAAACTCGCCCCGGTGAGAAAACCACCGCCTAAACGGATTTACACCAGAAAGTTTTTCAAAAAGAAAAGGGGCTAATCCGCCTAAGCGGTAAAACCACCGCCTAGGCGAATTTACGCGAACTTTGTTTTTAAAACGCACAGTCCACTTCGCAAACGGCATTTCCCTCCTAAAAATTTCAAGAAACCTCTCAATTTCACCATCCCAAATTCCTTCCCCCTTTTAAAGATTCATTCTATAGTGCTAAAAACTTGGATTCTCATCAAGAAACTTCGTCCAAACAAGGAATTTCTCTGCCCATTCTCGAAAATTAGGGTTTGAGCGGTGAAATAGTGCGAAATCACCATTCTCCACTAATTTGATCAAATTTTTCGACAAGTAAGTGTCAATGATCCTATTCTTCACTTAGTTGATGAATTATTTGCTTCATTTGATCATTTATTTCAACAAAACAATGGATTTGATTGGAACCCTAAACCCTTTAAACCCTAATTTGATATTTTCATGCTAAATAGGATTGAGGAATGCTAAATGATAAACCCTATCATATTTTTGTGTGATATACAATGTGAATCATGTAGTTTGCGCTACATTGAGAAAAAAATGTGATTTGGTTATGGTTGGTAGGATATGTGTCGAGATTTGTATCATGTGGTTTTGATTGGCATATGATTGATTAAATAGGGTATGGTTGGTTCGCTGACTAGCGTTTGAATTGCATATCCTATTGTTATTATTGTGGTTGGTGTGGTGATTTGAATTTTCAGGGACAATGGCAAAGCATAGGGCTGCCAAGCATCCAAGAACAGACGAACCTCCGTCCGCTTCGGATTTCAATTCCCTTAAGTTTGTTTCTAAGCAGGCGGAGGATCGGTATAACGAACATGAGAGTAAGCAGCCAGGCATCCGTCAAAGAGGATTTGGGCCTTTGAATAATCTTCCTGAAGAAATCAGAACTGTGATCGTACAAAGACGATGGCAACAGTTCTTTGCCCCACCTCCAACGGGCGAGTTGGCCCTTGTTCGAGAATTTTATGCCAATATCGCAGAGGCCACAGGAGTTCAAACACGGGTCCGAAACACTCTCAGCCTATTCAGTGCCGATCATTTTAATGAATTGCTAGGGTTGACAGGGCCTGAAGCTTCAAGAGATTTAGGCGATGCCGCCTCACCAACCATGAGTTCGATGATTCAGGCCTTGACGACAGGCAACGCACAGTGGACCAACACATGGCAGGGTCAAGCAATCTTCAAGTCACGGTTTCTAAAACCGATCCCTAAGATTTGGTTTTCATTTATCTGCGCCAATCTCCTCCCGACGACCCATGTGTCTGACGTCTCCAAGGAGAGAACTTTCATGCTCTACGGCATCGATAGAGGGACCCCCATAAACGTCGATTGGCATATTTATTCTTCCATACTTCATGCTGCCAAGTCGAAAAAGGGTGCCCTTCCTTTTCCTTCCTTCCTCACTGCGCTTTTTCAACGAGCCGGAGTTCGAATCACATCCACTAGCCCTTTTCCTCCTGTGAAGCCACTTGATCTAACATTGATTAAAAGTTTATGGAAAGGCGGACAGGGTGAAGGAGAGGAGGGTCAAGAAGAGGAAGAAGCGGGTCCTTCGGAACGACCAACGCCTACAACCAGCCAAGGCCAAATCGCACAAATCTTACGAGATGTCCGTAGTCTCCAGTCCGATGTAAGTCAACTTCAAGATAATTTGGCTCGGATGGAGAACTACATGGAGTCCTATATCCGGCAATAAGATCAAAACCAACGAGTCATATTTGAGCATCTTGGAATCGACATGGCGCGTTATACGCTCATGCCACTTTCTGAGTCAGATGAGCCGCCACCGCCATCTCATCTACAATAAACGGTAGGAGGTTAGACTTCTATGTCTTCCCTCTTAGGTATGTGTCTGCCCCAGTTTTAATACATATGTTTCTATTCTGTTAAGGGTTCACTGCTTAGGCAGTGGGGACACTGCCTTGTTTAAGTTTGGGGGGAGTATGACATGCGATGCATGTAGTTTTTATTTTTTGTCATGAAGGGGATAAGAAGGATGATGAAAAATTTTGATGTAAAGGGAAACAAAAATTCTTTTTACTGTACAAATTTATTTATTAATGTTAAAATTTTTGTAAATTTTGAAATTCTTTTTGTTACACATGTGTAATGTTTAGCTATGCATGTATAAGGATAATTAGCATAGGTAATATTAGTTTGTAGAATTATAGTAGAATTGTTAATGAATTGAGTTGTACAAGCATGCTGAGTTTTTGAGTTCCTCTGAACTATGTCCCGATGATGAAAATTACCCCCTAAATTGTGTTTTAAGGTTGAGGGTAAGTCCATTCATGTGTGTTTTGTGTGCTTAGCATGTCGATTAGGTAAAAATTACTTTGATCCTAAATCGCACGATTGCATAAACTCGTTGTATAATCAATTGAACGATTGGACGCCGATTATTCAGTATTAAATTCATGACAGAAATGAGGAGTCTAGAACTTGACTGGGGGAGGCTTGAGGCGAAATTATAGGTAAAGTAATTCCGGAGGCATGATATAGGCCTTCATTTTTATCGCTTGAACCGTTTAAAACTAATCTGAAAAGTTATTCCCTCATTCTCCTGTCGAAACCATAAAAATTTTTGTTTTCTGAACTTGTTTTTATACTTTAATCAAGTAAATTTTTCAGAACCATTGTTGCTAGGAATAAAAGTGAAAAATTGAGTAAAAACAAGTAGCATTAGATTATGCTAACTTGAAGCGGGCAATCGGGGTTTCAGTATTTTTGGTTAAGTATAAGAGTATTCACTTGTCAAGCTTTTAGTTGTATCTAAACACCCCTAAAATTGTGCAAAATTGAATAAGTTTGGGGGTGTTCTAAAAAAAAAAAAAAAAAAAAAAAACAACTATGTAAATATAGTGTTTAAATTCAATAGTTTTGACAAGTGAATACAAGTTTACTAAATCCTGTTCAGGGTAATATCTTCAAAGATAAGGGAGTCATGAGAGAGATTTAGCGACAAGCGTTTGTACCTCGGGTATCGTTAAAATTATAACAAGTTTCTAATCCTACGATACCCTTGGCCGTTCTCCAAAGCCTGACCAAGCTCTATTGATCTCGGTGAATGTCCGAACCTACATTAGTGGATAGTTGAGCCCAGTCAAGCATATGGTTTCCCTTAATGTTTTAACAAGTTAAGTCATGATCTTATTCATTGAAAAATCCAATCCGGCGTTTGATTTGTTATATATCCGAGTTCTCTCACACACACATTTCAATAGGATCTAAAATGATTTGAACTAATAGTGAGTGTTGAAATTCTGGAACATCACGTGGTGTGTGTTATTCCTTAACCAGATTTGATTACGGGTTATTGAGGGAAGAATATCATGGTTTCTTTGACTAAACTTAAATCTCACAAGCGTGTACGTCTTATTTGTTAATGATTACGTATCTATAGTTTAGGATGTAGCTAATTAGTGTATTTAGTGTTATTTAGCATTAGGGTGTTTTGCTCGAGGACTAGCAAAATTCCAAGTTTGGGGGTATTTGATAGGTGTAAAATACCTATCTAATTCTAAACCGAATTTGCCAGTTTTCGAGTATTTTATTGAAGTTTGAATACCGTTTTAGTTGTTTTTATTAGTCAGGAGCAGGGACGTAAACAATTGGTAAACCGAGCAAAATGGTGCGAAAGGGGTAGCCAAAAAGATGAAAAAATGAGGTTTCAAATAACAGAGCAAATCCGCCTAGGCGAAGTTTCCACCGCCTAGGCGAACATTCATCAGAAAGTTGCAATGTTGAAGATTTGAAATCTGCCTAGGCAGAAATCCATCAAAAGATTGCAAGGGCTGAAGTATTGAATCCGCCTAGGCGAAGTTTCCACCGCCTAGGCGGAAATCCACCAGAACGTTGGAAGTACTGAACTGTTGGATAGAGCTGTACTGCTGTAAATTCGCCTAGGCGAAGTAGCTACCGCCTAGGCGGAATTCCGTCAGAAAGATAAGGAGCTAAGAAGTTAGTCCTCCGCATAAGCGAAGATTCTACCGCTTAGGCGAAATTCTAACTGACTTAAGCACCGCCTAAGCGAAGTTTCCACCGCTTAGGCGGAAATCGCAGAACAGGTCAAAATATCTGTTTAGATATTTTTGAACCCCTAAGCCTATAAATACCGCTTGGCCACGTCTGAAACTTGTTGTTGAAGAACCCTAACCCTAGTAGAGAGCTCTTAAACTATATTTGGAAGATCAAGAAGGAGGTTCGTCATTCGGATAAAGAAGGATAACTTGCGGACCGATCATTAGTGACAGTGAACCGTTTCACTTCCAGATTTGATCGTTTCTCTCTTGTTTTATTCTTTGTAATCACTTTTTCATATCTAAGAATGTTGAATCCCTCTTATTTTGTATGGTATATGGCTAAGAACTTGTAGTAGTAGTTAAATGTTACTTAGGTGTAGTCAAAATCATGTAACCGTTTAGTTGAGTAAATTTATGTTACTTTAACGAGTAGTTTGTCTAAATCTGATTGTGTTTATCATTATTCTTGTTATTATGCTTGTATTGATAAACCGAAAATGCAGGGTTTGACACTCGGGAGAGATAACCCTGGATACAGATTAGGGTAAATACAATGTGACGTTCTAACGACCCGGGAGGGCGTTAGAACGTATGCAACCCATGACGTTGGCTCAAAACTCACGCAACTTAGGGTCGTTAAGGCGTTGAAGGGGACTTCTTCGTTGACACGAAGTTGTGTAATCCCTCGTTTTACACTCGGAAGAGGTAGCGGAGGAGTTATTGATACAGAGGTTGTTGGATTAGATGGAAACCATTATAGCTAACTAAATGAAATCGATTATGCATTATATGAAAGAGATTTATACCTAAGTAATTAATGTAATTAAAACTAACTTTATAGTTGTCATTTATCTTAGTATAGTAATTAGAAAACAAACAAAATTTAATTAGCCGAGATAATATGAAACTATTGAAATCGCAATACTCACTTGAATTACCGGTCATTCCCAGTGGAACGATATCCGATCCTAAAAGATCTATTATATTAAAACTAGACCTCGTACACTTGCGAGTAGTCCAATTACCGCGAGGAGGAAACAAAGTAGTTGAATCCGAGCGCGTAACACTCGTCAACCAAACTAAATTGTCTAGATCAGTTCAGTCATAAACTGAGCTGTCTAGATCAGTTCGTCAAAATCAAACTGAACTGCCTAACTCAGTTCATTCACAAACCGAGCTGCCTAGATCAGTTTGTCCAGGTGCTCAGATCCGATCATCCAATACACACTTTGTGACAAAATATCACATCCCAAAGCTTATACCAAGCTACTCAGATCGATTTGTTAAGAGAACCAAGTTGTTTAGAATAGTTCATCCAATAAATGATTGGTAACAAGTCATCAAATTTCAATTTGGTAAGCAAACTATTCTTATCAATTTGTTTAGCCTCTCATGATAATATGATAATGTTTGAGAATTTAATATTTTATACGTGAGCAATTAACGTTCCATGTTTTTCCATTCTTAATTTATCTTTGGGAGAACGCCATTCTTGGAATTTCAACACATGTTTGCAACAAATGAAATCCAACGATTTTTTATAAACAACGGATGCATCGTTATAATCCAAAAAAGAAAAAAGGTATTTTACATTCTTTATCCAACTTGACTACATCTTTTTCCAACATAAATCAGATTTCACCATCACGGGAATGCTTCCAATGAGAATTTCTCTTTCATCTTGTTATATGACATCCTCCTCAATGTATTGTTCTTTTCCGATCTTAAACTCATCACTCCTTACTATGGAGTTAGTACAGAACTGAGCATGTGTCTGGACTTCAACCCTGGTTGAGTGAAAACCAAGTAGCTTAGATCAGTTTGTCAAAGAAACTGGGTTGTTTAGATCGATTCATCAAAGTAAATGTTTGTAAAAATGACAAAAACAGTTTGGAGCAATAACAAAGCATAAGAAGAGAAGTTGACATTTTGTCTCACTTCTTCGAATCAACACTCAGGTTAGGGAGCAAATGATGCAGGAGAAATTTCAGCCTAGTGCGGAAGCCGAAAATGTATAACTTCCCACTAAATTAGAGTGTAACTCCCTATTAAATAGCAAAATTAATAGGGGTGTAACTCCCCATTAAATGACGCCATAATGGGGAGCCAAAAAAGAAGTAACGGGTAGGAGATGACTTAGTCTATAAACAAAGGAAATGTATCGCTTTTGTTATTACATTCATTCTTAAGGTTTTTCATCTATCAAAGAGCAGTCTAATCTTATTCTCATGTTAGAAATTCTTTGGCCGACACTACACCGGTGTCCCCCTCAGAATTAACTAGTTTTACGTGTTAGATTGCAGGTCGGAAGGATTTCCGGCACATAAGGAGTTGTTACACGTACCAGGAATTTTTAAGCAAAATCAGAAGGTATTTAGTTAATAGCAAAAAAACATCAGAAGGTATCTAGTTAATAGCAAAAAAAAAAATAAGTGAGTTAAGTGGTATAAACCCATAGAAAGTGTCGTGAAATTCAAGAGGTGTTAATCTAGTTGTAAGGAGATATTTTTTTTCTTTATCAATCAGGGTTCGATTCTCTAAAAAAAATATTTTAAGAATTAAATTTTAAATGAGAAATACCGATGAAAAAATGTCAACTTACCAAAAAAAATTAGAGGAAAAAAAATGTTGTGAAATTGTAACAACAAAGAATGCGAAATATGAGAGACATGTCGCGTCTCCTTCCACGTGAAATTAGTAAAAGGATGACAATTCTGGAAACTCTTGGGCGGCGGATTTCTTCGTCAGCTCAGTCAACTCAGCTTTAATGAAACAAACGCCACTAATGAGGCTAACTTGCTATAATTGCCAAGTTGTTATATAAAAAAACCTCAATTTAAAAAAAATTAAAAAAAAAAAAAAAATATATATATATATATATATATATATATATATACAACCATTTTGGCATACGTCATTTAATTATAATAAAATTTTATATGTTACAATAATTTTAAAATAAAATAAAATAAAATAGTGCAACACATAAATTGTGCAAAATTTTTAAATTTATAAATTGTTTACCAAAATAAATAAATAAAAAATATTAAATTATTATTATTCTATGAGACATCTGTAACGTTAAGAGTTCAAGTCTACAGAAAAATATTTATTAAAAAAAATAGTCATGCAATCCGAACAAAATTAGTCTCATCTATGTGAAAACACTCCTGAGTAATACCCAAAAAAAACAAAATAAGGCAAGCCCACCCAAGGCAGCCGCCGCCTGGGCCCTCTGCCATTATTATATTTGTAGGGAAGATATGGATGGGGTCATCATTTAATTACGGAACATAACTCGGTGTGTTATATATATAGTCACCCCATCACTCAGTGTTATGCATTGGGAGAGAGATGGGAGGTGAAAGAGGAAGGCAATTGGATGAATCATATGGCATGAATGGGGGAGATGGGGAATATAGCTATTCTCAAAACTCATCCTACCAGGTAGCTGCTATATATATATATATATATATATATATAATCATTCTATTTATGTATTAAAACAACAAGAGAAGGAAGATGTGATTAATTCCTAATTATCACATTGCTTTCTAACTTTATATTCATATTTATGCATAAACTAACTTCATTTCATGACCCCTTTTATCTTCTTCTTCTTCCCTAAGCTCCCCACTCCCAACTCTCTCCAAACCGCCGGATTTGAGCAAATCCGGCGGCCGGTGGGGGTGGAAATAGGATAAGAGCAATATAGGGGAGAGAGAGACCCAAAGACATAGAGAAAGAGGAGAAGAAGAAGATGAGGAGGAGGTGGGAGGAAAAAAAGCGTGTTAGTGAGAGAGAGAAACCGCGGGCGACCATGTTCGGCAATAGTAGCAAGCAGTGATACTCACCAAAGAAGAGAGAGGTGGAAAAGAAATAAGAAAGGGTGAACGGTAGGGATAACAATTTAACTCGAACCAACGGGTAAACTAATAAGAGTGAACAGTTGGTTTTGAAACCGATTAAATGATTTTGATTATAATTTTGGTTTTGAAATTGAAAATCGAAACGATTTTGATTTTTGGATAAAAACCGTGAAACCAAACTACATAAATGAACCACGTAACTGATATTTTAGATATTTTTTTATTATATATATTATCCTCATTTTTATTTATTTACATTCGACCTGTAATATATATATATATATATATATATATATATATATATATATGTTATAGGGCTAGTTTTAGTTTTAGAATTTTCATAATTTTTTTAATATTTTAGTTATGGTTTTGTTTATGCATAAAAAAAAGGGTTCACGATGATTTTACTTTTGATTTTATATAAAATTAAAAAACTTTAACGGTTTTGCGATATTAGTTTTGTATAAAATTAAACGGTTTGATTTTAAAATTATTTTTAAAAAAATCGACGGTTTTAATTTTGATTTTAAATTTGATATATGAATAACGGTTTTGATTTTGGTTTATACTGAAACTAACCCAAATCGTTGTCTTCCCCGGTGAAAGTACTCGAAATAAAAAGTTAAAAGAAGATATCTACTAATAATTTTAAGAGTAAAAGTAATTGATTTATATATGTGTGTGTGTGTGTATTTTCAAGGGATGTATGTTTAAATAAAAAAAGGGAGGTGGTGGATATTTATTAGGACCGCCTGTTTTTTTATAACAGAAAATGATAAAAATATCATTTTGTCCATTTGATTGTTTATCAATATATTTGTAAATAGAGAATATTTAATTCACCTCCTGTGAGCTTGTTTTGTTTTTTTATTTTCTTTTCTATTTTTTATTTTAGTTTTCTATTGTTTTCTTGTTGCCTATTTTTTTTTTTTTTTTTTTTTCGTTTTCTATTTTTTACTTTTTACTTTTTTCAAAGCAGAAAACATATAAAGCAAAAGAAAATTGAAAAAAGAAAATAGCATAAATTCAAAAACGAAAAATGGAAAACAAATAGCAAAAAATCAGAAACAAAAAAAATAATATAAATAAATAAACTGAAAATAAAAACTAAAAGAGAGCAAAAATTGCAGAAAAAAAATTGAGAGGGAGTGTAGTTTTATAAAAAGTAGAGGCATCTGTCTGTTGTTTGAACAAACTTCAGGGCAAAGAAATTAGGTTGTGTTTGGATAAAGGATTTGAATGAGATATTTCATTTGGGGAGGGATTTCCAATAAAAAAATTCACAAATATTTTATTTGGGTATTGAGTAGAATGGATTTGTAAAATCTCTAAGTGTCAAATTTAGGTGAAATGAATGATTTAGAAATCCTTTTGAAATAGGTGGAATTTGACAAATCCACCCAAGAGAGAATTTGAGAAATCAATCATCGTCCATCGTCGTCTTCGTTCATTGTCCATCGTCTTCTTCGTTCGTCGTCCATCGTCCATTGTCGTCTTCATTCGTTGTCTATCGTCCATCGTCATCTTCGTTCATTCGTTGACCATTGTCCATCGTCATCTTCGTTCATCGTCTATCGTCGTCGTCTACCAGTTCGAATTTGGTCGCCTTTCAATTTCGAATTTGGGGATTTCAATTTTGTCGTTGACGTTCTTCATCGTCATTTGGTTGCCTTTCAATTTCGAATTTGGGGTCTTCGATTTCGCCGTTGACATTCTTTGTCGTCGATGATTAGGTTAACAATTGTTCCTGGGTTTGCAATTAGGGTTCGCAATGGACCTTCTCCTTCACCGACGACTGTCGACGCCTCCTTCACGACGATTGCAGACGTTCAAGCTCTGTTTCTGTTCTTTTTATTTATTTATTTATTTATTTATGTGTGTTCCCAGAAGTGAGATCAGAAACGGAACAAAAAAAAAAAAAATCGGTTTTGTTCTAATAAATTTGTTGTTGAAATTTGTTTTAGTTTCAATAAAATTGTTTTAATAATTCTGTTTTGTTCCCATAAATTTGTTGTTGAAATTTGTTTTAGTTCCAATAAAATTATTCTAATAATTCTGTTTTTTTTTTTTTAAATTAAGTTTGTGTTTTAGTTCAAATAAAATTGTTCTAATAATTCTGTTTTATTCTTATTAATTTGTTATTGAAATTTGGGATTAGAAGAATATTGTGTACAAATATTTTACCTATCCAAATAAGAAAATTTTAAATTACACGTTCAAATACTTCAGTTCAAATAATTATCTAAACAAAATATTTGTGAAATAAAGGGATTTCAAAATCCAGAATTTTAAAATCACATCATTTCACAAATACCTTGAATTTGTCAAATCATTTACCCAAAGGTAACTTATATTTTCCTAGTGGCAAATTGTTGGGAATTCCAAAGGTTGTGGTATATTCATTTATTTATTTATACTTTGATCCCTCCTAAATATGTGTGGTAGGATTAGTTTTGTGATTTGATTTTATCTTTTGAAATTTATACTTTATATTTTAGTTATGTTTATATATATATATATATATATATATATATATATATATAAAAGGATCCACGGTTTCACTGTTTTGATTTTGATTTTGTTTTTTTACAAAATTATAAATTTTTAAATAATTTCGCGATTTCATAATTTTGATTTTGTAGAAAATTAAATGGTTTGATTTTAAAACCGTTTTAAAAAATTAAGGGTTTTAGTTTTGATTTTATATAAAATCGAACAAAAAGTGAAACCGAATGACATCCCTAACTATTGGTAATTTGGTATGTGATATTAAGCAATGGCACACAAAACAAAAATGGCACCTCTTGGAGTTGCTCTTATAGTTTGATGTACCAAAAAGTGAATTCGGAAAAACTGGAGGAGAAAATGTAATATAATCCGATTTTGTACAGAGAGGGATAGTAGAGTCCGCAAGGGAAATTATCAGCCGAGAAATTGCTGCGAAACTCGACATCCCACAACTCTGTTCTTCATCCCCATTTCGGATCGCCGATTTTGGGTGTTCTTCAGGACCCAATACGATTATCGCCGTACAGATCATAATCGAAGCCCTAGATCGGAAATTCAAGTCATCGGGGCCAGATTTTCCGACCCCCGAATTCCAAGTCTTCTTCAACGACCACGTCCTTAACGATTTCAACACCCTTTTCCGGTCACTCTCGCCGGAGAGGAAATACTACGCCGCCGGAGTTCCCGGTTCTTTCTACAGCAATTTATTCCCGAAAGAGACCCTCCATCTCGCTCACTCCTCCTGTGCTCTCTGCTGGGTGTCGGAGATTCCGGGAGAGGTTACCGATCGGTCTTCTCCGGCGTGGAATGGAGGGAGGATTCACTATACCGGGGCGGCGAAGGAGGTTTATGATGCTTATTCCGCTCGGTATGCGAAGGACTTGGGGTTGTTCTTGGATGCCAGAGCAAGAGAGCTAGTCGTCGCCGGCCTAATGGTTCTGCTTATTCCGGCGGTTCCTAATGAGGTTCGACAGTCGGAGACCACTACCGGGTCGGAGATGGAGGTTTTGGGATCTTGCCTTGTGGACATGGCCAAGAAGGTATGAAGCATATTCTTCCATGAAATCTACACTTGCCATGATTTGCACTTTGTTGCTCTTAACCTCTTCTCTATTTTTGGTACTCTTTTTGCAATTATTTAGAGAGAAAATTTTGTATGAAAATAATTTTTTTTGAAAAAAAATTTAGTAAAAATGTAACACTTATATATTTAAAATTTTATAATTTTTTAACAATTAATTTTTCATTATTATCAAACAACCCCTTAATAATTAAACACCCTACAATACTTATGACATCATATAATAATAATAAAATAATTCCATGGGATCTCATTTCATTGAATTTATAACTATTTCTTGAGCAATGAATTGAAGAAAATCTAAAATATGGGGATTACTATTTAGGTTTTTTTTTCCTAATCCCAAATTATTGCCATAAAAAGAGTTTTTTTGTATTTTGTGCTCCTGAACTTTCTGAAAAATTCTACTTCAATCCTTGTACTTTCAATATAAACACAATAAACTCTAAAGTATACAAATCGTGTTAAATCAACCTTATGGAATTCACAGATTCCGTGTTTGACACATGGTTCATTTCGGTCATGAAAAATGATAGAGTTACTAATTTGGACTGACTTCACATGGTTTGGATACTTCAGGAATTAATATGTTCAAATTAAAAATATATGGGTTAAAGTGAGATTTCTCCTTAACTTCAGGGACAAAAACCTCCCATAAAAATTATTATGATTTTATGTAGTATGATAATTTTAGACTTTTGAAAAAATTACTGTAGCGTTTGGACTGTATTGGCTTAAATAAGGAGCATTACTATTTAATGTTGTAGGGATATTTTAGTGAAGAAAAAGTAGATTCATTCAACCTGCCCATATACTATTCCCACCCCAATGAACTGAAGGGAATCATTAAGAAAAATGGAAAGTTCAGGATTGAGAGAATGGAGACACTGGAGAAGACTGGGGAGCATGCCACCATGCCCAGCGTCAGCTCTCGCACGTTGTACTTCAGGGCTGTTTTTGAGGTGCTTTTGGCCAAACACTTCGGGAGCGAGTTCATGGACGAGTTGTTCAAACGGTACCATGATAAAGTTGCTCGCTCTTCCTTCTTCTTGAACCCCGAAAACCAGAAATCGACTGTTGAGTTCGTTCTCCTCAAGCGCAGCAAAGTCAGTTGTTAATTTTAATTTTAATTTTTTGTCATGTTTTAATTGTTCTTGTTCGATTTTTGCTGTTGCTTTTTCTCTTATGTGCTGAGTTTTGATTGATGTTCAAATCTGGGCAGGCATTGTTTACATGCCAGAGCTTTATAATAAGGTGGTACTGGTTAGTGGCAAGTGTTCGTCTGTTTATTTTTTACAGTCTTAGTTCCCACAAACCCTGAAACAGAAACAAAAAATCTATTATCAATTGGGTTTTAGGTAATATTAGTTGAAATTCAAAAGACATTTTGTTATAGGAGGATTGCCCTAGGGTTTAAATATAGCTCAGGATCAGGTAACACAAGCAATGTGAGATTCAACATACCCCCGTACACGCATGATGAACTTTGTTAAACTACTGCGAATGGATATCAAGAGCCCCAACATTGATATGAGATTTAAAAGCATTTGGGAATTAGAAATGAACGCATATTCATTTTAAATTCTCTGCAAATCTTCAAGCATTTCTTGGCATTGAATGTTTCTGGTCATCACAAAATCACTGCTCTGTTGCTTCACATTTGTGATCTCGTCCTGTTCAACCAGACAATGAAATTACTAAAATATTGACCAACGTCATTTTTTGGGGGTCTTATTTTTATGCTATATTTATAGTAATTTATTTTTTAATTCAACATTCAACTAATATTAACTAGATAGATTCAATTTAGTTACCTGAAGCGCAACATAAAACTTTAGCCCTTGACTAACGTTGTCTTTAATTTCTAGGAACTTGGATATTGAAGCTTCAATCTGCTTATAGCTCTTCTCACGAGACGCTGGAGATTGCGATTAGAAGAAAAAAAATTAAAAAGGGTTAAAAGAAAAACACATCACTCGAAGAACAATTGAACAAGGCCAAACCTTGATAATCTTCAAGGTTAAATATGGCAGCAAACTCATCGTTTCGAGCCTGTAAATAAAAGCAGATGCACCTTTAAGAAATCTTCAATTGAAGGCAAAATTTCAAGTGTTAACTTTTTCGGAACAATATGTAGAAATCCGATGGGCCTAATAGGATTTATATGTATCTCAAGATCAGAAAAACAAGCGATGTGGGATTTAACACGTCTCCTCACGCACAGAGTGAACTTTGACAAACCACTGCGAACGAATATTGGCAGAAAGGGCCAACATTGATGTGGGATTTAATATGCACCTTCACGGGTAGGATAAACTTTTGACAAACCACTACAAATGGATATTAGGGGGCCCAACATCAGACAAGAGGTCTAACTTTGATACCATGTAGAAATTCAATGAACCTCACTCACTCTAAAAATATGCCTTGAAAAAAAAAAAAAAAAGATTACCCTAGGCTTTATATATAGCTCACGTTCAGGAAACACACGCAATGTGGGATTCAACACGTATCTTCACACACAAGGTGGACTTTGACAAACCACTGCGAACGAATATCGAGAGAAAGGCCAACATTGACGTGAGATTCAACATACAACAAAATTATTTTCCAAGATAAATGCCGTCAAAAAGCAGAAAGTAGGATGAACTATGCACCTGAACTTGTAGCAGCATTTGTTCTTGTGACTCAAGATTTTGAGCAATTTCTTTGCAAATATTATCATACTTTGCAATCTCCTTTTTGAAAAGATCCTCACAAGAGCCGTTGGATGCCATCAACTTGGGCAATATGTCATCCTGAGCCAAACCAAAAGTGCTTTATAAATATGCTAAGGATGCATTTGGGTAAAGTATTTAATTTCGAGAAGGGATTTGTGAATTTGTTAACAAAATTTTACAAATCTCATTTCAAAATCAAATACCTCACTCAAACGGATCGTGAAAAAAACATTGCATCCACTTCAACAAGCTTGGAAGAACTAATAAATAATTGTTCATTTATAAGCTTTAAATTATATCATGATTAAATTAATTTAAAAATTAAAACACACCTTCCTTTTCATCTCTTTAAGCATATCTTCGAGGTGTGCCCCCTGAGCTCCAAGAGTCTCTATTCGCCTCTGCAAACATAAGCAAGTTAATTTGAGTGAAACCGAGGGGAAATGAAAATCAATATTTCATGCCCGTAACTCAAATTCATCTATGTAGCGTTTGGTTTCATGGAATTAGAGGTTTGGAATTGAAATTAGAAATGAACCATGTAAAATTCTATTAATTTATATGCGTTCATTTCCAATTTCAATTCCGCACAACCAAACACTGCCTAAAACACACATGGAACTCACAAAAGCAAGGCTCCTAATTAGGTAGTGATCCTCCAATTTGCAAAAGGTGGGTGCAGAACCAACTCTAAGGTAGTAAGTACTAAGTATTATCCGAGTAGCATTCAATAAACCCTTAGGCACTATTACGCAACGTTTTCTTTGACTATTCTTTTACTTTAAACAAAAATGTCCTACATTTTAAAAATAGCATTTGTTTTACACTTTAAAAAATACTTTTAACAATCAAAAGGTAGAAACGCAATTTTAAGTAGTTTTTTTAAAAGCAAAAGGAGGAAAAAAAAAAAAAAAAAAGGAATATAGATAGTATAAGAGAACGACAGACTAAGACCTCTCCACAAATTTTATTTCAATCATCTATGATTTTTCTTTTTCTTTTTTTTTTTTTTGGGATTAAGAGATCATCATGAGGATAACACTAAGATATTGTTTCTATACCATCATATAAACTTTTGACTTTTTGCTTTTACTTTTGCTTAAGTACTTTTTATCAAATTTACTTTTTTATTTTAAAAAACATTTAAAAACACCTTACCAAATGGTGCCTTTGTTAATTTTCACTAGGCCACACCCTTAGGTATATAGAGTATATTCTTTCCTTAGCTATTAATGCAGATCGTTGAAATATTTAGTATTTTCAGTACTATATTTGTTATTTAGGTCATATTGATCAATTTGATAGCTTCTTTTATTCTATTAGTTAATTTAATCCATTTATTAAGCGATATTCATCTTAATTTGGCCGACCGTTATAGCTATATAATAGTAAGTGTAGAGATTTATTGTATAATATTATTACATAATATCAAAATATTCTCTCTAAAATCCTTTTCAGACTTTGATGTTATCTTTTCAAACTACATAATACACATAATAAAATATTAGGATTTGTGAAAGAAGATGGCTTCTAAAAGCAATTGATTCAACTGAGAAACAAATCATGCAATTTCAGAAGAGAAAGAGAGAACGAGAACCAAGCTCAGCTTGAGGGCTTCCACTGCAGCTTCTCCATTGGCACCCAAAGACATCATTGGCCTTGCAAGAGTAGGAAGAGCAGATTCTATCTGGTAGAAATTTGCACATGCAAGATTAGATGTACAAAGTTCTAGCATGGAATAGACACATTTGACAATCCATTTTTTCTTTAATTAAACGGCAAGGTGTGTTCAAGACAGCTTACGCACATCTCGACTAATCACCTCTCGGGACGATTTTATGGGCGCACTCCCATATATCGACCTGATGCATTTAGAATTAAATTTAACATTTAATTCTTCTCCGGGAGAGATGAACATTAGTTGACAAAGAAATAAGGCACATCCACTTGCCAACAGAACTAACACCTCTTGGGTTGACAATCCAAATATAAACAAGCAGAAACGCCGAAACAGACAAGAATTTATAAAACAATACCGGATGATACTCGAGTATCGACAAAAGTGATTCATGATCTCTCAGTGAACGTTCAATCCAAGCATCACTTTCAGCGGTTTCCTTCAAATTTGCTGCAAATTTATGTAACTCATCTCTCAAGCTTCCCGTCAAAGCACTGGATTGAGGCCGAGCCCACCGTGTTCCAAAATGGCTTCTAAAATCTGCATCTTCCATTGCCTCTTTCTGCAGGATCTCCCCAGTTTGGACCACCAAATCCTCATTCACCCGCCTCAAATCCTTGAGTTGCTGCAGTTCATCTTCCAAACCAGAAACACCACCACAAAGTTGGACCTCCTCCACGTTTTCTTTAAGAGCAGCCGGCAAAGAGAAATCCCCATCCAAGGCGAGAATCGAATTGGGCAAGTCCATTTCATTAAGCCTTGCTCGAGCTAAATCGCTTCCCTTTTGCAATTTCTCAGCCTGTGATCGGATAATGTCGTCCACCGTTTTAGTGTACCTAGAAACAGCCTTTGCACTGCTGTTAGGAACAAGACTAGCAAACATTTCTTGCTTGCTTGAATCCAACAGTTCATTCATCGGCACAGGCTTCACCATTGAAAAAGCCGGAAGAGGCGGCAAAGAACTAGATGGAGGAACCCGCATGAGGTAGACTCTATCGTTCTCCTTCAAAGCTCTTTCCAGGCTAAAATTCAGAGAAACCTCTAATCTATTAATTGATTCCAAAAGCTGAGGTGGAGCTCCCTTTGATGAGGATTTTTTCGCTTCAGACAGAACATCGACTCCGGTTTTTAACCGTGCAATTTCTTCTCCAATTTCTTCTTTGTCATGGAGTTCTAAGCTATATCTATAGCATGCCTCTGTGAAAAAGATGGCCGATTTTAGCTGAACATGAGCTAGCCAGGCCCTGTCAAAATACTGGTTGAGAGGAGCATTATTCAATGCAGCCAAAGCTTCCTCGTAGTATATCCCCACCTGTAACCATTATCATTTTGCTAATCGTGTGATAAAATCACTGAAACCATAGCTCTCTGAATTGAAAAACTGTCCACAATTATGGCTGTAAACGAGCCGAGCATTGAGTTTTCATGCATGGATCGTTTATTTTTCATACTATTTGAGTTCGAGTCGAGCCCGAAACCATATGTTCAAACTTAGTTTGTTTAATGATTGAACTGTTCACGAACTTTTTCAAGTTTCTTTTTTTTTTTTAATATTTGTTAATTAAAATGTAATGTTTAACAACTATATGAATATATTTTTTAATAAAATTAATTATTTCTTGAAAATCTAAATTATAAAGAATTAATACAAATTTACAAATAATTAGTCTAAATAGATTACATGGTTATTTATAAAATTATCTTATTAAAAAAATTTAAGAGTTTATTTTACTATTTTTTATGTTAAATTTAAGTCTATTGTTCACTTATTCGTTTTTTTAATAAACGAGCTTAATTGAAAGCTTGAGGTTGGTTAATAAATGAACGAGTTTCGAACATTTATTATCGAGCTGCGGTCGAGTCATTTACAGTCCTATTCATAATTCACAGGCTAAAGCCAAACAGGTACCAATTAGAACCTGCATACCTGCATAGAAATCTTCGAGCAAACCCCAGGTGTACTCCCCTTGCCAATGGTACTCTCAAACACACACTCCTGAGCTTGGGCCAGCATAAGCCTCTCCAACATTCCGGCACATTCCGCCGACAAATCCACCGTCGTGGAGCTTCCCGTCGACGCCTTCATCGACATATTGTCCCTCAGAAATGAAAATGCCCCTGCCGCAGCACAGAACGACTGCAACGCCTGCCGCCTCCCCTCCAACGACGACCGATCGAAGCTCAATCCTAATTGACTATGGACCGCGCCGAGGTTGAACAGCACCGCCGCTTTCTCCAAATGTACGCTCTGCTGCGAGGTCTTCTGCTTGTTGTTGAACGCGTCGTGCCACGTAAACGACACCGTATTGACGTGGCCCTCGTCTGGGGAGATCGGAATCCGCGACTCGACGGCGCAGAGGGCTCTGTAGTAATTGTTAAGGAGGTCGCGGCGTGAGCGGAGCGACACGGCGGGGCGTCCGACATCGGAGCGGTAGTGGTCTAGGGCTTGCAGGTCCCCTTCGAGGGACTGGGCTTCGCGTTCGGAGTAATTGAAGGCGATGTAGTCGCGGAGTGGGGTGTAGAGGTCGAGAGACACCGGTTTCTTCTCGTTGATCGCGAGCATGACGTTGGTTGAGGCTACCACCGATGACGACGGCGCTTCCATAGTTGGTGGTGGATCAGGGAGGTCAGGTGTGAGAATTAAACGGGGATCGGTGAATGTGTTCTTGCTGATGAACTTGATTAACTTGAATTTGAATTTGATTGGAGGTAAGGTTCCTACGTGTTCAGTGTTGCGCGGGTTGACGTGTCGTTTATCATTATTTTGGGTTTCTTAGCCCATAAGCAAGATTTTTTTATTTTATTTTTTATTTATACGTTCTCACACCTACATAAGATGTGAAACTAATCTCGTTCGAGGTTCCGTGGCTGCCCCTCCTAACAAGTACTTCTCCACAAGCTCGAACTCTTGATTTTGTAGAGACTCTTCAATTTTTTTAACTCAAGTATGTCTTGTTTCTTGAGCCACCTATGTTAGTATCCATAAGTAAGCTAATCACGGGATAAACAAAATTAAGATTAAATTCAATATTTAATTCTCAAAATACTGACTCAAGATCTTGAGTCAAACTCTAGTTCACAAGGAATAGAGATATCTCCTATTGTTAATCAGTCAAGCACATCTTCTTTCCAATCGAACTAATACCTCTTTTGTATAAACAAAACACGTCTCATTGTCGTGTTCTCTAAATTTCAATTAGACCTCCATTTCTTATAATTTTTAGACAAATATTGAAAGATATTAGAAAATATTTAATTATTATTATCTCTTCAATCTTGATGCATCTTTTACTCATATTCAAATAGATGCTCAAGATTAGATTTTACTATTGTTAATATATTCTAACACTCATATCTAATTTATTATTTTTTTTAAAAAAACTATAAACACAAAAATTAAGTCGCTAATACATTTTTTCTAAAAATTCGAATTATGTTCCATTAAAATTATAGTATTTAACAAATTCCGATACCAAAATACTATTTAACACTCTATTATATGCAATATAATTTTATAACACTACATCATTTGGAGTTGAGAGGAAGGGTAGAGAGCGGATAAAAAAAAATAGTACGACAATTATACCCCTTAAAATGGCATATGCAATATACATGATTGCATTTCTTTCAATTTGGATGAAAAATTAATATAAAGACATTTTAAAACTACGTTCATATTTAAAGGATTTAAACTGAAACGCAATAAAATTATTGAACTACGTAAAAATATATTAATATTTAAAGGGTCTAAAATGAAATTTGCCATAACAATTTTGAATTTCTTAGCCCCATAAGCAAGCAAATTATGGGATAAACAAAACTATTTTTATTTTTTTAACATTCATCTTGTCCAATTTATGCACATCGTAATTATCTCATTTGGGTAAAGTCGCGCTTTTCCCACATAGACATGGTACATTCTCAAAGTACTTCTCAAGTGAATCGAACCGTAATTGACAAAGAAATGAAACACCTCTTC
Source organism: Eucommia ulmoides (assembly GCA_016647705.1). NCBI lineage: Eukaryota > Viridiplantae > Streptophyta > Magnoliopsida > Garryales > Eucommiaceae > Eucommia > Eucommia ulmoides. The sequence goes on along the minus strand of CM028333.1, from coordinate 9,198,446 downwards.
TTACTAATCGGACTAATATCTCTTGAGTATAAACAAAACATGTCTCATTATCGTGTTCTCTAAATTTGAATTAGACCTATGTTTCTTATAATTTAGACAAATACTAAAAATATTCATATCAAACTAATATTAATAAAATTGAAAGATATTAAAAAAATGTTTAATTATTGTTCATCTCTTCAATCCTAATTTATCTTTCACTCTTATTCAAATTTATGATTAAGATTAGATCTTACTATCATTAATATATTCTAACTCTCTCATTCAAATAGATGACCAAACATACCAATAAAACAAATACAAAAAAATACCTCAAAAAAAAAAAACAAAAAAACAAAAATCATATTAAGATTAATTTATTATTTAAGAAAAATACAAGCACAAAAATTAAGTCGCTAATACATACCTTTTTAAATTCGAATTATGTTCAACTAAAATTATAATATTAAACAAACTCTAATACCAAATTACTATTTAACACTAGATCACATGCACATGCAATATAATAAGTTAGGGAATATTGAAATGAACTCTTAGGTGGCGTTTGGTAACCGTTTCTGTTTCCATTCCAGCAATGGGATGAGAATTTTGTTTTCTTCTTGGGAGTAGAATTGCGTTTGGTAACGATAATTTTTTTTTTTGTTTTGGGAAGAGAATTGTGTTTGGTAACGATTTTATCCTAAACCATATATATATATTTTATTTTATTTTTTCTGTCGTCGTCGCCGGCGGCCGGCGGTGGCTCCGGCTCCGGCTCGGCGACGGATGGTGGTTGGTCAGCGGGTGAACAGTGACAATATGTTTTGGAAATGGAATAGGAATAATGAGAAACAACTTTTTTTTGTTTCTCATTTCTTAAGAAAAATGTGGACACAATTGTCAAATGGGAATGAAATGAAAACGGAAACAAAAATTACCAAACGCTATTCCCAAACAGAATTCCCAAAAATCTGAGAATGGGATGAGAATTTCTGGAATGGAAATGGTTACCAAACGGGTCTTAACATCTGCCCCTCACCACCAATGGAAGCTGAAACAGAAACGGAAGTTGTGGCTCAACTCTTATTAGGCAGCCGCTTTGATCCACCGTTGTTCCAATAAACCGAAACTGCAAAATCAATGTTATTTTGTCTGTGTGTGTGTTTCCTAAACGATAAATTTATATTACAACAATATGAATCTCCTCCTCCAAATCAACTAATCTCAGAAGTTCTTCAAAATCTTCTCACTCGAAACTCCGTCAGCTACAAGAACAGATGTAACCTCCTGGAGACCCAAAAACAAGGATATTTTAATGGAAATATCAGCAGATGGAAACAATTAATTACAGACCTCGGTCATCTGTTTTTGTCCGCAGAGTACTGCACCGGTGGATTGAGGGCTAAAGAAGTTCTTGGCCCTAGCAAAAGCAGCCTGCAAAAGTTGTAAACATGTCAAGCTCTTTCAAATTGCAGCAATATCGAATAACTTAAGGTTGCGTTTGGATGGAAGGATATAAATGAACAGATTTAATCGTTTAAAAAAACCCTAAAATTTGGTATCTATGCCTCATTGGATGGAAAAAAAAAAAAATTGGGTCCAAGTGGAAGGATTTTGAAATGACCAAAATTAATTCGATCTTCTCAATCCAAAATTAGACTTAGAACTCCAATGGAGTGGGGGTACAAAATTATATAGGTAGTACTAAAAGTTTTGAGAAAATATGGGCATTACAAAATTTTTGTGAAACTTACTCGGGGGGCAAATACAAAATTATTCTAATATTTTTGGGTATTATAAGTAAAAATTTCAAAATTTTGTGGGTCTGTCTCTGATTATACTTCGATGAGTAATATTTACATTGCAATGAGGGCACTCAAATCCATGATTTTAAACCCATCCATCCAAACAAAGCCTAAGAGACATGGTGCATGATCGTTCTCCATTTTGTACTTCTTTATCACCTAAATATATATTATTTTATGTTCTTGAGTGTATATATATTTCTATCAATTCCATTTTTATATTCACATGTTTGGAGTGTTTTATCAAAAGCAGAAATAAAAAACGCGCCCTACGGACATTATATTGTAAATTTCTATAAATTCTTTTAACCATAACTAATTCTATAGTTGGAATTTGGGGACGAAACTAGTTGCATATGAAAATAGACTTCTTAAACTTCCAACAAGTGGTCATATAGCTAAATCGGAGTTCAGACAAGAGAGATATGTGCATTTGAAGCTCCTGATGGTTTGTTTTGGCAAAGATCACGATCGCAACCTCGCCCAAAAAAATGAGTGTCTTTTCCCCTGATTTTGGAGAATCAAATCCCCAAATTTAGGGGAACGTTATGACACATTTTTTGGGAAAAGAATACAGATCTGAATAATTCTTTTGGGTCATTATTCATCCCCCATTAAAGGGTTTTGAAAATTTGAGGAGAACAACAAGAAAGATCGCAGATCTGAATTGAAAAATGGAATCCTACGCCAGCATGAGCGGCTAAAGACCTTCTTCAAGCTAGGGTTGTGCCATGTATTACGTTTTTCTTGTATTTTCATCTTTATTCACTTCTACATCTATGTAATAGTTGCAAAACAATGAGCTTTGGTTTCATGGTATTATATAATTGATTCTTTTTCTTAGTGCAACGTGGTTTCTTGGAATTGGTACAATTTAATAGGATGGACTATGCAAAGCTATTTATTCATCTTAAATTAGTTAATGGCCAATTAATCATTCGTAGTAATCTAGTTTGTAGGCAAGGTCACTTCATTACACGCATAATTAGATTGAAAAGAAGCCGAAATTAACAAGATAATCAAAATACACCAGCACAAACCCTAACTCGAGTTCTCCTCATACTTTATTTCAATTATTTTATTGTCTGCAATTTAGTTTTTTAGAATTAAAATCAAAACCAATTGAATTGTTTCCATTTGAAAAATAAGCACACAATGATAGTTACAATTCAATCCCTAGGATTCGAAACCCTTACCAAGTGTGTTACACTACAAAGTCTTGTGCTTAAATAAGGTTATTAAATTCAAGCAACCAGTGCAAAGAAAGTGAATGAGTACTTGCATGTAGCCACATTCACCCGCCCAACCATCGTCGGGTTGAGATAATACAGGAACAATTTTAACTCCAGAAGATTCCCAATCTTTAAACCTATCCTATTAGCAATGGAAGAAACAAGAAATTTAACTCATTATGATTCTATTTTTTTGAGTAATCAATAAAAAGAACCAACCCGTGATAATCAAATTTAAAGCATTAAAAAGAACCTGGTAAGCCATTCTCTTAAAATTCCTGGCTCCATAATTGAGCCTCACATAAAGATCTCTTGTCAGCACTGAACCCCGACTCAATCAAAGATTGGATTGGGCTGCATGAAAAGAAGAAACGGTATAAGACAAAATCACCCATCTCATTGCCCATTTTTATAGGGGCTCATTTTGTCCTTCAATTAGCAAATTGTACTATTTTTCAATTAGTCAATTTATAAATTATTATAGATTAGTGTTTGGTTGTAAGGATTTAAAACAATTAAATTAGTTGGCAAACCATTTTAATTCTAGTTAAGATGCTATTTTTTCGTGAAATTGGAATACAAAAAAGCTTAGAAATTTAACGGAACTAAAACATTTGTGTTTCCTTCTTCAAACGAACAATATATAAATTGATTAACTCAGGAAAATTGAGAAATATAAAAATCAATTCATTAAAAAAAAAAAAAAAAAGTGAGAGAGAAATCATAAAATTGGATATTATAGACAAATAAATGAGCTCTTATGTTTATGTTCCCAAGTTTCAATTTTCCAGTTTTGTTCCAAACTTTTAGAGAAATTTTAACTTACGCGCACCTTGACTAACTATATCATCAGGTAATCTTATGAACACACTTCTCCAAATCGATCTAGTAAACTAGTACATTCAGGATTAAATTTAAGATTTAATTCCTAAAGTGCTCCTTATAAAAGTTAAACCCTGGTTGATAAGAAAATGAGACACATCCTCTTACTAACTAAACTAACACCTCTTGGCCATAAACAAAACATGTCTCATTATCGTGTTCTCTGAATTTCAATTAGGCCTCTCTTTTTTATAATTTAGATACATACTAAAAATATTCATATGATCTGGTATTAATAAAATTGAAAGTATTGATGAAAATTTAATTATTGTTTATCTCTTCAATCCTAATTCATCTTTTACTCCTATTCAAATGGATGGTCAAATTTAAATCTTATTATCATTACTATATATCTAACACTCTTATCTAAATAGATGACCAAGCATACCAATAAATCAAATACAAAAAATACTTGCAAAAATAAAAACAAAATACAAAATTATATTAATATTAATTTATTAGTTTTTCAAATTACCATAAGTATAAAAATTAAGCCATTAATACATATACATACCTCGTAAAATTCGAATTATATTTAACTAAAATTAAAATATTAAACAAATTCTGATACTAAATCACTATTTAAAATTAAATCATATACAATATAATTTTCTAACACTACATCATAGGAACCAGAGAGAGAGGGGATGGATATGAGGGGAAAAAAATAGAAATAAAAGTAAAAGACTTTTATATCTCTTAAAAATGGCATGTGCAATATAAATGATTACAATTCTGTCAATTTGAATAGAAAATTTAATAAAAATACTTTTTAAATCCACATTCTTACTTAAAGAATTAAAATTGATTTTTTAAATTGAAACACAACAAAATTATTTTTTTTGTTGAAACGTGTAAAAATGAAACTTGCCCTAACAATTAATGGGCATCCTTAGTAACCAATTAAATAAGTTCAACCACACACAATGAAATACACTTTAGCTAACCAGAAGCCAAAAATTAAAGACAATGCCAATAAGTTGAGGAATATTGAAATGAAGCCTTTTTCAAGTCCTATATTATATCTACCCCACCACAAATGGAAGCTGGAACAGAAACAGAAACTGTGGCTCAGCTCTTATTCGGCAGCCAATGTTGATCCGCTGTTGTTCCCAATAAATAAACCGAAACTGCAAAATCGATCTTATTTTTTGTGTGTATTTTCCTAAAAAATAAATTTATATTACAACAATATGACTCTTCCCCCCTCCCTCCAAATCAACTAATCTCAGAAGTTCTTCAAAATCTTCTCACTTGAAACTCCGTCAGCTACAAGAACAGAAGTAACCTCCTGGAAAAAAATAATAATAGAGATTATGATGTTTTCAGTACAAATTCTAAAGCCGCAAAAGGAAGGTAACATTAAAAATAAAAAAGGAAAAAGGAAAAAACTAGGATGTTTTAATGGAAATATAAGCAGATAGAAACAATTACAGACCTCGGTCATCTGTTTTTGTCCACAGAGTACTGCACCCGTGGATTGAGGGCTAAAGAAGTTCTTGGCCCTAGCAAAAGCAGCCTGCAAAAGTAGTAGCAGCATCAAAACATGTCAAAGTTAATTCAAATTGCAGCTATATCGAATAACTCAAGGTTTTGTTTGGAATCTGGATGGAAGGATACAAATGAATGAATTTTTAATTATTGAAAAAAAAAAAATTGGTATTACGAATGATTGGATGGTTCTCGATTTCGTACCTATGTTATCCCCCTAAATATATATTATTCTATGTTCTTGAGGGTGTATAATTTCTACCAAGTCCATTTTTATATCCACATGGATTTGAAGTGTTATATCAAAAGCAGAACTAAAATGCACGTCCTACGGGCATTATAATGTAAACCTTTGTGCACTCTTTCAACCATAACCAAAATTCTACCGTTCGAATTTTGTGACGAAACTAGTTGCATATGAAAGTAGATTTCCTAAGTTTTCCAACGAGAGGTCATATAGCTAAATTGAAGTTCAAGCAAGAAAGATATGTGCATTGAAGTTCCTGCTGGTCTGTTCAGCCGAAGGTCGCGATCACGATGGTGACCTCCCAGAAAAAGGAGTGTTTTTCCCCCTGCTTTTTGGACAATCAAATCCTCGAATTCAGGGGAATGCTATGCCACGTTTTGGGGGAAAGAAATACAAACCTGAACAATTTTTTTGGGTCATTATTCATCCTCCATTAAAGGGTTTTGAAAGTTTTGGGAGAGCAACAAGAAGGATCACAAATCTGAAGCGAAAAATGGAGTTCTACGCCGCGCATGAGCAGCTAAACACCTTCTTCAGGTCAGGGTTATGCCATGTATTACGTTTCTCCTGTATTTTCATCTTTATTCCCTTCTAGATCTGTGTGTAATAGTTGCATAACAATGAACTTCAGTTTCATGGTATTATATAATTGAATCTTTTTTTAATTATCTTGGAGAAATTGGATTTTAAATTAGTTATTTGTAGACATTAGATCTAATACTAGTGTTTTAAATCTAACGGTTGTGCAACGTGGTTTCTTGGAATTGGTACGCTTTAATAGGATGGATTACGCAAAGTTATTTATTCACCTTAAATTAGTTAATGGCTAGTCAATCTTTCGTAGTAATCCAGTTTGTAGGCAAGGTTACTTCATTACACACAAAATCAGGTCAAATAGAAGTGGAATTTAACAAGATAACTGAAATACATGAGCACAAACCCTAACCCAAGTTCTCCTCATACTTTATTTCAATTATTTTATTTTCTGCAATTTAGTTTTTTAGAATTAAAACAAAACCAAATTGAATTGTTTCCATTACAAAAATAAGTAGAAATTGATAGTTACAATCCAATCCCTGTGGATTCGATACCCTTACTAAGTGCGATCAATGCAAAGAAATTGAATAAGTACCTGTACATAGCCACATTCACCCGCCCAATTATCATCAGGTTGAGATAATACAGGAACAATTTTAACTCCAGAAGATTCCCAATCTTTAAACCTATCCTATTAGCAATGGAAGAAACAAGAAATTTAACTCATTATGATTCTATTTTTTTGAGTACTCAATAAAAAGAACCAACCCATGATAATCAAATTCAAAGCATTGAAAGGAAAGAACCTGGTAAGCCATTCTCTTAAGGTTCCTGGCTCCATAATAGAGCCTCACATCTGATCTGTTGTCAACACTGAACCCCGACTCAATCAAAGACCGGATTGGGCTGCATGTAAAGAAGAAACGGAATAAAGAAAAAATAACACATCTCCTCTGCCCATTTTTATAGGGCTCATTTTGTCCTTCAATTCAGTCAATTTATAAATTGCTATAGTTTAGTGTTTGGCTGTAAGAATTTAAAACAGGTAAGTTAGCTAGCAAACCATTATAATTCTAGTTTAGATGCTATTTTTTGTGAAATTGGAGTAAAATATAGGTTAGAAATTTAACGGAACTAAAACATTTGTATGTTTCCTTCTTCAAACGAACAATATTTAAATTTAATTAACTCATTGGATAATCAAGAAATATACAAATCAATTCATCAAAAAAAAAAGAAGATAATTCATAAGGATGCTATAGACAACCAAGCAGTCTCTTATGTTTCTGTTCCCAAGTTTCGATTTTCCAGTTCTCTTCCAAACTTTTAGAGAAATTCCTGTCCCTCAAAGAACTCTGAACGGACTTTCACATTGTGTTCATTCTTAGAATATAGCACCAAGAAAAAAGAAGGCTTGTAATACAAATATTGTTTTCAACTATTTGTGCAAGAGGCTAAAAAGATCTAAGGAACTGTTTATAACGGAATTCGAAAACCAAGAATTAGAGTTCCTACATAATTGGAACCAACAGAATCTTAGCGCTTAACAATGTCACAATGCCACTAAATCGCTAATGTTTATCCAGCATAAAATAGTGTAAGCATAAGCACAGATGAGCACACATCTATGATCAATATACAAGAATAATGTCAGTCAGCTGAGTTTATGTATGCATGTAATCACTTCAATAAATTAGCAGAGAAAAAAAAAGAAATGGATCTATTCAATCACCTAATTCCAGATCCAGTGGCGAAAATTAGAACTGTCTGATAATCTTCGGCCGGAGAAATCTGATCGATATCGAAACCCTTCCCCATAGCCTGAGTCAATTCCACAACGTCCCCCCGATTGAGCCCACAGAGGAGCTCGGCGGTGGAACCCTCGATGCTCTTGACCAAGAACTCAAACACGCCTTTGCCCGATGTGAGAGACGGCGGCGACGCGATGGCGAGGAAGGACGGCTTCTCGACTTCCGGAAGGCGGAGCTGGAGGTATTGGCCTGCCTTGGTATAGGAGGCGGCGAGGTCGGGGGAGTCGGCTACGTCGATTGTGATGTGGAATAGGGACTCCGCCGCTGGGCGGATGTTGGCGAGCGGGGCTTCAGTCCAGACGGTGGTGTCCTGGCGGACAGCGGCGGCGGCGGCGACAGATAGGAGCCGTCGTCTGTTGTGGTGAAGACGGAGGTGGTGGCGGAGGGGTGCTAGGACCGCCATGGGAGCGTGCAGCGATCTGGTGAGGCGAGGTTCATGGGAACAGAAGTGGGGAAGAGAGAGAGAAGTCGGAGAGATTGTAATAGACATTTTGAGACCCTTTTATTGTTTCTAGAGAGCGCCGCCGGAAAGGTGGGAGTTGGAGGTGGCGATTGGAATGGCATATGCTAAGATGCACGCGGGGTAGACTTTTAGTAGTACGAATTGACATCCACGTGTCTACTTTTCTATGGTCATGTGAATTTGGATTAGGAGTGAGAGTAGTTCTTTTCAAAAAAGAACAATATTTGCATTGAAATCTAAAATTATTTCCATTTTCGAAACTTTTTATATAAATTCATCTCAATTTCATTTTCGAAAAACAAATAAGTATGAGTAAACAAAAATTTATGGTGCATTCTCATAAGAAAAATTAATATTTAAAACTGGACGCTGACAAATGAAATAAATTGTTGATGCTATTGAATTAAAGAGCTAGTGGGAATAGTTCAACGAACTCAAAAAATATTTGGAGACTTGCTCAAAGATTAAAATTACACTCCTCAACAAAATCCCTTTAACAGTTGGTTATTGTCATTTCTCGGTCTCTCATTGTTATTTTGTAGTCATGTCTCTAAAAAGCAAGTGCAAAACGATAGGCAGTCAAATAACCAAACTAGAAATTTCGACAAGTCACGCCACATTAGTTTACGTTATACATGAAGAAAATTCAACAAAATAACATCTAGCAAATACTCAAAAAAATACTATAGAAGTACGACATGGAGGGCAACTTATATATGAACTGTCTGATTAGTATGAGATCATTTTTTGTTAATCAGATGTTTATTCGCTTAATCAGACAAGTTTACCAACGAAAAGTAGACAACGGAGTGTACAGATGACGGCAAATTGACACTTTGACCTCATATCAACACTTGTACTGTAGGTTGTCCTTCGCGCGACAATGAGTTCACCGTACATCAAGTTAACCAATTCTTATCTCCTAACTCGCGACATGGCATCAGTCAATTCTCGTCCCAAGCTCACAACATGGCATGACAAACAAGTGACACATGATCGGACAATATTTACACCTTATCAAAGGCAATAGATTGTTACTTTTACAAAAGATAGGACGAGTGGATTTGAGTTAATTGCACTACAATAGAAATACAAAGACATGAACATTCGTTTGAGAAAGGAATTGGACAAGTTTTTCCAAAGTCGATGTTAATTTGCATCCCCGAGCACACAGACCAGGGAGTGAAAAAATTGTAATCCTGCCATAACATAATTTATAATTTTGGGCAACTAGTATTCTCATCATCAAATAAAATTTCAAGGAAAAATATACAAAGTCCCACCATTTTTTCACCCCCTTATTACACAGAATCATAAAAACAAAGAGTAAGGGGGGGATATGGGTAGGCTAGGCTTGGCAAGGAGGCCCTCTACTCCATGCCCTGCTTCCAAAATCCGGAATTGACCACAGAGAAAAAAATCCTGATGTTGGCATGGCCAACATAAGCTAAATTATTGATTATCGCAATTATCAAGAAAAGAGAAAGAAGAAAAAAACCGGGAGGGGCAATTTAGGGATTTGACTTAAGCGGCAGATTCCTTGGCGATCTTCTCGGCCTTGGCAATGACCTCTTCAATCCCTCCAACCATGTAAAATGATTGCTCAGAAAGATCATCGTACTTCCCATCCAACACTCCCTGTTGAGGGTAAAACAAACAACAAAAGAAAAATGTAATTCTTAACCACGAAAATCTTCAACCTAATTCAACAACCGCAAATAAAAGCACGAATTAAGACAACGCTAACGCTGGCATTTGGTAGTATGCAATTGACGCATTCAAAATGGAAATGAGCGCATGCAAATTTTTGAATTTTTACGTTTAATTTAAATTTAACATTTAAAGGAATGAAAATGAATAAACTAACATCTCTCGTTCTCTTTATAATAAAGATAAAAGATCGAAATTAAAATAAAGGGTCATTTCTCCATTTTATTAAAAATTTTATGGAAAATTTAAATTCACCCATTTTTTAGTATATTCCAATGAAGTAAAAACGAAAAAAAAAATAGTTTTCCAATTTACTATTAGTAGAAGGGGGTGGGGTAAAGTGTGAGTTTTCAAAGTATATGGGATAAAATGAAAGTACAGGGAGATAAAGGCAATTAGCATGATGTTATAAAGGGAGAAAATCAGGCAGAGAGAAATAATATGTGAAATGTTGAAGGTACTGCCAAGATACTGTAATTTACCTGGAAGCTAGTAATGCTCTCCTTCAACTCGACGTATTTTCCAGGGGCACCCGTGAAGACTTCGGCAACATGGAAAGGCTGGCTAAGGAACCGCTGGATTTTACGAGCACGAGCAACGGTCAACTTGTCATCTTCACTTAGCTCATCCATACCCAAAATAGCAATAATATCTTGCAGATTCTTGTAGTTCTGTAGCACTTTCTGTACTCCACGAGCTGTATTGTAGTGTTCCTCTCCCAGTATGTGAGGAGAAAGCATGCGAGATGTAGAATCTAGAGGATCCACAGCAGGGTAGATACCAAGCTCGGAGATCTTCAAGACAATATAAGAGGTAATCAGGAATTAATTAACTAAGGCATTGTTTGGTAACACTTCTTTTAAGCACTTTGTTTTAAGCAAAAAAAACATATATAAAGGTGCGTGTATTTTACACTTAACAAAGTACAGATATGATTTTAAATAATATTTTTGAAAAGCACAAAAATAGTTGCATTTTTTTTTCTTCCATTTTTATAATTTAAGAGAGAGAACATTTCTCAACCATCAATGAAATTCTTTCAGATTAAGAGATCTTTTATAAAGATGACACTGAGATATTCTCTTTCCACTATCAAAGACATTTGATTTTTTAATTTTTGCATTTAAGTAAAAGTATTTTTTAACCGATTTTTTGCTATTCTTCTAGATTAAGATATCCTTTTTTTAGACTAGCAAAAACATTTGATTTTTTTTTAATTTTGCTTTTAGGTAAAATAATTTTTTTATCGCGCTTTTTTGCCCCAAAAAAAAAGTACTCGAGATAAAAGAAATGTTTGTTTTCCAATTTTAAAAACTAAAAAGCATTTTTCTCGACCCTCAACATAATTCTATTGGATTAAGAGATCGTTAATATAGATAACACTAAGATATCATCTCTACATTACCAAACACAATTTTTTTTGGGAAAAAATCTACTTTTGGCCCCTAAATTATAGGGTTGGTGTCTACGTGGACCCAAGGTTTGCCAAGTTTTACATTTGTTTCAATCGCACAAAATAAAAAATGATGTTAATTATTTTGGATGAAAAATGGACTCGGCTCAGCAAGGTGGCCTTCCAATGGAGATAATTTTGTCATGTCATTACTCCACTAAACCTAAGACGTTTTTCTCTAACGTTTATCTAACAACATGCCTCAAGTTTAGTAAAGTGATGAAATGACAAAAATATCCTCATTATAAGGCCGTGTTGAGAACAATTAATTTTTCACCCAAAATCATTAAAAACATTTTTAACTTTGCGGGATTGAAACAAATATGGAACTTGAGGGATTAAGTGTGCAATTTCACAATCCTGAGGGTCTACATGGACACCCAAAGTGTACTTTAGGGGCCAAAAATGAATTTTTCCCAATTTTTTTATTTCAAATGGAAAAAAAAAATGTTCCATTAACTTTTTTATTTTAAAAAGTACCTACAAACACGTTACCAAACGGTGCCAAAGATTTTGTTCAAACCCATCTAGTAAAATCAAATACCTGTCGGGATAACACAGTTGTGGCATCCAAGTGAGCAAAGGTGGTTGCAGGAGCTGGATCCGTCAAATCATCAGCAGGCACATAAATAGCTTGGACGGATGTAATGGAGCCTTTCTTAGTTGTAGTAATACGCTCCTGCAGACCTCCAAGATCTGTAGCCAAAGTTGGTTGATAACCGACAGCAGACGGGATACGACCAAGCAAAGCAGACACCTCTGAGTTTGCCTGTAGAATGAATAGCAATCACACAAATATATCACAATATAAGCAAAGATCTAATGGGAAATAAAGAACAATTAGTCAAAAGGTTCTTTAAAATGAAGACTAACTTGGGTGAAGCGGAAAATGTTATCGATGAAGAGAAGCACATCTTGCCCTTCAGCATCTCGGAAGTGTTCAGCCACAGTCAAACCAGTAAGTCCAACACGAGCACGAGCACCCGGGGGTTCATTCATTTGACCGTACACAAGTGCACATTTGCTGTCACTCTAAAACAAACAAAAGAATACGTATATATAAATCAGAAACATTGATTGATTAAACGGTGTCAGAGGAGCTCAGAGAAGACTTTGAATAAAGTATAGGAAAGAAAGCTGACACAAAATTTAACCACCTGTTTTTCACCTAGCTTAATGACACCACTCTCAATCATTTCCCTGTACAAATCATTACCCTCTCGGGTACGTTCTCCAACACCAGCAAACACAGAGAAACCACCTGGAAAAGGAAGATAAGCTATAATCATTAAGAAATACATTAGCAAAATAAGGCCTTGATATATATACAAATCAACCAACCGTGGGCTTTTGCAACATTGTTGATAAGTTCCATAATAAGCACAGTTTTCCCTACACCTGCACCACCAAATAACCCAATCTTTCCACCCCTTTGATACGGTGCAAGGAGATCCACAACCTGTATAATGATGCAATGAAACACATTTTCGGTATTAGTATAATATGATATGGTTAAAATATTGTATACTTATCAACTCAAATAAGCTAAATATAGTTAATTTTTCATGAAATTGAAGCAAATTAGGAAGAAAATACCTTGATCCCAGTAACAAGGATCTGTTGTTCAGTTGCTTGTTCAACAAAAGCAGGAGCTTCTCGATGAATTGGCAATTGGTGATCGGTCTCTGTTGCAGCATTTAAATGTAAATGTTATTAACATTCTGGGTGGATATTTTATCAGTTAATATAGAACAACGGTAGCTAACTTACTTATTTCGCCTCTATGATCAATAGGTTCTCCAATAACATTCATGATACGACCAAGAGTAGCCCTACCAACAGGTACCTAACATTACAAGAGGGGAAACCAAAACTATCAGTACAAACCAGTCAAGAAATACCACATTTGTTATCAGAAAGTAATGGTGTGGTTGGAAAACTACTGCAAGAAAACAGCAATAACATATACCAATGATGCTCTAGATTAACAGAAAGTAGAAAGTCTCAAGGGGAGTACAGCAGAGAACTGCAGAATAACCTATTCAGATGCAATGCAACAATCAAGACAAATAGCAAAGCAAGCCATCAAACTTTTATGCTTTTAAGTACTGAATGATGGCATATATATACCACCTAAACAAGGAGTTTGTTTCGCTTTCAGAAGCAACGACATCAGTTGCAATCCGTGAATCTGATCAGGCCTGATTGGACAACAATTCAATCAGAACGCGGGGAAATGTTCACCATATATGGACAATATACATGTGAGCATAAGTACAAAACAATTCCAATGATATAAATGGAAGCACGATTGACGATACATATCAGTAGCAAAACAACCACTGATAATCAATCTCAAGGAAGATCAACAAAGTCAACCACAGATCTCATCCGGATAGGCAATGAGCATTAAAATCGAAAGCTCAGATCTTCTCCTTCAAGTGATTAAGCGTAACAAAAAGCTAAAATCATTGACTTCCAAAACAATCAACATTTCTGAAGGGGAAAAATCCAGAAACGAAAAAAAATGACACCATTAGATCCAGCCACAATTACTCACAGTGATGGGCGAACCAGTATTGAGCACTTTCTGGCCACGGACCAGTCCCTCCGTTCCATCCATAGCAATAGTCCTCACCATATTCTCTCCCAAATGCTGGGCGACCTCGAGAACCAACCGAATCTGGTTATCCAGGACCTCGAGAGCCGTCAGGATCGGAGGCAATCCCTCAGAAAATCTGACATCAACAACGGCACCGATCACCTGGCACACCTTCCCGATCGATCCGGCCCCGGTGAACTCATCGGTGATCTTCCCGCTGGGTCCGCCGGCAGATTTGGGTGGTGGAGGTGGTTGCGATGGAGCTGCAGCAGAGGTGGCATATTGGACGGCGCGATTCAAGAGGAAGCCACCGGGAGAGGGACGATTTGGGGGGGCTCTGGGTCTGGGGATCGTGAATGGGGATCTCGAGGGAGATCGGTGTACAGAAGATCGAAGGAGAGAGGCCAGTAGCCTCCTAGAAGCCATGGTAACGGGATCGGGGAAGAGAAATGAGATGAGAGAGAGATGGAGAGAGACTGCTAGGGTTTGAATATATGAGCGCCTCCACGCTTTATCAGGAGCTGTGCCTGTGCTTGTACGCACACTGCGTTACCGAGGTTACCGTACCCGATAAATTGCATTTGATCTTGTTAATTACTACTATTTACACTCCAAAAATAGCCTCCACCACTCCACATTGGAGTGTAAATAGTCATTTCAAAAAGCAAAAAAATCTTTGAAAATTTCAAAATCATTTTGTAAACAATTTTTTTCGAAAATAAAAACATCCAATTGGTGACGAAAGCATTCCAATTGGTCACGAAAGCATGTGGGAAGTCATATTCTTAACAAAATAATACTCTATGTTATTACATTACACCCTTGAAATTTGATTCTCTTGAAAAATACTCTGTAAATTAAATTTTAAATTTTAAGATGTACGTAAGCTGTCCCAGACAATACCTTAATATAAAATCAATAAAAAAAAAATCATATTCTTGATAAAACAATACTATATGTTATCACATTTTCCACCCTTAAAGTTTGAATCAACTTTCAAAATGCCCTCTAACTTGGCAAATCTAGAGATTATTGGAAAAAGAAAAAACCCAAGCAAAACCTTTGTAAGTTGGATTTCTCCTCATTGGGCAAATACCTTGGTTGGAGTGTTTGTTGACAGCCTAATGTAACTTCCCTTACTTCTCGGCTTTGTTACTGAGAAATTTTCTAGGTATGGGAGCCAAAATTTGTATACAGGATTAGAGAATAAGTTCATATTGAAGGTTCCAAAGTTTCTAGAATATTCTAGAGTATTATAAAGAATTTTGAATTATCCTAAATCACTCCATACTCTACACAATTCCAAGTCTAGAAGCTTCCTTGTAAATATCTAGTAGGAATATTCTCGATGATTAATTGTAGCCGTTAAGTCCAAATGATCTAGATCATCCATTATAAGGCCCTTGGCAATCAGCCATCAAAGAAGGTATTTTCTTCCTAATTTGATACCATAACTACATTCCAAGCTCGATGTCTCAAAGCTCTAATACCACCTGTCACTGACTTATTTTCTCCAAAATAACCGTGTGATACTTAGCCCTAATTCTCTAACCCCTTGAAAGTGCTAAGTAAGCCTTGTCAAGAATATTAACCAAGCGAACTCTAGGAATGAAGGAAGCAAAGAAGCCTATGGAAATCTAGAAAGCTTATAAGAGTAAGGAAATCTAGAAAGCTTATAAGAGAAAGAGAGTTACTGGAATATTCTAAATGATTAATTGTAGTTGTTAGGTCAAAATGATAGACCATCCCTTAGCAATCAAGCCATCAATAAAGGCTTAATAAGAAATTAATGTTTTTATATTGTTTATCCAATTGATTCATGTTCTTATCAATTTATAAATGTTAGAAATAAATTGTTGGTACTTGTGAGTTAGATTTAATATATGCTTAGATTTAATTGTTATACATCCCATTTTTATCAGAATTGATACGGTTTAGTAGGCTGGATTATGCTTAGGAATTGATTCACTCTAGATTAGATAGTCCATGTCAATTAAATGGTCAAAGTTTCATTGTAATTTAGTTTGTAGTTAAATTACTTCACCGTACACATAATCAAAATAGAGAAATAGTAGAACTCATTGGGATAAAGGAAAAACAAATATGTGTCCCCAACTTGGTAATTTATTATATCATATTCGAATTTAATTATTTTTCTACATTTTTATAATTAAAATCCAAAACTAATTTTATTAAATTTAATCGAAAAATAAGATAACGTAATAATTACAATCCAATCCATGTAACTTAACACTCGTACTCCGATGCTATATTACTAATATTTTGCACTTAAATACGAGTATTAAATTTGAACGATCACCGTTAGGTTGCGGCCGCAACCTTGGGGAATGGCCGGATCGATGGTCGATTCTTTTTTTTTTTTTCCTATTTCGAGTTTTCAATCCTAGAGCTTTATATCTTCAAAGACCACCAAATGGATTATTGACAATCAAAATATGCTTGAAATACTACCAAAATTAGGGGTTTAAAGGGAAATAATTGGTACACAATCAAAAACGATCACACCTCCAAATCTACAGTTTTCTAGTCCTTGAGGAAAACAAACATCAATTTATTTGTTGATCCTAAGATTTTGATAGATAATTAAATATTGATATTTTTTGTGGAACTAACAATTTTATTGAGTGTTTCAATTTATTAATTCCAGTGATAAAAATGATCATGAAGATATTGTGACAATGTTAAAGATGATAACAAAGATGATGGAAGATTAAGAGTTTGAAGAAATTTAAGAACTTAGGGAAAACAATTTAGGTTAATTTTTAACTCTTAATATATGCCGGTTAGGATCACACACGACACAAAATATTTTTCAAAATTATGTGTGTTTTTATAGAATCCTAATTAGTTAAATTATTTGCTCCTATGTGTAATTGAAAAAAAAATAAAGATAATTGATTAAAATTGAATTTAAGATTTAGTGGAGTTAACCGAGAAAATAAATCGGTTAAAGGGGCAAAAACGTAAAAAAAAATTGAATGAAAATGAATTAAAGAGAGGTATTTCAAAAGTGGTCGGTCAACAGGTAAGTCAACCTGTAGTTATAAGATGAACTTGATCGACAGGTAAGTCAACCTGTGCTTAGAGGATGAACTCTCTGAATTGTTTGGTCGACAGGTAGGTCGACGTATGGCCAAAAGAGGATCTCTCTGGATTTCTAAGTCAACAGATAGGTTGACTTGTGAAACATCCTGAATCGTCCGATCGACAGGTGAAGTATGAGCAGTCGACCGATGGGCGAAGAATTTTTGGCTTGGCTACATCCTGAATTGGGCGGTCGATTGATGGGCCTTAGTCGGTCAACAGATCGAGCTGTTTCAGGATTTACGGAATTTTGGATTTGATTCAAAAAGTAACCATTACTAACTGTTTTATGATTAAGATATGTGAGATATCTTAGGGATCTGATATATTTTGAGCTATTTAATTAATATTTAATTATCCCTATAGATATGGTTCAAGTAGTTTTGATATTTCTCAATTTGGTACATGTAATTCTTTCAATCTTATCTAATTGAGTTTGAGTAAAAGTTTGAGGGACTTAATTGAATATTTTAAGAGATATTTGAAGTAAATTATACTAGGTGTTGAATCATTATGGTATAGAGGATCTATTGGTGTAATTAAATGTCATGATTTATGAGAATTAGCCGTTGGAGGGCTTGTTTTATTCTTTTACTAATAGACCTGCGTTTTTCGCTTCAAAAAAGAATTATTAATCAAAAGAATCCAAATTGTTCTGAGTTATTCACCTCTCATGCTTTTTAAGAGTAATCATACTGAGTGTATTGTGAGATCTTCATTGAGATTTATTCTTGAGAAATATTTGTTGTGGATTATTGCTTCTACCGATCTGAAGTTTCATTGTTATTCTAATCATTATTCTTTCGGTGGAATCCTGGTGAGATCTTTTCAAATTACTTACTATTAATTGTTACTTGATTATATTATTTATTATTTGGAATTTGATATTTGGAATTGTTTTCCGAATTTTTTTATTGAAAATTATTTTTGAAATAATTTCTTGAGAAAATATGATTACGTGCTTAACTGCTTCCTACTCATCTTTATTTATCAGATTTTGAAATTCTCACTTTTCTATCACTAGTATCGGAACATTAATTGAGTTTGAATTTATCTGGGGTGGTAGAAGCTCCGAGTGGAAAAATTACTTATTAATTGTTTGTAATTGGTGAGTTAAGTGTCAGATTAAATACTACTGAGAGTGTCTAATTAACGGTAGCTGGTTTAAATATCTTTCGATAAAGAGATTGAGATTTTGACCTTTACCTAGAGTATAAAAAGATCAGGTGTTAATTCTTCCTTAATTGAATTTGTGAGTGAATTGTAACGATTCAATTCTTACCGATAAAAGGATATTTGGAGCGTGTTTGTGTGATATTTAATTCTTGAGCCTAAAGTATAAAAAGAATTAGATTGTGATTCTTCTTATAATAGAATTAAGTTAATCTTCCGTTTGGTAAAAATATAGAGGTTATTCCTTCGCCTGTGAAAATGAATTGTGCATGTTGATTTTGAGCCTGCGAAAAGAATATTTGTGGGGGTTTGATTCCTACCTTTAAATGAATCTTGAGTTTAGTGGGTGCAACTCTTCACGGAGCTCGGGGGACTGGATTAGCCAAGAGTATCTTGATGAACCAGTATAAATTTATGTGTGTTGCATTATTTATATTTTGTTATTTGGGTGTGCACCTAGTTGATAATACATATCCGTTGCTATAAAGATAATAATTAATTTTAGGATAAAATTAATTGTTTGATTTTTGAAGTGTTATATTCTGATAATTTTTTAATACTACCCAATTCACCCCCCTCTTGGATAGCTTATTGGGCCAACAATTGGCATAAGAGCTGGTTTAGCTCAACACACTTAGCTAACAAAGATCACATGGTGTACATAATAGGCACACTAGCTGAGGGGCAGTTTATGCACCAACCACCGTTGTTTACAGGTAAAAATTATTCGTTCTGGAAAGATAGAATGATAACCTTCTTTCATACTAAAAATTATAATGTGTGGCTAACAATCGAGGATGGTCCGTTTGTCCCAATGAAAAACAGAGTCGAGAAGACGAAAGAGTAGCTGACTGCTTCTGATAAGCAGAAACTTTCTATGAATTCTCAAGTTATTAATATTTTATTTTGTTCTTTGGATGCTAATGAATACTCGAGAGTTTCAAGTTATAAATCAGCAAAGGAGATGTGGGACAAGCTACATGTTACTCATGAAGGGACAAGTCAAGTGAACCAATCGAAAATCAACGCTCTTATAAGAAAATTTGAATTGTTCAGAATGGAAGAAACTGAATTGATTCAAGAGATGTATATTCATTTCAACAACATTTGCAATCACTTGAGGCAACTTGGAAAGACATACTCCATGGAGGATAGAGTTCGAAAGATCCTAAGATCTTTGACAAAAATATGAGAGTCAAAGGTGACTGCAATTGAGAAAGTTAAGGATCTTGACAAATATGAAATTGATGATCTCATAGGCAACTTGATGACTCATGAAATAGCGATTAAAGGATATGAGGATGATACCGGAAATAGCAAGAGGAAATCATTGACGTTAAAAGCTCAGAAAATTGAAGAAGATGATGACAGTGATAATGAAAGTCTTGACAGTGAGCAAGAGAAAGACATAACGCTTCTCACAAAGAATTTTAGAAGAATGACTCGGTGCATATTCCACGGGAGAAGAAACTTCAATACGAACAATGTGGAATGCTACAACTGTCACAAGACCGATCACTTTCACAAACTTATTGTCCCGAACCAAAGAAGGATAAAGAAAATGAGAAGAAAAAGAAGAAGAAAAGAAAGAACAGCAAGAAGAAGTCTATGAAGGCTACTTGGGATGATACCGAATCAAGTAGTTTCAAAAAATCAAAAAGTGATGAAATGTTCATGTTTGCATTGATGGCCACTAGTGGTGAGATAACAAAATATTCAAGTTCTTATCCTTTAGATTTTGATGAATTGTTTGATGTTTATAAAGAAATTTTACATGATTATAAAAACCAGTGTTCTAAAATAAATATCATTTAAAGTACAATTAATACATTAAACAAGTAAGTAATGGACTACGAATATGAAAACAATGAATTAAAATTCAAGATGTCGAATTTACATTCAATTGTTCTCAAATTCACCAGCGGTGAGAATAACTTGAAAATACTTTTGGGAAGTGCACGTGGAATTTTTGATAAAATCGGTATTAGATTTCAGAAAAACCTTAAACAAAAACGTTTTCAAAAATTCTTTTCTGAAACCAATGATCTTATTTGATGTTTTAAATATAATGTTGTGGGGCATACTATTCGTAAATGTTTTACTAAAATATCTAAATGTAGACAAGTTTGAGTTCCAAAAGGAACTAAAATTGTCCCAACTAACAAGATCGAACCCACGTAAACTGGGTACCATTTAGGAACTATTTGAGGTGCTCGCAGGTTATTCTAAAAGCATCAATAAGTAAGGACAAATGGTTTCTAGATAGCGGTTGTTCTCGACACATGACGGGAGATAAATCAAAATTCACATCTTTGACACCTAAGAATGGAAGTCATGTGACTTTTGGAGACAACGCAAATGGTAAAATTATCGGTATAGGTAATATCGGTAATGGTACTACTATTATTAAAGATGTATTACTAGTTGATGGACTCAAACATAATTTGCTTAGTATTAGTCAATTATGTGCCAAGGGCTATAGTGTGATATTTCATCATGATAAGTGCATTATTAAGAATGGTCATGATAGCAGCATCTTGTTAGTTGCATTACGTTTTGAGAATGTTTATCCCTGCTCATTTGTTGATTTTACTTCTAAAAATTTATCCTGTTTGAATACTTTATCTTAAAATAGTTGGTTATGACATAGGAGACTTGGGCATGCTAGTATAGAGCTAATTTCTAAATTATCTAAGAAGAGTCTCGTACATGGCCTACCTAATTTGCAATTTATGAAAGATAAATTATGTGATGCATATCAATTAGGCAAATAGTCTAAATCATCATTTAAGAAAAAGATACACACGTCCACGTTTAAATGTCTTAAATTATTGCATCTTGATTTATTTGGACCAAATTAAGTTGCTAATTTTGGTGGTAATTTTTATGCCTTCGTAATAGTTTATGATTATTCTAGACCTACCTGGGTATTTTTACTTACTAAGAAAAGTGAAGTTGCTTCTGTATTTGCTAAATTTTGTAAACGTGTTCAAAATGAGAAGTAATGTTCTATTATTAATATTCATAGTGATAGAGAAAGAGAGTTTAAGAATGATGATGTTATCAGTTATTGTGATGAGCATGGTTATGCTCATAACTTCTCTGCACCAAGACCAACACAACAAAATGGTGTAGTGGAAAGGAAGAACATGACGCTTCAAGAAATGACCAGAACAATACTTAATAAAAATCGCTTACCAACCTACTTTTGGGCCGAAGCAGTAAGTACAGTTTGCCATGTGGTGAATCAAGTATCGATTCGTAGAGGATTTAACAAAACCCCATATGAAATCTGGAATGATAAAACTCCTAACATTTGTTATTTTAAAGTATTTGGGTGTAAATACTTCATTCTGAATGACAAGGATAATTTAGATAAATTTGATGCTACTAAAAGTAAAGCTTATAGAGTTTACAATAAACGTACGTTAGTAGTAGAAGAATCTATGCATCTTGTTTTTTAGAAAGTTAACCAATTTTTGTCAAGAAAGGTTTTGGATGATGATGATGCAGGTATTTCAAATAACCAAAAGCAAGGTGAAAATGCGGCTAAGGAGTCTCAAAAAGAGGAGGAGGCTAAGGAAGAGGATTCGACGTTACCACGAGTTATAAAGATAGTACCGGGACAGTCGGTAAAAGAAATTATTAGTAATTTCGAAAGAGGTGTAAATACTCGTTTCTCGATTAGAAATATAATTAATCTTGCTTTCTTATCTCAAATTGAGCCTAAAAATGTAAATGAGGCGTTAACTAATGAATTTTAGATTTTCGCAATGCAAGATGAGTTAGTTTAATTTGAGTAGAACAAAATATAGTGTCTTGTTCAATGACTGGATTTTCATCTTGTTATTGGTACTAAATAAGTTTTTCAAAATAAAAATAATGAGTCTGGTATGGTAATTAGAAACAAAACAAGATTAGTAGCACATAACTATAATCAAGAGGAAGAAATTGATTATGATAAAACCTATGCTCTTGTGGCTAGATTAGAAGTTATTAGAATGATTCTTTTTTTTCATGCTCACGTAATTTTAAGCTATATTAAATGGATGTCAAGAGTGCATTTCTAAATAGTTTTCTAGCGGAAGAAGTTTATGTAGAATAACTCCCTAGATTTGAAAGTGATAAATTTATCGATCATGTATTTAAACTTCATAAGGCTTTGCATGAGCTCAATTTAAGCTCCTAGAGCTTAGTATGAGAGACTTAGCCGATATTTGATCAAAAAAGGTTTTCGAATGGGTATTTGTGATATAACACTATTTGTTAAGCACACTGGCTCTGATATCTTATTAGTACAAGTTTATGTTGATGACATTATTTTTGGATCTACTAATGAGGATCTTTGCCAAGAGTTTGCTAAGATAATGCAGGTCAAATTTGAAATGAGTATAATGAGAGAGTTGAACTTTTTTCTGAGGTTGCAAATTAAGCAAACCAAATAGAGGATATTCATAAACCAAGTTAAATACACTAAGGAGCTGTTAAAGAAATATAGCTTGGATGGTGGTAAAGAATACAAAACTCTCATGGTGACGACTGCAATGATAGACAAAGATGATACGGGTAAAAATGTTAATGAAAAAATGTATTGAGGTATGATTGGTAGCCTGTTATACTTAACTGCTAGTAGACCTGATATCATGTATAGTGTTTGTTTATGTGCTAGATTTCAATCTATCCTAAAGAATGTCACTTGACTGCGGTTAAGCGAATTTTTCGATATTTAAAGGGGACGATTAACCTAGGATTATGGAGGAAAAATGTATTGATATCTATTGGAAGTGTGCTTTTAGGGTTAAGTACGACGGGAGTATCGATGGCGGGAAGGACACGGTGACCAAAAACACTTTGTATTTTGTGTTTGCAAATTCCGTTGAGAACAACGCCGTGCAATTCAGTTTGAATTGCAAGTTGTATTTCAAGACTTGATTGTTTCAATAAAATTTGGGTTGAATCTGCATGTTACTTTCACGAAGTTTTGTATTTTGAATTGAGTTAGAGTCCAAACCCTGAGGGATGGTAGTATCCTCGGCTGGTCGAAGGGTCGTGTATGTCGAATTTTGTAGCGGATGTCGTTCTGAAGGTATTCTCCGTCTGGACAAGCACGTGGAGATGGGGTTCCCCATCAGAGTGGTGTTCTTGGGCGATGCGGATGTAGGCGGTGCCGAAAGGTGAGAATAGTTGCCAAAGATAGTCTAGAAAAATTAATAAGTTACTCCGACCCTGATTTTGTCGGTTGCAAAGTTGAGCGAAAAAGCACAAGTGGGTCATGTCATTTGTTAGGACATGCCTTGGTTTCTTGGTCAAGTAAGAAATAGAATTAGATAACCTTATCATCTACTGAGACTGAGTATATGGCAGGTGGTAACTGTTATGCTCAAATTTTATATATTAAGCAACAGTTAAATGATTTTAAAATCTGTATAGAGGAGGTCCCGATTTATTGTGACAATAAAAGTGCTATTTGTCTAAATACGAATCCTACACAACACTTAGAAACTAAGCACATAGAGATTAGATATCACTTTTTTCGTAATCATATTCAGAAAATGGACATTGTTATTAAATATATTGATACCTCCAACCAGCTAGCTGATATTTTTACCAAACCATTAGCGGAAGATCAGTTTGTGAAAATCATTTGTTATTTGGGTATGGCTAATGTTGATCCTAAAATTTTGATAAACAATTAAATGTTGATGTTTTTAGTGGAACTAACGGTTTGATTAAGTGTTTCAATTTATTAGTTCCAATGAAGATATTATCATGAAGTAATTATAAAGGATGCAGAGACAATGCAAAGAAGATAACATCATGAAGAAATTGTGAATGATGCAAAGACGAATACTAAGAGATTGAAGATTCTGAAGAATCTAGGTGAAAATAATTCTAATATATTTTTACTCTTAATGTATCTCGATTAGGATCACACACTACACAAAAAGAGTTTTAAATGATTTTATGTTTATGTGTGTTTTGATAGGATTCTAATTAGTGAAATTATTTGCTCCTATGTGTAATTGAAAAAGAAATAAAGATAATTGATTAAAATTGATTTTAAGATTTTAGTGGATCTAATCGAGAAAAGAAATCAGTTAAAGGGGTGAAAATATCAAAGAAAATAATTGAGGAAAAGAGTTCCAGCATAGGCAGTCGACAGGTAAATTGACTTGTGCTTAAAAGAAGAAGTCTCTAAATCTCCCGATCGACAAGTAGGTCGACCTATGCTTAAAAGATGAACTCTCTGTATCTCTAGGTCGACAGGTAAGTTGACTTATGATGATGGAATTTTGGCTTGGGCTACATCCTAAATTGGGCGGTCGACCAATGGATGTGTGTCTGTCGATTGATGGCCAGTTTCGGATCTTGAGGATTTTATGGATTTTGATTTAAATACTAGCCATTATTTGTTTACTTGATTGAGAGATTTTAGGGATATGGATATTTTAAAAATATGATACGCCTATTTAAATATCCCTATTGATATGGTATTTATATTTTAAGTATTTCTCAAATTGGTATATTTAATTCTTTCTATCCTATTTATTTGAATTTGAGAAATATTTGAGGGACTAATTTGAATGTTTTGAAAGTCATAATCAAGTCAAATATACCTAAAATGAAAGATAATGATATATGGGGTCTATAAGTGCTTTTTAGATACTTATCATTTAAAAACTAGCCATTAGAGGGCTTATTTCAATTTCCTATATATAAACCTGCGAATTTCATTTAATAAAATGATGATATTAATAACTATTCAGTTCATAAGCTTTTATAAGAGTAATCATTCTGATATTATTTTGAGAGATCAAATTGTGAGATCAATTATTGAGGAGTTCTTGAGTTAAAGCGTTAATTGTATAAGAGTCACCAAGTTGAGTTGTCTAGCCTTTCAATCTATAATTCTTCGGTGTTATCCAGGTGAGATCTTTTCAAGCTATTAATTTTTACTGCATATTTATTTTTCTATATTTGCTTGGCTGATAAGATCTTGATAAAATCGTTTTTTTAACTTTAAATTGCATAAAAATATTTTAAAACGATTTTTAGTGAAAATCTGATTACATACTTATTTGTGTGCTATTCATGCTATTCATCATAATTAGATTTTTTTGCTGAAAGTGTTCCAAGCATATTCTTAATTGAGTCTATTGTTATTATTGCTTACTTGATTAATTGATTATATAAGAAATTGTTTTTTAACTTTAAAAGTATAAAAATTCTTTTAAAAACGATTTGTGAGATAATCTGATTACGTGCTCAATTTTGTGCTACCCACATTATTTTTTATAATCCGATTTTTGTTTCCTCACTTAATTCTATCACTAGTAATTATCATGACATTAATTGAGTTTAAATTGATTTGAGGTGGTAGAAACTCCGAGTGAGAAAAATTTATCAATTTCTTGTAATTGGTGAGTTGTGTGCGGATTAGGTACTATTGAGAGTATCTAATCAGGGGTAGCTTGGTTTCAATCTCTTCCAGTAAAGAGATTGAGGTGTTAATTATTTTTTTATAGAATTAATTGTAAGTGATTTGTAAATATTTTATCCTTACTTGGAAAAATAATAGTTAGAGCATTTCTGTGAGGTTTTGATTCTTTAGTCTAAGGAACAAAAATAATTAGATTATTCTTGAGCCTGTCAAAAGTAGAGGTTATTCTTGAGTCTGAGAAAAAATAGAGATTATCCCTAAGCCTGTGAAAAATAAATTTTGTAAAGGTTGATTCTGAGCCCGTAAAAGAATTTTTGTGAGAGTTTGGTTCTTACCTTTAAAGGAATCTTAGTGATTAGTGGGTAAGACTCTCCGTGGGGTTCGGATGACTGGATTAACTAAGAGTAGCTTGGTGAACCAGTATAAATTTCTGGTGTGCTGCTATCTTTACATTACTTATATTGTTGTTTGGTGTGCATCTAGTTGATAATACATATCTGCTACTATAAAGATAATAATTAATTTTAGGATAAAATTAATTGTTTAAATTTTTTGAAGTGTTATTATTATTCTGATAATTTTGTAATACTACCCAATTCACCCCCTCTTAGGTAGCTCACTGGGCCAACAGCTAGGCATAACGATATATGGCTAGAGTAATGTTTCTTTATAGTTCCCCTTCCCAATTTTTTTTTATAACAAAGGGGGAGAATTAGTTGATGTTTTAATGAATATCTTAAGGGGGAGCTTGAATTATTTCGTTGAATATTTTAAGGGAGAGTTTATTATATGTTAAAATTTGTTCTTTGTTAAAAATCTTATGATTATCTTCATTACTTTACTTTAACGAGTTAAAGAACCCATCATCTGATTTAGGGGGAGTATGATTACATTTTTGTTTTGAAAAAAATATCAAAGTTAATTGTCATCATAAAAAAGGGGGAGATTGTTAATCCTAAGATTTTGATGGACAATTAAATGTTGATATTTTTTGTGGAACTAATGATTGTATTGAGTATTTCAGTTTATTAGTTTTAGTGATAAAAATGATCATGAAAATATTGTGATAATACTAAAGATGATGACAAGGATGATGGAAAATTAAAAGTTTGAAGAAATTGAAGAACCTAGGAAAAACAACTTAGGTTAAATTTTAACTCTTAATGTATTTATGTTAGGATCACACACGACACAAAATAGTTTTCAAAATTACATGTATTTTTATAGGATCCTAATTAGTTAAATTATTTGCTCCTATGTGTAATTGAAAAAGAAATAAAAATAATTTATTAAAATTGAATTTAAGATTTAGTAGAGCCAACCGAGAAAATAAATTGGTTAAAGAGGCAAAAACGTCAAAGAAATTGAATGAAAATGAATTAAGGAGAGGTATTCCAGAAGTGGTTGGTCGACAGGTAAGTCAACCTGTGGTTATAAGGTGAACTCGGTTGACAGGTAAGTCAGCCTGTGCTTAGAGGGTGAACTCTCTGAATTGTTCGGTCGATAGGTAGGTCGACTTATGGCCAAAAGAGGAACTCTCTAGATTTCTAAGTCGACAGATAGGTCAACTTGTGAAACATCTTGAATCGTTTGGTCGACGGATGAAGTATGGGCGATCGACCGATGACTGACGGATTTTTGGCTTGGCTACATCCTAAATTGGGCGATCGACTGATAAGCCTTAGTCGGTCGACAGATCAAGCTATTTCAGGATTTATTGAATTTCAGATTTGATTCTAAAAGTAGCCGTTACTAGCCGTTTTATGGTTAAGATATGTGAGATATCTTAGGGATCTGATATGTTTTGAGCTATTTAATTATCCCTATAGATATGGTTTAAGTAGTTTTGATATTTTTCAATTTGGTACATGTAATTCTTTTAATCTTATCTAATTGAGTTTAAGTAAAAGTTTGAGGGACTTAATTGAATATTTTAAGAGATATTTTAAGTGAATTATACTAGGTGTTGAATCATTATGATATAGAGGGTCTATTGGTGTAATTAAATATCATGATTTATGAGAACTAGCCATTGGAGGGCTTGTTTTATTCTCTTATTAATAGACCTGCGTTTTTCGCTTCAAAAAAGAATTATTAATCAAGAGAATCCAAATCGTTCTGAGTTATTCACCCCTCGTGTTTTCTAAGAGTAATCATACTGAGTGTATTGTGAGATCTTCCTTCAGATTTGTTCTTGAGAAATATTTGTTGTGGATTATTGCTTCTACTGATCTGAAGTTTCATTGTTATTCTAATAATTATTCTTTTGGTGGAATCTTGGTGAGATCTTTCCAAATTACTTAATATTAATTGTTACATGATTACATTATTTATTATTTGAAATTTGATCTTTAAAATTATTTTTCACATTTTTATTGAAAATTATTTTTGAAACAATTTTTTGAGAAAATCTGATTACATGCTTAACTGCTTGCTACCCATATTTCTTTATTAGAATTTGAAATTTTTACTTTTCTATCATTAGTATCGGAATGTTAATTGAGTTTGAATTCATTTGGGGTGGTAGAAACTCGCAGTGGGAAAATCATTTATCAATTGTTGGTAATTGGTGAATTGAGTGTCAGATTAGATACTACCGGGAGTGTCTAATCAAGGGTAGATGGTTTAAATCTCTTCCAATAAAGAAATTGAGGTTTTGATCTTTGCCTAGAGTATAAAAAGATTAGGTGTTAATTCTTCCTTGATTGAATTTGTGAGTCAATTGTAACGATTCAATCCTTACCAGGTAAAATTATATTTGGAGCATGTTTGTGTGAGGTTTAATTCTTGAGCCTAAGGTATAAAAAAAAATAAGGTCGTGATTCTCCTTGTAATAGAATTAGGTTAATCTTCCGCCTGGTAAAAAGATAGGGGTTATTCCTTCGCTTCTGAAAAGTAATTGTAAAGGTTGATTCTGAGCTTGTGAAAAAAATATTTGTGAGTGTTTGGTTCCTACCTTTAAAGGAATCTTGAGTTTTTTGGTGCGACTCTCCGCGTAGCTCGGAGGACTGGATTAGTCAAAAGTAGCTTGGTGAAATAGTATAAATTTCTGTATGTTACATTATTTATATTTTGTTATTTAGGTGTGCACCTAGTTGATAACATATATCCACTGCTATAAAGATAATAATTGACTTTAGGATAAAATTAATTGTTCGATTTTTTAAGTGTTATATTCTGATAATTTTTTAATACTACCCAATTCACCTCCCCTCTTGGGTAGCTCACTAGGCCAACATTATTAAATAAAAAGTCATTTTCGTAGAGAACACGATTACATTTAGCGTATGTAATAAGCCTTAAACTAGTAGATGATCCTCAGTGGACGAGTTGGGTCTTATAAGAGTTTACAGTGATGATATTCTCAAACATCTCAAAATTCTCAATAATTGGTCAATCCTGTCCAATGTTAGCATTTAAATTGAAACCACACAAAGAGTTAAAAGTAACCATTGATCTCCTAGCATATAACTCCCTGCAATGTCTAGAATTTTAATCTCAGCATGCAAATCGACAAATGGTTTTTTCCCTTAATTTTTTTTACCAAGAATGTGATGTACACACCTAAAATAATATAAATATTTTTATAAGCGACATGTGTCATGTTAACCCCACTAGCCTTTCAAAAATGTCTATGTAACGAGCGTTGGGTCAATTATTCCAATCTAGTCGACTCGGGATATTAGGTATAAAGGCACCCTAAAGGCTTATTAACTTGAATATGTTAGGCTTCAAAATTAACTTATCACTTACTATCCTACAAATTATTCTTGTATTTCGATGCGAACACTTACTACTTACTAAGGTAAGAGATTCAGTGGCAGCGGAATATTACGTCGTTACTTTCACCGCAAGTGTACGGGTCAAATTTTAGTAAAGTGGGAAGAGTAAGGGTTGTCGTATCCACATGGATTGAATTAGATCATCGCTAAGTACTGCAATTATCATAACCGAACTTTATTTAGGCGATTAAAATTAGGGTTTTTGTTATAAACATAAATAATATAATATAATAAATTAATAATTAATTAAACTATAATACTAAATATATTATACGGGAATAGATTATCTAGAGATTAACTTTGTTTACTTATACGTGTTTGATCCAATCTAGTTTACATTAACGACATTCAAATCTATCCGACATTCTAGATATCGAAAACCCATTCACTACCTCTCCTGAGTATAAAGTGAATGAATATGCGACTTCGTGTTAATGCTAAAGTCCCTCTTTAGCGTTTATACGACACTTGGTCACATGAGTCTCACCCCAACCTCACGGATTGCATACTTTCTAACGCCCTCCCGGGTCATTAGATCGTCACGTTGTGTTTAAACCCTAATCCGAATTCGGGGTTACCTCTCCCGAGTGTCAAACCCCGATTTCTAAATATATCTAAGTAAGCATATAAATAAAGTGAAAGAACGATAAACACAATCGAATAGGCAAGAACAACCGTTAACAAAACAAAGATTAAACAAACGACGTATATTAGTAAACTATATTAATCTCATAGATAATCAGTGTTCAGCTCTTGGCCATAACCATATATTCAACAATAAACAATATATACATGTTCAAACAACCAAAAATGAGTTAAGAATAAAGAGAGAAACAAGGAAAAATAGCGTTATCTGAAGGTGGCGTCCGCAAAAACCGCTCCGATCTTATTTCTTCTTCTCCAATTGTGTTCCTCCTCTTTGGTTGGTTGAGAGCTTTCTTAGAACACTAAAAAATACTCCCTAGGTATTCTTAGAATAATGGGAATGGATTAGGAACAAAAAGGGAACAAACAAAAATATCTAGAAAATATCTAAAACAGGTGGTCATTAACCGCTACAGCGGTGGGTATGTCGGTAGGCTTTCTGCTTTATCACCATTGCAACGGTGAGTGATCAGAACTTAAGGAACTCTCTATTGTTTCACCGCTGCAGTGGTGGGCTAACCACTGCGGTGGTGAAATTACTGCTTTGAATATTTGATCATCTTGATCGTTTTTCCGCCGCTTTCCTCGTTTTTCGACCATTTTCGCTCTTAACCCCTGTTTTGAACAAAAATAAATAAAAATGAATTAAAATATTACAAGAATACTCGAAAACTACCAAATTCGGTTTAAAAATAGATAGATAAATTTCACCTATCAAATACCCCCAAACTTTGAATTTTGCTAGTTCTCGAGTAAAACACCCACGCAATAAAATAAACTACCACGACTAAAAATGAATTTAATTACTAAAAACGAAAAACACAAACGAACTAAAAAAAATAACGTGTAAGTTATAAATTCATCTAACGACCAAAAGTTTTCCCTCATTAGCCCCCAATATTATCGATTCCAAGAGTAAAACACACCATATGGTGTTCTAGAATTTTAACATTCAATAGCAGTAAGCGTAATTCTAGATCCTATTCAAGTATGTGTGCGAAAACTCAATCATAGAACCATCTACAAACCGGATTGGATTATCTACTAACAAAGTTCATGACTAGAACCAAAAAGGTATAGGAAATCCATATACTAGAATCGGTTCTACTCTCCACTAATGTAGGCTTGAAAATTCAAAAAGATCAATAGGACTTGATTTGGTTTATGGAAAATAACCAAGGGTATATCAGGAATATAAAAATAGGTTAATGTTATTAACTTAACGATACCTGAGACATAACGCTTGGCTTAATCACACTCGTAACCCCACATAGATCAATTCGAAACAACTCTGAACTTATATTTAAAAACGTAGTACTCACCTGTCAAGACAAAATAAAAATAGAACTATATTTATTCTTTTCTTTTTTTTAACAAACACCCCCCCAAACTCATTTGATTTGTACAATTTGACGGGTATAAAAATACGATAGAAAAATAGCAAGTGAGTACTTGAATACCGTTCGCCCAAAACCCAACCGCTCACTTCAAATAGCATAAACAAATGCTAACTTTATTTTAATCAAATTGTGCCTTGGGTTTAGCGATAAAGATTTGGAAAAAATTCAATTGGCCAGGGCATTTGTTACGTGTTCAGAATTGAAACGGCTAACAGGCTTCGACAGGGTAACGAGGGATAAATGATATTACATGGTAAGCTTTAAAGGCTCAAGAACTTGGCTAACGGATAATCGACGTCAAATCAATAGATAGTTAGTACATTGAGTTTAAGTGCTCGTGCAAGTTAGGATCTACAATAACTTTTACCAAATGTCAAGCACATAGAATACACATGAATGGGCATTACTTCTGATCTCGAAAAATAACTAGGGGATAATATCATCATCGGGTAATGGCCCAGATGAACTACAAAACTCAGCACACAATAACTACTAAAAACAATAACATACTAACTAAACTAAACAAGCATGCATACATTTAAACAATAAAACATAATAACATACTACACATCACCCCCAAACTTAAAATAGGTAGTGTCCACAGCGACCCAATCATCGTTCTCAACAATTAAAATATAGCATGCCGACGAAGGGGATTTAGAACAGGTACCTGGGAGGCGAGACAATCTCGCATTCGAATGAAGTCAGCTTTGAAACTTTGGATTATCTCCCAAGAAGCGTTTGGTTTATTATCCTCAATCTGACACAGAGAAAGGCTCGTCAAAGAGTGGCTTCCGCCCATAGTATATGTCATACAATACCACATACAGGTCTTAATTCAAAACGCCCTCAAGACTGACGAGATTTTGCAATGACTGGCCCGAGCTCTCAACGTGACTCATCTCCGGCTCATGTGCTTGGTTGGCAGGAATGAACGGTGCTAAAGGCAGTAAAGGACAAGTGAACCACATCAGATCCTCGTAGATGTGATCAACTTGGATAGGTGGTGGCATCATAATGTGAATTTTCAATGGTGAAGAATCACAATCGTTGATCCATACTTGGGTTCCTGTCTCATTCGAATAATCATCATTGAACTCACCCAAGCTCCTTCCGCTCGTATCCAGTTCCTCCCGGTGGCTTTCACAAATAAATGTGGCTTGTTCGTCTCTCAGTACCACCACTTCTGACTCGGCCTCAATAAAGCAGATTAGCTGATCGATTTACGTCTGAATAAATATTACGGTCGTATCAATTTCAGCGCAGGTCGTCTCAATATTGTCAAAACGATCTTCATGCTCATTGAGCCTGTTATTTGTTTTCCTCCAGAAAACTTGAGTCTCTCCCATAAATTCAACGAACATTTTCTCAAAGGTAGGGGAACACTCCTCCTGTTAGTCCAGGATGTCAATCCATGGTGCCGAAATGGTGAAATTATCCCTCAAGCTTTGATAACTTGTTAAATAATTCCAACAGTGAAAATCATACTCCACTATGTCTTTCAACAATCGATAGACTTCGTCTACAGTTAGTTGGTCGAAAGAGGCGGTACCGTTTTCTCCTTCAACCTAATTTCTTGTTGCGGCTAGTAACCCATCGAGGAAGTTCAGTAGTTGACACTTCCTCAGGAAACGGTGGTTTGGAAACCGGAACAGTAACTCCTTGTATCATTCCTAAGCACAATAAAATGACTTAGAATCTCATTGAAAGAAATGCAAAAGCACTCGTTGATCTAACATCTTCAAGTACCTTGCAAGAAAAACAAAACTACAAAGAAAAAGAATTATAAACAAAATAAATGCCTAAATTAAAATCAAGTTATTTACTCACAATATCAACAACAATTTAAAAACCAATCCCCAACAAAGGTGCCCAAAATTTGGTAGCGGAATATTACACCGCTACTTTCACCGCAAGTGTATGGGTCAAGTTTTAGTAAAGTGAAAAGAGTAATGGTTGTCGTATCTACAAGGATTGAATTAGATTGTCACAACCCGTCCCGGACATCTGTCATCCCGAGGCTGGCGTGACTACAACAAGACATCACCAATTGCCCAAATAAATTGATGTATGACAATATACACATACTTAATAATACAAACATCTATTATGGGAGACACACCCGTCCCGAAATTTTTTCTAACTAAAAGTATTTATCCATGAACCTTTTATAGGTTCGCCTTTGACAGCTTCTCTCAATCGCCGGTATGACTCCATCCCATAGATCTACTTAGTGCCAGTAGGAGACCAACTCCTAACTGTTACACCTGTGAGTGTACTGCCTTCTTAGTAAAAACTATTTTCTACATAATAATAATAATAATACTTTCTAAATAATACAACATTTAAATGGATCAAGCGTAATATATATAAACACCACACAGCTGACAAAATCTCCAGTATATAAGCAGTGAAAATAAAGCGATATAAATAAGTTCCATTCAGTATAAAATAAGCTAATCACCATATATAATAAATCACCAAATACTAAATTAAAACACCACATCACCACACCACCGGCTAGCCATAATGATCATTTAACCTCACGATCGGGAGTTACAATGGTACCGTAACCATCCGTAGGATATGCCTTCCTAGCGGACCTAACTACGCAGATCACCGCCTACCGGACGTCTCCGGAGGCCAATAATATAAATCACCACATAATATCAATCACCATAATAAATATCCATCTGCCGGACCACCCTCCGGACAAACCATAATATGAATCACCACCTGTCGGACCACCCTCCGGATAGGACATCATAAACTATGGCATATTCAACTCAATAATATCATCACCAAATCACAAATAAATATCCATTTGCCGGACCACCCTCCGAACAGACTATAATATAAATCACCACCTTATTAATACCGTCAAAATCACCAACGTCCACCTCTTTTTCGCAAAACCAACTTTTATATCCGAAAATCATATTTTTCATTTTTGATTAAAAACCGTCTAATTTTAACAGAACCATTTTCCCCCTCTCTATTTTTATGAAAACCAAATATTTTCTATCCTCTTTTAAAACCACTATATTTTAATGAAAATCTATTTCCGCCAACTCACCCAAAATCCAACAGAAATTATTAAATATCATTCTTTTCTGAAACCAATACAATTCTCCAAAAATTTGTTTCACCAACTCATTCCAAAAACCCGCTTGATTCATTATCATTTTGAAATCATACAGTGGAAGTAAATATAGATTTCATCATATGTATATATAAAAATAGTTTGGCAAGAAGACAGTACACTCACATGATATTCTACTTTTCAAAAGCTCCTCCGACTAACCGCTACTGAACTCCCGATAATTTTGAACTTATTTGTGACAGAACTTGAATTAATATTTTATGTAGAAATATCCTAACCATGCCATGAAATCCTAATTTCTAAAATTTTCCTGTTTCCCGCATTTTCTTTAGGAATATTTTCCTTTAGTTAGCATCGTTCCGTTACGTTTTACTATATATAAACTTTGTTCCTATAAACGATCTCATTATTTGTTTTCGTCATTTCGACAACTTTGACTCTAGTAATTAAATTGACAAATCATGTAATTTTAACGAGAAACGTTACCCGCTCCCAATCGGTTGTCGACCTCAACATGAATTCCTTGATTTTTGCTTATTGCTGCCTATCGCCTAAGCGGACGATCCACCGCCTAGGCGAACGAGCTCCTTTATAGTTCTGAGTTACACACTGACGACCCACCGCCTAAGCGAAAAACTTCCGCCTAGGCTAACTTTCTCTCATTTCGCACACTGATCTACCACCGCCTAGGTAAACTTTTCACCGCCTAAGCGGACGGTCCTCCTCCCTTTTGCTCTGTTTTGTCAAATTTTAGTCGACCATTCTCTCTCTCCTTACTAACTCCGGAAGTCTCCACCACCAATTTTAACGATCACCCACACACACACAAAAACACACATACACATACAGTAGCTCACGCACGCACCGAGAACAACCGATTCAGAACACATACACACACACACGTTCGATCAAATACACACACGCACACCGACGACAACACCAACTTGAACTAGAAAACACACACGCACACCTGCACGGCCAAACAAATAAAGAATTACACCCACAGACATGCACGCAGCATACACACATACACAACAGCACCCATGACGATCGGACAGTGACGACCCGCTGCAAGCAAAACATAACATATACACACAACACACACTACCAAAAAATGGAACAACACACACACATGGCACATACCTTATTCCCCCAACGGAAACAGAGAAATTGGGACACACACACACACACACAACAGCAGCACCCCCCTACCGGCGAACTAAAACTGCTGACCCAACCTCTCTCTCTCTTCCTTCTCTTCGGCTCTTCTATCTCTTTCCCGTTCTTTCTCTCTCTCTCTTCTTGGCGATCCTTATTCAATCCTTCTCCCGATTTATCTCTCTCTCTCTCTCTATATATATGTGTGTGTGTATGCATGAGCTCACCGGCCGGACAAGGACCATGCCACCCCCATTATCACTTCACCAACTCCCATTCTCTCAATATATATAAATAATGAAGATTTTTTGGTAATATTACACAAACCTCCCCTTAGATTATGGTGGGGTAGCAATTAAACCCAATCTATGTTTTAATGTTTATACAAAATTCCCATACACCCTTCTAAAATTTTAATTCATATAATAAATATTGAAATCTACCCCGATATTTTTTTGAAATATTTAAAACGCGGCTTGAATTTTATGTAGGTCAAAAGTCGGGGTCTTACATAGATCATCACTAAGTACCGCGATTATCATAATCGAATTTTATTTAGGCGATTAAAATTAGGGTTTTTGTTATAAACATAAATAATATACTAAATTAATAATTAATTAAACTATAATACTAAATATATTATACGGGAATAGATTATTTAGGGATTAACTTCGTTTACTTATACGTGTTTGATCCAATCTAGTTTACATTAACGACATTCAAATCTATCGGACAATCTAGGTATTGAAAATTTACTCACTACCTCTCCCGAGTGTAAAGTGAATGAATATGAAACTTCGCGTCAATGCTGAAATCCCCCTCAAGCATCTATACAACACTTGGTCACATGAGCCTCGCCCCAACCTCATGAATTGCATGTTTTTTAACGCCCTCCCGGGTCATTAGATCGTCACATTGTGTTTAAACCCTAATCCGAATTCGGAGTTACCTCTCCCGAGTGTCAAATCCCGATTTATCAATGTATCTAAATAAGTATATAAATGAAGTGAAAGAACGGTAAACACAATCGAATAGGCAAGAACAATCGTTAACAAAACAAAGATTAAACAAACGACGTATATTAGTAAACTATATCAATCCCATAGATAATCAGTGTTCAACTCTTGGCCATAACCATATATTCAACGATAAACAATATATATATGTTCAAATAACCAAAAACGAGTTAAGAATAAAGAGAGAAACAAGGGAGAATAGCCGTTATCTGAAGGTGGCGTCCGTAAAAACCGCTCCGATCTTGTTTCCTCTTCTCCAGTTGTGTTCCTCCTCTTTGGTTGGTTGAGAGCTTTCTTAGAACACTAAAAAACACTCCCTAGGTGTTCTTAGAATAATGGGAACGAATTGGAAACAAAAAGGGAATAAACAAAAATATCTAATACATGTGGCCATTGACCGCTGCAGCAGTGGGTTCTGTTTTATCATCGCTGCAGCGGTGAACGATCAGAACTTAGGGAACTCTCTATTGTTTTACCGCTGCAGCAGTGGACTGACCGCTGCAGTGGTGAAATTGCTGCTTTGAATATTTGATCCTCTTGATCGTTTTTCCGTCGTTTTTCGACCTCTTTCTCTCCTAACCCCTGCTTTGAACAAAATAATTAAAAACAAATAAAAATGAATTAAAATATTATAAAAATACTAAAAAAACTACCAAATTCAGTTTGGAAGTAGATAGATAAATTTCACCTATTACTCGGCTACTCGGTGAAGCTCAATGCTAAGATAAACAATTATTATTATTATTATTATTATTATTATTATTATTATTATTATTATTATTATTATTATTATCATCATCATCATCATCATCATCATCATTATTATTATTAGTTTTTCCTACATGTTCGCAATTACATTTTTATTACACTTTTTGAGGGAATAAGTTATTGTCATGCCAATACTCAACAAACCACTATGCATAGTTAATTTAAAATATAAAAAGGTGAGGATGCATACTTAGGGTGAAAAAGTAGCAAACATCTAGAAGTCAATGTCAGGTTACAATTAATTATCGAATAAACTCTCATTTTGTTCTAATCAAACATGTTTTCAAAGGATAAAATGACCAATTAAAACAAGACTACTAACACTCATACCCCCAAACCTAAATCTAGTATTGTCCTTAATGATAAGAATATACAAGATTGTATATCAAGGAAAGGCAGTACCTAGCGCCTGATTAAACACATTAAATATATGTGCTGAAAAATCAGGGAACATGCTAAGACCTGTTTATTGGATAATCAGAGGAAAAACATAGAAAATGATAGAGAAAATAAAGATATACAATAAAGTCACACCTAAATGTTTTTTCTTTTTCTTTTTTTAAAAAATAAAATTGGTTGCCTCTCTGTCTGCTGGCTGGTTCTTTGCCCAATTTCACTAACACTATCGCATATACACTCTTAAGTACAAACCGTTCTATGTTTTACATTTTCAACCAGATGTGAAAGGGACAAAAGTCCTTTTAATCTGCCTCTTATTCCTTGTTGCAAGCATTATTGTGCCCCTTGGAATCCCACACTCAAGTATCATCCATTCTTCATAGCAATAAACTTTTTCTCCATCCTTGGCCCTTCTCTCTTGGATCAATATTGACTATGGAATATACACTACTTCACATTACTCACTCCATTTGTTGGTTTTAACCTAGTGAACCTGGTTCTTACCGATTGATCCTTGTGCTTATTTCTCTTTCCTACCCTCAAGTCATTCTAGACTCCTTAGGTTGTGTAGGGTGATTAAGTCTTATCTCACTCAGTGCCATTCATTTGATCATAAAACACTCACCCACTTCATCAAGTTGTGGTTCACCCACTGGGTCAAATATATTTAGCTTGACTTTCATATTATCATATGATACTTTTATATTTTAGGTGTAACGACCCGATTTTTCAGGACTGTCACTAGGTTTCTCCCAAGAAGAAATAGAGCCAAAAGATAAATCACTCCGTAACTACGCTTCCGCTGCACTACTCTGACAAAATAATAATAATAATAATAATATATTTTTTTCAATTTAAAATTTTAACTTTTATACAAAGCCGTCTATTTTGTAACAAAACTATAAAAATATTTCAACCACTCATTCCCAACAATTGTCCTGACAGCCTCCAAAATAAAACTCACTATATCTTCCGACTCTACCTCGTGCCAGTAGTGGACCCGTCTCTAACTGCGGTACCTAAAACTAAATATTTTATCGGTCAACTGTCTTCATAATATGAAGAAAAAAAATTATGGATCAAGCATAATTATCAAATATCACTTTTCAAAATATAATATAACAATAACCGCACACTGAGTAGAAATAACATACCACAACTATCATTGCAATAAAATAATGCATTTAAATCATCCAATCAAATTATTTTGACATATAATAAAATACCGCACACATATTTTTCTACTATTCATATGATCGTTTCACCTCATGATCGGGAGTTACGACGGTACTGTAACATGTACAACTACGTCATCTAAGATGGTTGTCAGTGTCAGGGCCATTAAATATCCCCAATAGAAGGGGCAACCACCTGTAGAATTTGCACTCCTGACAGGTCAACATATATCCTCCCTGCAGGACTTGTCTGATAAGTAATAACAAATATCCACCCTGCAGGACCTGCCTGACAGATAACAACAAATTCACCCTGGAGGACTTGCTTGACAGGTAACAACATATATCCACCCTGCAGGACTTGCCTGACAGGTAACAACATATCCACCCTGCAGGATTTGCCTGACAGATAACAACATATCCACCTTGCAGGACTTGTTTGACAGATAACAACATATCCACATCTCGCAAGACATGTCCTCCTGATGAGAAGACAACTATGACATAGTCGGATAATAAAAACTACTTTCCACCTTTAAAAATCTACTTGATCCGCATAACGTTATAAAATAATCCATTTTAATAAACCCTTTTTTTCCCCTCATTTTAGTACTAAAATATAATTTGATAATTTACATAGAAGACAATACACTCACCTCGATTTTTGCTCTATTAAATACGTTATTGTCGTAACGCAGACGTGGTCGGCGTTGCCTGTGAACCTAACAACGACAGAACCTAAACTAAAATTTTTATTTAAATAAATCTAATATGCAGTGTAATGCGTGACACTAAAATGTAAATTTACATGTTCCCAAATTTACCCAATTATACGAAATTTATTAAAATTGAACGTTCCATTTTCTCAACCCAAAATTAAATATACAACTAAAATATTATAGTTACATATATAAAAATTTATTAATTTATAATTTAATTGTAGAGAACAATATCAACTAGTTATTAATGATATTACTAGGCAATAAAATACCAAAAATATTATTCTAACTAAATTTATAATTTTTGTTTTATAACCATTTAAATATATATATATATAATCACACACACACACATATATATATATATATGTATATTATGCATAGATAGATAATATGTGCATAAGTTAATTAAGACAAAAAAAAAAAAAAATGAAAAAACTTATCAAAACGGAGAGAAATGAGAGAGCTAAAGAGAGAATTTTGATTCAAGTGAGATTCAAAATAAATTGAAATTAGGAAAAAGAATAACAAATTAACCTTTTATATATATATACATGTACAAGAGAAAGAGACGGTGGTCTTTTTTTTTTTTTTTAACCATTTGGCAGATTGCCACGTTTTCACCCTTTCATTAATTTCTTTGATTTTTTTTCTCATATCCAATGCAATTTATAATTTTTGTTTTATAACCATTTAAATATATATATATAATCACACACACATATATATATATGTATATTATGCATAGATAGATAATATGTGCATAAGTTAATTAAGACAAAAAAAAAAAAAAAAAAAAGAAAAAACTTATTAAGACGGAGAGAAATGAGAGAGCTAAAGAGAGAGTTTTGATTCAAGTGAGATTCAAAAGAAATTGAAATTAGGAAAAAGAATAACAAATTAACCTTTTATATATATATACATGTACAAGAGAAAGAGACGGTGGTCTTTTTTTTTTTTTTTTAACCATTTGGCAGATTGCCACGTTTTCACCCTTTCATTAATTTCTTTGATTTTTTTTCTCATATCCAATGCAATTGATAATGATAATTATGTCTTGATTTTTTTAAGTTTTTGCTTTAATTATATAAATAACCCCCAACAAGTAATTACACAAATAACTTCAATAAAATGTTATAAACATTTATTGAAACCCCAGAACTCTTAAAAGTAATTTTTTTTAACTATCATAATAACCTCCAAAGTTCTTAGGTAAAATTAAAAATCACACACTAGACCAAAATTTTCTAAATGTTTGAAAATACAAAAGTTGTGCCTTACATTAGGATATTTATCAAAATATTCTATAATATTCTAGTGTATCATTAGGATAAACCTTATACCTGTACATTGGTTATTGTACAGTTTGGGTATATAAAATAGTTTATATCCTTTTCCATCATCTTCTTTCATTCTCTATATTTCAATACTATACATATTATCTTTATTTCAACATATCAATTTACAAGAAGGACAACTCTATAATTTAACATTCTTAGACTTTGCTCAAATGATGCAATGACCCAAGAAATAAATTGTGTTGTTCATAGCACAACAGATGGACGGATATGTGTGATTTTGAAAAATTCATCAATATAATTACTTATGGATTCATAGAGCTATGGCCAATGAAGAATGGTGCAAAAATTTCCTGAGGCCTCGATGGAAAATCTACCCCGTACGTATTCTGATTACTCTCTTGTTATTATTTTCCTTAATGGTGTTCATAATAATCATTTTCAAAAACCTTTATGTTTTGAGGTGATATAGCTAACACATTCGAACTTTAAAGAATTTTTGCAAAAAGAATGAAAGACCTCTGAAAATAATATGATTAATAGAGTTAAGAGTTTAGAAATTAATCTAAAAAAATGGAATAAAGATGTCTTTCCTAATATTTTTAAGAAAAAACGCTCACTAATGACTAGAATAAAATGTATTCAAAAAGTTCAAGAAAGAAACTACTCAGATAATAGGAATCATCTTGATTATACTCTTCAAAAAGAATATGAACTAACTCTTAAGCAAGAAAAAACCTTTTGGTTTGAAAAAATCGAGAATCCAGTGGCTCAATTTGGGGAACAAAAATACTAGTTTTTTTTCATATCATTACTAACCAGAGAAGGCGTAGAAATAGAGTGAATACGCTAAAAAATGATAACAATGTTTGGATTTATGACAAAAATTGCTTGAAAATTCTTGATAATGATTATTTTAGAATATTATTCAATAAGGAAAGAGAAGATGACAAGTTTCCTGAGCAAGTATTAGCAAGCCTAAATTAAAGGAGAAAGACTTTGAGATCTTGTCTAAAGAACCTGAAATCGAGGAATTAAAAAATGTTCTAAGATATATGAAGGATTTGAAAGCTCCTGGCCTGGATGGATTTCAAGCTTTATTTAAAAAAAAAAAAAAAAATTGGGATTGGGTGGGCTGGATTTGTATAAATTTGTCTTGGACTGTTTTAAAAATTCTAAGATGTCGAGTAGTAATAATAATACCCTAATTACATTAATCCCTAAGACTGAGAGGCCTAAGATTATAAGTTAATTCAGACCTATAAGTCTCTGTAATATCACTTACAAAATTGTCACTAAAATGCTAGTGGGAAGAATTAGACCTTACTTAAAGGAAATTATAGGACCCTACCAAAGTAGTTTTGTTCTAGGTAGATTGACCATGGACAATATCATTATTACCCAGGAAGTTATACATAGCCTCAGGAAAAATAAAATAAACAGATGATCTTAAAAATTGATCTGGAAAAGGGCTATGATAATGTGAGTTGGGAATTTTTAGAAGATACACTAAATGTTTTCAATTTCACTAAGAGTTGGATTGATTTAACCATGAATTGAGTTAAAAATGCGAAGTTTAAAGTGCTCTAGAATGGGGAACCTTTGGAAGAATTTAGCTCTTCCAGGGGGCTTAGGCATGGAGCCCCGCTATCCCCTTGCCTTACCTATTTGTGCTATGCCTGGAAAGATTGGAGAATTTAATCTTGGACAGTGTTGAAAAAGAAAATTGGAAAGGTTTGAAAATTGGCAAAAATGGTCCTTGTCTTACTCATTTATTTTTTTATGATGATCTAATCTTGTTTTCTAGAGCGGATGATAAAGGTTTTGAGAACATTCTTAATATTCTTAATGACTTTTCTAACAGTTTGGGGCAAAAATTTAATTTGAATAAATTCAAAGTGTTTATTTTCCCAAATTTGAAAAAATTGAGGCTAGAAAGTAAAAAACTTGGAATACAACTTGCCTGTAATCTTGATCGCTATCTAAGAGCGAAAATTGTCCATAGGAGAAATAAAAAAGAGTTATACAGTCAAGTGGTGGAAAGAATCCAAATGAGACTTTTAGCTCAGAAGTCGAAAAATCTATCAATGGCTGCAAGAACTACTCTGATAAAAGCTGTTACCACAACTATCCCTAGCTATGTCATGCAAACCAGCTTTGTTCCTAGAAGGGTTTGTGATGAAATTGATAAACTCAATAGAAAGTTCATCTGGGGAGAGAGTGGTCAAAATAAGAAATTTCATTTGTTAAGTTGGGACAAAGTTTGCCAAAAAAAAAAAGGGAATAAGGGCTAGGTATTAGAAAGGTTAGAATCCTAAATAATGCTTTCATGATGAAATTGGGTTGGAATATACTTCCAAAAAATAATAGTCTTTGGACAAAAGTCTTAAAAGCTAAATATAAGATTGATGAGGCTCCTAGTAGTTGGGAAAAAAAATTGACCTATTCTCATATTTGGAAAGGCATGTATGGAGCCAGAAACTCCCTATGTTTGGGGATCAAATGGAAAGTGGGTAACGGAATTAAGATAAATCTGTGGTCCGACTGGTAGCGTGGAGAAGGGTCGCTAGGGAAAACTGATAACCATGATTGAGGGGAACCAAAAGTGTCCGATATTATTGACGATCATGGTAATTGGTTTCTCCTATTATTTTTCATATTATCACGGATGAATAGAAGGAACAAATTCTTAAAGCTGATCCACTTTTGTTTTTTCAAGAAGATAGTCCCACGTGGACACCCGAAACTTTAGGAATCTTCTCTTGAAGTATACCTATAATATGGGGCTAAATAGTCAAAATGTGTTGATTGAACATAAGTGGAATTGGTTATGGAAATTAAAAGTGCTACAAAATATTAAGTTCTTTTATGGTTGGTGTTTCATAAAAAATTAGTTACAAATGCTTTTAGAGCCTAATGGTCCGATGAGGTTTCGGCCTTGTGCCCAAGGTATAATGCTGAAAGTGAATCGATTAATCATGTATTAAAGACCTGTTATAAAGCCAAAAGAGTTTGGGCTCGATTTTTACGACCTGAGCAATTTCAAAATTTTCAGGAATGTGCTGTATAGGGGTGGATTAAAAGGCAACTAGAAGGGAAAGACTCATCTTCTAGCTCATTTTATGTATTCATAACTATTCTTTGGGGACAAGAACAAAGAAGCAATTAAGGGAAAGATCCAGGACCCTTCCGGGATCTTTCACAAAATTGCATGTTTGCATTGAAATCTTGTGGAGGCTTTATGTCCTTCAAAGGATTCCCAAGGAATAGTTGATATTTCTTCTTCTGATTTGGTGTCTATGAACACAAGGTTTTACAAGCTAAATACTGATGGATGTGCCAAAGGACACTCGAGAGACGAAGGCTTTGGAGGATTAATCAGAGACCATCTGAGAGTATGACTGG
Source organism: Eucommia ulmoides (assembly GCA_016647705.1). Lineage (NCBI taxonomy): Eukaryota > Viridiplantae > Streptophyta > Magnoliopsida > Garryales > Eucommiaceae > Eucommia > Eucommia ulmoides. Next base: position 9,153,647 of record CM028333.1, on the reverse strand, counting down.
TGGGCTTTTACGGATTTGTTCCGCAATGTACGGGGCGGGAAGCAATGATCAGAGGCCTTCATCAGGGAATCACCACTACTCTGGTGGGAAAATACTCAAGAATCATTATCGAAACAGACTCTGTGGAGGTGGCCAAGATGATAAATGAAGAGTGCCCAAGCAACCACAACCTTAGGTTATAGGTCCAAGATTGCAAATGTTTCATGAAAGATAAAGGTTTTGTTATCCAGACGATTCCTAGAAAGAAGAATCGATATGCGGATTTCCTTGCAAATTTGGGGTATGAGAGAAGGGAGAAATGTAATATTCTGTTTGACTCTCCAGAAATGATGGAGGATTTAGTTTTAGTTGAGATGAGATCGGAGGCATTTGATAGATGCCCTTAATTCCCTTTTGCATCTTTAAACACCAAAAAAATAAAAAATCAACTCAAAATTTTAATATTTAAAAGATTTTACCATCAACAAATCTAATACTATAAATTAAAAGTGGAAGACGATGTGTTATAATAAACCACAATCTAATATTGTTCATTTCTCCAATTTCATCACCCCTACCAGAATGAACAGTCAAGATTAACCCATTCCACCATTTAATATTCTAACCCTAGATATTTGTTCAACCACCTCTTCCCAAATCATTTTCATTTCTTCCCCCCTTCTCTCATAGCCATCCATCTCTCGTCTTTTCTCACAATCACTCTTCCTAGTACGACCCAAATGTTTGGCGACAATCGTTCGAATCGGACACATGATATGGGGGCCATGACTGAGGCGGTAGAGCGAGGAAATATGCCCTTAAGAAGTCAAGATTCAATTAGGCAAGATAGTAGCCCGACAAGCTAAAACTAAGGTTCATTTGGCTATTTATAGAGTCTGAAACTTCGTGATTCTAAATTTGAAGTCGAAATCTGGAAAAATCCAAGCAAGTATGAATTCGGTTATTTTAAAGCTGGAACATTGAATCAAATTAAGGGGAAACTTGAGTTCGATTAGAGATTTCGAAGATTATTTCAAATCTCAATGGTTAAATGAAGCTAAATTGCAGTTTGAATATGCGAGTCTGGATCAAATTGAGAAAATGCACTGTCGATGTTGGCGAAGCCAGGATTGACGAGTCCTCCCGGCAATTCAACGTCACACCCGGCGTCGGAACCACGCCTCTCCCGCCATCAACGAGCGTCAAGGTCGGCACGTGGACTCTCTTCGTTGTCTTGGGTATTTCTCTGTCAGTTACTTATAATATTCCCTTTGCCTTAGCCTCCATATCAGTTCATCTACGTTTTTTCTTCTCAGATTTTTGCATTTGTTTTTAGAGAATTAAGGACCAATTTTGAGGCTTTATTTCCGTACTACAAAATTCTACCTTAATACATTTCATTGATAATCTAATTTTTTGAATTTTTTCCTCGAAAAAAGGAAAAAATCGTTTTAGAAGTGAACTTTGAAATTAATTGCAGGCGTAAGCTAAAATAAGGATGATAATGAAGTAGAGAGGTTCTATTAAATCGTATTCATATTGGATCAAGGTACAACCCCAAACAATAACACAAATCAGGTGACAAAAATTATTTAAAACAAGATTTTTAAGCACAATTTGATTAAGTTGGCAGTTATTTAGTGCTTTTATTCATGTTTTATTGTCTATGTTCTAAGAAAACTTATAACTAAATAGAAATGTTTGATCTTATTTTGATTTGGTTTTGTTGATCTAGAGCGAGATGGCGAGCAATGTTGGCTGAGATAGCTGGAGAAAGAATAACCCATTACTGATTGCTCAACAACTTTCGGCTATGGTGGAAGTTAAGGTATTAAAGCAACCCTTTTTTATTGCAAAATATGTTGCAAATGCCTTCTATTTATAAAATTTTTTTACAATAAGAATCAGAACAACCATTGACTAATTTGACTTATCAACATAATTGCCACCTACAAAAATATTACTTGGGAACATAAATTAACTTTAGAGATTTTCGCTCCTAAGATAGAGTTGGATTTCTTTCTCTTCAAAGATAATGGTTGGCACTTGGGTTCCTCAAGATTGAATTCGTTTTGTTGGTTCTTCTTTTTGATGAGGATGTCTTTTCAATGAGATGTGCCGAACTGTTAATCGATGCTAATTCTTTATTTTTTAAGTTCCTATTTAATGTTTGCAACATGGCTAATTGTGTATCGATTTTTTTATTCAGATTTTCTGTCGACTTCATATATGAGTTTTTTTTTTTTTACCAATACATTTATAATGTGATTAAATATCAAAAGTGTACAAATTTAATATAGCTCTAAGCAAAGAGGTATAAGTGGTTATGTTATGGATACTTGCCAAAAGATCCTATTCTTGAAAATTATTATTTGTTTGATCTCTTTTGTAGTTTTTTTTTTTTTTCATTCATTGTAGTTGTTGACTGAAAGATAATAGGTATTGGTTGTGTTCATTTAAAAACAAGAATCAACAACTTGGTAATGTTATATAAACAAAGGGAATTTTGTAATTTTTTCTTAAAATTTTAACTTATGTTCACAATTTGTGCTTAGTTATGGTATTATTCACTTGCAAACATGTATAAACCTATGGAATATTATAAAAGTTGAGTAGCTATAATTTTGTTTTTCAATATCATAAAATAATATAGTATCTAAGTTAAGGATGTTATCATATCATTGCGATAATAGGTTAATATTGTCCTGCTTTGTTTAATTATCTAAGTTTTTATAATTGTGCTAAAGTCATGATAATTTTTCATTGTCTGCTCTTTTTATTTTTGTAGTTTTATTCTAAATTTTTTTATTGTTTTTTAAATGATCAGTGAAAAAAATGTAGGTTACTTTTTCATCTTTAATGTAGTTGAATTTGTAATCATTTTATTTGAATTTTAAGTTTGGCCTTTGTTTTGAATTTTAAAGTTGTCTTTATTGTACCTGTCAACATATTAATATAAATAAAAAGGTTTGCTATCATATTTAGGATATTCTCTCCCATTTGCTTCTTATTGTACGAAAAATACATATTCGAATTAGTTTCTTTTTTACTAGGTGGTTATTTTCTTTCGTAATATCTCTCATTTGCTTGCTATTCTACGAAAAAATATACATTTGAAATTTTATTTCTTTTATTTTTACTAGGTGGTTATTTTCTTTCCTTATTTTTTTTTTCTTCAGGAAACTCAATTTTTGCCCTTTCCACGCTTATCAATATGTGGCATTTGACCTTAAGTTATTTTTCTATGATCTTCTGCAATTTTTATTTTCCTCACTTGAATGGATCAATCAATATATAATTGACGTGATAATGACATATGCGTAAGTATTTCTGTTGGAAATGTTGAAAATACAACATTGGAGTGTCATAGGGACATGAAACTTCAAATTTTATTTGTGTTTCTATGTTTACTATTTCCCTGTTTACTTTGAAACTACAGTATTGAAAATGTATCAATAATTTTCATATTTGTAGTTTTGTTTTTTCAACGGAATTTAAAATAATGTGGAGTTTCCATTTTTTCTTCTTTGGTTATTGTTAAAAAATTAGGCCATATTAGTATCAATAAGTTTTTATTGCAATGACATTATTTGAAATTTTGGGATCCTAATTTTAAAGGATTTTTTTGACAAGTCTAAATTTATTACAAATATCATTCCTATAAAGTGTTCTACATTGGAATTGTGGTGTTTGGTTACATTTTTTAGATGATGTCTTTTTTATTACATCTCATATATAAATTTTAGTCAAATTACATATTTGTATTTGAAAAATGTATCATGACTTGAAATGGTTTTAATTAGTATAAATTATTTTTGTTAAGAGTGTCAAATAGAGCAAGAAAATATAACTTATATTACTTATTTTTGCAGTATGACAAATAAATATAATATATTTTTATTATCTTTTTTTTTTTTAAAAAAATATTTCTAAAAGTATCAATCGACTAATAATTTTATTTTATCTAAATCCGCGCATTGTGCTTGAGTCTAAACTAGTTTATATAAAAAATTTGAACCTGTTTAACTTTTTTTTTCCTTCAAATTCATGCATTGGCTATTCAATGCTATCTATCGTCATCTATTTTTTGAGAATGTAGTTACAAGAAATTCCACAATTTTCAATTGAGGAATAAAATTTAAGATTACTATGAAATTGTAACATTCCTCATATATGGTTTCAAGTGCATAGAACTTAGCATTAGATTGCACTAAAGAACATACATTCTCTTACCCCCTATTTTTTTTATATTCATTTTCTCTCTCTAATCTATATATAAGTCAAGATCAATACATCCATGATTGGTCTCTGTAATCTGGGTAGAATCCAAAAAACATATGCGACACCCTAGTCAAAAGTTAATATAATTTCATTTTCTTGGTGCCCAAAACAAGATCAGCGTATACAGACGGCGACGAAGCGATCATCTTTCTCATACCCTTCTGCAAATTTCTGAATTTGCGGAGGCAGGTGAGAGCCGAGGAGGCCGACGGCGGCGTTTTTAGAGAGAGAAGGGGAAAATGGAGGAGGGTTTGTTTTTGAATTTGAAGGAGAGTGGCGGAGAGGAGAGGGAGATCATTTTGTGTTATTAGATTTTGATTTAATCCTTTAAGTTAAATTCCACTTGTATTTTAATCCCGCATTGCAGGAATTGTAGGGATTGTAGGGAGTTTTTTAGTGAGTACATTCGATTTTTACAGTGAATTCTGTTACATGTAATTAATGTTAGTTATAATTTCATAATTGTTACTTTTTTATACATATTTGAGTATTTTTAATTACATGTGTTTATATAATATTAGTTACATGTTACAATATATATATATATATATATATATATATACTAGGGCATAACCCGAGCCTGAAGGCACGAATGAAAAAAAAAATTGAAATTAAAAGAAACCAATATAAGCTCATCTATTTATACAACATTCTACACATATTTTATTAAAAATCAACAATAATAAACATTTAAATATCACTATCTAATAACCTAGATATTTGTCTATTAAAATAATACCACAATTTGTAATTTTTTATCTCTTACTTTAATTTTTTTTTATTTAAAATTAATTAAATTACCCTATTAATATATATTCCAAGTACTTTGGAAATGAAATTGCAAACCAAACAACCCTTAGAACTAATATCATGTTGAGTTTAAAAAATTATATAAAGAAAAAACACTTTCTACTTTTGATGTTCACATTTTTAATAGATGATCAACTTGATTTTGTAGCATTTTGAAAATTCTCAAATTATCTGTCTCTCAAACAGGTTATAATTCCTGAAGTGACACACACCACGTTTTGATCCAAAATCGAACAACGAACCAGATTGATCTTTATTCGAACTCATCCCACTTCCAATTTCAGTCATATTCCGCATAGATAAACCTCCAAGATTTGAATTTTTAGTATTACTATCAATGTTTACATTACTGTTGACATTTGATGCACTTGTATATCATTCATATTGCTTAGTTTAGATAATGAATCAGCCATGCTCCATATCGAATAAACAGTTCTAGTTTGGGCAATGAATCAACCATGCTCTCTATCGAATAAGCACCATTAAAAAAATTAAAAATATTGACATAATTTACTTTGTTTATACGACACATTCCAATATTTTAAAGTTATTCAAATATTGAAGACGATCAATAATTAATGTAAAAAAAAAAATTGGACATAACTCTCTCTATTTATATGACATTCGAAATTATCAACTCCTATTTTATAACACAACACTGACAAAAAACTAATATCAATCAAGTACGAAAACAACGAACACAATCATATCATACAACAATAAGACCATAATCTACAATATGAAATTTAACAATACGACGAATAATAACTATGTATATACATTATAAATTTAGTAATATAAGTCCACCACCCAGGACACTGGAGCCCACCACCCAGGACTACTGGAACTTACCTTAATTATACTGTGTCAAGCCATAGATTTCTCCATTTGTCTTCAATATTTGAAGTGGCACATATTTGTATATCGTCTAGTGAAAATCAAACATAATAATTATCAACTGGACAAATAAATTATAATCATATTTAAGACAAACAAATAAATAAGTCAACTCATGGTTAGGAAAAATTACCTTAAATATGGACTCTCAAACCAAAAATTAAAGACAACATTAGAGCATACTAAACAATTGGAATTTACACTAAATATTATAAATATAACTCCACTTTTAATAATCTTGTAAAAAAATTATCACTGCGTAGAAAGAAAAAAATGACAAATAATTAGATTTCATTTAAATGCATAAGTAAAAAAAATGATAATATTTCTAAAAACACAGAAAGTAGGCAAGAAGCAATTGTTCAACAAGTACCAGAACAAAAACTAAAAAAAATATGTTATGAAAAATTTGGATATAATCCCCTCTATTTATAGTACATTCTAAATTTTAAACACATTAACAAACATGATCAATGACAATGGAGCACGACAATAACTAACACAATCATGTCATAAACAATAATCATTTTCTTGACTATGCAAGTTACAATCGAGAAAACCTATATACTATTGCAATATATTATATATGTGGCACAGGCAAAAATAAAAATTAAACCTAAAAAAATTGATATATTCTCTCCGATTTATACAATATTCTACACATGTTTCATTAAACACCAACAAAATAATACATATATCTATTATACAAATATATTTGGCTATTAAAATAATACTACACACAACTCAAAAGATTAAAACAAAAATAATTTCGAATTTGTACTCAACAACCTAAAATTCAATCGTTGATCACACTTAATCATTTAATAATGATTTTTTATTTTTTGAAACCTTATTCGATAAACATTTGAAACCTTGCAACTTATGAGAAGATGAAAGAGTGTTTGGTGTGCAAGCACTTCCAAGTGATCATTTTTTGCTTGACATTCATCTGTTAGTAAAAAGAGAAGTATTTAATCAATAACCACTTGAACTTTGGAGTCAATGCGAAAAAAGCCTAGGAGAACCAAAAACATAATAAAAAAATCTAGGAACAAAATAAAAAATTCAAAAATCGTACCTCTAATTCAACTGCATGCACCGCATCACACCAAAAATATAATAAAAAATCTGGGAGCAGAATAAAAAATTATGGAAATCACCCCTCTATAATTGAATTGCATGTTGTTCCGCCTCACCCCCTCCAGCACCTCAGACCATAACGTCAACGTGTAGTCTAACTCTCTCACGATGTGCCTGATGTTCTGCCAAAACACATTGTCGTGAAACCTCGAGTTTATGATGATAGTGTGTGGAACCACCTCGTCGGGAAAAAAAAATCTAGAACACTGTCAAAAAATATAAAAATAACCTACTTTTTCGAAGTTGAAAACCAAGAGACCCTTCTCAATAATTAAAAAGACAGTACAAAGACACAAAAGGGGGAAAAAAACAAAAAACAAACGAACAAAAGAAATCAACAAATAGAGGATTGGACTACAATTGTATGTATTTACTGGATATTTTTTACCATAACAATGGCTGTCATAAATTTTTAAACAAAAGACCGTTGCAACAAATAGTACTACCACGAAACCACCGGTCATTGTTTGCCACCAAGTGTCAGATATGGGACACCTTGAATCTCCAACTACTTCGAAATACCACCTGTTAAGAAAACAAATAAATGAGAAAAATTTATGAGAAAAAACAAATATGGTATATTGAAATGCAAAATAAACCCGGAAAATGGTAAAATCTAACAAAATAGAACACAAAAAACAAAAGGTAGAGAAGTTGTCAATTGGATATTAAATTGTATGTCTCAACCACTTTTATGCTCTCCCAGATCTAGAACCAATATATAGAATCAAAGATAAGAGTTCTTTGCCAAGAGATGATAACCTTCATATCTCAGGCCATTGATCACAAATAAAGTGCAATCACCGATTTCATATCCCAACTCCACAGATAATGATTCGACGATCATGAATCACAATCACAGAAAATCATCTGTCAAAACATAATCCATCATACCATATGATAGTCGATGTAAACTAATTCTAAAGCAAACAAAATTTTAAGTTATGGGAAGGCAAATTGATGACAATTATAATCTAGACCTCAACAATTTTATAATTGTCTGTTAATTAAATTCTATTAGTGGACTTTATAAGGGATAGCCTGCAGAAGGGTCAGAAAATCATGTTTTGCCCTAAAAAAAATAAAAATAGAAAAACCTCGTTACTATTATAATGATGGTTTTTTTGCATAACAAATATGGTATATTGAAATGCAAAATAAACCTGTTTTATTAAACATCGATAATAATTAACATTTAAATACCATCACCAACAAACAATGTATATTCCAAATACAACACAATTAATATACAATAACACAGATATTCGACTATTAAAATAATACCATGACTTCCTAATGAAAAATGCAATTTAAGAGGATTCATTTCAAATATAATCTCCAATTTTATATAACATTTTACACATGTTTTAGTAAAAAAAATCAACAATAATTATCATTCAAGTGTTATCATCAACAAACAATTTACATTACAAATACACCGCAATCGTATCCAATAACGTAGATATTCAGCTATTAAAATAATACTACAATTAAACGTGAGTTAAACTAAAACAAAATAAACAAATACAAAAAAAAAAAAGAACTTTGGCTTTGCAATGTAAAATGGGAAAACAACTCACTCTACGACAAATTTTGTTCTTCGTCAAACAGCTTTAACTTATTTCATTTAACTACATTGGCACAATGAAGATAATGCAAGATTATGTAAACCTATAAGAACAAAAAAATATAGAAACTTTATGGTTAAATAAAAAAAAAATACTACACAGAAATTAAGCAACCAAAAATATAAAATATTAAAAACAAAAAACTAATTGAATCTATAGCAAGCAAACTAATCAAAAAATAATATTGCATAGAAAATGAGCAATCAGAACTTTAGGAACAGACAAAACAGAAAAAGAAATTTAAAAAATTCTTTTTTCCAGAACTTCTTCTTAGGTACCGTTTGCCTATTAAAAGCGTTTTTTTCGACAATCACTTGGAACAAAAATACTAAACAAACATCACCTTTTTGACAATTAAAAACATAAAAGTCTTCTGTCCAAACTGAAGAATTTCGTAAAAAAAATTGAGAACAAAAACGCAAAATACTCATCGAAGAAATTAATTCAACATGAATGAAATTAAAAGACCTTAAATACAGCTAAACACCATGCAACTAATTGTCTATACAATATACACAAACACCACCATCCAAGAGAAGAAATTCATTTACCTAAAACAACTAAACTCAGAACTATTTCAGATTATTGCATGAAACCAATACAATCTGGAAACATTGAAACACAAATTAAATCCATACCTTCTCAATTTCACGATTCTCTGGATCTCTACTTGAGGTTAAACCTGTAAATAACACAAAAATACTTGAGAACATAATTTAGGACAAAAACTAATTATTGAAAGAGATAAAAAGAATAGAATAAACGAAAACACACACATAATTGGTAACACAAACATAATTGATTAAAAGAGTTTGTCTGGACTCTGCATAAGATAGGAATGTCGAATATCAAAAGTACGCAATTACGTAAATGCAAGGGGATGAAACGATACAGACTCAGAGGTTCAAGTTCCAAATCCAAGCGAAATGGCAGGAATGAGAGGTAGAAAATGCACACTTACTATCTCTACTCTTGCCAGTTTCACTATCGACAATTGTTAACTTTTGCATATGAGGCTTTGCAAAGATTGATTATATAATCGGATTCCTCCTTGGACTGCAAATTATAATAATAAAAAAAAAGTAATGAGATTAAATATCTGTGTCATAAAACCAAATTCCTAAGGAAGTTCCGCGAGAAGAATCTCCTCGTGGCAAAAAGTGATGTATGTGTGTGTATGATGAACTGGTAATTCAAGAAAAACTAATGTTAGTAAACAGTAAGAGCAGATTGTTCCAAGTTTTCGGTATCTGTTTCACGCTTTTTTGGAACAGAAACACTAAACAAATGCCACTTTAATACTTCTTTTCCTAGAAAATATTGAAAAGATAAAGACTTTTGGGATCAAATTTTATCAATTTTCATAATTAATTTTGTTCTTAAAGTCTAGGAACTAAACAAAAGCAAATTTATTTTGTTCCCACCTCCCATAATAACAGAAACAGAAATTTGGTTCAAAATAACAAAGCAAACCAGCTCGTCTAACCAACATGGACCAGAAACAGAAATTTGGAAACGTATATGGAACAAAAAAAAAGAAGAAAAAAACACAACCTATGTGTTTCTGTTAGGATTTTTGTTTCTGTTCTCAAGAAAACTTTCAACAAAAACATATGGGAACAACTCGGATCTGTTCTCAAGTATCCCTAAATTAAATTAAGCACCAATAATAGAGCAAATAGATATAATAAGTAATTTTCAAATTTCTCAAACTTCATAAAAATATTCATAAAAACGAACATACCGTTTAGATAGGAACAAAAAATTAAATTATTTATTTTGAGAAAATAAATCCATTATTTTGAAAAGTAAAGATGATTTATTTTGAAAAAATATATTTTTTATAAGAGAATAATAATGAGAAGTAAAGGAGATTTATCTATTTAAATTGAAAAAGAAAATTTACCCTTTAATAAGAAAAATTATGTATAAATGGTTCTCTAATGGCAACAACCAAATATCAGTAGACCCAAATTTACTAAATAACTAAACAATTCAATTAATCAAAAATCTAAGAAACAACTAAATAACTCAATTAATTAATGCAAAAAAGAAAAAAAATAAACAACAACAACAAAAAAAGTCACATGTAAAACAAAATATGAACTTATGCCCACCCACTATCATGTAATGTGCTTCATAAGTGAAGCTATTACCTGAAGAAATTGAACATAACATATCCGCTTGCAAAGATTTCGTTATTTTGGAAAAAGTAATGAATTATGTTAGTTGAAAATTGAAAGTTGGCAATTAATTTGGGAAATTCAAAAAAGGAATGTAAAACAATATTTTTGCAAGAAAGGGAATAATACAATGCTATGCTAAAATTCCATATACACAAATTTATGTTTGACTGCAAATGGATCATACCATGTTTGCATCGTAAAATTTTAATATAAGTGTTGTGCTTTAGAGGGAGAGATTTACCTTTGGTAAAATATGTTCAAGAGACAACAAAAAGGGAAAGGGGTGAAAAACTAATTCTCAATCAAATCAAAGATTTAATCTCAAGTTCTAGACCCTTCATTTTCTCAAAAGCAATTCTAACCATTAAATTCAATGTATGTGTTTGATTTGTATTAGAGATCTGCAAAAGATTAAGAGAAATAAAGAAAATAGACATCTTACCTTTACAATAATGATGGAACATTTTTGTGTTTCATTTTTCTGAAAATAGAAAATGTATGTGTTTCATTTTTCTGTTATCCGTTGATCGGTATTCGTTCGTCCATTGATCGGCCAATCTGTTGCCATCACCATCGCCAGTGCCTCGACAACTCAACCGCCGTAGATCCGCCCACGGTAAGCACCTTTCTTTTTCTTATAATCTTCTAATTCTCAGTCCACTGCATTGGCTCAAGTTTAGAACCAGAGGTAAGAGAGGGAGAGAGGCGAACCTGTGGCGAGGGAGAGGCGAGATCTGGAGCGTGCCATAGATGGACCGCCGAGAGAAACCATCTCCAATCTTCACCGTTATCGCCAGCCACCGCTGACCACCATTGCACCAGCGTCATAAGGGCTGGAGAAGTCCTCTTCCAAGAGTGAGAAAGAGATAGAGTTGAGAGGGACGGCTGTGCAATTGCTTGAACGAAGAGAAGGCAAAGAACGTGAGAGAGAGGGATGGAGGACATACCTGGTGGTTGAAAGAGATGAAATGAGCAAACCCTTCGCCTGAAGAGAGAACCCCAGTGTTGGCGCAACAGAGAGAAGCCGGGACCGTTGACTGTGATGGCGACAGAGGGATTTGCAGAGAGAAGAAATCGTGGCAGTGAAGACGGCGGATTGAAGTGGCAGCGAGGGCGGTGAGATTGAGAGAGTGGAGACTGTAGAACGATAGGGAATTAGGGATGAATTCAAAGAGCAGCTGTAGCCCTAATTTTGACGGTTTGTATAAGACAAAAGTGATGAATCAATTATTGACCTGGATCTGATAGAAGGAAGTCTTACCGCCGGCGAAAACTGGATCAATCGAAGACTGAGCGAAGAGGGTTGCTGCGTAGGAAACGACGATGGCGATGCGCCGGCTGTAGCGGCAACCTCAGGAGGGCTACGATGACGATGATTTCCGGTGATGGCTGAATGGATAGAGGAAGAGTGAGAGACGGGCTGAATGGTGAAGCTTAGGGGCGAGAGGGAGGGGATACGGATGAAAGGGGATACGGAAAAATCAAGGGATTGAGGTTTACAATAACATGGGGACGGCAGCGGGAGCGAGGGAGAGAAGGAGAAAGGAGGAGCGACAATCGATTTCTGGCGATGGAGATGGTTCGACGACGGCGTTGATGGCGCGATGGAGATGGCGATGGCAAGGTGGTGCTCTGGCAGTAGCGGCGACGGCGGTTGGGATTGTGAGGATTGGGGATGATCTGAAGAGGTAAGGTGGAGCTCACGCTTTGGGAATGGAGATGGCTATATAAAAGATTTGAGAGAGCAAATTAGGCTGTTGCGATTTTGGCGGGATTGTGAGAGATTTGGGGGATTTATTTGTAGATAGAGAAATTATAGTGTTGTAACTTGAGAGATTTTTAAAAAAAATAGTCAACCACAACCGTTGGATCGAAATGATCTCACGGTAAAAAATGATCAAAAAATATCAACCCTTGATCTAATCTGATCGGATGGCAAAAAATGTCTACTGGTATCATTTAATTTTGTTCGTTGGATATCGATCCAATGGCCCAAAATGTCTCAAATATAAAATCTCTCAAAATGTAATCTCAGCCGTCAGATATTCGATCTGACGGCTCAAAATGTCTCAAAATGTAAATATATCCTGATTTATATATATATATATATATATATAATATTTTGTGACGTTACTGAAAAAATATCAAATTTTTAGGTTACATATCAGAGACATGTAACTAAAAAGTTATATTATTAAAACATGAAACTGAAAAATATCAAATTTTTTAATTACATATCAGAGACATGTAACTAAAAAGTTACATATTATTAGAATATGTAACTAAAATAAAAAATAAAAAATTTAATTACCTGTAACTAATACAGTGATATTACACAAAAAATAGTTACATAATTAACGCGTGATTATCATATGAGTAAGGTTTCCGCGTTTTTAAAAGAGATGAGATTAAATCAAATTTTTTTATCACGTATAGGACTTTTGACCAATTAGAGTTTAAATATAGGACCTCCTACCCATGGTCTCTTTTTTTTATTGGGATTTCACAGTCTGAAAATTTGATAAATGCCCTTTGAATATCTTGTCTTATCATTCAACACATTGGAGAACAAGTAGTTTATATTGTCAACAATCAAGAACACTGTAGCAATTGGTAGAAAATTAAGAATGACCCACGAGATTATAACCTTTTTGCCTTATTTTCTGCCCCTGTTGGATACTGTTTTTGTTCTCTGATTTTTATTCATTTTGGACTTGATGTACAGAAAGCGTCTAAACATATTTCTGTTATCAAAATTTTGAGAGTAATTTGAGAGTGCCTCATAAATTTTTTATAAATTTAAGAAACAAAAAAATATCGATTCCTATTCACTTGCAGTGGTTCTGTCAGCCACCATCGTCTGTCTTCTTTGTATTGTACTCAAAAAAGGTTGAAGATCAAAGCACTCAAAAAAGGTTGAAGATCAAAGCACTTTCTCTATTCCATGCAAAACAAGCTCCTTTTTTTATGTACCTTTTTAGTAAAAATTATAAAAAATAGTGCTTATTTTGCATTGAAAAAACACTTTTTAAAACATAAAAAACAAAAAAAAGGCGTAAGTTTAATTTTTGTTTAAAAAGCAAAACATTTTTTTTAATTGTTATATTCTTACCTTAGATATGAACCCAATAATTTCTCTACCTAAATTATTTTTTTATCACTTATATAAGTCTTTCGGAGAATTGAGATATTCTTACTACACTGCCAAACATACTTTTAATTTAATTATTACACTTTGAGTAAAAGTAATTTTTTGACAAAGTGGTTGGGCTTTTTGAAGTACTTTTTATAATAAAAAAGTCATTTGGAAAAAAAATAAAAAATTTACATAAGAATAACAATAAAAATCAAAAGTATATTTGATACATAGAGATATTATTTAGAATTTCATAGATGACTGTGAAAAATTGGGTAGAGAGGTCCTACTCCATCAATCTCTTAAAAAATTCGTGTAAATAAAAAACAACTATTTTTAAAAAATACTCTTAAAGTACTTTTTCACTTGAAATAAAATGGAAATTAGAGAAAAGAAAAACATAATGATACGGTGTCAAACTTTTTGATTATTAAAAATACTTTTAAAAAAACTAAGACATTGTTTGGTAATGGTTTTTTAAGTACTTTTTAAAAGCAAAAACGTTAAGGCACTATTTAGAAATATCTTTTTTAGTACTTCACGACAAATGCTATTTTTTTTTTAAGTAAAAAAAGTACCGAAAAGCATAAGTAAAATATCAAAAGGATGTTTGATAGATGATAACGTAGAGATTAAATGACAGTATTATCTCTGCAAGTGATCTCTTAATTCAAAATAAATTATGTTTTTCTTCTTCTTCTTCATTCTTCCCTTTTTTTTTTTTTAATTATTATTTTTTAATGGGATCTTCCAAACAGTTGGGAATGGCATGTGCATTGGAAACTCTCTGTGGACAAGCCTATGGAGCTCAACAATACCAAAAGCTTGGAACTCAAACTTACACAGCCATCTTCTCCCTCATCCTTGTCTGTATCCCTCTCTCTTTCCTCTGGATAAACATGGAAGCAATCCTACTTTTCATAGGCCAAGACCCTTCAATTTCCCGTGAGGCCGGAAAATTCACAATGTGGCTTGTTCCTGCCCTTTTTGCTTACGCCGTTCTTCAACCCGTTGTCCGATTCTTTCAAATGCAAAGCATGATTCGTCCGATGCTTGTAAGCTCGTGTCTCATCCTATGTTCCCATGCTCCTATCTGTTGGTGGCTTGTCTTTAAGTCAGGATTAGGAAACCTTGGAGCGGCTTTATCGATTGGTGTCTCGATGTGGTTGAATGTGATGTGTCTTGGTTTGTTCATGAAGTTTTCGAGTGCTTGTGAGAAAACTCGGGCTCCGGTTTCCATGGAGATTTTCTTGGGGATTAGAGAGTTCTTCCGGTTTGCTATTCCTTCTGCTATCATGGTTTGGTAAGGATTTTTTATTTTTTTTTAGTGTTTCTCTTCTCGAATTTCTGTTTTTGTTCTAAAAAAACGTGGGGAAAAAAAACAGATTTTGGAGAACAATTTGGGTGGTGTTTTCAATAAATTTCTTCTTAAAAAAATCTTGGAGTTGAAGAGGAACAATTTTTGTTTGTTTTGTAAATCACAAGTTTTTTGGAAGGCATTTGTTTAGTATTTTTTCTTCTCAAATTTCTGTTTTTATTCTTGGAAAATTTGAAATCTAAACAAAATTCTGGGATAAATTTGTTCCAAAAATTTGGGAGTTGAACAGAAGCAAGTTTTTTTTTTTTTTTAAAATAAGTTAACACTGAAGATAAACAGAAAGTTGAGAACGAGTTTGTTATGTTCATAAATATTTGCTCCAAATATCTAGGAGTTGAACAGAAGCAGTTTTCTTTTTCCGTTTCACAACTCACAAGTCACAATTTTTTTGAAGGCGTTTGTTTAGTGTTTCTGTTCTCAAATTTCTGTTTATATTCTCCGACAAACTTGGAACAGAAACAGAATTCTTAGAACAATTTGGGCTATGTTTTCAAAATTTTGTCCTAAAAACCTGGGAACTGCACAAGAACGATGTCTTTTCTTTCTCTTTCATTTTTTTTTGTTCTCGAAAATCTGGGAACAGAAACACTAAACAAACAGGGCTTAAAGGGTATTCTCGTATTACCCGCTGAAACATTCTATTTGATTTGCAGCCTCGCATGGTGGTCTTTCGAGCTACTGGTCCTGTTATCCGGTCTTCTGCCTAATCCAGAACTCGAAACTTCAGTACTCTCTGTTTGGTATTTTCCTTTTGTATTTCATATTCTCCTTAAGGGCCTGTTTGGTTTCAACTACAAAACTGCCTGTTTTTTTTCCTCCAGTTTTTCAAATTGCAAACCAAACTGACCTTTCAGACTATGAATTGACACTATCTTATTTTTTTTTTTCATTTTTTCTGGGAAATGTTATGAACTACAGCCTCAACACCATTGCCACACTCTATGCAATCCCCTATGGACTTGCCTCAGCCATAAGGTACATACAAAACCATTTATATTTGTGTGTGTACATATCTATATATAATTCACTTACAATCAAATTTTTTTTTCTTAAAAAAAATAAAAATCCTCGCTTTCTCAGCACCAGAGTATCAAATGAATTAGGAGCCGCGAATCCACAAGGGGCTCGCGTATCAGTCTTTGCCGGTATGATTCTCGCCGTCACCGAGACGATCATTGTAAGTGGAACCCTCTTTGCCACAAGGCGTGTATTCGGCTACGCCTTTAGCAACGAAAAGGAAGTAGTCGACTATGTCACGAATATGGCTCCTTTGGTTTGCCTATCGGTTATCATGGATAGTCTACAAGGAACCCTTTCAGGTTAGCTAAAAATGATTATTTTTCTTGATCTGGATCCTCTGCTTGATTTGTGTCAAATTGACCTAACGGGTGATAAATAATATCTTACTTGTTAGCTACCGTTAGATTTATCCCGACACAAGTCAAGCACGCGCGCACACAAATAAAAAATAAATAATGGATAGATTGCTTTTTACCCCTTTATACTTTGGTCTTGTTTCATTTTAACTCCTCTATTTTAAAAACCTACACATCGTTTTTTGACTAAAGGGAAACACACATTTTATTCATATATTAAATTAAATTTCCTTTATTTTTTAAATTAAATTTAATATTTAAAGATTATAAACAAGAAAAACTAACATGTCCTCTCTCTAGCTCTCTGTCTCTCTACTTCTTTTCTCTCTCTTTTTTTTTTTTGGGCAAAGACAAAACCAAATAAAAAATTAAAATAAACAGTAACTTTGTCCATTTCATATAAAATTTAGATGAAAGATTTAATCTCACCTGTTTTTTAGCATATTCATTTAAATTAAATATAAAAAAAATAGTTTTTCAATCTTTTATAAGTAGAAGCAGGTAAAATATAGGTTTTTAAAATAGAGGGACAAGATGAAACAAGATCAAAGTACTAGGGCTAAAAGGCAATTAAACCAAAAAAAATCAACCAGATTTTTTTGGTACAAATGGTTGGGGGAATAGATTTTAAACACTAGACCTCCCATTAGGGAGGTACACTAGATAACCGTTAGGCTACAAGTTATGGGTTATCAACCAGATGATCATCTTCCTTTTGTTGAATCCCATATTGCTTGTGACCTGACCCTGAGCTATATATAAAAGCCCAAGCAATCCTTATCTTATAAGGCATCTTTTGAGATTGAGTTAGGCCCATTGGATTTCTACATGCTATCAGAGTTAGGTTTCTTTTCTGATTTTGGGTGTATTGAATCCCACATTAATGTTGAACCCCCGAATATCAGTGGTTTCTCAAAAAGTTCACCATGCGCGTGAGTGAGCATCTTAAATACCACATCGATGTTGGGCATTTCCCCTAAGATCCGTTTACAGTGGTTTGTCAAAAGCCCACTCTGCGTGTGAGAGGGCGTGTTAAACCTCACATCACTTGTGTTACCTAACCCTGAGCTATATGTAAAGCCCAAGGCAATCCTCATCGGTAAAACTATTTTTTCTTACATTTTTTTTTTTTAAAAAAAAGGTGTTGCTAGGGGATGTGGATGGCAGCATATAGGAGCCTATGTAAACCTGGCTTCATTCTATCTATTTGGAATTCCCATTGCTGCATCACTGGGTTTCTTGACCAAACTAAGAGGAAAAGGACTATGGATTGGCATTCTAGCAGGTGCCACTTTACAGACACTTCTGCTATCCATAATCACTGCCTGCACAAATTGGGAGAAAGAGGTCTTACACTTTAAACCCCCATTTTTTTCTTCTTCTTTTAATTTGATCCAAAAACAAATGATATTGTAATGCATTGCAGGCAATCAAGGCGAGGGAGAGGCTATACGAAGAGCAGACGATTGAGTAGATTAATGTAGACACATGCCTGCGATTTACGCGCAAAATAGTTTTAAAGGAGACATGAATCTGTGGCACTAAAGGCGCTCTCTCTTAATATATGATATATGAAGAACTTTAAACTGTACCATTAATTGGATACTGAGCTTGTATTCTTTAGAAAGATAATTGTAATGGAATAAATGAAAATTACGATGGGAAGACCTCATACACATTTCTTTTCAATTGTAACAAGTTTTATTTTTCTATAAATCATGACAAAGTTTATATATGATTTGCCATTTCTAACAATTGTACATTTGTCTTAGAACTATTTCTAAAAATTGTACTCTTTTTTTTTTTTTAGTCGATTTAAATCTTTACTCAGTCTGTAAATAAAAAACTGAGTTTATATTTTTTATACGTAATCAACAAAACTTTTAATTTTAAGCATAGGAGTAAATTTTGTCAAAATTAAAGAATTTTTATGAGCTAGTTTAAGTGTTTATTTTAAAAGTAAAAAGAGATATATATTCTAAATTAGAGGGGGTTGTAATAAAGTGATTTACCAAAAAAATATAAATTAAAAATTTTAATTCTGAAAAAGGTGTAGATCCAACTTTTTGACAAAAATAGAGTTAACTGGTGTTAGGAACATCAGATTTAAAAAAAAAAAAAAAAAAACTCTTGATCAATATCTAGGAGCAAAAATGGTCCATAGGAGAAATAAAAAAGTGTTATACAATCATGTGGTGGAAAGAATCCAAGGGAGACTTTCAACTTGGAAGGGGTAAAATCTATCCATGGCTGGAAGAACTACTCTGATAAAAGCTGTCACCACAACTATCCCTAACTATGTCATGCAAACTAGCTTTGTTCCTATAAAGATTTGTGATGAAATTGATAAACTCAATAGAAAGTTCCCCTGGGGAGAGAGTGATCAAAGTAAGAAATTTCATTTGTTAAGTTGGGACAAAGTTTGCCAAAAAAAAAAAAAAAAAAGGAAGGAGGGCTAAGTATTAGAAAGGTTAGAATCATAAACAATGCTTTCATGATAAAATTGGGTTGGAATATACTTACAAAAAAGGATAGTCTTTGGACAGAAGTCTTAAAAGCTAAATATAAGATTGATGAGGTTCCTAGTAGTTGGGAAAAAAAAAATCGACCTATTCCCATATTTGGAAAGGCATGTATGGAGCCATAAACTCCCTATGTTTGGGGATCAAATGGAAAGTGGGTAACGGGATTAAGATAAATCTGTGGTCCGACTGGTAGCGTAGAGAAGGGTCACTAGGGAAAACTAATAACCATGATTATGGGGAACTAAAACTGTCCGATATTATTGACGATCATGGTGATTGGTTTCTCCTCTTATTCTTCATATTATCATGGATAAACAGAAGGAACAAATTCTTAAAGCTGATCCACCTTTGTTTTTTCAAGAAGATAGTCCCACGTGGACACCTGAAACTTTAGGAATCTTCTCCTGAAGTCTACCTATAATATGGGGCTAAATAGTAAAAAACGTGTTGATTGAATATAAGTGGAATTGGTTATGGAAATTAAAAGTGTTACAAAAATATTAAGTTCTTTTATGGTTGGTGTTTCATAAAAAGTTAGTTACAAATGCTTTTAGATCCTAATGGTCCGATGAGGTTTCGGCCTTGTGCCTAAGGTATAATGCTGAAAGTGAAACAATTAATCATGTACTAAGGACCTGTTATAAAGCCAAAAGAGTTTGGGCCTGATTCTTACGAGCTGAGCAATTTCAAAATTTTTCAGGAAGGTGATGTATAGAGGTGGATTAAAAGGCAATTGAAAGGGAAAGACTCATCTCCTAGCTCCTTTTATCTATTCATCGTTATTCTTTGGGGAAAAGAACAAATAAGCAATTGAGGGAAAGATCCAGGACACTTCCGGGATCTTTCACAAAATTGCATGTTTGCTTTGAAATCTTGTGGAGGCTTTATGTCCTTCAAAGGACTCCCAAGGAATAGTTGATATTTCTTTTTCTGATTTGGTGTCTATGAACATAGGGTTTTACAAGCTAAATACTGATGGATGTGCCAAATAACACTCGGGAGACGGAGGCTTTGGAGGATTAATTAGAGACCATCTGGGAGTATGACTAGTGGGCTTTTATGGATTTGTTCTACAATGTACGGGTCTGGAAGCAATTATCAGAGGCCTTCATCAGGGAATCACCACTACTCTGGCGAGAAAATACTCAAGAATTATTATCGAAACAGGCTCTGTGGAGGTGGCCAAGCTGATAAATGAAGAGTTCCCAAGCAACCACAACTTAGGTTATAGGTCCAAGATTGTAAACGTATCATGAAAGATAAAGGTTTTGTTATCCAGACGATTCCTAGAGAGACAAATCAATATGCGGATTTCCTTGCAAATTCAGGGTATGAGAGAAGGAAGAAATGTAATATTTTGTTTGACTCTCCAGAAATGATGGAGGATTTAGTTTTAGCTGATATGAGATCAGAGGCATTCGATAGACGCCCTTAGTTCCCTTTTACATCTTTAAACACCAAAAAAAAAAAAAAAAATCAACTCAAAATTTTAATATTTAAAAGATTTTACCATCAACAAATCTAATACTATAAATTAAAAGTGGAAGACAATGTGTTATAATAAACCACAATCTAATATTGTTCATTTCTCCAATCTCACTACTCTTACTAGAATGAACTGTCAAGATTAACCTATTCCACCATTTAATATTCTAACCCTAGATATTTGTTCAACCGCCTCTTCCCAAATCATCTTCATTTCTTCTCTCTCTCTCTCTCATAGCCATCCATCTCCCGTTTTCTCTCACAATCACTCTTCCTCGTGCGAGCCAAATTTTTTGCGACAATCGTCCGAATCGGACACATGATATGGCAGCCATGACTGAGGTGGTAGAGTGAGGAAATATGCCCTTAAGAAGTCAAGATTCAGTTAGGCAAGATTGTAGCCCGACAAGCTCAAACTAAGGTTCATTTGGGTATTTACAGAGTCTGAAACTTCTTGATTCTAAATTTGAAGCCGAAATCTGGAAAAATCCAAACAGGTATAAATTCGGTTATTTTAAAACTGAATCACTGAATCAAATTAGGGGGAAACTTGAGTTCGATTAGAGATTTCGAAGATTTTCTCAAATCTCAATGGCAAAATGAAGCTAAATTGCAGTTTGAATATGTGGGTCAGGATTAAATTGAGAAAATGCATTGTCGATGTTGGCAAAGCTAGGATTAACGAGTCCTCCCGGCAATTCACCGTCACACCCGGCGTCGGAACCACGCCTCTCCCGCCATCAACGAGCGTGAAGGTCGGCGCGTGGACTCTCTTCGTCGTCTTGGGTATTTCTTTGTCGGTTACTTATAGTATTCCCTTTTCCTTAGCCTCCATATCAGTTCATCTAAGTTTTTTCTTCTCAAATTTTTGGATTTGTTTTTAGAGAATCAAGGACCAATTTTGATGCTTTATTTCCATACTAAAAAATGCTACCTTAATACATTTCATTGATAATCTAATTTTTTGAATTTTTTCCTCAAAAAAAGGAAAAAATCGTTTTAGAAGTGAACTTTGAAATTAATTGCAGGAGTAAGCTAAAATAAGGATGATGATGAAGTAGAAAGGTTCCATTAAATCATATTCATATTGGAGCAAGGTACAACCACAAACAATAACACAATTCAGGTGATAAAAATTATTTAAAACAAGATTTTTAAGCACAATTTGATTAAGTTGGTAGTTATTTAGTGCTTTTGTTCATGTTTTATTGTCTATGTTCTAAGAAAACTTATAACTAAATAGAAATGTTCGATCTTATTTTGATTTGGTTTTGTTGATCTAGAGCGAGATGGCGAGCGACCGTGGTGGATGTTGGCCGAGATAGCTGGAGAAGGAATAACCCATTACTGATTGCTCATCAGCTTTCGGCTATGGTGGAAGTTAAGGTATTAAAGCAACCTTTTTTTTATTGTAAAATATGTTGCAAATGCCTTCTATTTATAATATTTTTTACAATAAGAATCAGAACAATCATTGACTAATTTGACTTATCAACATAATTGCAACCTACAAAAATATTATTTGGGAACATAAATTAACTTTAGATATTTTCGCTCCTAAGACAGAGTTGGATTTCTTCCTCTTCAAAGATAATGGTTGGCACTTGGGTTCCTCAAGATTGAATTCGTTTTGTTGGTTTTTCTTTGTGATAAGGATGTCTTTTCTATGAGATGCACCGAACTGTTAACCGATGCTGATTTTTTATTTTTTAAGTTCTTGTTTGCTGTTTGCAACATGGCTAATTGTGTATAAATTTTTTCATTCAGATTTTCAGTTGGCTTCATATATGAGTTTTTTTTCCCAATACATTTATAATGTGATTAAAAATCAAAAGTGTACAAATTTAATATCGCTCTAAGCGAATAGGTATAAATGGTTATGTTATGGATACTTGCCAAAAGATCCTATTCTTGAAAATAATTATTTGTTTGATCTTTTTTGTAGTTTTTTTTTTTTTTTTTTTATTCATTGTGGTTGTTGACAGAAAGATAATAGGTATTGGTTGTGTTTATTTAAAAACAAGAGTCAACAACTTGGTAATGTTATATAAACAAAGGGAGTTTTGTAATTTTTTCTTAAAATTTTAACTTATGTTCACAATTTGTGCTTAGTTATGGTATTATTCATTTGCAAACATGTATAAACCTATGGAATATTATAAAAGTTGAGTAGCTATAATTTTGTTTTTCAATATCATAAAATAATATAGTATCTAAGTTAGGGATGTTATCATATCATTGCGATAATAAGTTAATATTTTCATGCTTTGTTTAATTATTTAAGTTTTTATAGTTGTGCTAAAGTCATGATAATTTTTCATTGTCTGCTCTTTTTATTTTTGTAGTTTTATTCTAATTTTTTTTTATTGTTTTTTAAATGATCAATGAGAAAAATGTAGGTTATTTTTCATCTTTAATGTATTTGAATTTGTAATCGTGTTATTTGAATTTTAAGTTTGGTCTTTGTTTTAAATTTTAAAGTTGTCTTTGTTATACCTGTCAACATATTATCATAAATAAAAAGGTTTGCTATCATATTTAGGATATTCTCTCTCATTTGCTTCTTATTGTACGAAAAATACATATTCGAATTAGTTTCTTTTTTGCTAGGTGGTTATTTTCTTTCGTAATATCTCTTATTTGCTTGCTATTCTACGAAAAAATATATAACATTGGAGTGTCATAGGGACATTAAAGCTCAAATTTTATTTGTGTTTCTATGTTTACTGTTTCCTTGTTTACTTTGAAACCACAGTATTGAAGATGTATCAATAATTTTCATATTCGTAATTTTGTTTTTTTAGCGGAATTTAAAATAATGTGGAGTTTCCATTTTTTCTTCTTTGGTTATTGTTAAAAAATTAGGTCATATTAGTATCAATAAGTTTTTATTGCAATGACATTATTTGAAATTTTAGGGTCCTAATTTTAAAGGATTTTTTTGTCAAGTCTAAATTTATTACAAATATTATTCCTATAAAGTGTTCAGCATTTGAATTCTGGTGTATGGTTACATTTTTTAGATGATGTTTTTTTATTACATCTCATATATAAATCTTAACCAAATTACATATTTGTATTTGAAAAATGTATCATGACTTGAAATGATTTTTAATTAATATAGATTATTTTTGTTAAGATTGTCAAATGGAGCAAGAAAATATAACTTATATTACTTATTTTTGCTGTATGACAAATAAATATAATATATATATTTATTTTTATTTTTTTAAATTTTAAAAATATCAATCAACTAATAATTTTATTTTATTTAAATCTACGCATTTGTGCGCAGGTCTAAACTGTTATATAAAAATTTTGAACCTAGACTGTTTAACATTTTTTCCCTTCAAATTCATGCCTTGGCTATTCAATGCTATCTATCGTCATCTATTTTTTGAGAATGTAGTTACAAGAAATTCCACAATTTTCAATTGAGGAATAAAATTTAAGATTACTATGAAATTGTAACATTCCTCGTATATGGTTTCAAGAACTTAGCATTAGATTGCACTAAAGAACATACATTCTCTTACCCCCTATTTTTTTATATTCATTTTCTCTCTCTAATCTATATATCAGTCAATACATCCTTGATTAGTCTCTGTAATCTGGGTAGAATCCAAAAAACATGTGCGACACCCTAGTCAAAAGTTAATCTATTTTCATTTTCTTGGTGCCCAAAACACGATTAGTGTATACAGACGGCGACGAAGCGATCATCTCTCTCATACCCTTCTGCAAATTTCTGAATTTGCGGAGGCGGGTGAGAGCCGAGGAGGCCGACGGCGGCGTTTTTAGAGAGAGAAGGGGAAAATGGAGGAGGGTTTGTTGTTGAATTTGAAGGAGAGTGGCGGAGAGGAGAGGGAGATCCGGCTGACATGGAGGGTGTTGGGGGAGGAGTTGAAGAGATTAGGGTACATAGCGGCGCCGATGGTGGCCGTGACTCTGTCGTCGCAGTTCCTTCTGCAAATTATATCGTTGATGATGGTGGGTCACCTCAGTGAACTCTCTCTCTCTAGCTCCGCCATCGCCATCTCCCTCGCCGGCGTCACCGGCTTCAGTTTCGTCGTAATCTCTCTCTCTCTCTCTCTCTCTCTCTCTCTCTATCGCAGAGACACACACACGCACCTGAATTTTCATTGTTTTGACTTGTTCTCTGTAATTAAGAAACGTAAACTCTCTGCCTCCAAATTTTTAATATTTTTTTTTTTTGGGGATTTCACTCTCTGAAAATTTGATAAATGCCCTTTGAATATCTTGTCTTATCATTCAACACATTGGAGAACAAGTAGTAGTTTAGGTCCATTTGGTAACCATTTACATTCCAAAAATTCTCATTCCATTCCCAGATTTTTGAGAATTCTGTTTGGGAATAGCGTTTGGTAATTTTTGTTTCCGTTTCTATTTCATTCCTATTTGAGAATTGTGCCCACTTTTTTCTTAAGAAATGAGAAACAAAAAAAAGTTGTTTCTCATTATTCCCGTTCCATTCCCAAAACACATGGTCACTATTCACCTACCGGCCGACCACCGTCCGCCGTCGTCTGCCGCCGGTCACCGTCCGGCCGGAAATTTTCCGGCCACTTCCGGCCGTCGCCGGCGACAGCGCCACCGCCGTCCGGTCATCGCCGGAGTGGGGCCACCGCCGTAGCCGGCGCCAGAGCCACCGCCGGCCGGCAATGCCGCCACCGCCGTCAGGCCGAAACAGAAAGAAAAAAAAAAAAGATTTTAAGATAAAATCGTTACCAAACACAATTCCCTTCCCAAAACAAAAAAAAAATTATGGTTACCAAACGCGATTCTACTTCCAAAAAGAAAATAAAATTCTCATCCCACTGCTGGAATGGAAACAGAAACGGTTACCAAACGCCACCTAATATTGTCAACAATCAAGAACACTGTAGCAATTGGTATTAAATTAAGAATGACCCTCGAGATTATAACCTTTTTGTCTTATTTTCTGCCCTTGTCTGATACTGTTTTTGTTCTATGATTTCTATTCCTGCTATCTAAATTTTGGAGTTAATGTACAGAAAGCGTTTGGTAAATATATTTCTATTCTCAAAATTTTGAGAGCAATTTGGGACTGTTTCATAAACTTTTTAAAGATTTGAAAAATAAAAAAATATTAATTCTTATTCACTTATCTGGAAGTTCCGCTAGCCACCATCGTCTTTCTTTGTATTGTACTCAAAAAAGGTTGAGGATCAAAGCACTTTCTCTATTCCATGCAAAACAAGCTCCTTTTTTTTATGTATCTTTTTAGCAAAAATTATAAAAAGTAGTGTTTATTTTGCATTGAAAAAACACTTTTTAAAACATAAAAAAAGGCGTAAGTTTAATTTTTGTTTAAAAAAGCAAAACCTTTTTTTTAATTGTTATATTCTTACCTTAGATATCAACCCAATAATCTCTCTACCCAAATTTTTTTTTTTTTATCACTTATAAAATTCTTTCGGAGAACTGAGATATTCTTATTACACTGTCAAACATGCTTCTAATTTAATGATTATACTTTTAAAGTAAAAGTAATTTTTTGACCAAGTGGTTGGACTTTTTGAAATACTTTTTATAATAAAAAAGTCATTTGTACAAAAAAAAAAAATTTACATAAGGATAACAATAAAAATCGAAAGTATATTTGATACGTAGAGATATTATTTTGAATTTCATAGATGATTGTGAAAATTTGGGTAGAGAAGTCCTACTCTATCAATCTCTTAAAAAAATCGTGTAAATGAAAAACAGCTATTTTTAAAAATAGTCTTAAAGTACTTTTTCACTTGAAATAAAATGGAAATGAGAGAAAAGAAAAACATAATGAAACAGTGTCAAACTTTTTGATTATTAAAAATACTTTTAAAAAAACTAAGACATTGTTTGGTAATGGTTTTTTAAGTACTTTTTAAAAGCAAAAACGTTAAGGCACTATTTAGAAATATCTTTTTTAGTACTTCCCGACAAATGCTACTTTTTTTTTTTAAGTAAAAAAAGTGCCGAAAAGCATAAGCAAAATATCAAAAAGGATGTTTGATAGATGATAACGTAGAGATTAAATGACAGTATTATCTCTACAAGTGATCTCTTAATTCAAAATAAATTATGTTTTTCTTCTTCTTCTTCATTCTTCCTTTTTTTTTAATTATTATTTTTTAATGGGATCTTCCAAACAGTTGGGAATGGCATGTGCATTGGAAACTCTCTGTGGACAAGCCTATGGAGCTCAACAATACCAAAAGCTTGGAACTCAAACTTACACAGCCATCTTCTCCCTCATCCTTGTCTGTATCCCTCTCTCTTTCCTCTGGATAAACATGGAAGCAATCCTACTTTTCATAGGCCAAGACCCTTCAATTTCTCGTGAGGCCGGAAAATTCACAATGTGGCTTGTTCCCGCCCTTTTTGCTTACGCCGTTCTTCAACCCCTTGTCCGATTCTTTCAAATGCAAAGCATGATTCGTCCGATGCTTGTAAGCTCGTGTCTCATCCTATGTTCCCATGTTCCTATCTGTTGGTGGCTTGTCTTTAAGTCAGGATTAGGAAACCTTGGAGCGCCTTTATCAATCAGTGTCTCGATGTGGTTGAATGTGATGTGTCTTGGTTTGTTCATGAAGTTTTCGAGTGCTTGTGAGAAAACTCGGGCTCCGGTTTCCATGGAGGTTTTCTTGGGGATTAGAGAGTTCTTCCGGTTTGCTATTCCTTCTGCTATCATGGTTTGGTAAGGATTTTTTTTTTTTTTTTAGTGTGTCTCTTCTCGAATTTCCGTTTTTGTTCTCAAAAAACCTGGGGACAAAAACGGATTTTGGAGAACAATTTGGGTGGTGTTTTCAATAAATTTCTTCTTAAAAAAATCTTGGAGTTGAAGAGGAACAATTTTTGTTTGTTTTGTAAATCACAAGTTTTTTGGAAGGCGTTTGTTTAGTATTTTTTGTTCTCAAATTTCTGTTTTTATTCTTGGAAAATTTGGAGCATAAACAAAATTCTGGGATAAATTTGTTCCAAAAATTTGGGAGTTGAACAGAAGCAAGTTTTTTTTTTTAAATAAGTTAACACTCTGAAGATAAACAGAAAGTTGAGAACAAGTTTGTTATGTTCATAAATATTTGCTCCAAATATCAGGGAGTTGAACAGAAGCAGTTTTCTTTTTTGGTTTCACAACTCACAAGTCACAATTTTTTTGAAGGCCTTTGTTTAGTGTTTTTGTTCTCAAATTTCTGTTTATATTCTCCGACAAACTTGGAATAGAAACAGAATTCTGAGCACAATTTGGGCTATGTTTTCAAAATTTTGTCCTAAAAACCTGGGAACTGCACAAGAACGATGTCTTTTTTCTTTCTCTTTCATTTTTTTTTGTTCTCAAAAATCTGGGAACAGAAACACTCAACAAACGGGTCTTAAAGGGTATTCTCGTATTACCTGCTGAAACATTCTATTTGATTTGCAGCCTCGAATGGTGGTCTTTCGAGCTACTGGTCCTGTTATCCGGTCTTCTGCCTAATCCAGAACTCGAAACTTCAGTACTCTCTGTTTGGTATTTTCCTTTTGTATTTCATATTCTCCTTTAAGGGCCTGTTTGGTTTCAACTACAAAACTGCCTTTTTTTTTTCCTCCAGTTTTTCAAATTGCAAACCAAACAGACCTTTCAGACTATGAATTGACACTATCTTATTTTTTTTTTTCATTTTTTCTGGGAAATGTTATGAACTACAGCCTCAACACCATTGCCACACTCTATGCAATCCCCTATGGACTTGCCTCAGCCATAAGGTACATACAAAACCATTTATATTTGTGTGTGTACATATCTATATATAATTCACTTACAATCAAATTTTTTTTTCTTAAAAAAAATAAAAATCCTCGCTTTCTCAGCACCAGAGTATCAAATGAATTAGGAGCCGCGAATCCACAAGGGGCTCGCGTATCAGTCTTTGCCGGTATGATTCTCGCCGTCACCGAGACGATCATTGTAAGTGGAACCCTCTTTGCCACAAGGCGTGTATTCGGCTACGCCTTTAGCAACGAAAAGGAAGTAGTCGACTATGTCACGAATATGGCTCCTTTGGTTTGCCTATCGGTTATCATGGATAGTCTACAAGGAACCCTTTCAGGTTAGCTAAAAATGATTATTTTTCTTGATCTGGATCCTCTGCTTGATTTGTGTCAAATTGACCTAACGGGTGATAAATAATATCTTACTTGTTAGCTACCGTTAGATTTATCCCGACACAAGTCAAGCACGCGCGCACACAAATAAAAAATAAATAATGGATAGATTGCTTTTTACCCCTTTATACTTTGGTCTTGTTTCATTTTAACTCCTCTATTTTAAAAAACTACACATCGTTTTTTGACTAAAGGGAAACACACATTTTATTCATATATTAAATTAAATTTCCTTTATTTTTTAAATTAAATTTAATATTTAAAGATTATAAACAAGAAAAACTAACATGTCCTCTCTCTAGCTCTCTGTCTCTCTACTTCTTTTCTCTCTCTTTTTTTTTTTTGGGCAAAGACAAAACCAAATAAAAAATTAAAATAAACAGTAACTTTGTCCATTTCATATAAAATTTAGATGAAAGATTTAATCTCACCTGTTTTTTAGCATATTCATTTAAATTAAATATAAAAAAAATAGTTTTTCAATCTTTTATAAGTAGAAGCAGGTAAAATATAGGTTTTTAAAGTAGAGGGACAAGATGAAACAAGATCAAAGTACCAGGGCTAAAAGGCAATTAAACCAAAGAAAATCAACCAGATTTTTTTGGTACAAATGGTTGGGGGAAGAGATTTTGAACACTAGACCTCCCATTAGGGAGATACACTAGATTAGGTTACAAGTTGTGGGTTATCAACCAGATGATCATCTTACTTTTGTTGAATCCCATATCGCTTGTGACCTGACCCTGAGCTATATATAAAAGCCCAAGCAATCCTTATCTTATAAGGCATCTTTTGAGATTGAGTTAGGCCCATTGGATTTCTACATGCTATCAGAGTTAGGTTTCTTTTCTGATTTTGGGTGTATTGAATCCCACATTAATGTTGAACCCCCGAATATCAGTGGTTTCTCAAAAAGTTCACCATGCGCGTGAGTGAGCATCTTAAATACCACATCGATGTTGGGCATTTCCCCTGTGATCCATTTACAGTGGTTTGTCAAAAGCCCACTCTGCGTGTGAGAGGGCGTGTTAAACCTCACATCACTTGTGTTACCTAACCCTGAGCTATATGTAAAGCCCAAGGCAATCCTCATCGGTAAAACTATTTTTTCTTACATTTTTTTTTTTTTAAAAAAAGGTGTTGCTAGGGGATGTGGATGGCAGCATATAGGAGCCTATGTAAACCTGGCTTCATTCTATCTATTTGGAATTCCCATTGCTGCATCACTGGGTTTCTTGACCAAACTAAGAGGAAAAGGACTATGGATTGGCATTCTAGCAGGTGCCACTTTACAGACACTTCTGCTATCCATAATCACTGCCTGCACAAATTGGGAGAAAGAGGTCTTACACTTTAAACCCCCATTTTTTTCTTCTTCTTTTAATTTGATCCAAAAACAAATGATATTGTAATGCATTGCAGGCAATCAAGGCAAGGGAGAGGCTATATGAAGAGCAGGAGTAGATTAATGTACACTAGTAATCGAGACACATGCGTGCGATGCACGCGCAAAATAGTTTTTAGGGAAACGCGAATCTCTGGCACTAAAGGTGCTCTCTCTTAATATATGATATATGAAGAACATACTCTCAGTTTTGGCTTATTATAGGACTTGTTATGCCCGATTATCTATCAAACTCACTATTTGAGGACTTTAGATTATATTGTTAAACGGGGTGCTGAGTTTGTGTTCTTTTAGAAAGACAAATGTAATGGAATAAATGGGGAGATTGTTGGGTAATCGATCGGTACGCAACAAAAGTTTATCTCGGTGCATTTCATTTTTTTTTACCAAGATCAAAGCCAAAAATTTTATAGGAATATTATTTAAATAAAACAAATAAATTAGAAGTGTCGTAGAATACTTCTTGTTGTGCAGACCCAAAGAAAATGCCTTGAGACCGTGGACCTTCCAAACCTTGACTTCACACCGATTGAAGCTAGACGAGTGTGCATCTACTGAAGAACTAGAGATAATATGTTCTTTAGATTTTCTCAACACATGAAAGGAATCACACATTAGAAGTGTTTTAGTTTTGTGAAGAGTTTAAGAATTAAGAACTCAACTAATTTTTTTTTTTTTTTTTATCGGCATAGGAAAAATGAAGCTCTTAAAAAAAAAAAAAACTCCCCAAAAAAGACTATTTCTTAAGCCTTCGTGTATATTTATAAAGAAAAAACTTTATTTCTTTCTTCCTCTAGTCAAGGCAAGTTACATGGGTAATAAAATAACTATTATTTGTCTTTTGACAAAAACAAAACAAAACAAAATAACTATTATTTGTTTTTTGACAAATAACAAAACAAAATAAAATAATAACTATTTGCCTTTTGACAAAAAAAAAGAAAAGAAAAGAAACAAAACCGAAAAAAATACATCACACCATGTTTCCTTTGTTTGTTTACTACTTGTTTTGATTTCTTTCAATTGATAGTAGAAAACCAACCCATGTGATATGTTTGAATTTTGTAAACAAAACCAAATCAATCCATTTCTTTAAATCAAATAATCTAATTATTTAATGTTTAATTAATTCCAAATTAATTAATGGATTTGATATCTTTGAATTTTGTAAACAAAACCAAATCAAATCCATTTCTTGAAATTAAATAATCTAATTATTTAATGTTTAATTAATTCCAAATTAATTAATGGATTTGATATCTTTGAATTTTGTAAACGAAACCAAATCAAATCCATTTTTTTAAATTAAAAAATCTAATTATTTAATGTTTAATTAATTCTAAATTAATTAATGAATTTATCTAGACAACACTTGTTATAATATTATGTGTCAAGTAGGAAACATTTTTCCATGTATTATAATTAATTCCAAGTTAATTGTAAAACTCAAAATACTCTTTGTTCAATTTAGTGTTTATAGAGTAGACTCGGGGACCCATAAATCCATAATTCAAGCTCCAATAAATTTGACCATAAATCAAACTCTTTAATTTATAAATCTAATTTATTAATTTCAAGATTACTCTACTATAAATATGAAATTGCACTCTTGATATTATAGAATTGATTACTCAAAGAATAACCCATTTGATATAATCATTACATATAGATCAATCTTCCAAAAAATAGTTCATAATTAGAGCTAGGTTCAAAATCTGTTGTCCTCTCCAATTACATCTTTAACCTTGTGTACTCATGATCCTCGAATGAACAATTTATTTTTTATCTAATCATAAATCGAGCGCTCTTTGTTCAAGACCCGAATCATTACGCAAGAGAACTATTTTATAATTTCCAATTGGAAGGAATGAATTTCATATCTATGATTAATATTCCGAACCATTTATTTCACTGTGTCTCCAATATAATATGAATTCAATTCAAATAGTAAATTTTTACCGAATTAGTCAAAAAACACAATGTCACAAATAAGAGTCTATTAATTACTCAGAATTAAGATAGTTCAATATATGACCATCAGAATGATAAACTAGAATTCTCTTTTGTTAACAAAGATTATTAGAGATTTCAAATTCATCCGTCCTAGTCCTATATAATCACATTATATAAAGTGTCTCCATTTCTAATGTCTCTACATTAACAGTCCGGATAAGACCATTCCATTCTCAATGGTCATGGACTACACTAGTAATTTCAACTAATCAAAGATTTCAAACTTTAATTATCAATTACGGACAATTTAGATTATTACTCTTAAACTTAATCCTCACATATACAACAATTACATACTAAGTTTAAGATGACAAAATAATCAAGGAATATTCAATGATATATAAAATATTACTAATAACATATGCAAACAAAAAATGTATCTTTACTTATTTAATTATTATTCAACAATAAATACAAGATCATATGCTTTTAGAGCTCTATTCCTAACAATCTCCCACTAGCCCGAAAGCGAATGAGACATATCTCGCAATCAAAGACCTTCTAAGTGACCCTCAAAACTCTTGGATGGCAAAGTCTGGTAAATGGGTCAACAAGTTTGTTTTCCGATGCAATCTTCAAAACAGCTACATCTCCTCGATGCACTATCTCTCTAATTAAATGATATTTGCGCTCTATACACTTTCCTCTCTTGTGACTTCTTCTATCATTTGAATTTGCCACTACACTACTATTATCGCAATAAAGTGTGAGCGATTTATCCATATTTGGAACAACTTCCAAATCCATCAAGAACTTTCGAAGCCAAACGCCCTCTTTTGCAGCTTCACAAGTTGCTACATATTCAGCTTTCACAGTGGAGTCAGCTATACAACCTAGTTTTATACTTCTCTACACTATGGCTCCGCCACCAACAGTAAACACGAATCTTGAAGTGGATTTACGTGTATCCTTGTCTGATTGAAAATCAGAATCAGTATATCCAACAAGGATTAAATCTCCACTGGAATATACAAGCATATAATTTCTCGTTTTCCTAAGATACTTGAGAATGTGCTTCACAGCCACCCAGTGTTCAAAACTTGGATTTGACTGATACCGACTGACTATACCCACTGCATAGCAGATGTCAGGTCTAGTACACAACATGACATACATTAAACTTCCTACTGCATATGCATAAGCTACTCGTCTCATATCTTGTTCCTCTTGAGGTGTCATAGGACATTGCTCCTTAGAAAGACTAACTTCATGGCGTGAAGGTAAATTACATTTCTTGGAGTTCTGCATCACAAATTTGATGAACACTTTGTCAATGTACGATGCTTGAGACAGAGCTAACAACTTGTTCTTACGATCTCTAATAATTTGAATTCCAAGAACATAACTTGCCTCTCCCAAATCTTTCATTTGAAATTGGTTAGCTGGCCATTTCTTTACATCTGATAATATTCGTACATCATTCTCAATGAGTAATATATCATCAACATAAAGAACTAACAAGACTACTTTATTTTCTTTGATGTACTTTTAGACATAAGGTTCATCAACATTTTGATCAAAGCCATAAGATTTGATAACTTCATCAAATCTTAAATTCCATGACCTCAAGGCTTGCTTAAGTCGATAAATAGACTTTTGCAACTTACAAACTTTTTGCTCATTTCGTTCAATAACAAAACCTTCTGGTTGCACCATATAAATACTTTCTTCAAGATAGCCTTTCAGAAAAGCTGACTTGACATCTATTTGTCATATCTCGTAATCACGACATATAGCAATGGACAAAATAATACGAATAGACTTAAGCATGGCTATAGGCGAGAAAGTCTCTTCATAATCAATTCCCTCATTTTGGGTATAACCCTTTGCCACTAGCCTAGCTTTACAAGTCTCTATTTTCCCATCCACTCCTATTTTTCTCTTGTAGTTCCATTTTCACCCTATAGGTCTAACCTCTTCGGGTTTATCTACAAGTTCTCAGACTGAATTCGAGTACATAGGCTCCATTTCAAGTTTCATAACCTCTTTCCATTTTTATTTTTTTTTATCAGAATCATCCATTGCATCTTGATATGTCAATGGATCCCCTTGACCATCATCAGAAACTGCAACTTGTGCTTCTCCGATACTTCTGTAGCGTATAGGTAGTTTTACTACTCTTTCACTCCGATGAGTTGGTAAAGGATTTTGATTTTGAGATGTGGTCTCTTTATTTTGTTGTTCAACAACTGTTGTGGATTGTAGTCTGATCTGATCGGAAAGTAACTCCTCTAGTACTACCTTACTACGAGGTTTGAAATCTGTCATATAATTGTGTTCAAGAAAGGTGGCATTTGTTGATACAAATATTTTTTTCTTCTTGAGGATTATAAAAGAAACATCCTCTAGTTTCTCTTGGATATCCTACAAAAATATACACTTCAGAACGTGGTTCTATCTTCCCAGTTTTTTCTTTCAGCACATGGGTCGGACACCCCCATATATGAATATGGCGCAAACTAGGTTTACGACCTATCTATAACTCTAAGGGTGTCTTGGGTATAGACTTAGAAGGAACTATATTCAAAATGTCTGTTGTAGTTTGTAACGCATATCCCCAGAACGAGATCGGTAATGATGAGTAGCTTAGCATAGATGTCACCATTTTCAGCAAAATTCTATTTCTCTGTTCTGCAACACCATTCTGTTGTGGTGTTCTAGGTGTTGTGAGCTGGGAAATAATACCATACTCTTGCAGGTAATCCTTGAACTCAATATCAAGGTATTCACCTCCTCGATCTGATCGTAGGATTTTCAATGATTTACCTATTTGCTTTTCAGCTTCAACTTGGAAGTCTTTAAACTTTCCAAAAGTTTCAGATTTCCTTTGCATTAGGTAAACATAACCATACCTTGAATAATCATCAATGAAAGTGACGGAATATTCATAACCTCCTCTAGCTTGCATATTCATTGGTCCACAAACACCTGAATGTACTAACTCGAGAGGTTCTTTGGCTCTAGAACCTTTTGTAGAGAAATGTCTCTTAGTTATTTTACCTTCCTTACAAGATTCACAAACTGGTAATGTGCCAACTTTTAGCTCTTTTAAAGGACCATCATTTACCAGTCTTTCAATAATGTTTAGGTTAATATGACCTAATCTAAGATGCCTAAGATAGGTTTCATTGTCATGAGAAATCTTTTGCTTTTTAGGCTTAGGTTGTTCAATTTTAAACATTTCAGTATTAAGTAGTCAGTTTAATTTTAGCTTTATCATATAAAGACCATTATCTAGGTATCCAGAACAAATATTCAAGCCATTTCTAGAAATAATAACTAATTTATTATTAAAAGAAACATTAAAACATTGTTCATTAACTCTAGCTGAAACTAGAGCCCCTGTTCCAACTCTCATTGTGAAGTCTCCATCAACTAGTTCTACTGGTGAACTAATTATATGTAAAGAAGAACAAACATGGTTAGTCGCTCCTCAATCAACTATCCAGGGTGACAAATCATTTTCAACTAGACAATCTTCTAAGATAAGTAAATCAAATTTACCTTTCTTCTTTTGTTTGATCTCTTCAAGATACTTTTTACAATTTCTCTTCCAGTGCCCATCTATTCCGCAATAGAAACGTTTCCCTTTCGACTTCTTATCTTTTGAGTTGTTGTTGCTCTTGTTCTTTTTGGACTTGCCTCCACCAATTAACTTGCCCTTTCCTCCAGTTTGCTTTTTCCTCTTAGTTTTATTCTTGCTAGAGGAAGGTTGAGCTTCAACAACATTCTCATCAACAACTTTTGCTTCAGAATGCTTTTCTTTTGAAATCGATTCGAAATTTTGAAGCTCATTTAGCAGCTCAGTCATATTATACTTCAACTTATTCATAAAATAGTTGCTCTTGAACTAGAGAAAACTTGGGGATAGAGTTTGTAAAATCATCCCCACTTGTGTGGCCTCATCAACACCGCCTCATTCACTTCAGCCTCGTTGATTTAATTAACTATCTTAATCACATGCTCTCGGACCGAAGTACCACTCTTCATCTTTGCATTCATTACAGCCTTAATGGCCTTATGGCGCTATTGATTAGAGGGTTGCCCAAATATTTTCTGTAAAGACTCCCTTATCTCATATGCAGTCTCCAATTTTTCAAGTTTGGTTCTCAGCACATCAGGCATGCCTGCTGACATGTAGCAACGAGCTTTGTTGTTACCTTGAATCCAACGATCATACGCATCCCGAACATTTCGAGCTACATTGGTGGCAAGTTCTGGAGGACATTCCTCCATGAGGACAAACTTATAATTTTCACAAAGGAGTACGATGTTCATGTTATTGTTACACTTGACAAAATTTTCTCTAGTTAATTGTTCATTAGCAAGTATGGCAATGATTGGATTAGACATATTGCATAAAAATAAATAACATTTAATTTTTGCAATAAATATCATAAAATATTAGGCATTTTAAATATGATGCATGATCAATAATTTATTAAAATACAAAAATAAACTATTTACGTATACCACAATTATTCATTTTCCTGAAATAAAATGCCGTTGTAGGGTAGGTCAATTCATTTCTAATTGAACCAAGACTTTCTCAAATTAATAAATGTTTCCCTTAAATATCTCATATTTCTAAACATTTATTTATAACCGTTTTATTTTGGTCAAGATATAATTAACTATTTAATTATATTTTTATGAGTGTAACCCACCATTTCGGAACTCAAAACTTAATTTAAATTTGCATTCGTAGGAGATGCCAATTTTAAACAAAATTTTGAATACCATATCTTCTAAAGAAGTCAACCTTATTACTAATTTAAAATGGACACCCTTCGTAGGGAGGATAACTTAAATTTATCACGATGCACCATTTAAAACTCTCTCTTTGGACTAATGGTGGAAACTGTGGGTTATTTTGTCATAATTACCAGCTCCCACTCAATATTTTAATTAATGTATTTTACCTTCCATTAATTTAATCCAATTAAATTAAAAATGCATTTAATAAATCTTTCTAAAACGATTTTATGAAAAATTACAAACGCACATATATGTATGTCATGTTGCTAAAAACATTTTGAGTAGACACTTTCTAACTTATATGGCATGTTATTTGCATGAGCATTTTACATAATTATCACAAAATATATAAAATAACACAAAATTAAAAATAAGGTATTTGGCCGGGTTCCTTTAGAATAAAATTACAAGATTTTAATTGGACATATCCAATTCTTCAATCCTCATAATTTTTACCGTCTGACCGCGCGCCTTGAAAAACTCGATCGCTGGCATCTAAATAGATATGCTCGGTTTGTTCATCTTAGGTGGTCCGGTTGAAGATTTGCAATTTTGTAAAATTAAAATTTACAATAAATTACAAAACTAAAATATATTCCCTTATGGGATTACAAAAATTAATCATAATCCAAAGGAACCATATGAATAACGACCAAAGCCCCCAAATCATACATTTATCACATGAACATTAAAACATCCATAAAATTTCATCATATGCATTTGTGCCGTATTCAAACATTCATATATAAATATTATCAAAATAATATTGCCTATAATGTGGCTATGATACTAATTGGTCGGTAATCGATCGGTATGCAGCAGAAGTTTATCTCGGTGGATTTCAATTTATTTTTTTACCGAGATCAATGCCAAAATCTTTATAGAAATATTATTTAAATAATACAACAAAATTAGAAGTATCGTATAATACCTCTTATAGTGCAAACCCGAAGAAAATGCCTTAAGACTGTGGACCTTCTAAACCTTGACTCTACACCGATTGAAACAAGACGAGTGGACGTCTACTCAAGAACTAGAGACAAAATTTTCTTTGATTTTTTCTCAACACAAGAAAGGAATCACACACTAGAAGTGTTTTAGTTTTGTGAAGAGTTCAAGAATTAAGAACTCAACGAAAAAAAAAAAAAACTTTTTCATCATTGGGAAAATGAAGCTCTTAAAAAAAATTCCTTTAAGAAAACTCTTTCTTAAGCCTCTGTGTATATTTATGAAAATACTTTCTTTCTTTTTTCCTCTAGTTAAGGCAAGTTACATGGGTAACAAAACAATTACTATTTGTCTTTTGACAAAAACAAAACAAAATAACTATTATTTGCTTTTTGACAAATAACAAAATAAAACAAAATAATAACTATTTGTCTTTTGACAAAAACCAAAATAAAAATAAAAATTCACACCATGTTTCATTTGTTTGTTTACTATTTGTTTTTTATTTCTTTCAATTGATAGTAGAAAACCAATCCACGTGATATGTTTGAATTTTGTAAACAAAAGCAAATCAAATCCATTTCTTTAAATTAAATAATCTAATTATTTAATGTTTAATTAATTCCAAATTAATTAATGGATTTGATATCTTTGAATTTTGTAAACAAAACCAAATCAAATCCATTTCTTTAAATTAAATAATCTAATTATTTAATGTTTAATTAATTCCAAATTAATTAATGGATTTATCTAGACAACACTTGTCATAATATTATGTGTCAAGTAGGAAACATTTTCCCATGTATTATAATTAATTCTAAATTAATTATAAAACCCAAAATACCATTTGTTCAATTCAGTGTTTATTGAGTAGACTCAGGGACCCATGGATCCATAATTCAAGCTCCAATAAATTTTACCATAAATGAAACTCTTTAATTTATAAATCTAATTTATTAATTTCAAGATTACTCCACTATAACTTTGAAATTACACTCTTGAAATTATAGAATTAATTACTCAACCCATTGGATATAATCATTACATATTGATCAATCTTTCAAAAAATAGTTCATAATTAGAGTTAGGTTCAAAATCTGTTGTCTTCTCCAATTACATCTTTAACCTTGTGTACCCATGATCCTCTAATGAATAATTTATTTTTGATCTAATCATAAATCGAGCACTCTTTGTTCAAGACCCGAATCATTACGTAAGAAAACTATTTTATAACTTCCGATTGGAAGGAATGGATTCTGTATCCATGATTAATATTCTCAACTATTTATTTCAATGTGTCTCCAACATAATAGGAATTCAATTCAAACAACGAATCTTTACCGAATTAGTCAAAAGACATAATGTCACAAATAAGAGTTTATTAATCACTGAGGATTAAGATAGTTCAATACATGATCATCAGAATGATAAATTTGAATTCTCTTTTGTTAACGGAGATTATTACAAATTTCAAATTTATCCGTCCTAGTCCTATATAATCAGATTATATAAAGTGCCTCCATTTCTAATGTCTCTACATTAACAGTTCGGATAAGACTGTTTCATTCTCAATGGTCATGAACCACACTAGTAATTTCAATTAATCAAAGATTTCAAACTTTAATTATCAATTACAGACAATTTAAATTATTACTCTTAAACTTAATCCTCACATATGTAACAATTTCATACTAAGTTTAAAGTGATGAAATAATTAAGGAATTTTCAATGATATTTAAAATAGGAAAAAGTACAATTTAGACCCTCTAACTATTGACACATTTCTAAGTGATCTCTCTAAGTTTCAACGTTTTATTTCAAACCCTCTACGTATCATAACGTTTTAAATTCGTCCATCCTTTAGAGATTCCGTTAAAACTAACAGAATCTTAGGGACAAAATGATTTTTTATTTTTATTTTTAATTTTTTAATCATTTTTAATTAAATTTTTTTTAATTTTTTTTCTTTTTTTTAATTTTTTTTTTCTCTCTCTCTTCCTCCCCTTCCTCTCTCTCTTTCTCCCGCCACCTCCCTCTCCCTCATTCTCTCTCCCCGCCACCTCCCTCTCCCTCTCCCTCTCCCTCTTCCTCTCCTTCCTCTCTCTCCCTCCCACCCCACCCCCTGCAACAAGGGATGATTTTTCACCCCCTGTTGCAGGGGGTACAATCACCCCTATTGCAGGGGGTGGGGTGGGGTGGGGTGGGAGGGAGGGAGGGGAAGGGGAGGAAGAGAGAGAAAAAAAAAATTAAAAAAAAAAATTAAAAATGATTAAAAAATTAAAAAAAGGTGAAAAGATCATTTTGCCCCTAAATTCCGTCAGTTTTAACTGATTTTCTAACGGAAGGACGAATTTGAAACGTTATGACACATAGAGGGTTTGAAATGAAACGTTTAAACTTAGAGAGACCACTTAAAAATGTGTCAATAGTTAGAGGGTCTAAATTATACTTTTTCCTTTAAAATATTACTAATAACATATGCAAACGAAAAATGTATCTTCACTTATTTAATTATTATTCAACAATAAATATAAGATCATATGTTTGGAGGGCTTTAATCCTAACAGATATCTCATATACATTTCTTTTCATTTGTAACAAGTTTTATTTTTTTTTTATAAATCAGGACAAAGTTTATATATGATTTGCTATTTCTAACAATTGTACATTTGCCTTGAACCATTTCTAAAAATTGTACTTTTTTTTTTATCAGGTGATTTAAATCTTTGCTCAGTCTGTAAATAAAAAACAGAGTTTATATTTTTTATACGCAATCAACCAAACTTTTAATTTTAAGCGTAGGAGTAAATTTTGTCAAAATTAACGAATTTTTATGAACGAGTTTGAGTTAAGTGTTTATTTTAGAAGTAAAAAGAGATATTGTTCTAAATTAGAGAGGGTGGTAATAGAGTGGTTTACCAAAAAAATATAAATTAAAAACTTTAATTTTAAAATGGTGTAGATCCTACTTTTTATGAAAATAGAGTTAACCAGTGTTAGGAACACCGGGTAACTATAGCCAGTGCTCCTAACACCGGAGTTTGTAAAAAAAAAAAAAAAAAACCAAACCCGGTGTTCCTAATGTCAGGTATACAGTTTGCTTTCGATATATATGTGTGTGTGTGTGTGTTTTTACCAGCTACCACCTTTGTTTTTTTTTTTTTTCAAATTTTGGTAGCCTATCATCACCTCACTTTTGTGCAACGTGTTGGAATTGCATGTGAATATGGGGAAATAAACCAAAGGTCATCATAGAAGTTAAATCTGACCCCCCCCCCCCCGAGTCATTTAGACAGACAAACTAGCGATAGTATATGATTTTTTTCCTAAATAAATTCAATTGATTTTTTTCACTGATTATTCCAACTGATATTTTGTGTACTAATTTACTCCTATTAATAAATTGTTATTCTTCATATATGTTGTCACTCTTAAAAATACAGAACAAAACATAGTAATAAATTATCAATGAAATTGAAAACGAAACCTACAATTGCTCTTAATTATGATTGTTGCTCAATGATTTTTTTACACCACAATAATCTATAAATCATGATTTTCAAAATGAGATATTAATATGTTTTTTGAAATTCTAGATTAAGATACATGTGAATGTTATATATAATATTAATTGTGATGTTAATTTTATATATAGCATCACTACAATCTCTGTGCCCTCATGAGTATTGAATATAACATTCGTATTGGGAATTAATTCCTATAAATCTCAATAGATTCTTTAAACCTATATCAACATGTCAAGTCGCCAAAGATTCTATAAACACGCAAATATGTGTACATGATTCCATGACGATGAATCATAAGGGGTAGAGCTCTTCTGCAGATTTAATCACCTGATGTTCCTCAATGGATTCTCTCGCATAGATGGGAAGGAGAAGTTGAGTAACCGTCTGATTAGTCTCAGGGAACCATAATCCTGATATAAGTTCTTTATATATTTGGTTAACTGAGGTCCCACTAACCCTAGTTGCATAATGAGTCACTACACATTACAAAGCCCATACCCATTTAATGTTTCCTGAGCCCAATTAATTAGATCACTTATTTGGGCCTTTATAATTGATAGTTCATAATATAATTGTTTAATTAAATCATATGAGCCCACATAGGAAATAATTAATTTCCTAACAATCTCCCACTTGCGCTACATATAAAATTTTGAAGACAATTATATTCCATAGTCTTGAGTGCGCGCAAAA
Source organism: Eucommia ulmoides (assembly GCA_016647705.1). Taxonomy (NCBI): domain Eukaryota; kingdom Viridiplantae; phylum Streptophyta; class Magnoliopsida; order Garryales; family Eucommiaceae; genus Eucommia; species Eucommia ulmoides. The sequence goes on along the minus strand of CM028333.1, from coordinate 9,111,313 downwards.
GTGCTATCTTCCTTGGAAACATTCCTTGGTTAAAATCTGGTCCATGTCCTATACCAGCATGAGATCAAAGCGACCTTCGTCACATTTATATCTGTAAGTGGATCCATCAATGGTCACCATACAAAATGTACTCAACGACATAGATCAAGTATGGATGAGCAGCAGAAAATTACATGCAATGTGATCTCAAACAAACCTATTTCCAGTTGTTCCCTATTTATTTCGAAGTGAGATCAATCGTTAGTCTTTCTATCCTTATGTTAAACCACAATTAGAAATAACACATTTAGAGTAAATAAACTTTAATTCATCTTCTTTATTCTGCAAAAAATTAGATATATGTATCTAACAAAAGAACATTCAACAAACATAAACTTCCACTAAACCAGCTCATCATCAAATGAAACCACACACATACGAGCAGTGTGCTAATGAAATATCTTAGGTGGTAAACCTATAGTGAGTGGATATGCAATCATGGAGTTTGTTCCATATGTTCTATAGATACTTTCTTACTTTGAATTATCTCTTTAACAACTAGAAACTTGATTGGAATCAAAATACCCAATGATCTCCAAATGATCTGTCTTTCGATAAGTGAGCATATAGTTTTTTGTTTTCTATAAATACCTAATAACCCATTTTGCTGCTTTTCAATGATCTATCCCAAGTTTACTTAAGTATCTGCCTAACATTCTAACTATGAACACTAAATCCGAACGCGTACATACTTGAGCGTACATAAAAACCCCTGCTGCAGACGCATAAAGAATCTTTTGCATCTCTTTCTTTTCTATCTTATTCTTAGGGCATTGAGCAAGACTAAACTTGTCTCCTTTAGCGACAATAGTATCTCTTAGTGCATAATCTTTCATGTCAAATCTATCAAACACCTTTTCGATATAGCTCTTTTATGACAACTCAAAGGTACCCCGAGAGCGATCTCGATGTATCTTTATTCCTAATATAAAAGAGGTGTCCTCAAGGTCTTTCATTTCAAAATTCTTAATTACAAGTATCTTGGTTTCATGCAATAACCTTATAACGCTGCTAGCCATCAGTATGTCATCGTCATATTGCACTAGAAAAGTGAATTTACTCTCACTGAACTTGTGGTACACACAATTATCAACTACATTTACCATATAAGATAATGATTTGATGAAATTTGTGATACCATTGATGGGAAGCTTGTTTGAGACCATATATGGATTTCTTTAACTTGCAAACCATAGACTTTGGATCACATGATACAAAATTTTCTAGCTACACCATATATCGTTTTCTCAATGTCTCCATTGAAAAGCACAATCTTTACACCCATCTGATGTAACTCTAAATCAAAATGAGCTACAAGTGCCATGATAATCCTGAAAGAGTCTTTCGATGAAAGTGGAGAAAAAGTCTCGTTATAATCAATGCCTTCTTTTTGAGTAAAACCCTTGGTGACTAGACGAGCCTTATATCTCTTAATGTTTCCTTCCAAATCCTTATTGGTTTTAAATATCCATTTGCAATCAATGGGCTTCGCACCTTCAGGCAACTTAACAAGATCCCAAACGTCATTGTCCTTTATAGATTTCATCTTATCATTCATGGCATCAATCAACTTTTGAGAGTCTGGAATTTATTTAACTTGATGAAAGTTGATTGGATCATCTTTCATTATCCCTATGTCAATCTCATGTTCCTGGAGAAAGACAATATAATCACTTGAAATTGCATTTCTCCTTTCTCTAGTGGATCACCTTAGTGGCACTTCTTCTTGAGGTTGTTGAGTTTGCTCTTCAGAAGCAATATTTTGATTTTGAATAAGGAGTTTTTCATTATTGTCTTTCATTGTGTCTAGAAATTAATTCATCTTCAAAGACAATATTCCTAATAACCTTATTTCCCCCTTCAAACTCAACATCCTCAAGAAATCTCACATTACCCGTCTCGAAAAATGTCTTATTCGAGGGATCATAAAACTTATTTCATCTCGATTGTTCAATGTACCTAACAAAATAGAAGCTAATTGTTCTTGAGTCCAGTTTATTTTCATTTGGCCTATAAGGCCTTGCCTCAATTGGACAACCCCAAACGTGTAAATATCTTATGCTAAGCTTTTTGCTAAACCACAATTCATAAGGAGTTTTAGCTACCACTTTACTTGGTACCTTGTTCAGGATATATGTTGCAGTCTTAAGTGCTTCTCCCCAGAGTGATTCTAACAAAGAAGAATGGTTTATCAAACTTTTTACTATGTTCTTAAGCGTTCTGTTTTTGTCTCTCAGCAACACCGTTCATGCTAGGTTTGCTCGACATGGTATATTGTGGGACGATTATGCATTCCTCTAGGAATTTAGCAAAGGGTCATGCACGTTGTTCTCTTGATCCGTCATATCGACCATAGTATTCACCACTACGGTTAGATTTAACAGCCTTAATTTTCTTGCTTAGCTGATTTTCAACTTCAGTTTTGAAAGCCTTAAATACGTCCAAGGATTGAGACTTCTCATGAATCAAATATAAGTACCCATAACGAGAGTAGTCGTCTATGAACGTAATAAAATGTTGTTGTCCATTCCAAGATACCATAGGGAATGGTCCGCAGATATCAGTATATATTAGTTCTAAGACATCGGAACTCTTATTGGCACACAATTTTCTTATGTTTGTCTGTTTCCTTTTTACTCATTCAATACAAACTTTGAAATTTGTTGAATCAAGAGGATCAAGAATTTCGTTAGAAACAAGTCTCTTTATTTTCTATTTAGAGATATGTTCTAGAAGCTTGTGTCAAAGCATGGCGAAATTCTCATAAGCTAATTTGGGTTTTGTACCACGAGTAGTTGTTTGCAAGGTTTCATTATGTGAAATAATAATAACCAATAAACATAGATTATCAATCAAAGAATCAATTGCAACAATATTTAAACCTCGAAAAAGACTGAATTTATTATTTCCAAATGAACAAGAAAAACAAAATTTGTCCAAAGTAGAAATAGAAACCAAATTTCGTCTAAATGACGATACAACATATGTCTCTTTCAAATCCAAAAAAGTAACCAGTCTTTAAAGATAATCTAAAGTCCCTATTGGAGCAACAACTGTTTTGTCATCGTCCACATAGATGAATCTTTCATCATCATTTGGTTTTCAGCTCCCCAGACAACCATGCATAGACACACTTATATGAGTAGAAACTCCAGAATCTACCTACCAAGACTAAGTGTGACTAGGTATAGAAGTCAAATTAACCTCAGAACAAACCAAAGTGAGAAACATACCCTTCTTTACATGCCATACGGCGTGTTTGGAACAATTGCTTTTCATATGTCGTTCCTTCCTACAGAAGAAACATGTAAATTCCTGATCTTGATTCTTTTGCAATTTGGACCGTTAAGTTTCAACTGCAACTTCCTGACCTTTATCTCTTTATCGTTTCTTACCTTTTGAGGTAGTGACTAAATGAGTACTTTCAGTCTTTTCTCGTCTAATTCTTTCTTCTTTTTGTACACAGTGAGATATGAACTCATTAAGAGTCAATTTATCATTTTGAGTATTATAACTCACGGTAAACTGACTCTACTGTGCAAAAAAAGAAATGAGTACTAAATGCACGAGCAAATCCTCAGACAGCTCTAACTTTAGTGCCTTTAGTTTCGAAACGACATTGGACATTTCCATAATGTACTCCCTTATGTTCTTTTTACCTTTATACTTCATCGAGACAAGATTAGCTAAACACGTACTTGTCTCTGCCTTTTCGTTCTTTGCAAAATATTTCTTTATTTTCTCAAGGGACGTCTTAACAGTTATCTCATCGAATATATCGCCCCTAAATGTTTCCGGAACACTGCGTTTGATCATTATAAGACTTATGCGATTAAAATAAGCCTACCTCTTATATTCCCTTTCAGCCTCAAAAGAATTTTCTTCAATAAGAGGTGAAGGTTATTCTTTCCTTAGTGCAAAGTTAAGATCTATGCAACCGTGAACAATTGAAATGCTTTCCCTCCAATCCTTAAATTTTGTGTCGTTAAGCACTGAAATAGAATTCATATTGGCAGTAATAGTAGCAGAAACAGTAACTAAATAGAGAACAATGACGAATAATAAGCTCACAACATAAAAGTTTATGTCAAATTAAGACACTAACACATACTTATATGCATGACATAAACAAAATAATTGTATTGGTAGGCCCCATCACAAGATATCTAGCACAACATTGATATTTAGCCTTTGGGCAGAAATACCAACTTGTAAGTTGTACTCTCAATGCAATAATCAAATGTTGATAATAAATCTTGTCAAACAATAAACCTTTTTTTGGACTAACTTACTGTTCACATGAAAACTTGATAATCACCACACATTTATTCCCGCATGTATGTTTATTATTTGGCCAAATAATAATTTTCATTTGGATCGATTATTGATTGCATAAATAATAACTATACGTATATCAATATCAAACCAATGTCTATTATTTAGTTAAACAATAACCTTCTTTTGGGCCGGTTATGGTTCGCATAAACAACAAACATCAAATTAATGTTCATTATTTGACCAAACAATAACCTTCATTTGGGCCGATTATTATTCGTATAAATAACAAATATCAATACTTATCTTGTAGCCAAACAATAACCTTTCTTTGTGACGGTTATTGTTCGCATAAATAATAAACATCCACATCTTAATATCTCAAAATAAATAAATCTACGCAAAAGAGGTTACTTTGGCAGCATATTGCTTCAATTAGTTTATTTCAAGATATAAGATTTTATCAGTCAATCGTCTTAAAGATTAGTTGACCGAATGCCGTAAAGATTAGTTGACCGAATGCCGTGCAACGGGTTAAAGTTTTTGACATTGAGTCATCCTTGTTGGTCGACCGATTCTGAAATTCAATTAACTGATTTGGATAGTGGCCAAATCGGTCTCCGTTCTTTAGCAGTCGATCGATCGGACCTGATTGGTCGATCGACCGATTTGGACAGTAGCCAAATTTGGTGACTTCTCCTTAATGGGTCAGTTGAATGACCTCAGTCGGTCGGTCGACTGATTTAATTAGTAGCCAAATCAGTGACTTCTTTCCACACGGGTTGGTTGACCGATTCGGTTAGTACCTGACTTTTGAATTTACGAGGCCATCAGTCAACTGACTTGTTTGGTCAGTCGACCGACCTTCATCATTTTATTTTTATTTTCTAAAGCAGAAAAATACCAAAAAAAATCCCAAAAATGAGTTTTTTCCTTCCTTAAATTCAAAGTTTTCAACAATAATAAATCAAGTAACACAAAAACTCAATGTTTTCTCCCGCGATTCTACAAGGAATCAAACCTTTAATAGAAAAAACTCAAACCCTAAAATTCTACCATGAACATGAAGGCTTTAAACCCTAAGATTTTACCATAAACATGAAGGCTTTAAGAACCCTAATGATTCAACATAAAGTAGGCTCTGATACCACTTGTTGGGAATTAATTCATATAAATCTCAATAGATTCTTTAAACCTAAATCAATATGTCAAATCACCAAAGATCCTATAAACACATAAATATGCGTACCTGATTCCATGGACATGAATTGTAGGGACAGAGTTCTTCCGCAGACTTAATCACTTGATGTTCCTTAATGGGTTCTCTCTCGCATATGGGAATGAAGAGTTGAGTAGCCGTATGATAGTCTTGGGGAACTATAAACCTGATATAAGTTCTTTATATATTTGGTCAATTGAGGCCCCCATTAACCCTAATTGCCTAATGGGTCACTACACATTGCAAAGCTCATACCCATTTAATGTTTTCTGAGCCCAATTAATTAGATAACTTATTTGGGTATTTATAATTGATAACCCATAATATAACTGTTTAATTAAATCATATGAGACCATATAGGAAATAATTAATTTCCTAACAATTCAATGTAATAAAAATGACATCAATTAATGTTATAATAGCACAAGTTATATGAATGTGATGAATGTCATGATTTATCAGTAAATCATGACATTCATCACGTTCATATAACTTGTGCTATTATAACATTAATTGATCTATTTATGTAATAGGATCACTCTTGGTAGAATTATTGAATGGAAGTGCTAGTATGAGACAATCCACTTTGACTCATTTTTATAGTTTACACACCTTTGTATTGCCACTTCTGACTACCATATTTATGTTAATGCACTTCCCAATGATAAGTAAACAAGGCATTTCTGGTCCTTTATAGAGTTTAGAGAAAATATTTTATCCAGAAAGAAGATATATGATAAATGTTTATAAATAATTATGGGGGAGAAATAATAGTATTTCATTGCTACAAGTATGGATTATTGAAAATAATAAGACATGTACTTAGATATTTATCTTCCACTTCAATTTTTTTTTTTTTGTTTGACACGAATGGTGGAAAGGGATTCTCCGAGAAGAAAAATGGATTATGGGAGTGTGTGTCTTTAACTATTGATTGGTCTGTGCAGATATATGTTTTTATTGATCTGCCACATTCGAATTTGCAACTAAATGTATCTGTCTTTGTTTCAACCACTACGTAAACCCCATATGGAGGATGGGTTGGTTCACTTAAAGAGAATAATTTCTATGATCAGATATGTCAATTAATGTTATAATAGCACAAATTATATGAACGTGTTGTTCAATACATTCATATAATTTGTGCTATTATGACATTAATTGATGTCATTTTTATTACATTTACGGATATAGAGATTGTAGTGATGCTATATATAAAATTAACATCATAGTTAATATTATATATAACATTCACATGTATCCTAATCTAGAATTTCAAAAAAAATATTAATATTTCATTTTGAAAATCATGATTTATAGATCATTGTGGTGTAAAAATATCATTGAGCAACAATCATAATTAAGAGCAATTGTAGATTTCGTTTTCAGTTTCATTAATAATTTATTACTATATTTTGTTCTGTATTTTTAAAGGAGACAACGTATATGGAAAATAATAATTTATTAACAGGAGCAAATTAAAACACAAAATATCAGTTGGAATAATCAGTGAAAATAATCAATTGAATTTATTTAGTAATTTTCACACTAATTTAAAAGTTAGTGATAAGTGGAAAAAAATTTACATATTATTGCTAGTTTGTTTGTCTAAATGATAAGGGGATAGGTCGGATTTAACCTCTATGATGACCTTTTGTTTATTTTCCCATATTCCCATGCATTGCCAACACATCGCACAAAAGTGAGGCGATGAGAGGGTACCAATTTTATTTTATTTTTAAAAAAACAAAGTGTGGTAACCGGTGATGAGATCACTAGCTACCAAAATTAAAAAAATTAAAAATTGAAGCCGGTGATCTCATCACTGGCCACAATAAAATATATATATATATATATATATATATATATATATATATATATATATATATATATATATATATATATATATATATATATCAAAAGCAAACCGTATACTCGGTGTTAGGAACACCGGGTTTGGCCTTTTTTTTTTTCCAAACTCCGGTGTTAGGAACACCGGCTCTAGTTATTCGGTGTTCCTAACACTAGTTAACTTTATTTTTGTAAAAAAATTGAATCTACACATTTTCTTGAATTAAAAATTTTAATTTATATTTTTGGGATTTTCCTCTAAAAGTCCCTTTTTTAAGTTAGACAACTTTACCACCCCTGTTGAAAAGTCAATAGGTCCATAACTCCTATTTTAAGAATTTTTGGTGGATAAATCCTGTGCTGACGTGGCAAATTTTTTTTTTTTCCTTTTTTGCCCTTGTTCATTTAAACCTAACCCTACTTGACCTGACTTATTACCATCTCTCATCCTTCCCATTGTTCTCTCCCTTCCTTCCCCTCATCTTCTTCCTCAAGCCTTGTCGCCGCCGCGTTGCTATCGTCTTCGTCGCCTGCTTCACTTCTATTCGTCGTCGTCTCCTTCATCGTCGTTCATCGTCTCTGTTTGTCGCCTGGTCTTCACTAGCATTCGTCACCTATTCGTTGTCTTCTTCATCATCGATCCTCGTCTTCTTTATTGTCAATCGTCGTCGTCTCTCTGATTGTCGCTATCACCTGATCGATGGCCTAAGGTTCTTCAAAATCGTCCGTTGCCGCCGCTAGATCTAGCCACGAACGGAAAAAGAACGAACAAGATGACGATTTTAGGTATTTTTTCTTTTCTTTTTGTTTTTTTTTTCTTTGAATTTTGACAGATCTGATCAAATCTTGTTAGGTATTGAAATGAAAGTTATTTCATTTACCGATTTTGATCGTTGCTTTCGCCGATTTGCACGAGGCTTCATAAAATCAAACACCCCATCATCTCTTTGTTTAGTGTCTCTGTTTCCAGATTAGTGAGAGACAAAATAGTGGCATTTGACCCCAAATTTTTAGAACAAAATTATGTTAAATGGAGTCAATTGTTCATAATTTCTGGGAACAAAAATACTAAACAAAAGCCACCATAGTCCCTTTTCTTTCTTTTCCTCCTCTCTGTTCTTGTTTTGAAAAATTGGTGTTTCTAATGTTCAGAACCACTTCATATTTGTTGGGATTTTGCAGGCGAAAACTGAAGCAGCTGGTGCTGGGATGGTTGCTGCTAGTATGTATGGTTTGGTGGTAGTATCAGTATGTGTATATGGATGGTTAGTGTAATTACTTCTCTAATTAAGTGGATATCCACTTATTTGTTTTTTTTAGTGGATATCCACTTTTGATTTTTAGTAGATATCAACTGGTTCTGTAATATTAAGTGGAATTTTAAGTGTATATTTTGGTCATATTTAAGTGGATCTTCCATTTTGGGAAAATGTCACGAACACTTGAAAAAGGAAAGTTAATTTTCTCATTTTCGTGTTATTATTCATCAAATATTGCTAATAAAGGTAAGTGGATATCTATTGATTGATTTTAGTGAATATCTACTGATTGATTTTTTAGTGGATTTCCACTGACAAATTTGATATGTTTGATTGTTTATCAAGGCTAACTAACTAAAGTTAGTGGATATCCACTGCTTGTTTTTTAGTGGATATTTAGTTTAGTAAATAAAATTAGAATTTTGATATTATTTAGGATAACCCAATTATATTCAAATAAGTTCTAACGATTTCTTGATTTATTTGTCATTTTTATCATTTGTATGCAAATATTTGTGTTATTTTTTAGTTCAGTGGATATCCACAAATTGTTTAATTTGATTGTTTAAATGTTTGTGTTATTTTTTTAGTTCAGTAGATATCCACTGATTGTTTAAATGTTTGTGTTATTTTTTACTTAAGTGGATATCTTCTAATTGTTTTTAGTGGATATCTACTTATTGTTTGTGTTATTTTTTAGTTTAGTGGATATCCACTGATTGTTTAATTTAATTGTTTAAATGTTTGTGTTATTTTTTTAATTCAGTAGATATCCACTGATTGTGTTAAATGTTTGTGTTATTTTTTAATTAAGTGAATATTCACTAATTGTTTTTAGTGTATATCTACTTATTGCTTTTTAGTAGATATCCACCTATCTATTTATTGAAGACCGATGAAGATAGAGGAAGCGTGACGGTGTGACGATGGGCGAAGACGACAAACGTCAATCTCTTAATTTTTAGCGGATTTTCACTTTTTTTTTTTTTTTTTTTGGATTTCCACTTAGGGGTTAAGTGGATTTATGTAATTTTCTAGTGGAATGTAACTGAAGATTAATATTAGTGGAATTTTTTATTTTTGATTTTTTTTTAATTCTTTATATTTTAAAATGTTCATAGAATATTTAAAAAAATAAAATAAAATTGAAATTAAATTAAGTGAAAAATAATGTAAGTAGATATCTATTAAATATAATTAAGTGGATATCTATTAAATATAATTAAGTAGATATCTACTTAATGGATATCTATTTAATTAATTTTTAAATATTTTAAAAGAAATTTTAATTTAAATAGTATTTAATATTTAATTTTTTATATTTTAAAAAAATAAATTAAATTTGAAATAAAATTAAGTGAAATAAAATTAGGATATTTATGATATTTTACAAAAAAAAATATTTTTAAGAAAAATAAAATTAATTGAATTTTTTTTATTAAAAAATAAAAATTGAAGAAAATTTGAAAACAAATGAAATTCTAAATATATATATATATATAAAATTTAGAAGTTTTGAAAAAAAAATGGTCAAAATGGTATTTTTGTAAATTTTGTAGTTATTGAGGGTAATTTAGAAAGAATAAATATGATGGTACTTTTGGAATTAACCCAAAAAATATGGGACCTAGAAAGTTATTTTTTGAACTAATAGGACCCCTCAAAATTTTTTCCTATATTTTTTGGGGCGCTGACTGAAAGGTCCTAAATTGCGGCCAAAACTACCAAATAAACCCACTAATATTCATATGCACCCAGCAGTCCTTTTGCTATTTTTGTGACGGAAATACCCCTTATATTATATGCGATAGTGTAGACTCCTTATATAACGGAGCTAAATTTGGTAAACAATACTAATATTTATGTGCACAGTTTGCTTCGTTTTTCCCTCAGATTTCCATGTAAAAAAAAAATTGCAAAACAAAAATGTTCATGTTATTCTCTTTCAAATGAGATGTTAATCACATTTTTTGAACATGTTTAACATGATGCACACGAATGTTACATGTAACATTAAAAAAGGTTATGATGAATTTTGAATCATTAATATTACATGTAACATCAATGTTGCATGTAACATTAAAATCGACCCAATATCAAACCCCCTAAAAGAAGTTGGTACATACACCTTATTACATGTAACATTTAAAAATTCTGGAAATATCATGTTACATGTAACATAAATGTGAAAACTGAAACTAGTTAATCATATTTTTTGGACATATTTAACATGATGCACACGAATGTTATATGTAACATTCAAAAAAGTTATAATACATTCCGTACCATTAATGTTAATGTTATATGTAACATCAATGTTGCATGTAACATTAAAACCAACCCAACATCAAATCCCCCCCAAAAAAGAGGTAACTACACTTTGTTACATGTAAACATTCAAAAATTCTGAAAATATCATGTTACATGTAACATGAATGTGAAAACTGAAACTAATTAATCACATTTTTTGGACATATTTAACATGATGCACGCGAATGTTATATGTAACATTCAAAAAGACTATGATTAATTTCATATCATTAATATTACAAGTAACATCAATATTGTATGTAACATTAAAACCAACCCAACATCAACCCCCCCCCCCCCCCCCCCAAAAAAAAAGTTGATAACTACACCTTATTACATGTAACATTCAAAAAATTTGGAAATATCATGTTACATTTAATATGAATGTGAAAACTGAAATTAATGAAAAAAAAAATAGTGAATTGGATATTGTTTTGAATATCTTGTTAGACGAATCTGAATATATAATTAAATTGTAAAAAAAATATGTACAATAATAGTTATTTTCATTTTAATAAAATGATTTTGTTGAATATAGAAACTCTCAATCCTTATTAAAGAAATTTTATTGCCACATATACTGAAAATATCATGTTACATGTAACATGAATGTGAAAACTGAAACTAATTAATCACATTTTTTGGACATATTTAACATGATGCACGCGAATGTTACATGTAACATTCAAAAAGACTATGATGAATTTCATATCATTAATATTACAAGTAACATCAATATTGTATGTAACATTAAAACCAACCCAACATCAACCCCCCCCCCCCCCCCAAAAAAAAAGTTGATAACTACACCTTATTACATGTAACATTCAAAAAATTTGGAAATATCATGTTACATTTAATATGAATGTGAAAATTGAAATTAATGAAAAAAAAATAGTGAATTGGATATTGTTTTGAATATCTTGTTAGACGAATCTGAATATATAATTAAATTGTAAAAAAAATATGTACAATAATAGTTATTTTCATTTTAATAAAATGATTTTATTGAATATAGAAACTCTCAATCCTTATTAAAGAAATTTTATTGCCACATATACTGAAAATATCATGTTACATGTAACATGAATGTGAAAACTGAAACTAGTTAATCACATTTTTTGGACATATTTAACATGATCTACATGAATGTTACATGTAACATTAAAAAAGGTTATGATGAATTTCGTATCATTAATGTCACATGTAACATCAATGTTGCATGTGACATTAAAACCAACTCAATATCAATCCCCCCCCCCTCCCAAAAAAAGTTAATAACTACTCATTGTTACATGTAACATTCAAAAATTCTGAAAATATCATGTTACATGTAATATGAATGTAAAAACTGAAAACTAATGAAAAAATAATGAATTGGATATTGTTTAGACAAATCTGAATATATAATTAAATTGTAAAAAAAATATGTACAATAATAGTTATTTTCATTTTAATAAAATGATTTTGTTAAATATGGAAACTCTCAATCCTTATTAAAGAAATATTATTGCCGCATATACTGTAAAGGCAAATATGTCAATGAAAAGTATACAGATCAAATTTTTGGGACTGCGTTGTGCAAATAATATGTAATTTGGGATTTGTTGGTTTATTATCTAATTAGTGGGTTTTACCGGTAATTTGATGATATTTTTGGGTCCTCCCGGTATTTTTTCTATATTTTTTTTTTTTGGTAAACAACTCGGTGCTAATATTGCAATTTTCCAAAAATGATAAACGAAAGTACGAAACGACGGCGTATTGAAGATTCACCCCCCTCCATAAACCCGTACACTCGTCAGTTCTAACTTCTGACATCGATGGTAGCGAGGAGAGAGAGAGAGAGAGAGGGCGGAATTCAATCGGAGGTTGAGTGAGCACGACGGAGAGAGAGAGAGAATGGAAAGTAGCGAGCGAGTGGAGGGAGAGCAATTGAATCGGAGGTTGAATGAGCACCTCGAGACCGTCCGCGGCATAGTTCAGGTTTTCCCAACCTTCCACTGCTCATCATTTTCCCCCTTTTTTCGTTTACGCGTAAAAGCTTATCGACGTGAAAATCTCTGTCTTTGTTGTGTGTAAAACTGTAGCTGCTTAATCAAAACCCTCCTTCTTCCGTTGACAAAATTAGCTGGGATGAAGTTATCAAGATTGGCGAACAAATTTCCCAGCACGCGACCACATGTACGCCTCTCTCTCTCTCTCTCTCTCTCTCTCTCTCTCTCTCTCTCTCTCTCTCTCTCTCTACCCTCTCTCGTCAATTCTGGCAATTTGCAGTTTCTGATTATTTATATTTTAGTGTGTATAATAGCTTCCATTAAGTTATTAAATTTGTTTAAGAATTGAGAGAGAGATTTTAAATGTGAGGACTGCGTAGACAATCAGCTGGGGAAAAAAGAACAATTAAAAGAAGGAAATGAAGAGAAGAATTTTCAATCATTTGTTCATATTGGTTGTGTAAATTGGTAATTGAATTGAACAAAATTAGGTGGAAAAGAAGCCTTAACAAAATCCAAGGGCTGAATGGAAGATAACTCTTTTTCTTTCTTTTTCTTTTTTTTTCTTTGTTCTTTTTCCTGATAAACAACTCTATTGCTTAAATTGAACAGAAAGACTAGAAAGTATTGTAAGTTCTTATATACTCCGAGGCCAAAAGGAAAGACACTACACCAATAATTAAGAAAAGCCCATGAAAATTCATGAAATAATTAAGTATTGTAACTCGTATTTTTGGGAAATCTCAAATGTTTATAAATAATTTGAAGTCAATTTACAACATGGATGAGTTAATAGTCTTTATGAAACAATTCACCGTCCAAGGAAGATGAATTGTGTCAACATAGCTGGCAATGTTGCTATAGAAGTATGTCACTTTATACGCTCTTTTGAAGATTGAACACATGGTCGAGTATGTGACCTCATGAAATAAGGGAACGTAAAAGCCGAATTGTTCAAATGCTGATTTCAATTTCCAACTCCCAGTCCTCAAGAACACAGCTAAACTTGGGATTCAAATCAATGAAATAGTAACATAATCTTCAACCAATCCTATTTATTTTGAGTGGGAAATCACTTGCTCTCTTTGTTATCTTCATTTACTTTTCCTATGTTCTTTGGTGTTTGTTTTAAAGGATTTTTAATGTTATTGTTCAATCCTACATCGCTTGTGTTTCCTAATCCTAAGCTATATGTAAAGTCTAAGGCGATCCTCCTCTTACAAGGCATCTTTTGTGAGTGAGTTAGGCCCTTCGGATTCCTATATGGTATCAGAGCCAAAACTCTTGTCTGATATTGGACGTGTTGAATCTCACATCGATGTTGGGCTCCCGATATCCGTTCGCAATGATTTGTCAAAAGTCCACCATGAGCGTGAGGAGGTGTATTGAATCCCACATTAATATTTGACCCCCACGATATCCGTTCGCAATGGTTTGTCAAAAGTCCACCCTACGCGTGAAGGAGCGTTGAGTCCCACTTCGCTTGTATTACCTAATACTGAGCTATATATAAGCCTAGAAGCAATCCTCATCTTATAAGGCGTCTTTTGAGAGTGAGTGAGGCCCATTGGTTTCTACGGTTATAATAAGACCTTGGTTTTTGTCTTTCATTGCACACTTCTTTTTTGCCTCTTTGTAGTTTAGTATGCAGTTACTCAATCGTAAAACATATAATAAGGGATTTGAAAATATTGACTTCTAACTACTAACTATTTGTATTTGCATTTGATCGTCTCCTTTTCCATTTTTGGCTCTGGTTGATCGAACATGGACTTGACAACTACTCCATGTCATCATTGTCGTTTCAGAAGTTCCTTTGTTTTCTCAACGATTTATATTTTTTAAACTGATGTTGTACTGGCAGAGCCACAGAAGTTTCCGTAATTGTGAAATTGAATGATAAAAAATGGAAAATGGATCTTTTTTTATGTCCGTGTTTGACCTCTCCTACTTGTTTATCTGGTTATGTATGTTATCAGTAACGTTGTCTCTTCCATTTTACCCCATGCAGTTGGAATTCTCTGGGCAGGAGAAGAACCTGAAGCCAAAGCAGTTGATGAAAACATGGCACAATACGTTAATCTGCTTCAGGGCATCCTTTTGATTTCTCATGGATGCGCAGATGGTGCAGGACCTACACTTCTCTCTTCCATCCGCGCATCTGTGAAGCTTGTTCTCAAATGCAGTTTTACATTACTCAAAGTTGCCGCGTCTTCGGAAGGTACTCTCGCCCTCTCTCTTGCACACACAAACACATGGGAGCACACAAAAATCAAACAAAATTTGGAAATGATCCGTGACAGAAAGGGTTTGCCTGTTATTAGTCACCCTGCTACTTGACACGACTTGAGAACTCGTTCTTGAGTCTATATTGGTCTTGTTCTTTCCAACATAACTCGTACTCCATAAAATTTGTGTGTCAGTATTATTCTCTTTTCCTCATTAAAACATGCTTTTGCATATTAGCTTAGATTAGGGCTGTTTGGTGTCTGTTCTCAAATTTATGTTTCAATTACCAGAAAACTTGGAACTGAATCAGAAATTTGGGAACAATTCTGTACAGTTCCTCCCAGAAATAATTGTTCTAAAAATCTAGGAACAGAATATCAACATTTGGGTTTCCATATTTTTATCCTGTTCTCAGCTTTCACTTTTCTGGAAAAAAATGTTCCGACAAACTAGACATTTTGAGTTAAAGTGCAGGAACTCATGTTTCAGACAAAAGACGCGCAGTCCCCCAGTTGGTAGGCACCGTTTGGGAAGCATGTTCCGCTCTTAAAAAGACTCCCACCTCAAATATCACTGCAATAGGGCGAGCTATGACACAGGTAGCTGTTTCCATGAAAGACGTTCTCCGTGAAATCAAGGAGCTCAAGCCCGCAGAAGACGAAGCTACTTCTGAAGCTGCCGAAACTTCTCAACAATCATCTGCAAGAATCGAAACAACCGATTCTCATGACAGTGATAATTCGTGTGGGGGAGGAGATCTAGGAAACGATCTTTCACCCGAAGAGATGGAGATTGCTCAGTTGGCCGCAGGAGTTGTTTCTGAAACGCTCTCGGTTATAAAGGAACTCATAAGATCAATCACGGGGTTGCTCAGGCGTGAAAATCAAGATAGTGGGAACGGTTTGGTGGACGATTTGGAGAAACTGTTGAAGCTTTGTCAAGATATCAGTTTACAGGTTGACGAACTGGGAGCGTTTCTTTACCCCCCACAGGAGATTGCTGCGATTAAGGCTGGTTGTGAAAGAATAAGTGGGATTGTCGATGAGATGAAAGGGGTACTGAAGAATCTTAGTGGCTCTTCGGATTCGTTTGGTCGGGTTTGTGCTAATTTGAAGGTTTTGATGAAACAGATGGTATTGAAACTGGATTGCCCTGCTTCTGCTGATGATTTAGGTCAGAGATTAGAGAATCTTGACATGAGCAGTGAAAGATAGAAGCTGTATTGAAACATGAATTTTTTTGAACTTATTCTTCATATGTGATACCTTTATTAGGCTTTTTGGGGGTTTTGAATTTTCAAGTATGGGAAATATTCAAGAATCAAATTGTTGATCAGAGTCATTTTTTAATATTTTACAGTTTAACCTGAAGGAAAATGAGGAAATTAAATTTTTTATCCAAATTTAACATAAAATAAACAAAATTACATTCTTTTAATTTTTATTAAAAAAAAAAAGTAACCAAAAGCAAGAAAGTTAGGTGGTGTTTGGTTATTGTTTTTATTTTTATGTTTCTACTTCTAATAAAACTGAGATGAAATAAGAATTCTGTTTTTGTTATTGAATATTCCGCAAATAGAAAATTGTTTGGTAACGATCAATTGTTCCTTTTTTTTTTTTTTTCAAAGTACTGTGACTGGTAGGGTAGTAGTGGCCGACGGGTGGAGGTGGTGGCGGGTGGAGGGTAGTAATTATCGGCGGGATAGTAGTAAGAATAGTTTTGTACAAATTTCTTATTTGGATAACTATTTTAGACGAAAAATTTAATAGTTTTGGATTATTCAATTCTCTTATTTGAATTGACAAATATTTTATAGTGTAAATTTTAATAATATAATTTTTATTATAGTAATTTTAATAATATAATTTCATAACTAGTTTAATAAAATAATTTTAGAAATAAATTTATTAATTTTTATTTTATTTTATTTTTTTTTCTTTCTTTCTTTTTGTCTGTTATCTTCTTCTTCGAACTCCCTGCCTACGCTGCCTGACATCCACCCCAGCCTTTACCCTCCATGCCCTATTACTCACAATCAATGTTGGTCAAAATCAATCAAAGTAAATCTGGAGAGATCAAGAGTTTGGAGATAGTGGATAAAGCTGTTGGTGGTCCTCTGGACAGTTTCGGCGACCTCAATGTTGCGACAAGTAGTGACATTGACGATAGAGAGTTGCGTCGGCGTTGCGGCTAGTTGCATTGGCGATGGCAGATTTGTGCGTCCTCTGAACAGTTTCGCAAGCGTGGAGTAAGGGGATGGCTTCGGCTTCGAGAAAACGGTTTCGGAGATGGGGCTTCGTGGAGGTTCCAGCGATGGGAAACGTGCTCAACGATGACGACATGCGTAGGCTTCAACATTTCTAAGCAATACGAATTAGTAGAATGGAGATGGAAAACTGGATGGGAAATGAGCAAATCATTCCATGGATGGATTTTGAAATAATATGTATTTTGGAGGAATTTGTAAATGACTCATATACACTTAGGTTGCCTTTGGGTAAGGGATTTAATAAATCCAAGGAATTTGTGAAATGAAGGGATTTTAAAATTCTGGATTTTGAAATCCCTTCATTTCACAAATCCGTTATTTGGATAATTATTTGAAGTGAAATATTTGGAATATATATATATATATATATATATATATATATATATATATATATATATATATATATATATTTATTTATTTATTTATTTTTTTCTTTCTATTTTTATCACTTCTGAAAAAAAATAAAAAAATTAACACAGAAGCTTCGAACAGAAGAGAAGAACGAGGAAGAAACATATTCGAATCCAAACAAAAGAACGAAGAACCCAAATCGATTTCAAACTTTTTTTGTATTTAGATTTCGAAATCCAAATCGAAACCCAAATCGGTTTCCATTTGGAATCGAAGCAGAAGAACAAAGAACGACGAAGAATCCAAATCGATTTCGAACCCTTTTTTTATTTCAATTTCGAAATCTAAATCGAAACCCAAATCGATTTCGATTTCGAATCCAAGTAGAAGAACAATGAACGACGAAGAACCCAAATCAATTTCGTTTCCTTTTTTGATTTCGATTTCAAAATCTAAATCGAAACCCAAATCGATTTCGATTTCAAATCGAAGCAAAAGAACAATGAACGACGAAGAACCCAAATCGATTTCGAAACCTTTTTTTATTTCGATTTCGATTTCGAAATCCAAATCGATCGATTTCGAATCGAAGCAGAACAACAAAGAACGACGGTAAAATGAAGGAGTAGAAACATAAGCAGAAGAACGAAGGTTGATGCGTCGATGAAGAAGAAGAAGACTGAAACGGGCGAACGTCGATGAAGAAGAAGAAGAAGAACGAAATCGAACTATACTGCCATCGCCAAACACACAGAGCTTCAATCGAACCTGTTGTTCGATTTCGATTTTGAAACCAAATCGAAAGGGTTTTGATTGATTTCGATTTCGTTTTCGAAATCAATCAAAACCCTATTTTGAAGAAGCAGTCGAAGGCCACGTTTAGAAACTAGAAGCACACGATGAAGACGATGAAGAAACGTTGAAAAAAAAAAAGGAAAAAAAGAGAAAGGAAGGATTTATCAAATTTAACCTCTCCCAAAATCATTTCAAAATCCTTCCATTCACTCAAAAAAGAATTTGACAAATCCTTTCTCATATTACCCAAACAAGGGATTTGACAAAAGAGAATTTCAAAATACCCTAAGTAAATGAAATCCTTTCTACAAATCCTCTATCCAAACATTATTTTATTAGTGAAAGGATTTACAAAATTCTTCTTACAAACACCCAAACAAGAAATTTACCAACGGGGAGTTATAAAATCATTTGAGCAAATGAAATTCCTCCTTTGAATTTCAGAAATATCCCAATTTTCTCCTAAAATTTTGAGAACAATATAATATTTATTAATTGCGTTTCTGTGTACTAATACCAAGACTTTTAGAGCGAGAACATGATTGAAAGAACAAAAATAGTAACCAAACGGCCCCTCTTACATTTTACATTAAACTTTAAATTAAAAGAGAGAGAGAGAGAATTTAAGTAAATTCTTTAACATTGGTATAAAACAATTGCCCAAAAAAAATACTCTCATTATACAACACTAAAGCAAATCTTACACGAGTATAACAGTTGTCAGAACACCTTCAATACAAGAATGACATATATAAATTATATATATATTCTCCTCCTATTATCTCTATTTTTAATACATTTGGTGATTTACATGAATACAATCTTTCAAAACTAAAGGCTTCCCAGATTTCTGTTCTGCTCCTAGATATTCAAAATGAATTTCTGAGAACATAGCAGAATTGTATAAAGATTTCTGTCTATTCCAAGCTCTATGGGAACAGAAACACAAACAAACGCCATCAACCACGTAAAATGAAAAGAAATCAACGTCCTATGAGCTTCACCGCCCATGCACCACCCAAATAGAGACCCAAAAGGGGACCGGCCAAAAGAACCTGAGTCAGAGGATCAGTTGACGGTGTCAGAACAGCGGCTGCAACCACAGCACCAACCACGACATATCTCCAAATGGACAGCATTTGATCTCCCGACACTAAACCAACTTGTCCTAACAGAAGCTGTATAACCGGTACCTGTACGAAAAAGGAAAAGAGGAGGGGGGGGGGGGGGGGTCAATCCCTCATTTAATGCTCGCCTACAATCCATGACGGATCTACCCCTTCATTATTCATTTGAACAATATGATTGTGGAATTCCACAATGTTGGACTCATTCATCTCCACAACTGCTCCTCTTTTAACAATATAACAGTGAAATGCCACAAATTTAATAGTTCCACACAGTAAAATGATGGTGTGCAATTCCTGTGACTGTTCTATTAAGGGTACAATAGTCACAGGAAAAAAAAACACGTAACTTGAAAAAACTATTTTGGTAAGTGGAACAACTATTTGGAGAGAACGACTCTCTAATAGGAGTGGGGCTAAATTCTAAGGTTTAAGGGAACAGAAACATAAATCTGAGAACAAAAAAATCTTGCACGGTCCTAGGAGATATGAAAGCATTCGCTTACCTGGAAAGACAATCCCGTGCTAAACATAAGCACGAGCACAAACTCAAAGTATTGATCAATGGACCAGAGCGATTCCACGACCCCTTCCGCGTAAGTAACGAAGAAATTCAAGGCTGCAGGAGTTAGGACCAAGTACGAGAATATGACACCGGCATAGAAAAGTACAGAGGATCCAAGAACAATAGGACCCAAAAATCTTCTCTCTTCCCTTGTTAATCCAGGAAGAACAAAAGCTATGACCTCGTAGAGTATCACAGGACTCCCCAGAAGAAGACCACAATACCCCGATACCTGCATTTAGTTGAGAAGTAGTATTACCATTTGCCTGTTCTTGCTTTCATCAAATTACATAATGGAGGAATAGGTTCAGGGTTCATACAATTGGAGCGTGATACCAATACATGGGATCATAGATTTTGAATTAGGTTGTTTCAGGTATCGTTTGTTTTAGTGTTTTTGTTGGGAATAGAAATGTGGGAACAAAAAAATCAGTTTCTGTTTCAGTTCCCAGTTCTTTAAAACAAATTTCTGGGAACAGAATAAAATTGTCGTCAGATTTCTGCTTCTTTTCTGAGTTTTATGGGAACAGAAACACTACATGAAGGTCTCACGAGAAAATATTCAATGCTCATGGTGCACCAAAGAGCTGCTGAGGTGCACCACAACCAATCCAAGGAGTACACCTCGGAATCCATATGTCAGATTGGAAATTGTGCTGACTTGTGGGGCCGACCTGATAATATGAGAAAATATCCCAATATGTCAATTTCAAGTTGGTTGTGGTGCACCTAGTTGGCTGATGACACGGTGCACGAGGACCATTGAATATTTTCTCCTCACTTACTAGGCTTACCTTGCTCGCTATGGAATTGAATCATCAAAAATGCAATTTCTTTGCACATTATTTTTTTCTTTTTCCTCATTTTTTAGTAATAATGTTAGTTCAATGGCGTAAAAAGATTAATGTAATCAAACCCCACTAAAGTGGAACATATGTTCATTTTGATAATAAACATATTGAAACTGACCCAAAAAACAAATGGAATTTACGATGTAGAAGACAAAATTCAGAAATTATAATTTCTAACCTTCAATGTCGTAAAGAAAAACTCGCCCGGAGCAAGTTGAAGAAACCTAACACCCTGGACTTGAACAGGAGCTTCAAGAACACGTATGAGCTCCTTGGAGAATGCAAAACATCCCAGGATAGCGGCTCCAACTGCCACAACCGAAACAAAGATTCTCTGCCTTAATTCTTCTAGATGGTCGAATATACTCATTTCTTTGTCATCCGGTAGGAGCTCTTTGCTAGGATAAAGAAGATTATACAGACTGCTTCCTTGTTTATCTGGATCTTCGTTCTGTAATGTTTCTTCTCCTCCTGCACCAGGACCAACTATAATTTTCAGTTAAAACATGGTTAACAACAGAAGGAAAAAAGATAACCGTGTCCTAATCCTAAAAATAAAAGGATTGCAAAGCTACATAAGATTTGTATGGATGTTCAACAAAGATTTAAGAGTGTGTTTGCATAAGGAATTTGATGAATTCATGGAATTTACAAATGATGGGATTTTGAAATTTCGAATTTTAAAATTTCATCTTTCACAAATTCGCTGTTTGGGTATTTTTATTTTTAGTTTAAACTTAAACTTTTATTAATGTAATTTCACCTTGAGATACTTCAATTACAAGGATTTACAGAAAAAAAAACTGTTTACGAGGTATTTGGAGACGTCATTTTACCCTCCCTTTAATCCCATTTCAAAATTCCAAGGAATTTTACAAAGTCCTTTCTATAGTAGCAACACGAGGAAGTTATAACTTATGAATATCGGAAATCCCTTATCAAAATTAAATCCTCTTCCCAAAATCCTTCATTTAACACACCCTTATATTTCAATTTTCAAACACAAAAACCCATGTCCTTGAAATAAAAGATAAATTATAAATTGAGCATCTAAGCATTTCATCTAATGTTAGCTCTTCTAACTTCGGTGAACTCTAGGTCGCTTTTATATAAAGTGCAATTTGTAGAGCAATCCTACTTTCATACTATTTCAACAATTGTATCCCAATTTTAGATGTAATTTGTGATATGTTTTAGTGTTATAGTTGATTGTAACTAAAATTACTAAACAAGTCGTGGTGAACGATGGTGGCAAACAGCCAGCCACGGTGGTCTATCCGTGGTCCACTTCATAACTCTAATTATTATTTTTTAGTGACAATCAACTAAAACCCTAAAAAACAACAAAAAAGTCTAAAAATTCATGAGACATAATTAAATTATATAACGATAAATATCAAATCAACATTATACTTGGTCACTATTACTAATTAATAATTAAATTCAACTCCAAATAATTATAATATAATAATATTAATTAAATTAATACAGATGTCATATAATTAACTCCATAAATTTTAAATTATAAAATTAACTTTTTACTTTCACAAATTATTCAACTTAGAGATATTAAATTTATTTTAAATTAACAAATTAATCAAATCAAATTTTAAAACTAACATGATTAACTCAAATAACATAATGTAAATATATCATATACTATTTTATCCTGAAGTATATAAAGGGTAGAATTGATCCCGCAAGGGTGAACTAACTCCAAAATCCCATCCTTAGTTCGAATTGCAGGATACAACTCACCTGCATGAGGAAGATTCTTCATATGGAGACAAGAGGCACAAGTCAAGTGACGTCAGGATTTAACACAGTGGAAAGTCTAAAGAAGTGATAGGCATAGCAAGTATATCAGGAGAGCGACCGAGTTTGTACTCAAGCTGTGGAGTCAAAGAAGAGTTTCTACTAAGTAAATGGACTGATTTGGATGGACTTCTCGCCTTTCCCTAGTCAACTCTATCTCACTTACTAACCTATAATCTGAGATTAGCCTAGTCAGCTTACTCGAACATATACTATAGTGGTAGCTCCTTCTTCCACTACGTAGCCGTTTATCTGTTTTTAAAATGACATTTAGAGACACAATCCAGACACTCACATTTAGATAGATATTCAAAATCAACAATTTCAAATAACACATCCAAACATCAATTTGTGTTTTGACCTGATTCTTGCACCAACACTTTTAAACTGATTTCCAAAGGCAATACTTATGGCCAAAAGTTACAATTTGGCCAAACTAGCACTTAGATTCGCCAAATTTTGACTAGAAGAAACAAATTGGTTACACTCCAAAGTACAACACCTACTACCATTCATCAAATCTCCCCCTTTCTCTAACAATAAAGTAAGTTTGGATGGCCAAGAATGGTATATATTCGTTTAATGTGATGACAAACAAATTCAATGGTGCAGTGATTATTCTAGAAATAGAAGCACAATTTTTCTACATAATTAACAACCTATTATTGGTGTAAACTTTATCAGCTTATGCGAAATAGTGAGTAATTTACTATTAATTTAAAGGAAGAGATCAAAATCAACATAACAAATATACAAGGAAGTGGTTCAAAACAGTGGGATTCAAAGAACATATATTCATTCATCGCAAATTAAGATCAATCTAATTCAGAATTCGGATTATCAATCAACCAATCATCCAAAAAAATGAAATATCTCACCAGGCCTATCTTCAAGAGCTGAGCCATTACTACTACCACCTGTCAATTCCTTTTGCTTCTCCGTCGCATCTTCAACGGCGTAGCAAACAGTTCTACCGAATCTCTCGTCGTTCCTCCTACTCGAGACGCTGAAATCGCCTCTTCTTTGCTTGATGCGCAGAGAAGTCCTTTGATTTGCAGTTGAATTAAGGCATTTGAAACAGTGAGTAGTACTGTGGAGATGTAGATTATAGGTGAGAGCGCTGGTGCTTACCATCTCTTCGCTACTTCAATTTTCGTCTACCGGCGCGATTCAACTCTCCGTGCTGCGGTAGAACTCTACTGCGTCTCTTGAAAGAGCATTACCGCATGGCCCAAGGACGATTGGTTCATATCCGCCTTGCAGACGATTTTTTGAGTTGGACGGACGAGGTCCGCGCATTTCAGAATATCATACTTAAACTGGCTACTGTGCGCACTGGAGATAGTACGGGAAACTCGCTCGAGCCGAAAATTACAGAAATAGCCCCGTTAGTTTATGTTTGGGTAAAAAGAATTGCGTTGCTTTTTTGTTTTTCCCCTTGTGCACATAAATATTTTTACATGCGTTTGTTTCTAATTTCAATTCCGTGCAGCCGAACTCAACCAAAGAGTAGATAGAATTTGAGAGAGAGAGAATAACTCCTTGAATTGAATTTACACAATCTAAAATATTGAAACTAGCAGTTCACATGGTATTTTATATATAAAACGATTTTTTCTATCATTTGTGGGTTTTAAACTTTACCAGAAATCAAAACAAGACATTAAGGACCTGTTTGGCTACTGTTTCTGTTCGTTGATTCTTGTTCCCACTCCCCAAACCATTAATGTACAAAAACAAGTTTGGTACACACGTTCCTCTTCCAAATTTTGAAAATAATCTGAGGTTATATTCTGAATTCATTAAGAATTAGTTCACTTTTTCTATTATTTGTGTATTTTAAACTTTACCAGAAATCAGAACGAGAAACTAAGGTCCCGTTTGGTTATTGTTTCTATTCCTCAATTCTTGTCTGAGAAAAAAAAATGTTAATTCCTATTCAACCACATAATACTATTCCTACTAGCACCCCGCTCGCCACAATCATCATCACACTGGCCACCATATATTTAAAGGAATAAACAAAAAAAAAAAAAAATGTTGCAACAAAACGTGTTTCTTATTTATGTTCTCAACAATTTCAGGATAATGACTCCAAATCGGAAACAGAATTTTCATCCTATCCCATCTCATTCAGTTTATTAGAAGGAGAAACAGAAAAATAGAAATACCTGAAAAACCGGTATGTATTCAATATTTTTCCCCAACTTAAATACTTAATGAACAGAAAAATTGCCAAAGAATACTATAACGGTCTAAACGAAACCTCTTCTCTTAGCCCTAAATGAAAAAATAATCAAATCAATGCTCTCTCTCTCTCTACATGACAAAAAATTGTAACCTCAGCTAACACAAATAATCATTTACAATATAATATCAAGACATTTTTTTTTGGGTATTTACAAAAATATTGGGAAAAAAAACAGAAAAAAAAAAAAAAAAGACCCAAAACTGCCGTTATTGAAAACTCACAGCCATTTCTTCTTGTTCTTCAAAGCTCTATACAATTGCCATGACCAGACATTCAAGAACGCCACCATCCCGACCCCGACAGATGCCCAGAAAGTCACCAACCACTTAGGCATCATATTTGGAAACAGACCTGAAAAAACAAAGAGTATCATTGCCTGAAAATCTAGTACAACTGTCTGAACCATGATATACATATATAACATACATAAATATATATCACTCACCGTGACCAAACTTGATGCAAATTAGAAGCTCGACAATGCATATGGCTAGCGAAAGCCAACAAAAAGTCCCAACCTTTTTCACTGGTTTTCTAAAAATCAAATAGGAGCAATGGCAGAGTCAGAAATCTATTATTGCACACCACACTTTTTTTTTTCCTTCTTTGTTGGGGGGGGGGGGGGGAATATAAGAAATCACAATTCTAGACAATGAGCTGCAGAAGAGGTAAACATAGTGTTTATCTAAGAGTCCTATAATCATGTCGTAAAAAGGCGAAAAAAATGATTGGAGAGAGAGAGAACCTGTCCTGGAGGTAAGAATTGTACTCGCGAATAGTGGGGATGGCGATGAGCCACCAGAGGATGAGCCTATAGACAATGAGGGGGTTTCGAGGAGGAATCCAAAGGCAAAACTTGAGGAAGAACGTGTTGAGTTCAACGGTTAAGAACACAATGCAAAGGCTTAGTACTTGAATGAATCGCCATGGACCGAGCAGAGGCCTCCATTCGTCTTTGTCCCATTGTGCTGGCGTGAACTGACCCAGTGTTCGCTTCACCTGGAAAGAAAAAGGAAAATTCTTGTAAAGTGGTGTAAGAATTATCACTTCAAATGATATATAATGAATTTCAAATTCATGGTGAATAGAGAAACCAAACACATCCTTCAAGCGCTAAGGTGGTGTTCGTTTTGTGTTTCTGTTCCCAGATTTCTGTTTCAGTTTCGAGAAATAGGAGAACATAAACAGAAATACGGGAAAGATTTTGTATTTTGCTTTCCTGTTACCAGATTTTTAGAACAGATTTCGGGGGGGCAAGTAGGGATGGCAATTGAACCCGAACCGGTAGGTAACCGAACCAAACCGAACTGAATGGTTTAGTTTTGAAATCAATTAAATGGTTTTGATACCTATTTTTGTTTCAAAACTGAAAACCGAAGCGGTTTTGATTTTGGGATAGTAACTGTGAAATCAAATCGCGTAACCGATATTTTAGATCTATTTTTATTATATATATCACCCTCATTTTATAACTTATTTATATTTTGGCCCCTAGTGTGTGTGTGTATATTAAAATTAAAAAAACCTTAACGGGTTCGCGGCTTTGCAGTTTTGGTTTTGCATAAAATGAAACGGTTTAGTTTTAAAACCGTTTTATAAAAAAACGACAGTTTACGGTTCAGTTTTGGGTTTGGTATACGCCTAACGGATTTGTTTTTGGTTTCGGTTTCTAGTGAAACTTGCCCAAAACCAAACCGTTTCTTACCCTAGGGGGAAGGGTAACAGAACAGAAATATTGAGAAAAAAACACTAACCCCCGTTAGTTTAGTATTCAATTCCTATATTTCGTTTCTGTTTCTTGAAAACTAGGGGAAAAAAGGAATTTTTCGGAACAAAAAAATCTGCCATGTTCTACTCCCAGTTTTTAAAAACAAGTTCATGAGAACGGAAAACACCTAACCAACACCACCTTTCTGGTAATTGAACATAGAAAGTTATTTATTTATTTTTGTTTCTGAGCTTCTGTTTCTGTTCCAAATTTTATGGGAACAAAAACAGAAACAGAAATCTGGGAACATAAAAACACTAAACAAACAACAACCCTCTAAAACACAAGTAAAGATCGTAAGAATGACATACTTTTCCCATTATATTAGGCTGCCGGCTTATCCCAACCCATTCGTATGTTCTACCATCAAAGTACCTAACAGTATGCATTCCTGCCCAAATACCTGCAAAATTAAATCAAAACCCGAATCACCATTATCACTAAGGTCGCGTTTGGTAGTAGAAAAAAATGAATCTTTTGGAATTGGATTTGAAAATGAACGTATGTAAATTCTTTACAGATTTTTACATGCCTTCAGTTCTGATTCTTATTTTGAAACTCCAATTCCATGAAACCAAACAGTGCCTAAGAATTCACTCACCAAACCAATTGCAGATCAATATATCGAGTATAATGCTGTCCCACCAGCATTCATTGAAGTTCGGTAACATGTGACGAAATGTGAGCTGCAAAAAACATGTATATACATTTAAATAAATTAATATATATATAATGAAAGTATAAAAATGACGATATATAGTTAAGTATTGTGTTATGTAGTATTTGGTTTCACGGAATTCGAAATGAACACAAGCAAAAATTTAAAAAATTTACATGTGTTCATTTTCAAATCCAATTCCAAGGCTTCAATTATGTGCTACCAAACGCTACCTTAGCGAAAAGCCAAAAATTCTCACCTCCATCAACTCAAAGCCGATGGATAAAACCCACAAAAGGGGTTGATTACGAATCATAATAGCCTTTCCCCACCACCCCAATATATGAGCCAGTACAAATTCATCGAAAAGGGTTTCCTGATAAATTAAAAAAAAAAGTTTTATTCAAATATACTAGAGAAAAAAAAAAAAAAAAACACTAGATAGAAGGGCCTGTGAAAGAAGAATTCATACATAAACATTCTTAAACCTGCTTGTGGGATTTTCGGGTACATAGATTCGGCAATCAGCACCATATGATCTTTCGGGAAGTTCTGGATTGAAGTTCACAAAAAGTATAATCAAAACCGGAAATGTGAAATCTTCCACAATTAAAAAAAAAAAAAAAAAAAAAAAAGGCTTCCGTAAATCACAAAGTAAATACCAAAGCCAAGATCAGGATGGAGATACTTCATGAATAGTCGAGCATCATCGCGTTTCTGGGGGGAAAAACTCGTATTAGTTTCTTTTCTCACACAAACACACCTTTACGGCTTAAAAGACGTCCTCACGTCCACTACCAAAACTATGATTCTTATCTATTTTAACGTTAGTCTAAAATAATTCTATTTTTTCAAATATAAAGAGCATGATTTGAGTACTCATTTCAAATCTATCTATTTTAACGTTAGTCTAAAATAAAAGGAACGTTCAATGAGCGAAAAACACAGACCTGGAAAAGCAAAAATGTCAGGGCGACGAGGTAAACAACAGCCATCCCATGGACTAGGCGCCAAATTGCCGGATGAGGCCTAATAAGTACCCTGTGGGACACCACATAAATTCGGAAAAATGAAAATTAAAAAGCAAGTTCACAATAATATCACGTAATTATACTCGAAGAGGAAACAAATAAATATGAGAAACATCAAAGCAAGAAAAAAGATATATATGTGTGTGTGTATGTGTGAACTCACGTCGAAGGGGCTTGCAATAAGCAGTAAGCAAGAAACACTGCAACCATCGCCCACACGCCCCTGTTAAATGAAATTACCCGATTATCAACATTTATGAAACTCCGATTTATATATTTGAAAAAAAAAAAAAAAAAAAAGGAAAATCGTCACACACCTTTTCACTGAGGTAACAATATCACCTGTCGAATGGTTTTCAGGATCAAGAGCGCCACTTGCCCAACTGGCCATCAAATAAACATGTAGATTTAAAAAAAAAAAAAAAAAGAGGGGAATACGGTCAAAATTCAATGCGATATTCAACATAAAACAAAGAAAAAACATCACTAAACAAAACCCGTTAAGGAATGATAGAACTCACATAAGGAAACATGCCCCGATAAGTAACAAGGTAATTGTTCGAGGTTTATACGCCCAGGCTGTCCACGGATCAAGATCATCGTCAAGAGTCGATGCATACACAACCCCGTTTTCTTGATTCTTCCTCCTTCCTTTCTTGTTTCCATTAGGCTCCATGCCCTAATTTTAAAGAAAATCGAACTTGCTCACTGCAAATGAATTAAATTTAATTAATAATTCTCATCAAAAAGATAGTTTAACATGCCGGTTACCCAAATAACACAACTAACGTATAGATAAACATCCTAACCGTTGAAAAATTGTAGTTAATGTCCTATATCTAATGCTTCAACAATAATAAAGCTATTGCATTCTAAGCACTCGAGAAATAATAATAAAGAAAAATCTAAACATTTAAATACGTTCATTTTCAATTCCAATTACAAGGCTCCAATTTCGTGCAAACCAAACGCTACCTTAGCTAGAGTTTGGTTTCATGTTATTGGAGATTCAGAATTGGAATTAGAAATGAACGTATGTAAATTTTTAGATTTTTCCACGCATTCATTTTCAATTCCAATTCCAACTCCAAGGCTCCAATTCCGCAACCTTAACAGTTTTCTTTCAAGTACATTCACCAATTATAGAACACCAAACCCTATACTATTACCACCTAATTGCCCCGAACCAGTTTAAAAACGAGTTCAAATCTCAATTTCTAAAAAAAAAAAAAAAAGAGGGTTCCACATTAAAAAGATTATGAAGGTTCATCACCATTCTAAATCAATCTACTAAAATTTCACCATAAAACCAGATAATCAGAGAAAAAACAACATAAAGGTTAATTAATTAAACAAGAAATGATTCAAATACAATGAGCCAGACACATGCACATGGAGAAATCTGTCTAATAGGATCAAAATTCACATCAGCCATTTAATTCGCCTGAAAATTCTATCAAGCTATCAACATTCATCCATCGCAAGTCACCGAAAAACAAACCAAACCCAGCTAAAATCACCAAAAAAAACTCGTCAAATTGCAGGAAAAACAAATCTAAATTCCATGATTTCCGAAGATAAAGCCAAACCCAGATTTCAAAAGCACATCACTAACGCAGAGTGCATGCGAAGAACATATTAAGATTACCCCAGGAGAACATAATTGTCGATAGAGATAGAAGCGCATTTTACATATCGTTCGCGCTTCTCATAAAAATGAATTTACAGAAAGTTGGCCCAAAAAGGCAAGAGTTTCTTTTCTAACGACTCACGTTCGAGGGTCTGACAAGCGGCCCTTTGCCGTACGATTAGGGGACGAGATGATCGCAGCCGTCAGATCGCAGAGAGACTCCGTGAACAGAGAGAGAGGGAGTTATCGAGATTTGGAAGAAGAGAAAGAGAGTGCGAACTATAAGATAAACTGAAAAAAACTCGAACTTTCTCTCTCTAAAGACCCTTCTCTCTCTCTCTCTCTCTCTCTAAAAATGATTTTGTATGTATTATGTTCTTCCTCCTAGCAGTGGCAGAAGGCGGGGGGAAAAGTGATGAGGGAAAGAGAAATCACACTCTGCAATAGCGGCGAAAAGGCGGTGAGAAGAGAGAGGAAATAGAGTACGACGGTCAAAGAGAGATTTGAAGATGGTTTACACGACCAATAAAATATATATAAATACACTTTTCACCCCAATCAATTTTCTTGCTTTCAATTTATACCCTTTAATTAAAAATGGGTGTTTTTGTGGCAAGTCTAATTTTAAAAAATTCTCATACACAATTGCAACTCATATTTTAGACCCTCGCATTAATTAAAAAAAAAAAAAAAAAAAAAAAAAAAAAAAAAAAAAAAAAGATCCAATAAACGCGTTGCACTATCATAATTACATGTGTCTAATTTGTATGTAACATAATTATAAGATGTAACAAATATTACATAAGTATATATAATATAGTTACATATAATTTGTAACATGTAACTAATATTATATCGATACGAGGATATGCAAGACTAATAAGCAACAAAAAATCAATTTAAGTGATTAAATCAAAACTTATGTTTTAAATTAAACTAATAATATATTACACCCTCTATTTAAGAGTAATCCCCCATTATTCTTTAAAAAAATGGAGACATTTGATTTGTATTTTTTTTGTAATTATATTTTTTTTTAATCTAAAAAAATTGTATTTTTGTTCAAATTATTTATATGTAAACAATTTTTTTTTTAAAAAAAAAAAAAAATTGAGAACATAAATCTAATAAAAAAAAAATACTAATTAAACACCATCTTAAGAAAAATGTTGAAAGTTAAGAGGTGAGAAGTATAATTTGTGGGGTAAAATAGAGTGGACGTTGTGATTTAATGCCGAAAGTGCCCTCTCGGATATTCTTTAATTTTGGGGCATTAATGTGGGTCGGTATATACTTCGCTTTTGAATGGACCGTTCCATCCTTTGATTTGCTACTACTACAATTGTACCATGGTGAGTTTTGCCACTAAATTCTCTCTTATTTTTGTGTTCAGGATATTTCCTTATAATAGATATATTTTATTTTATCACTTTATTAAATTTAAAATATTTTTCTTTAATTTTTTTTAATCAATGATTTGTCTAAAAAATTATAGAAATTATTCAAAATTATTATTAGGTAAAAATATCTTAGATTTAGTGGAATGATGCAAGAGCAAAAATATACACATTAGAATACCATGTGCTGAACACAACTCATTTTTAATTTTGCCGGGTTGAAAAAAAGGTGAATTTAACGTGTAATTTGACAAACTTCAGAATTCATATAGATACCCACACTATATTTTAGAGACCAATTTTTTATAGACAAGTTTACACTTAATTTGACAATATATATTTCAATAGGCTAATAATATATAGTAAAAATAACTAAATATCCTTATCTTTTTCTTTCGTTCTTTTTTTTATTTTTATAATTTTATAAAATTTTTTAATAATTTTATCTTAACTTTTTCTTAATATATTATTCTTCTATTTTCGACTCGTTTCTTCTTTCTTGGCAACGATAGAGAAAATTGAAAACCTACCACCGACCCAACTTAGATGATAATAGCCACCACAGTTAGATTCGTATCACATCAATCACTTAAGAGTACTCAAAACACTTTATAAACAAAATAAGTTACTCAACTTATCACCATATAGTTTTAAGTTCGAACTTCCTAACAGGTATCAAAACCAAAGTTATGGGAATTCATCTCGTATTTCCTCACAATCAAATCATATGTGCAAACGAGCGGTTGCATATTTTTCATCATTCTCTTGTAATCAAAATATTTATACAAACTAAGAGTTGTACTTAAGAGTAAATATTTTATATATGTCCCATATCGATTGCTTGAGAGTTCTCAAAATCACTATATAAGTAAAGGAGCTACTTTACTTGGACATCCTAATATGATATTGTGAAAAAATTGAGTTTGAACCATGGCAACAAATTAGGAATAAATTTGAGGTAATTCAGAATGCTTATGCACGAGAAACAACCAAGTGTACCAAGAATAACTATCGACAAATATGACAAAGTATTTGTGTTGATCCTAAGATTTTGATGGACAATTAAAAGATGATATTTTTTGTGGAACTAACGGTTTGATTAAATGTTTCAGTTTATTAAGTTCCAAACGATAAAGATATGATGTCAAAGATGTTAAAAGATTAAATTTCAACTCATAATATCCCAATTAGGATCATACACGACACAAAAATATTTTTAAATAATTTTTATAAATATGTGTGTTTTTAATAGGATCCTAATTAACTAAATTATTTGTTTATATGTGTAATTGAAAAAGAAATATTTATAATTGATTAAAATTGAATTTAAGTATTTAGTGGAGCTAATCAAGAAAACAAATTAGTTAAAGGGGCAAAAACGTCAATGAGAATTAATTAAAAATGAATTTAGAAGAGCTTCCAGCATCTATAAGTCGACAGGTAAATCGACCAGAGCATAGAAGGAAAAGTCTCTATATCTCTCAGTCGACACGTAGGTCGACCTGTGCTTAAATATGAACTCTCTGTATCTATAAGTCGACAGGGCGATCAACTTGTGATAAGAAATGAAACTCTTTGAATCTCTAGGTCGACAGATAGGTCGACCGATAGGCACAAAATTCTTGGCTTGGCTACATCCTGAATCAATCAATTGACAGGTGATTTTGGTTGGTCGACTTATGGGACTGTTTCAGGATATTATGGAATTCCAGATTTTATTCTAAAAATAGTCATTACTAGCTGTTTTTTTTTTTTTTTTTTGTTAAGATTCACAAGAGATATTAGGAATTTAATATTATTTAAGATATGCAACACATATTATGATATCTCTATAGATCTGGTTAATTAAATTTGAATATTTTTCAAACTGGTACATATAATACTTTCTATCCTATTTAATTGTGATTGAGAAATATTTGAGGGACTTAATTGAGAAGTTTTAAAGCTATAATTAAGTGTTTTGAACTAGAATAAAATCTTAATGATATAAGGGGTCTATAAGAACAATTAAGTGTCATAACAAATAGGAACTAACCGTTAGAGAGCTTATTTTAATCCCATTTATATAGACCTGCATTTTTCATATTAGAGAGAGAGAGAGATCAAGAGTATTATACTGAGCTTTTCTAAGAGAAATCGTATTGAGAATTGTGAGAACTTTTCAAAGAGTTATTCTTGAGAATTATTTACTATGAATCATTGTTGCTACCAAATCTGAAGTGAGATTGCTATAATCTTTCTTTCTATGGATTTCGGGTGAGAACTTTCCAAATTACTCTCTATTTAGTATTGCTTGATTATTTTTTAGAATTTGATCTTTAAAAATTATTTTCTGATTTTTTATTGAAAAATATTTTTTAAACAATTTCTTGAATCAATCTAATTACGAGCTATCCATTTTTGTTTAAAATCAAATTTTGAATATCTCATTTTTTTATCACTAGTTTTGAGATATTAATTGAGTTATAATTTATCTGGGGTGGTAAAAACTCCGAGTGAGAAAAATCACTTATCAATTTTTTTTAATTGGTGAGTTGAGTAACGGATTAAATACTGTTGGGAGTATTTAATATAATGGTAGTTAGTTTCAGTCTCTTCTTGTAAAGAGATTGAGGTAGTAATTCTTCTTGGATTGAATTATTTTGTGAGCAATTTTGTAACGATTTAATCCTTACCGAGTAAAAGAATATTTGGAGTTTTTGAGAGGTTTTGACTCTTTAGCCTTAGTTTAAAAAAAATTAGGTTATTCTTGATCCTGTAAAAAGTTAAGGTAATTCCTAAGTTTGTGAAAAAGAATTTATAAAGGTTGATTCTGAGCCTGTAAAAAGAATCTTTGTGAGAGTTTGGTTCCTACCTTTAAAGGGATCTTGAGATTAGTGGGTGCGACTTTCCGTGGGGCTTGGAGGACTGGATTAGCCAATAATAGCTTAGTGAACCAGTATAAATTTCTGGTGTGCTGCTATCTTTACATTAATTATTTTTGTTATTTGGTGTACATCTAGTTGATTCATATTTCCGCTGTGATATAAAGATAATAATTAATTTATGATTAAAATTAATTATTTGGATTATTAAAGTATTTTTTCTCTGGTAAATTTTTTATCTACCCAATTCACCCCCCCCCTCTCTTGGGTAGTTCATTGGGCCAACAATTTGGACACCCCATTGTGGTAGAAGGTGAGAGTTCTCAAACATCAGAGTAGACTAGGTCAAATGGTGCATGAGAGACCGCGTCACTAATGAAAAAATTAAGGCATGTTGTTTAGCCTGTTGACATAGAAGGCAATCGAGATGCTCGGTAAAGACATAACCTAATTTCTTAATAAAAGCCAAAGTGCAAATACATCCAATGGATGCATGACCTAATTGGGAATGCCAAAGGCTAAGAGAAGATAAAGCAGATGATGATGGTGGTGGTGGTAATGAGAATAATAATGGTGGGGTTTGCACAAGTTGGTGGAAGGACATCAGGTAGTAGAGGTGGGGATTGAGGTGGCAAGTGCAAAACCACTGAGCTCAAATAGGCGTCCAATTTTGCGACTAATCCCAAGAGTTTTTCCTATTTGGGGATCCTGTACACGACAACTATTATTAGAAACTTCAAGTCCCAATTCATAGAGTTACCCAACATAAGTGAGTTTTGAAATTAAATACGTGCCAGAAATAAAAATATATGAGGTAAAAATCTGACCGATATGACTGACATGTATATGAGAACCATTAGCAGTATAAATGGTAGGAGTATTCACAACTGATAGTTTGTATGAGAATAGGTTTGGATCAAAATTTATATGATTAGAACAAGTAAAATCAAAGAATCAAGAAGAATTACGTATAGTAAATGAAAGGGCAAAGAATTTGTTTTATCAAAATTGAAGAGAAAACATTTGAAGATTGAATCCATATCCCCAATAGGGATGGAAACAATGGTGGAGACTAGATCAAAACCCTTGTTGGCAACAAGAATGGTTAGTAAATGACAATCCTTGGACAACGTCATTGAATCAGATCAACAATATACAAGAAAGTATATTGTGTGATGTGAATTTAGAAAAACAGAGGTCGTGGATGAAATTAGGAGCTCAAAATTTTCCAGAAACAGGTCTAAGCTCGTGAATAACCGATTGATGAACTTTTGAGTCGTTCGAAAGACTGTAGTGAACCGAATCAATAATATAAAGAGAAATGTATTATATGATTCGAATTTCAATAAATAGAGTTTGCGTATGGATTTGAAACTATAAAATTCGTCAAGAATTGGTTTTATATCTTCAAGAACCAATCCAAAAGGTGGTGAACCTATCATTGAATGTCTAACACTGAACCAATCAACTGAAAATGTTGACTAGGGCTGACATGCTAGACAATATAGTCACGTGATGACCATTGGCACTAACGGGACAACTGCGATGTCACAAACGTGGTAGATAACGCAGCGATGAAATGATGATGGTGTATTTGCTGATGTGGCAAATGTCGCGACACAAGAGTACAGTGATTGGCTAATAACCGTTCTCAATTTTATACCAAATTTACACCTTTAATTTGTAATTTTGATTTTTTTAATTTTTAAGTAATAATAATACAATTTATTATTTTTGTAGGTATAAACTCGATAATAAAGAAATGCTGGAAAAAAAATGACGAAGAAAATAGCCGAAAAGAAGCAAAAATTGAGGAAAAATGGTTCTGACCCGCAAACCAGGCTTGCAACCCGCCATGCTGGCGCGCATTGAGCATCAACTGTCATGTGGTAGACGGACCTAGTAATCAATAGTTGGTTTAATTTTGAATTTTAATAACTAAATAGCAGAAAATTATTAGATTGCAATAAAATATATAAAAAGACTCGAGTTAGGGACATGTATAAATTTATTGATTTATCTTGTAAGTTTTATTTTTATTTGTTTTGGTTATGTGTGTAATTAGGTAATATTAACTACAAACCAATATTACTGTGAAAGATAAATTAACCACTTAATTAGGATAAATTATCTTTACGATTCAATTCCTATGTTGACTAATGTAAAATGAATTAATTGTTTCGTATAGTTTATCTAATTAAGTCGTATTGATTTGATAAACTATACCAATAAAAACCAATTGTATAATTGTTAAATCTAAACCATGTATTAGATCTAACATTTCAAATACGAATAAATTTATATCTAAATTTCTACAAGAATATTCAAAACATAAATTCATTCAGATAAATATTTAGAACTAAAATCATTGTTTTACAATTTTACACACATTGGAACAAAGATAATTTAACAAAAACGAAATTACATGGATTAATTGGTGAAAGAATACAAACCTAACCCGATTAAAGTAATTAGTCGTTCATGGACGTGTTCTTTATTTCCTCTTTGCCTTCCAACTTCCAATCTCTAATGGAGTTGTAGTGTGTAAAAAATATAGCCCAAAAATCAAAACAAGAATAAATGGGTTTTTTTTTTTCCCAAAAAATGAATAACTTGATCAAAATAAACAAATCCATGAACGATTAAGGCCTTATACCGGGTTAGGATGTATTCGTTCTAGATTTTCTTAATGTAATTTTATTTTGTTCTATTTTACCCATGTATAAGATTGTATAACAAGAGATTTACTAGCTAGTTTCCGGCCCGCGCTATGCACGGACTATTTTATTATCTTTTCACATAGTTTTGTATCTACTTATTGCTACTTTTTAATGGACATTTTTTTTACTCTTTGTTTGAATATATTTTGGCCTAATTAATATATTTGATTTTAGACACTAAACATTTTAGTAGACAAAAAAAAAAAAAAAAACATTAACGCGCTGAAGGGCTTGAAGACACTTTTCGAATGCAAATCTACAAAAAACAAAATGTAAAAAAACACTCATGTCATCAAATTGTTTGCAAAAAATAATTAAAATTAAATAACAATTAAAAAATAAATTAGCAAAAGTGATAGGAATTAAAAAATAAGTTGTTTAGTAGTTAGAATAAGAAAATGAGGAAGCCTATCAAATTGAAAAAAAAAAAATGAATTTTTATTTTTATTTTTATTTTTTCTTACAACGCACCAATGTAATACCTCGAAAATTTAGATTCTTGAAAATATTATTTTATATAAAAGTTTAATATTTTTGGGACTGTTTTGCGAATTTATGGTATAAATACTATTTGATAATTTTTTGAAGTTAAATATTTATTTTAAATTGATTTTAGAAGTTTTGGGACCAATGTGTTATTTAAAATATACTTTTAAGAGTTTTGGGGTATAATTAATATTTTTTTATTTATTTTAAGAGGAATTTAAACGTAAATAATAATAAATAAATATATAAATTGAATTGTGTTGTCTTCATATTAAGAAGACAGCACAATTTGTGCTAATATATATATATAATAGACACGTATTATTTTTTATCAAATTGTATAATAATAATAATAATAATAATAATAATAATAACAGAAGACTAACTGATTGAGAGATTATAAATGTTTTTTTGAGTTTTTTTTGCGAGAATATTTGGTGGCAAAAAAAAATTATTTTTTTTTGTTCGGATTTCAGGTAGAATTTCTAACTTTTCTAATATTTGTATTTAATCTGTCTATTGGGTGATTTACATTATTACTGTCAGTGAATTTGTCATTGTTAGTTCGTATGGAATAATTATGATTATGTGAAAATCATGTCAATGTGTTTTACTTGTTGTATTAATTAAATGCACGTATTAGAGAGGTTGAAGTTCTACTGAGTGTTGACTCACAACCCCACAGTTTTGATTGCACGGCCGGTGAGAGCAAAACGGCGACGGGGATTACATAAGAAACTCTGGTTGTAATAATTGTAATTAATATTTACCGTTGTAAAAACTGACGCGATAAATTGAATATAATTGTTGTCGTCATATTGAAAATTTTAAACCGATAATTAAAATTGTCGCTGTAATTGTATATTAACTTACAAATTTAAACGTTAGTATTAAATTGACCGGTGCCAGAAATTTATTTGGGTATTTAAAAATAATGCGGTGACAACAATTTCGGTTGAATATTGATTATTTGTAATAGTTGAATTTATTATTTACCGATGTAAAAATTGAAGCAACCAATTCGATATTTGTGATTGTCGCCATTATTTGTAAAATTTCTCAGATTAATTCGAAATAAATTAGTGGTTATTTGGTTAGTATTAATTCTTTAATGGGAGAAATCGAGTGGCGGTCCTGGAAAACCGGGTCGTTACAACCAAACTATTCTTTTATATAATTCAAATGTAAATATTTAAATCTTATCCCATAGTTTTTTTTTTTTCCACAAAAAATTACATAAAGAAATATATGCCCTAAAAAATTACCACACACACCAATATGCCTTAAATTATCACAATACACCGTCACACTTGAGTTGCATTTTGAAAATCTTATCCTCTGTTTTGTTTTTCGCTTTTTTATTTTTTATTTATTTTTTCCTCAGAAAATTGCATAAAGGAAATGGGTAAAATTGACCCCCACAAACCAAATATGCCTTAATGTCATAGGGTATCACAATAACCTCATTGACCGATCAAACTTTATCTCCATGAAAATATAGTTGATACTTGGTAGCAACCAAAGCACTCATCAATTTACTAGCTGCCATTCACTTTTGAACTCAATCACATCCCATGAAAGCAGAAAGCCAAACTTGAGGTTATCTCCAACGTCGGCATACTCCATGTTCAAGTCTGTCCTGACCATCCAGCGTTACTGAGACACCAGAATTGTTCTTCCACTTCAACCTCTAGTCCACCGACAAGTATCTTGATCGTTGATCATCGAAGAAGATCAAAACTCACATCCTCACAAACAAATCAAACCAAAATAAGATCGAAATCCTCATCCCCAAAAACAAATCAAAATAAGATTGAAAAGTCAAATCCAAATCTAGATAAACTTTCAGAATACAATGTTGGGTTCGGATGAGGAGGCAACAATGATTGATGGGAATCAATCAACACTTTGGTATTTATAAGGCATCCACCCCCACAAAAGTGGTGCTTTCAATGGATTGAAGTTTTAAATGGTGAAGGAGATGAAGAGTTGAGAACTAATTAGGGCATTTTGCATTTAACGCTGATGAGTGTAAAAATGGTCACTCCAATGCAACCAATCGGAGACCGCTACGTGTCCGACTCTCCATCAAAATCAACTCCTATCAAGGATTAAGTGTGAAGATTGTACCGGGCAAGGACACACCTTAGCTCATGCCACTCCAAGGATAGCTAGCAGCACTCTCCAGGAAGGGAAGATGAGCCGTCGTCGGGATAGGAAACCCTTTCCCATCTCGGCATCCGGGATGGGGAATCCTTCCTCATCTAGGCATTATCCACAACGACATTACCCATCTTGGAAATCAACTCCACAAGCTCCTCAGGAAAGCCTCTCTTCCTGTCTTCGGCTATTCGAGAAGGGCAGGGCAAAATGCTCCGCATAACCCCCTTTCCCGTCTCCAGCTATCCAGGAAGTACAGGGATCAATTTCCTTATCTCGGGCGTAGTAGGAAAGTGTCCCTCCGAAAATATCTTCACAAATATACCATAAATATCTTCACAAATATCTCTACAAATATCAAAAAATATCCCAAAATATCCACAAATGTCATCATGACTCTCTTCCCCAATGAAAAATATCACTAAATATCTTCCAATATAGTCAAGGCAAGGGGCTCTTGGCATCCTCCCATTAGCCATCTCCCAAATTGAAATATTGATGTGATAATTGAAGAGACACTAATTCTTGCTTAAAGCCCTAATCTAATCAGTTCCTTGCCTATAAAAAATAAGGCATACAATTGCCCAAAAATAGAAAAAAATTACTCCAAGCACACATGAAATTTGCTCCCTATACATGATAGCACTTTTATAAATATTTCCCCCGTACGCTGACTCTCATGCCGAAGGGACTTTCCAGGATACCCCCGGCCAGGTTACATATGCAGGTGACAAGATGTTGCCCATCTCGAACTTTCCTCTTCCCGGATCAGAAATCATCCCAACTTTTCCCTTCCCAGATCAGAAAGCATCCCAATTTTTCCCTTCCCGGATCAGAAAGCATCCCCACTTTCCTCTTCCCGGATTTACTTCATTCCAAGCTCTGATTCATCTTTCCGAGGACCATAAGGCATTTCGGTCCTCCTCTTATCGGTCCAGAAGGTTTTTGGGTCCTTTCCAATACATGCCCTCTCCTTTCCAAACAGAGACTTCTCCGCAGATCAGAGGCTACACAGACTGAAGATCTCCACTCCAAGCCTCTCCAACTCCATCCAAGGCTAACCGGACCATACCGCTGGTGTCGACCAAAATTTGACATCAACAAACGCTCATTAAAAATATAGGTGGAATTGAAGTTTTAAAATGTAGAGGAGATGAAAAGTTGAGAACTAATGAGATAAAATATTTAAAAACAACATAAGAGAAAATTTGAATTTTACATTTAACACTCATTAAATATTGAGGTGTGCTTTAAACTAATCTGAACGATATGTTTGGTTGGACGAACTCGGGGGAGGAATGGAATCGCATTCCGCCCTCGATTCTTATTCCGTTGTTTGGTTCTCCAATTGAATCACTTTTGTGATTCTATTAGAATAAAAATCAAGGGAATGAGATTCCATTTGTACTGGGATGGAATCAAATCCAACCCAATGGAATCAATACTAAAATTACAAAAAACTTTATTACTGATCTAGCCCAATTCAAAAATTAGAGAACAAAAACATAAATTAAAAAACATAAAATTTGAAACAAAAACAAAAAATTGAGAACAGAAACTGAAAATTGAGAACAGAAAATTGAGAATAGAAACTGAAAATTAGATAATGGAAAATTGAAAACATAAAATTAAGAATAAAAACAAAAAAGTAGAGAACGAAAAATTGAGAACAAAAACTGAAAATTGAAACAGAAACTGAAAATCGAGAACAGAAACAGAAATTAGAGATCAGAAACTGAAAATTGAGAACATAAACAGAAATTAAAGAACATAAATTGAAAATTGAATGGAATAGTGAAATATAATAAAATGAGGAAATGATTGAAATAGTGAAATATAATAAAATTTTATTATAAGGGCATGATGAGAATTTTATTATATTTTATTATTTCATTATTTTCTTCATTCCATACCAACCAAACAAGTTAATAGAATAGTAATTTTATTTCATTCCTTCTCTCATTCCATTACTTCTTCTATTACATTCCACCCTCATTTCATTCCGTCCAACCAAAGGAGCCGTAAAGGTGTGAAGAAAATGTTATATATAAAAGTGGAAGCCAAGAGTTGAAAATGAACCACAATCAAGTATTATCAATCTCTCAAATCATATTCTCCCTTGAAAATGAAGGGTTAAGATTCAACCAAAGCTCATAATAGCTTTATTTATTACATTCTCTCTCTTTTATTTTCACTATCTATATAACAATAGAAATAATAATAATAATCACTACGTATTGTTTATTATTATAATAATGACATAAAACAAATTAGGTACAAAACCAATAACCTCTCAATCTACATTTTCACTATGCGTATAGTGAAAATTAGATAATATTGAGATTAATCAAGTAAAATATAAGTAATATTAGTCATATCACTTTCTAGTTTGGCACCTTCTCTCTCTCCTTTTTTTTTTTTTTTTTTTTTTGTATATCCTTTATTTTTCTATTTTTTTTTTCTTCCTAAATATATATTTTTAAGGGTTAATTAAACTTTATCCTCTATAGTTTAATCGATTTGTATTTACCCCCCTGTAGTTTGAAAATTGTCACTTACCTCTCCTGTTGTTAAATTTTTAAACCACTTACCTCCCTGATATAGAGGGATAAGTGTAACAAATATCTGACCACAGGGGGGTAAGTGGCGATTTCCAAACTACAGGGGATAAAGTGCAAATTAACCAAACCACAGGGGGTAAAGTGCTATTAACTCTATTTTTAATTTTGTTTTCTTTTTCCTATGTGGGTTTTGATAGTGTGCGAAATTGTGCTAATCAATTGAACCAAAAAATAAATATAATAAATAAATATTTTACATTTACAAACCAAACAAACCTCCAATTCTTAGATATTTTATTGTTTGATAATTGACACTCGAGTAATCTTACTGGTTTAGCTTTTGTGTACCTTAATAGTTCAAACATTAGTTATATTAGCAAAGAATGTACCGATATTATTTATATTAGTTCAAATATTAATTAGCAAAAATGTACGATTTATTAATAAAAATATAATAACTAAATCAAAATGTAAAAAAAAAAAAATATCGATAATTATATCGAAGTGTGAAAAAAAAAAAAAAAAAAAAAACTACCGATAGCCCGTGCATAGTGCGAGCATACAATCTAATAGGAAAAACTAAAATTGAAAACCTAACTCTTGGACCTAAGGATGTCAATGGTTAGGTTTCAGTTCTGTTTTATAAAAAAGTAAAACCAAAATCGTTAGACATATACTAAACCAAACCTGCCGAGTTTTTTTTTTTAAACAGTTTGAAAACCGAACCATTTAAATTTATACAAAACCAAAATCAAAACTGTGAAATCGCGAAACCATTTAAGATTTTTCAATTTTATAAAAAACCAAAACCAAAATCAAAACCATGAAACTGGAGACCATTGTTTTATATATATAAACACAAATATAACTAAAATATAAAATATAAATTCCAAACAATAAAACCAAATCACAAAACTATTAATTATTACAATGAATATTTCTAACCATAATTAAAATTCAATGATACTTAAAATAAACGATTATAATCATAATTGTTAACAATAATATATATATATATATATATATATATATATTAAGGGTTAAACTGTAAATATATAAAAAAAATTAGGTATATATATCGTAAAAATATATCTAAAATATTGGTTTTGCTGTTTGGTTTCATGGTTCAG
Organism: Eucommia ulmoides; assembly: GCA_016647705.1. Lineage (NCBI taxonomy): Eukaryota > Viridiplantae > Streptophyta > Magnoliopsida > Garryales > Eucommiaceae > Eucommia > Eucommia ulmoides. Next base: position 9,067,705 of record CM028333.1, on the reverse strand, counting down.
TTTTGTGGTTCAGTTTTGGGTTATCATCCCAAAACCAAAATTAAAATCGATTCGGTTGCCAATTTCAAAAACAAAGCTACAGCCAAACCATTTAGTCGGTTTCAAAACTTGAACATTCGGTGCGGTTTCTCTCGGTTACCCATCAGTTCGGGTTTTTTTGTCATCCATACTTGGAACGAAGGAGAGCTCAACAAAGACAATCTTTTTGCTCCTATTCATCGTGAACAATCTGCCATATTCCTTCATTAATGTTCACAAAATTCATTATTCTAAATTCTTCTTGCTTTTATCATTTTATTTAAATAAATTTTAAATGATAAATAAATAAAAAAACTTTAAATGTATATTATTTTTAATAAATATGATATTAAATTAGATAAAATAATTACATTTTCTATTTTATTATCTCTTGATATGATTTTTTTGTTGATAGCCATTATTAAAATTTATAATTATAATAAGTATTAAACAACAAAATACTAAACAGCTCCTGTAATGGCGTGAACCTTCAAGCACTGGGTTGTCCTTTTAAAAGCACTAAACAACAAAAAATGGGAACTATTATATTGGTTAAAAAACAAATATTAAAAACATAATTAAAAAATTGAAAAAAAATAATAATCTTTAATATTTAAAGCTTATTTATTTATCCCCCCTTTTTTGGTGTAAACCTCCAGTATCCGATAATCACATTGGGTTTCGACTAATCTGAATCAAGCCAGGTCGGACCACAAGGGCGGCAAAGCTCTCCCTACTAAGTTTTAACGTAGTTGCATTCCTAAGTCTCGAACCAAGGACTTTGGTTAAACTAGAACAACCTATCACCAGCTGATGTACGTGCTCGATAGTTTATTTGTTTATCCCCTTTTAACATTTTATTTAAATAAACTTAAATATAATTTATAATCAATATAGTAATTTGAGTACATTTAATTATTATTTATTATTAATATAGTAGATTGAATGAATTTTATCGTTGTACATTTTCCAAATGACTAGGGATATCATTGAAACTTACCCATATAATTTATTTTTATTTTTATTGTAATTAATTATATGTAACTTATCTCTTCCTCGCTCTCTCTTTGTCGTGTCATTTAATAAATTTCTCTATGTCCATCTATTAATTACATATAAAATTTATTAAATTTCATTTACTCAAAAGAATATTCCAATAATTTTTAACAAAATAATAGAAATTATTAAATAACATAAAAAATGATATCTTATATTATTTTAAAAATCATTATCTGAAAAATATAAAGTTAAACAATTGAAAAAACCCTCTAGGAATTGTTTACTTAATATTTACTATTTCGAAAAAATAAATATTAATCAACGTTAATAATTTTAGAGGTTGATATTAATAGTTTTCTAGATTTTTTTTTTTTTTTTTTTTTTTTTAACATTTCTCAATAAATTTATTTTTTCTATACTCTCATAAAATGTATTAGATATAAAATTAAACGATTAATTGTATCTACGTACAATACTCAAATAATTTTTTTTTTCTAGACCCGCATATTATGCGAGTCTAAAACTAGTAAAAGTGAAAGATAAAACTTGAGAATGAATGAGAATTCAATAAATATATTTCTTGCATTCTCATTCATTCTCAATTCACACCTTTAAAATCCTTATTAAATGCTCACAAAATTCATTTTTCTCAATTTTCTCTCTTTAATTAACATTTTATTTCAATAAGTTTTAAATGATAAATAAATAAATAAAAACTATAAATGTTTCAATTACTAACTTTTTTTAAAAAAAATCTTTCATTTTTATTTTTTATATTCTTTGTTTCTCATATAAGTGTTGATAAAAGTAATGAATTTTTCTTCCTTTCTTTGCAAATAATTTCATACTTACTAGACTTTTTATTTTAAAAAAATATTTTTTAAAATTATTTTTTATATTCTTTGTTTCTCATTTAAGTGTTGATAGAAGTAATAATTTTTTTCTTTTTATGCAAATAATTTCATATACAAAACAATATAAAAAGTACAAACATAATAAAGAGTAAAAAATAACAATTAAAAAATCCACAATCTCATTGTTTTTTAATTTTATTACTAAATAAATTATTATATGAAAAACTTTACCAAATAATTCCAAAAAAAAAAAAAAAAACTATAACTAAATTAAATAGTTTATATATAAATTGCAAGTAAATTTCATAAATAAAAAATATTTAGTTCTTAGAATAATTTTAAATTTCAAAAAATCAGTAGTATTTCTCTTTATACACTCAAAAAATTGTAACAAACCATCATTTGATCCCAAAAGTAATTAAAAAGTGGAATTGAAATTGAATTACATAAACCAATAATATTTAATTCTCAAAATAATTTTAAATTTAAAAAATTCAACACGAAGTACTCTTTAAATACTAAAAAATTGTGTAGCAATCAACAATTGATCCAAAAAATAATAAAAGAAAAATTAGAATTGAAAATGTATTTCATAAACAAAATTTAAATACAAAAATCAAATTTGTCCAAAATTGTAATTCTTTTAAGAGGTTTATAAGAGTAATTCTTTTATTAGATAGTTTTAACTAAATTTTTAATAGTATAGTAATAAGGATAAATAAGTAATTTTATATTTAACATCAAACAAAAGGGGTGTTGGAGAGATTTTTCAAATGACGTAGGATATTGTAGTAAGTTTACAATTGAGAAGGGACATCATTAAAACTTACCTATATAGTTCATAGTTGATTTTATTATAATTAATTAAATGTGACTTATCTCTTTTTCACCTTCTCTTTGACCAACCATTTATTAAAATTCTCTATTTCCATTTATTAATTACATATAAAATTTATTAAATTTCATTTGCTCAAAAGAGTATTCCAATAATTTTTAATCAAGTAATAGAAACTATTAAATATATATATATATATAAGACCTATTATATTATTTTTAAAAAAATATTTGCAAAAAAAAAAATAAAAAAAAAAATATTTGAAAAGCCCCTTTAAAAAATTATTTACTTTTTTTTTCGAAATTAAATATAAGTGATGACATTAATAGTTTTAAAGATTGATATTAACAATTTTTTTGTTATAACTTTATTTTTATTTTTTAGTATTCAAATTTATTTTTTCTATATTTTCATAAAACATATAAATTATAAAATAAAAGGATTAATTATGCGTATGTCTAACATTCAAATAAATATACAATTTTTTTACTGGACCTGCATAATATGCGGGTCTAAAACTAGTAAGAAAAACTAAAAGTGAAAGTTTTGACCTTTGAATAAATGAGAGCTCACAATTGCTTAATTCTCTCATCCCCTTGCTCTTTCCCTCAATTATCATCTCTATTGTTCATTCTCTCTTACATTCATGCAATTATCCTCATTTAATGCAATTGAAGATCAAATCAAACCCCCAAGGTAACCATTGATTCTCTACTTTTCACTCATGGAATTATTGTTATTTAATGTCATTTAAGAATAAGGTCATTCAAATCCCGAATATAATGCCTACACTATCATGGCTCAAAGTGTCTTTCATTCATGCAATTATAGTTATTTAATACAATTGAAGAAGTCATTCAAACCCCCCAATGTAATGGCTACATTACCATTCAAAATGAAATGTCATTCAAACCCTCAAGGTTACCGTTACAAAGTGCGGGAATTGAGAGGTCTCCAATAATTATTGTAAGTTTTTTCCAATATCTTCCCCCACTTTTGATCTATATAAATAGATCACATTTTAGTGTGTTTACTTCATCGATCACTTTTGTAATTAAATTTTCCATTTGCTAAGCTACCATACAAGTAAGTGATCTTCTTCATAAATGATTTTTCTATTATTTTTGTAAATTTCAATACATTATCATTTCCGGTTTGTTTAATATATTCAATGATTAAATATTAAGATATATTAATTTAGGGTATGATTTCCTATTAAAATGAAATGCTTGAACGGAAAATATTAGGTCCACATCTTAGTTTTAGTAAAATATTTTTTCACTTTTCAATTCTTGAGTGTCGTATTTCTCATTCTTCAATGCTTGAATGTTATCTATGTAAATTGTTATTCAATCAATTATGTAGATCACTATTAGATTGTTTTCTATTTTATAAGTCACCATACAAGTAAGTGATTTCCTTCATAAAAAACTCATAATTTATCTTTTATTTTTGTAAATTTCAATCTATTATCATTACATGTTCGTTTGATATATTTTAATTATTCAATTATTGAATATTAAGATATGCTAGTTTACTTCTCAATCTTTATTTTATTTCTATTTTCTAATAGTGTTTATAAAAGATTAAAAATAAACTAAAATAGAAAGTAAGAATTAGAAGAAAAAAATCACAAAAAGAAAATATTTCTCTTTTATTTTTGTTTTTAGTTTATTTTGTTTTTATATGTATTTTTTAAAATTTTATCTACTATTTTTTTTTAATAGACACTCTACACAAAAGAGATGAATAAAAAATAAGATTTTTTTTTTTTTTTTTTTGTTGTTTTCAAATTTAATGAATACAAATAGATAATTAAAACAACATGTTCATAATTATTCTAACAATAACTAATTTATTTTTTAAATATAAAATAAAAATTGAAAAAGTAGATTCTTAATATATAGGTCTTACCTTTTATGTTTTTTAATTTTATATTCTATTAAAGAGCAATTTATTTTATTTTTTAGTTAATATTTAACTATGATATGAAATATAAATTTCATATTTAATCAACAAATACTCAATATATTTAAAAAAAAAATAGACTAATTTTAAAAATAACCTACTAATTTTCCAACACAAAATATAGATTTTTTTAATGCAATAAACATAATATTTTTTTGGGATGGGAGAAATAAAAAGTTAAATAAAGACCAAATTTTAAATTTTAAATCAAAAATTTGTTGACATAAATTAACATATATTTGAATAATAAACTCAAAATAACTGAGGGATGGAAACACATATTACTATCACACAAATATGTTAGAATAAAAAAATAATTAGATGATACTCACACTTAGAATTAAAAAATAATTAAATTGTACTCACACCTAATTTTTATATTTTTATAATTTTTAAATATTAAAAAAAGAAAAAAATAGGAGGAGTCAACTCTTTGACCACCACTTGCACACCTATACTTATTACAATCTATTTTTCTTTTCATCGTAATTAAAATATCGATAACCACCCTAAAAAATACATTATTTAATATTAAAGAAAAACACATACATATTCATATTTAATCTAATCTAATACTAATACTTAAAAGTGGAAGGAGAGATAAAGTCTTAATGGGGTTAAAAAATTTATCTTTCAAGTCTTTGGTGAGTTCTTATAATTTTTTTTTTCTTCATAGTTTTCTTATATATCAAATTTTTATATATCAAATAGTGAGTGGCCCCACTCATTTTTTTAGTTAATTTAATTTTTTTCTATTTAATGTATAAATACATGATTAATTTTCTTAGTCTACAGTTTAAATTATTTTATAAAAATAATTGTCATTCGAAAAATATTTCCACCCAAAACGAAAGACACCATATATATTAGTTAAATTAGAATTTGTTGACTTACAAAAATTGATAGAATTAATCCTAATTTAATGGTTATTTTTTTAAAGTATATTAGTAAAAGTTAATTTGTCGAAATATTATCTCCCTTTTATGATTATTTATGATATTTTAGTAGTGTATTTATATTCGGTAACTTTAAAACGTCATTACTCACTAAAATTAGATGCATCAGCTCCCCGATATTGTTACCAAAACAACTAAATGATATCATATGATTCAATATAAGAAATTTATTATAATTTTTTAAGCCAACGCATTGCGTGGGTCTAAACTAGTAATAAATGAAAAAGCGAGGATTGACTCTTAGCTAGTTGAGGTTATTCCAAAGGTATAAACTTCCAATTTTAGTTTTCTTTATTAGATGTTTTACATTGTTATTGAAATCAATTCTTGTTTTTTTTATCATTTTATAAATATTAGAAATAATTTATTTATACTTTTGGGTTAGATCTAATACATATGGTTTAGATCTAACCGTTATACAATATGTTCTCATTGGAATCGATATGGTTAATAAAATGGATTATACTTAGGGATTGATTCAGCTAATGTGACAGATAACGCGACACAAGTGTGCAATGATCTACTAACGTGGCAGATGAGGTAGTGATAATGTGGTAACTGACGTGGCACGTTTGTAGTGATCGTCTGAACGTACCAGATGATGTGTCGATAATGAGGCATTGACATGGCAACTAACGTGGCGCATGTGCACAATGATATGCAGGTATGGCAGATGAGGTAGCGATGACGTAGTACGCGAAATAGCTGTATGAGGTAATGTTGTAGTTGACGTGGATTTTAACGCTGATGTGGTGTGGTGTACACATGGCTAGGGTTATGTGGATAGGTTGGTGGCGCGTGAAACAGAACGGTGGAGCAACCAAACGTTCATACGGCGCGTGAGGGCTCGTGGACAGTCCTATGGTGGTATGATTGGTGTTGTTGTCTTCATCTCTTCGAGAAGATTCAAATGGTATGGTTGTTGATTATGTAGGAATAACAGTGGAGCTTGTAGATGATGACGAAGTTGATAGAGGCACATTAGGGGTTGTTTTGGCTTGTCTCCAGTGACGTTGGATTCGCTTTTTCGATGTAGTGGCGGAGGTTTTAGTGTTAGGTTGTTGAACAGTGAAACGAGGTGTTGTAAGCAGCGGTGCGGCGAAATTTAGTAAGAAAAGGGCCTAGAAAAATTAGCTCTTGATACCAATTTGATTTTAAGTTAGAACCTCCTAAAATTGTATCAAAACCAAAGTTATGAGACTTCACCTCTTTTTCCTCGTAGTCAAATCATTAATTTGTGCAAATTGAAAATTGCAGTTAAGAGCGCATGTTAAATTTCTGTCCCATACCGATCACTTGAAAGTTATCTAAATTACTATATAAACAAAATGAGTTACTCTACTAATCACCATACGGTTTTAAGTTTGAACCTCGTGGGACAAACTTATACTAAAAAATAAATTATCAATTATTAGATTAAACCAACCAATCCCAACATTGTAAAGAAATACAGTTGGGCCCCTGGTGTCCTTGGGTTATCAAAGTAGAACACTAGTTCCCCACTCAATAGTTATGGAGAGACAGATAGAGAGGTATGATATACAGAAGTCCACACTGACCCTACAACATATACAGAGAGAGAGGAGAGAGAGAATATGATTCCGTGGGGATTGAGACAACATTGTTGGTCGACTCATCATAATCAACATGTCCCAATTATTTGAAAATATCATTTTGCAATTACCATCTTTTCAACTATTACATTAATCACATATTATTTTTTTAAACTCTTATTAGAAAAGACAACCATGAATTTCCAACAACCATAAAATCTGAACGAGATTAGTCTTACATCCTATGTGGGTGTCCCTGTGGATATATATAAAAAAAAAAAAAAAAAAAAATTATTTTGCTTTTAAAGCAATTTATTATTATTTTAAAAAAAATACCAATATTTTGAGGGAAAATCAAAGAATAAAAGCTTACTCAAAATACTAAAAATAATTAAAAATAGAAATTATTTTAAGGATAATATAATATTTTTTTATATTAAATAATATATTTAGTTATTGGCATTAGAATTATTTTAATATGTGCCTGACAATGTTGTTGAGATTTTGACCCCTTTGTTCTTATCTTATTTTAAAATGTCATACAAATCTTAGATCCAAATAAAATGCCAGATAATAAGAAAATATATAAATTCCACATAAATAATAATTATTATTATTATTAAAAAAAAACACATTTTTGTTGTCTTTTCAATTTGTGTCTTGTGTCATTTTATTATTAGTTCATTTATATATTATTAGTATTGCCCGTGTTTATCTCAAAATTTGTAAATATCTACGTGTAGAAAGTTTAGAGTTCAAACTCTTCCCCCATAATATATAACATAAAAAGTATTGCCCGTGTTTAAAAATACTATATAAATTCTTTAATTTATGTGTATAAAATATAATCAATTAATTCTTAATTATAAATATAAATTTTAAAAGGTTGAAAAAATAATTTAATTTAACCATCTTAAAAGTGAGAGTATGAAAATTTTTTGGCGCTTCAAAACTTTTTATGTCCTAATTTATTATGTGGATTTGTGCGATGTATTTTGTAATAAGTTGTTTATTTATTAAAAATATCATATGATACAAAATTATAACGATTTAAAATATTATTTGATTTTCAAGCGTTAGATCTAGATCAATTGTTATTTATTTGTTGAGAGTTCTATGATCTCAACACATGAATTTAATCTAAGAATTGAAAATGAGATAAATCATTTAATCTTGATCCTTAAATATCTAATCCAATGGTAAAAAAATATTTCAAATGTAAAATATGTCCTAATTTATAAAATTGATTAGTTTATTGTCCTAAGATATTCTATAATAATTTTTATTGTTTTGAACAAACTTAATTTAATTTAAAAAAAATAAACAATACTTTAATAGGGTTATCTTATAAAGGACATTACATTTTTGGTCTCTAAAATATGGGATGGATTGTCTATGTGAATCTTACGGCATGTTTGGTTGGATGGAATCGAGGGCGGAATGGAATCGCATTCCGCCCTCGATTCCTATTCCGTTGTTTGGTTCTTCAATGGAATCACTTTTGTGATTCCATTGGAATGAAATTGGATGGAATGGGATTCCATTTGAGATAAGGTGGAATGAGATTCCAACCCAATGGAATCAATATAGAAAATTGAGAATAAAAACAGAAATTAGAGAACAGAAATTGAAATTAGAGAATAGAAAGTTGGGAATAGAAATAGAAAATTGAGAACAAAAAATTGAGAACACTAGAAAATTGAGAATAGAAACAAAAAATTGAGAATAGAAATAGAAAATTGAGAACATAAACCGAAAATTGAGAACAGGAAATTGAGAACATAAACTAAAAATTGATAACAAAAACATAAAATTAGATAACAGAAAATTGAGAACAGAAACAGAAAATTGAGAACATAAATTGAAAATTTAGAACATAAACAGAAAATTGAGAACAAAAATATAAAATTAGAGAACAGAAAATTGAGAATGAAAATTGAAAATTGAGAATAAAAACATAAAATTAGATAATAGAAATAGAAAATTGAGAACAAAAACAGAAAATTGAGAACAAAAATATAAAATTAGATAATAGAAAATTGAGAATAAAAACAAAAAATTGAGAACAAAAACAAAAAATAGAGAACATAAACTGAAAATTGAGAACAAAAAATAGAAAATTAGAGAACAGAAAATTGAAAAAGGAAACTGAAAATTGAGAACAAAAACAGAAATTAAAGAATAGAAACTGAAAATTGAGAACAAAAATAGAAATTAGAGAACAAAATCTTAAAATTGAGTTAAATAGTAAAATATAATAAAATGAGGAAAGGAATAGAATAATGAAATATAATAAAATTTTATTATAACCAACCAAGAAGAGAATGGAATAATAATTTTATAAGGGCAAAATGGAAATTTTACTATATTTCACTATTCCATTCTTTCTTTCATTCCATACCAACCAAACAAGATAATAGAATAGTGATTCCATTCACAATTCTATTCCATTCCTTCTCCCATTCCATTACTTCTTCCATTCCATTCCACCCTCATTCCATTCCATCCAACCAAACATGCCGTTAAGGTTTGTCAAATTGCATATTTGTCTCAAGATTTATATTTGTTTCAATCTTGCAAAATGGATATTTTTCTAACAATAACTCGTTTGAAGAATGAGAGAGAAAAATCTAAATCGTTGTTAGAAAAAAAAAATGTCTAACATTTAGTGAAGTGATAAATAACAAAAATATCTCTATTAGCAGGTTATGAGCGGAGCACAATCAACTTTTCATTCAAAATTATTAACAATATTTTTAATTTGATGAGATTGAAGGAAAATGTTTTTAATCACCAATTTGGGAGAAAAATAAAGGAAAATTAGGGAGAGTTTTTCAAGAACAGACTAAAATTATAATTATACCCTTGATAATAGAATTTTTAATTTATTTTTATAATATATGATACTAAAATACTAAATTACACTAAAGTGAATTATTTTATCTCCTTCATTTTTCTTTCATAACCAAACAATACTAGGAAAAATAATTTTCTCTCACAATAGATGAAAATATTATTATCTCATTTTTCTTTTTTTTTTTCTTTTTTCTCTTTTCCATCCTTATTAGGGACCAAAAACATAATTTTTTTTCTTATAATTTAAATAAATACTTAAACACTACCTAAAATTTTTATGTCAAGTAAATGTTCGGGACAGAGGGAGTGTATTTTCAAAAACTCATCAGAAAAAAAAAAATCTTAATTCTTCATATAATTTAAAAATTCTTTTCTGGTAATTTAAAAAAAATGATAATTGGTCAATAGTCCCAAATAGAGAGTCTAATCCATTATTTATCTTATTTTAATTTTAATTTGAGTATAAATCGCTTAATTATATTTTGACTTGTGCTTTAATCGCATAATTAATGATTTTTTATATCTCCAATCAAATATTTTCAATTAAAGTTTGCATCGTCTACCGCCGGCGCCACCTACCGTTGGACCTTAAGACTCCGGTCAAAAAAGTCTGGCCATCGATTGCTGGATTTTTTTAATTGCATGTAACTATTTTAAGTGTATTTTTTAGTTATCGGCAACCAAAAAATTAATTGAATGAGACTAGAAAATTATAAGTAAAATGTATACTAAAAAAATATTACTAAAAAGTAATTGAATGCAACTAAAAATAATTTCGGTGACCGGTGACCGGGGTTTAAAAGACCGGCAGTTGTTGAAATCCGACGGCCAGAAGCAGTAGGGTGACAGTTGGTGATGCAACCTTAACTGAAATATTAGTGTTCTTATAAACTCTAATAGATATTGAAGTAAAACTAAGGTTGTGTTTGGATGAAGGATTTGTACAAGAAATTTCAATTGATTAGGGGATTTTGAAATCCATTTTTGGCAAATCCCTTGTTTGGGTAATAGGAGAAAAGATTTGTGAAATTCTTTTTTGGGTGAATAGAGGGATTTAGAAATGAATTTGGGAGAGGTGTAATTTGTGAAATCTTCTCTTGATGCTCTTGACGTTGTCCGCTCCTGACCATCGCAAATGATAATCTTCGTTCGTCGTCATCCAAATCAGAGGTCGCCGCCGTCGTTGTCTTCTACCCAAATCGTCTCCATCATCGTTGTCTTCTTCTTGGTCGTCTCTATCGTCGTTGTCTTCGTCTCCATCATCGTTGTCTTCTTCTTGGTCGTCTCTATCGTCGTTGTCTTCGTCTCCGTCGTCGATCTTGGTCGCCGCCGTTCGTCTCATTCGTCGTCTTCTTGGTCGCCGCTATTTGGGATTTAGGGCTTCGTCTTCTCTCTCTAATTTCTCCGACAGATCTGGCATTCAATTCGCACTTTGACTTCTGGTACTAGTGGATTCAATTCCTTCTCAGATTTGGATTCACACTTCGACTTCTAGTACTAGTGGATTCAATTCTTTCTCAGATCTGGATTCGATTCGCACTTCGACTTCGACTGCGATTTAGTTTCGATATTTCTTTCAATATTTTCAGATCTGGATTTGGCGATGGCGATGGATTTGGTTGAACATTGTTGTTTGTTTGGCGATGGCGAGAGAATCGATTGGTGGCGATGGTGATGGGTTTGGTTGAACATGGTTGAACATTGTTGTTTGCTTGGTTCTTGTTGTTGTGTTTTTGTTCTCATTTTGTTTTGTTTTTGTTCTCGATTTTATCTAAATAAGAAATTTGTAAAATGACAAGATTTCGAAATCTTAGATTTTAAAATCTCACCGTTTTACAAATTTGTTGGATTTGTCAAATCCCTTACCCAAACGCAACATAAATTAGTTATTTGTTAAAATCATGAGAATATTTATATTTATTATTTAAATAAGAAAAATGGTTGCACAAGGACAAATGAATTTGGGTTGTCCAAATTGTTGCAATTGTGGAGTTAACAAGGGGACCACAGTAACCACAAATGGAAGACAATGACAGATTTTATTTTATTATTATTATTATTATTATTTTTATTTTTATTTTTTTTATGTTTACACACACCTTGATTAATTACTTCCTCTGAAGATCTTAAGCGCGTACTTTCCCAAGTTAAATTAGAATTTAAGATTTAATTTTTAGAATATTTTTAATAGGATCATATCATGATTGACCAAAAAAATGATCATCTTTCTTTATTTACCGGACTAACAGTTAAGTGAAGATAATAACAGATTTCAAGCAAACCAAAACTAAAAATAATAAATAAATAAACATTCTGATTAAATGTATATTTTCTGATTTAATTTAATGCTGTGAAGGAGCAGAGTCTTCCCTAGCTGTCTGAAACCCATATACCTCACATAAGATTCCCTTTCTCTCAACATTATTTACCTAATCTTATTTAATCACATTCCGACACCCACATCATTGTCCAATTTCGAGCATCATTTTTTTTTTTTTTTTTTTTTTGGGTATATTGCCTTTTTATCCTCTCCTATTTTATTTAATTATCACTTTATTCCTATTTACTTCCAAAAAATACACTTATTTCAACTTTAAATAACATGAAAAACTGACCTTTTTTTTTTTTTTTTAAATATATTTAAAATGAATCAAATTAATTTTTTTATATAATTTTTGAATAAAATAGACAATTTTTTTTTAATTTTAATAAACTTTTCAAAATATTTATGATAAAAAGTTGGCCCCTTTTTTTCTCTATTTGTTTTCTCTATTTTTCTTTTGGGCAAAATATATTTTAAATCCTCTAACTATTGACATATTTCTACGTAGTTTAATAATTTTTTTTCATTTCAATTTAAACCCTTTAAATATGAAGATGATTTTAAAAAGTCTTTCTACTAAATTTTTTATCCAAACTAACAGAATTAAGGGACAAAATCGTAATCTTCTATTTCTTTATTCAATTTTCTTTTCTTTTTTTTCTTCCTCCATCTTCACCAGTGAAGAGCTCTCTCTCTCTCTCTCTTCACCAAACGTTTTTCTCTCTCCACCATCTTCTTCCGCCGCCGCCACCACCACCACCATCTATAACAGGGGGTGAATTACCACCTGTTACAGAGGGTGGCGGCTGCAACGTCTATGGTGGCGGCGGAAGAAGGTGGTGGAAAGAGAGAGCTCTTCACCGGTGAAGATGGATGAAGAGAAAAGAAAAGAAAAGAAAAAAATGAATAAAAAAAATAAAAGATTACGATTTTGCCCCTTAATTTTGTTAGTTTGAATGTAAAATCTAATAGAAGAACTTTTTAAAACCACCTTCATACTTAAAGGGTTTAAATTGAAACGAAAAAAATTTATTGGACTACGTTGAAATATATTAATAGTTAGAGGGTTTAAAATATAATTTGTCTTTTTCTTTTTTGGGTGGGTTGTGAAAACAACATAATCCTAACTGAAAGAAATATGTGGTGGCCAAATAAAAGATGTGACAGAAAAGTTGGCCTTTTTGCTTTTTTAATTGTAAAATTATTACTATTCTTATTGTTATTATTATTTAATCAGATTTTTTTGTCAATAAATCTTGTACACAATGATTTGATCAATGGTCCTCACATTTGTTAACTAAGAAAATAAAAGATTTATGAAACATTCTTTCTTAATTATATTTTTAAAGTGGATAGAGTGCAATTTTGAAATTGCAAATTAAATTAAAAATAATAGTTCTGGTGAAGGGATTACAACCACCAAAAAATTAATTAAAAATCTATTGTCTCCTAACATGTCCCATGATGATTGGTTCATATTTTTAAAAAAGTTGGTATTGTGAAAAATTTTAAACAAATTTTCATTCTTTAAAAAAAAAAAAAATTATAATTGTTGAGGTTTATAATTGTCCACTTGATATTGTCATAGCAGTACAGAAATTATTATTGCAGAGGATATGATTCCAATACCGAGGTGGTTTTTTTTTATAACTTATAGGATGAGTTATCATTGTCAATGGACATGTTTGTTATGCTTTTTCACACACTACATTTGGGGGGCAAAAGGCCAGACATGAATTCTTGGATCATTTTCCCAATTCATATGTTGCACTTTCCACATTTAATTTTATGAATTTACATCCAAGTATTACAAGAAGTTGTACCTTTGTGGTAATGTAACTTCTCTTTCAACATGTCCAAAAGGAAAATAATTGTGAACTCTTATCACCAACCCAATGCATATTGGGATTCTAATTGTGATACCAATTATTACACCCACTTTATTTGGATTAAAATAATTTAAAAATAGAGTTTTCAAAAAATAAAAAATAAAAAAAATCGTGAGAAAGTGAATGCCGCGTTTTGAGTTACTCAATATTTTTAATTGTAAACCGAGTAGACCGACCTCGAGTAAATAGCAATATTTATATCATGAATATTGCTTTCCATAACATTTATCTACCTTTCCTAACTAAGGAACAAAGAGGTTACTCTTCGTCATCAAGTGTCACACAAGTTCTAGCTAACTATTTTGTTATTTTTTTATAATTTTTAGAACTTCAACTAGTATGTTATCATCAGAAATGTCACAGTCAACTACTTGTGATATATTTTACACAATATGTTAGGAAAACTTTATTAATTGATTTTAGGAGTATTTAATTGATTTTAGTATTTTGTTTTTAATTTAAATTTAAAATATATTAAAATATCAAATGTCTAAGCATTTGAAACATATGTTTGGAACACTAACTACCAAAACATAATTCTTATCTCACATGCCATATTTGGAGATGCTCTTAGGCTTGGGCCTCCCCCCTTGCCCGGATTTTGATTAGTCCTACTCCTAATTTTTATACCGATTACGACTTTGTTTAATATTAGGTTGCGTTTGCTAAAGAATTTGATAAATTTCATACAACTTTGTAAATGATAAAATTTTAAAAAACATTCGTTTACAAATTTTTTATTTGGATAATTTTTTTAAATATAAAATATGATTGTGTAATTTCATAATTAATTTATTTGGATAAATAAATATTTATACGTAGAAATTTAAAATTTATTAAATTTTAATAATAAAAATGTGAATATAACTCATAATATAATTTTTAACAAGTAACTTAATAATATAATTTTAATAATATCCCTTACTTTAATTATAAATTATTATTTTAATAATATAATTTTTATACGTATTTTATAAATATAATTTTATTATATAATATATAGAGAAAAAATAATGTTGAAATTCATATCATTACAATAAAAAAAATTAAAAATTAGGATTAAAATGAAATGAAGGAGAAATTGAAAAAACACTAAATTCGATTTAAAAATAACATTTATTTTGAAGCCCTCTTATTCCTCTATTCTACAATTGAATAGATTTTATAATTTTCTCCCACTAGTACTCAAACAAAGAATCCTTTGAACAAATAAAATTCTTCCTCCAAATCTTTTAACCAAACACAAACTATTTTTGACACTTTGGATTGTTGAAGTTTGACCATTTTTCATTTTGGCGCACTATAATTTAAATTAAAACACACATCCTAAAATTTTCTAATTATCCCACTTCAATTCAAATTATCAAACCCTTTACAATTTTTGGCCCTGTAATTTAAATTAAAACACACATCCTAAAATTTTCTAATCATCCCACTTCAGTTCAAATTATCACCCTTTACAATTTTTGACTGCAAAAGTGGCCACATACCACGCATCTAACTGTAAAACAAGGGATTAATGAGCATATTCAGTCTTCTCCCTTTTCCTACCCCAAAGAAACATACATACATATATTTCCGAGTGTTGGCGGGGCAAAGAATGGGGGACAAGAAAAAACAATAGTTACCGATGAAACTCCTCAAAAACAGTCAAGTGTGATAGACACGATTGTTTACCATCTAAAATTATCATGCTGATAATAAAGATTTGGACTAAAGTGGGATGATTAGGAAACATCAGGGTATAATGTGTTCAAATAAAAACCATAAGGCCCAAAGTGAGATAGTAATCAAACTATAAGGGTGTAAAGTGTCAAAATGTGATTTTTCCTGCGCGCAGAGAGAGAGAGAGAGAGGGAGAGAGAGAGCAGCAACACTACATTAGGGTGTGGCAGTTCTTGCCTCTCAAATATTGAGATGACCCAACCAAGAATGATGGAAATGCAATTTTCTCCCAATGAACTATAGCTTATAGAACCGTACATCCATTCTCATTCAATTCACGACCTTCCTCTGGGTTAAAAATTCAAATTATGGGGGGAAAAAACCCATTCCCGTCACTACTGTAACTTATTCAACCCTACCACTTTCAAGAACAAAAGATAAATAAAAAGGTGGATCAAAACCATCCCATCAAAACATACAAAAAAGAAGACTGAAAATTTACCCAAAAAAAAAAAAGGCAGAGCTTACTGCTTTAGTAGGTGTAGCCCTTGACAAACATTCCTTTCTTGGCTTCCTCGGTCTCACCCTCAGCAGAGTACCTACCGAGCTGAGCCAAGGAGTTGGCTTTTGCTCGCACCAAGAGAGACTTCTGTGCAGCTTCGATATTCTCGGGCTGTCCTTGCCATGTCTTTAGAACAGTGTTCTGCAGTGCACGAGCATAGGAAAAGGATACGTGCCACGGGTTGGGGCTTTGGTTCATTGCGTTCAGGTTCAGTGTCGCCTCCACTTCAGATTGTCCTCCAGACAGGAACTAAAAAGTAGAACAAAAAATGCAGACATTTTGTTAGAATTCAATGAATCTAGAAAGTAATTTCATTGTTTATAAAGTGGATCAAGCTTCGTCGTCGAGTTGTTGATCTCATTAATTATAAATCACTTGACACATCAATTTGCAAATCTATTTGTGAGTCTAGCATCACTCTAGGACAAAACAAACTGCAAGAAGACTAATCGAGAATTGAAAATTGCCTGAATTTCGAACTAAATCGAAGAAAATTAAGAGACAATCGCCCACTTTCTCTCTCTTCAATTTATTTATTACATGTCATATCAACTGAGATGGACATTAAAAGAAACAAGGAGAGAGCACGTTTCCATCATTTGAGTTTGTGTTGGACAAGATCATGTTAGGATCTTCAGAGAAAACATAACTCAAAAGTAAAAAAATTCTAATCTTTCTATAATTAGCCACCTCAAACATCTAAAAACAAGAGAGAATACAAGTTCAATTAGGCACCATTTGATAACGCTTTTTAAAGTGTTTTTTATAATAAAAAAAGTTATTTGAACAAAAAATAAATAATTTTTTTTTTAAAAGCAAATCATCAAAAGTGTGTTATCCATATAAACAATCCCTTTAATCCAAAAGAATTTTGAAGAACGCATAGAAATTTTGGGTAAAAAGAAGTGTGTTATCCATATAAACGATCCCTTTAATCCAAAAGAATTTCGTAGAAAGCAAAGAATTTGGGTTAAAAGGCCCAAGTACATCGATCTCTTCAAATATAATAAGAATCGAAGAAATGCAAAAACAACTATTTTCTGGTTTTTTTTTTTTTTTTAACTACTTTTACTTTCTTGGTTTTCAAAGGTACTTTGCAAAAGAAACACTACTTTAGGTACCTTTTTGCTTAATAGAACAAGAAAAAAAAAAGAGAGAGAGAGAGAGAGAGAGAGAGATACCTAAAAAGTATTATCAATCTGCGCCTTAGCGAATTATGTTAGAACATAGAAGGGGCTATAAAAAGAATTATGGAGCAAATTGATCAATCAGAGATTTGTTTAGGCATTCGTACCATGATTCCTGGAACTGCAGGGGGCACTCTTCGCTTAAGCATGGTGAGGGTGCATTCGGCAATGGTTGCTGGAGAAGCCTTCTCCTTGTGTTCAGCCCCTGGTGTTACCATGCTAGGCTTGAGCAGAATTCCTTCAAACGCAACATTGTTTTCCGCCAAGTAGTAGAAGACCTCCGCCCATACTTTCTCTGCCACTTCAAGCGTCCTCTCAATTGGGTGGTCCCCATCAAGAAGAATCTCGGGTTCCACTATGGGCACGAGACCATTATCCTGCAGAAGAAATTAAAATGATTTTTTTCTTTTTCTTTTTCTTTTTTTTTTTTTTGGGTAGAAGAAGGGAAGTAATAACAGAGAATAAGTAAAAGCAATGTAAAATATTCATATATTAGACAAATTAAATTAGCTCTCTATGATCCTAATCCAAATTTTATCACTTTGCTACAGACAAATCAATCTAAGAACCCATGGTAGATTTCTAATCGAGCTAATGTATAGGTTACAAGGCAGTATCACAAGACCAAGGGCAACCTTTTCAAGCATAAATCCAAGAATATGAATACCTTTTTCGAGGATGGGCGCAAAGAATAATGGTTTCGATTGACATATACAAAAGCTTTGAGGGATAAGACACCAACTACATTCGATACGATTTCCATGGGCAATAAGACATACTATATTGTACATTTAAACTCATTTAAACACCGACTAAAATTGATGACTCGTTCATTTAACAATCCATATTTTGAAAGCACACATGCACCCATGTTGCAAAGACTTGAATCTTGCAGCCCCCTCCCCCCCCCCCACCCCCACCACCTAAAAGAAAAAGTGGAAAAAAAAAAAAAAAAGAAGCAAAAGAACCTAAAAATCAAGGGGTGGCAGGACATAATCCTAACACACGGTGGTTCCTTATTTTCCTTACTGGAAACAAGGTGACATACAGCAATCAATGCAACCCAGAAAATAACTTGATTTTGAAGGGATAATTTGCCATTGCAAAAGTGTTATGTTTTTCCTTTCCCTTTTATGGAAAAAGAACAAAAAAAGAGCCTGTTTTGTGATGTTTTTATCCTTCTCAACAAAAATGAGAACATGCATCCCACACCTATATATTCTGGAAAATAGGAAAATGGAAAAAATAAATGTGTTCAACTGTCACCTTATGTTCTAGCACCCAACTCTCCATGTCTGCGTTGTGTGCTTGGGTTGGAGGGCATGGGGGTAGGTTAATGTGATGTAGTAGGTAATAAGAGTGGTGAACTGGACAGGGTTAGTTGGACGGTAAGTTTGCACCACAATTTTGAGATAACCCCAAAAAACATCCTTTTCCCTTCAGCTTTGAACAAAACTTTAATATAATTTTTCAAATTTGACAGAACACAAATTATACTGAAAATATAACTTGGCAAAACCCAATTTCATTCACTTCTTGCAAAAACATGGATAATCTAGATGCAGCTGGAAACTCTTGTAAATAGAAGGTATACCTGAGAAATAGCAGCATAGCGCGCAAGGCCCCACGCAGCTTCCTTAACAGCCAAAGCGGAAGGACCACAAGGAATGCTGACAACTGTTCGCCTACAAAATTCAATAAGAACTTAACATATGACATCTTGTGTCCGTTTCCCCATGTGGGTTGAAAACGATTTGTTAAAGAAAACGTACAAGTTTACAAAAGAAGAAGAAGACAGTACCATTTGGCAAAACGAGCTCCTTGCTTGTAGTACTCAGCAGACCTAGAAGCCAATCCATCCAAACCTTGGCACCAAGATTCGTTATTAGAACCAGGTAGTGGAACCAAACCCTGTAGACATAGATGCGAGGATGAAAAACTGTAGTACGAAAAGACAAATCTAGAACAAAAACATCTAATATAAACATGCCTTGTCGACTTTGATTCCAGGTACAATATTCTCATCTCGCAAGCAATCTACAAACTTCTTCCCACTTGTTGTTGACTGGTAAAGCGTCTCCTCGAATAAAATGGCACCAGAGATATATTCACCCAAGCCTGGTGTGGTCAACAGAAGTTGCCTATAAGCCTGTCTGTTGGTTTCCGTATTGTCCAACCCGATGGATGCTAACCTCTTGCCACAGGTTGCATTTGATTCATCGATGGCAAGGATACCACGACCAGGAGATGCAATTGATTTCTACTCAAAGAAGAAAGAACCCAAAAGTAGATGAGTGAGGATGGCAAACCTAAACCTCCCATTAGTAGTCATAGATGAGAAACAATTATTTCTATTATCCTAGAGGCTAAAATTCTTTCTTATTCTTTCAATACAAAAAATATTACTCGATAAGTCTGTAGCAGATGAAAAATCAGAATACGAAGACTACATGCATTAAAGACGGAAAATAGGCAATCAGACGTGAAAAAGCATCCAATCAATCGATCAAATAGATATAAAATATACACCAACACTGCATGCAAAGTTGAATCGTAATATAATTTGGTGAATAAAAGCTGGATTAATGGTTGATGCAATGATGCCTCTACTACAAAGCGCGTGTAAAGATAAATGATGAGTTGGTGCTTGCTTGCATTTACAGAGAAATATTGACAAACAATGAACAGTGATTGAAGAATCTCGCTGAACCAATAAAGAATCATCATTTTACAAAAATGACGAAGGTCAAACAATCAACTCCAATCAACCAGGAGCCTAAAAAACCGTGATCTCAGATGTAAACCACATACACAACAAGCACCGCCTGAAATTTACAATACAGAACTTAAGATCATCGAGAGTTTAACCGACAAAACTACACTGAATTCGTTCATAAACAATAATCCAAGTTTTTCTATACACACGCATCAATTAAGAAGACAGAAGTTGAGAACTAACAGCGGTTTGGACGAGCTCGTCTGTGTAAGATCCGGCACAGACAACGGAGACGCGACGAGCGGGGATACGGCAGGACGATCCAGGCCGTTGATTGAACGATTTTTGACCGATCCACGAAGAGGACGACACATTGAGCTTTACCAAACTGGAACAAGCCATGGCTACAGCAAGAGAGGATGGATCGAGGCGGCAATCTCTTTCTCTCTCTAGATTGAATTGCAGAAGAAGGCCCTCGTGCTTATAATACGAGCGGAGGAGAAGATCGTTTGTTTATGTTTCCTCGTGGAGTCCGCAATGTGCTGTGAAAACTGAGGTAGCAACCGGACAAAGGAAATGCGGAGCAACCAAACAGCCCTTATTTCGACTTTTTCTATAGTTCCAATTTTGCCCTTTTTTGTAAGTCTCAATTTTAAGTGTAAAACAATAGAAAATAAAAAAAATTAAACACAAATATAACATTTTAAGGGTAAAAAATATAATTTAACTCAACCGCCTGCGAAGTGTGGGTTTGAAATATTTGATCGGAATTTTGCTCCAAAAAAATCTCGTGAAACAATATTATCTATTTATTTTTATTAAAATTAAATTTACCTATTAATTAAAATATATTTTTAAATATCTTCTTGATTTATAATATATATTTTTATTAATTTGCAAGTTTTTTTTTTTTTTTTTTTAAATATGAATCCCTTATTTTTAGGGATTAAATAGTTACGGGTACATTTCAAAACAAAATCTATAATTTTGAAATTAAATAATTAGAAATATTTAAATTAATCAACTAATTTTTTTGTTTAATTTTAAATGCTCTTTTTATGTATATACTTAGAACAATATATAGTTAAAAAAATTATTTAAACTAAAAGAATCATGCATTTTTCATTCAACTAACTAACATTATAAATCAATAAAACTACATAAAAAATTATTTACAAATTAGTTTATTCAAAATAAATAATCTTAAAATAAATCAATTTAAATAAAAATTTAAGAGGGCCACAAACAAAAATGAAAGGTTAGTTTTGACATTCCAATATTATGCATTTATCATTTATTTATTTTGGGGGATGGAAACGTGGGGGTAAAGGGGTAGGTCCGTCATGGGCCCACCCCTCTCACCTAACCTTTGAGAACTACTTTTGGCTTCCTTTGTGATTCATAGAACTGCTTTTGTGCTCTAGCACAACAAAGTCGTAGAAGCGAGGGATAAGGCGGGTTAGGGTTAATCACAATGACGACTTTTATTTTTATTATTATTATTATTTTAAATTTAGATAAGATGTATCCGGATCAATTTATGCACACTTTTACTAACTATTTCACTGGACAATCTTAAAGACGCACTCCTCCACATCTAACTGGTGTATTCAAAATTAAATTCAAAAATTAATTCTCAGATTGCTCCTTAAAAAGAGTTAAAATTTTAGTTGTCAAAAAAAAGGAAAATCTACACTTATTAATCAGATTAACATTTCTGAATACAATGACTTCCAATAAGGTAAGATATTTTGATTTTTTTTGTTTAAATTATTCAATTTATAAATTATTTTAAGAAAAACATACCAAAGTCTACTTAAAAGGCTAAAACTACAAGATGACCCCACTATTTTTTATTTGCACCATATAGTCCTTAAAAAAATGTTGGTTTACACATGATAGTCCTACATATTTTGAAGTGACGATTTTACCCTTCACTGCCCCCTTCCTTTTTCCCTTATCTCTCTTACGATTACTCTGACTGTGCTAAATTTCCCCCCGCCGGTAACGAATCTAGGGTAGAAGAGGGGGGAATCGATGCCAATGGCGATGAGGGATGACGATTTGGAGGATTTCAGAGAGAGGAGCTTGAATCGGAGGCGCGAAAACCGCCATGCTCAGCGATTGCAACAATCAAATCGGAGCTCGTCGCCACTGCAAGTCATCGCATCGCCGTTGCCGTCACAAGTCGTTGTTTCATTGTCGTAAGTGTCCAAATCTGTTTATCTTGATTGGTGAGGTTCGCATCAGTTTAACGCACCTGAACTTGCAACTTTCTAGGGCTGTAGAAGGATCGATAAGATGTAACGCACCTGAATCAGTCAAGTCTCATTCCTCTGTCTTAATATATGTCGGCGTCAATTTATAAGATGTAATGGTTCCCAAATATCTGATGCGAAATAGGTTCGATTCAGGTCGTTTTGTTTCGTTCTCGAGAATAAACATTGAAATTCCGTTTCTGTTCCGGTGTTTTAGTCTGTAATTGTTTTGAATCGTCATTAATATGACGGCATACGGTGTATGTTCTTTCGACTGTAAGAGCTCACGTGACTTCTTCTACGACGCCGGTGTTGGTGTCGCTGCATGTTTCTATCTTTTACATAAAGCCCCTCCTTTGTGCTATATATCATTAATTTATCCATCTTCTTTCTAGGGTGTGGACGAATCAATGTGTCTCTATTTTTTAGGTTTTATATTGATCTGGTTGATTTCTTTTGGATTGATTTGGTTAGATTGAATGGTGAATTTGATATATGTGTGTGTGTGTGTGCGGTATTTAGGGTTTATTTGGTTGGACTGATTTAGTTTGTATTGAAAAAAAAATCAAGCATATGAATGTAGAGAGAGAATTATCAATTTGGATGAAAAAAATGAAATATAACACGATAGAGGCGACCTCGAACTCGTCGCTCTAAACAAATGTGAGTGAGAGAAAGAAAGAGAAAAAAAAAATGGACTTGATCTATGCACTTGGTGGAGTAAAGCTTATGTTGGGTATATTGTATGGTTGTTTTGGTGAGGTGGAATGACTACGGCGACTTGGTAGAATTTGAATAGCAGTGAAAGTGAAATATGACACGATTTCGTGTTATATTCAACATGAGATCATGTTGAATAATCGTGTTTATAACACGATCTCATGCTATATTCAACACGATCCAGTGTTAAATTCAACGCGAGACGTAAAATCGTCACAGAAAGACAATGATTATTTTGTAACATATTTTTCAAAGGTGTATTTGATAGTTTTGTTCACATATGAGGACTTCTTGGCAACTGTCCCTTATTTTAATTTAGTATTTAATTTTAAATTAACGAGTTAATTACAATAGTTTTATTTATATGGTTTTTTAAGCTTTTTGCACCTTGTACCCCTGAAGTTTGACTTAAATCTCACATTGGTCCCTATGGTTTCAGTTTGAAAACATAATACCCTAAAAAGTATGTCAGTCATTTCCATTAAGAATAAATCATTGACGAAAATTGATCATATGCCAAACACATGACCAATTTATTAAGGGTAAGATCTTCATTTTTCTTTAAATTAAAGGCAATCTCGTACTTTTCCTCAAATGATTTAATAGGCTCTATTTAAAATCATTCTAATTTTAAGAACGAAAAATGTATTTTTTGTTTGGAAAAATTATTATTTAATCCTTTAAAGATATAGAAATATAAAATAGACCATCAACTACTATAATTAAGTTTTTAGTCCTTGGAATATTTTTAGAAAATAGTCCATTTTCTTTTACCATTGTTTTTTTTCCTAATTTACATAAAATGTTATTCTGTAAAATATAGAAACATGTGAACATTCACATTTTTATATTGCTATCTTTATGTTCACATTTTTATTTCGTTATTTTTAAATATAAATATTCAATACATGTTAATGATGACTGATTGTGTTGTTGCTAATGTTCACAGTGCTTATGTGAACATTTATGTTTTTTCGTTATGTTCACACGTTATTTTGTTACGTTCACAAAAACTACGGAAAGAACGCTTACGTTCTTTTGTTATGAATATTCACACTACTATTTAAATAATTGTGAATATTCAGGGGGAAAAGTGTAAAAAGATTAAAAAATTAAAACTAAAATCAACCAAGAACAACAAATAAAAACATTGAATAAAAGACCAATAAGACAAAACTAGTATGAACATTCACCAACTACAATGAACATTCACAAAAAATAAAACCGATAAGAACATTCATCAAACTACAATGAACATTCACCCAAAACAAAACCGGTATGAACATTCAACAAACCATAATGAACACCCACAAAAAAATAAAATAGGTATGAATATTCACAAGAACAAAAAAAAATCAGCAAAAACATCCACAAAGAATAAATAAAACTTCGCTAAAATCAACAAGAACAACAAATTAAAACAAATTTCTACTAAACCACAACTCCAGCAACCATAATGGAGGCCATAGAGGAGTTGGAGCTCACTATATTACCAGATCTGGAAAATTCTAAAGTCGTGGCGATGTTGGCTATGACAGCAAAGGCCAACGACATCGAGATTTTTTTTTTATTTTTTCCCTTTCATCGAGTAATCTTATTTACCTTTTGGAACCATCATCCAACACCACCATGCATCAAATCGTCGGCATTGAGATTGTTACACTTGAAATATTAGACTTGGAATCGAGATCCACAAACTGAATTGCAATCTGTTCATGGGTATGAGATCCTACATTGGAAGTATTAGAAAAGATTGTTTTATATGTAAAACACTATGTGGGCTATTATTAGTACCTTAACTTAAGTATTTTGCGTCTTATGCACTCGGTCCAAAAGTTACAAGGCTAGCGGGCCGCATGGGTGTTACAAAAGATATCAAATTTACCCCTGATCTGGAAACAACACCATAATGGTGTTGATAGAGAAGTAGAGGCTCTAGGAAGGGGTAGGTATCCTGTTTCGCTTATTGACTGCTCTATTTTTGCTTATGAGTTGTGATCAACACCACCAGCTAATGGAACTGTTGATCCTAAGATTTTGATGAACAATTAAGTGTTAATGTTTTTATGGAACTAATGGTTTGTTCAAGTGTTTCAGTTAATTAAGTTCATGTGATGAAGATGCAATGACAAATTTATAAATGGATGTTAAATGATAATGTCAAAGATGATGAAGAATTAAGAGTTTGAAGAAATTAGAGAAAATAACTCAGATGAATTTCAACTCTTAATATACCAATTACGAACATACACAGCACAAATTTTTTTTATTGTTTATGTGTGTTTTGATAAGATGAAATTATTTGTTCCTATGTGTATTTAAAAAGAAATATTTATAATTAACTAAAATAGAATTTAAGAAATTAGTGGATCTTATTTAGAAAAAAAAATGGTTAAAGGGGCGAAAACGTAAAAAAAAAATGAGTTAAAAACGAGTTCAGAAAAGAGATCCAGCATATATAAGTCAACTGGTCAGTTGACCGGACAAAGCAGCATGATCTCTCTGTATCTCTAAGTCGACAGGCAGGTCGACCAGTGAAGAGAAGTTGAACTCTTTGTATCTCTAAGTCGACAGGTAGGTCGACCGGTGAAGGTAAATCAAACTCTCTGAATCTTCAAGTCGACAGATAGGTCGACCGATGAATGCAACAGCTTTGATCCTGAATCTAGCAATCGACTGGTCAGTCGACTGAGGGCGTTGTTTCAAGATTCGATGCATTCCGAAATCATATTTAAAAGTAGCCATTTTTTGTTGGGATTTAAGAAAGATTTAAGGGATTTATGGATGTTCAAGATATGTTTAATCTATTACTTCAATCCTATTAAGTTAGTTCATTAAATTCTAATATTTCTCAATTTGGTATATGAAATTGTTTCTATTCTATTCTAATTGAGATTGCAAAATATTTGGGAGACTTAATTGAAAGTTTTAAAAGCTATAATTAAGTGAATTGAACCAAAATGAAGTCATAATGATATATAGGGTCTAAGAGAGCATTTAATTGTCATGACACACGAGAACTAGCCGTTAGAGAGCTGATTTGTTTCACATATATATAGACCTGCGTTTTTCATATATCATTAATCAAGAGAAGTGAGCTTAAAGAGATAAGATCATATTGTGTTGTTCTAAGAGTTATATTTCTGAGATTTTGTGAGAGTTATTCTAAGAGATGATCTTGAGAATCATTACTAATAATCTTTGCTGCTACCGGATCTGAAGTATCATCGCTCTATTTATTTTTTCTGTGGATTCTGGGTGAGATCTTTTCAGTTACTTTCTATTTGTGCATTGCTTGTATAATTGTTGGAAATTTATCTTTAGAAATTGTTTCTGATTTTTATTTAAGAAATTATTTTATAAACAATTTCTTGAATCTGATTACGTGCTCAATTATTTGCTACCTATATTTTGTTTAAAATTAAATTTTTAATCTCACACTTTTCTATCATTAGATTTGGGATATTAATCGAGTTTTAATTTATCTGGGGTGGTAGAAGCTCCGAGTGAGATAATCTGGTTATCAATTTGTATTGGTGAGTAGTGTGACGGATTAAGTACTGTTGGAGGTATTTAATTAGGGGTAACTGGTTTTTAGTTTTTTCCTGTAAAGAGATTAAGGTAGTAATTATTCCTGGATAGAATTGTGTTTGAGTGAATTTTGTAACGGTTCAATTCTTACCAGGCAAAAGGAAATTTGGAGTGCTGGTAAGATTTTGATTATTTTGCCTTTGTGTTAAAAAGAATTAGGTTATTCTTTAACTTGTAAAAAGTAGAGATTTTTCCTTTGCCTGAGAAAATAATTTTGTAAAGTTTGATTCTGAGCCTGTAAAAGAATCGTTGTGAGAGTTTGGTTCCTACCTTTAAAGGGATCTTGAGTATTAGTGGGTGCGACTCTCGGTGAGACTCGGAGGACTGGATTAGCCAAGAGTAACTTGGTGAAGCGGTATAAATCTCTGATGTGTTGCAATATTTAATTTGTTTATTTTTATTGTTTGGTGTGCATCTAGTTGATTATATAATTCCGCTGTGATATAAAGATAATAATTAATTTAAGATTAAAATTAATTATTTGATTTATTGAAGTATTATTCTGATAATTTTTTAATTACCCAATTCACCCATCCTCTTGGATATTCCACTAGGCCAACAGGAACAAACTAGGTCAACGTAACGTGCTTGTCGCATTCTTTGAGTGTTAAGATTGTAAGATACCACATCGAAAGTATTTGAAACATTTGTTTGATATATTAAATATTTTGTGAACCCAGGCCAAAAGTTACTAAGCTAGTGGGTTGTGTAAGACATTAAAAATAGGATTGTATCATTTGTTTGAACTAAGCATGAATATGGAAATTAAAGGAAATATACTATTTTTTAAATTGAAAATAGCAAAATCTTAATTGCTAACCCATAATTTAGAAAATTAATGAGTAGTGAAATCTCAAAATTCGATTATTATATTCTAAAAAAAACTTTTGTTACAAAAGAATTTGTTGAATCCAAGATTTTGATGAACAATTAAGTATTGATATTTTTTGTGGAACTAGTAGTTTTATCGAGTGTTTTAGATTATAGTTCCATGCATTTGATTAAGAAGAAAGATTTGATGAAGAAGACATAAAGGGTGCAAGATGGACATAACGAAGATATGAAGAGTTTTAAAGACGCTGAAGAAAAATAGGTAAAAATAACTCTTTACTTATATACTTTTAATGTAACCCGAATTAGGATCACATACGACATTTGAAATGAGTTAATTCTATGTGTATCATGATAAGATGTGATAAGTTTAAGATCATAATATATGAATTATTATGTGTTCCATATGTGAAATGGTTTTGGTTAATGACATAAGTGAACAATGCATTTTAATGTATAAAAAGTTATATTTTCGGGCCAATTTGGTTAATTGAGAAAAATAATCGGTCAACTGAATCAAACAATGAGTTTTGGAGTTAAAACTAAGTGCTAGTGATCCAGTCGTTCAACCGAATGAAGAAGGTTGGTCAAACATTTGAAACAGTAGTTGAAATGGGTAAGGAAGTGAGCACACTGATCCAATCGGTCAACCGAAAGAAGAAGGTCGGTCTACCATTTGAGTTAGTGGATGAAATGGAGAGAATTGGATGCTCACTGATCAATTCAGTCAACTGACTAAGCGAGGTTGGTCAACTGAATAGGTATAAGGCCAACGGCTAATTTTACTTTGCCCATGATTGGTTAACCAGTTGGAAAAGGTCGGTCAACCGACTGCTTCAATTAGGAAATCGGCTAATTTGGTCTCTTGGTAAAAAAACTATTCATTTTTTACGATTCCAAGAGAGAGATTTGGGGGGTTTGAATGTAATTCAAATATGAACAATCTATTATGTGATCTCTATTGATTTGGTCCATATACTTTGATATTATTTTAATTAAAATGATTTAATATTTCCTATTTTGATGGATTTCAATTTAAAAATATTTTAAGGATCAAAATGAGATTTTTCAAGAATATTTTTAAATGAAAAATATATATTTTAAACATGTATGATATATGGGGTCTTGGGGTATCATTTAATGACATAGTATTTGAAAAGTAGCCCTTATAAGATATCTTTGAAATTTCTATATTTAAACTTGCGAATTTTAAGTTTAAATATTGTTATTTTGGTGGAGAATATTTGGGGTCAAAGATATGAGAAAGATTTATGAAATTTTATTTGACCTTACGATTTAGTCTATATACTTAAATATAATTATTTTTATTCTTTTCGTTAACTAAGATCAAATTATTTTTGGAACTAAATTGACAGCTTTAAAAGTTATATTGTTTGTCAAATATAACCGTTATGAATCTATATGATATATATAGTCCATATGTGTCAATTATTAACGTAACATTTGAAAACTAGCCATTAGAGGGCTAGTTCTAGGTCTATTTAAAGAGACCTGCGGGATTGAGTTTAAGACATCAAGAACAATTAGTTTGAAATTTTATAAGAGTGAGATTTATGTTGAGATTTTTATGAGAGATTTGCTATAAGTTCTTGATTTAAGGCGCTTGTTGTTTGGCGTCACCAATTTGAGTTCTACTTGCTACATGTCATTGTCTTCGGTGTTTTCTCGGTAAGATCTATCCAAACTTTTTAATTCGTTTTAAAGTTTTATTTATATTGATTTCTTGGCATATGATTGTTAGAAAAATTATTTTTGAACTTAAAAGCTTGAAAATTTTTTTAATTGATTTTTGCTTGTTTATCTAATTACGTGCTAAATTTGTGCTACTCATTTTATTATTTAATCAGATTTTATTTTTCTCACATTGTATCTATCATGTAGTAATTATTCGGACCATTAATGGAGTATATTTGTTTTGAGGTGGTAGAAGCTTCTTGAAGAAACTCATATTTTTTGTATTTGTGAGTTTGAGTGGATTAGACACGTTTAGGTCGGTGTCTAGTCAAGGTAGCTAGGGTTTCGATTTTTTTCTCATGAAAAAAAAAATAAAGTTTGATATTGTCCTGTAAAAAGATTAGGTTATTCTTTTTCCTTGAAAATAATTAGGTTTTGATTCTCCCTGTAATAGAATTGAGTGATTGTAAAAGTTCTTACTAAACATGAGAAAATGATAAGTGTAAAAGTGTGACAGAGTGGTAGGTTTGATCTTTAGCCTATTAAAAGGATTAGGTTTTAATTCTTCTTGTAATAGAATTAAGTTAGTCTTGAGTCTGGTAAAAAGATAGGGTTCTTTCTGAACCTGTGAAAATGATAATTGTAAAGGTTGATTCTGAGCTTGTAAAAAGAATTAAGATTGTAAAGGTTTGGTTCCTACCTAGGGAAAAGAATCAAGAGTTTAGTGAATTGCGAATCTGCGTGGAGTTCGGTGAACTGGATATAGGTAATGGTAACTTACAAAATTAAGATATATTATTGTGTGCTGTATTGATTTATTTTCTATCATGTGTTTGGGGATGCACTTAGTATTAAACATATATTCACTGTGTAAAAAAATAATAATTGATTTATAAAAATTAATTATTTGTGTTTACGTGTTTAATTGTTAAATTTTTGTAACCACCCAATTCACCTCTTCTTGGGTAGCTCTTCGGGCTAACAGATTTTTTTTTGAAAAATGAAATTTAAGTCATCATACTAAAAGTATTTTTTTTTTAAATAAACAACACCAAGAAATAAGAATGCAAAATGGGTAATATATATTTTTTTAACCCTTGTTGATGTCGAATATTGGTCGACCTCAACGGTATAGTCTCGTCACTGTGTTGGAGGTCTTTTTCCTTGCTGGAGTGGAGATGGGGAGATCCGAGATAGGTCTCGGATGATGGAGCAACCTGGGGGTCTTCTGATCCGAGAAGAGTCTTTGTCCGAGAAGAGTGTTGGTCCAAGCTGGGGTGAGCTTCAACCTGTCACCTGCACAAAGGACTTGCCAGGATAAACCTGGCATGTCCCATCTGGTATAAGAATCAACGCTTAGGGAGAAAGATTTAAATATGCTATAGTGAGAAAGTTGAGCAAATTTGGTGTGTCTTTGGGCTTTGGTATGCCCTCATTTATATAAGTAATGGATTGATTAGAATTTGGAGGATTAGGGTCCTAAGCAGGGATTATGATCCTGATCTCGGTGCGTGGCCAATGAGAGGGCCAGTGGACGGTTTAAGCCTGTGGGCTTGGGCTTCCTGGCCCTTTTGCTGAGGCCCACGAGCGATGAGTTTCTGCAAGGGGACAAATGACCTAGCCCATGATTCTAGAAAGATCTTTCTTGGAGCTCGCTGTGTGACGAGTTTTCTTCCCCGCACTTCCCGGATGGCCGGAGACGGGAAATGAGGAGTCTTACTAAGGAGCTTGTGGAATTGATTTTTGAGATGGGCAGTGCTGGTCTGAGGATAATGCCGAGATGGGGAGAGGTTTTCCCATTCTAATGGTAGCTTGCCTGCTCTTCCAGAAGAACGTCGCTAGTGAGGTCTTAGGGTGGCCGGCATGGGTTGAGACGTGCCCTTGCCAAGCATAATCTTCACACTTCATCCTTGGTTAGGAACAGGTCCCGTTGGAGAGTTATTGACATGTGACAGTCTTTCATTGGTTGCGTGGGAACGACCATTTTTACACTCATCAGTTGCCCCCCAGGACCTAGTGCTGAGTAGGAACTCGAGGTACTGGGGACTCTGCTCTGTATTTTTTTTGAGGTTATGGTACTCATATGGAGTATTCTGAGATGCTTGTCCTTTTTTGGACCTTAGAGGCATGTTGTGTCGGGAACAGACCTTTTTCTGATAAGGAGAACGGGTTGTTCCGAGATGGGAACAGACGGCTCGAGATTGGTAACGATTGGCCCGCCAGAGGCCTATAAACATCACGTCAGGCTTACGAACGTCACGTCAGGCCTGCGTCGCTTTGATTTCCCTGACACGTCGCTTTGATTTCCGTACAACTCTGATTGCGCATGCTGATCCAGGCAATTTGAACCGTCCACCTTTACGACGGTTTAGTAGGACATGGCCCCTATATAAATGGGGCATCCCAGGCTCATTTTCACACTTAAGCAATTTTTGGAGCACCTTCTCCTTCCAGGTAGATACATTTTCTATTTTCACCATGTCTTCTATTTTTTCATCTTCTTCTTCTCGGTCTTCGTCGGGGTCCTCTTCAAGGTCTTCCTCTGGGTTCAGAATTGGTTCAGGGTCTGTTACCTCTGGCCGGGCCCTATCGGTCTCTCCGCTCCAGAGTGTTGACCCCACTCTGGCATTGTCTCTAGGCCTAGAGGAACGGACAAGTTTTTTTTGATGGTACAGAGCAATTACACCCCATCTCAGTGGTTGGAACATCAGGTTACCCCGATGAGGGTAGTGGTGCTGGGCTGTCTGGTGGTCTCACCATTGAGATTAGCTCGGGTTTGGCTAGAGAAACTGGGTCTGAAGGGGACTTGATGGAGACCCCTAGCCCCAGGTAGCCCGTGGTAGTACTGTTCCTCCAGAAAGCCTCATCTGGAGGGTTAGGTTAAGGTTAATGGCTGAGGGGCTCATCTCGACCTGGAGTAACTTCACCTTCCTGGAGGGGGTGGAGATTCATCTTCCCCTTCATGGGATGAGAGCTTGCGCTCCCCCTCAGGGCTTCATTACCGTGTGTATGGAGCATCTATATGGTGGCCTAAGATTCGCGATCTACCTGTGGGTAAGGTCCCTCTGCGTGGAGTACTAGTTATGTTCGTCACAACTTGCTTCATACTACATAAGAGCCTTCGTGGCCACGTGCGTCATTTGCCGGGTAGAGGGGATTGAGCCATCCATCGATCTCTTCAAGTCTCTCTTCTTCCCTAAGTCAATGCCCTCCGGGAAGGGTTGGTGCTACGTTGCTTCTAACAAGCAGTTCTTTAAGGGTCTAGAATCTTCTGTAAAATCCAGAAGGCCCAATTCTTTTTTCTTGGAGGCACTAGTTGGGAGTTTGGCCCGACGGAAGAGGATGAGAGAGTCAACCCTATCCAAAGGTAGTGGGGCACCGTAGGTGAGAATTAACTTGTCTACGAATGATATTTGGTCTTGTAATTTTTTGTAACTTAACATCCCTCATGCGTTTTCTTCTGTGCAGTTCCGGAGAAAGTGAGTGCATTGAGAATACAGTCTAGCCCTCTTATTCAGCAACAGATGAATATTGTCCTCAACACAGAATTTAACAACGTTGAGCATCTATTGGAGTCAACCCTCTACGATCGTCACTTTTACCTCGCCCCAGGTTTGATGGTACTTGACATTAACCCAAAAATCAAGAACGATTAATTTCCTCCCTTTCTTAGAATTTTTCAAATACTTGAATTTTTGGGCTTTTTTTTTTCCTTTCGCTTAATTGTTTTTTTTTTTTTGGCAGAGATAGACAAAGCTATTCTGAGAATGATGATAAGGGAGAAGGTAGCGAAGGAGGATGCCGAGAAGAGACAAGCATCCTAGCCCCAGGAAGGGGCTCTTCAAGAGGGAGTCTTCGAGAGTTGAGAGTCAACTGTGGCATAAAGTTTCCCGTACGAGGCCCCGAGATGGGTGGAGGTTGCATCGAGGAGAGGAACACCACGGAGAGAACAACTGAAGAGAGAAGCGTCGGCACCGGCAAGAGCGATGCCAAGAAGGGAAGCACCCTCTCAACTGGAGCTGGCCTCCCCGTCCTTAGCCGAGAAGAGCGTTATCGGAGAGGTCTAGGACAAGGAAAAGCAAAATATGGTACATGTCGAGGCTGAGGGCCCAAAAAGAAAGACAGGCCAGAAATGATCATCTCAGAAGTCCTTGTAGAAGGAGGGGTAGCATCTGATGTTCCCCAGCCGAGCACAACCCATGCCTCTGCGACCTTCTCGGTGCCGGACATAGACCTCCCCCTTGATAAAAGGATCTTGGACTCTCCCAAGCTACTGCCAAGCTTCGTCTACCTCATCACGTCACCCCAGGACCATGAACGCATTGACTTCAAGCTGGACGTGAAGATAACCGTTGAACTGCAGAAGGACGTTATGTCGGTAAGACTTTTCTCGGCATTGAAATTATTTTTTATTCTTCTTTGTATTTTATTTTCGGCTACGTCCTTGACATTTTCCGTGTAGGCACTTTTCAAGGCTGCCTCCGTGTCTATGTGCCTCAATTCGGCCCTAAAAAAGGAGAAAGATCTTAAAGATGAGCATGTGCAAGCACGTAGCTCAACTGAGGAGATTTTACGATCAATCCAAGAAGCTAATAAAAAGTGCGT
Organism: Eucommia ulmoides; assembly: GCA_016647705.1. Classification (NCBI taxonomy): domain Eukaryota; kingdom Viridiplantae; phylum Streptophyta; class Magnoliopsida; order Garryales; family Eucommiaceae; genus Eucommia; species Eucommia ulmoides. The sequence goes on along the minus strand of CM028333.1, from coordinate 9,033,624 downwards.
GCAGTTTCAGGGCTAAGGTGACTAAGATGTCTGGTGAGAAGAAGGAGCTCTAATCCCAACTCGGCAAGCTTGAGGCCGACCTCGCTGTCGTGCGAGAGAGATTACAGGAGATGGAGCAGTAACAGAGCGCAACCATTGCTAAGGCAGAGAAGAAGGCCGTGGAGAAGTAGAAGCTCACCCTGGCCTATGAGAAAATTAGAATGGTGTTGGCCATAGAGATAGTAGATGATAGCCACAGGTATACTATCCGTAACCTGCGCTACCAATAGCCAAATTTTCCAGCTGACAAGATTGGCATAGACTTATCTGACTCCGAGGGAGAGGCTAAACCCGAGCAGGATGAGACTGAGGCTGGGCAAGGTGAGTTGGAAACCGAAGAAAACGAGGTTTTCCCCTTCACCGCCGTCCAGTAGGCAACTCTACTTCAACCCAAAAAATTTAGTCCTGTAAAATTTCTAGTACTCGTACTTTTTTTTTTTGTTCCTTTGTGTCCCTGTCCCTTTTCCCTACAAGGGTGTTTTGTAATGGGTTTAGGACCCATCAATTGTAATGGCAGTTTTATGAATGAAGACCCTTTTGATCTTCGCTCGACGTATTTTGAATACTTGCATCATTTTCTTCAACTTCTTCAATTTTTGTCTGTTCTTTGGAGGTTGTCCCCTTTGAAGGAATAACGATTCCTTTGTCCGTCAGTGGAGATTTGCTCCTAGCCTAATCTCGGCGATAGCCGGAGTGGGTAAGAAATCTGAGCCTAGCAAGATACCTGAGCATAGAGCCCAGCCTCCGCTTGATGAATTACCTGAGCTTGTCTCAGAAGTGGATCTGAGCCCTGCTCGGTCATTTTTGTAGACTTTAACATTTTTCAATTATGTCCGTCTTTTGTCCTTTGCCTTAGTTGATGGGATGTGTGCCAAAACTTTAACTTCTTAACTATTCCCGATCTCGGCGATACTCTGCTCTAGATGGATAATCCTTATCACTTGGCCATTCTATTCATATTCTTTTTTTTCTTCTTTAGGCTTTATGTCGGATGTCCTGTTAGGGGTATTTGTTTATGGCGACATAGTTAAAAGTTTGCGGAGTGTCCTAAGACCAGTATGAGATCTAATCTCGACACAAACCTGAGGTTGGATTGCTGCCTGATCTCGACCTCCTAACTGATCCTGGACGGACGCCTGAGCTTGGCTCATGTATTCCCGCCAATTCATGGAAGTATGCTCATTTGAGGCCGTATCCTTCCCAGCCATGGAGCTCTTATCCCGACATGACCTGAGGACGGCTGCTACGCTAATGTTTACAATTTTGGCTTGAAAATTTTAGTTTTTTCCTTCTGGGCTCACGCGCCCTCTCGGCTAAGCCACCGAGAAGAAATCATGTTTTTTTCTTCTCGGTTCGTATTTTTTCTTACCTGAGCCTCCGTTCTATGTTGTTTTACTATATCCATATCTTTCCTATCCCCTAGCCTATCATCCGAGCAGAGCTCAAGTAGTAGGGTTCAGTTTAGGAGTGGTACTCATATGGCTTCTAGCCCTCACAATCCCCATAGGGGTGACCTTTGGTTGGCTCCCTGTGGTCGGTTATAGGTAGGTTCTCCTTAGTAGGGCTCATCTCTAAGCCTTTTTGAGTTATTCCAATTCGTCCTTACAGGAGGATTGTCCCTTTATGTCACTTGAGCTCAAGTCGGCTATCTCGATTGATGTTCTACCGTCGGAGGATGATCGAGGTTGGTCCCTGGGCATAAACTATCGACCTGTGTAGAGGGTCCAGTTCCACCCTCGATGGAATGTCCCAGGATGGATTCCTTCTTGTAGATCACCCTCGACATTGTACGTCGGGATGTCGTTTTTTCTTGGGGATCACCCTCAGTACTGTGCGTTGAGATGTCGTTTTATTTTGGTGAAGGGCTAGGGGATGCACATCCCCGTTTGAGATGGGATGGAGGGATACTCATCCTGTCTTTTTACTTTAGAGATTGTGAGGAGGGTTGCTCGTCCCCGTCCAAGATGGGGTGAGGGGCCGCTCTTCTCCGTCGTTAGCAAAATTTAAAGAATGGAGATCAGATTAAACCAAATGCCTTGTTCATTGATAAGTAGTTTCATTACAAGCTTCAAAAGCGAAATTTTTACAAATCTATCGGAGCTTCCTCTCTTGGGTAGTAGCGCTTTAAATGCTCCGCATTCCAAGGATGTCTCAAGGGGACTTATTTTTCCATTTCCAACTTATAGGTGCCGGGACGAGCAATGCGAGTGACGCGGTACGACCCTTCCTATTTCAAATCAAACTTTTCTACTATTTGATCCTTGGTGGCCAGGTTTACTTTTTGGATGACAAGGTCACCGATGTCGAATAACTAAGGGTGGACCCTTTTGTCGTAGTACCTCGCGGCCATTTGTTGATAAGATACTTGTTGCACATGGGCACGTTCTCTCCTCTTCTCAAGAAGGCGAGAAGGTTAAGGTTAAGGGCCAAGGAGGCGTTGTTCTCATCTAGGCCAAAGAGCACTGCCATCTGGCAAAGAGTATGCCGATCTCAGTAGGGATCATGGCCTCTGATCTGAAGGTCATTGTGAAAGGGGTCTCCCCCGTGGGAGTCCTTACCGTGGTATGTTATGCCTAGAGAACAAGATACCCATCTTCCTTTGATTTATTCAGTCTAGTCTTGAGCCCACGAAGGATGGTACGATTAGTCACTTCCACTTATCCGTTGGCTTGAGGATGTCCTAGAGAGGCGAAGTGGGTCTGAATCCCCAGCCCGACACAGAATTCCGCAAAGTGATTGTTGTTGAATTGCTTCTCATTGTTGGAGACAATGGCTTTGGGTACTCCAGAATGGCAAACTATGTTCTCCCCGATAAAGTCTCTGATTTTTTTCTTCGTGATTCGTGCAAGGGGCTTGGCCTTTACCTACTTTGTAAAATAGTCGATCGTAACAACAAGGAATTTCTTCTGCCTGGTCCCCTAAGAGAACGACCCTATAAGGTCAATGCCCCACTAGAAAAAAGGCCAAGGACTCATCATGGGGACAAGGGCAATTGGGGGCAGCTGGGGATGGAAGGCGAACCTTTGGCATTTAACGCATTTTTTTTGTGTGAATTCCATGGAGTCCTTGTTCATATCCATCTATAAGTATCCATGTCGGATGAGCTTGTGAACCATGGATTTTCCTCCTGAGTGGTTGCCACACATCCCTTCATGAATTTTCTTTACCATGTAATCAGCCTCTTCCGGCCTCAAACATCGGGAGTATAAACCCGAGAAAGACCGTTAGTATAGTACCCTGTCGATGAGGGTATACCTTGTAGACCTATATCACATTCTCCTAGTTTCTGCTCGGTCGAATGAGAGCATTTCATGTTGAAGATAATCCCTTACTGGGTTCATCCATGTCGGATTGTTATCAATGGCACATATGGTAGACATCTTGTTAGAAATAGTTGTGCTTAGTCCCTCTAAATATTTGATAGGGACGCTTCTCTTTAGGGTAAATTCCACCGCGGAGGCCAGGTTAGCCAGAGCGTCAGTGTGCCTGTTCTTTTCTCGGGGGATTTGGTTCACTTGGACATTTTCAAAATTTTCTATTAGTGCCTTCACCCTCCTGTGATAAGCAGTCATGCTTGGGTCCTTAGCTGCGTACTCTCCATTGACTTTGTTTACCACAAGTTGTGAGTTGCAAAAGACTTGGAGATTTTTGGCGTTGAACTCTCTAACTAGCCTAGGTCCGGTGAGAAGGGTTTTGTATTCAGCTTCGTTGTTAGTGGCCCAGAACCCTAACCGGAGGGCATATTCAATCTCTTATTAGTCCATAGCTACCATAACCATCTCAGCCCCGCATCCTCCTACGTTCAAAAAACCATCTGTAAAGAGTCATTATTTATCAGGGTCGAGATCAACATTCGATCCGGGACGGGATGAGGTCTCTTCTGGGACCGACGTCCCTACCGGGTCGAGATGGGTCTACTGCTAGGTAGAGTCTTGGTTATCTGAGCTGGGCCCTTTCGGGAAGGTCAGCTCGGCAATAAAATAAGCCAGGACCTACTCCTTGATGGTTGTCCTGGGCTGGTAGTCAATATGGAATTGGCCGAGCTCGAAGCTGTACTTCATGAGCTAGCTAGAGACGTCTGGGGAATGAAGAATTTGCCTCAAGGGTTGATCGGTAATGACAATAATTATGTGCGCTTGGAAGTATTGTCTCAACTTTCTTGACGCGATGAGAATGACGTAGGCCAGCTTCTCTAACCGCTAGTGTCTCGTCTTGGCGTTGATCATCACTCAGCTCGAACAATACACTGGTCTTTGGATTCCATCCTCTTCCGGGACAAGAGCTGCGCTGACTACGATGTCTGAAGCAGTGATGTATAGGAACAATTCCTCATCAACCCTGGGGGTACTTAGTAATGGTGCCGAGGAGAGGTAAGCTTTGAGTTCTTGGAAGGTGGCCTCACACTCTGTTGTCTATTTGAAGGTTTTGTTGCCCCGTAGAATCTTGAAGAAAGAGAGGCATTTCTTCGAGTAGCATGAAATGAAGTGGTTCAGGGTAGTAAACCTCCTAGTGAGCATTTGTACCTCTTTTTTTGTCCGTAGAGAGGCTATTCCGAGAACAACACTTATCTGATCAGGGTTGGTATTAATTCCACGCTGGGACACCGTGTAGCCCAGGAATTTTCCTGCTAAGACCCCGAAAATGCACTTGGAGGGGTTCAGCTTTATGCGATGAGCTCAGAGTTTGTCAAAGAAGCTCTAGAGATGGACGATGTGGTCAGATGCTTTCGTGCTCTTCACAAGCATATCATCTATGTAAACCTCCATCGTTGAGCCGATCTCTTCCTTAAATATCTTATTCACCAGTCTTTGATAGGTTTCCCCGGCATTACGGAGGCCGAAGGGCATAACCTTGTAGCGGTAGGTGCCTCTGTCCATAATCAACGAAGTATTGTCCTTGTCAGGAAGAAACATTGGAATTTGATTGTATCCTTAGGCTCATCTCAGTGACTGCCCTCCCCGACGTCACGTTTTCTCTGTGAACGTAATGTCCAAGATACCTCATTTTTATGAGGGCTTCAATTTCTTCTTGGTGCTGGAAACTTCATCCGTCGTGTGACCTCGGTCATGATGGAATTCACAGTATTTGCTAATGGATTTCCCCATGGGTGTATCTTGAGGGAGGAGTAGACAGGAAGAATACTCTTCTAGAATTTTAGGCAAAGATTATTGCAATGGATGTTGTTAGAGGGGTCAACCCTTGGCGAGTCCCTAGGGGTAGATGGAGCCACCGATCCTCAGGAAGGGGTCTCAATCGCCTCTTAGCTTGCAGCCTTCGAGAGCCCTGAGCCCTGAGCCCTGCTCGACATCTCCTCTACTCGGCCTTTCATTTTCCGAGTCTCTTCTCGGTCTCGCTTCACGGTGTCTCTGAGGTCTGCCTGGTAGAAGCTCGTACCCCTGGCTAGGGCAGAGGTCAAGTTAGGTACAGATCATGAGCACAGGTTATAAGATAACCTCTAGTGCTTTAGCCCGTCAATAAAAGCATTTAAGGCTATAGCATATGGAAGGCTTTCATTACATAAGCTTTCCCTATGGAACCTATTCACAAAATCACCCAAATTCTCTCCAATCTCCTGCAGGAGGGCGAGGACATAGGTCAAAGTTTTAGGTCTTCGCTAGGGACAGCTAAATCAGGTCAGGAAGAACTGCTCGAGCTAGGTAAAGGTTGAGATCAAGGCGGAACCAAGTGCTGGCCATCCTGAAAAGGTTGAGAGAAAATGACTTACACCTCACTGCCACGGAGGCCGTAGGGAGCTATCTATGGGCTAGGGAACCTATACGGAACCACCTCGAGCACAATCTCATTAACAAAGGGAGACCTTATCTCTGAAGGGAGTCCAACGGCCTCTCTAGAGCCCTGTATCTGTATAAGCGCTGCCTCCATCTCGACAATACGCATTTTTAAGGCGATCTCTCCCCTGGGCGGTGTTGCGACTTGGCTAGAAGCCACTTTTGATCCATGTCTTATGGTATAAGGGGAATGAGAGTCTAGCTCCTGAGCATGACGAACCCTGCACTCAACACGAGTGATGCTTCTATAGGTTCTTCCTGGCTAGGGCTCGCGGCGGTCCTCTGTTCGGCGACCCTAGGCGGGTAAAGATGTAGAGTCTGAAGTAGTCGGTGGGGCTAAATCCCATTCCCGGACTGGACGATTACGGGGACAAGGTTGATCTCGCAGGATATATTATTCGGAGTGAATCACGCAATCCGATTCCTAGTGGTGCTCATCTCCCCCTGCATTCTGGAGAACCAATCCCCTTGAGCCAGGTCCGATTTCAGGCGAGAGAGAATGACTTCGAGGCAACATTGAAATTGGCCTAGCTGGCATTTTAAGGTATCAAGCCGTGACGCATCCACAGCTCCAGAAGTTAGGCCAATGTAAACTCCTGAGGGCGAAGCTGACGGGCCAGCTCGGCAGAGAGTATGTTTCTTTCTTCTATTGGGATGGGGACTAAAGTCCTAGTGTCCGGTCTGGGAACTCTTGATATCGCACTATTCGGGTCTCTTGACCGCGTAAAATGACCAAACCTTATGATCATTAAGCCTTATCCGAAATGGGAGCTGATGATTGGAGGAAGGCTTTTAGTAGTGCTTCCCATAGACGGCGCAAAACTATTGATGTCGAATATTGGTCAACCCCAACGGTATGATATGGTCACTGTGTTGGAGGTCTTCTTCCTTGCTGGATTAGAGATGGGAAGGTTCAAGATGGGTCTCGGATGATGGAGCAACTTGGAGGTCTTCTAATCCGAGAAAAGTCTTGGTCTGAGCTGGGGTGAGCTTCAACCTGTCACCTGTACAAAGGACTTGTTGGGATGGACCCAGCGTGTCCCTTCCGACGTGAGAATCAACGCTTAGGAGAAAAGATTTTAATATGCTATAGTGAGAAAGTTGAGAAAATTTGGTGTGTCTTTAGGCATTGGTATGCCCTTCTTTATATAGGTAATAGATTGATTAGCATTTGGAATATTAGGGGCATAAGCAAGGATTAGAATCCTGATCTCGGCGCATGGACAATGAGAGGGCGAGTGGAGGGTTTAAGTGTCACACCCCACCCCGGACACCCATCATGTGGGGTCGGCGTGACGTAGACATGACACCGTCCAACTGACTAGCCAACTAATCAATACGTCAAAAAGTATAAAATTATAAATCTATACAACACATATAATAGTCCCCTCTGATAGGGATACGTCGTCCCAAGTATAAATACAATCAAACAAATCCCCTGAACCTCACTTAGATTTTTTTTTTCCTAATATCTCGTCGCCAAGAATTTTCCTCACTTGACTGCTTTGCGTGACTCGCATAACTCTATCTAGCGCCAGTAGGGGACCGACCGACTCCTAACTATTTTACATGCAAGTGTACTGCCTTCTTAGTAAAAATATTTTTAAAATAATAGTTCATACTACCACATCTAAATGGATCAAGCGTGAGTATAGAAACAACACGTAACCAGTAAAATTCTCCATAATATAAGCAGTGAAAATAAAGTAAGAAATATAAGTTCCATTTCAACCCATCTAGTAAAATAGTACCAATCATCATAATAAATAATAAATCACCCAATGTAAGTAAAACATCACATCTCAATCCACCACTCCACCACAACACACACTGGCTAGTCATAGTGATCGATTTAACCTCACGATCGGGAGTTGCAACGGTACCGTAACATTCATAGGAATGCCTTCCTACGAAATATCCACACCCTTTTTTGGGGAGAAATATAATCCACACCCCTTTCGGGGAGAACAATCATGGCATCGTCAAAGTCAAAGACAGTATTATCGAATCACAACTCAATAAATATCGTCTACTCAATATCGTCAAATCACCACGTCTACTACTTTTCTTTAAAACCAGCTTTTAAATTTAAAAATCATATTTCACACTTTCTTTTAAAACGTCCGATTTTATCAAAATTACTCTTCCACCATTTATTTTTAGAAAACCAGGCATTTTTAGAAAAATAGATGTTTCCTATTCTCTCTTTAAAAACACCGTCTAATTTCACCAAATCCAGCGGAAATTCATTTTCAACTTCTTTTTGGAAACTATCGAAATCCTCCGGAAATCCCGTTTACCAACTCATTCAAATCCTGCTTGATCCATATCATTTATAAATTCATACAGTTTAAATAATCACATATTTCATCATATATATACATAGAAAAATAGTTTGGCAAGAAGACAGTACACTCATCTCGTAAACCGCTCCCCAAAACCTTCACTGACCATACTCTATCGGGACATCGGTGGCTGCGAGCCTAATAGTAACAGAACCTAAATTAATATCTTATCTAAAATATCCAAATCATGCAATGCAGACCCTATATTCCGAATCGTTACTATTTTATGTACCACGTAAGTAAAATTAATTAATCGTTAGGAAATTGTTACGATTTTGGGATTTGTAACGCTAAATAATATTTAATTTAACGAAAATTATTAATCGATTGAAATTTCACCTGATTCCGAATCGTTTGGCGACCACGAGAGGGGTTTTTAATTTCCAGTGGGGTGGTTTGTGTATTTCCCTTTTCTTTTCTTTTTTTTCTTTTTTTCCTTTTTCCTCTTTTTTTTTTTTTTTTTTTTCCTTCTTCCTTTTTTTTTTTTTTTTTTTTTTTCCCTTTCCTCTTCTCTCCTTCGGCTTCTACTTCAGTGCCGGTTTGAACCAGTCACCAACCGGCCCACTCCCCTCACGAGCACACCGCCACCGATTACGCACACCCCAGACGCCGAACACACGCACTCCCCTCCCCATAGTCACCGTCGACTGAACGAGCTCCCCGCCGGACGACGACATCACCGACGACTCCCTCTCTCTCACTTCGTTTTATGTTTCTGCTCTGGGACTCGCCGGCGACCGACCCTACTCCGATCACACTACACCTCCACGAAGACGGAACACCCATGACGCCGAACGGAACATTTACCCAGAACCGATACCCACCTTCTCTCTCTTTCTAACACTCCGGCCAGCGGCACTCAACCTTACACCAGAGGAACACCCCCACGCCGTCGATGATCACACATCCAGACCAGACGGCGCCACTACATATCCCCATACAGTCGCCGAACAACCAGAACAAACCCACTGCCGGCAGCCCACACACTTGACGACGAACCGAACGCACATACCAGCGAACGGCGACGATCCAGCACACACTGCCGGTGGACAGAACACACACCCACATACTCACAGTAAACTGACGACGATGGCTTATTACTCCCTCACCTGAAATCGACGACCACACGCATACCCACCCACCGGAGCCTGCTGCCGACCTTCATTTCTCTCTCTATTTCCTGATTTTTTATTTTTTTTATTTTAATTTCAGATTTTTTTTTTTGTGAGATGTTTTGATCATTACACGTATATATATCGCATGCATTTAGTGGGTTCACTTCTTCCAAACTTGCCACGTCGTTGCTCTCCCTATTTCCTGCCGGCAGTTACTTCGTCCGATCACCAGCATATATATATAATACAATTTTTAATTAATTACCCTTTCCTCCCCCAACTTCCTTTAAATCTTAATTTTAATCAATTGCAACTTTTTAAAAGTTTCTAAGATTTGCAATTTTACCCCTTAAAGTTTCAATTAAAAATTAAATGTCAATTTACCCCCCCAAAGTTTGGATTTAATGTTTCTAAATTTGCGAATTGACCCCTATATTTTGGATTTGAATTTTTATCGACCCAATTTCACCCCGAATTTTCCCAGTTCCACCAAAATATAGCTAAGATGACGTATATGCTATAATTTAGGTCTTACATTAAGCCTGTGGGCCTGAATCTCCTGGCCCTTTTGCTGAGGCCCATGGACAATGAGTTTCTGCAAAGGGACAAATGACCCAGCTCGTGATTCCAGAAGAATCCTTCCTGCAGTCCACGGTGTAAGGAGTTTTCTTCTCTGCCCTTCCCGGATGGGCGAAGATAGGAAAGGGGCATCTTGCTGAGGAGCTTGTGGAGTTGATTTCCAATATGGGCAGTGCTGGTTTGGGGATAACGTTGAGATGGGGAGAGGTTTCCCCATTCTGATAGTGGCTGGCATGCTCTTCTCAGAGATTGTCGCTGTTGAGGTCTTGCGGTGGCCGGCATGGGCTGAGACGTGCCCCTACCCAGCATAATCTTCACACTCCATCCTTAGTTAGGAACGGACCCCATTGGAGAGTTGTTGACATGTGGAAGTCTTCCATTGGTTGCATGGGAATGACAATTTTTACACTCATCAACACTCATTTTAAGAGTTACTGCAGAAAAAAATAAATTAAAGAGTTTTGGTAAAAAAGTCATTTCGAAATCAGTTTATAAAAATTAGTCCCCATTGATTGATAAAATACAAAGAACTGATATTACTACTATTCCATAAATCAGGGGAACTTTCATGAAAAGTCATTGGGTAATAACTATTTCCAAAATCGAATTTAATTTTCTATTCACACTCTTTCCTCTCTATCTCTAAGAACACAAAATTATATTTTTCTTTCTGCCGAGTAGAACTAGAATGAGTACCTTTCCATATCCACCAGTTGATGGGCCACCTCCTTCATCAACCCCTACGCGTGCTTATTTTTCTTCTAGCACCGACGACGTTTGACACTGTTATTTGTGCAAAGAACGACTCATTCTCGATAACTATGGATGAGGACGAGGTGTGTACCTTTGCGAAGATCTAAAAATTTAATGTATATCTGTAAAATCCAAATCAGAGAACGATAATTTTGGATCTGTAAATTTCCAAGAATAAGAAAGCCTATTTTTTCATTCTCTCTATTCTCGTCAACTGACAATGATGATGTTCTGCATCGGTGACGTGATCTCCTATTTGAACCCTAAATTCCAGATCTGGAAATTTGATTAAGATCTGCGATGGCCCTGTGAATAGACGGTGGTGATCAGAGACGCGATGCAATTTTGCCTTCGATTTTTTGTGCCCGTATTCTGACATTTTTTTCTGGAATTTTTATTGTTCAACCTTTATTTAAGAGTTACTGCAAAAAAAAAAAAAAAAAAAAAAAAAAAAGAGTTCTGGTGGTAAGAAAGTCATTTCCAAATTAGTTTATAAAAATTAGTCCCTACTGATTGACAAAATATAAAGAATTGACATTACTACCCTTCCATAAATCAAGAAAACTGTCATGAAAAGTTCATTGGTTAATATCTATTTTCCAAAATCGAATATAATTTTCCATTCACTTTCTTCTCTCTCTATCTTTAAGAACATGAAACCCTAACTCTATGTCTCCCAAGTATAATTGGAATGGGTACCCTCCTGTATCCACCGCTACTACCGTCGGTTAATGTGCCATCGCTTTCATCAGTGCCTACACGTGTTTAGTCTTCCTTTGGTGTCGACAATGTTCGGCACTGTCATTTGAGTAGAGAACGACTCGTCCTTGAGAACCATAGACGAGGACAAGGTGTATACCTTCACGAAGATCTAAAAATTTATTGTAGATCTGTAAAATCCAGATATGAGAATGACGATTTTGGATCTGTAAATTTCCAGATTTGAGAACGACGATTTTGGATCTATAAATTTCTAAGAATAAGAAATGCTAATTTGTTTATTCTCTCTCTTCTCATGAACTGAAGGTGATGATGTTTCGCGTTGGCAACGTAATTCCCTATTCAAGCCCTAAATTCTAAATCGCGAAATTTGTTGATGATCTACGATGGCCTCATGAACAGACGATAGTGACTGGCTACGCGATGCGATTTTGCCTTCGATTTTCTATGCCGACGACACGATTTTCTCTTTGAAATGCCCTGTAAGAATATCTTCTTTTTTTTTTCTGCAAAATCTAAATATTCAATGGATTTTGCAGATTTAGATTTAAGATTTGGAACCTGAGAGATTTTCCAGATCTGGGTTCCGAGCGATATTCTTCTGAAGATATGGACATTTTGGTCTTGATTTGCAAATTTGATTTTTATACTTAATTTTTCATTTTGTTCTTGTTCTTCATTGGCAGATCTGGATATTTTGGATTGTTGTTACTGTCATTTTCTTATTTTTATTGATTTTTATTCTTGTTCTACAAATTTAGTTTGGTAAAATTTTGTTTCCATTTCTTGTCTTTGTTGACTTTGGTGAAGATTTATTTATTCATTCTTTTCACATTTTGTTCAAAAATTTTTGTAAGTAATTTACATGAAAGCAATATATAGCAGTGTAAAGATTCACACCAGTACAAAAGCAGTGTGAATGTTCACACTAATAATCTGATTAAATTTGGTGACGCATAAACATTCACAACAATGTGTTTGTTCATAATTAATGCAAACATTCATTTATATATATAAAAAAATTGACAATATCCTAAATATGATAGTGCATATAAAACTCAACATTGCATAAAAAATATAATAAGAGAACCTGAATGTTTGAATATGCATTGTGAATATTCACAATAGTTTAATCAATTATCATTACAGTAAAATATAACAAGAAAAGATGAATGTTTTACATAAGCATTGTGATAATTCACAGTAGGTCAACTAGTTATTATAATTCTTATAACCATTATATTAAATTTTAAAAATAACAAATAAATTATAAATGTTCACATTTTAACTTGGATTCCCTAGAACAATAACTCAATGGTGTGAAAATTCACAAGACTGTATTTTATTTTTAAAAATATAAAATATATACATATAATATAAAAACGAAGAGCGTGAATTATAAATTAAAATGATATTTTTAGTTTTTTAACATTTAAAATGTTCACATTATATTTTTAAACATGTTTTTTGTTCTATATAATAAAATCGGACAGACATAAACCCCCTAAATAAATATTAGACGTTCTTTATCTCCCACATAAATAATAGTCCAGATTGATTCAAAAAATTAACATAAATGTAAAATATATATTTATACTTTATCTTATATAGCTTATACTTATATGATGAAAGATAATATTTTTTTTTGTATAATTGGAGAAAGAAAATATATTTTTACTGTGTATATAAATGTATAGAAATAATATATGAACATTAGATTTCCTAATAAAACTAAAATATTAAATTTACAAAAATTAAATTAAAAAATTAATATAAAAAAATATAATATACAAAAATTATAGAAATAATATATACACAATAGATTTAGTAATGATACTAAAATATTAAATTCACAAAACTTAAATTAAATATATATATATATATATATATATATATAATACATGAAAATTGTAGTAATAATATATGGACGTTAAATTTAATAATAATATTAAAAAATTAAATTTATATAAATTTAATTAAAAAAATAATATAACAGAGAAAATATAATATTTATAGAAATAATATGTAGACATTAAATTTAGTAATAATACAAAAAAATTAAATTTATGAAAATTAAATTAAAGAAATTATATTAAAGAGAAACTATAATATTAAAAATTATGAATATTAAATTTACAAAAATTTTAAAAATATTAAAAGGACATGAAAATTAGTAATAATATTGAAATATTAAATTTACGAAAATTAAATTAAAGAAAAAATATAAAATATAAAATTTAATATATGAAAAAAATGGATATTAAATTTATGAAATCATAAAAATAATATATGCATATTAAACTTATTAATAATACTGAAATATTACATTTATAAAAATTAAATTAAAAAATAATATAAAAGTACAAATATAATCTATTTAAATTATAGACATTAAATTTACTGAAATTATAGAAATAATACATGGATATTAAACTTAATAATAATAATACTGAAACCTTAAATTTAAAGAAATTAAATTAGGAAAATAATATAAAAAATGAAATTTAATATATAAAAATTATGGACATTAAATTTGTTTAATTAATATATTCCAATTAAATTTAATAATAATATTGAAACATTAAATTTACAAAAATCAAATTAAAAAAATAATATAAAAATAATATAATATATGTATTATAATATAAAAAAATTATTTATTTTAAATTTATAGAAATTATAAAAATAATATATCAACATTAAATTTTATAATAATAATTAGATATTAAATTTATATGAAATTAAATTAAAGAAATAAAATAAAAGCAAAAATATAATATACGTAATCTATGAACATTAAATTTATAAAATTATAGAAATAATATATGGACATTAAATTTCATAACAATATTTAGATATTAAATTTACAAAAATTAAATTAAAAAAATAATACAAAAGAAAACATATAATTACAAAAATTGTAGAAATAATATATAGATATTAAATTTAGTAATAATACTAAAACAACAATATAATATATGAAAATTATGGACATTAGATTTACGAAATTATAAAAATAATATATAGATATTAAATTTTATAATAATACTAAAAAATTAAAGAAAATCTATTATATAGTCCTTAAGAGATATTCAAAATGAACCCCCAACTAACATAATAAAGCTTTTAGTTTTCAAATATTTTTAGAAAATAGTCTTTTGTTTTTTTACCATCTTTTTTTCCATTATTTAAGTATAATATCATTCTCCTAAACAATCAAGATGTGAACATTCATATTTTCATTTTGCTATTTTTTAACATTTTGATATATTTTAATTTTGATTATGCTGTTGTGAATATTCATTATTCTTTAAGTGAACGAATCAATAAAATAAAATCCTGGTATGAACATTCACCAAAACCACCCAAAATAAAAAAAAAATTGAAAAAACAGAGATCAACAAAAAATAAATCAGCAAGAACGTTTCATCAAACCACATGAACCCCCATGCGAACATTCCCAAAAAACAAATCAAGAAACATGAAAGAAACTTACAATAAACGAAAAGTACATTCACTTGTATAAACAACAAAAATAAAAAAAATCAAAACAGGTCAAACAAAATTGGCATGACACTTACCAAATCGCAAATGAACGTCCACCAAACCAAACACTGGGAATGAATATTCATATTTGGATATCCTAGGATGAACATATTTGAATGAAAATTCAAACCAGATTGCAAAATTTGCAGATCTGAAATTTTAACAACAATGACACATTTACTCCGAAAACTAAAAATCGATATAAATATTGTTGGTTTATAAAATTGGTACACACTCCGAGCATGGTCCAGTCTTAGGACAAGTAGGTCCTCTGGCTGGAATTGGAGTTAATGAGCTGGAAATTCTCCTAGTGAACTGTACTGGGTCCTAGAGGACTAACCTGCTGAGTCTAGAGTCCTACTCCTTAAGGAGTGATACCTACACATGGCTCGGGTCGAGATTTGTCCCGAGCGAAGCCCCTCCGGCGTGAGAATAAGAGCTCAAAGAGAAAAGGTATAGAAATACATCAAGTAAACAAATAAACTCAAAGTATTCACATAATCAAGCATACCCCGGGCTTGTATAGCCCTTGGTATATATAGGCGTTAGAGATGATCAGTCGGGTCTAAACACAGTTAATTTGATGAAACTATGTGTTTACCCAATAATCTGGGGCATTTAGGAGATAATCACTTGGCTTGGGCTTTTGGGCCCATTTGGCGAAGCCTGCGGGCCTCTGTCAAGCTTGTAGAAGTAAGCTGATGGAGGAGAGTAGAGATTCGTAGAGTTCTGGAGAATAAACGAGCTGGAATGGGGAGCCGGTCGAGACAAATAGTTAAGTCCCTCAAGTTGGCCGTCCAAGACACAACGCAGAGCTTTGAGCAGCAACGTCCCTACGGGGCACCTTGTTCCTTCTTGGGTGCACAGGAGATTCTAGGAGGAGTCTTGGTTGGTGTATGTTCCAGTATGACACTGTCGATCCTGGAATGCGTTTATGTCACGGCGAAGATGGACACGTGGCTGAGGACCAAGTGTTGACTTGGTGGTGCTCGAAAATACCCTCATCAGTTGCCTCTAGCCCTGAGCGGTAAGGGAAGCAAGACGGTCAGGGATATTAATTTCTGCTTGGAGCGGGCATCCCAGAGACTTCAAAGTAAGAAAAACACCCCTGGTCGGCTCTCAGGAGCTTTTTGCCGACCAGAGGTCAGTCCTTCTGGCCGGTAAGCCCTGGGTCCAACGTCGTTGGCCTCTAGGTCAGTGAAGCTCTTGGGAGATGGACACGTCTTTTGGGCGACCCTATGGACGGGTAAAATTTTGAACGACACTTTTTGTACCATTAACTTTTCCTGGGAGGGCTAATTTGGAATAGGCCTCCATATGGCCGCACTCTATGCAGAGACAACATGGTAGGGCGATCCCGAAATTTTCTCAATTTTGTGGGTAGCACTTTTCAAACGGTTAACTTTTTCTAGAGGGCTAATATGGAATAAGCCTCTATATGGCTGCATTATATGCCGAGACAGCACGACAAGGTGACTCTAAAATTTCTCGATTTTCAAGGCCGCACTTTTCTAACGATTAACGTTTTCTGGAGGGCTAATTTGGAATAGACCTCCATATGGTTGCGCTCTGTCCAGAGACAACATGACAGGAAAACCTAATTTTTTGGGCAACACCTTTCGAACGGTTAACTTTTTCTGGAGGACTAATTTAGAATAAGTCTCTATATAGTCGGGCTCTATGCAGAGACAGTACAACACGGTAACCCCGAAATTTTCTCAATTTTCTGGGCAACTCTTCTAACTGGAAGAATTCTGAATGGCTGTCCCCTGGAGGGCAGATGCCTGAAGGTTAAGCTCTTGGAGGGTAGACTCTTGGAAGTCAAGCTGCTGACTCTAGGGAGGTCAAGTTCCTAACTCTTGGAAGGTCAAGCTCCTGGCTCCTGGGAGGTCAGATTCCTAGGTAATAGATTTTTTAACTCCGTGGTTAAGCGTGCTTGGCCGACAACAATTCCAGGATGGGTGACCTTCTGAGAATTCTGGGAGATAGATTTCTGGGTGATAAATTTCAGAACTCTGCGATTAAGCGTGCTTGGGTGGCAGTAATTCCAGGATGGGTGACTCTTGGGAATTCTGCATGGCACTTTATCAAACCGTTAGAAAACAATCTTGAGCAAAGATATTCTGAGTGAACCTCAATGGGCAGAATTCTGAACGACATTTCTCAACTCGTTAATGAACCATCTTGAGCGAAGTGCTTCGGGGTGAGCCCCTGACAGACAGAATTTTGAACAACGTTTCTCAACCCATCAACGAACCATCTTGAGCAAAGAGATTCAGGGTGAGCCTCTGATGGACAAAATTATGAATAGCGTGTCTCAAACCGTTAACGAAATCTTGAGCAAAAAGGTCTCTAAGCGACGCTCCTTTGAGTGGTGTTTTTATAACCGTTGACCTTTAAACGGCACAAGGCTTAGACTTGTACAGCCTTATAACGCTTGTCATCTGAACCACCCATCACTTAGGTTGTGTAGAGTTTTAGTTAGAGAACAGAGCGGAGAACTTTGACGCCTTCCAATGAGCTCTGGTCAGAGACCTCAGAGCAGAGTTCTGAGTGGCATTCCTTTGAGCAGTGATCTATGGGTGACATTTATCTGAATGATGCCTTTTTAATCTTCCACCTTCTTTCCCCAACTTGTTTTCACTTGGCTGGTGAATCAGCTATCCTCGAAGAGTGGACTTCTCACCGAGTTGGATTCTCACTGAGCCACAATTCAAGATGACTAGGTTGAGTCCAGTTTGCATGTCGGCCTGTCTGTTGTTTGGACTGAGACCTTCGAACTCCGCGCTAACCTCTTGCACCTCAAATTCCTAGTTGACACTATAGTGACCGAGGGCAGAAATAATGGGACTTCGCTAATCGGATCAGGCAGAAGATCAGACTAGAAGAGGTAGAGCGATGGAAGAAGGGCCCCAGATATCTTGAACTCCAGGGGATAATGGCTAATGACTCTAGAGGCAAGAAACCGGGACACACTGAAGGCCATTCGCCGCCTATATCCTGATTTTCTTGCCGGTCCGATGGAGACGAAGTTCTTAGAGCCAGATGACGGTGCCAAGCACAAAGGTGCTGGGTAGAGAGATGCCGGAGAGAATAGTGATGATGAGGGGGCCTTCGAGGAGAGGAAATTGACGTTTTTTCTCTTCACACGGACACCCCTCAAGATGAGCGCGAGGTGGACTGAGCTTTGGAATGTCATTTTTTTAGCAATTAGGATTTTGTAGAAGTTTTTTCACTTATTTTGGTATTTATGCACGCAAGCGTGTAAGCTTCTGAGCGACATAGTCAGGGTACTTCAGAGTTTACTCCTTCCTCCCGAAATTTTTGCCAAGTCGCTTTCTGTTTGGTACTATTTTTAGAGTTGTAAAATTCTATTTTTAAAAAAAAAAAAAAAAAACATATTATCTCTGCCCAGGAACATGGACCACTAGCCCCCCCAGTCTGGGACACGAGTTGATTGTAAGAAAATCGTATCGAGGACTTAGAATGAGGATTTCCCAAGGTGCCTGGTCCTCTCGATCCGCAAGGGCGCAACGCGGCGGTTGGTCCCCCGTTGCTAGTCATTGGGGAGTTCTCCGTAGTCAGGTTCACTCCAGAACTCTTTCAGGTTATCTTCATTTAGTCCATATAGGAGCACATTCCTTTTTAGATCCCCAAACTTATAGTCCACTGGTGGGGAAAGTACTGAGCTCCAGGCCCTCAAACCCGATCAATGCCCCGCCCTTGGTGGATAACCTTGGTCTTTTTCCGGGTACAGACTACTGACTTTCGGAGAGGGTCTAGTTGTCACCCTCAATGTTGAGCTCTGGGATGAGATTTGTAGAGAGTCATCCGCGATGCCGAGAGTTAGGGTATTGATTTGGAGAATCAACTACGACTCAGGGGTCGAAATGTCGTTGAGGAGAATCATCCACGACGCCGAGAGTCAGGATGTTGATCTGAAAAATCATTCGCGACTCAGGGGGTTAGAATGTCATTGAGGATAATCATCTGCGACGTCGAGAGTTGGGATGTTGATCTTAAGAATCATCCATGACTTAGCGGGTCGGAATGTTGCTTTGGAGAATCACTCGCGACGCTGAGAGTCGAGATGTTGATCTGGAGAATCATCTGCGACTCTGGGGGTTAGAATGCTATCGTGGAGAATCATCCGCGATACCGAGAGTCGAGATGTTGATCTGGAGAATCATACACGATGCCGAGAGTCAGGACGTTTAATTGAAAAATCATCTGCAACTCCAGGGGTCAGAATGCTGCCGTGGAGAATCATCCGCGATGTCGAGAGTCGGGACATTTACTTGAAGAATTATCCACAACTATGGGGGTGGAATACTGTTGAGAAGAATCATCCACGCTGCCAAGAGTCGGGACGTTGACTTGGAGAATCATCCACGACTCTGGGGATCGGAATACGGTTGAGGAGAATCATCCGCGATATCGAGAGTCGAGACGTTGACTTGGAGAATCATCTGCGACACCGAAAGTCAGCATGTTCATCTGGAGAATCATTGATTGCATCACATTTGATGTGATTTAATATCGTTAATCTAAGTTTTGTTAATGTTTTAAATTAATTAAATTAGTATAATTGATTTGTTTATTTTATTTTTTTTTGTAGATTTGAAGAATCAAAGTAAAAAGACTATTCTGAAGCAATATGGAATAAATAAAAGGTCACGACCCACGAAATGAACTAGGCCTAACCCTCGAATCCGGCCTGGTCCGACAACTAAGTGCAGGACCACATTGGAGCCTGCCAATGTAGCTGACCAAATATTGGGCCGAAACCCTTTCTATTGTGGACATTTGGTCTACTCTTGTTGCCGTAACAGTTCCCAAATTGGGAACCGTTACAAAGTAGGTAAATAGGCAATTAAGTCCATTGAAGGTTGGGGGTCAAAAGCGTAAAAAAGGAAAAAGATCCAAGATAATTAGGAGGCATTCAATTGGTCATTAACTAGTAGCTTCGGATAGTGGGTAGTAGGGGGCATGCTTGGATTCAATACATTAATTTTTTTTTTATTGCCTTGAGAGAGATAGAGTCAAGAGCATTAGTCATTCATATTTTTTTTTTGGACAGTAACTTAGGCCTTAGGGGGTATGCATTGAGCAGTATGCCTTTTGGCTGAAATAACAATGACCTTTCTCTCTCCTCATCATCTTCTTTGGCTATTGAATTTGGTTTGAGAATTCTTCAATGGAGCAAATGAATATCTATGCAGAGGAATATCACTCCATGAGCGGTTAAGTTCGTCAATCAAGTTAGGGATGTGTACGTTCTATAAGACCCGATTTCGCGTGGGTATATTTTTATTTGCATTTTATAACATTAGAAAATAATGGGGTTTATTGTGTTATTCTAAATTTCACCTAAAAAATTTTAGTGGTCATTATGATATTTAAAAAAAAAAAGTATATATATAATTTTGAAGAATTTTGAGAGTTAGTATGTTAATTTAATTTTAATTTGATTTTCAAAAGTTTTAGGGGTTAAAATTTAAGAACTTACTCTTAAGAGTTTTAGAGTTGAATAAGTATTTATAATATTGTATTGGGGTTATATGTGTAGTTAATTATCTTGGGTTATAAGTGTAATTATAATAAATATCTATCTATTCCTATCCATTTAAGAGCATCTTCAAGAGAAATGCTAAAATTTGGTGTGCCATTTACCCAAATGGCACACCAAAAAAAAAAAAGCACTCCAAGGGATGTGCTATTTGGGTGTGCCATTTTTTTTAATTAAAAACTAAAATTAACAAATTAATTTAGCCTAACCCAACATCTCTAATTAATCTAACATAAATTAGCCCAGCCCATAACCCATCCCAATTCAAAGCCCTGGTTTAGATCTAACATAAATTAAGCATATATTAATTCATACCCACTTGCCCTAATTCACAAATAGCAAAAAATACACAAAGAAAGAGGGGGGATCGACCTTGGGCTGTGATAGAGGCTTACGGCGATAGGGGTGCGGTGATTTGTGAATGCGATGGCGATGGCGGTGAAGGCTTTCGATGGAGATGGCGGAAGCGAAGGCGAACTGCGATTGGGGTTTGCGATGGTGAGGTGGTTCAGATCTAGTTTGCAACGATGAACTGCAATGGAGGCTTGCGATTCAGATTTGGTTGTGCAATTCGAGATGGAAATTTTTTATCTGGTTCGATTTTCATTTTCTTGTTCCTTCATCATCAATTTATAGACTGTTTTTTTTTTTTTCAAATTGGGAGTTTGGTTTTTAAATTTCAGACTGTTAAAGTGGTCGGTACTACTCCAATGGTCAAATGGTACAAGCTGATGGTTGTACCAAATATGGTACAGCAGACCTGATGTGCCATTTTTGGCACAACAACAATCATTGGAGTTGTTTTTTAGCTTCAAATTGTAATCATGTGGCTGAATCATGCTATCAAACTTAAAAAAAAAAAAAAAAAAAGGTTTAAGGCGGTGAACTTTCCATTATATATATATATATATATAATTTGTGAAGAATTGAATTTAAATTAAAAATTGTAAATTTGATTAGAGTTGTATTTTAGTAATTATTTACTAGTAATATTGTTAATAGTTAGTTAATATTTTTCTCTATAGTTAAATTATGATAAATTTTATAAATTTAATTATATATTTTAGCTTTATAATTAATTTTGAGTTGAGAAAATAGAACGTTTAATTTTAATAAATCTCATATAATTAAATAAATTTGAGAATAGAAAAAATTGTATTTTAGTATCACACATTTCATTACATAGTAGATTTGCTTAGATAAATTCTTAATTTAAGCCCTGTTATTGTTAGGTTCACAGGCGACGTCAACTACATCAATAGTACGACGCTAGTATAAAAAGCAGCGTAATTATCGAGGTGAGTGTGTTATTTTCTATGTAAACTGTTAAATTATATTTTTCGTTCTAAAATGTGAAAAAAAAAAAAAAAAGTTTATTAATATTGATTATTTTATTACATTAACAGATAGAGTAAATTTTTAAATGTGCGAAGTGATTTTTATTTATTATACTACTATGTCATAGTGTGATCCCGACAGGAGGACATGTCCTGCAGGATATTGTTGGTCTTAACAGAAGGGGATATCTTGTAGGACGTTGTATTATGACCTGACAAGAGGGTAAGTTCTACAGGTGGTTGTTGTTGTTGACAATGATGATTATCATCATGATATGGTGGTTTATACCACGTGTTAGTTCCTACCATTGAAAATATTAAATGACCCTGATACTGATGGCAACCTTAGATTGCACAGTCGTACAGGTTACGGTACCATTATAATTCTCGATCATGAGGTGATACGATCCTATGGCTAATAGGAAAATATGTGTACAATATTTTATTATATATCAAAATAATTTGATTAGTTAATTTAAATGTATTTGTTTTATTATGATGATAGTTGTGGAATTTTATTTCGGCTCAGTGTGTAGTTATATTTATATTATGTTTTGAAAAGTGGTATTTGATAATTATGCATGATCCATAAATTATTTTTATATTATGAAGACAGTATGCCAATAAGATATTTTGTCTTAAGTACTCCAAGTAAAAACAGGTCCACTATTGGCGTTAGATAGGATCAGATGGTGGTGTTGCTTTGGAGGTAGTTGGACCAATTGTGGTAATAAGTTATTCAAGCTTTTGTAGTGTTACAGAAAAAGTTGGATCGGTATAGTTGAATTTTAAATTGTAAATTTTAAAATTAATGTCAGTTGATAATTATTTTATATTTTTATTTATTATTATTTTATTTATCATAGTAGCATAGCAAAAGCGTGGCGGAGAAGTGATTTGTGTGGTTCCAATATTTTCTTGGTAAAAATAAAAGGGAGAAATTGAGTGGCAACCCTGAAAAATCGGGTCGTTATACTTTCTCTATATTATCCATGTAAACTTTATTCTTGTTGAATTCTGTTTTGTTCTTATTTGCCTAAGATTGTAAAACAATGATTGTGATTTTAAATATTTTTCTTTAATTAGTTTATGTTTGAATATTGTATAAAGATTTAGATCTGGAATTATTCATATCCATAATGTTAGATCTAATACCTGTGATTTAAATCTAACAGTTTTACAATCAAATTTTAGTGGTATCGATATGACTTAATTGAATAAATTATGTTAAACGATTAATTCATTTAAATTAGTTAACGTATGAATTTAATCGTGAAGATAGTTCATCACAATTAAGTGGTCGATTTATTTTCCGCTGTAATATTGGTTTGTAATTAATATTACCTAATTACACACCGTACAAAAATGAATAAGAATGAAATTTATGGGATAGATGGATGAATTTATGCATGTCCCTAACTCGAGCCTTTCTATATAGATTTTATCTCAATTAATTAATTTTCTGCTATTTAATTATTAAATTCAAAAACCCAAACCAATTATTGATTATTTTACTGCGAAAAATAAGATACAAAAATTAATAGTTACAATACAAACCTTGTGGATCGATCCCTTACTTAAGCGCTAAACTGTAATATTTTACAGCTTAGATTGAAAATTAAATTTGAGCGATCAAATTTTGGCGCCATTGCTGGGGATTGACAACGTTTATTATTATTTTTCATCCATTAGTGTAAATCCATATTATATTTTATTTCATTTTATTTTTCACTATTACCATGCAAATACTCTATCTTTGTAGATTGAAATTTGGTAACTGGGTTGAATTCAATTGTCATTCTTACTTACGGAAACCAGGTTCCACGTTCTAGTTTACAAGTCTTGTTCTTTTTTTAATTTTTTTTATAGCTTATTGGATATTATCTCATGAAAAAAATAAAAAATTAAATTGGTTTAGTATTTGACATTGAGGAAACCTATGCATGAATAGTAGATGATCACGTAATCATAGGGATACACTCTTAGACTCTATTTTAGACAATGTTCCTAGAAAAGCGAGATCGAAATTTAATAATCCTATACTAGTACCAATTAATAAAGAAATCAATATGAGAAATATACCAAAATCCCTGAAAGAGTATTAAACTCCTTCTACGTACGTATCCCCGTCATGTATCCGCTTACCAACTGTAGCGGGTGAGAATAACTTTGAAATCAAATCGTCAATAATTCAATTGTTACCTAATTATTATGGAATGAGCACAGAAAACCCATATAAACATTTGGATGAATTTTCGGAACTTTGCACAACCTTTAGAATATCCAATTTATTTGACGATGCGATTAGGTTAAGATTATTCCCATTTTTCCTAAAAGATAAAGCTAAACATTGAATGCATTCTTTAGCACTAGCATCCATTGGAACTTGGGCTGACATGAGGAAGGAATTCTTTAGGAAATATTATCCTATAGGAAAAACAAATCAAGTTAGAAGAGCCCACACTGCGTTCACCCAATACCTAGGTGAATAATTCCATGAAAGTTGGGAACGATTAAAAGAATTATTGTGCCAATGTCCATATCATCAAGTCCCGGGATGACAATTAGTACAAAGTTTCTACGAAGGACTAGATGAGAGTAACCGCCAAATGGTGGATGCTTCATGTGGAGGTACATTTCTAATGAAATCTGAAGATGAGACATGAAAATTATTTGAAAACCTAAGTGAAAATTCACTACAACATGATGCGTTAGGGAGAAGAGATAGAGGAAATTTAATTTGACTAATTACCAACCAAAAAGTTGAGGTTAACGAAATAAATAAAAATGAGTTGGAAACAAATCTCTCAAAAGCCCTAGGACAATTGATGAGTAATAATCAATCCATATTTCCTCAATCTTAAACCTTTAAATCATGTGCAATGTGTCAAAGTGTATCACCCAATAACTGATTGGCATCTCAGTTCTCAATATCCTGAATATGTGCTAGAGCACGTTAATGTTGCTCAATCAATGCCGAGAAATGAAAACATTCTGTATTCTTACACCTACAACCCTGGGTGGTTGAATCATCTTAATTTTTCATGGTGACAATCAAATCAAGGCCCACCTATGAATCAACCCCCAAGACAAAATTTTCAAAATTAATCTCAACAGTACTCAATATCTCACCCATCTAATAAATATTCTCAATCCGCTAGGAACCCGCAGATGGATGAGTTAATATCTATAATAAAAAATCAATCTCTAGATATAGTACTACTAAATAATCAAATGGGTCAACTAGCTAGTCAATCCCAAACCATATCAACCTTAGAGACACAAATGGGTCAACTAGCCAATACTATGCATTGTAGGGATCAGGGTAAACTTTATAGTCAACCAGTGAGTAATCCTAATGGACATTACATGGCTGAGACTAGTGGTGTCAATAAACACATTTAGGCCATAACTACCCTTAGGAGAGGGCAGGTGATAGACAATAAGGTGAGAGAGGAGGATAATAACGGGGGTAAAGAGAGAAAAATAGTGAAAAATAGACTCACTGAGTGGGTCGGTGAGAGAAACTATTGAAGAAGATCTTATTTCCACCTCAATACCTACCCCAAGCAGTAAGGAACAATCTAGGTCTCATGTGGAGGCATCTTATATACCTCATGTTCTATTCCCGCAATGCTTAGATAAATCCTTACCAACAGACAAGAAATTCAAGAACATGAAAGAAATGCTTGAAACATTCAAGCAAGTAAAAATAAACCTTCCACTACTAGAGGCGATTAAGCAAGTATCAACATATGCTTAGTTTCTAAAAGATTTATGCACACAGAAAAGAAAACTAAAAAATTATGTGCTTAAAAAAATCTTTCTTACCGAACATGTGAGCTCTATTCTGAAATATGACACCCCACCTAAATTTAAAGATCCAAGCACACCCACCATTTCATGCATGATTAGTGATTATACCATTCATCGTATTCTCTTGGATTTAGGTGCGAGTGTCAATCTTTTACCATTTTCGGTATATTAGAGACTTGGGCTAGGAACTTTGCAAATGACAACAATCGCTTTTTAATTGGCTAATAGATTAGTGAATAAACCTTGAGGGGTGATAGAAGATGTCCTAGTTGGGGTAGACAAATTTTTCTTCCATGTTGACTTCATTGTGCTAGATATAGAGCCTGTAGCGAATATATCTCGACATTATTCTTGGGAAACTCTTTTTGGCCACAGCCAATGCATGCATTAATTGTAGAACTAAGGTTATGGATGTGTCATTCGGGATTATGAATGTGTGACTAAATTTGTTTAATGATTTGCACTTTACATTATTGATGAGTTAGCTGAAGTAGCAACACCATTTGTCACATCCCCAGATCCTATTGAGACAATTCTTTTCCATTATAGAGAAGAATGTATGGCTATGGAGGAGAATATGAAGGAAGTTAATAGTGCGTTAGCATATGTCTCGCAATCGGAGTCACCTAAATGGGTACCTCGATTTGAGACATTGCCAATGTCACAAGGTCCACCTCTTAAACCATCCATTGAATCACCACCACAACTTGAGTTGAAACAATTACTTAATTTACTCAAGTATGTCTTCTAAGGTCATGAAAACACTTTACTAGTAATTATTTCATCTACCTAGATGACGGAACAAGTAAGTAAATTGGTTGAAGTGTTAACTCGTTATAAGAAGGCGATTGGTTGGTCAGTTGGCTACTTCAAGGGTATTGATCCTTCTATTTGTATGCATTGGATACACTTAGAAGAGAAAGCTAAACCATCAACAGAAGCACAAAGACGATTAAACCCGAATATGAGGGAGGTAGTAAAAAAATAAGTGTTGAAGTTGTTAGTTGTGGGTATTTACCCAATCTCTAATAGTCCTTGGGTTAGTCAAACCCAATCTGTTCCTAAAAAGTCCGATATCACTGTGGTACCAAATTCTGAAGGTGAATTAATTGAAACATGCGAGGTTACGAGGTGGCGCATGTGTATTGATTTTAGAAAGCTAAATTCCAAACACACAAAGATCATTTCTCACTACCATTTATTGATCAAATCCTTGAGCGTTTAGCAGGTCAGATGTATTTTTGCTTTTTAGATGGATATTCGGGGTATAATCAAATTGTTGTATACCTAGAGGATTAGGAAAAAAACAACATTCACATGTCCGTTTGGGACGTTCACCTACCGGTGAATGCCCTTCGGCTTGTGATAAGTGTAATTTATTTATTTATTCTCAAGCCAGTTTTGGTAGTTTTCTAGTATTTTTATAGCGTTTTAATATATTTTAATACGTTTTTATTTATTTTGTCATAAATTAGGTGTTTGGGGTGAAAATGAATGAAAACGGTTTATAAACGATCAAGTCGATGGAAGAATAGTGAAAAACAAGCAAAAAAGCCTTCCAGCATCTGTAGCTCCACCGCTGTAGCGGTCAAAATGAAGAGAGTTGCTAAACTTTCTGCTTGACCACCGCTGCAGCGGTCATGCTCCACCTGGAATAGATATTTTAGGATATTTTCTAGGATATTTTGAATCCTATTATATCCCTCTATTTGCCCACAACACTTAGCAAGTTTTTTGGGAGGTCTTAAGAGCTCCAAGGCCATTAACCAAGAGAAGATCACAAAGCCAAGAAGGAGGAAACGATCTCGGAGCGGTTTTAGCGTCGGTTCTTCGGATAACAGTTAGTCTCCTTGTTTCTCTCTTTATTTCTTAGTTTGGTTGATTGTTTTGAATATGTTTAGCTTATTTCTAGTTGAATATAGGGCTATGGCCATGTATAGCTAAACATATATTGTCTAGGGCTTGATGTACTTCATGAAAACGTGCCTTGAATAAATCAATGTTTTGTTAATGGTTGTTTTTCTTTATCCGATTGTGTTTACCATTTTATTACTTTCATAGTATGCTTGTATTGGTATTGTAGTTGGTTTGAGAATACGGGATTTGATACTCGGGAGAGGTAATCCCGGATTCAGACTAGGATTAAAACACAACATGACGATCTAATGACCCAGGAGGGCGCTAGAAAGTATGCAATCCGTGAGATTGGGGCGAGACTCATGTGACCAAATGTCGTATAGACGCTCGAGGAGGATTTTGGCGTTGACGCAAAGTCACATATTTATTCACTTTACACTCGGGAGAGGTAGTGAGTGAGATTTCGATACCTAGATTGTCGGATAATGTGAATGTTGTTAATGTAAACTAGATTGAATTGAATGCGTTTAAATGAACGAAATTAATCCCTAGACAATTTACTCCCTTAAACGTCAATCTTAGTATATTAAGTTAATTAGTTAATTAGTTTAGTATATTATTTATAAAACGAAAATATAAATTGAGTTGTCTAGATAAAGTTAGGTTATGACAATCATGGTACTCAACGACCATCTAATCCAATCCCTGTGGATACAACAACTCCTACTCTTCCCACTTTATTAAAACTTGACCTGTACACTCGTAGTGAAAGTAACGATGTAATATTCCGCTACCAGCTTGGGTAATGCACCTGTGACTTTTCAAAGGTGTATGATGTCAATCTTTTCTGATATGATAGAAAAGTTTGTGGAGGAATTCATGGATGGTTTTTTTGTGTTCGAAACCTCTTTTGATAATTGCCTTCAAAGTCTATCTAGAGTCTTTGAGAGATGTGAAGAAACGAACCTCGTGTTAAGTTGGGAAAAAAGCTATTTTATGGTTCAAGAAGGAATAGTTCTAGGACATATAGTGTCCTCTAGGGGAATAGAAGTAGACAAGACCAAGTTTGATTTAATAGCAAGTTTGCCAACACCACAAACAGTGAAGCAAATTCGCTCATTTCTAGGCCACACAGGTTTCTATCGATGATTTATCAAAGACTTTAGCAAAATTGCTCGTCTATTGTGCCATCTCTCTGCACAAGATACTCCATTTGTCTTTCATGAAGTGTGCTTAGAAGCTTTCAATCAATTAAAGAAAATGTTATCTACTGCCCCTGTTATTTAGTTACCGAACGATGCTCTTTCTTTTCTTTTGAGATCATGTGTGATGCATCCGGCCATGCGATTGAAGCAATTTTGGGACAACGGGTAGAGAATGCCCCGAATATGACATACTATGCGAGTAAAACCCTTTTCAGTGCTCAATTGAATTACACAACAAAAGAGAAAGAATTTCTCGCCATAGTATATGCCTTGGATAAATTTAGATCCTATTGCCTAGGATCTAAAGTTGTGATATTCTCGGATCACGCCGCTTTGCGGTATCTCTTATCCAAGAAAGAACCAAAACCTCGACTAATAAGGTGGGTACTCTTACTCCAAGAATTCGATTACGAAATCTGAGATAAAAAGAGAATAGAGAACGTTGTTGCCGACCACCTGTAGAGGATAGTTATAGAGGGACTTAGAGAAGAGGAACCTATTCGAGATACTTTTTCGAACGAACAACTCTTAGCTATATCTAGGAGTGATCATGGGCCGGGCCGGGCTAGGCTTAGACTAGGGTATAACATAAAAATGTTAGGCCCGAGTCCGGCCCGGCCCTTAATTTCATACCCAAGCCTGACCCTATAAAAAAAACCTAAGTCCAACACCTGGCCCTATAAAAAAAACTAGGGTTCTCAGCCTGGCCCAACCCTAGCCCTATAATTTTTTTAATTTATAAAATAAATTCAAAAATTACGGTTCCGTTTGTTTAGTGTTTCTGTTCCCAATAAACTTGGAATAGGAAAAACTTTCTGGTAATAACTATGTCTGTTCTTTAAAAATTTGTTCTACCAATCTGGAGACAGATTCTTGTGTTGATCTACTTCCAATTTTATGGCAACACTATCACAAACCTGGAAACAGAACACACTAAACAAACTATACCTTTGTGTTTTTGTTCCCATAATTTTATTATAAAAATCTAGGAACAAAATTGAAACTGATTGTTTTCATTCCCCATTCTTTTGGAACAGAAACACCAAACAAACGGTGTCTACAATACCAAACCCAAAGCCCTCAGAACAAAACGTATTGTTGGTAAACAGAACAAAACACTCAGAATAGAACACTCATAACACAAAACACTTGGAACAAAACAAACACAAAACGTACAGATCTGAAGTAGAACAGAACAAAAGTCGGCGGTGGCGTTACCTGAAATTCGTAGCTGCGGCGGCGGCGTTCAACAACGAGAGAAAGGCCGGCGAAAAGACAGCAACAAATGGGAGCTCTGTATGTGAAGACCAACTCGAAATCAGCAAACGAACGAAATGTTGTTGGTTTAGGGTTAAGGTTCTGTTCAGTGACGGTGGGGAAAGTAGGAACGGAGGTCAAATTTCTCTCTCTCTCAAGCGGCGGCGGAAATGGAGGAGCGATTTGAAGTTAGGGTTGTGTGTAACTGTGTATATTGTCTCTCCCTCACTTCTCTCTCTCTCTCCACAGCGCAATTTGGAAAATAAAATTAGGGATTAGGGTTGTATAATGTGTATATATATATATTTTAATTATTCTTCGGGCCGGGTCTAAAAATTTTTGGCCTTGCCTAAGCCTAACCCTAAATTTGATCGGGCCCTAATACCTAGGCCCAAGCCTTGCCCGTTGGCTCAAACCCTAAGCCCAAGCCCTAAAAAATAGGGTCGGGCCGTTCGGGTTAGGCGGGCCCCCCGGGCCCATGACCACCCCTAGCTATATCACACACACACACATCATGGTATGCCAACATTGTTAATTATCTGGCTACCAAAAAAACGTCATCTTACTAGTTAAAGTAAGATAAAGATCGTTTCTTTTCACAAGTGAGATCTTTCTAACGGGAAGATCCTCATTTCTTTAAATATTGCTCAGACCAAATCATTAAACGGTGTGTGACAAAAAGTGAAATGGAAAGTACATTAAATTTCTATCATACTCAAGCGTGTAGGGGCCACTTCAGAAGAAAGAAAACCGCAATTAAAATATTATAATGCGGATTTATATTGGGAGATCCTCACCTCTTTAAATATTACTCAGACCAAATCATTAGACAGTGTGTGCTGGAAACTGAAGTGAAAAGTATATTGAATTTATGCTACACTCAAGCGTGTGGAGGCCACTTCGGAGGAAAAAAAAAAACCGCAACTAAAATATTACAATGCCAGTTTTGCTGGCCAACGCTCTTCAAAGATGCACACAACTACTGTCGTGCATGCCTCTGATGCCTACAGTTAGGATTTATGTCTCAAATGAATATGATGTCCCTTCAACCTATTTTAGTTGTAGAACTTTTTGATATTTGGGGAATTGATTTCATGGGAACCTTTCCACAATCTCATGGTAATTTATACATTTTCTTAGCTGTCAATTATGTTTCCAAGTGGGTGGAAGCGATAGCAACAAAAACAAATGACCATAAGGTTGTGCTTCAATTCCTAAAAGAAATATTTTGTCGTTTTGGGGTTCTACGAGCAATAATAAGTGGTGAGGGAAGCCATTTTTGTAACCGTCCATTCGAAGCGCTTATGCGAAAATATTCTGTTACTCACAAAGTGGCAACCCCTTATCATCCCCAAACGAATGGGCAAGTTGAGGTATCTAATAGAGAGATCAAAAATATATTAGAAAATGCGATTAGGTCAGATAGGAAGGTTTGGTCATTAAGATTAAACGACGCGCAATGGGCCTATCGTACCCCATATAAGACCCCGATTGGAATATCCCCATACCGATTAGTATAAGGTAAAACCTGTCATATTCCGGTTGAATTAGAATATTGAGTGATGTAGGCAATTAAGGCCCTTAACTTCGACTTAAAACAAACCGATGTACTCAGAAATCTGCAACTAATAGAATTAGAAGAATTGAGAAATGAGTCATATTAGAGCTCTAGAATCTATAAGGCTAGGACTAAAGCTTTCGACGACAAAAATATTCGAAAGAAGTCCATTGAGCCTAATCAGCGAATATGGCTCTTTAACTCAAAATTGCGATTATTCCCTGAGAAATTACACTCAAAATGGGACGAACCATTCGTGGCCCTGAAGTGTACCTTGGTAAAGCAGTAGAGATTAAAGATCCTAAGGATAACCAACAGATGAAAGTAAATTGCCAACGACTAAAACCGATGGTCGAAGTCGTATATGAAGGAGGTGTCATTGGCGCATTTTATTTAAGTGATCCAATTTATACATGACACTTCCTTCATGTCCGACTGAAGACATAAAATTTAGCGTTGAATGAGATGCATCCTATTAATTATTAATTGGAAATAATATAAAAAATATATATAAATAAA
The DNA here is from genome assembly GCA_016647705.1 of Eucommia ulmoides. Taxonomy (NCBI): domain Eukaryota; kingdom Viridiplantae; phylum Streptophyta; class Magnoliopsida; order Garryales; family Eucommiaceae; genus Eucommia; species Eucommia ulmoides. The sequence goes on along the minus strand of CM028333.1, from coordinate 9,001,620 downwards.
TAAAATAATTACAAATAAAATAATATATATATATATATATATCAATGAATAAATTCACAAAGCAACAAAGACACATAATTGGCCCAAGTTCCAGCCCAAAAAGGAGACAACATATTACATTTCTAATTTTTTTTAATAAACATTTCTAACTAATGAGCCTAGCCCATCAAAATAAACATCTATCTAATAATACAAACTCATACATAGGCCAACAAATATTATCAACGAAACAACAACAAAAAATACATAATGATTAAAAAAAATAGACGAATTTTTATTTTTTTTAAAAAAAAAACCCTATTTTAATCTTCTTATTTTTTTTCTCTACATAGAAATATATATATATACGCACATACATACATACACACACACACAAATATAATACATATATAAATATATTATGTTCCTTATTAATAACTTTCCTAATTTTCATTAATCCTTTGTCGAAATTAGTTTGATCCCACCTCCTTAGTTGGCAAAGTCTTCTTTAATTCCAAATTACACAAAATGTTATATGTATTAATGGCTATATATGACTATTAAGTTATTATCATATGTTCATGGTAATATATGGAATCCTCCCCCTTGAATTCTTCATATTGCTAAATAAGCTCCTTTAATTCTCATCAAAATCCATCTCTCCTTTGTTTTTAAATGACTACTAACCCATATGAGACCATTGTTTCAACTTCTGACAATTTTTTTTTAAGTTCCACAACCACGTTCATCCACCTCCACCAATGGCTTTAAAGAAACACCAATCTTCTGGTCACGAAACTTCATCTCCTTATATTACTAAAATTATGTTCCAATACGAAACCAACTTTGATTTGGAGTATATCCATGAACTCGGTGAATGCCACCTGACACTCCGATATATTTCTCAAATGAAACTTCACTCCAAAATTTCTCTACCAAACATTCATATTTACCCTCGTATTGTTCAACTCTTTTACGAAAAATGGATTTTATTGCCGAAACAAATACTATTGGTGGCCATAAGCGTATCACTGCAGAGATCAACGAACAGTGAATCTACATTTCTGTTTAAAGAATTGCGTGGGCATTAAAACTCCATACTAAGTATGAAGACTATTCTAAGCTTCTACCACTACATATGTCGAATTCATCTGCAATTATTAATCATAAGTTTGACTAAAGACTAACAGAAGATAAAGGCTTGGAAACCGAGCGCACTCTCTTACCAGCATGGGTTGAGGTCCTCAACATCATTTTCTACCATAACTTGCGACCTTCGGGCAATGATGCCCAACGTTGCGGTACGATGATCCAATGTCTAGCCGACGCTTCTGAAGACCGTTACTTCTCTTCCGCCAAAGTTATATTTAGCGAAATTCTATACTCAAAGGAGATGGTGCATGCCCCTCATTCCAAAAACGTATGTCCACACCTTCGGTACCTGCAATTTCTTACTCAAATCTTGGTTACCGACGGATTTCGATTCGCACTAAACGAACTGACCGATCTCACTCCTATACTAACTTTTGGGACAAGAGAATCGATGCCACACTTCGAGTTTATGACACGATTTTTAACATAACCCCCCGCGTTTAACAATGTTAATCCTTCCGACCAGATGGGCACTTTACGAACCGAAATACGATTCCAACGACATCTCTTGGAAAAGTTTGTGTGCCACATGTATCCTAACGATGTCGACAAATGGATTTTCCAAGCCCATGAGTACGCTAATTCGTCCACCATCCACCCTTGATCTTACCCGGCCAACCGTAGCTCTCGCATCACTTTAATTTCTTTTCAATCTTGTATTATTGCTTATCATTTTTGTTACTTTTTTATTTCCTGTATTGCAATTTCTATTTATCTTATTTTCATGATTAGTTGATTTTTTGCCAATTGATAAACCATAAGTACAATTAATCGTTTCATGCATAGTTTTTCTTTTGTTACAACCTTTAAATACACACACACACATAAAACTATATCAACCTATCTATATAAAAAAATTAATATTGATAATAATACTAATAAAACCATTATAATTATACCATGTATACATTACTAAAAAAAAAGAAATAAAAATGAAAAAAATAAAATAAAAAATGGTCCGGAACTTGTTTTCTCACCAAAGTCAATGGCTCTCTCTCCCCCTCCCCCCCAATTTCCCAAATAATTAGTAGAAATAGAAGAGAAATGTTACACATCTATTATTGCCACACCAACTTTCCCTTTTTTTGCCTTCAAGCCTAATCAATGGAATTATCCATTAAAAAGGAAACAATTTTATTCTATCGATTTCTCCCATTTTTGGTTTTCATTCATGGCCAATTAAAATGATCATAATTGCTCTTCTAGTGTCCCATTTTCCAGTCATTATAGATCAAATTTGTAAATGCCCTTTTGAAACTTCCGAAATGTTTTCTTTCATCCTCCATAATTGCCAAATCATATCCATTTTCTGTAATTTTATTACTTTAAACTAAAATTAAAATATAATTCATTGAGAAATTAGACACATAATTCAATATTAAAACTAAAAAATAAATAAAAATTAAGATTCACGAAAAACTTCTCTTCCCTACTAAATTTTGTGAAGTATATACATAAGGGATATAGTGCATAAAATTTAAAATTTAAAATTTAAAAATCATAACAAATAATAATAATAATAATAATAATAATAATAATTAAAAAAAAAAAAAAAGTGCTATTATGAACTAATAGAAATTCATATACTGCTCGATCTTTCTGTTTTCCTATATGCATATTGCACAGGTTGGACGCCATTCAAGGAATATCGACATCAAGTCCAAACCGCTCCTTACATCAGGTTGTCTCATTCATTTACTCACAGTCTTGTTCACTACATTGAGGACAATGTTAGTGTTGATCCTAAGATTTTGATGAATAATTAAAGGTTGATGTTTTTTGTGGAACTAACGGTTTAATTAAGTGATTCGGTTAATTAAGTTCCAATGATGAAGATACGATGACAAGTTATAAATGAATGTTAAATGATGATGACAAAGATGATGAATGTTTAAGAGTTTGAAGAAATTAGAGAAAATAACTCAGGTTAATTTCAACTCTTAATATCCCGATTAAGATCACACACGACACGAAAATGATTTTATGTTTATATGTGTTTGATAGGATCCTAAATTAAGTAAAATTACTTTCTCTTTTGTGTTATTGAAAAGTAATATTTGTAAATGGTTAAAATGGAATTTGAGAAAGTTAGTGGATCTAACAGATAAGAGAAAATGGTTAAAGGGGCAAAAATGTAAAAGATAATGTATTAAAAACGAGTTTAGAAAAGAAATACAGGATACATAAGTCGACTAATAAGTCGACCGGACAAAACAAGTGAACTCTCTGTATCTCTAAGTCGATAGGTAAGTCGACCGGTGAAGAGAAATGGAACTCTCTGAATCTCTAAGTCGACAGGTAGGTCAGCCGGTGAAGAGAAATGAAACTCTATGAATCTCTAAGTCGACAGATAGGTCGACCGATGGGCATAGAATCTTTGGCTTGGCTACATCCTGAATTGAGCGATCGACTGGTCGGTCGACTGATGGCGCAGTTTCAAGATATTGTGGATTTCGTTTTTATATCTAAAAGTAGCCATTTTTTGTTGGGATTTGTGAGAGATTTTAGGAATTTTATGATATTTAAAGATATTCTACACCTATTATTTAATTCCTATTAATTTGGTTCATTAAGTTTTAATATTTCTCAATTTGGTACATATAATTGTTTCTATTCTAATTAATTGAGATTGAGAAATATTTGGGAGACTTAATTGAATATTTTGAAAGCTATTATTAAGTGAAATATACCTTAAATGAAAGGTATCAATATATAGAGTCTATAGGTGATTTTAAAAGACATGTCTTGTGGAAACTAGCTGTTATAGGGCTTATTTCAAATACCTATAAAAAGACCCGCAGATTTCACATAATTAAGTGACACCATATCAAGAATTATTCAGTTCATAAGCTTTTATAAGATCCATCATTCTGATATTTATTTTGAGAGATCAAGTTATGATATCAATTATTGAGGTGTTCTTGAGTTAAAGCGTTGATTGTGTAAGCGTCACCAATTTGAGCTGTCTAACGTTTTAATCTATTATTCTTCGGTGTTATCTGGGTGAGATCTTTTCAAGCTATTAATCTTTATTTCATATTTAATTCTATATATTTGCTTGGTTGATAAGATCTTGATAAAATCGTTTTCTGAACTTTAAATCGCATAAAAATATTTTAAAACGATTTTTGGTGAAAATCTGATTACATATTTATTTGTGTGTTATTCATATTTATCATAATCAGATTTATATATTTTCTTGGTGAAAGTGTTCTAAGCATATTCTTAATTGAGTTTATTGCTATCATTGTTTGTTTAGTAAATTGATTGTATGAGAAATCATTTTTTAACTTTAAAAGGATAAAAATTCTTTTAAAACGATTTGTGTGATAATCTGATTACGTATTCAATTTTTTGCTACCCACATTATTTTTTATAATCAGATTTTTGTTTCCTCACATTAATTATATCACTAGTATCGGGACATTAATTGAGTATTAATTAATCTAAGGTGGTAGAAGCTCCGAGTAGGAAGAACTTATCAATTTTTGCTGAGTTGTGTGCGAATTAAATACTATTGGGAGTGTCTAATCAGTGGTAGTTGGTTTCAATCTCTTCCGATAAAGAGATTGAGGTTTTGATCTTTGCCTAAGGTATAAAAAGATTAGGTGTTAATTCTTCCTTGATTGAATTTGTGAATGATTTTGTAAATGTTCCATCCTTACTTGGGAAAAGGATAGTTGGAGTATTTTTGTGAGGTTTTGATTCTTGAGCCTAAGGTATAAAAAGAATTAGGTTGTGATTCTCCCTGTAATAGAATTATGTTATTCTTGAGCCTGTAAAAAGTAGAGATTATTCCTAAGCCTGGAATTATTTTTTTGTAAAGGTTGATTCTGAGCCTATAAAAGAATCTTTGTGAGGGTTTGGTTCCTACCTGTAAAGGAATCTTGAGTATAATGGGTGTAAATCTCCGTGGGGCTCGGAGGACTGGATTAGCCAAAAGTAGCTTGGTAAACCAGGATATATCGGTGTGTACTGCATTATTTATTTCCTTCATTTTATTTTGTGTTGTTTGAGTGTGCACCTAGAGCTTATTACACTTATTCGCTGTTATAAAGATAATAATTAATTTTAGGATAAAATTAATTGTTTGATTTTTGAAGTGTTATTATTCTAATAATTTTTAATTACCCAATTCACTCCCATCTTGGGTATTCCACTGGGCTAATAGTTAGAACTAGGTGGGGGGGGGGGATTAATGCCTATATTCATTTTGAGATTTTATTACGCAATTAATTTTGTCAAATCTATCAATTGATAACACGTTTGTTTAACCATGAAATTTAAAAATAAAATAAATAAAATTGTGTTAATAATAATGGTTTTCTATCTTAATAATAAACTTTTGCTGAATAATTGGGTCTCTTGCCTCAGTAAGTTTTGAGCGTTCGTGTCACAACCCGTCCCGAACACCCATCATCTTGAGGCTGGCGTGACCACAACATGACATCACCAATCCCCAAATTTCAAAAGAATGACAATATACACCCACAATATAATACAAACATCTACTATGAGGGACACACCCATCCCAAAATTATACTGGCTAAAAGTAGTTATTCATAGACCTTTTATTTAAATTCCCTTTGACAGCTTCTCTCAATCGTCTATACAACTCCATCACGTAGCTCTACCTAGTGCCAGTAGAGGACCGACTCCTAACTGTTGTACCTACGAGTGTACTACCTTCTTAGTAAAACATTTTTAAAATATTAATACGTTCTAAATATTTCCACAATTTAGTATGGATCAAGCACAAGTATATAAGCAATGAAAATAAAGTGATACAGATAAGTTCCATCCAAATCTATTTAGTATAAAATCATACCAATCATCATAATAAATAATATCAAACCTACCAATATATGTAAAACACCACATCTCAAGCACCAACCTCAAACACACACCTCCAACACACACACACACTGGCCAGCCCTAGTGATCGTTTTAACCTCACGATCGAGAGTTTCCAACGGTACCGTACTATCCGTAGGATATGCCTTCCTACGAACACCCATCACTCCGTCGAAGCGGATAATCACTGCGCAGTATAAACGTCTAACATCACTCTGCTGAAGCAAATAAGCATCACTCCGCCGAAGCGGATAATCTCACTTTACCGAAACAAATAAATACTAGGGCATCGTCAAATCAACTACAACATCATCGAATCACAACTCAATAAATATCGTCAAATCACCACGTCTATATCTTTTCCTCTAAACCAACTTTAAAGTCCAAAAGCATATTTCCCACTTTTCTTTTTAGAGAAAACGTCTTATTCTTTCAAAACTACTTTTCGACCCTTTATTTTTCTTTTGAAAACCAGACATTTTTAGGAAAACAGATGTTTTCTATTTCCTTTTAAAAACACCGTCTGATTTTACCAAATTCAACAAAAATTCATTTTCAGTTTCATTTTGGAAACCATCGAAATCTTCCAAAAACTCAGTTTACTAACTCACTCAAATCCTGCTTGATCCATATCATTTATAAATTCATACCGTTTAAATAATCACATGTTTCATCATGTATATTCATAGAAAAATAGTTTAGCAAGAAGACAGTACACTCACCTGAATATCCATTTTTGTAGACTTAACCACTTATTCCCTACCGGTACACCGGTGCCCGCGAACCTAATAGCGACAGAGCCTAAATTAATATTTTATGTAAAATAACCAAATCATGCAATGCAGGCCCTAAATTCCGTAATTCCCCCCGTACCCACTTTTTATTACGAATAATTGATATCCGATAAATTTCGTTTCGTTAATAATTATTGCTCGCGTTTGTTAATAGGGATGGTGACAAAAATTAGTAAAATTAACGACTCTAAATTATAATCCCGTTTGCTACTATTTCAATTTAACAATAATGGTAATTGATTTAGATTTTACCAACTTCGAATCGTCCGTTGGTCGTGAGAATGATATTTGGATTTTTATTGGGGGGGTTTAAGTAATTTTTTTTTTTCTTCTTCTTCTCTTTTTTTTTTTTTTTTTTTTCTCTTTTCCTGGTTTGTATTCATGCTTCCTGTTACACCGTCTCACCGTCGATCAAGCCTCACCGTCCCACCGACCGGACACACGCACCATCAATCGAACAACCCACACCCTTTCATGCACTGTCGACCATCCCACCCACCATGCACGTACTGTTCTCTCTCTCTCTCTAGTTTTTCGGCGGAAACTTCAGCGACCTCCATGCGCCCACAACACACACACACCCTGCAGGGTCGACACGTACCGATGGAACAGAGCCACCAACGCCGCCGATCGTCACCGTCGGGCAGATCGGCGAACCCACGAACACGCACTACACAACACAAAAAAGAACAGGAACTGTTCAGAGCAGAAAATACACACACATATCACAACGTCAACGACAGCCACCGGAAGCTTACCGTCAACCCCGCTCACCACCATCGACTGCTGAATAGCCTACCGCCGAACTGACCGATGGCAACCTCTGACGAAACCGTGACAATTACCCCGTCGACACTCTACACCATTGGCAATGAACGGGACCTCACACCGTCGGCACCACCGATGATCGATCAATGATCCAAACGAATCGCTCACACCTACGATCGTCGGATCTCACCACCCCCTGACCGCCGGACCTTCTCTCTATCTCTCCTCTGTTTTCAGTTTCTGCTCTTCTTTTCTTCCTCCATTAAAGATCACGATTCCATGTTTCAAAGATCACAATTGCATGTTTTAGGTGGATCGGTTTATTCCTAGCTTGTCACGTCAATGAATCTCGATCCTTCCCCTCTCCGATCCGGTTGTTCTCTCGGCACCCATATCGTATGCGTATATATATATATATATAAATCTTTTATTCTAATTACTTCTTCCTCCTCCCAAATTTCTTTAATTCCTATTTTAGCCCAATTTACCATTTATAATTTTCCTTCAAATTGTAATTTCACCCCTAAAAGTTTACATGTTATCAATTGAAAGACAATTTGAATCCTAAAGGTTGGATTTAATGTATACAAATTTACAATTCGCCCCCCTAAACTTTTAATTCGGATAATGATTAATTCAATTCTACCCCATATTTTTTCCAATTGCTCCAAAATATAACTAAAATGACGTACGTGCTAAGTCGGGGTCTTACAGTTCGCGTTAAAAAAGTAGAAGCAATTTGTTAAGACAATAAGTGGTTCGTTAACCTCGAAACTTAAGATGTTCAAGTTATTAAGCCTAAAGGGTGCCTTAACACCTAATGTCCCGAGCCAACTGGATTAAGATCATTGGCCCAATACTCGCTACACAGACACCTTAAAAAGTCCAGTGAAGTTAGCATTGCAAAAGTCATTTATTAAAAGAAAAATTGTGTTTATATATACAAAAATAATAATAATATAATAATCGATATAGACAAATATTTATTTATTTTTATTTCAAGGAAGAGATTGTTTGATTGTTTAAAACCAGTTGACTAGTTATTTATGCTAAATTCATTATAAATTAGAGTTGCATGTATGTTGTGGGTACAAAAATAAATATTGCTAAAAATCATATACTATGAGATTAATGACTATTCTAGTAACTCTTGTATAATTTCGACTAAATATGTTAGCATTTCACATGATTGATAAAAAAAAGAAAATGAGGAATAAAATTCACAATAAGGAACTTGGGATGTTTGTGGATAACATCACTGTAAACCCTCACGTGTCTAAAACTTGTCCACTAGGGATCACCTAGGGGTTTAAAGGCTTATTGCATATACTAAATGCAATCATGTTCCCTACGAAAGTGATTTTTTAAAATTTTGTTAGATTTAAGTTTTGCACGAGGACTAACAAAATTTAGGTTTGGGGATTTAATCGCGTCACATTTGATGTGATTTAATATCGTTACTCTAAGTTTTGTTAATCTTTTAATAATTAAATTGGTATAATTGATTTGTTTAATTTATTTTTATAAATTTGAAGAATCAAAGTAAAAAGACGATTTTGAAGCAATATGGAAGAAATAAAAGGTCACGACCCGCGAAATGAACCAGGCCTAACCCTCAGATCCGGCCCGATCCGACAACCAAGTGCAGGACCACATTGGAGCCTACCAATGTAACTGACCAAACACTGGGCCGAAACCCTTTCTATCGTGGACACTTGGTCTACTATTGTTGCCGTAACAGTTCCCAAATTGGGAATTGTTACAAAGAAGGTAAAGAGGCAATTAAGTCCATTGAAGGTTGGGGGATCAAAGGCATAAAAATGGGAAAAATATCCGAGGTAATTAGGGGGCATTCAATTGGCCATTAACCAGTGGCTTCGGACAGTAGGTAGTAGAGGGCATGCATGGATTCAATACATTAATTATTCTTTTTATTGCCTTGAGAGAGATGGAGTGGAAGGCATTATTTATCCATTTTTTTAATTGTTTTTTTGGACAGTAGCTTAGGCCTTAGGGAGGTGAGCATTGAGCAATGTTTTTTTTCTCTCTCTTTTTGGCTGAAATAACAGTGATTTTTCTTTCTCCTCCTCATCTTCCTTGGTTGTTGAATTTGGTTTGAGAATTATGCAATGGAGCAAATGAATATCTATGCAGAGGAATTGTTGATCCTGAGATTTTAATGAATAATTAAGTGTTGATATTTTTTGTGAAACTAACGGATTTGTTGAGTATTTCAGTTTAAAGAGTTTCAGATAATATCATGAGGTAATTATAAAGGATGCAGCAACGACAACATTATGAAAAAATTGTTGAAGATGGTTATGGATGCAAGAGACTGACAAAGATGAAGGACATTAAGAGATCGAAGACTTTGAAGAATCTAGGGAAAAACAACTCAGATTAACTTTTACTGTTAATGTATCCAGATTAGGATCACACACGATACAAAAATATTTTTATGATTATGTGTGTTTTTTATAGGATCCTAATTAGCTAAACATATTTACTCCTATGTGAAATTGAAGAAAAAATATTGATTTAAGAAAGATCAGAAATAAAAAAAATGATTTAAGGAGTTAACCGAGAAAAAAAAATCGGTTAAAAGGGCAAAAATGACGAAGAAATTAAATTAAAAATTAATTAAAGATTAAGTACATCAAGATCGGTCGACCTGCCTAAATCGATCAGTCAACCGATGCGAAGGTGCTGGAATTGTGTAGTCTCTGAATCGATAGGTTGACTTGTGGTGTATGATCAGTTGACCTATGGAAAATAGATGAACTCTCTAAATCATTCAGTCGATAGAGAGGTCGACTTGAGAAACTCTCTGGATCGTCCAATCAATAGACGAAGGATCCAAGGTCGACCTATGGGCGAGAGTTTTTGGCTTAGGCTACATCCTGAATCGGGCGGTCGACTAGTGGGTTATGGTCGGTCAACCGACGGTCGGTTTCAGGACTCGAGAATTTCATGGTTTTGATAAATAAATAAAAAATAGTCGTTACTAGCCATTTTATTGTTAGGATATGAGAGATATCTTAGGGATCTAATGGAATTTAAGATATATGGTTGATATTTTGTTATCTCTATACATATGGTTCAGGTATTTTGATTATTTCTCAATTTGGGTCATGTAATTCTTTCTATCCTATCTAATTGAGTTTGATAAAATGTTTGAGAGACTTAATTAAACATTTTAAAAATTATAATTAAGTAAATTATACCAGGATTAAGTCATGATTATATAAGGGGTCTATTAGTGCAATTATTTGTTATGATATATGGGAACTAACTGTTGGAGGGCTTGTTCTAATTCCCTATAAATAAACTTGCGTTTTTAAGACTTAAAAATCTTAATCAATCTTATTTCAAGAGCTATTCAGTTCCTGAGTTTTCTAAGAGTGATCATTCTGATTTTATACTGAGAATATTGTGAGGTTTATTCTTAAGAAACTTTGTTGTGGATTATTGCTACTGCTGATTGGAAGTGTCATTGTTATTCACACTTTATTCGGTGGATTCCTGGTGAGATCGTTCCAAATTTTTGCTATTTTTTGTTGTGTGATATTATTATTTAATACTTGGAATTTTAATCTTTGAAATCGTTTTCCTGAACTTTAAATTATTTGAAAATTATTTTGAAACTATTTCTTACAAAAGTCTGATTACATGCTAAATTGTGTGCTATCCGTTTTTATTTAAAATCAGATTTTGAAATCTTCACTTAATTCTATCACTAGTATCGGAACATTAATTGAGTTCAAATTAATCTGGGGTGGTAGAAGCTCCGAGTGGGAAAAGGCTTATCAATTTTGTAATTGGTAAGTTGTGTGTCGGATTAGATATTTAGAAGTGTCTAATCAGGGGTAGCCTTGGGTTTCAATCTCTTTTGGTAAAGAGATTGAAGTTTTGATCTGTGCCTAGAGTACAAAAAAATTAGGGGTAATTCTTCCTGACTAGAATTAGTTTTGAGTGAATTTGTAACGGTTCAATCCTTACCGGGTAAAAGGATACTTGGAGTGTTTTTGTGTGAGATTTAATTCTTAGCCTAAGTATAAAATAATTAGGTTAATCTTTAACTTGGGAAAAAGATAGAGTTATTCCTTAGCCTGTGAAAATGAATTGTAAAGGTTGATTCTGAGCCTGTTAAAAAAATCATTTTGTAATGGTTTAATTCCTACCTAATTAAAAGGATCATAGTGATTAGTGGGTGCGACTCTCCACAGAGCTCGGGGGACTAGATTAGCTAAGAATAGCTTGGTGAACTAGTATAAATTTCTGGTGTGCTACTTTCTTTACTTTATTTATATTTTGTTGTTTGATGTGCACCTAGTTGAATATATATATCAGCTACTATAAAGATAATAATTTATTTAAGGTGAAATTAATTATTTAATTTTTGAAGTATTAATTATTTGATAATTTTTTATTACTACCCAATTCACCCTCCCTCTTGGATAGCTTACTGGGCCAACAGGAATATCACTCCATGAGTGGCTAAGTTCGTCAATCGGGTTAGGGTTGTGTACTTTCTCTAATTTATCCATGTAAACTTTATTCTTGTTTAATTTCGTTTTGTTCTTATTTGTGTAAGATTGTAAAATGATGATTGTGATTTTAAATATTTTTCTTGAATTAGTTTATGTCTAAATGTTATTATAAAGATTTAGATCTGGACTTATTCATATCCGTAATGTTAGATCTAATACCTGTGGTTTAGAACTAATAATTTTGCAATCAAATTTTAGTGGTATCAATACGACTTAATTGGATAAATTATACTAAACAATTAATTCATTTAGATTAGTTAACGTAAGAATTTAATCATAAAGATAGTTTACCCCAATTAAATGGTCGATTTATCTTTTATAGTAATATTGACTTGTAGTTAATATTACTTAATTACACACTGAACAAAAATGAATAAGAATGAAATTTATGGGATAGATGGATGAATTTATGCATGTCCCTAACCCGAGCCTTTCTATATAGATTTTATCTCAATTAATTAATATTCTACTATTTAATTATTAAAATTAAAAAAACCAAACCAATTATTGATTATTTTACTACAAAAATAAGATACAAAAATTAATAGTTACAATCTAATCTCTACGGATCGACTCTGTACTTAAGCGCTAAACTACAATATTTTACGCTTAGATTGGGAATTAAATTTGAGCGATCAATCATCCATGACCTAGAGGGGTCAGAATGCTGGTGAGGAGAATCATCCACGACGCCGAGAGTCGGGACGCTTACTTGGAGAATCATCCACAACTCTAGGGGTCGGAATGCTGCTGAGGAGAATCATCTACGACGCTGGGAGTCAGAATGTTGACTTGAAGAATCATCCGTGACTCTAGGGTCAGAATGCTATTGAAGAAAATCATTCGCAACGCCGAGAGTTGGGACGTTGACTAGGAAAATCATCCGCGACTCTAGGGGTCGGAATGCAACTGAGGAAAATAGTCCGCGACTCCGAGGGTCAGGATGTTGTTTTGGAGAATAACCCGTGATTCTAGATGTTGGGACACCATTGTTGGAGATAGGCTGGAGGGTGCTCGTCTCAGCCTCTGATGGGACGGAGGGTTGCTCGTCTCTGTTTTTGAGTTGTGCTCGCTCCTTGTCTCAAAGCACTCCTCAGTGGCATTTCTTCAGTTGTGGTAAAACTTAACACTTGGTTATTGCCAAAGAAATTTCCACAAATCTTCATGAAGCTGGATTGTCATGATGAAAAGCTTTTCAGCCTACATGGCTGGGAGGAAAACGGAGTGATGAGCTCGCCACAAGCCCGATAAGATGGAGCCTAGATGAATGCCCCAAGGTACTCTCTTTAGTGTCTGGTAAGCACTAATAGAACGACAAAGGGGTTCCGTCGTGGGTGTACAAAATATTTAGGCACCACCTCACTCAAAACCTCGTCCACGAAAGAAGACCTTACCCCGGCAGGGAACTTAATTGTTCCTCCTCCACTTTGTATCTTTAGTAGGAGCGCTTCCATATTGAAGAGGCGATGTTTTATGATGGCTTCCCTCCTGGGCGCTACTCACACAGTTAGTTGCTGCTCGGATGCCGTGGTGGCACGAGGGCGGCGAATAGGCACCTGTCTTTTGCCCACAACGAGCCCTCAAGTCGGTTCTTACTACTTGGTTAGAAGTTAAACCCAGGGGTAACCTTGGTTGGTTCCTAGCACCATGTCTTCATGGAGGAGGGGATCTTGACACTACCGAGGGAGCCCTCTCCGGTCTTGCAGACTCGTGGTCGCGAGGCAAAGGGCGGTCCCCGGACGCACACCCCTTCGAAGATGCCACACGAGCGTCGTAGTCTTTGGGTCACTCATCGGGCCCTACTGTCTAGAGAACCAGTCCCATTTGGACAGGGGTCAACGACAAGTGTGCAAGAAGGTGCTACACACATGACTTGAACTCAACTATCTGGTGCTGAAGGAGATCAATCTGAGATGCTTTCACAACTCTTGAGGTCTGTCCCACAGCCCCAGGTGGTAGGGTAGATGGCCCTTTCTAGTCGGGGCCAACTGTTCTCATTGGTAAGAGCTGGGGGTATGGCCTTGGAGTTCACTACATATAATCTGATTCTTTTATTCTGTGTCTGTCTATCCAACCAAACCTTGTGATCATCCAAACTTAGCTAAGTAGAGAGTAATGATTAGGGGAAGGCTTTTTGCAAGGTTCCTACTGACGGTGCCAAACTGTTGGTGTAAAAAATTGGTACGCACCTCGAGTATTGTCCAATCAAGTAACAGGTGGGCCCGCTTGCTAGAGTTAGAGTTGATGAGTTGGAAATTCTCCTAGTGAACTGTACTGGGTCCTGGGGAGACTGACCTGCTGAGTCTAGAGTCCTACTCATTAGGGAGTAGTACCTGCACAAGGCTTGGGTAAGGATTTATCTCAACGAAGCTCTTCTGACGTGAGAATAAGAGCTCAAAGAGAAGAGGTACAGAAATACGTCAAGTAAATAAATGAACTCAGAGGATTCGCGTAATCAAGTGTACCCCGAGCTTGCATTGCCTCTGGTATATATAGGCATTGGAGATGATCAGTCGGATTTGAACATGGTTAATTGGGCGAAACTTGTTTAACCGATAATTCAGGGCATTTAAGAGATAATCACTGGGTTTGGACTTTTAGGCCCATTTGGCGAAGTCCTCGGGTCTCTGTCAAACTTGTGGAGGTGAGTTGGTTGAGAACAGTGGAGATCCATGGACTTCTGGAGGAGAAACGAGCTGGAATAGGGAGTCGGTCGAGACGGACGGCTAAGTCCCTAAAGTTGGCATTCTAGGGCACGGCGTAGAGCTTTTGGCAACAACATCCCTACGAGGCACTTTGCTTCTTTTTGGGTGCAAAGGAGATTCCAGGGAGAAGCATTGGTCGATGTATGCTCTAGCGTGACGCTGTGGATTTCAAAATGCGTCTATGTTACGACGAGGGTGGACACGTGGCCGGAGCTCAGGTGCTGACTCAGTGGTGACCGAAAATACCCTCATCAAATCTATACCAAAAAATATTCACCAAAACCCAATCGATATGAACATTCACTGACAAATCAACAAAAAGAAATATGCACAATTCAATAGACCCAACTCCCCCAAAAATCAAGAAAATAGCAACAAAACAGATCTAAAAAACTACATATATTCACAAAAAAATAGTAGAAAATAACATTAACATTCTAGATTTGGAACATATATGGAAAAATGTAATCACATGAATATTCAAGATCGGAGAAAGATCTGAAAAATTCAATCAAACATTCTGATCTAGAACGAGATTTGAAAATGGAGAACGAGATATGAAAACGAAAAATGAGATATAAGAACGAGGTCTGAAAATGGAACAACAGTAAACGTTGACTTCAATGAGCGCAAGCACGGTACCATCCACTGCAACCCAGATCTGGAAATAGAACATAAAACGTCCACTGCAACCTAGATTTGAAAATTGAGAGAGAGAGAGAGGGAGAGAAAATGAGCACAACATGGTAATGGCGATGGCCAACAACAGCATCGATGAAACTGAAGAACGAGCACGACACGACAATAGCGATGGCTAATGACGGCAGCGGTGATTCACCTATCGAGAGAACCAAATCTACAAAGAGAGAGAAAGTATTGGAATTCGAAGAGAGATAAGGAAGAAATCAAAAAAACAGCATTCGGTGGCGGACTTCATGGCCCCACCCCTACTAGATCCTTATCCCAATCGATCTCTTAGCGAGTCACCATTGTAGTTCGACTTCAATCTCGACACCTTCGACACTACCACCTCAACATCAAAGCAGTACGTCAAGGGAAGGAAGCTTGCAACATCAGCTTCTGTGCTGATAGAGGAAGGAGATGGAGATTGAGAACAAGTAGGTTAATCAATGAAGCCACATCCTTTATCTTGAATGATTAGGGTTAGAGTTTTCTATTTTTATAGAGGGGTACAAACGTCCATCTATATCTATTTTTTAATTGTCGGGGACCTAACATTGAGAATATTTTTAAAAAGGTTTAAATAATAATCTTTTTGTTTAAAGGGTTAATTGAGAAGAGAAAAAGCTAATTAGGTTTAAACACTAAAAAACCTAAAAATAAAAAATTCATTAGATTAAGTTCTTTGTTTTTTTTACCCACACACTAATTTTATATAAATTATGAAAAAATACTGGTAAAAGAACATAGATTATTTTTTTTTAAAATTATGGGGACCAAAAATTTAATTATAATAGCGTCTTTTAAATAGATTATATCATAATTATTTTCCCATTTTTTTCCCAAACAATTGACACGTAAGCTTCATAAATTTCAATATTAATAATAATAATAATAATAATAATACTGATAATAATAGATAAAAGGACACTAGAAGGATATGAATAATGACACGTAAGCTTCGTGAATTTCACACCAAAGACCAAACCCTAACTTCCAACACCAACAAACAACCTGCAATACTTTCACAAACCCTAATCCCAATTACCCCCACTGCCATAGCCGGATCCCTCATAATGCTTCAATAGTCTCCACATTTGCCCCTCCCCTCCTTTCTGTTTCGATCTGTACACACACCTATAGAGGTCTATAATCTTATCTCCTACAGTTATGTCTCTAGATGGGGCTGTGGATCGGAGGAAGGAGGCTCAGGGAGGTACCGCCGGCGCTGGTGCTGGTGCTGGTAATGGGAACGGAAACGTTGTCGCGTCGCTGCCTTCATATGTCACTCATCGTTTACGCTTGAACCCGAATGCTGATCACAAGCCCGATAACTACGAGGACCTGCAATTGGACTTCAGCCCACTGCTCTTCAGCTCTCTGGAGCGGTACTTGCCTCCCAGTTTGTTGAATGTGCCACGTGACACCAAGGTCCAGTACATGCGGGAAATTCTCCTTCGCTACTCTCCTGAAGGCGAACGCACTCGAGTAAGTGTGCTTGTGTATCTCTGTATATAATTTAAGTTTTTAAATCTATAGATGTAGTGTGTGTTTGTTAGCGTTTTAAATTACGGGTTCTTTGGGGTGATCCAAGAGTTGAGGGGAAGGAACGAAAATTGGGAAAACTTTGATTTCGTTTTGGATGATGATTTTCTTCTTGTGGTGGAGAGAGTGAATTTGGCTCGTCAGTTTATGACGGTTTTATTGAAGTTTAGTTCTGAATGTTGAATCAAATGAGTTGTGGAGACCAGATTTGCTTTGCATGAACTTGTCGGTAGAGTATAATGAAAGTTTTTACTTTTAATTGGTTGTGGCCACTGGCCAGTGCTTTGTAGATTTGAGAAGTTTCTTATGTTGTGATAGGATGTGTAAACGTAAAATTTCGCAGTTTTTTTTTTTTTTTAACAATCAGGTGAATGTTTAACATCCATTTGTGTTGGTAGAATTAAGGGGCATAGGAGATGAGAAATGTTATGCTATCAACTTTTTCTTGTTTGATAGTTGAATATCTTGGAAGGAAAGGAGATAAGTAGGGAGAAATTGGAGGAAGAACATCCTATCAAAAAAAGGAGGATGAACTTTTAAATTTCTCTCTCTTGTAACTTTTGTATATCTTTAAAATTTAAATATTTTAGTGAAAGCTAGTATAGAAACCAATATATTTTCTTTTCATTCAATAGGGTAAGATATAACAAAAGGATTTCTAAAAGAGTTTCTCTCTCATTCTTCTTGTAAGTCATCTTTTCATATTCATATCAGAAAGAGAGAAAGTCGAATTCTTTTATCTATTTTTCCTTTTATTTATACCTTATAATGAGATTCCCTCTTTGTTGTTGTCTTATACCCTTTTCAAATCCTGTTATCTCTACGGGGTGCTGCTGCTGCTGCTGGCTATCGACTGCTTGGAAGTTTTGGGGCGGGGCGGGGGGGGGGGGGGGGGGGGGGGGGGGTAGGATGGGGGGGCATTAAATTGGGATCTGAGATCTATGAATCTAAACTTCAATATTAATGTTTTTCCTCGGCATTTGTTTTCTTCGGTTACTTTGGAAGGTGGTGCTTTAATTCAAGTATATGCACTTAGCGATCAAATTGAAACGTTGGAGATGCATTTGTAGGAGGAAGATTGACATTGCTGAAGTTGACATTAGCCAATTTCCTTCGTATGATATGTTTGTTTTATATATCAACATTAGTGGAAAATGGAGAAAATCCAATAAGACTTGTTGTGGGGTCATTTTGAGGAGGGAAAAAAAAGATACACTTGGCCAGTTGGGACCAACTGTGTTGGCTTATGGAGTGGGCTTGGGAATTGAAGAAATTGTGCTCTTTTAATCACACTCGTTTATTATTAGTGGGTTTAAAGGTTTGAATTGGAGGAGGAAGCTTTGTGGAGAAACTGTTGTAAGGCCAAGAACGGGGCAAACACATTTGGGTAGGAATTAGGCATCTCTCTTTAGGCATGCATGCTATAGGGGTGTGGAGAGCTATTTCAAATTTTAGGGGCATCGGTGGGGATAATAACTATCCATGGTTGGGGAGAGGAGTAAAGTTGCTGTTTTGGAAGTTTTCGTGGTGCAAAAATGGGCAATAAATGTTTTCTGAGATTATAATCCCTCGGCAACCTAAGAAGTAATTGCTGGTGTGTATTTCTCTAGGGGGAGGAATGCGGTGGTGTGGCATGCAACTTTTAGAAGAAACTTGTTTTGAATATTAAAATTTAGGAGATTCAAGTTATCTAGTACTAGGTTTAAAGAGAATTTCTCGTACATGCTATTTTTTTGTTGAGGGATTGTACTCTAGGCCCCCCAAACACCATGTGCTTCATAGAGTTTAGGATGATCTTTGTCCTCATTAGTTCTTTTTTGGTCTTTTATTTGGAATGTTTTGGAAGTAACCTCTTTGTATTCGGGGGTAAGGTATGACCTTCCCTAGACCTGCAATGGAATGTTTCCATGTTTTACTTTGTTTTCTCGTTTCTTTGATCTTTTGGTTGGTTATCTTTCAAAAGAAGGAAAATTATGCTCATTGAACTGTCTTATATTAAGCACTCCTGAGAGATTTTTGCTATTTAACAGGCCCAAAAGCATAGGGAGTACAGGCAGAAGATTATATCAAACTATCAGGTAATTTTAGGGTGGAGTTTTAATTGATGTTCTATGTTGAGGGCATCTGTTTGAAATATTATCACGATATTTTATAAATGTTATATATTTCATT
The DNA here is from genome assembly GCA_016647705.1 of Eucommia ulmoides. NCBI lineage: Eukaryota > Viridiplantae > Streptophyta > Magnoliopsida > Garryales > Eucommiaceae > Eucommia > Eucommia ulmoides. The sequence continues at coordinate 8,982,420 of CM028333.1, read as the reverse complement.
CTGTTGTGATAAATCGTCTTTTTCTTTCCAATGTGACTAACTTTTGGTTGTATTTTAATGTGCTTTTACTGCTTGACACGTGGATAATTTAGTTCTTTTTTTTTTAATTTTTCCAAATATTTTGAAGAAAAATTGAACTTTAAAGGTAGTGGAATCAACTAACGGGTTGAACCCTGGATTTAGAGAGTAAGGGTTTGTTGCGAAAGTGACCCTTTTCAATACTTGACTGTTCAAGTTTATGGATGTTTCATAAGGGAAAAAACTGGAAGAAAACTTGAATGCCTAAAATTCTGGATGTTTCAAAATATTTTAGATACCTCCAAGAGTAGAGGGTTGAAGCAAAAAGTGATTTTTTCTATACACAAGTGCCTAAATTCTTGATTGATTAAAAAAACAAATAAAATCTGAAGTCCTTTGGGCTCCTGTAAAGAATGAATTGGCAAAAAAGAGTCTCGCCGTCATTTGATATTCTCTTTCACTGTAGGTGACACGTAAACAGTAAACTCCAGATCCTTTTGTTGCTGATTTGTATCTTTTTCTTAACCTCTTCTGTTTTCAGCCTCTACACAAGGAGCTCTACACCATGCATGCTTCGAATTTTTTCACCACTTCGTTTCTCAAGGCTATCACTGAGAATACGGAGGAGAGTTTTAGAAATATAATGACTGAACCTTCTCTGGGAATTTTTAGATTTGAACTGCTACAGCCACGCTTCTGTGAAATGTTGCTAGCTGAGGTATCATCTTTCTTTGTTGTTCCTTCGACAATTCTGTTTTACTTTTTCCTTGTACTTTAGCATTTATATTTTCTTATCAGGTTCTGATTGCCTAGGTAGAAAATTTTGAAAAGTGGGTTCATGAAACAAAGTTCAGAATCATGCGACCAAACACAATGAATAAATATGGTGCCGTTCTTGATGATTTTGGCATGGAAACCATGCTCAGCAAGTTGATAGAAGATTTCATACGCCCTATATCGAGAGGTATACTATTTCTGGTAATGAGTAGAATGAGTTTATAGTATCTAAACTAGATGAAAAATATAACTGTTGTGCATGCTCTCCTAATCATGATTTTCTATTTTGATTATGTTTCTTGTTCAGTTTTCTTTCCAGAAGTTGGGGGATCCACACTCGACGCTCATCATGGTTTTGTAGTCGAATATGGAACGGATAGAGATGTTGACCTAGGTGAGTTATGACCTTTTATACCATCATTGCCTTGTTTATTTGTTGATGTTCGTTGTTAGTTTTTTGCAAAAACCATTGTACCCAAGTCCTAACCATGCGTACCTTCATGTCTAGGTTGCATTTCAAGGGTCATAGCAATTACTCCGATCATAATCACCTTGAACATGTATATATTGCATTTGGTGATGACTTACAAAAATAAAAAAAATAATATAATTATTAACTCTGTGCAAAAGTATTTCGTGTTACATGCCTATGGTGGCGATTTTTTTGAAGGGGTGCAACCAAAAGCTAAGGTGCAATATAGCGTTGTTTCAAGAACCTCTGTAAACTGAACATTGGGTTGGTAGAAATTAAGGTTTGGATTTCTCAGTCTATGACTGATTTTTCATTGAATCTAACCTATCCAAATGATATTAATAATAATAGTAATAATAATTTAATCTAGTATAAGGAATAACTAAAGTGATTGGAGTCCTGTTCTACTTGCCATAATAGAGTCGATCAATCTGCAGATGGACCCTGCTTGATCTGAAGGTAATGCTTATCTGAGAATCCCCTTCCTGTTTTGCTAACTCGCGGATAACTAATCCATTGCCTTCAGCTTTGGTAGCGGAAGATGTAATACAGGTGGCGCAAAAATTAGGCGAAACAAAAATTTAAACCAATTTATAGTGCAGCTTTGGTTGATATGATATTTTCACTGGTGTCAGTTAATTTTGATTTATCTCTTTAATCATCCTCATTTTTCACTCTCTTCAGACATCCCTTCTCTTTTGAGTTTTTTTTTTTTTTTTTGCTAAGTAGATTGATTACTTGTTTCTCTCTAATGCCACACCTGCACAATCTTTGAGATGGATAGGTTATATTACATCATACTTTTTTCTTAGGAATCTCTACACCTTTACATTTGCAGGTTTCCATGTGGATGATTCTGAAGTCACTTTGAACGTTTGCTTGGGAAAGCAATTTTCTGGTGGAGAATTGTTCTTTCGAGGCATACGATGTGAAAAACATGTGAATACAGAAACACAATCAGAGGTATGTGGATACTTGAAATCAGTTGGATTAATTTTCAGCTCTCTTTGGATCTTTGATTTTTTTGTGTCAACTGTTAAAAGTACTTCACTGATAAATTGTCTCGGACTCTGCGTAGCAGCTGTTAGCCTGTTATTACAAAATAAATAAATATGTTGAAGTTATTACAAGCCTATGACAGCTTTCCTGTAAATACTGGATAAAGACTCATCTTTTACAATATGCATTCATAGGAAATCTTTGATTACACCCATGTCCCTGGTTATGCGGTTCTTCATCGTGGTAGACATCGGCATGGTGCTAGAGCCACTACATCTGGGAATAGGATCAACTTACTCTTATGGTGCAGAAGGTATGTACATTTGGGTGCTTAGTTCAGTGGTTAGGTCAAATAGGTGCATATTACTCTGTTTTTTCTGTTAGAACTTGTCTACTTTTTCTGGGCTCCGTGGTTCGTTGCATACTCCTATACACCCTCTGATCCTTCACCCATATATTTCTGGCACACCGTTTAATAACATTATTTAAGTATTTATTCTGCTTCTAATCAAAAAATATTTTAAAAAAACAAGTAAATGTACATTATTTTTTGAAAAGCAAAACTAGTTTTTCATGTCTTAGATTTTCTATTTGAAGGGATTGATGGACTAGGATTAAGAGATGGTTTAAATGGATAAATATCATCTTTATATTATCAAAACACTTTCTTTTTAACTTTTTCTTTTAAGAAAGCATTACCAAACGGGACCTTATTTAGTGCAGCTTGGCTAATTGCATTTAGAAAAATCTTCTACATACAGTTCTGTCTTCAGAGAGCTGAGGAAATATCAAAAGGACTTCTCCAGCTGGTGCGCAGAGTGCCAACGCGAGAAAAAAGAACGACAGCGCCAGGCTGTTGCCGCCACTAAAATGGTATGTTACATTTAACATTAATCGAATCAGTGGCAGAAGAGGAAAGGAGAAACTGCTTCTTATTCTGTGATTGTGGTGTGTGTTTGTTTTTGTTCTTCAGGAATTGTTGAAGAGGGAAGCAGAAGCCGGTAGCTAGCTAAGGCTGTTTCTTTCTACACTTCCTTTCGTTTTCCCGGGATTGTAAAATAGCACAACTGTCATCCTTAGACATTTGAAAAAAACCGTCCTTAGGTGTTGTCTGTTTTCGCTGTTCTTCAAATTAGATGTACATTTGAACCATGTCAATTAGGTCTTGTGTTGTCAAATTTATTGGCGACCCTGACTTTGGCTGTTGTGATAATGTCATTCTTGTAGTTATGTTTGCCTAGTCGTCGACGAGTTTAAGTTCATAAGCAAATTTCTCTATTTTTCATCTATTTATAAACCCTTGGTTAAGGAAATAAAGTTGCCTGTTTCGCTTTCTTATTGCCATTTTAGTATCATGTAATGCTGATGTACGATGGTATTTTGCCTGCTCATTTTTTCTTTTCGCTCCGTGTCTTGTTTTACTTTTTATTATTAATTTTCTTAATTTTATTTATTTATTTATTTGGAATTGGAAGAGAGCTAAAAATGAAAAAAGAAAGAGAAAAAAAAAAAAGGAAATAGAGAAGGGACAAAGTAGAAGGTGGATTTGCTTCTCTAATTATGCGTTCTTTTTGCCATTTTAGAAGTACGCATCTAATGCTGAAATGACATTACAAATTGGTACAATACAAAACAGAAAACGGAGGCTTTGTTAATTTTGCTACTCCCAAACTCATCTTATCCAATCCCCTATTAGTTTTGTGAAAGAAAATTCAAATGTACTAAGGAAGTGTTTGGTTGTAAGGAAATAGTGTTTCAAAATTGAAATTAGAGGTCAACTGTTTTTTACTCAACTTTGCTTTGTCGAATTATCAGTTTATCACTAATAAAGTAGAAATTAATATTTCAATATGTTTAAAAATGAATAAACTTAAATTTTTCATCCAATTTTAGATGAAATAAACAAAATTGTCTTTTTATTTTAATTTTAATATTATAATTAAATTGAAATTAAATAAAATGTCAATTTTATCTATTTCATCCAAAATTTGAATGAAAATTTAATTACATCCGTTTTTAAACATATTTCATTAATTTAAATAGTAAAAAATTGATTTTTCACTTCATCCAAAGTAGATGTAGGGGTCGTCACCCGCCCAGAGACCCGTCCAACCTATTCAGCTCATTGTTTTTTCTTAGGGTTTGAACTTGATTTTTTAACCCATGGATTGAGCTAGAGTCCCAAAATTTAGGCCCGTTCATTTTTACGGCCGAACTTGGACATAATCATTTTTTTAAGGTCAGGCAGGGGTTGACCCAGTGAACTACCCAAGAGGAGGAGTGAATTGAATAGTCCTAAAAAATTTAATCAAATTTTAATTTTTTCAACACTTAAATAATAAAATAATCGATTTACCCTAAATCAATTATTATCTTTATAATGCAGCGGATAAGTGTATTTAATCTAGGTGCATACCCAAACAACAAAATACTAATAAAGTAAATAAAGCAGCACACAAGAATATATTCTGATTCACCAAGCTACTCTTGGCTAATCTAGTCATCTGAGCCTCACGGAGATTCATACCCACTAAATCGCTTGATCCCTTTAACAGGTAGGAACCAAACTTTTACACAATGATTCTTTTCACAAGCTCAGAATCAACCTTTATAAGTATACCTTAGAGTAAGAATCAAATCTCACCAAAAAACACTCCAAGTATCATTTTCACCGGTAAGGATGAAACCGTTACAATTCACACACAATTAATCTAATCAGGAAGAATCAAGGCTAACTTTTTTCAAGGAAAAAGAGTAACCTAACATTTTTATGCAATAAGTAAAGATTAAATCTCAATCTCTCTACCGGAAGAGATCGAAACCCAAGCTACCTGTGACTAGATACTTCCAATAGTATCTAATCCGCATAAACTCACCAATTACAAGAATTAATGAATTTCTCTCACTCGGAACTTCTACCACCTCAAATCAATTTAACTCAATTAATATCCCGTATTTACCAGTGATAGAATTTATGTGAAGAATTCAATATTTGATTATATAAAGTGTGGGTAGCACAAAATAAGCACGTAATCAGATTATCACAAAAATCGTTTTAAAAGAATTTTTATACTCTTTAAAGTTCAAAAAACGATTTCACAAATATCTTATATCCAAGTAAGTAATAATAATATAAAATCACAATTAAGAACAAAAGGTTGGAACGATCTCTTCAGGATAACACCGAAAGATTGAATATGAATCACAAGACAACTTAGATTGGTGACGCCAAAACACTTACCGCTTTAACTTAAGAACTTCTCTCACAAAAATGATCTCTCAAGAAAATATCAGAATAATGACTCTTAGAAAGCTTAGGAACAATTAGTTCTTGATGGAAGTGATGTACTGATCTCAAAAAACGCAAGTCTATTTAAGCTAATTTAAAATAGACCCTCTAACGGTTAGATCCCTCAAGATATAACAATTAAATGCACATATAGACTCTATATATCAAAACCATTTATTCCTGATCCAATTCACTTAAATATGACTTTTAAAATATTCAATTTAGTCCCCAAATTAATTCTCAATCTCAAATCAAATAGATAGAAAGTATTAAATGTACTTAATTGAAAAACACCAATATTTTATGTATCATATCTATAGGAATATCCAAATATGAGTAACATATCATCAATATATCTAAATCCCTAAGATATTTCATTCACGTAAGCAAATAACGAGTAGTTAACGACTAATTTTGATCAAATCCCGAAAATCTTCGAAATCTAAAACAGCACAGTCGGTTGACCGACCTCTATCCATCAGTCGACCGATGGATACAGGATGTATCCCAGCCTTTGCTCAAACACAGGTCGATTGACCGATCCCCCTTGGGTCAGTTGACCGATCGATTCAGGATGCATTTTCAGGCCTAATTTCGGTCCTGGTCGGTTGACTGATCATTAATGGTCAGTTGACCGATCGATACAGAGAATTTATCTTTCGGCCATCGATTGACCGATCTCCCCTGGTCCAGTTAACTGATCGATTCAGAGACATCATTTTTCCAGCTATTGCCCATCAGTTGATCGAACCTCCTTGGTCGGTTGACCGATTGTTACTGGAACACTTTCTCCTCAATTTATTTTAACTCCAATCTTCGACATTTTTAACCCTTTAATCGATTTCTTTTCTCGGTTAACTAAATCGACACTAATAATCAATTTTAAACACTAATCTTGCATAGGTCAATTTTTCTTTTTCAATTTCACATTGGAGCAAATATTTGAACTATAATTAGGACCTTAATTTAAACACACATAAATATAAATCATTTAATTTGTGTCGTGTGTAATCCTAATCGAGATACATTAAGAGTAAAAAAGATTTGAGTTGTTTTCACCTAAATTTTTTAGAATCTTCAATCTCTTAATGTCTCGTCTCTACATCCTTCACAATTACTTTGTGATATTATCTTAATTGAAACTCTTTAAATTGAAACACTTAATAAACTCATTAGTTCCACCAAAAACATTAACGCTTAATTGTCCATCAAAATCTCGGGATCAACACAAGGCCATGTATTTAAAAGAAATTATATATATACAATAACAGCAACAACAACTAAGCCTTTATTTTACTTAAGTATGATAGGCTACATGAATCCGTTTACGCCATAATGAACGATCAAGGGACACTTCTCAGTCAGGTTTAGTGTCATCAAATTAATTCTAATAGTCTCATTTCAAGTCTTCCTAGGCCTACCTTTCACTCTAGTAGCCCCCCGCACTTGCATTAAATCGTATTTTCTCATTAGTGCTTCTATGAGTCGTCTATTCACATATCCGAACCACCGTAAACAATTTTCTCTCATTTTCTATTCGATGAGAGTTATTCCTAAATTCTATCTAATAGTTTCATTCTTAATTCTATTCATTCTCGTCTTTCCACTCATCAACTATAACATTCTCATTTCTGTCACACCAATTTTCTAAACATGCTTTATTTTTACTGTCCAACATTCTGAACCATATAGAAGCGCGGGTCTTATTGCAGTTTTGTACAATTTTTCTTTGAGTTTCAGCAGTATCCTACAATCGCATATCACCCCAACTACAATTTTTCACTTCAACCATCCTACCTTGACTTTATGAGTAATGTCCTCCTCGATTTCACCATTATTTTGAATCATTAAATCTAAATATCTAAAATAATCAACCTTTGGGACCTCTTCATCTCTAATTTTGACCGCACCATAATCAATTCAGGCATTACTAAAATTGTAATGCATGTATTCCATCTTACTTCTGCTAACCTTCAAACCTTTAGACTCTAAGGTTTCTCTCTATCTTTCTAACTTAGTATTATGACATGTTCTATTTTCATCAATTAGTACTATGTCATCCGCAAATAACATGTTACAATGTGATCTATCTTGAATATGTTTTGTGAGCTCATCCATCACTAGAACGAATAGATAAGGACTTAAAAATGATCCTTAATGTAAGCCTATATTGATAGAAAATGCACAAGTATCGCATTCTCTTATTTGAACACTAGTGACTATACCTTCGTACATATCCGTAATTACTTCAATATATATGTTTGATACATGTTTCTTTTCTAGCACTCACCACAAAACGTCTTTGGGTACCCCGATTATAAGTCTTTTTCAGGTTCATAAATACCATATGTAAATCTTTCTTCTTCTCTCTATAGTTTTCCATTAATCTCAAATAGATAACTTCAATGGTTGATCGACTAGGTATAAATCCAAATTAGTTCTCTTATATACTTGTTTCATGCCTTATTCTATATTCTATCACTCTCTCCTAAAGTTTCATAATTTGACTCATAAGTTTTATACCCCAATAGTTTGCGCAACTTTGAACATCCCCTTCACTGACTTTTGGGTCTTGTAGATGATATCAAACCCCGTTAGCAGCAGCTGCTATTTTGCTACTTTCCCTAACGGAATTGGTTTCTCAAAGATGTACTTTAAGTGATCCATCCTGACTATAAAGTAGGTAGTTAGGGGGAGCATAGAATGGCGCAGTCTCTGAGCAGACCAGGCCAATGCACAACAGGTCCTCTCCAACAAGGTGTAATTTTCCTCGTACTTCGTAAAGCGCTTGCTGAGGTAGTAGATGGTTTGTTCTTTCTTTCTAGATTTATCGAGTTATCCGATAATAGCTCTCATGGAAAAGTCGAGAATTGACAAATATAGTAATAACGAAACCCCCTCCCGAGGCAGCACTAGAACTGGAGGATTGGTTAGATAGGCTTTAATCTTCTCCAAGGCATTCTGACAATTTGCATTCCATCGTCCGTCACTTTCTTTTCGAAGTAGCTTGAAGATTGGCTCATAAGTGGCAGTGAGCTGAAAAATGAATCGGGCTATAAAATTCAATCGGCCCAGAAAATCTCGGATCTCCTTCTCATTTTTCGGTGGTGGCATCTCACAAATTGATTTTGTTTTTTCAAGATCAATCTCGATTCCATGATGATTTACCATGAAACCAAGAAGCTTTCTTGAAGTTACCCCGAAAGCGCATGTCGCCGAATTAAGCTTGAGCTGATATTTTTGAAGTCTATCGAACATCATTTTCAAATGGCAGAGGTGGTCCTCGTTCTCATGAGATTTAACAATCATGTCATCCACATATACCTCCATCTCTTTATACATCATATCATGAAAGAGGGTTGTTATTGCTCTTTAGTACGTTGCTCCAGTATTTTTTAGACCGAAAGGCATCGCCCTATAGCAAAAGACTCCCCACGGTGTGGTAAAGGTTGTCTTTTCTCGATCTTTCTCATCCATTAGAATCTGATTATATCCAGAGAAACCATCGATGAAGGAATAGAGCTTTCGCCCCGTAGTATTGTCGATGATGATATGAATGTTTGGCAGCGGAAAATTATCTTTCAGACTTGCCCGGTTGAGATCCCGATAATCCACGCAGACTCTGATTTTTCCCGAGGACTTCGGTACCGGAACGACATTTGAGAGCCATTCACTGTAGTTACAAACTTCAATGATTCGGGCATTGAACTGCTTCACGGTCTCATCTTTGACCTCAAGGCTGACAGTAGGCCTCCGCTTCCTCAACTTCTGTTTGATCGGCACATTCTCAGGCTTTAGCAGCAGCTTATGGGTTACAATACTTTTGTCTAGCCCTACCATGTCATCGTAGGACCAAGCAAAAATATCTTGATAGGCAACCAGGAGTGTCGTCAACTCTTTCTTTTCCAAAGCGGTGAGGGCTGATCCAATCTTCACTTCTTTCAACTCTTCCGGGGTCCCCAAGTTTATCAATTTTGTTTCGTTAGCGCTAGGAATCGGCTTGTTTTCAAATTTCGCAAAGGATTTCTGGATCTCACCATCGTCTGGTTGGCAAGAGTCATCTTCTATTTCCACTCCCGTCAGATTATAGCCCGATTCTGTATTGAAATCATACTCTTCGCACTCTAGCTCAATTATATCGCATGCATCATACACTGGTAACTTAGGCAACCTGAAAGAGTAAAATTTCAACATTTTAGACCATAGATTGAATAAAATAGAATTGCATCCATTAAATTTCAAAGAAAGTCATTGCAAAGCAAAATCCCTTTCCATCCAGAAGGCTAGTTGAATGGAATGGTGAGTACAATTTTTTTTTCCAATTTTACCAAAATACCTGGCGAACCGGGAGGGAATAAGAATCCCAATTCTATAACTTTTCACCCCCTTTGGTTCGAATACCAGACCCATGACTTGGTCCTGCCTCATTTCCCAGAATTACGTTCACAGCTTCCTCAATCAGTACTTTCTCAGGGCGTAACTTGAATCCTACAGTCTCATCCCCTTTGTTGATGATTTTTGACGAATAGGGGAAGGTGACCCAGATATGTGGCATTTCCATTGGCTGGTTGTCCGAGAATCTGCCCCTCTTCTTTTGGAAGAATTTCGCCATGTCTGCTCTTGTTGGCTCGTATCCCAACCCGAATCTCTCCCTCTTCTCTTTGACTTCTATCGGCTCTGTAATTCCATTCAAATTCTTACCTAGTCCTCTCTCGGGGATGCAGCCCAAAGACTTCATCTCTTTAGCAACAAAGGCCACAGTGTTAGACAATGACGGTGCCAACTCATGTCCTCCTTTCTTCACGAAAGTAGCATTCGCGACGTCGAACACATGATAAGAGACTTCAATCTTCTCTTTTTCCTTTTCCTCATCTATTAACGGGACATATCGACTTATCGCTTGACGTAAGGGTGCGATATCCGAATCGGCTTTTATCATATAAAGTTTGTCGCCAACAATGAACTTGATCTTTTGGTGTAGGGACGAAGGCACTGCCCCAACATTATGAATCCACGGCCTCCCTAACAACAGGTTGTACGAAGCAGGTATTTCAAGCACTTGGAACTTTACGTTGAATTGGATCGGGCCAACTTTAATCGGTAAGTCAATCTCTCCGACGCTATCTCTCTTGGCCCTATCGAAAGCCCTGATAACCATTTTTGATTGTCGAATCTGGGACAAATCTATCCCCATTTCTTCCAATGTCGACAAATGGTAGATATTCAATGTTGAACCATTGTCAACCAACACCTGAGCTATGAATATTATGTGGCTTTCGACCGTGATATTCAGAGACTTGTTGTAACCTGTTCCTTCTTCATCAATCTCGTCATCGGTGAAGGTGATGGTGTTAGATCCTAGGACCTACTCGACTAGAGTGACAAACTTCTCCGGAGAGATCATACTCGGTAAGTGGGCTTAATTTAGGATATTTTTTAGGACAGAAGTAATGAGAGCATCGAGATTTGCACCGGTGCTTTGTTGAGTTGTTCCACTATCTTGTATTCCGAATTCTTCATCGCCTTTAAGAAGTCATGAGCCTCCTGTTCTGTCACCGGCTTTTCAAAACTTCTCTTGGTTCTCTCACAGGAATCCTGATCAAATTCTACGGCGTGTACACCCTTCCAGACTGAATGATTCTGCCTGTTTCTACTGCTGAGATTGGAAATTCTTCTCCTTCTCCAGTTCTAGCGACGATCCCATAATTCCATGGAACCTTATTGAGACTTTCCATCGGCTTTTGGATTAGGAAAGACAGAACCAGAGATTTTTCTAATTTTTTGGCTACCTTTTCTGGATGCAATTTAAACCCTCCATCGAGAATCTCCAGATGCAAACAAATAGCACAGATACCAATCACATCAAATTCTTCCTCGACATCCTCTATGAAAATCAAATTGACTTCACTTCCTGAGGGGGCGTGTTTAAGCAGTGAATTTTGCTGACTGTTTAGCGCATTAGTCTTAGGCTTTTTAGGAAACGTGATGGCTCTTGTCCGTATGAACTCTCAGATCTTATCTTTCAAGTGATAACACTGTTCGATCGTATGTCCTCTAGACCTCGAGTGGTACTCACAGAAAGTATTCGAAGAAGCAGCTTTACTCTCGGGCTTAGGCTCGTAGGATGGAAAGGGTGTCAGCATCCCTTACTTTAAACAATTCCGGTACAACTCGGTGATTGAGACCGGAAGGTCTAGCAGTTCTTTGTCATCGTTTTGGAAGTTTCCCCCAGTAGTACGAGGTAGATAGCCTTTATGGTATTGGGTTCCTGACTTTTAGGTGTGGTTAGAAATTTGAGGTGGGGTATTCGGGTTTGGCTGATATGTATGGTGAGAAGGTGTTTGGTAGGCTTGGGGATAATACTGGGGAGTATGGTTTTGGTAAGGAAAAGGTACGTTCTGGTAATAGCGGGGACGGCTTTGGGAATATGGTTGGTTCCGGGAGTAATATTAGCGATTTTGAAGAGAGTGGTTACGGTATTGGTTGTTATGGTTCGGGTAGTTTTTGGGATAGGAATCTTGTGAGTAGTTCTGGGAAAGGGTTTGCTGGGGGAAAGCGACAACGGCTACCTCATTCCCTTTCTTCTTTGGTGGGGCTGACCTCTTTGTCGGGTCGGGCAAGGCCCCTTCAATCTTTTCGCTCCTTATTTATTTTTCTATCACCTCGACTTGCTTGATCGCATCGCCGAATGATGTCACTGCTATGCTTGAGAGATCTTGATAGAATGAGAGTGTTTGTATTGACTTGATTATCTCTAACTGAGACTCCTCGCTCAGCCTAGGGACAACTTTGGCAGCTTCCTCCCTCCAGCGGCCAATATACCTTCGGAAGTTTTCATTTTTTCTCTTCAGTATCTGGTACAGGGTATTACAGTCCGGCGTGGTATCTTTATTGTACACATACTATTCACAGAAGGCGTCTACAAGATCCTCAAACGTCTTAATCTGCACCAAATCTAGGGTCATATACCAGTTGAGAATCGGTCATTTCAACGATCGTCGGAACATCTTCAAGAAAAGCTCTTCGTTCCGAGCATGAACTCCCAACTCCTCCTTGTAAATACTGACATGCCCTTCTGAGGGGGCCAGTACCATCATACTTCGTGAACTCCGGAACTACGAAGTTTTCTAGATACACCTCCCGGGGTGGTGCTAACAGCTTATTGTACGCCCGTTTTTCTAGATGACTTTTCATTTTTTAGTTCTTCTATGGTTTTCACCAATTCTTCCATTTCATAACCCAGGCCAGAGGGGGTCCATCTTCGTTTTTGTTTACGGTTTCAACAGCCGGGGTTGGTCGATTAGCACTCGGATCGTTCGGCGGAGCAACGACTCTCTCCGGGTGGATGAAGATCTAGGCTGCGGGAGGGACTGAACCTTTGGGTGGAGCCTAATAGATATGCCCCTAGCTGAGGTATACCGATGCTCCATAGGCGAAAGGATGAGGGCCCATCTGGGGTCCATAGTAGCCCGATCCCGCGAAGTTCGTGTCGGCATGGTTCAAATTCGGCACGGAGTTCTCTTTCCCGGCACTTGGAGGGTTTCCATTTAGTAATTCAATCACGGGAGTTTCACTGGACGAGGGAACAGGCGCCTCCTGAGGCCGACTAAGTTCGTTGATCCTTTCCCTCAACATGTCAATGGTTTCCTGCATACGAGCCATCTGGGCTGCATGGGGAGATTCGGGATTACCTTCTGATGTCATCTTGGAATAAGTCTGGGCTCGACTGCGAGTAAAGACTGGACTTCAGATGGGGGGAACTGAAATTGTTTTTCTAGGACCAATTTTAATGTCTCGTCCTGTTCTACAACAAACTCATTTATTAGTCCACGTAGGTCTTAGGTAGTCTTAAAACCCATCTGAGTTCGAAGTTTTCAATTCCGATAATGACCGATAAAAACAGATAATGATTTATGAAAATTCTTTCGTTACTTAATCGGTATTGAAAACTTTGAACTCATTTGGTTTTTAAAACTTTCTAAGATATCATCAATCCATCAAGTATGAAACCCCTCATCTTGTATCATAGAATCCTAAGAGAACAATATAGATACAAGACGACCGTACTTGTGTCGGAAGGTTTACAATAATATAAGAGCCCTAGAGAAAAGAAAGAAAAGAAGAAAACAAATAAACATTACAACTTATTTACAAAAATAGAAGGAAAAGATACAAAAATAAAATATAACATTCAGACATGGAATGGTTGGACTTATTTGGACATATTAGGCTCGACCCTCTAATTATCCCCAGCAGAGTCGTTAGCTGACGCGTCCCGATTTTTCAAAAATAAATAATAATAATAATAATAATAATAATAATAATAATAATAATAATAATAATAATAATAATAATAATAATAATAATAATAATAATAATAATAATAATAATAATAATAATAATAATAATAATAATAATAATAATAATAATAATAATAATAAGGAGATAGGGGTTTTTAAAGGACCAATTTTCTTAAAAAATATACTTAGGCCGTTTTAAAAAATAAGGAGTCGCCACCTAGCATTGGGTATAAATGGTGTGTTAGGTCACTGAATTTTTAGAAAACAATTTAAAAGGCCTAAGTAAAAAATTAACTCCAAAAAACATGGTCAAACTAAAGATTCATTTAAAGGCTCTGGGGTCGGTTATGCTCGGGGAAAGTATTAGGCACCCCAAGACGCCCGTCCGAAAACGGTACCTTATGTCTAATTAAGTCCAATTAGTTTAGTCCGGGTATTTTATTTTATTTTAAAATTATTCCATTCTTATAAAATATTTTTTGGTATTTTCCCAAATAAAGTGGGACAAGTTTTTGAATTTTTTGGAATGTTCCCCCATTATAACCTCTTAACGAATATTAAAGATTCGATAAGGATGATCCCCGGGGAGTATTTATATATGTTTCCTAAAGACTTCTTTACTTTAAATAGGCAAACTCAAATAAGTGAATGAATATGAAAATATGAATGCAAAAACTAAGATTATATGAATTTTATTTTATATACAAAAGTGACAAAAAAAGAACTAGAGGGTTTAATAATGCAAACTAATATGAATACTATGTAAATTAACCTGATTATATGTGACAATAATTTAATTATAAAAAAATATAAGTGGTGCACATGTCGTGACTAGATATGAAAAAATAGCATGAATTTATGAAATTAAAAAAACTATATGTAGAAAAAAAGGTGTAAGTAGTGAAAGTATATTAAACATGTCGTTTAAATAATGCAATAAGTAAATATGCTAGATGGATGCAAAGATGTTTATTTTAAGTTTGCCCAATTAATTTAAAAAAGTCTCGATTTAAAATTTTCTCAAATTCTATGGATATAAGAATCGAGAGAGGTTCGCGGAAACAATTTAGTTGAAATTAATCTTTCCGAAACTTAAACGAAATCCGACAAATATTTACCAAGGGAAGAGATTTCCTAAAATCATTTGTTTCTAAATTCCACTCGGATCGGGGAATGGAAACGAGGTCACGAAAAACTCTCCCATGATCTATCAAATCGTCGGATTCAACTTAAGGTTCGTAAGGATTAAGTCATACCAATAAAAGATTTTATTATTTTTTTGATTTTTTTTTAATTTTTGATTTTATTTTTTTTAGGTTTTTTATAAGAAGAATAAAATTAAAAATGAAATTAAAAACAAATACAGAAAAATACAAAATAAAAAATGCAACAAAATAAATAATAAAACATCTTTCACCTAAAGCTCGGAGTTGGGTTTAAGCACAAGAAACCCACCCCGGCGTTTTCATCGGATCATCGGACGACTTGTTTTTTTAGTTTTTCCTCTTTATTATAATAAAATAAAAAAATGCAGAAAATAAAAATAAAAAATAAAAAAACTTCGAGATACGAGTGTCCTCGTCTAAATACTCAAAGATTCAGATCGAGAATGGGGAACATTATCCTGACGTTTTTCATTGAGTCATCAAACAATAATAAAAAAATAAAGCTTGCAGGAATTTAAGTTGTGAAGAGAATAAAATAAACTGAAAAAAGAATTAAAAATAAGAAAACATACATGTTCTAGGTCAAGAATCTCGATGTTCGGGTTTTTCTCTTGTGCAGACAGCTTCCCGAAAGGGTTTACGATGAGAATCACTCTCTAAGGATTTTTTCTCTCAATTTCTGAATATCTCAACTAGGGGGAGGAATGTCTTATTTATAGGAGAAGATGTGGCGTGAAAAACACGAGAAAACCCTAAAAAAATAGGTTTGGCCGCCAAACCCAGTCCAAGTTAGACTAGGAAGGGTAAAATTGTAAACGAGGGTAAAAGGAAAGATTCTGGACGAAGGGCGCGTAAAACACGCGCCCCATCACCGCCTCAACCAGGCTATGACACGTGGCGACTGAACAAGGCACAAGGAGGGCCTTGACTTCTCTCGGATGATGTAGTGAAGAGACCCACCGGACACTTTCTTTCTCAATTCTCTCTCTCAATTTTTCTCTCTTCCCTTCTCACGGTACACAGACACATACATGGACAAAAAGGGGCCCACAATCTCTCTCCTCCCAATTTCTCTCTCTCTCTCCTTTCTTCCTCTCTCTCTCTCTCTCGATTTTGACAAGGAAAAAAAAAAAGAAAAAGGGGCCAACTCTTTTTTCTCCTCTTTTCTTTTTACTCCCCTTATTTTCCATTCTTTCAATTTCAAACCCCATTTCTTTATTTTAATTCTCTTTAACTATTTTTGTATTTTTTGGAACAAAATTAAATAAATCAAAGTTAGAGCTATAAAATAAAGCATTTTTTTTAAGAGCAGTCAAAATGTCATGTCTACAAATGTTACATGTAACATCTATATCAATAATTATTTTCAGTTGATGTTACATACAAAACATATTTTTATGTAGATGTCATATATAACATCTATATTTCAAAAGATATTACATGTAACATTAATGTAATTTCCAATTTCTCTCACTAACATACATGTAACATTTATATTTCAGATGATATTACATGTAATATTAATCCGATTTTCAATTTCTTTCACTAATACAGACTCACATTATCACATACCCACATTTCTCTCACTATATTTCAAAGGGATGTTACATGTAATATTGCAGGGTGCAATGTGTAGATAGTAAAAAAAAGAACTCCAAAGGTTTTAATACCCACTTCACCATTTCTCTCTCGCTAAAAAAAGAAAATCCTACCAGATTTAAACAGAGCATAAATAAGGTGACGGCATCCATTGAAATACTCAGATCTGAGTTGCGAAGGTGGTGGAGAAGCCGGATCTAGATGGCGACGGTGGAGAAGGCGTCGGCGACGATAGGAAAGGCATCGGATCTGGACGGCGACGGCGAGAGTACGTCGGATCTCGACAGTGATAGCGGCAAGACGATGCTCGCGCGAAATCACGGGAGGGACATTTCGATAATCTCATCGCCAACCGTTTTTTAAAAAGGAACTGATCGATGCAAGAAATCGTCGGTATAAGAGTTTTCGGTGCAAGAAAAGGGATGTGAATTTTATTGGTAGTTTCACGTTAAAATTGGAATTGACCGGTAATTTTCCCAAAGAAAAAATTATAAGGCTAAGCCAACCCTAGGTCGGGTTTGGGTTTGAAAATTTTTGTTTAGGGTTGAGCTTGGACATGATAATAAAGCCCAACTAGGCTCGGGCTTAACATTTTTTTTTATAATACCCTAGGTAGAGTCCAACCCGAGCCCAACCCATGACCATCCCTACATTGAAGTAGATAAAATTAAAATGTAACTTTTAAAAGTGAAAAAGGACAAAGTTATTATTATGCAAAGTAGAGAGTGAAGAGCAATTTAACAAATTAGAAATATATTTCCATATTTGAATTTTCAATTTGCAGCTCGAATTTCATGAAACCAAACGGCACCTAATGGAATTTGGTAGCAAAATACACATACACAAATAATACAAATAGCCCTTTTAATAAACACCCACACATAAATGCTCAGCGAGATGCATGGAAATTCTTAGACTTTCTACAACTGCAGCTCTCAAACAATTATACATAACCAATCATCAGAAAATGGGACCAATGCTTCACAAATAAGCTTAGTGCTGATCACACCCTTTGGCCATATTTTTGTCAGAAGTCATCATCCATTCATGTTATAGGAGACTGCACATGTTAAAGGTAACTCCAAGTCAGCATCTGCTAAGATGAACAATGAAAATCAAAGCAACAAGAGGAGGGTTTAGAGATATCACCTAATCCATGGGTTTTCGCTTCCTCCCAAGAACAGCAGCCTTTTGAAATCTCGGTCCACCAATCAGCCACTTCTTGAATGCCGCTGTTGAGGATTGAGCAAGCTCATACACTTCAAAAGGGCCCCAAACATGTCATTAGTGTTCATCCTAAACCGACAGATTTATGTAGTAAACTAGGTTTAGGTCCGGTATGTCTCACACTTGGTTTCTTCTTTCGTTAGAAGCGACAAGCATTTGGGAGTCGATGTCAACGCCGTGGTGTATGCTTTGGTCAGGACTTCCTTGTACCTGATCCTAAATGCAACCCAGAGGAGTGATCCTATAGTTTTGTCTCCAATTCTGTCCATTAATTAAACAAAGCTCAGTGATAGATACGGGTTTGACCTCATAACATATGGCTTCCAAAACTTGCACATTAATGACACATTTTTTTAGTGCTCGTCTATGGATCAAGATCCTCTGCTAGATGATAAAATCCATGTGTCAAACAAGGTTTTCATCATCTATCGGATTCAGCTCAACACAGGTCAAGCAGAAAAAAAAGTAAAAGTGAGAATCCAGATCCCTTGTCTATATATTGGGCCACATAAATGCGTCAATACTTATAGGGTCTAAAATAAAATTTCCTATTCAAAATTAATTTGTTTAAGGTAAATAATAATAAAAAATATATTTTCAGTTAATATGAAGAGTATTTTTGTAGCAAACTACTTTATCATTTGTTATTTTTTCCTATTTCGTTCTCCATTTTAACAAAAATATAAGTAAAATTGCTGGCGAGGTTCTTAGTAGTGCTAACATAAAATCATTTCAAGCTCTAGTCCATCATCTACCCATAGTCAACAAGCAATGCTAAAGGAAGGAGAGATTGGCTACCACAATTTCAATAAGTAAGCATGCTATGTTGGCTTGTTATAACTTCTACGTGATTTGTGATGCTAAAGAGGAACCGCACTAGATGAACGGGCAAAACGGTTGCCACCTCAATGATATTGTTCTGTAGCTTAGGCCTTTTTGGTTACTGTTTCTGTTCCTTGATTTTTGTTCCCGCTCTCAAAATTTTGAGATTAATGTACAGAAACATGTATGGTAAATATGTTTTTGTTAAGATTTTGGGAGTAATTTAGGAATAATTCCTGAATTCCTTAAGAATCTGAGAAACAAAAAAATGTTGATTCTTATTCACACCTACAAAACTATTCCCACTACCGCCCATCGGCCACCACTACCCCCGTCCACCACCACCACGCCGGCCACCATACATTTAAAGAATAAAAAAGAAGTTACAACAAAATATGTTTCTTGTTTTTGTTCTCATATATTAAAAGAAACAATTTTGCGTTACCAAACCTGTCTATTCCCGGAATACTCCAAAACAGAAACAAAATTCTCATCCCACTTGATTAGAAGTAGAAACAGAAAAGTAGAAACACTAACCAAACGCCACCTAAGTAATCAGGTACAATTCACATGCTTTCTTGTGCTTGCAAAAGCACACATGATTTTCAGGAATTTTAACGCACCGACCAAAATTCTCTTGTAATTAAGAAAGCAACATATAAGACACAATCTAAATACAAGCGATATAACAGAAACTCATAGACAGCTTCTACACCAATGGATTGGCAAACATATGTTAATATGAGCTTAAAAGAGAGCCAAAGACAGATGAACAGTTAAAAGTAAATGCATAAAGAGCTTCATATTTGCAGGTTGCGGCTCAAAAATCACCAAAATGGGAAAAGAAACTCACAACATGGTTATCTTGCAACCTAGTTCATAGAAATGTAGACATCTGTTCCTTAAATCCACATGTGACGCATCAGCTGCAATTTCCTCCCGCGTTCTGGCATCAGAAATCACCATCCATAAAACAACTAAGGGAGAACATATAACAGAAGCCTAGCTTTTCAAAATCGAATTTACAAACACAAGAAATAGATGTTTCTTTGAATAATCACAAATGACACAGAATTGAAGAAATTAGGAGCAAAAACATGATGTTTCCTATTAACTCTGATGAGCTCTTCAAATTATTATTTGACATAAAGGGATTTTTCACAACCTATCAACCATATTATTTGTTTTGCCCCCGACATTACAAAGTAACAGTCATTCAAGATAATCACATATAGAGTATGTAACTGTTAGGAAATTCCAACTTAAAACCATATAGTGTCAAGTGGAATAACTCCTTTCATATATAGACTATTTTGGGAAGCCTCACAAATTTGATGTGGGTTTCTATAACACCCACCCTCACATGCAATCCCACCTTCCATGTGATGCGATCAAACAACAAAAGCGACAAGACAAACATTCAAACAATCGGGGATCTGGCGTGATAAAAAGAACAAAAGGTTGTTCTAATAAAGGATAAGGGGTCAAAGACCACCAAGCAGTAACCCCAATTATCAAACACTAAACAAGACTTCCCAAACCTACCTCTGATACCGTTAGGAGGTTCTAACTTAAAACCATACGATGTCAAGTGGAGTAACTCCTTTCATATATGAACTATTTTGGGAAACCTCAAATTTGACATGGGATTTTAACCGTAACAATAATTTAATGTTTTAATATGCGACTCTAATGCCCCCATTCAATTTGTCATTGTTAGAGATCTATATAAAAAATAAATAAAAATCTCAGTCACCATGTAGCATTCATTTGGTTATGCTAAATTATTTAAGGGTTCTTGGTGAACAGTGCACAAACTTAAAATTTCTATCCCCGCATTCCACACGCTACCAACAAAAAAGGCAAAAAAAAACTCATAGACCATTGTTTGATGCGCAATAAGCCAATAAGCTTCAGCAAGAGTAGTTATGAGCTTTACTTTTTATTGAAACATGGGGGAGCACTTATAGATACTGCTTGCCTCAAGTGCAATTCACGAGCAAGCCAGAAAGGCAGTTCAACCTTCAAACCCGCCTCTACCTGAAATTGAGAAAGAAAATTTGTCAAAATTCCATCAATCATCATCCGCTGGGAGCGAAGCTTTCGTTGGAATTTACCCTATTTGCATCATCGCCGGAATCAAAGATTCCAACGCCGTTTGCCGACTCTCTGAATACAGCTGGAATGAGCTACAAGCAAGTGTTTTAACAGAGGTGAATAGTATTACAGTGGATTATATAGCAAAAATCCGAAGAAATGCCATTGAAGAAAAAGAAAAAACGACTAAGAACCTCATCTTCGGCTAAAATATCATCAATATCATAATATTGCGCCATGCTTGACATCAAAACCTCGTCTTTTAGTCCCAAGATCTACCCCAGATCCACATGCATTGTGCACCCAACTCAGTAAATTGATGCGATTTGAATCGAGACAATTGTATAGACAACCAAAATTATGGTTTAGTGTGCATCAAAGAGATAGAGAGAGAGAGAAAATAGAGCGTTAGAGCAACTCCAATGGCAGTGGCAAATGGTGTGTCATCCCAAATATGGCTATTTTGAAGCTAAAAACCCACTCCAACGGGAGTTTGAAACCAAATCCGAACGCCCTAAATCGCCGTCACCGAACGCCCGAAATTGCCACAGTTCGCGCTCTCTCTCTCTCTCTCTCTCTCTATCTATTTATCTATCTCTGATTTTGGGGGTGGGTTTGGGCGAGCTAGAATCAAAACCCTACCCTCTTTGAACCGAAAATGATCGATTTGGCGCCAAATGAGATTTTGTGCGATTGACATAAAATTATTCTATTTTACTAAAAGATTTAATTGATTAATAATCAGTACTTGTTCGTTCTTTCATCAATTGAGTATTACATCCCTTCTCATTTTGTTTAAAACCCTAATGTTTTTTATCATTCCCAAAATACCGATTAAACCCTTAGCATTTTTAATCAAACGCCGTTCAATTCCCTCTAGGTCAAAAATTATTGAAATTTTAATGATAATTTTAACCTTAATAATTTAAAAATAATTAAAATTAAAATACCTAAACATCCCTTAAAAAAAAATTAATATATATTTTTCTTTTTTAATTTTATTGTTTGAACTATTTTTAACTTTCTCTTTCCTCACTAATTCTTTTTTTGAAAAAAGTTATTTTTTAATCCTTTTGAAAAACATTCTTATAAAAAAATCATTTTCAAAATTTTTTTTAAAAAAAGGACAATTATACCCTTATATATATAACCCTGAATTTCTAAATATAATGAGATTGCACAGCGCCGCCTCCCCCAATCCCTCTCTCTCAATCGTCGATTGAAGTTCTCTCACTTAATCGTCGAACGACCGCAACCACCGTCACGAACCACCAGCACACATATTTCGACTGCCATCGCCTGTGCCGTCACGACTATCGCCTTCGAACTAGAGCCTCCAACCACCGTTGCCCCTGCAGACAAAGACAATGAACAATCCCTGCAGATCTGGTGGACGATCGCAGCGTCCACCAGATCTGAACAAAACGGCCGGCGATGGTTTGAGGTAATCGATCGTCATCTTCGTCTGCAGGCGCGACGGAGGTTGGCAGTAATCGTTCGGCTGCGGCCGTCGTTTGGCTGTGTGGTATCATATCTCTGTTTTGTGACCTATTTATCGAATTTTAGGTTTGATTTTGTGTAGATCTATCTTCTATGGCTACATTGTCACCGGCCATGTTTTGTGACCTACTGTTTCGATACTCTTCAATAGTCAGTTGATTCATTGATTCATCGCTCAACTATTTTCCTCACGTTTGATTCACCAATTTTGGTAAAGCGATTTTTCTTGTCAACGTACACCATTTTGGTTTGATTTTGAATTTTTTTTATTTTTTTGTTGTTGTTGTTGATTTGTATTTTGTCTATGAATATTTCATATGAATGCATATTTCTATATGAATGTTCAAACAGTGTGTTCATGTAATTTTTGTTCAAATAGTGGCATTTCTTATTAATTTTGTTTTTAGTCAATGAATATTCATATGAATGCATTTTCTATGTGAATGTTTAGGCAATGTGTTGATGGAATTTTATTTTTGCTCCATTTCTAGATCTGAAAAATTTCAGATCTGGAATTGGTTTGAATGTTCACGTTTGCTTTGCTCTGGTTCTCAGATCGTTGGTTGAATGTTCTCAGATTTGGTTTCACTCAGATCTTTAGTTGAATGTTCTTAGATTTGGTGAACGTTCATATTATTTTAGATCTGTCAGATCTGAAAAATTTCAAATTTATGTGAATATTTTGGTGAATCGTTCGTTTGATGTGGTGGTCGTTTGTTAATTTTTGGTAAGTTTGAATGTTTATATAAATTTTTTTGATAAATATTCATATTCACGTTTGTTGTTCTGTGTTGATTTTGTTTCATTGTTTTTATAAATGTTCATATCAATTTCTTTCGTAATTTTTTTGTGTTTTGGTGAAATTGCATATTTCGATATATTTCGTGGAAATATGAACATTCACAGTAATATAATTAATATAAATATGTATTAAATATTAAAAAAAATAAAAATAAAAATGTGAACGTTCATGTCGTTGGAAAAAAGATTTTTCGTAGATTAATTTTTTAAAAAATACGAACATTTACAAACCAACAAAAAGTTACCCAAAAAAATTAAAATTCATATCGTCGGAACGAGAATTTTTTTAAAATTAATTTGGTGTATTTTTTTTTAATTTTCTATCAACTGTGAATCACGTGGAATGATTTTGATAATTGATGAGTTTTGAAAAAGTGAACACTTACATTTTTTAATAGAATGATATAAATTGTAAATATAGCACAATTAAAGGATAATGACTAGGGACTAAATTCTAAGAAGATCACGAGAATCAAAAACTTAATGTAGACATTTAGAGAATTATTTTCTCAATATACAAATAATGAAATTCATTTTATTTTTTTATACTAACACTATTTTAAAAAATAAAATATTTTTTACTGCTCAAACTTTCTAGAATTGTTTTACCCCCAAACTCCACCCCGCCACCCACGTGCTACTCCCCCTTTTTTTTTTTCTTCTTCTTCTTCTTCCTCTCTGATCCAGTTAAATTTGTACTAGCGCGCACAAATTCACGCTAAATCTATGATCGACAATGCTTAAGCCAAGATATTTACTTCCAACAATAATCGACAAAAGTCTGCACATGTTTTTCGACAATTTCGTCGACGATTTGAACTTCGGTTACCGAGGTTTTAACTTCTCGTTCATGGATTTTTTCAGGTATTCCGCGCTTAACGAAAATTGCAGGAGAATCGGGGAGGTCCTTGTTAGAAAACCGTAGCCCACTGCTTGTGGGTATTTCTGCCATTGGTACTCTAAAAATTTTCTTTGAAACCT
This sequence comes from Eucommia ulmoides, assembly GCA_016647705.1. Taxonomy (NCBI): domain Eukaryota; kingdom Viridiplantae; phylum Streptophyta; class Magnoliopsida; order Garryales; family Eucommiaceae; genus Eucommia; species Eucommia ulmoides. The sequence continues at coordinate 8,958,372 of CM028333.1, read as the reverse complement.
TACATAGGAAGAGAGAGAAGATGCTCACCCAGTAGAATTATCTGGGTATATCACCCATTGGTCATGCAGAGAGAGAAGAAGAAGAAGAATGAAGAGAACCAAGAAGGTAGCGGTGGTGGGTGGCAGTGTTGCTGGGTTGGGTGGGGGGTTGAGGGGGGATAAAAATATTTTTTTTAAAAAAAAATAGAAGTATAATTTATTTATTTTTTAAAATAAGAGTTTTAGTGAATTGTTGAACAAATAAAAGAATAAAAAATATATTTGTATAAATAAAAAGAAGAAGGGTGTGTCTTTTGCCAAAAAAAAAAAGTTCAAAATGGTTGATTCCTATTTAATAAATGATAAGAGAAATTTATGGTTATAGATAAAATGAGGTGAAGTGTTAAATACCCTATTATTATGAATTAGTTCCCTACACATTTTGGGACATTTTAATTATATATTTAATAAATATTTTGAAAAATAAAATATTTTCTATCCTTGTAATTATTTAAAAAAACTTCTCTATCAAATTCTAACTATCTAATAAATTATGACATTTTTTTAAATGTTTTTTCATATAAAAATAAAGGTTGCGATTAATTTGAGAAAAATTGATGGATGACATTAAATTGTCTATTTTTTTTTTGAATGAGAAAACTTCTCGCCTAAAAGTTTAACTCTCACATCTACAAAGTGGTTGAGATTAATTATACTTTTAATTTTAGGAAAATTTGGTGAAAAATCCTATTTTATAAAACAATCACTCTGTGAGGTCCTGTAACAGTGATTTTTTAACACATGATATGATCCTTAGAAAGTGATTTTTTGAGTCTTGGGACCTTTCAACAAGATTCCTTCAATTTTATTTATTTACTAGGTTTAGACCCGCATATTATGTGAGTTTAGAAAAAATTATACCAGTATATATTTTTTATTTTAATATTACATGTACAATAATTGATCATTCAATTTTATATTTAATTTATCTTACGAAAGTATGAAAAAAAAAAAAAAAAAAAAAGTTAATACTGAAAAATAAAAATAAAATTGTAAACTAAAAAATAAATAATGTCAACCTCTAAAATAATTATTATTCATCACTCACATTTATTTTTAAAAAATAGTATATAATATGTAAATAATCTCCTAGAGGATTTTTTAAATTTTCTATTTTCTTTAAATAATAGTTTTAAAGTAAGCTAATAGGTTTTTTTTTTTATATTATTAAAAAGTTATATGTAACTAATTGATGGAGAGAGAGAATTTTATTAAATGATTGGAGAGGGAGATGAAGAAATAAGGTTACGTATAATTAATTATAATAAAAACAATCTTTAATCAAAATGTGGATTTTCAGTGAAGGTCCGTGTCATTGTCATTGGAAAAACTTACGATGATATCCCCTGTCATTTGAAAAATATTTCTGACCCTTACTTCCTTTGATATTAAATATAAAATTACATATTTATCTTTGATACTATATTATTGAAAAAAAATTAAAACTATCTGATAAAAAATTACTTTTATAACCCTCTTAAAAGAATTACAATTTTGATTTTTAAATTATATTTATGTAAATATATTTATAATTTTTTGAATACTTTCGGGATCAAATGATGGTTGCTACATTTTTTTAGTATTTAAAAAGTTTTTCGTGCTGATTTTTTAGAATTTAAAATTATTATGAGAATTAAAAATTGTTGATTTATGTAATACATTTTCTGTTCTAACTTTTTTTTAGGATCAAACGATAGGTTTTTGTGGTTTTTTAGTACTTAAAGAGTATTTGCTGCTAAAATTTTTAAATTTAAAATTACTCTAAACATTAAATATTTTTTATTTATGAAATTTAATTACACTTCATATATAAGTTGTTTAATTTAGTTTTTTTTTTTTTTTTTTTTCTTTTGAATTATTTGGTAAAGTTTTCATATGAGATTTTATTTACTATTACTTTCACTCGGTTAAAAAATATTAGACTTGTAGATTTTCTATTTGTAATTATAATTATTTTTTGAAATTAAAATAATTATATATTTTAATATTATTATTATTATTTATTTATTTTGTGAAGTTTCCAAAAGACTTGAATAATGTTTATTGATGAAAAAATAAAAAAGAAAGAAAAAAAAAAAGCATAAGAACTTACGAAGAGATGATAATAATTAATGAAAAAAAATGAAAACTTACCAAAAAATTTGAAGGAGTCATTCTCAAATCTCATTAAAAGTTTTTCTCTCCTTCTTCTTTTATATATCAGTATTAGATATTAGATTTTATTAACTTATTTATTATATTTTATCGGAAAGATATACAATTGTACAAATCTCATATTTTCTCTTATTTATTTTCTAAAACTATTTTTTTTCCTATTTTTCTCTTCTTCTTTTTTTATTATTGAAAATAAAAATATTATTGGAGAAATTATTATATTATCTTTGAAATAAGTCACTTGCAATTTTTTATTCTTAATCTTATTGTTTTTAAGTTAATATTAACTAATTATTTAACTTCTTAGTTACTAAATGTGAATTACATGTGGTTAACATGAAGTATGATTGAAAAGTAAGTAAAAAATGAGAGGAAAAAAAAATAGGAAAAAGAAAAGAAAAGTAAAACATTGTACAGTGACTTCAGAATGAGATTACTATTATTATTATTTTTTAAATCGGTGAGCAAAATAACGTATCTACATTATATTTATTTTTTGAACACTTAATGTCATAAATTAGCGTATAATTTTATTTTTATTGTATCAAATTGCGAAATGGTTTAGGACATGTGAGTAATTTTCTTTTTAGCAAATAGTAAAAGAGATTATTGTGTATCTATATAATAGAATACGACAGGGTATAGATTTAAAAGATATTTTGTATACAATATTCTTTTGAATATTAAAGTTGATTTTTTGTTTCATAGCCTCAATATTAAAGTTTTTTTTTTTTTTTTTTTTTAGGTTATATTTAAAGTTTGAGAGTTTTTTTACCATTAGATGGTTACAGACATTTTCAAATGTTGACATAAAATTTGTTGAAAAATTAAAAGATTAATTTATTGAATTAAAATCTATATAATCGATTCTATAAGTCAAGGTATATATTACATTCAAGGCTATTTTCCCATTTGATGCTTAGAGACATTGGTAGCAATTGATTTAGATTTTGTTAAGAAATTAAATAACAATCTTCACCAAAATGTATTTTCATAATTAATGCATTCAAGTTAATCATAGGATATTTAAGATGAATATACTGAATTAAAATTAATGCCTTTAGGCACGGGATATATACTAGTCTATTCTATAAATCATTACATATATATTTAAGACATTTTCAACCATTGAATAAAAAATCAAAAGAAAATTGAATGGTTAAAATTGATTATAAAAAATAAACTTTAAACCTTTGTGTAAAAATCCTAAAGCCATTTGATGATTTTAATGACTCAATTAACTTGAATCTTTTGTTCAACTAATAGTTTTTCAAAAAGATGTGATTGCTGAAAGTTAGTCTGGACGTCTAAGTTATTGATATGACAAAAATGAGAAACCAATGTAAATGATCCAAGATGATGTCATGGAAGAAATGATTAAGAAATATATTTTGAAGATTTTTTTTTTTGGTATTGTTAAGGTAAACAACATTAACATTCATAAACTCTTGATATAACCTGATTAAAATCACTCACTGCACATAAAATGATCTTATATGCTCATAAATGTTTAATTATGTGTTTAGGAGTGTTTTAATTGCGATTTGAAAGAGTTTTTAAGGAAAAATAGTTAGAATCAGTCAACTGATTTGAAAAATTAGTTAATTGATTATAACTGAATTTTGAAAAGTGGTTAAAAGTTGAAAATAGCTCAAACGGTCAACTGACCAACTAAATGGTCGACTGAAAGTTTCATGTTCCCAAAAATTGAGAAAATATGGGAAACAGTCGATCGATGGGGAAGCTGACAGACACAGGTTCCCAAAAATTTGGGATCAATCAACTGAAATAGGTATTCGGGCGACCGAAACATCTTGAAATTTTTGAACATTGGCTACAAACGGTCGACCAAAGAGGGAATCAATCAACTAGTTGGTTGAAATTACTTTAAACATTTTGAACGTTTTTTCGTGATATTTTTTCCTTAGTATTTACATTTAAATATTTCTAAATTACATTTAAATGGTGTAAAATATTTTTAAATTATTAGAAATATTATTTCATTTGAAAATGAGAATTTGATTGAAAATGTGTTTTGGTCCCCTTCCTTCCCGATCTTACAGTCTTAGCAGTCAAAACTTATTTCTATATATTTTGGGATCGATATCTGAATTATTTTATAGCTGAATTTGGAATTTATTTTAGATGTATACATTGTCAAAGTAGTCGTTATTGTCTAGTCAAATTTTAGGGGTTTAAGGGAAAGATTGTAGGCAATCTTTTTGAAAACTTGTCGTTGGAGTGTATAATTGAAAATGCCTATTTATTACTTGCATTTTTCACAGTCTTATTATCTAGAAAATCATATTTTTGAGAGAGAAAGAAAATATTTTTCTGAAATATTTTTAGAGGCAATATATTTTTGAAAGTCCAAATTGAAAGAATGAGATTTCGTTAAGTGAAAAATCGTGTTGAAGGCATCCTGATCATCTTGTAAAACTGAAAAGTACTGCATTTGCGTTCAAATTTGATGTGGGGTATTTCCACTACCCATTGACCACCAACCACAACCTAGCACATGGCACGGGAGAGGACAATGTGACGTGCTCCGATTTTCCAAAAGGAAAAGTATATGAAATATTAATAAGTTTAAAAGAGAATGGGTTTTTAAAGAGCCGATTTTCTCAAAAAAAGTACTTAGATCATTTTAAAATAAGGAGTCTCTATCTAATATTGGGTTTAAATGGTATACTAGGTCACTGGATTTTTAGAAAACAATTTCATAGGTCTAAGTAAAAATTGACTCCACAACAAGTTCAAACCAAATATTCATTTAAAAAGCGCGGGATTCGATTTCACTCAAGGAAGGTGTTAGGCACACCAAGATGTCCGTTCGAAAATAGTGCCTTATGTCCAATTAGTTTAAGTCTGAAGGTTTTATTTTATTTTGAAATCATTTCCTTCTTATGAAATCTTTTTGGTATTTTTCAAAAATAAAATGGGACAAGTTTTTGTATTTTTTGGAATGTTTCCTCAGTATAACCTATTATCAAATATTAAGTATTAGATAAGGATGGTCCCCGGACGGTGATTTTATGTATATTTTCAAGGGATTTCTTTAATTTAAATGAGCAACTAAAATAAGTGAAAATGTATGAAGTGTGAATGCGAATAAAAATGATCATATTAAAAGTAGCGTGATAAGAATATATTTTATGCGAGAATGTATGAAATGACCTAAAAACAACCTATATCATTTTTAGCAAGAATAACTTTAATTTAAACGTACCAATGCAAATGGTATGAATACGAGAATAAATCAAGGGAACTACATTTATAATATATATGAAAAGTGTAAGTGGTGAAAGTGTCATAAATATGTCGTCTAAATGACACAAGAAATAAATATGAATTATGAAATTTAAAAAAAACTATATGTAATAAAATATAAAAAAAATGTTCCTAGTAAAAGTGTCTTAAACATGTCCTCTAAATGGTACAAGAAATAAATATGCGAGATAGATGCGAATGATGTCTATTTTAAGTTTTTAATTCAAAGAAATTTCGATTTGAAATTATATTCTAAATTTGCCTGATTAATTTAAACGTGCCAATGCAAATAGTATTAATACGAGAATAAATTAGGAGAACTACATTTCTGATATATATGAAAAGTGTAAGTGGTGAAAGTGTCCTAAATATGTCGTCTAAATGATAGAATAAATAAATATGAATTATGAAATCTAAAAGAAACTATATGTAACGAAATATAAAAAAGAGTACCTAGTGAAAGTGTCCTAAACATGTCGTCTAAATGGTACAAGAAATAAATATGCGAGATATATGCAAATGATGTTTATTCTAAGTTTTTAATTCAAAGAAATTCTGATTTAATATTCTATTTTAAGTTTGCCTAATTAATTTAAACGTGCTAATGCAAATGGTATGAATACAAGAATAAATCAGGGGAACTACATTTCTAATATATATGAGAAGTGTAAGTGGTGAAAATGTCCTAAATATGTTGTCTAAATGACACAAGAAATAAATATGAATTATGAAATTTAAAAGAAACTATATGTAATGAAATATAAAAAAAGTGTACGTAGTCAAAGTATTCTAAACATGTCTTCTAAATGATACAAGAAATAAATATACGAGATAGATATGAATGATGTCTATTTTAAGCTTACCCAATTAATTCAAAGAAATCCTGATTTGAAATTCTCTCAAATTCTATGGAGATGAGAATCGAGAAAAGATCGCGGAGACAAGTTTGTCGGAATTAATCTTTTTAAAATTTAGGCGGAATCTCACGAAAAGGTTTATCAAGGAAAGAGATTTCCGAAAAACATTCATTTCTAAATTCCACTCTAGTTGAGGAATTGAAACGTGGTTATGGAAAATTCTCTCACGATTTATCAAATCGCCGGATTTCTCCTAAGGTTTGTAAGGATTAATTCTTACAAACTAAGATTTTATTATTATTTTTGGTTATATATATATATTATAAAAAGGGTAAAATAAGAAAAAGAAAAAAACAGAAAGATAAAGAATGAAAACATTATTCACCTAACGGTTAGGGATTAAGTTTAAGCACGAAGAACCAATCCTGACATTTTCATTGAATCATCGGACAACTTATTTTTTAGTTTTTTTAATATTAATTGCAATAAAGATAAAGAAGAATACAATATAAAAAAAATAAAAAAACCAAGATAAAGGGTGTCCTCGTCTAACGTTCAAAGGTTCATATTGAAAACAAAGAGCTTCGTTTTGGCGTTTTCATCGAATCATCGGACAATTGCAAAAATAAACGAAATTGCAGGAATTTAATATTAAGATAACAAAAGAAATAATGGAAGAATTTAAAAATTAGAAAACATACATATTCTGGCCAAAATTCTTGATACTTAGGTTTTTCATCTCTCGCAGACGACTTTCCGAAAGGGTTCTCGCTAAGAATCACTCTTTAAGGGGTTTTTTTCTCTCATTTTCTGAATGAATAACCTAGGAGGAGGATGGTCCTATTTATAGAAAAAAATCGGGCGTGGAAATCATTTAGGAAATTCTAAAAATTAGTTATGGCCGCATAAAACCCAGTCCAAGTTGGACAGAGAAAAGGTAAAATTGGAAAAAGGACAAAGATCGAAGTTTCTGGGCTACGGGCGCGTGAAATCACATGCCCCACTGTCATACCCCACCCTGGGCACCCGTCCCCAGAGGTCGGGCGTGACGTCGACCTAACGTTACCTGACCAACCCACGAATATCCATACCAACATATATACATCCATACTTGCACTACTGTAAATTTTGTTTTTCCCAAAAATATATATATCCATATACCCATTTCAAAATTTGGGAATATACCGGTCTCAAATATTTACAACCCAAAAAAAACATAATAATACTTGAACCTTCTATGGTTCACATCCGACCGGCTTACCTCCAACACGACACTACCTCCGAACTCTATCTAGTACCAGTAGTGGACCAACTTCTAGCCGCAGTACCTGAAACTATTTTTTTTTATCGGTGTATTGTCTTCATAAAAAAAAATATTTAATGGATCAAGTACAATTGTTAAATATTACTTTTTAAAATAAAATATTTTATAATCACATACCAGCTTGAGAATCCAGTTCCACTGCCACCAATGTAACGATACTAATATATTTAAAACAAGTAGAAGTATTAAACAACAGGTTTCAAAATATAATAATATAACCGCACACTATGTAAAAACTCCAGTTCCATTACCACCAATGAAATGAAGTAATATAATTAACACCCAACTCAAATATTTTAAGTCAACCACTCCAAACATTTTAAACCAACCAATTCAAATATTTTGAATCAACCAATTCAAATATTTTAAATCCATCAATCCAAATATTTTAAACTAACCAATCCAAACATTTTAACGTATAATAAAGTACATCACACTTCCTCTCCTGTTAGCCATATGATCATTTTTACCTCACGGTCGGGAGTTACAACGATACCGTAACCTATGCAACTGTGCCATCTAAAGTTACTATTAGTGCTAGGGCCATTTATTATCTCCAATGGTAGGGGTACTACCCGCAGGATTTGCACTCCTGGCGAATCAATTCACCCTGCAGGACTTATCTAACAGGTAATCCACATCTCGCAGGACATATCCTCTTGACGAGAAGAAATTCACATCTCGCAGGTCATATCTGCCTGACGAGAAGAAATCCATATTTCGTAGGTCATATCCGCCTAACAAGAAGAAATCCACATCTCGTAGGTTATATCCACTTAACGAGAAGAAAATCCACATCTCGTAGGTCATATCCGCCTAATGAGAAGAAAATTCACATCTCGTAGGTCATATCCGCCTAACGAAAAGGAAATCCACATCTCGTAGGTCATATCCGCCTAACAAGAAGAAAACTATGGCATAGTTGGATAAAAATCACCTTTAAAACCCACTTGATCCAAAAATCATTTTCCACCTTTAAAATCAACTTGATCCAAAAATCATTTTCCACCCTTAAAACCAAAACCAACTTGATCCATATTAGTTGCAAAATCGTCCATTTTAAATAAACACATTTTTCACAATTTATACGAAAATAAGATTTGTAAATTTACATAGAAGACAATACACACACCTCCTTTTCCGTACTGCAAAACTATCGCCGTCCAAAACCTACCGGGACGCTGGCACTTGCGAACCTAATAGCAATAGGGCCTAAATTAATATTTTATTAAAGACAACCTAACATGCAATGCAGACCCTAAATTTCATAATTCTCCATTTCCCAAATGTAATTATGCAAAATTATTATTTACCTCAGTTCCCTATGTTAAAATTATCTATACAAAATTACTATAATTAAAGGTTGCAAAAATTATCGTCACGATTACGAAAATTACTATTACGATTGCGAAACCTTTAATTCTAATAATTTAATTTAACGAGAATAATAACCGATTGAAATTTTTACCTGCTTCGAATCGCTTGCAAGCTGAGAAATTGGATTTTCGAATTTTTTATTTTCATTTGATTTTTCCTTTCCCCCTCCCCCTCCTTTTTTTTTTTTTCCTCTATCTTGTTTTTGGTTCAGCCTGATGACACTCTCACCGCCGGCGACACTTTTTTCTCACTAGTTCTCACTTACCACTGCCCAAACGATCGACACCAACCACCTGCACTGCTGACGATCGCCAACAGAACAGCTCACACGCACCAAACACAAGATCGACGACCGTTGACGACTGAACAATGATTGATGACAAACTGGATAACTGAAACCTACGCTCTTGCTCACTGGCGATGCTAAAAACACCCACTGCCATGCCGTCGACGAACCATCCCACTGGTCGAACCACCTTCTCTCACTCCTGAAATTGATAACACCCACACGATCACACACACGCATAACAATGACGACAACGACCACTAGGGCTGTGCAAAAAGCCCGATGAGCCCGACCCACCTGCCATAACCGACCGGCCCGGCCCGAAATCTTCGGGCCTGTGATATGTTTTTGTTCAGATCGGGTAAGACCCGATCTGACCGGAAGCTTTCCTGATCGGGCCTCGGTTTTGGATCCTCCACCTAGAACTTACCCAACTCGACCGGAACCACCAACTAAATAACCTTTTTTTAGGGTTTCATGCGTTTATTTCAACTGATCTTCTGCGGCTACTTTATTCATCGCATCGTCTCAACCTCTCACCGTCCAGATCTGAGCCAAGCTCTTCGTCGTCCGTCGTCGGCCAAGCTCTTCGTCTCGAGACTCGTGACGTCGTCGTTGATCATTATTCAGAGACTCAGAAGGTAAGTTTTCTATACTTCTATGGTTCTATTTGCTCTTTGATTTTGATGTTTTGTTTTTTAAACTTGGATTTTGATTTCTGTATGGATTAGGGTTTTGATTTCTACTTCGATTAGGGTTTTGATTTTTGTTTCGATTAGGGTTTTTTATTTCATTTTCGATTAGGGTTTTGATTTATGCGTTACTCCATCTCAACATACAAACCAACTGGACCCGACCGAACCCGCCCATAATCCGATAAACCCGCCCAACACCGATTTCCAGCAACCCTTCGGTCGAAATCGGGCCTGTAGTTTCTTCACCTGAACATGTTCGGGTCGGGTCTCTGATTTGTCCAAAAAAAAAACCACCCGACCTGTGCATACCCCTAACGGCCACCGAACGCTCACCGTCAACCCAGCACACCACCACCGGCTGCAGAACAGCCCACCGCCGAACTGACCAACGGCAACCCACAGTGAAACAGTGACGATCACCCCATCGGCACTCTACACCATTGACAATGAACGGAACATCACACCGTCGGCACCACCGATAATCAACCAACGACCAAACGAACCCGCTCAAACCCACACTGCAGGATGAACGGCGACTCCACACGCACACCCTCACCTTCGGACCGAACAACCAGAACGCACCTGAACACGAACGACGATCACAACACCCACCTACACAACCAGACCGATCAACAACAATCACACACGTACAAAACCGTCTAACGACCGACGCCCACAACCAACGACAACACACACACACACAATCGTCAGAGACTGAACAACATAGAACACCATACACACACACACACCGATCACATACACCCACAGCAGCGATCACCCACCACGCCGACCTACTCTCTCGTGCTTCGTTTTTTTCTCTCCGTTTTAGGCTCTGCATGGATGTATATATATATTCACAAATGGTAGTGGATGATCACATCATTACCCATTTGTTTATTATTATCTTAGTTTTCTTAATTTACATAAATCATCCCCTAAATTATCTTTAAGTTATTATTTAAACCCAAATCAAATTTTTTTTTTTTTTTTAAATTTCAACTTAACCTCTAAAAGTTTAAATTGAACAATAAATGACACATTCTATCCCGTTATTTTTCTAAATGTTCTAAAATACGATTAATGAATATGCGTATGTGAAAATTAGGATCTTACACCCACTGCCTCTCAGCTTGCCACGTGGCAGGGGTCCACGCCGCCGTTATTGTTTTTAGTGTTTTGCGGCTGACAAGGCGAGGGTCCCACCTCCTCTCTCTTCTTCTTTTCTCTCTCCTAACTCTTTTATTTTTCTCTCTTGTTTGACCAATGGTAGCCCACCCTTTCTCTCTTTCTCTATTTACTCTCTCTTTGTTGCCCAATGGGCCCACCCGCCTATCTTTTTTCTCTCTCTCTCTCTCTATTTCTCCTCTCTCTCTCTCATTCCCTTCTTCTTTGGCTGACAAAGGATTGGGGCCTAACCCTCTATCTCTTTCTTCTGCCTTTCTCTCTTTCTTTTCTTTTTTTTCCTTTCCTTTTATTTTCTTTATTTTCCTTATTTTTATTTTTAAAATTTCGATTTTTCTTTCTTTTCATTTCTTTTTTTTTTTCTCTCTATTTTTGATATTTTCTGAAAATAAAATAAAGTAAATTAGAAAATAAAGCATAACATTTTTACGGGTAGATCAAAATACCGTGTCTACATAATGGACTGGTCAAGTCCACCAACCTAGCACATGGCATGGGAAAGGACAATGGACTGGTCAATGTCCACCTCATAGAGCAACAAGACCCTCAGGTGGGCCTACTTCGTTCGCTAGAGACTGCCCAATGACTAGAGGACGACTTCCCAAAGTGACATTGCCAATGGTCACCGTTCACTGAACAAAGCGAGGGGACTCTCCGACAACATTTTGACGAACACTGTCCAGTGACTAGCGCTGAGTTGTTCTTCTCTATGGAAATTGGGTTGGTCTCCGACCAATGACCTCCTATGCTACTGTATAAGGCTCCATCGTACTTATGGGTTGGGAGGTCTCTTGTTTATGTGGGTCAGTCCATGCGATCCTCTTAATAGGCCAAAAGACCAAGCCCAATAGCTTAATCCATGTCATGTGCCTTCTTATTGGCCATGCTCTGGTTTACCTTAGTTGACCACACTTAAGGCCCTAATGTCGCGAAGCTAATCCGTTTCATCTCCTATAAATAGCAGGGCATTCAATGCCAAAGTAATACTCAACTACCCTATTTAAAAGCAAATATCTTTCTTCCCTGAGCTCTTACTCTCAAGTCGAAGGGATTTTATTTAGTACAGCCTAATGGGACTTTGTGCAAGTACAAGTTTGGACTAAAAAGAACATTCATTGTTGAATTTTGACCATAAACTGCACAACAAACATAACTAACCAAAGACTTGAACTCCACCTCAGTAAGAAATCTCCATGTGGACCATAGTTATACACCAACAGTTTAGCGTTGTCAGTATGCTGCTAAAATCCCTTCTCTGATCATCTCTCACTAGTTAGATAGAACTTGATGATCATAAGGTCTGGTAAAATAATCAAACAAAGAAACGAAAATCGCGTTGTGAATAGCCCTCAGAACGATCAATCCCCTAAAAGAATGACATAAATGTTTACGATCCCTAGATCGAACAGTAGGGCTCTGGCCACTAAGGACCATGCTCCCTCCACTAGCCAGATGGGCCTATCGACCTTGCCCTCTTGTGCCTTTGTGGGACATACATTGGGAGCTGCCTAGATCTCTCACATTGATACCTCATAACATTAGCTTGGAGAGTTCCAGGGTTATATTCAACCCCTCCTCACTTGCCTACTGCCAACCCCTATGGTGGGGACACCAGCTCTCTAGATTGCAGGGCACGAGGAGGGAACAGAACACTCCAGGGACAGGGTAATCTTCTCCAAAAGGCACATGCCCAGGGACCACCTACAACCCCGCGACAACGAGCCAAGGGAACAGGAGATGGGTCCATTGGCTGCGTCAATATCATATTCCCCTTATTCGAGAAGACAATATATCAAGGAACGATTAGCGACCTTCCTAGACTAAACACCCAACCCTGTAGTGAGGCCCAACGTGAGCGGGATGTGGGCTCATATTTGTTTCCCTCCTGCCACCACGTCGTCCAAACAACGGGTAGCTATGTGCGGGTAAAGCCCCATAAAAGAGGGTGTCATTGGGTGCCTTCTCGCTAACATGAAGGCACTTATTCAAGAGATCCACGGTGGAAAAGGAACAACTGGACTCCTCGCAGACGTGAGGTGACCCTTTGTGGATGAGGTGCTAGAAGAAGTAGTATCGCGTCACTTCGTGCACCCATATGTAGGGGTGTGCACGAGTCGGGTGAGACTATTTTTTAGTGAATTCGACACCCAACCCAAAAGGCATCGTGTCAAATATGTTGAACCTGTTATCGACCGATATTATCAAAAATCCGATGTTGTCAGATGGTTTTGGGTTCGGTCGGAATCGGTCGAAAAATAGAGGTTGAGAATGAGATGATGATTTAGGGATGAAAACATTGAATAGAACAAACAAGTTCGCAGAACTAATAATAAGAGAAATAGAACTAACAAAACAGAAGCAAATTCACATATAAACAGATCTACATAAACAAACAGAAACAAGAACACACAACAGAGGAAACAAAAATATTCATATATTGAATAGAACAAAAACAAAAACAAAAACGCACCTTCCATAGTAATCCAACCCGGCCCGGCCCGGCCCAAAAGCAATTGGATTTCTTTATCATTTCGGTAAGCTACGGGTCAGGATCTGATCCACACGACTTTCTCGGGTCGGTTGTAGGGTGAACTCATATTTGGCCAAACCTATCCGATGAACACCCCTTCCAATCTCATCCGAGCGTGGCACGGTAAGCACGCATAATCTCTCTCTCTCGCTCTCTGTGAGCTTCCATTACATTCAGCTGTTAAATTCACAATTCAGTATTTATATCACGAACCGCCCGCCGATTCTTTATTCGTACGTATCGTAATCGTTTCAATCCTTTTGTTTTCTAGGTTTTTCTTCGTTCGCCGAAGATCAAGACTGATGTTTCGTCGGTAGAGCCTCCAAATTCACACCGATCAGGAGGGCCAGAGGTCTTTTGCTACCTCAGAATTTGTGCGCGAGAGCAGTGGAGACAAGGAGAGCTGGTTGGAGAAGTTTGTAATTTCGCGTGTTATTATTGCCTCGAATCGTCATCCGTCAAATTAGGGTTTTTAATTGTTGATTGATCGATTGTATATTCTTATTTGTTGTAGCCTCTGGCCTCTCCCATTAAAAACAGCAAAGAATTGCACTTTTTTTTTTTTTGTTTATTATTGAATATTTTGGCGTGTTTCTCCTTCCCCTCCCCCCCCTTTTTTCCCCGTTTGATATTTGATTACAAATCTCTCATCCTTAAAGCCTCTAATTGTCTTTGAAGTTGAACAAGGACACAAAGACAAGCCTAATTGTCTTTGAAGTTGAACAAGGAGAAAAAAGAAAAAACAACAATAACAAAAAAAAATAAAAAAATTGGAACTTTAAAAAAAAATTGAATAAATTGATTGCGAAAGGAAGGGGAAGAGGAGGAGTTCATGGGGAGCCCTGGGTTGATTGATTCAGCTGCATTGAGAATCGGATTATCTGATCCGATATCTACCGGTGGGCCTACGGAGTTTGATGTGATTAAGACCCGGGAACTGGAAAAGGTTGTTCTTTACTCCATTTATGGTATTTTGCTTGCCTTACTGTTGAATTTTTTTCATCTATGGGTCAATATTTGATGGAGGGTTTGTTGATCAGTTTCTCGCAGATGCGGGATTGTCTGAAAGTCAGGAAGAAGCCATTAAAAGGGAGGAAGTGCTAGGGAGATTAGATCAGGTTAGATTGTGTTACCACTTTCAATTCTGAATCTTTTCTGCCGTCCTCGTAGTACTAATTGCCGTGTAATGAACAGATTGTGAAGATATGGATTAAAAATGTTAGTCGTGCCAAAGGCTTTAATGATCAGCTGGTCCAAGAAGCAAATGCAAAGATTTTCACATTTGGTTCTTATCGGTTGGGTGTATGAACTTTATCTCTCGTCTCGTTTTTCTTTTTTCTTTTTCTTTTTTTAATTGTCAAGCTCAAATGTTTTGTCTCCACCAAAATTGTTATGTTGTGGCCTTCATGCCTGGAATTTTACGATAATAGTTGAATGTCACTTAAATCTGTGCATGGTATCGCGAATGGTGATTGTATGAGAAAGAGTTTGTGTTTAGATTTTAAAAATCTATGCCCTTGATGTTGTTATATATAAAGTTCCTCTAAGAGAGATTCTTTGTGCTTCTGCGATTTTCAAATAGGTACATGGCCCTGGTGCAGATATAGACACATTATGTGTGGGACCTAGACATGCTACTCGAAATGTATGAGATTGCCAGTTCTTTTGATTTTTGGTTTATTCTGCTGGAATCTGATGCTTGATGAACTGATGTGTTTTATATACATATATGACTAAATGCAGGAAGATTTTTTCGGCGAACTTCAACGGATGTTGGAAGAGATGCCTGAAGTACAAGAACTGCATCCTGTGCCTGATGCTCATGTTCCCGTAATGAACTTCAAGTTCAATGGGGTCTCAATAGATCTTCTTTACGCAAATGTGGCACTCTGGGTCATCCCTGAAGTATGTCTTCTTTTTGTTTGTGCTCCTCTTATCCACACGGGACATTATAGGATATTCAATGCTATCCATAGATACAAATATATTCGTTCAAGAAAAAAGGTTTGATGCATCAAGATTTTATTTGGATGATATAGTGAAAATTTGGGGACATGTTTGCCTTTGCAGGACTTGGATGTATCACAAGAATCCATTTTGCAGAGTGTGGATGAGCAGACTGTTCGCAGCCTCAATGGTTGCAGAGTGACTGACCAAATTCTGCGTTTGGTCCCAAATATCCAGGTTTAGACCGTGCATTTACATGAAATCCAACCTTTTTTTTTTTGACAAATCTGCCCCTAATTTCTTTTTCCTGTTTTTCTCTTTCAGAATTTTCGCACGACACTGAGATGCATGAAATTCTGGGCAAAGCGTCGTGGAGTTTATTCAAATGTAATAATTTTTTTTTTTTGTCTTCTAAATTGATGGTTCTGTCCCTGGTTTAGGTTGTCATCATATCTTGGCATTTTTTTTTTTTTTTGGGTTTACTACCAGGTTACAGGGTTTCTTGGTGGAATTAATTGGGCATTGCTTGTAGCTCGCATTTGCCAACTTTACCCTAATGCACTGCCTAGCATGTTGGTGTCTCGGTTCTTTAGACTCTATAACCTATGGCGGTGGCCAAATCCGGTTATGTTGTGCCCTATTCAGGAAACAAGTCTAGGTCTTCCTGTTTGGGATCCAAGAAAAAATTTCAGAGATAGGCAGCATCTCATGCCTATAATAACACCTGCATATCCATGCATGAACTCTAGCTACAATGTGTCGACTAGTACACTGCGTGTCATGACAGAAGAGTTCCAAAGGGGAAACGAGATCTGTGAGGTAGATTGCTAAATCTCTTATGGTGCGTTTGGGTGATGTCTTCTTCAAATACCATAGATGACAGTCGTGATGGTTACTATTACTTTTGATCTCTTTTCTATATTAAGATTCTCTCTCTCTCTCTCTCTCTCTCCCCTTCTTGTGGTGTCGCTCTTGTGTGTGTTTTTTAAAGTTGATCTGAACTTTGATCAACACTTTGCAGGCAATGCAGGCGAACAAGGCTAGCTGGGTGACGCTTTTTGAGCCTTTTCCGTTTTTCGAAGCCTATAGAAACTATTTGCAGATAGATATTGGAGCGGAGAACGATGATGATCTCATGAACTGGAAAGGGTGGGTTAAATCTAGAATTCGTCAACTTACTTTAAAGGTGCGGTTCTCTCTTCCTCTCTCGTACTCGGGAAAGCTCAATTCACCCTTAGATTGCATTTGGATAGGAATTTAGAAATTTTGTATTTTAAAATTCCATCATTTGTAAATTCATTGTTTGGGTTTATTTTTTGAAATTGAACACATTTTTTAACACCCCCCCCAAAAAAAACCCATTTCAAAATTGTAAGGAATTCGACAAAAATCTTTCTGAACTAGCCAAACAAGGAATTTTAAGTAATGAATTTCAGAAATCGTAAATTCCTTCACACGAGCACACCCTTAATTTCCGAGACTACTACTTCTCACTTAGCTATTTGATTTTATCTAAAGGTTGAACGTGACACAAAAACCATGCTTCAGTGCCATCCGCATCCTGGAGAATTTTCAGACAAATCCAGAAAATTCCATTACTGTTACTTCATGGGGCTACGAAGGAACCAAGGCAGTAATGCTCAGGAAGGCGAACAGTTCGATATACGGTTAACGGTCGAGGAATTCAAGCACAATGTTTGTGTCTACACGTTTTGGAAACCCACGATGTGGATCCACGTTTGTCACATAAGACGAAAAAACCTCCCTAATTTTGTTTTCCCGGGTGGTGTGCGGCCCCCACCCCCACCAAAAGTAGCTAGAGAAAATAATCCAACTGTAAAACCAAATGGAGGTTCAAACGAGAAGAAGAGAAGGAAAGGGGATGATGTTGATGTTGGGAAGAGTCCATCAAAATTACCCTTTTGCCCCTCTGGTGAGATGAGCGATTCAGGTTTGCCCGTGGAAGCGAGTGGTGAAAAGCAATGTGAAGCAGATGTCAAAGAGGGTGAAGGATTTGATAAACCTGTTGGTGATGAAGCTGCTGTAACATTGGTTGGCAATGTTTGCCAAAGTACCTTAGAAATACTCGAAGAACTTGGGGGTGATGTTCGATGGATGAATCAAGTTCAAGAGTCCAGAGGGTCCCCAAAGAAAGAAGAATCCGCTCCTTCCCCAATAGAAACAACAGCGGCAGCAGGAAAGGGAGTAGTCACTTCTTGCTCCAAGTCCTACCAGAATGGAAGCTTGGAGGAGTTAGAGGTCTTCTTTTTGTCCAACTTAATGCTTTTAACTTGCTATAATATTGATTTTTGTTTATCCCTCCGTTCTGTTTTTCCTTTTAAATTTTATGTATATTTCTTTGGCCTAAACTCGGTTAAAAAAAGAAAAAAAAAAAAAGCCTTCAACTTTGTTGCTTCCGTCGATATTGATAAGTTTGAAGGGTTTATTGGTCCTAATTATTATTCTTTTTTTGGATATCTGAAACAGCCATTTGACCTGACTGCGCCGTTACCTAATGTACCAGCAGTCTTACCCCCTCAGAAGCCCCTTATCAGGTACCCTACCCTGCCCTATAAGTTACCAAAAGCCCGGCACTTGAGTGTAATAATTGATTTTGGGAGTGCGAATGTCTGTAAAACTGCGTTTGTCACTTATTTGATGTATTTTGTTTGTGCGCACAGGTTAAGCTTCACTTCTCTAGCAAAAGCTAGTGGCCAGAATGCATGAAGGAACGGTTTTTACCCGAAAACAACGATCAATAAAACAAGGGGATTAGTTTATGTCCTGTTTTTGATTTTAATGTTCGTTGCCTGCTTTTAGGTTATGGAAATAATCAATATATGTTCCAAATGTGCCCCCGGGCTTTCACTTGTACCTTTTTTTTTCCTTCATGTGAAATATATGGTACCTTCATTTTGCTGATGTGTTAAACTATTTTTTTTCCCTCCATTTTTAAGATTTGTGTTTGTTTGTAAGAAATATATGAACAATTAAATCTTTAGTTGTGTGTAATAACAGAAATTCAATGTTTTAATGTGTTTTGTTTGTTTTTGCTGCCTCTATTATCCTAAAACTTGGAACAGAAATAGAAAAATCCCTCCCTTTTGTTCCTGGATGTAGTTCTAAAAATCTAGGAACAGAATGGAATTCAGTTTTTGTTCTTATATTATTGTTTTTGTTCCAAGTTTTCTGAGAACAGAAACTGAGGAAAAAAATAACTGAAGCAATACTCAAACACCAGAAACTTCTAAGAAGGAAATGTTTTAATTTGAAAAAAAGGTACAATAGCCATAGCCAATTACAATACTACATTAGATGGTATCATGGTAGGTGTAAGAGATGCATGCCCAGCAGCAGGATTACATAAAAGCTACCTCGTATGCATCCCTTACATCCCCATTTTTAGAGAGACAGAAGGTTAAATTTGGAAATAAAAAATGCAAGCTAAGGTAAAGTCGGACCGCTACCCTCAATTCCCCTAAAATCACAATGCAATAACGTCGCCTCTCCCGGTTCTGCCCTTTCAAGGATTATAAATACACACACACACACGTGTGCGTGTGTGCGTGTGTGTGTGTAAATGGAAGGTAAAAACTCGGGAGGGAAAATATTGCAAAGATTTTGCTCGTTATATCTCAGCTTCAGCTTCCACACATATTTACATAAAGCACCCTCCTCTTCCGGCTCCGTATCCATCCTCTTCTTCCATACTCAACGCCGGCACCGGAGAACTTCTGCCGGCGACTACTAAGAATCATTGCCAATATTGAAGGTGGCAATCTAGAGAGAGAAAAAGAGCTCAGGTGAGAGATAGAGAGAGAGAGAGAGGAAATATGATGGGGCGTATATAAAGGCGAAATTATGGTAGCTTTTTATGGAGATGGTTGAATTTTGAAGAGAGAGATTTATGATCATCAGATAATAATGAAATGGGTGTTGAAATTTGGAGATAATTGGTCCAATGGATAACTGTGCAAGTGCATGTTTTTGTGGGGGAATGAAAAAGACTCCACTAACTCGTTTTTCGAGCCTCTGTTTTTTCTCTGTTTTCATACCATCACTCTGTTTCTTTTGAATGCTGAACAAGACAAGAATATGAGAGAGAGATGATGGGCTTTGTTTGTGTACGCATGTGAACACAACATGGTGATCCGCATATTGGGTGGTGTTTCTAATTGGTCAAATTCATGAATCAGACTTTTGCACAAGACAGAAGTCTTTATTGACCTCATTACCAACTTTTTGGATTTATTAACTTATTATTATTGGTGCATTTTTTTCCCATTTTTTCTTCAGAAAATTTTGTCATTTTTTATTATTTAGTCTATCATAGATAATAAGTAGTGTTGGTGTTTAGGAATGATTGACACTCCAGTTAGTCTAGTCGGAGTACACGTGAAAATTTCTTGTTAAGATGGAAGTTCTGAGTTCGAAATTCAGAGTTCGGAATTTCTTGAGCGGTCCATGATCAACAATCAACTTTTTCAATAGTCAAACTTGAGGTCCGTGCTAGAACTTGCACAAATATCTCGGTGAAGTTAGGGGTGTGCAACAGATCGGTCCAACCATCCAAAACCTTCCAAACTGCCCAAACCGCACCGCCAAAAATCCGACCAATACTAACCCACAAATTACGCGGGTCATAAACCTTGAAATCCGCACATGAATGGACGATTTATGGTTTGGTCCATTTTCTTATGGGTTCAACCTGCCCACAAAGTAGAACACAAAAATACGTGTGATGATATAAATAATATCTAAGCCGTTGCCTACGGTTTATATATGTTCCAACCACCGTTGATAATTCCTCTTGCATCTTATTCTCTTCGTTCTTCCTCCTAAATTCTAAATCATTCTCTGTCTTTGTGAAAATTTCTTCCTAATTCATTCACCACCTTGGACAAGCCACGGTTCTAGTTAACCCAATCCGAAAATAGGCCCAACTCGCACACTATTGGGTAGCCTATGGTTTAAACATCCAACCCGCACATCATTGGGCTGTCTACGGTTCAAACTAGCCCAACTCGCCTAATATTAGTTTGATTCGTGGTTTTAGTCCAAACTACCTGTTGCATACCTCTAGATGAAGTCCCTCCGGCATGAGAGTAAGAGCTCTAGGGAAAAAGGCTACAATATGCTTCAAATTGGTAGTTAAACATTACTTGGGACATCGAATGCCTGAAGATATATAGGCGGGGAGGCGCGTGGCCAATGGAGAGACACGTGAGTTGATTAGGCCTTTGGGTTTGGTTTTTCGGCTCATCTGGAAGAGCCCATGGGCTAGGCCAAATAGTTTAGGGGGTGGAACCCAACCCATAAAAGTATTGGTGCCTTTCCCGGTGGTGTAGGAGATCGCAGCTTGGAGGACGCAGCTTAGAGGTCTTTGGTCAGATGACAAGTGACAATCTTGGAGGAGATACCCTCAGCTCTGAATGTTGTGCAGAGGTTGTTGTCCTGAGCTTGTAAAAGCCATAGGGGAGACCTGGTGTCAAGATAATCAAGCAAAAATTGCTTGGAAGATTGAAGCTCAGATGAAATCCTAAGAGTCCCTCTGATGATGAACTCCAAGCAGAGATTCCCCGAGAGCTCAGAGCTCGAATGGATGCCAGAGGGTACCCTTGATAATGAACTCTGATCAGAGATAGTTCGGGAGATCAGAGCTCAGATAGATGCCAAAGGGTCACCCTGATGATGAACTCCAAGCAAATATAGCTCAAGAGACCAAAGGTCGATTGAAATACAAAGGGTCCCCCTACAATGAACTTCAAGCAAGATAGCTCAGGAGGACAGAGTTCGGATGAAATCCAAAGGGTCCCCCCTACGATGAACACCAAGCAAAGATAGCTCGGGAGGACGAAGCTCGGATGAAATCCAAAAGGTCCCCCTTTCGATGATCTCCGAGCAGAGATAGTTCGGGAGACTGGAGGTCAGTTGAATCCCCAAGAGTCCTTCATTGTTCTTCAATGATGAGATGACTTCAAAGGAGGGATCAACTTGCCACATATTCCGTCATGATTTGAGGTCCTTGGTTAGCCAAAATAGCCCACATCGAGTAGATTTTATAGAAAAACTCATCAACGACACAATATAAATTTTTAGTTCTTTAAGAATATTCACTAAATAGTTTTTATCTTTTTTTAAAATCATTGCCCTATATGTCATTTAATTTACAATTGATGTCATTTTCTGTAAAAAAAAAAAATGGTCAAACTACATTAATAACCTAACCCACCAATTATGAAAATAAATATCAATAAAAAAATCATTTTGTGAACATTTACAATGAATTAAATTAATGAAAATTATACTATTTTAAACTACATTTATCATCTTCATTTTGATAATTGCATCGATTATTTTTTAGTGAAAAATAATCCAACATGTATGAATGTTCACTAAAACAAATAACCCATCACATAATGTAATTAATTTAGATCGGTAAAAGTCCACTAAAAACAACTACAAAAAGGAATAGGATATCAATTAGTGAATGTTCACTGAAATTAATTACCCTCAACACAAAATGTGATTTATTTTAGTGAACATTCAGTAAATCAATATACCAACTCTACAAAAAATTACTTAGTGAATGTTCAATTAGATAATTTTATTATTAAGCATTCATTTGTTTAGTGAACATTCACTTAAACAATTATCCTCAAACAACATTATTACTTAATTTCGTGTATGTTCACTAAATCAAGTCCATGTTGAAATCATATTTTTATCTCAGTAAATGTTTACTAAACAATTAACCCAACACATAATTTAACTTAGAATGGTATATAAGGCACAAGAAACTTAAAATATAAAAAAAAGAAAAAAAAAATCGTCACTGGGGTCATGTCAAATTATATTTGACAAAAAGTATAAATATTTAGAGTATATTCATAAAAAATAATCAATATAAATATGAAAATAAAGAAGATTAAATGTAAATTAAAATAATAAAATTTTCATGAATTTAATCTATTATCAATATCTACAAAAAGAGTTTTTTTCGTTGATATTTATTTCCATAATTGTTGGGTTATTAAGGAATTGATTATTTTTTATGAATGTTCACTTTTGAACTTTTTCACTAAAAAATAATCGACGTGGATATCAAAATGAAAATGATAAATGTAGATTAAAATAATATGGTTTTCATGAATTAAGTCAATTGTAAATGCTCACAAAATAAGTTATTTTGTTAGCATTTAATATTATTTCCATAATTGGTGAGTTATTAAGGACCCACAAAGAGAGAGATGGAGTTAATGATCACAAGGTATTACGATCAAACGTTGATGAACATTAAATCTTACTCAAGTAGTGTTAGTCTGATTGTCAAAGAGAGGTGTCTCATTTTCTTGTAAATCAAAGTTTGACTTTTCTAAAGAGCATTGCATAAATTAAATCTTGAATTTAATTCTTAATGTACTGGCGATCCAAATTGATATGGGGGCATGTGCCCTTAAGATTGCCCGGAGAAGTGGTTGGTTGGGAAGTGCGTAAGTTAGCCTGGACAAACGTTGTCGTTTACAAAACAAAACAAAAAAAAAAGATCAAATGTTGATGGGTATTATTAATTAATAGGACTAAAAAATAAACATTAACTATAAAAATTTAATACAATAATACATTATTGATAATGTTATTTTACTTGACTATACACATATAAGGGATTAAACAATAAAAATATATTTCTTAAAATAGTCTTTATAGTCCCAATATTTAAAAATAAAAAAAAATAAAAAAAATAAGGGAATAAAAATCACACAAACTTCAATATGAGTGGTTACAAATTAGGTTAGAATTGTAGTGTCAAATTTCCTATCTTGGTCAAATTGTCAAAAGTTTACATGTAATTTTAAGACAATGGTCTCAAAACACATTATATTGTAGAGGTTAAGCCTTATCATCTTGACAAATGCCATGAACACCTTTGTCATTTTAATAAACTCCTTATCACATTTTATATATATATATATATATATACACAAACGTTGTTGGGAAAAAAAAAATCAAATGTTGATGAGTATTAATTAATAGGACTAAAAAAATAAACATTAACTATAAAAATTTAATACAATAATACATTATTAATTGTTGATCCTGAGATTTTGATGGACAATTAAGTATTGATATGTTTTGTGAAACTAATGGATTTGTTCAGTGTTTGTGTTTCAGTTTAAAAGAGTTTCATTCAAGATCAAATCATTAAGTAATTATGAAGGATGCATTGACGATATTATTATGAAGAAATTGAGAATGATGCTAAAGAAACTGACAAAGAGATGTACATTAAGAGAATTGAAGATTATGAAGAATCTAAATGAAAACAACTCAATTCAATTCGACTCTTAATGTTTTCCAATTAGGATCACACGCGACACAAAATTGATTTATATTTATGTGTATTTGAATTAGAGTCCTAATTAAGTTCAATTATGTGCTCCAATATGAAATTGAAAAATAAATATTGACCTAAGCAATGTTAGTGTTTAAAATTGATTAATAGTGTCAATATTAATTAACCGAGAAAAGAAATTGGTTAAAATATTCAAAATGTCGAAGTGTGGAGCTAAAATAAATTAAAGAGAAGTAGTTCCAATATTGAGCGGTCAACCGACTAGAGAGGTTCGGTCAACCGATGGAAGTGGGCTGGAAATTGTGAAACTCTCTGAATCGATTAGTCAACCAATAGTCAACCGGTGAACTCTCTGAATCGATCGGTCGACTGACCATAAAAGATCGGTCAACCGACCATGGCTGAGAAATAAGTCTGGGGAGCATCCTGAATCGATCGGTCAACCGACTCATGGGGGATCGGTCAACCGACCTTATTTGATAAATTGGCTTGGGCTACAACCTGAAACGATCGGTTGATCGACGGGTGTTGGTCAGTCAACCGATGGGACTGTTTTAGATTTTGAGGCTTTTGTTGATCATATCTTTTATAGTCGTTACTAGCCGTTTTTTTACTAATATCTTGGAGATATTCTGGGGATTTGAATATATTATAGATATTTCATTAGTATTTAATTATCCCTATAGATATGGTTCATATAATTTGATTATTTATCAAATTGGTACGTTTAATTCTTTCTATCTTATCTAATTGAGATTAAAAAATATTTGAGGGATTAAATTGAATATTTTAAAAATTATAATTGAGTCAAATATGCCAGAATTGAAAGGGAATAATATATGGGGTCTATAGGTGCTATTAAATGTCATGATATGTGGAAACTAGCCGTTAGAGGATCTGTTTCAAATCCATTTAAATAGACCTGCGTTTTCCACTTGTGTGTGATCACCAATACATCACTTCTATCAAGAACAAAAAGTTCCTGAGTTTTTTAAGAGTCATTGTTCTGATATTATACTGAGAGATCATTGTAAAATTATTTTGTTCTTGCAATTCTTGAGTTAAAGTGCTATTTAATTTGGCGTCACCTATCTAAGTTGTCTAGCAATACTACTTGTAATCTTTGGTGTTTTCCTTGTGAGATCGTTCCAAACTTATTCTTTATTGAGATTATTATTATTATTGCATGCTTGGTATTTGATTTTTTGAAAAATCGTTTTTGAACGTTAAAACATAAAAATCTTTTAAAACAATTTTGTGATAATCTGATTACGTGCTTATCTTTGTGCTACCCGCATTATCTTTTAATCAGATTTTATTTTCTTACTTTTAATTCTATAACTAGTAATTTTGGGGACATTAATTGAGTTAAATTAAATTGAGGTGTTAGAAGTTACGAGTGGGAAAAACACTTATCAATTTGTGTAATTAGTGAGTTGTGTGCGGATTAGATACTATTGGGAGTATTTAGTCAGGGGTAGCTGGGTATCAATTTCTTCCTGTAAAGAGATTGAGATTTGATCTTTACCTAAATACAAAAAGGTTAGGTTATTTTTTTTCCCATGAAAAGAGATAGGTGTTAATTCTTTCTGAATAGAATTAGATTTTGAGTGAATTTGTAAAGATTTCATCCTTATCTGGAAAAATGATACTTGGAGTGATTGTGAGATTTGATTCTTAGCCTAAGGTATAAAAAAATTAAGTTTGATCCTTAGCTTGTGAAAAGATTAGGTTAGTCTTGAGTCTGAGAAAAAAATAAGGTTATTCTTAAACCTGTGAAAAATGATTGTAAAAATTAATTCTGAGCCTACGAAAAAAATCAATGTAAGGCTTTGGTTCCTACCTGGGAAAATGAATCTTGAGTTTAATGGGTGTGAATCTCTGTAGGGCTCGGAGGACTGAATTAGCCAAGAGTAGTTTGGTGAATCAGGATGTATCATGGTGTACTGTATTGTTATTTTCTTTATTTCATGTTGTTCGGGTGTACACTTAGATTTGAACACTTATCCGCTGCATTATAAAGATAATAATTAATTTAGGATAAAATTAATTATTTGAATTTTGAAATGTTATTGTTTGGTAATTTTTTATTACTACCAAATTCATCATCCTCTTGGTAGTTCATTGGGCCAACATTAATAATGTTATTTTACTTGACTATATACGTATAAGAGATTAAACAATAAAAATATCTTTCTTAAAATAGTCTCTATAGTCCCAATATTAAAAAAAATAAAAATAAAAATAAAATAATAATAAATAAATAAATAAAATAAAAATCACACAAACTTCAATATGAGTGGTTACAAATTTGGTTAGAATCATAGTGTCATAAATTTCCTATCATGGTGAAATTGTCAAAAGTTTACGTGTAATTTTAAGACAATGGTCTCAAAACACGTTATATTGTAGAGGTTACACCTTATTATCTTGACAAATGCTATGAACACCATTGTCATTTTAATAAAGTACTTATCACATTTTATATATATATATATATATATATATATATATATATATATTCTAGACTATACTCCTCTCTCTCTCTCTTATTTTCTATTTTTTATTTTATATCATTTATTCCATTTGCTTTATTTTTACGTTTATTTTTATTTCTTTAGTTTTTGTGTATGATTTTTATTGGAGAAAAAAAAAATCAAAAGTAACAAATTAGAAAACAAAAAGTTAATTTTTTTTCTTTTTTTTTCAGTTTTGTTTTATTTTTTATTTTTTGTTTTTGGAACTTCAAATTTTTTGTTTTTGATTTTGAATTTCTATATTTTGTTTTTACTTTTTTTTTTTTTTCTATTTTTATTGGATTTTTTTTTTTTATTATTTAGAGTTTATTTAATAAACAACCTTTTTAAACAATCATGTTGTAATTTAGTCATTTTTGAAAACATTATTAGTGTTTAGTCCTTGACAGGTGGGAATAGACATACATACTCTTGTGTATATAATAGAGAAACTCTAATCCTTCTTTTTATTTTCAGTCACCTTCTCTCTCTCACTCTCTCTCAGCTACAAACCCCACCATCACCATCGCCAAAGTCGGTCCTCCGCGAACTAGTCGTGGCAGTGGAATTCCAGATCTAGAATTGCCGAAGTCGGTCTGCCGCCCCCCTCTTAAATCTAGGAAATTCCAGATCAGGTCTGCCACCGCAGAATTTGCCCCCATCATTACTGCCGAAGTTGGTTTGCCGCGAACCATCACCACCGCCGAAGTCGGTCCGCTGTGAACCAGTTGCCGACATGGAATTCCAAATATGGGATTGCCGAAGTCGGTCCGCCACTCTCTCTCTCTCTCTTTGATCTGAAAAAATCCAAATCTGAAAAACACCATTCACCGTAAGTTTTGTTTTTTGTGAATGTTCATTTGCACTTTGGTGAATGTTCGCACCGATTTGTTTTGGTTGATCTTAGGATTTTTTTTAATGTTTTTTATTTGTTGTTTTGTGAATGTTTCCATTGGTTCAGATCTGTTTTGATTTATTAGTCTTTATTGATTTTGTGTTTTTTCACGGTGAATGTTCTTTTGTTGATTTTGTTTTTCTCTTTGTGAATGTTCAAATTGTTTATTATTTTTTTTTATGAATATTCGTTGTGGTTTGGTAAACGTTTATAATGATTTTCTTTTTGGTGAATGTTCATACTAGTTTGTTTTTATTGATCTTAGTTTTTTTTTTTTTTCAATGTTTTGATTTGTTGTTCTTGGTTGATTTTAGTTTTAATTTTTAAATTTTTTTACACTATTCTTTTTGAATATTCACAACTATTTTAAATAGTAGTGTGAATGTTCATAAACAAAATGTTATTTCCATAATTTTTGTAAACATAACAAAAGAACATAAAATATGAGAACGTATGAACATAACGAAGAACCTAATTATTTACATAAAAATTATGAATATTCATAGCATCATAATCAGCCCGAATGTTTAAAAATAGTAAAATAAAAATGAAAATGTTCACATCTTGTTATATTTTACAAAATGACATTTTATATAAATTATGGGAAAAAAATGATCAAAGAACATGAGATGATTTTCTAAAAATCTATGGGAACTAAAAACTTTATTATAGTAGTTGCAGGTCTATTTTATAATTTTCATAACTATTGCGGACAAAATAATAGATTTTTCTTTTTTATTTTATTGGTTTTGACCTTTGGTCTTCATTTTTCTTTTCAATAAATACCATAAAAATAAAAAATAGAGAAAGAAAGAGTGTAGAAAACAAAAAATAAAAACTAAAAAATAGGAAGAAAAAAAAACAACAACAAAACAAAAAACATTGTAAGAGTATTTTTTTATCCATAAAATGTGGTATTTTTTTCATAAAATATGGTTGAGGGTTTCTCAGTTAATCAAATGATGTGAGAGATGTCTTTATTATTTATCGAAATCAAATGATGTGAGAGATGTCTTTATTATTTATCGAAATGATATATGTGTATCTTATGTAAACCCTTATATTGCAATTACATAGATTTTTTTTTTTGTTTTTGTTGAAAAGAAAAGTGGGGCAGTCTTTTCCTTGGATTCAAGCATGATGGAGCACTCCTTAATTATTTGTCTACTCCCTTTTTTTGTTAGGATGAGAAATGTCTTTGAGACATGAAAACACCCTTTTTCTGGCTTCAGTGGTGGATAAAAGCTAGCAATTAGTGGGTTCACAATTCAAAATAGAAAAAGGATTTGGGGTGGTGGTTGTTTAAATCACTTTAACTTGGATTTGTCCAACACAATGCAAAAAGAAAAGCTGAAATCCACCAAAAGTCAGCGATTAGATTCTCATGCCTATTCTTCCTTTCCTCTTTTCTTGGGAAAAAATACACTTGACATTTAAGTTTAAAAAATGACACATTTAACCCTAAAGCTTGGATTTGGTGTTAAATTTTTTTCAATTGTTAACGATCTGTTCAAATATAAGCAAAATTGTGCAGGCACAAAGCACGCAATACTAATTTTATGGGTAATTTTGTTACTCTAGGAACAACTAATCTCGTAGGGACAATTTAGACATTTATAAGAAATTTAATGATACAAAATGTAGTTTTTCTCGTTAAAGCAAAGTGGGCTAGACAATCATATGCTCGACGAGGAAGGAGATATAAGGACTACAATCTCTTAGAGCGATTCCTCATCATAAGAAATGTTTAATCTTTCCGAAGTGAGAGAAGGCGACAACCTCTGACGAACAATTCGGACTAACTTGGCCATATCGAACCTACCATGCCTTTACCATGTTGTATTGACTGAGCAAAGTGGGGGCACGCTATGCTAAAAGAAAGAGAAACACCATCTCTCTCTTTACTTTTGACATCCCCCCGCGAGTGACTAAACGCAAGACAAGTCATAACGTAAGGGGGTGAATCTACTTTTCGTAGAATCGACACAGATCTTTTTTCTTCTCCGAACTAAGAAAATCTTATTGTTACTCTTCTTCGCAGTGCCGACAGTTGCCATGGCTAGTCGGCAACTTCGGCAATAGCATCTTAACTCTACAACATCTCCTCATTTCTATCCAAAATTTAACAGATTGTTAATGATTGAACCAAATAAACACCAGCCCCCAAATCTCAGGGTCAAATGTAATGTTTTTCAAACCATAAATTCCAATTAGACACCCATCACAAACTTTGAGGGTCAAAATTACAATTTTCCTCATTTTTGTAGACATTCGATTTTTTTCTTCTTCATATATTTACATTTAAATAAGAGCCTCTAAAAATTATAGTATATCATATAATATTAATATTCAAAATTTACACCTTCCCAGTTTGATATTCCTTGCTTCAGCACTACAGATAGTTCCAAATTTGGACCACCAAACACTACCTAAGAATTAATTTTAATGCAATTCACTTCTCTTGCATCACTGCAACACAAAAAGGCATTCCCTCATAGTATTCCCTGTCTCTGTTTTTTGTTGCTATTCCCAGTTCTGGGAAAGAAATAAAAATATTGAAACCAAAAAAGTAAATTTATCTGTATAGGGCGGTCATGTGCTCTCCCAACCCCATAAACTAGCTCATGGGGTGAGGTTTTACCTCACACTTATTCCCTGATCACCAGCTCATTTCACATTTGATGCTGGATAAACCCAACAATCTCCCCTTCATACATCATGCTTTTAGTCTACTATCCTCAACCAATCCCTTCCTTTATGGTTATTAGGCTAGTTGTTTAACCTGAACTCTGATATCAGTGCAGGGTGCTCTTAGGTCTCTCTCAACCCAAAAGGCTAGCTCATGAGGTAATGTTTTCTCATAATCTGATCATCAACCTCTGCACATTTGATGTTGAATAAACACAACATTCTGTCCATACCTACAATATTTTTTAACAAACTTAATGTATTTTAGTAGAGACAAAAATATCTAAGATTAATCACATTAAACAAACACCAGATTGAGCAAAATATGGAACAAACAAACAACATATGCCATGACCAAATTTCAAGTACATTGTTGTTTCTCCCAACTATAAGCAACATTAACAATGATTTTTACATTCTAAGAAACACCTAATAAACCCCATTGTCCTAGTGCTTAAGAGGTTCTGATAAAAGAAATAATACCTCAATCACCCAAAAAAAAACAGAAAAAAGAAAGGGAATTTTTTTTTGATAAATAAAGATAAAAAAACGAGTCGTAATTACTTTTGAACATATCTAATCCATGTATCTAACCACTGTAGTGCCTGATCTTTGTCTGGTTTCTCAAATTTCTCTTTTACAATCTACCCATGGGCAAAAGTGAAAGTAAGGCGAATAAGTTCACAAATACTATTAATCCCATATATATAAAAGTATATTTTCAAAAAACTTTCAGAGAGTAAAACAATGACAATCAAATCAAGAAAAGCGAAAAAGAACAATGACCATCAAATGCTATTTATACAACAAAAAAGCCAAATGATTCTATTTTTGTTGTTCGATTTTAATGAAAAGTCAAAACTACATAACCAAAAAAGAAAGAAAAATGAGGGGAAAATCTGAGGCACTTTAATGCGGTCGTGCAATAAAAAAGGCTGAAACTTTCTAAAATAAATGGCTATAACACAAAAAACAATGATTCCATATACACCAGAGTCAGTTTTTACTAATAAATTCAATCCTAGAATTGCTCTGTAGTTCCATTGACATATGGAATAGTCGGAGTTCACCAGCACACCATTGATCGAGGATAGAAATAGGCAGTGTTCCAAATTCCTATTGAAAACAATGTAACATTGTTACTTCTCTGGTATTTTCTCGTGTCGCGTAGCATTGCTCGTTGAACCACAAAGTATAGCTTTCCGAAAAACGAACTTTTTTATTTATTTATTTTGAGACAAGTAGACAACCGATAAGGGACACTATGGAGAAAAATATTGGGTGGTTCTGGACCAAATTTAAACGATAATCCAAATTCACTTTTAACCATACATCGTGAATGCATGACCTATGGACTATCCTATTTGTATCCAAAATATGTGGTTCAAATGGACTTGTAACTTCTCATAAAAAGAGAGAAAAACTCGTATGGTCCAAGTGCACTACATTAGCACGGTGACATTGTGTATCCAACCAATCAAAAATTGACATCTCAGGTTGGTGGACTTTTAAACCTGAGATGTCAACCTCAAATTGGTTAGATACAACATATCACCATACTGACATGGTATACTTCGACCAGGCGAGCAACTTCAAACAGATCAAACAATTTATTCCACATTCCCACCAATGTTCCCCAAATTCCTTCCCTCCTCACAACAGCAGATATCTTTTGAGACCTTACCACTTCCACATTACTTAATGGTAGCTCAATATGGCATGGAAGCAACTGAAAAAACTATTATGATATCATTCTCTTCCATTTATGTATGTAAAACTCCATGCTGTTGATCTTTCTATAGGAGAATGCTAGGGAGAAAAAATGAGGACCAAAGTCATTGAATAGTTGTACTGTACAAGCATTTATTGCATGCTAGTTATACTGTTCAACAACTTAATTCCTTTGGTCCCCATTTTTATCCCTATTTTTAGAACATTTAGCATTTTCCTTTAATTAGAAGATCAATGACATGTTTGAACTAATCATAGATGTGTTTGCTAAAACATCAATAACATGTTTGAACTTGTTCTATTGTCAAAATTCATACACTGCGGTAATATCTAGGTTCAAAATGATCCTCTTATCAATTACTAAAAGGATTTTGGAGAGACAATTATTATATCATAATAAATAATGCAATTGTTAAAGCAAAAGATTTACAGGGAACGCTATATACTAGTGTGTTTAGCCACTATATTAACCGACCACATCATTAATGAGTTTAACTAACTACATCATTAATAAGGGACCCTAATACAAACATAAAGACTAAATTATCCTCTCACAACATTAATAGACACATTAAATATTTTAACACTCCTGGAGTGAAGATGTTTCGAAGTCCTAGCTTGAATAAAGTAAAAACATAAGGACAATTGTTGCCGAGAACAACGATAGGACAAAGGTAAGTGTCAAGCGATCAACGACAATAATTGGAATGTCGAGCGATCAAGATCGACAATTGGAATGTCGGGCATCCAACGGCGACAACTGGAAAGTTAGGCAACATATAACAACTGGAATGTTAGGTGACCAACAACGATTCAGTGTGGAGTGAAGATGGCGGCTAAAAAGAGGTTTGTTGCCGTGGGAAAACGGTGGCCTACAGGTGGTTCGACACCGCAGAAAGGCAGTGGCTATAAAGAGGTTTTAAACCATTGAAGGCGGTGGCTAGAAGGTGTTAAGTAGCCGCCAAAAGATGGTGAGGCACGGGGGGCTAGGATTTTCCTCCTCCCCCGTGCCTCCTATTATTTCTCTCTTTTTAGGCACTGATACCAAATAGGATATTGGAAAGAGAATTATTACTCTTTCTAGGCTCTGATAGCAAATAAAATGAGAGAGTCCAACACAACCAACCATATCATTAATGAGACTAGCCAACTACCTAGTAATAAAAACAGAAAGAGGTAGTTGACTAAACTCATTAATGAGGTGGTTGGTTGATGCACTCCCTCATTAATGAGGGGTTGGATAATCTCATTAATGAAGTTGTTGATTGATGGACTTCCTTTTAATGTGTGGTTGGCCAATTTCATTAATGATGTCATTGGTTGATGGACTCTTTTGCTATAAATAGAGGGTTGAGTGGTACGACTAAACACACTCATGTAGAACCTTCCTTCTAAATCTTTTACTTTAACAACAACAACTAAGTCTTTGTCCCACTTAAGTAAGGTCGGCTACATGAATCCATTTACGCCATAATAAACGATCAAGGGTCATCCCCTCAGTCAAGTCTAATGCCATCAAATTACTTCTAATAGTCTCATCCCAAGTCTTTCTAAGCCTGCCTCTCCCTCTAGTAGCTCTCCGCACTTGAATTAAATTGCATTTTCTAATATTCTTGTCCCAAGTCTTTTACGTTAACAAATGCATTATTTATTATGATGTAATAATTCTCTTTCTTTCCAAAATCATTTATTTCAGAGCCTAAATAGAAAAAAATAATAAGAGACGCGGGAGAGTCCATCAACCAACCACCTCATTAATAGAGAACCCTCATACTGAAGTATCCTCTAACAGCATTAATAGAAATACTAAATATTTCAACAATTTATCTTAACCTTCCACGTGTTTTTGAATTCTAATTATGACACAATATAGTCTTCTATAGTTCTATTTATGCTAGCATCAATCATTATTGTCACCTAGTTCCATATTTCTCCTCTCTTTTCCTCTCCTTATCCTCTCTGCTTCTCATGGACCCAGGAATGAAGATCTGTTATCTCCTCCATATCTCTTTGCAAGTTTCCTCAAATTCATTGTTCCACATCACTATTATTAATGCATGGTATTTAATATATTAATAATATATTATAATAATATAACAAATACTTTATGTTATTAATGATAATGATGTGTACTAACGAGATTTAAGGGACATATAAGAATGAAGAGACAATGGATTTTTATTCCGTACCTGGAGTCTCAAAATTGCAAGTCAATGATCCGGCCTACTCTTGTTTTGCTGGATATTAGGTAGATCACCCACTGCACACAATTTTCTTTTTTTTTGGTGTGTGTGGTCATAAATCCAATGAGGCCCCTTCTAACTATATTCATTTTCTTCTGAATTGATTCCAAATTACCTAGTACATGGAATCAATTTCAACTTAACTATATAATCATATAGACATATAGACAAGGGCAAAAAGTTGAAGTTGAGTCCAACTTTATTAGTTGGCTGGAATCAAATCCAACTTATTTCCTCATATCAACAATAAATAAAAATGTTTCAAACCTTGAGAAAATATTCAATGATCATGCTGTACCGCATGACATATTAATGTGGTGCACCACAATCAATTCGAAGTTGACACCTCGTAAATATGACCCTACATGTCAGATTGAAAGTTATGCCAACATGAGGAACTAGCCTGACATAGTAGGGATATATAACTCGAGATGTCAATCTCGAATTGATTGTGATACACCACATCAGCATGCCACGTGGTACATCATGACCATTGAATATTTTCTCCGTAAATTGATTTATTCAATCTCTCTCAATCTACTTCTATAAACTTCTTTCTTTTTTAAGTTTTGAAGCTTAGGAATATTGTCAGTTGGGATGTTTTGAAACATTTATAAGAGAGAACAATAGAGTTCTCTGCGGGGGAGAAGCACCCGAAGGTTTGGTCAATAAATGCAAGTAAGGATGCAGTTGGATGTTGCAGGCGGTTCTAAAAAAAGTCATGACATGATTCAGATTACGCAGTACGATGGGCAGCATGACTGTTTTTACGATCATACAAATTTGGATTTCAGTGTCATTTCTAACTCCATACTTGGACAAGTCAAAGATGACCCGAAATTAAAATCAATGTTATTGTTGCTTCCCTGAGAGTCTTGGAAATTCACCATCTCCCATCGAAAGGGATGATTGGCTAGAATTAAAGCCATTGAAACCTTTATTCGGAGATTGGGACAAATCGTGACAGAAGTTGTCGAAATTTCATTTGGCATTGCAGAGATTTAATCCAGGGACGATTGTGGGGTGGAGTGGCATTCCGACTACTCAGCCTAGTTATTCGATTTTCGATATGGTGTTTTGGACATTCAAACCTTATGTTAATGGCTGATGATATTGTTGGCCTGTCGCCACAATTGATGGCAACCATTTGTATGGAAAATATAGAGGCAAGATCTTGATCGCCATTGGAATGACTCCGCCGAATAAGTGTTATCCGTTGGATTTTGCGGTCGTACCCCAGGAGAACTACCACGATTGGGGGTGATTCATTTCGTTGCTTAAGCGCCATATTCATATTGATAGCTGACAAACACCCCCGAAAGTGCGGTGCACAATTTATGGCTTCATCAACCAAACGAGTCCCTTCAGTATGACCGATATTGTCTACGCCATCTTTGCAGCAATTTCCGAAATCAACAGTTGAAAGATCTTGTGTAGTACCCTAAAAATTTATATATATTTTCTTATAATATTTTATTAAAAATAAGTTATAATTTCTAAATGGATCTTTGATAATTTTCTGGGTTATAAGTGTAATTGTTTTGTTTGTATATGGGGGTGTAAAATTTAATTATATGTGTGAGTTGTATGGGGTATGAGGTAGAGTTGGTTGAAACAGGAGTAAGAAAAAGAAGAAAAGGTAAAAGGAGAAAAGAGATGAGGATAAAAGAAAAGAAATGGGGTGGGTCCCACCAAAGAGATGAGGACAATGCTGTAAAATGCATTCGTGGGGCTCGTCCAGAGGTTGGGCGGTCTTAAACTGCTCCGGGGCTATAGGGGGGGTATTTTCCAGCTGGCCTTGCGCCCAAATACTGTGGGCGACGCCCAACTTCACCCTCGGCGAAGTTCGACGAAGCTTAGGCCCTATGTTTCCATCACTAGAAAAATTAGGAGGGACAAAACATGATTTTGCACATGTTTGTTGTGTTTGTCTTTGTCTTTTTTGCTTCGCCGATGCCAGACCTCGAAGGCTAGAAGTGCGACCAAGCTTTGGGGTTGTTGAGATTATTATTTCGATGATAAAGCAATGGTCGAAGGCTGTGGAAATAGGAGAACTAGGGTTAAGTCATTCGGTTTTTTATATTTTATTTGGAAATAAAACAGTTCTTTCCTCTAATGTTTTTTTTTTTAAATTAATAAAGGAAAAATTTTGAGTCTTTAACCAGAATTCAAAATAGATTATTACTTGTTAGAGAATAAATGACAAAATAAAGTAATATTCAATATCATTCCTAAATAAGTTGGCCTCATATGGAAAATAGAATTTCAATTAACTTACTACTTATGATTCATAACTTTTGTCAATGTTTCATCCGCATTTATTTTTCATATATATTTTTTTTATTTATTTTTAATTTTTTTTAACTATTTATATATATTTAAAAAATATTAAAAAATTATGTATCACGGGGCGTAAGCCTCACATCTCAAGGCTGACGCTTCACTGCGAACAAGTCAAAATGCCCTGCTTAACGCCCCCGCCTTTTACAACACTGGAGGAGGATAAGAGAAAAGAAATGGGGTGGGTCCCATTAGTTTTATTTATATATTTTTTGCCTTTTCTTCATTTCCTTACATGTTTCAACCAACTCCATCTCACATCTCATATAACTCACATATATAATTAAATTAACCTTTACACCTCTATCTCAAGGCTTATGCTTCACCCCGAACAGGTCAAAACGTCTTACTCATCGCCCTCGCCTTTTATAACACTCGATGAGGATAAGAGAACAGAAATGGGGTGGGCCCCATTAGTTTTATATATATTTTTTGCCTTTTCTTCATATCCTTACACGTTTCAACCAACTCCATCTCATACCTTATACAACTCACACATATAATTAAATTAACCTTTACACCTCCATCTCAAGGCTTAAGCTTCACCGCGAACAGGTCAAAACGTCTTACTCATCGCCCTCGCCTTTTATAACACTCGATGAGGATAAGAGAACAGAAATGGGGTGGGTCCCATTAGTTTTATATATATTTTTTGCCTTTTCTTCATTACACGTTTCAACCAATTCCATCTCATACCTCATATAACTCACACATATAATTAAATTAACCTTTACACCTCCATATACAAACAAAACATTAATCACATTTATAGCCCCCAAAATTATCAAATATCCATTTATACCCTTTAGTTTTCATAATATATCAAAATCATCCCATAGAAATTATAATTTATTTTAAAAAAATACTAATTTTAAAAAAAATATATATATATAAATTTTCGAGATATTACATCTTGTTTGGATGGCGGGTGTTGCATCACAAGTTCGGAAGTATGATTTAATTATGGAAGAGATTGAAAAATAATCATCGAGCGAATAGGTGATTGATGCAAAAAAAACACCAAAAAGATAGACCGGGGCACACACTACAATGGTAAACGTTGGGACGTGATGACGATCAACAACGCCGAAATATTCAACAACTGCTTAAAGGGTACAAGAAATGTCTCGATTACAGCTTCTGTCTCGATGACTTTCTATAGGTTGGTGAAATATTTTGAAATTGGTCGACAAGAAACTCTAAAGAACTCAGCCAGCGGTTACCAGTACACTAGACTTGTCGTTGACAAAATTCAAAAGTTTTAAGACAAGTCCAAAGCATAAGAGATCCGACCATTCAATCGGTAAAGATCTTTATGTAACCATTTATTATTTACCTTTATATATATATATATAATATTAGTGCTGCAACACAACATTGAATATACTTATGTTGTCATACAGTGGACAAGTTGGCGAATGAAGGTAATGTGGAGCGACAGAACTAGTGCCATGATCACAGTCAAGCAGACTATGGGAATGATATTTTTGTGGAATACAGGGAGGTCGGACAGTGTAATTAGACTGAACTATTTCGGGGTACGACATGGGAATGTTAACATTTACAAAAGAAATATATAACCAATTAACAAAATTTAAACCCCAACATTTACAACATTAACAAATAATTAACAACTAATTAACACAATATATATTATATAACTTAATAATTATAGTTAATTAACAAAATATACATAACTAATGATCACACCAAATATATAATTACAACTAATTAAACAACAAATAAATGAGATCTAAAAAAACAGAAAAAAGAAAATAAAATAGAAAAACAAAGGTTTAAAAAACCAACTTGATAACCAGCAGTGATAGAGACAATGCAACTATGCAGGCGGGGACATTAAGAATAAAACAAGGAAAAAACTAGGGCAAAAGAATGGAAGAAGAGAAGAAGAAGGGTTGCAGCGGCGACGAGAACAACAAAATGAAGAAATTAAGAAAGGGTTAGGGAACTTAGGGTTTGCATTAAAGTCAGAGGTGCTACCTCCGGCTATTTAAAAAAATAATCAAAACCGTATAACAAGAGTTGTTAACCGCAGTTTATTTCCCTTTTTTTTAGATAGAAGCGGGAGTAGCTCTCTCGGCTTTAATAAGTCGAGAGTGGTACTCCCATTTTTATGAGTGGTGGCTAAATAAGTTCGGGAAAAAAAATGAAAAACCCAATAATTATGCAAAGAACTCCGTCTTTGTATTTTCCCTAAAACACATTGGTCCACATCACTATTATTAATACATGGTATTTTCATGTCATAATTATCTATCATCGTATTAATATAACTAATACTTTGTTATTAATGATAATGATATGTACTAAAGAAGTTTGGGGGAAATACAAGGAGACATAATCTT
This sequence comes from Eucommia ulmoides, assembly GCA_016647705.1. Taxonomy (NCBI): domain Eukaryota; kingdom Viridiplantae; phylum Streptophyta; class Magnoliopsida; order Garryales; family Eucommiaceae; genus Eucommia; species Eucommia ulmoides. The sequence continues at coordinate 8,919,579 of CM028333.1, read as the reverse complement.
ATAGAATGGATTTTTATCCTAGACCTGGAATCTCTAAATTGCATGCCAATGATTCAACCCACTCTTGTTTTGCTAGATATTGAAAGATTCACCACTGCATACAAGCCATTACTTTCTGGGTCATAAATACGAGGTGGCCCGTTATAACCATATTCATTTTCTTATGAATTGATTCCAAATTACCTAATAATGAATCAATTCCAACTTAACTATATACTCATATAGACAAGGACAATAAGTTGGAAGTTGAGTCAAACTTTATTAGTTGGCCCGTTATAACCATATTCATTTTCTTATGAATTGATTCCAAATTACCAAATAATGAATCAATTCCAACTTAACTATATACTCATATAGACAAGGACAATAAGTTGGAAGTTGAGTCAAACTTTATTAGTTGGTCGGAATCAAATCCAACTTATTTCCTCATATCAATAATAAGTAAAGATACTTCCAAACCCCCAAACTAGAGAAAATATTTAATGGTCATTGTGTACCCACATGACATATTGATGTGATGCACCACAATCAATCCGAAATTGACACTTCGCAAATATGACCCAACATGTCAGAATGAAAGTTACGCCATTACGCCAACTTTTGGAACTAGCTAACAAAGTCGGATAATATCTCGAGATGTAAACCTCAAATTGATTGTGATACACCACATCAGCATGTCACGTGGTACACCAATGATCATTGAATATTTTCACCTTAAATTGGTATTAACTTTTATTAACTTTCCATTTAAATGATTCTTGTTTCTTCAATCTCTCTAAATCTACTTCTATAAACTTCTTTTTGGAGTTTCGAAGCTTAAGAAGATTGTCAGTTGGGATGTTTTGAAACATCTATAACAAAGAACTAACTTAAACCATTTGAAATAATTGGCCTATACATTATGTAAACGAAACATCTACATTATCTCCTATCAAAGATTAATATCTCCTTGACTGATCAACACATTGATAATGCAGATTTGCTATTTAAACATAACTTACTGTCAACAACATTTATACTTTCAGATACGGATCTACTGAAATAATTTGACCATGTTTTTATTTTATCCGTTAACTTTAGTCCATAGCATTTTAAACCTTGTATGTTTTACAACATTTTTAATTGTTCTTCTGTTAATTTTTTTAAGTTGACATACTGTCAACAGCATTTATACTTTCAGATACAGTTCTACTCAAATAATTTGACCATGACCTTACCACTTCGACATTACTTAATGGTAGCTCAATATCCTTTTTTTCCATTTAAAAAGCCAGAGTTGTTTCACGCTTGTCATAGTGAAGGTGCCGCTCCTGGAGGACTCTAATGAGACCAAAACTGGAGACAAGAAATGAGGACCAAAGGCATTGAATAGTTAGAGTGTACAAGTACTTAAAGAACGATAGTTATACTGTACAACGACCTAGTGCCTTTGGTTCCCATTTTGTATCCCTGTTTTTAGAACGTTTTGCATTTCCCTTTAATTAGTTATTCAACATGTTTGGACTTGTTCTATTTAAGTGTAGGTCATATATAATTATAAATGTGTTTGCGTAACTTCAATCATTCTAATATAAAAACTCAAACACAATGTCGTCGTAATATATACTTCAAAATTATTGCTATTTTAACCTTCGATATGTTCTTGATATCCAAATTTTGACACAAGATAATCTTCTAAAGTTCTATTAACGCTAGCGTCAACCATTATTATTATCACCTAGTTTCATATTTCTCCTTCCTCCTTTCCCACTCTATTTCTACTTTCTCTTTAACCCATATTTATACAATCCCAAAATTGTAAAAAAGAGTTATGCGCATAAGGTGCATGGACCCGGAAATGAAAATATATTATATCTTCCATGTCTCTTTGTATATTCCCTAAAATTCATTCGTCTACACCACTATTATTTATACATGGAAATTTTATCTTATAGTAATATATTATTATATCGATTCCCACTTAACTATATTATCCTATAGACAAGGACAATAAGTAGAAGTTGAGTCCAACTTTATTGGTTGGTCGGAATCAAATCCAACTTATTTCCTCATATCAATAATAAGTAAAAATATTTCATACCCCTAAACTACAAAAAAATTCAATGGTCATGTTGTACCACATGACATATTGATGTGGTGCACTACAATCAATTCGAAATTGACACCTCACGTAATGAATTCAAAATTGACACCTCGCAAACATAACCCTACATGTCAAAATGAAAGTTATGCCAACTTGTGGAGCTGGCTTAAAAAGTAGGATAATATCTTGATATATTAATCTCGAATTGATTGTAATACACCACATCAGCATGCCACGTGGTACACCATGACCATTGAATATTTTCTTCTTAAATTGGTTTTAACTTTCTGTAATACCTAGATTTTTCATTTAGCAAAAATATTTTTTTCTTTGGATATTTTATAATTTTATCTATTGAGTGTTTATAATTTAATTTATGGGTTAGAAGTGTAATTCAAAAAATATCTTATAATGTTGTAATTTTTGGGGGGTTATAATAATAATATTGTACAAGTTTATAGGGTGTTGGTGCCTATAGCAAAAACTTAATCAAATGACCTAATCTAATCATTGCCTATACATACATATTGAAGGGGGCAGAATGCATGTGCCGCAAGAAGAAAATTTAGATAAAGAGAGAAAAAAAAAAAAAGAAAAAAAGAGAAAAAAAAATGAAAAGAGTTTTGGCCTTTGATCTACGTTTCGAGATACTTTATTTTGTTATTTTTGTTAGGGTTAATTACATTTTACTCCCTCATGGTTTGCACTTTGCCTCCCTATGGTTTGGACGTCACCACTTTGCCTCCTGTGGTTGTGGACTAAAGTGCAATGGTTAAAATTAAGGGTAACTGTGTCATTTCAATTTGAAATCAAGGGTAATTTCGTCATTTTATTAAAATTAATTCAGTGGGTCACTTTAAAAAATTATTCAAACTTTAAGGGTGAAAAGTATTTTTTTTTCTTCTTCATCCTTCTTCCCCAAGCACTCAGCCACCCCACGTCGGCCACCGTCAACCTTGCCGGCCAACCCCAACCAACCACGCCGCATCCCCACCACACTCGTGTTCCAACGGTGTTCCCTTTCGCCAATTAATATTCCGAAAGCTCAAAGAAGAAATGGACCCTCTCCTCTTTGGATCTTATTCTCCATAACCAACCAGAAGCTCTCCGATCGGCCTGAACTCAACCCGAATCTTCGATTCTCGGACTCGTTAAGAAGCTTCCTCATGTCGCTCAGCTCTTTCTCCAAGCTCCAGATGCGTGAGCCGGTGGCTTCCATTGCGTCTTGAGTTGGACCAAAAACCCACCCTTGCGACACCCACTCCCAGGAACCCCACCACCCAAAATCATCCACCTCTAATCCTTTCTCCAGTGCCAAGCTGGTGGCAGGAGCAACCAATTCCACCATGCTTAGCGAATCCAACAAGGTCAAGGCAGCCGGCCAACTCCCCCACCACCAAACCCATTCAAGCGGGGGAGGCAATTCTGGAAGTCGGTATGGAGAGTACTTTAAGATAGCTAAAGGTCTCTTTAAGTAGTAGTCAAATACCGATATTAGCCAATTGATGGATTGATTTTATGTATATATCTCCGATCCGAATTTGATAGTTTTTGATTGTTCTTTTAGTGTTTTCATTGATTTTTATGCAAATCAGGTGTTATGGGCAAAAACGGTTGAAAATCAAGCTCGTCGGTAGGACGTCGGTGAAGAAACGAGTGAACAAAGAGCCAAGAAGCCTTTTTGCATGATGCTCGCTGCAGCGCCCAAGCAATAAGGCCACTGGCCTTTGCTCACTGCAGCGCGCAACAGCCAGTGGCTGTTTTGCCTTCTACTCGCTGCAGCGAGCTTATGCTCAATGCAGCGCCGTTGCACCAACTAGCAACGCGTTTTTGTGATATTTTTAGGATATTTTGGTATTCTATTTATATCCCCTCATTCCTCCATTGCCTAGAACGTTTTTGGAGCCCTAAAATTAGACCAAGCAAGAGGAGATCATCATTTGGAGAAGAGGAAACGTTTTCGGAGCAGACTTTGCAGACGTGGAACAATCCACTCTTCAGATTTGGCTTTCCTTTCTTGTTTCTCTCTTTTATTCTAAACTTTTGTTGGTTTTTGATGATATACATCTCATTTGAAGTTGAATATTTGGTTATGGCAATGTGTAGCTAAACGTTTATTATCTAGGGATTGATGTAGTTCACAAATATTATGTTTGAGTAAATCTTTATTTCGTTAACGGTTGTTCATCTCTATTCGATTGTGTTTACCGTTTTATCACTTCCATAGTATGTTTGTTATGATATTGTGGTTAATTTGAAAATACGGGATTTGACACTCGGGAGAGGTAACCCCGGATTCGGACTAGGTTTAAAACACAACACAAGTTCTAATGTTTCAGGAGATTATTAGAACATGTGCAATCCATGAGGTTGGGGCAAGACGCATGTAATCGTTTAAACGCTAGATAGGGATATCGGTGTTGACGTGGTTGCATATTTACTCATTTTACACTCGGGAGAGGTAGTGAGTTTTAGAAATCTAGATTATCGGATAGATTGATGACAGTTAGTATAAACTAGATTAAATCAAGCACGTATACGTGAACGAAGTTAATCCCTGGATAATCCATTCTATTATATGCTTGTATTGTTATTTGTTGTCTATGTTCTATTATTGAGTATTTTTTTAATCAACTGTCGAATTGTGTGGCTTAATCCATGAAGATTTTAGGACTCTGCAAAATCTTTCATGGATAACTTGTATTGATTATATATATATATATATATTTTGCAGAGAGAGCACAGTGAATTGGCCAAAGAGAAAAAAACAAAGGAAGAAGATGGGGTGTGGAACGAGAGGAGATGGGAGTGGGAACAGGGAAAGTCTTTTTGGATGAGAAGCAGAGTAGGGGTCGGGGGTGGGAGACGACCCGTTCTCCATCGCCGGAGATGGAGCAGGGGTGGGGTGGGTCACCGAGGATGATGGGGGTGGGAGATGAAGAAAATGAAATAAAAAATACACAATAATCCCTTAAGTTTTTTAATATAACAAACAGTAGTTACTAAAATGTTTTAAGGGTATAAATGTCATTTAACACTATTGAACAATTTTTTGTTGACCTTTTCCCGTTGACCGTTATAGTTAACGAAAAACTTAGGTCGTGTTTGGTAACCGTTCCATTCCATCCCCAAATTTTTTAAATTTCTGTTTGGGCATAGCGTTTGGTAAAACTATTTCTCATCCTATCCCAGCCCAAAATCTTAGAATTCATTCCCTCTTTTATGAAGGCCATGAGAAACAAAGGGCCTGTTTGGTAACCGCTTCCATTCCATTCCATCCCATCCCATGCAGTGGGATGGGAATAGGATTCGATGGGATGAGAATTTTGTTTCTTTCTTGGGAGCAGAATCGCGTTTGATAACGACAGAATCTATTTTGTTTTGGGAACAGAATCGCGTTTGGTAAAGACATAATTTTGTTTCCTTCTGGAAACAGAATTGCGTCTGATAACAAATTATTCTGGAATTGTTTCCAATTTATAAAAACAAAAACAAATAATGATGTTTGGTTGCAACATTTTGGTTGACAAAAATGTACATATTTTTCTTACCCAACATTTTCCTATTAAGTTTGCATGCCTTTGGACATAGTCATCCTAAAGAATGATACAAGGGGCAATTGGCAACTGCAGTTCAGCATTGCAAAGGGCTTCCTTTAGCTCTTCAAGTCTTGGGTTCCTCTCTATACAATATCTGGAATTGAAAATCTCATGGATAGGTGCCTTGTGACTATGGATGAAGAAACAAGATTAGGATGCACGAACTGCTTCAAGACATGGGAAGAGAAATCGTGTTTTTTAGAGGGTTAGAAGTATCCCCATCCTCAAGCACCAAATATGAATCATATAAGCGGAAAATAACCGACTTGACCTTGTCAATCATCTCATTAACTTTGCACATAATCAAGTAATGTCTGAAAACAACATTCAACATATGTCAACTTGAAACAAGGATCAAGAATCAACCCAACAAATAACAACGGATTCATCTACTCGAAATTCCCCCAATACTTATCAAATTTTCATGTTTTGAGCCATTGATCTCAAGTAAGTTTCATCCCCATTACACTCCTCCTCAATTGTATCTTGGATATGAACTAAATCTGGAAAAAAAAAAAAAAACATTGCAGGTCACATGTCTAGACCCCGACAAACGAACGGTTGTATCATAGAAAATTTTAAGATATTTCGCGAATAATCTAACATTATCCCATCCTCACTATCAGGAGACCCTGGAATTGTCATTCTAGTACCCTTTCCCTCTTCATATCTCTCGTCAACATTTTCTCTCACACTAACAAGAAAATTTCTTCCAATTGCTCAAAAGTTTTTTAGAATTTTTCGGCTCTATCTAATATCATATATGTGTAGTTTCATCTTGTAGGTACATCTACACATACTTGAACTTTACAATCAATTTTTTCGTTCTCCACACACAGCTTAAAAAATTTCATTCTTTGTGGAGAATACCTCACATAATGAACGACATTCCTCACCCACACAATTGATTTATCAATGTCCTTCAAACCATTAGGGACAAGGTTCAAAATATGAACACAATATCTCATATACAAGAATTCATGCTCTAAAATGGTACCAACTCTATTCTTAGTTTTTTTTCCCTTTAAGAATGGAATTACTCCATTATTCGAACTAGCATTATCCACTGTGACGGTGAGAATATTGTATATCCCCCAACTAAGCAATCTCAATCGTTGTACCTTGTACCTCCCCTTTGTGACTTTCCACTACACAAAAATTAAGAATTCTCTTGTGCATATTCCATTCATTATCAATAAAATATGCCGTGAAACACATAAAATTTAAATTTTGAAACAAAGTCTTTGTGTCTGTGGTGAGACAAACTCTTTGACCTCAAAGAGCATTTTTCAACTTCTTTTTCTCTCTCAAATAAACATAAAAACATTCTTTATCAATTGTGACGCGAGATGGAATTTTGGTCCATTTTGGGCAAACAACATGCATAAATGTACGAAAACCCTCACCCTCAGCAAAACGAAAAGCCAACTCGTCAATAATCTACATTTCGGCTAAAGCCTTACGACATGTCTCGACAATAAATTGTATCGAACCAATTTCCCACTAGAAGAACTTTCAACTCCCAATTCTTGTTTTGATTCGAAAGCTAGTGTGGTTTGTGATGCGTCTTCTCTAAAAGGATAATTCTTACTCTAAAAGGATAATTCTTACGTTGGGTCTCTATATGAGTTTCCATTGACCCATTTCCATGAATTTTTCTATGACAATAATAAGCAATCGAACAATAATTATAAGTTAAGGAAAAGTACATTTTAAACCTTCTAGGTATTGACACATTTCTAAATGGTCCCTCTTCGTTTGAGCATTTCATTTTAAACCCTCTAGGAATCAGCACATTTTTATTCGATCCTTCTGTCAAAACTAACAGAATAGAGTGGCAAAACAGTCTTTTTACATATTTTCAATTTTTTAATTATTTAATTATTTTTTCCACCCCAGTCCAATATGGCGCCTTTCTCCACCCCTAGCTGGCTTCCATACCCTTCATATGTCGCCGTCGAGTTCGCGTACCACTATTTCTCGTCGGCCAAGAGGTGGAAGAACTCCCACCATGACTCCCGCCCTTGGGCCATCGGCTCGTGGCAAACGCCGTGATTGATCACCTGAAAGAACCCCCACTCATAGCACGCCATGGACGCGAGTTCCATCATCTCCCAGCGTATCGACTCCTCCGTCGAGTCCACGTTCCGGAGGAGGATTTCACGTAGCGTTCGGGGAAACTGTATGCCGCTTTCCAACTGGGATTGGACGCCGACAATGGGTTCCGGCCAGTTCTGGGAGAAGCTCATCGTTGCTTTAGAGAGAGAAAGAGAGAGAGAGAGAGAGTAGAGAGATGTGAGATGTTTGTGATTTCTATTGACTTCCATGGCTTTATATAGTTGTGTTGGCATATCACATATGTAGAGAGAGAAAGCTATATCTGTAGAGAGAAAGATCTGGGTTCTAATTTAACGTTAATTATGATTTATTTTTTTTGAAAGTAATGAATGCGAATCCAGAGATTTTCAAGCGTTTAATGTAGATACAGAGAGCAAAAACTGTGTGTGAGAGAGAGGTATAACATTTATGTCCAGAATCTACATGCAATTAGCCGATTTATATAGATTTACATGCAGAATCACTACACACAGATCACACAGTGAATGCGTGTTAGTAGTGTGTGCGTGAGAGAGAGGTACAGAGAGGAGAGAGAGCAAGGTTTTAAATATCGGCCGTTACGTACCGTAACGGCCGATTCATATCGGAAATCAAACCCTCCGATACCGTTACATGGCCGATTCCGGAGTCTAAGGACGATTCGCACCGTATCGGACCGATACGGTGCTGTAACGGCCGTTACGGCCGTTACTGAGGTCGTTACGGCCGTTACAGCTCTATTTTCAAGTCCGACACCCATGTGAGCTCTAGTTTTTCAGCTTTCTTCAGAGAATCTTCCATATAATTGAGCAGAGGTGAAGAAAAAAATAGTAGAAGACAAAAAAAAACTTACCAATTAGCAGAAAATCAAAGAGTTGATATCAATCGCAGCGTCGCGAAACCCTAACAGAAAGAACTCGTCGCCAAACATAGCTCTCGCCGTTGCCGGAGACGTCACAGTCGCAACTCTCTCTGTCGCGTCGCAACTCCTCGTCTTCGTCTCGCTCCGTTCGTCTCTCTCTCTCTCTCTCTCTCCACCTCATTTGGGCGTGTGAGTGAGTGTGTCGGTTGATTTGGGTGGGTCATGGGTGTGTTTGGTTGATAATTAAGGGGGTTTGGAAATAATATTGATTTATAAAATGATAAATGACTTGTTTACAATTTAGTCCTAAAATTTTCTAACTTTTATTTTTATAGTATTTTTTTTGTCATTATTATTTATGACATTATATGTATAACTATATATATAATGGTTAATTTAGTGTTAATTAGCTTTAATTATGATTTTAGTAAATAGTATGAATTATGCCGACGCCGACTATGAAGAGTCTGAGCGCAATTGATTTTGGTATTGATAATTTTATATGAGTATATTGTTTTTGTAATATGATGTAGAAGTATAATTTACTCTTTTATTATATTTGTATAATATATTTTTATTAAGTATTGTGTGCATCATCTTATTCTTTTAAGATTGCTAAGTACGACGATTTTTCGTCTTTTTTTTGTCTTTATTGTGTTGTATATAACCCTAAAATGTCATAATACCTATTATAATGTGTTTATTAAAGGTTAAATAAGTAAAACAATTACTCTTATTGAGTTTTTGAGAATGTTCTGGTGATTTTAATAAATTCACGACCGTTACGGCCGATTCCCGTTACGGACAAGTCGATACTCCAGATACCGTTACACCGCGACCGTTACCGTTACGTAACCCGATACCGCGATTTAAAACCTTGAGAGAGAGAGAATTTTCCGGCACCGTGATAAAGTTGTAAAGCTGGGTTTGAGCGGGTTGTGGAAAGCCACGGTCACTGGCTCTCTTTCTATTCCTCCCTCCCTCCCTCTCCCCGTCGGCTGGAACAGGGGGTGGAACCCGAAACATGGGGTGGTTCCACCCCCAAGACCGGCCAGCCGGGAGAGGGACAGAGGGAGAGAGAGGAGGGTGAAAGGAGGAATAGAAAGAGAGGGGGAAAGAGGAAGAGAGAGTGTTGAGCGGGAGAGAGAGAAAAGAATAAAAGAAAAATGAATAAAAAATAAAAATATGGAAAAATACTATTTTGCACTCAAAATTCTGTTAGTTTTGACAGATTTTTTGACAGAAGGATCGAATAAAAACGTGTTGATACCTAAAGGATTTAAAATGAAACGCTCAAACAGAGAAAGACCATTTCGAAATGTGTCAATACCTAGAAGGTTTAAAATGTATTTTTCCCTATAAGTTATTATTTGTAATTTTGTCAGAGTATCGGTTGGGATTACAAGAGTTAAATGGTACCAAACCATATACCGTTTCTTCCCCGAAGGAGCCGGATTTTTGGGTGCAGGTGGTGGCTTAATAGTAGAATATTCTTTTAAAATTCTGAGAACTATTTTTGAATTCTAGGAAGTGAGAACAAATTGTTTTTAAAATTTTGGGAACATATTCATCTTAAAATTAATTAAATTTAATTCTGGGAATAGTTTTTTAATTCTCGGAACATGTTCTTAAAATTAATTAAAGTTAATTTTGTGAACAGTTACTTAAAATTAATTAAATTTAATTCTGGGAACATTTTTTTAATTCTGAGAATAGTTTTTTAATTCTAGGAACATATTGTTCTTAAAATTCTCGGAACATGTTCTTAAAATTAATTAAAGTTAATTTTGTTCTGGAAAAATATTCTGGGAACAATTTTTCAATTATGGGAACATGTTTTTTAATTAAAGTTCAGCAGGCAGTTAATTGTTTTTTAATTCTGGAAACACGTTTGATTAAAGTTCAACAGACAATTAATTGTTTTTTAATTATATTCTGGGAACATGGTTTTTTTAATTAAAGTTCTTAAAATTAATTGTTTAATTAAAATAATTAATAATGCGAACATATCGTTCTCAAAATTTCAGCCGACAATTACAGTTGAACAAATTAAGTAGACAGAATTGAGCTAAAAAAAATAATTGAACAATTAAACAAAATTGAACAAATGCCAAAGAATTATAAACTTAAACAATCAAACAGAATAAAACGGATCTAAGTAGATCGAATCCAAACAGAAAAAAACGATTCTAAGCAGATCGAAACAGAAAAAAAAAAAAAAAAAACAGATCTAAACACTAAAAAATTAAACAATTAAAAACCCTAAACTTACAGATGTAAACAATAAAACAATTAAAATAAATTGCGGAAGGAGAAGATTGAGATTTCAAAATCCTAACAAGAAACATATTAAACAATTAAAAAAAAAAAAGCTACATATCGGAGCAAAGTCGGAGAAGGCGCAGAAGATGGCAAAGGACGACGGAGTACAGAGGCAGCAAAAGACGATGGAGTACACAGGCAATAAACAGTTTAGACCGGTTCAGGCACTTTTTGACTGTTTTTTTGCAAAGTTGGACTGATTCCTAAGGTTTTCGGACATTCTGATTTTATTTCCGACCTCCATTTTGTGATTTGATACTCACATAATACACTTCCCTTTATATTCATGTAGTTTCTACCTATGTTCACCCCGTTTTTTGCACCTATGGCAAACTCAAACTCACCACAGGTTATCACCATTGTTCTGGATGAATGAAATTACATATTGTGGACTCAAAAGATGTCTAGTTTCCTACTTGAACAGAAACTGTGGCGTCTCGTGACTAGAAACACTACTACGCCCAAAAAGGAAAGTACAACAACGGAGATTTATAATGGAGATATATATAGGAGACTAGAGAAACCTAGGGGTTAAGGTTTTAACCTAATGGACCAAACCCACATACATATATTAACATCCCCTCTTCAAGCTCAAAGCGATAAATGAGACGTGAACTTGAATTTGAAAACCAGAATGTGAAAGCATCCGGATAGATGAGCCTTAATGAAAATATCTGTTGTCTGATCGGCTGAACTGACAGATTCTAGACGAACAGTATTCTAGAGAATATGGTGATGGATGAAGTGACAATAAACCTCTATTTGTTTTGTACGCTAGTGGAAGGCATCATTATGGGTAATCTGACTAGCACTCCTATTGTCACAATGTAAAACAGTGACAATAGGAGAAGAAACTCATGTAAGCAAGAAGCCAGCAAAACCAAACTAGTTCTTGTGTTGCATCAGCGATGGCACAGTATTCAGCTTCAGCAGAGCGAGCAACCACAATTTGTTTATTACTGTGCCAGAAAATAAAAGAGTTGCTCACGAACAAGCAATAACCATTGGTTAGGCGTCTGTCGGTGAGATCTCCGGCCCAATCGACTTCAGAATAAGCTTATAAGGTGGGAGCAGACTCGGCTGAGAAATGAAGTCCGTGAAATAAAGTACCATTGACAGACCGAATAATACAAAAACAATCAAGTAATGAGTGGTCCGAGGAGCGGTCAAGAACTGACTAACTTGATGGACGTCATAAACAATGTCTGAACGAGTGACAGTGAGGTGTACCAAACTTTCAACCAGTTGGCGATGTAGAGTGGCATCTGAAAAAAGATGAATCATCTAGTGGAGTGAGTCTGATATTCAGCTCTAGAAGAGTAGTGACAGTGGTGGAGTCAGTGATTCCAGTCTTGAAAAGGAGATCCGAGACATATTTGGCTTAAGAAAGAAAATATCCACATGAAAGACTTCGATGCTAAGAAAATAGGTAAACATGCCAATATCTTTCACCTTGTCCATCGAGAACTTTTTGAGTTCAGAGATACCGCATAAATTATCCCCAGTAATAATCATGTCATCCATAAACAATAAAAGATGGATAATACAATTGTCAATGTGGCGAATAAACAAGGTCGAATCACGAGCACTAGATATGAACCCAAACTAATGAATGGTAGTGCTAAATTTCACGAACTAGGCACGTAGAGTTTGTTTCAAACCATACAAGGCAGGACGAAGGCGACAAATTTTATGTCGAGAAGCAATTGGGCCAGGAGGCGTATGCATGTAAACCTCCTCAAAGAGATTGCCATTGAGAAATGCATTTTTTACATCCATCTGAAAAAGAGTCAATTTTCAAATGGCAGCGACGACAAGAAGAGTAAGAACAAATGTGAGTCTTGCGACTAGAACCAAAATCTCTTCGTAGTCAATACCATATTCCTAAGAAAATCTCTTGAAAACAAGTCGGGTTTTATAGTGTTCAACAGAACCATCAGAAAGTGCTTTGATCTTAAACACCCACTTGCATCCAATAAGAGTTTTCTCAAAGGAAAGGTCAACAAGATCCTAGGGATGAGTTTTAACTAGGGCACGAAGTTCTTCGTTCATTACTTTTTGCCAAAAAGGATTGGTACTAGCCCCCTCATAAGATTGAGAGCATGTAGATTAATTACGGTAGAAAAACAATAATAATCAGTGAGATGGAGAAACGGCAAGAGTGATCTAGAGGGTGGCGCTCAGAGGAAGTCGGTGCAGAGTCACCAGATATAGGAAGAGCCTCGGGCACGACCAATTGAGCCGAATGGGTGAGATCAGCCGATGGTTTTGGAGTTGAGGGGTAAGATCAGCTGGTAGTTCTGGGATGGGCTCAACAGTACTTGAAACTGTATCCTCAAAAAACAATTCACTAGATAGATCAATAAAGAATCTGAAGTTAATGATGGTTGATATATGAAATTACCGCAAGGATGAAAACATTTGATATTCCTAAAAAATGACATGATGAGAGATACGAAGAGTTTTAGAGATGGGATCCCAACACCGATACTCTTTATGTTCAATGCCCTTAGGTTTACCGCCTTAAGCTTGAAGGGGGATATTAATGTATGGGCTTGGCCCATTAAGTTAAAAGACTTTAGGGTTTCCCTAATCTCCTATATATATCTCCATTGTAAATCTTTGTTGTTGTACTTTTCCAAAACATCAATATATCACTCTATATTCTCCCAACATTCCGTCTCTCAATTATTTCAACAAATACCTTGCTAGTTTTCACATACTATCCAACTGAAGTTTATATAAAGAAAATTTATTGAATTTATTTTCTGTTATTTAATACCAATTGAATAACTTTTAGTTTTTACAAATTATCAACTAATGTTTCTAATGAGTCTTGATTTATGGTATCTCAATTTATATTGTAATTGGTCATGTTAATTAACAAGTTATATAATTTAATTGTGAAATTATCACGAGACACATCCAACCATCTTAAATTATTACTTATAAATTTCTTCTCAATGGTTCAATCATACCATAATTAGTACAAATAATATATTTTAGTTCAAAAAAATGACCTCGAAATTAGTTCAACAATTGAAAAAATGACCTTAAAAATTAGGGTTTAGAGTTTAGGATTCAATTTCTTCATCTGGGATTCAATTTGGTGTTTTTGTGAATAAAAATCGTGCAGAATACCCAAAAATCTTTCATAAAGGTAAACCCTAAAACCCTTTTAAACATACCCTAAACCCTCAACTAGGGTTGTAAATGTAAACTGCAAACCCAACCCGCCAGACCCAACGTCAATTTGGTCGGTTATAATTATTTTTATTATCCCACCCAAACCCGACCCGACCGACACCCGAAACACTTCGGCTCGAGTTCCCATCTACCCACAACCGACATACCAGAACCAAAAGGAATATTAATCCTAAAAATAGCAATTTACCAAATACCCCCCTTTAACCTGGCATATTACACAACCCCCTACATATATGGAAACCATATTATTCATCTCGTTCCCAACCACCTCTCCTCTCCCTCTCTCTCTCTCTCAATTCTCTCCTCTCCCTCAAATCTCAATCTGCTTTGTGCCTCTCCTCAAATCAGACCTCCTGTTCTCCTCAGATCAAACCTCCGTCTACCTGCGCGCTGCCTCCGTCCTCCGTCGTCCTTCTCTGTCTCCTACACTTTATCCGTCTTTGCTTTGGTAAAATCTTTCCTCTGATCTGTAAGTTTTTTTTTTTAAAATTGTTTAATATGTTTCTTGTTAGACTTTTCAAATCTGTAAGTTTAATTGTTTAGGGTTTAAGTTTAGAATTTTTAATTATTTAATTGTTTGGTTGGGTTTTTAATTATTTAATTTTTAATTTATTAATTCTATCCAATCTGCTTAGATCTGTTTCTTTCTGCTCAATTTTGTCCAACCGAGTTTTTTTTAATTGTTGAATTTATTCAACCGAATTTAATTGCTTAATATGTTCAACCGAAGTTTTAATTGCTGAATTTGTTCAACCAATTATTTTTTTAATTGCTGAATTTGTTCAACCGTAATTGAACAATATGTTGACTTTGTCTGTTGAATTTGTTCAACCTTAATTAATTTTAAAAACATGTTCCCAAAATTTGTCTACAGAATTTAAGAACATGTTCCCAAAATTTAAGAACAATATGTTCCCAGTGTAAAAAAAAAAATATTCCAAAAAAAAAAAACACCAAAAGAAAGTGCTCCCAGAATATTCTCCCAGAATTGAAAAACTTTTCCCAGTATTAAAAAATTGTTCCCATAATATATTCCCAGAATTAAAAAGCTATCCCCACTATTAAAAATTGTTCTCAAATTATTCCCATAGCTAAAAGGTTGTTCCCAAAATTTTAAAAGAACCAACTTCCCAAATTAATAGATTTTCTTTACTTTTTTTTTTTTTGGTTAGATCATCAAATGGTTGAGAATGAATATGAGGCTAACGAGTGTCCTAAAGAGCACAATAAAAAATGTACTACTAAGCCACCACTTGCACCAAAAAATTCGGCTTGTTCTGGGAAGAAATTGTATATGGTCTGGGACCATTTTACACTTATAACCCCACCTAGTACTGGAGCAAAATTACAAAGAGCAACTTGTAACTATTGTTCAACAACATATTATTATAATAGCAAAATTCATGGAACTGGTTCAATGAAAACTCATAAAGAAACCCAATGTGAGAATTATCATTTTAGAGAAGATGCATCTCAAACCACACTAGCTTTCAAACTAAAATAAGAAGTGGGGGTAGAAAGTTTTTTTAGTGGGAAATTGGTATCGGTACAATTTAGTGTCGAGGCATGTCGTAAGGCTCTTTAGCAGCAATGTTGATTATTGACGAGTTGCCTTTTCGTTTTGTTGAGGGTGAGAAGTTTCGAAAGTTTATGCATGTTGTTTGCCCAAAATGGACCAAAATTCCATCTCATGTCACAATCGTTAAAGATTATTTTTATGTTTATTTGAGAGAGAAAACGAAGTGGCAAAATGCTAATTGAGGTCAAAGAGTTTGTCTCACCACGGACACATCAAAATTTAAATTACATGTGCCTCATGACACATTTTATTGATAATGAATGGAATATGTACAAGAGAATTCTTAATTTTTGCATAGTGGAAAGTCCCAAAGGGAAGGTACAAGGTAAAACGATTGAGATGTGTTTGCATAGCTGGGGGATAGATAATATTCTCACCGTCACAGTTGATAACGCTAACTTTGAATAATGAAGTGATTCAATTCTTGAAGGAGAAAAAACCAAGAATAGAGTTGGTACCATTTTAGAGCATGAATTCTTGCATATAAGATATTGTATTCATATTTTGAACCTTATTGTCCGTGCTGGTTTGAAGAAAATTGATGAATCAATTGTGAGGGTGAGGAATGTCGTTCATTATGTGAGGTCTTCTCCGCAGAGAATGAATTTTTTTAAACTATGTAGAGAAAGAAAAAATTGATTGTAAATCAAGTACGTTAGATGTACCTACAAGGTGGAACTATACATGCAAGATGTTAGATAGAGCCGAAAAATTCCAAAATGTTTTTGAGCAATTAGAAGAAAAAGATCTCAATTTTCTTGTTAGTGTGAGAGAAGAAGACAATGATGAGAGAGATGAAGGAGAGGGTATTAGGAGATTGAGAAGGACAATTCCAAGATCTCTCGATAGTGAGGATTGGGATAAAGTTAGATTATTCGCAAAATTCCTTAAAATTTTCTATAATACAACCGTTCATTTGTTGGGGTCTATACATGTGACCTACAATGATTTTTTTCGGGATTTGGTTCATATCCAAGACTCAATTGAGGAGTGTAATGGGGGTGAAACTTACTTGAAATCAATGGCACAAAACATGAAAATGAAATTTGATAAGTATTGAGGGAATTTCGAGTAGATTATTTGTTGGGTTGATTCTTGTTCCTCGTTTCAAGTTGACATATATATGAATGTTGTTTTGGGACATTACTTGATTATGTGCAAAGTTAATGCAATGATTAACAAGGTCAAGTAGGTTCTTTTCTGCTTATATGATTCATATTTGCTGCTTGAGGATGAAGATACTTCTAACCCTCCAAAGGCTGGTCAACCATCGGAGAAAGAGGAATCTAGTAGTGTCCCAGTGGATCAAAAAGTTTTGAGGTTTTATTAATTTAAGAGGCACTTGGAAAGGATAGGCACACATGAAAGCAAAAATGAGGTAGACAAGTATCTTGTGGAGAGTATGAAAGAAAATGTAGAGGGATTTGATGTGTTAGCTTGGTGGAAAATTAATGTCCCTAGATATCATGTTCTTTCTATTGTTGCATGGCATGTTCTTGCAATTCCCGTGTCTACCGTCGCTTCGGAATCTGCAGTTAGCACAGGGGATCACATACTTGATCCTTTCTGGAGTTCTTTGTCACCAAATATGATATCTCATTTGTGCTCAAGATTGACTCCGTTCTTCGGCAAAGGAAATTAGCCTTAGGAATGCAATTGAGAATGTTGAAGCATTCGAAAATCTTACTTCGGTATTTATAAATTATTTTCTTAATATTTATTTTTGTGTTTATCTACTTATTTTTGTGTTTATAAATTATTTTCTTAATATTTATTTTTGTGTTTATCTACTTATTACTAATACTCAATTTATGCTGTAAGGTTTATGATGATGACAACACTATGGACTCGAACATTGATGAAGTCTAAGATTTGGATTTTTACTATGGATATTGATTTTTTAATTTGGTTTGAACATTGGCCATTTGGAGTTTAAATTATTTTTAGTTATGTTATGGACATGAAAAAATTGGCTTTTTATTGTTTATTATTAGTGTTTAAATTATTTTTTGTTATGTCATGGACATTCGAAATTTGATATTTTATTGGTGTTTAAATATTTTTTGTCTATATTAGAATTTCAATATTTTATGCAATTATTGTTGTTTTTATTGTAATTGTGTTTATACAATCAGATCAAAACAGGGAAAAGAAAACACAGACTGGTCACATTTCAAAGAAAAAAAATGAGTAAGCCAAAAATCCGCCCGCACCCAAACCTGCTTGGGTGTTGGGGCCAGCAGTTTCAGGTTAGGGAGGGTTTGCCCCTTTCATATTTTTTCAGGTCGGCCCACACAAAAGTCCTCCACCCGACCCTACCGACCGACTTTCACCCCTACCCTCAACCCTGAACCCTAAATATTCCAAATACATCATAAATTAGAAATGGTGAAAATAGAGAGAAAACTATAGTTCCTTTTGTCACATATCTACCTAAATAATACGTAATCGGGTTATGAAAGTGATTACAATTTATATATGAACACAAATATACCAATGAACATTGGCGAAGTGATGCGCAACATCATATTTTGTAATAAAAAATAGATTGCAATATCAAAAGACACCCACTAACCTGTATGAGACTATGAGCATACCTCACGGTGACGGAGCTCTATAGATGTTGTTAGAGACTGATTCTAAGCTGCACAAAGTAAATTAAATTAAATTAAATTTTTTAGCACGAAAAAATAAGTACCATGACAATAAAATAAATAAGAATTGAATTATTGCGGTTTAAAATCACAAACCAATTGTAGCTAAGCAAATCTTTTAAAAAAAATGGTCCAAAAAATTTTTAAATTGAAAACATGTGAAAATCTAAAATTTACATGCTTCATTTTCAAACCCAATTACCTCAATGCAACTATATCTCATTAGCTCAACTCGACATTTCGCACTTTCAACAAAACAATCAACAATCCAAAAAGTAACACCACTTTTAAGATTAAAAAAATACATAAAACAATGCAAATAAGTCAGATTGATAATTCAGAAATGGCTAAAGCTGTAAAAAAGAGAAAAAGATAAAATAAAATAAAAAATCTTGATTAAAAGAAATAACCAAACAAATGGCAAGGAAAAACAACTACCTAATTATGCACCAAGTTGTCGATAATGTCTTTTGCAAATCTAACCAAATAACAAATGGAAAATTCCAATAATACGTAGTGAGTTAACTACAAGAGTAAACAAATGGTGTTTAAAACACAAAATCTCTAAGGTAGAGTTTGGTTGCGTGGAATTGATGGATTGGAATTTGAACTGGAGATGAACACACGTAAGTTTTTAAATTTTTACAAGTGTTTATTTCTTATACCAATTCTGAAGTTCCAATTCCATGAAACCAAATGCTACCTAAGTATTTATCTTTTTAAAAATGTATATGAATGCCAATGCATTTGATGCATCTAGCATAACCTCAACGGCTATAACACGCCGAAAAATCTCAAATTTTACTGATTTTTTGAAACAATCGAATTCGTGAAATTTTGAAAAACTAACTAACGCTCATGAAACCCCAATTTTGGTACCACTATGATGAATCATCATTTTAAACGAAGAAATTCATCCGACACTCAAAATCACAAAATTTTCAAAAGATATACCACACCCAAAAATCTCAAATTTTGCTAATTTAGGGGGGTATCGAACCACAGAAGTGTAATGACCAAAAAAAATGAACTTACCAAAATAAAATTATAGTTGGATACATTTCATAATACATAATCTCTTAAGTTAAATTAGAGAAAAAAATTAATTAATAACTCAAAAATTCAATTAATCACAATCACCGTAGTTAACGTGAGAAATAAAGCCCGTTGGAAAAAAAAAATGAAACACTCCCTAATTGAGCAAAAAATATCTAGAAAAAAAGGTTCTGAAAAATTATTTTTATTTTTAGAACGGATCTGAAAAATCAAGAAGAGATCTAACCAAATCAAAGATGGGTATTGACAAAACCAAGCCAAATCCAGCCAAATCGAAGTTAGATTGGATCAAATTGAACTCAGATATTGCAAAATCAGAAATAAAAAGTAGTTTCCGATGGTGCATGGTAAGTGTTGGAGCAAGATCAGGGAAACTCAAACCTAGATCCGACCAAATCAAAGTTCGATTATTGCCAGAATGGGTGGCCTGTGGAGTGGGGTGTAGCGGTGGTCTCAGGCAGGAGGCGCAAAAAGAGAGAGAGAGAGAGAGTACCTGAGCGGTGGCGGTGGCGGTGGCGGTGGCGGCGTCTGACGGCGATGGATGTGGTTGTGCCGTGGGAGTGAGCTGCAAGCAACAATGCTTGTACAGAAGTAGATTGTCTTCTCGTCTTTCTTTGTCAGAGTGTAGAGGTAACGTTAAAACGGGGTAGGTGAACTTTACCTTGATTCGCTCATTTCTACATTCAAAGCTTTGTCAGGAATCCAAGGTTTAACGTGACATTCAATTTCATAAAAGCACTCTGCAGCTCCAGTCTCCAATGGAGTTGGGGTCAAAATGGGCAATACATTTAGAGGGAGCTCATTTGGGCCATTGACCCATAAACTCCAGATCAAAGTTGAAGGTAATATATAGTTGGGCTATAAGAATCTGCCCAACAGAAGAAAGGGTAAATTCTTTTGGGCCCAAAAGCTTATAAATACTTGACTTTTCTCCTACCATTATTAATTAACCAACCAAAATCTCATTATATCTATATTGCATACAAAATTAATCAATAAAAATTCTAAAAATCCAAACACCCACTACTTCAATAAATACATATACCCACTTATAAAGAAGACACCTCAACTACACTAGTAAAGTTCTATTGAAATAAAAAAATAAATCAAAAGCATTTTTTTTTTAATTGAGCTAAAATTTATGGAATCCATCTTAATTAAAGTCTTATACATGAGTTTTTTATCAAAATCCCTAGAAGAAAATGGGTGTTCCTCCCAAAGAATTACCAGTTGAACAGAAATATAGTTTTTGGGCCTTCGTCAATTTCAAATGCGACCCTATTATCTACAAAAATAACAAATTTATTTACAAAATAACAGTTTAATTCTTTTTTTCTTTTTTTTAGTTATATGTGACTATTTTTTAATATATTTTTTAGTTACAAGTAATTAATTTTTCATTGTATTTTTTATACTTTTTAAGTGTATTTTTTATTACATTTTAGTATTATTTTTTAGCTATATTTTAGGTGTGTGGTAGGATTTTTTGGAAGGGTTATACATAAAATATTTCACCTCATTTTAGCATATAATTCTAAATTTGACAATGACTTCGATATTTTCTCTAAATTAATTTTATCAATTTAGTCCTATAATAATTTGAATAAGAAATAAAAACTAAAAAATTATTATTCACTAAATATGAAGAAAACAAAATATCTTGTTCTCAATTTTATATTTTATTTTAAAAAAGAAAATAGATTTTTTTTTAATATTCTGTTTTCGTTTTGGGAATATAAGTAAGTAATTTTTTATTTTTTTTTGTGTGTGTGTTTTGAATTAGAATTATGTTTTCTGTTTATAAATTTTTGTTTGTTTCTAAAAAAAATTTCTTGTTAAAAAATTTATATCTCGAAAAAAAAAAGTGCAAAACATAAATTTGAGAAGAAAAAATATGTTATTGTTATCAAAATAGAAACAAAATATGGAAACAAAAAATCTATATGTTTTTCTGAATCAAAATAAAAATTTGAGAACTAAAAAAACTATATAGGAAATAGAAGTAAAAATCTGAGAATAAAAAATATGTAACTATTCCTAAAAAAATATTTGAAAAAAAAATAGAATCTATTTAAGCTCCATGTTAAGATAATTGGTAAGTGGATTCCACTTACCAATTATCTTAACATGGTATCAGAGTTAAGGTTATAGGTTTCTCATTCTCTCGTAGTCAAATCATCCGTGCAAGCCAGAGGTTACACATTTCTCATCATTCCCTCGTAGTCAAATCATTCGTGCAAACCGGGGATTGCACTCAAGGGCGGATGTTAGATTCGTATCCCACATCGCTCTTCTAAGAATTCCCAAGCCACTATTAGAAAATATGATTTCAAATCCCAATTCACAAAGTTGTCCAACAGATAAAAGATTTAAGATAAGGTTCGGAATCAAATACGTGTCAGGAATAGAAATATAAGAAATAGAAACTTGACCGGTATGTGTAACAAATATTTTAGAACCATCAGCAGTATGAATACTAGGGATATTCATAGCGGATAGTTTGGTTGAAAAAATATTGGGATCAGATGTCATGTGATTACAACAGGCAAAATCAAAGAATCAAGAAGAATTATCTGTAGTAAGTGAGAGAGCAGGGGAAAGATTTGTACTAGTACCAATTTTGAAGAATATATGAAAGATGAATGAAGCCAAATCTGCAATAGACATGGTGACAGTAGACGAGGTACGGTCCGAACTTTTTTTGAAAATGAGCGAAGAACCCATAGACATTATTGTTGAACCTGGAGAAGGTGTCACGGATGGATTCAGCATCCCAAAAATGTCCATGAACCGGTATTAAATTTCCAAGAACCGGACGAGAAACGGGTGAACCGGTGTAGAAATGACACGAATATATAGGAAAGTATATTTTGTTAGTCTCAAATCACAAAACCGAGGCCGGAAACAGAATCAGAACGTTGAGAAACCCTAGGAACCGGTCCAAGTTCGAAGAAAACCAGTAAAAAAAGGCTTGAACCGGCCCCACGAATATTATTCAGAGAACCGGTGATGTGGCAGATGTTGAGTAGATAGGAGTGCGCTGACGTGGCAGTGGGTCAACACTGATGTGGCAGTCAAACGCTGACGTGGCATAGTCAAACGATAACGTGGCGTTGATGTAGCCCTGACTTGGCGCTAACGTGGGCGCTGAATAAACGTTGACTAGGCAGCTAGGGCTGACGTGGCAATTGGGTGCAAAAGGCAATTGAAGGCTACGCATGGATCTGACGCGCCTTCTGTTTGCCGCGCGTGAGGGAGCGTGAACAGTGATCTGGTGATGGGACTTACGTTTTTGGAATCATCTCGTCACGACGGTTCTGATGGTATATTGTGAGATGAATTTGGAGCTCTGGTTGAGGCGGTAAAGCCCAAAATCCGAGACAGCGAAGAGTGGTGGTACTGTTGACTGTTGGGGTTTAGGAAAGACTTGCTCTTGATACAAAAAAAATGATATATATTATGAATGAATTTTATCTCAAAATTGATATGTAAAAAAATATTATTTCATTCCATTACTTTGAGCATACAATTAGGGCATGTTTGGTTGGACGGAATCGGGACGGAATCGACATTCCGCCCTTGATTCCGATTCCGACGTTTGGTTATCCAATAGAATCAATTTTTTCATTCCATTGAAATGAAAAATGAAGGAATGGGATTCCATCTTAAATGGGCTGGAATCACGTCCAGCCCAATGGAATCAAACCTCAAATTACACAGAAACTCTTGATTAAATCAATTTGGTCCTAATTCAATCAACCTTCTTCGCCCCAATACTTTTTCATTTTCAGATCAACTTGAGCAGCCCACTCTATCCAATTCAAAATCAAGCAGCATCCAATTCATTTATTTATTTGTTTATTTTAAAAGTAACAATTGTGTATTATTTATTCATTTGTTTGGTTTGAATTATAGTTTTCAATTGATATTTTTTCTTTAAAAAAATAGCAGTTGTGTATGTTAAATATTTTTCATATATGATATTACTAATATTTTTAATTTTTTTAAGTAATATATATATATATATATATATATATATATATATATATATATTCAAATTGAAATCTAAAAAGGCATTATGAGAATTTTATTATATTTCACTATTTTATTCTTTCACCCATTTCATACTAACCAAATAAGAAAATGAAATAATGATTTCATAAGGGCATAATGAAAATTTTATTACATTTCACTATTTCATTCATTCTCTCATTTCAAACTAACCAAATAAGAGAATGAAATAATGATTCTATTGATAAATCAATTTCATTCATGCTTCCATTTCATTCCACTCAACTCTCATTCTATTTCATTCATTCAAACATGTCGTTACAATCAAATAACGTATTGTTGGGTTGGATGAAATTGATTCAGGGTGGAACAAAATAGGAGAAATAATAGAATGAGAGAAGAGTGGAATGAATTTGTCAATGGAATCACTATTTCATTATCTTATTTGATTATTGTATGTTTTAAGAAATGGCATAAAATAATATTTTTTTACATATCAATTTTGAGATTAAATTCATTTACAAATAAAGCTAATAATAATTTATTTTAAAAAAAAAGGACAACAAAATATGAGTAATATCTCATGTGGAAAATGTTCAAAATCTACCAACAACTAACACCGTTTTGTTCTAACATTTTTGTTTTCGCTTTGGGAGCATATATAGATTTTATTCCTCACATATTTATTTTTGTTTAGGAATAGAAACATATTTTTTGTTCCCAGATTTTCACTTCCATTTCCTATATATATATATATTTGGTTTTCTATTTCTGATTCAGGAAAACAATTAGATTTTTGTTTCTATTTTGGTAACAAAAATATATTTTTTGTTCTCAAATTTATGTTTCTATTTCGGGAACATGAACTGATTTTAAAACTTTCAAATTTTTATTTTTGTTCGAAATATAAGTTTGTGATTCTTGAAACAAAAACATAATATTGGAAAGAAAAAAAAAATCTATTTTATTTTTCAAAATAAAAATATAAAATTGAGAACAAAATATTTTGTTCCTGCCATTTAATGAATAATATATTTTATTCAAATTAATATAGAAATAAATTGATAAAATTAATTTATAGAAAATATTGAAATCATTTTCAAATTTAGAATTATAGGCCAAAATGAGATTAAGTATTTTAGGTGTAACCCCCCCCCCCAAAAAAAAAAAAAAACTATAGAATCTGATTCTGGCCCATGAAGTGTGGAATTCAGTTCCATCAATTTTCATTTCAATGAATCAAATTTTTTATTCTATTGTGCAACCAAACAAATGAATCTGAATCGATGGTGGAATTGCGATTCTATTTCACCGTCATTCTGTCTAATCAAATACACTGTAAAATAATTAAATAGTGATTCCATTAGTAAATTCATTACATTAATTCTATCATTCAATTCATTCTCTTATTCCATTCCACTCTTATTCCTTATTTCATTCTACCCCGATTTCATTCCATACAACAAGCTAGCTTTAGATCGTTGGAGACCGGTTTAAACAATCCAATACTGACGCAGAACAATTCAGGATAGAAGTTATCAAATGTCTTTCGCCTTAGTCTTTTAATCACATTAAATATCTAAGTTATTTCAATTTTATATGCAAGTCTACAACAACATTGATATAATAGAGAATAATATCAAAATATTTTTTATTAATATTTGAAATTGAGACATTTTACAAATGAATGTATGAATACATGATTGACTATAGGACTTACTTTCAACAAACTCACCAACCAACCGAGCTCAAATCAATGAAAAAATGGAATAACCACTACGATGAGGGAGTAGAATGAGTAGGATAAAATAAGTCAATTGCCACTCGTCAAAGAAGAGACAAAAGGAGAATCAAGATGCGGTAGGGGAGGAAACAATCGCCACTAAAAACAATGTACTATTCTTTTTATTAAAACTCAGGGTCATGGTTTAATTAAAGATCCGCAATCTCTTCAACAACCTTTCTTTTCCGATGTACAAATTTTGGAGATGTCATTGATCCCGCACGGGGCTCCTTGACTGCTATGCTAAGTACCACTCACTTTACCTTTAACATTTTTTTTAGTAGTCACTACAAGTTATATGATAAAAACTTCTAAATCTAAAATTTGTTATCGTCAGTGGCAATCCGTAGTACTAGTGATTGGCATAGGTTTGATGTATTTCTAAAATTTTACTAGCATATTAGTAAGAACAACTAGATTTTCAAAACACATTTGGGGTGTGTCAAGGGTATTTTAATAAAATTAATTCAAGTTTTTTAATTAGTGATTTTTTCGTAAAAGATAAATAATAGAATATAGTAAGGTAATAAACAATTGGACTTTAGGGACACACCAAATCACCCCATTTTATTCTCCTGTTTATGTTTTCATAGAACTTAAAAAATAGAAAATCAAAAGTAAAAAATTAGAAAAATAGAAAAGAAAAACATATCAAAAATAAAAATTCAAAAACTAAAACAAAGGAATTCAAAAAATACATAACCCAAAAAGAAAAATTAATAAATAAAATAATTAACACACGAAAAACTTAAAACAATTTAAAAAATAATTGGTAATTAAAGAAAGATAATTTAAAAAGAAAAAAGATAAAGATAATTTGACAAGTTCTATTGTTGTAACCCATTGAAAGCAATAGTCGCACCTATTGGACGCTACAGGGATATGAGTCCTTTGAAAAATTAAATATATATATATATATATATATATATATATATATATATATTTAAGACTAATTTAATATGGACCCTAAGGTCCACTATTATATTCATTATATCTTCATTAATCATTTCTATTTAGTAAAAATCTTAATATGATATCACTTGTTTATCACCTTTGAAAAGACGCGTGACTATATAAATAGGTAAGTGATTTTCTCTCTCCTCAGTGGGCCCCACCTCTCTCGATCTCTTTCATTCTCTCTATCTATTATATCCTCTCTCTCTTCACTTTATGAGTTTCTCTCACACACTCTCTCTCCTCTCTCCTCCCATGGGCCCCCCACCTCACTCGTTCTCTCTTTTCTCTTTCTCTCTCTCACACACACACTCTCCTCTCTCTATCTATATATTTCTTTATTCTTTTTTTTATTTCCTTATTTTTTTTTTCTTTTTCTGTTTTTCAATTTTTTTTTAATTTTTTCAAAGTAAAATAAAATAACTAATGTAAATTACAATGTAAAATTAAAATTTTATGAGAAAAATTATCGAAATAATGTGTCTATAAATCGTCTTGGTGGAATTGATTTTGTAAAAATTAGATTTAATTTTTTCTTAATTAATAGCGAAAATGTGCATTTACTACACATATAGCAAATATTACTGCATATCAACTTTATTCGCTTTAAATGTTTAATATTTATTATACAGTAATAATCATGCAATAAATATCAAAAGTTATTGTACAGTAACTAATAATGTTTGAGTTTAATTTTTTGTGTAAAACATACAATTATTTGTGATTAATTAATGTACAACAATAATGGTAATGGGGGATTGATTTTGCAAAAAATTGAATTTTGAATTTTTGGTTCGAAAATGTGATTTCACTATTTCTAGATATTTAATATCCCAGTTTTGTTCGTGTGTCAATACTGTATAAAAGAATAGTGACATCACATTTTCGAACCAAAATTCAAAATTCAATTTTTCTGCAAAATCTATCCCTCATTATCATTATTGTTGTACATTAATTAATCATAAATAATTATATGTTTTACAAAAAAATTGAACTCAAACATTATTAGTTACTATACAATAACTTTTAATAATTGTTGCATAATTATTATTGCATAACAAGTATTAAACATTGAACGCGAAGAAAGTTACTATGCAGTAATATTGTATGATAATTATTGTATGATTGTTAGTGTACAGTAAGAATTAAACATTGAACACGAAGAAAGTTGTTATGCAGTAATATTTGTTGTATATGTAGTAAAGACATATTTTCACCATCAATGAAAAAAAATTTAAATCTAATTTTTACAAAATTAATTCTACCAATACGATTTATAGACATGATATTTTGATCATTTTTCTCACAAAAATTTAATTTTATATTGAAATTTACATTAACTATTTTATTTTACTTTGACATTTATTTATTTTTATAAAAAAAAAGAAAAAATAGAGAAACATAAAAAGGAAAAAAAAAGAAAAAGAAAAAAAGAAAAGAAATATATAGATAGAGAGAGAGAGAGAGGAGAGTGTGTGTGAGAGAGAAAGAGAGAGAGAAGTGGGGCCCATTGGAGGAGAGAGAAGAGAGAGTGTGTGAGAAAAACTCAGAAAGTGGAGAGAAAAAGAGACGAGAAAATAGATATAGAGAAATTGAAAGAGATTGACGAGAGAGAGGGGGAGGTGGGGCCCACTGAAGAGAATATAAAAAAAAAATGAGAATTGGATAAAAGTGGCATGTGCATATTTTGCATGGGACTTTCTTAAATAAAAAATAATATCTAGGTATTTTATTATATTGGGCCATAGTTCATGGGCCCATTTTAATTTATTATCTAAAAATTGGTTTTTCTTTTAAAAATTCGTTTTTTTTTTTTTAATTTGTAATTAAATTACTTTAGAATATAAAAAAAAACAAGTTAGAAAATCGGTGAAAAATTCATTTTTTTAAGTATAATTGATGAAAAATCATTTTGTGTTATTAAGTTTTGATTTAGTTTCCACTTGTGTTTTAGTCCCGTATTGCAAGAATTGTAGGGATATTGCAGGGATTGTAGGGAATCTTTTAGTGAGTACATTCGATTTTTATAGTGAATTATGTTACATGTAACTAATGTTAGTTACAATTTCATAATTGTTACTTTTCACACGTATTTGGGCATTTTTAGTTACATGTACTTATATAATATTAGTTACATGTTACAATTACATATATATATATATATGTGTGTGTGTGTGTGTAATATTTTGTGATATTACTGAAAAAATATTAAACTTTTTAATTACATATCAGAGACTTGTAACTAAAAAGTTACATATTATTGAAACATGTAACTGAAAAATATCAAATTTTTTAATTACATATCATAGACATGTAACTAAAAAGTTATATATTATTGAAATATGTAACTGAAAAATAAATAAATTAGTTATCTGTAACTAATACAGTAATATTACACAGTAATTATATGTAACTAGTGCGTGATTATCACGTGAGTAAGACTTTCATTTTTTTAAAAGATGGGATTAAATCAAAAAAAATTATTGCATATAAATTTTTTGACTAATTAGAGCTTAAATAGAGGATCTCCCATCGATTGTCCCAAAACAAATAGGTAATTTAACTGACCAGTCGTCACCACGTTACTTTTCAAATAACATGGCATATATTTGTTACTAGAATGGGTGCAACTAAAATTGACCATCTTTAGACAAGCGGGATTGCCAATATATATATATATATATATATATATATATATATATATATATATATATATTGTGTGTGTGTGTGTGTGTGTTAAACTTTGATGAGGGTCTTTTCAGTCGAGTCAAAAGTTGCAACGTATAAAAATCCTGGCACATGCTCAGGTCCATACTAACATTATGATCTTAAGTGATAAATTTAAACCTGAAAAAGAAAAATACTTTGAGTAAGGTGTTATAAAACGAGACAACATTAAACCACCCGATTGAGTACAACTCAATAATGCTCATATGCCGAGCATATGAGCTAGAGGCCATTAACCTTAATGACATTGTTGAGCAGAGGGTCCATCATCATCAAGGCTGAGAGCTCGGGTGCACGATAAACTCATCCTCGAAATTAGTGAAGATGTATCAACACCACATTCGGCTCGAACGACCACCTTTGCTCAAGAGCAGTGACAATTGTTCGGCATAAATGGAAGGGACAATTACAATTAAATAGACCATTACTCCCATATCCCACGAAAGCAGGGAAATTCATGGGGAATGGGCTTAAATTTGAGGAAGGCTTGCTCACCAAGTCTTTTCGCATCTATATATACTCAAGAAGGAGTCTAGCCAAGGATTATAGATTTTTCCTAGTCGTTACTTTGTTAAAATTTTCTCAAGAACACCCTATTAATTCTCATGCTGAAAGCGTGATGCCGACAAAAATCATATTTGCCGATCCAATTTTTTTTTTTTTTTTTGAGAACATCATACTTCAAATAATTATGCTCTCATTCGAACTCAAGTTAATGAGAAACAGAATTGTCAAACTCACGTACCTCGAATTGGTTTGTGTGTGTGGGGGGCGTGGGGTGGGGTTAGGAAAGGTACAAAACGGGTGTAATTGAAAGGGCTAAGAAGGATAATATGTGACATATGCCGTTGGCGGAGATAAAATGGCTTGTAGTAATTAATGCTCTTTAGGTCTACGACTTGGCTTTAAAACCAAGCCATCTTACCTTTAATTCTTTTATTTATTTTGACTCACATTTGGTAAAACGGGATGAGACTCCAATTCACACTATTACATTCACTTTTCCCAACCTTAATTTCGATATTTCAATAAATTTTTGAGAAAATCGGCGAAAATTTTATTTTTTTAAATGTAATTGGTAAAAAGTCATTTTGTGTTATTAAGTTTTGATTTAGTCCTTTAAATTAGATTTTACTTGTGTTTTAGTTCCCCATTACAAGAATTGTAGGGATTGTAGGGAGCTTTTTAGTGAGTACATTTAGTTTTTATAATGAATTCTGTTATATGTAATTAATGTTAGCTACAATGTCATAATTATTATTTTTCACACATATTTAGGTATTATTTAATTACATATAGTTATATAATATTATTTATATGTTATAATTGCATATATATATAAAATATTTTGTGACGTAACTGAAAAAATATCAAACTTTTTAATTACATATTATTGGAACATGTAACTGAAAAAAAAAAAAAATTAGTTACATATAACTAATATAATAATATTACATACAAAATAATTACATGTAACTGGCGCGTGGTTATTACGTGAGCAAGGTTTTCGTCTTTTTAAAACAAATGAGACTAAATTAAAAAAAATTACAGCATGTAAGACTTTTGACCAATTAGAGTTTAAATGGAGGACCTCCCACTTATTGTCCCTAAATTTTTAGTTGTTTTTTTTTTTTTTTTTTTTTTTTTTTTAAATTACACTCAAATTCCAAAAAAAGTTATTTTGAAAATTATCTCCCTATTTTTTTTAGTAATTATCTATTTGGCCATTATAGTAATTAAGTGTCACTTACTTGCATAAAAAGAGATAAATTAATTAATTTGTTGAGGTTTTTTCACTTTGCACTCCTGAAGTTTCGGATAAATTTTACTTTTAACTCTTGTTCTTTCAATTTGAAGACATTAAACCCTAAAACATATAAATCGTCTCAAATCAGTCCAAATTGATAACTTCATCATTTTTTATGATGAAAATCAGTCACGTATCAAACACGTAATCACCCACGTGGATGAATTCCATCATAAGCAATAATGGAATGGCTGACTTGACATGATTTAAATACTTCAAAGTTTAATGCGTTCAAATTAAAATGACATGAATTAAAGTGAGAATTCTTAGAAATTTCAAAGGTGCAAAAGGCAAAAATTATACAAAAATTTTTGTTTCATAAAAAATTCAACCGTGTTGGTATTACCAAATAGATAATTGTTGTCCACTCTCCAAATTTACAAGAAAGTTGTGCATGAAACGACAAAATTATGTTCACATGAAAACTAAACATTCTTTTAAAAAAAGCGATTTCAGCGAGATTGATTATGTTGTGTCCCTTTATAAAAAAGGACATTTTTGTCGTATCTTAAACTTTATTTGTGTAAATTATATTTGTAAAAATTATAATCAGTCTCATAAATCAAACGTATATGAAATTTAACACGGTAGAATAAATAAAAAAAATTATTTATTTTTAATTTTAATTTCTAAATTCTGATTTATTTATTTCTAAAAACACAAAGAGTGGGAGAGAGACAAAAAGAGAGAGAAAATTGACTTTAATTATGGAGAATTAAAAGATGAAGAAATGGCAATGAATTTTACAACTCTACTCATCCTATGTTGGTTGGTCAACTAAAAGTCTGCCGATTTCCTTATCCCCTCTTCCCCCTCCAATCAATTGCCGTTCAAAACATTTTTCCTTTTGAGCTTTTTACACTTTGCACCTTGAAGTTTGACCTAAATTTCACATTAGTCCCTATTAATTTGAACATACAACACCTTAAAGCATGTCAATCATTTCAATTAAAGACAAATCATTAACGATATTAGAAAATACACCAAAATTGATCCACATCACCAATTTATTAAAGGTAAGACTGCTATTTTTCTTTAAAATTAAGGATAATCTCGTAATTTTTTTTCAAATAATTCAATGAGCTCTATTTAAAAAGTCATTCTAATTTCAAGGCAAACAAATATATTTTTTCTTCTCTATTCTTCATCTTCTTCCTTCTACTACTCCGGTAAAGACCACCACCCCTACCCCAAACCCAACCCCCACGTCGATCACCCCAACCCACCGACACCTAAAAAGGTCATGTGCCTAGCACATGACCAATTTCCATCTATATTCTATGATTTGTCCTTAATTGAAATGATTAACATATTTTAGGGTATTATGTGTTCAAATTGAAACCATAGGGACAAATGTGAGATTTAGGTCAACCTTCAGGGGTACAAAGTGTAAAAAACTCTTTTTTTTTCCCCAGCCTATTTTGTCTTTCTTTTCCATTTTCTCACTTTCAAGTACAAATGAAAACCCGCTTCATTTTTCCCTAATTTCTCCATGTATATATATATATATATATATAAGTAACTCCATTCAATTACACACATGTCTTCTTGGTCTCTCTCCCTCCCTCTAGATTCTGAGCATTCCATAAGTAGTTCCTCTCTCTCTAGATCACCATCTCACCATCATCATCTTCTTCTTCTTCATTGATTTTTCTTCTTAAAATGGACGGTATAGTTAATAGTGACGTAGAGAAAATTGTTATACCTACAACCGCAAGGGGACTCCGGGTACTGTTGGTGGATCATGACACAACTTCTCTCATGCACATAGCATTGGTGTTGGAGCAACAATCCTACAAAGGTAATTTCTCTCTCTAATCTCACTCTTTTTTTTTTTTTTAATTTTATACTTGATTTCTCTATTACTTAATCATTATTAGTGTGTGTGTGTGTGTGTATATATATATATATATATATTCCATCTGCATGGGTTAGAGAGATTTTTAGTTAATTTTAATGTTAATTTTTTTTTTTTGAATTTCAGATGGATTTTTTTTTTTAATTATCTTTCATTTGAATCAAATTAACTTCACTATGTCCGTGTGGTTACGATAGCTAATCTTGAAGATCTAGACGTATTTTCGATGGCTTTTTCATTTAAATATTATGGTCTGTTTAGATGTATTTAATCCCAAAACTTGTAGTTTAATAGATATCTAGCTTATCTCCCTTGTGAGTTTAAACCCTTCCTCTAACATATGTATTAATATATATATATATATATATATAAAAGAAATATTTGATTTCAAAATTTATTTATTTTTTAAAACAATTTTCTTCTAAAATCAAATTTATTTTTTTAAATACCTTGTAGGATGTTTTTTTTTTTTGTTATTAATTTGTTTAAATGGCATTGTTTTTTAAAATTTGTTTGCCAGAATTTTACTACACGACACAGATCATAATTGTAATAAAACCGTAAAAATATGACTATAATGGAATTGAGAAACAATATCAGAATGACCATTTGAATTTTGCTTTTCTTTCTTTCCTTTTTGTTTCTATTTATATATTTTTAAAAAAAATTATTAATGAAAAAAACGTATTAACTCTTTCTATCATTTTCATTTTTCAATTCTTCCTTTTTTTCCTCTCAAACCCTAATTAAAAATGAACAAGTATCTAAACTCTCGGGTTTTCTCATATTTATTTTTCAAACTCTTAAAAAAAATGAGTACAACCCAAATTTCATCACCCTATTTGTTTTTAAAAAAAAAAAAAATCTATTTTGTTATCTATATATTAAAATAAAAAAGAATATACTTTCAAATGATAATTGTAAGACACATTATTACTTAGGATGTATTAATTTAGTTGACACGGAGTAGTCTATTTCTTTGTCAACTAGGGTTTAATTCTTTAGGAAAACACTTGAAAAATTAAATTTCGAATTTAATTTTAAATGTACCAAGGCGATGTGGGGAAGACACGCATAAGTGGACCCACACACACTTTACCTTAAAAAAAATATATAAGAGACATTATTAGTCACTAGATTTTAAAATAGGAAACAACTTAATACACATATTTTGGAAACATATTTTTAAGAGATTTTAAAAAATGTGGACTTTTCCCTCTTTTTCTTCGATTGACACAATATCTAAGTTCCCGTATGGTAACCATTTCCATCTTAGAAATTCTCATCCCATTCTCAAATTTTTGGGATTTCTGTTTGGGAATAGCGTTTGGTAATTTTTTTTCCGTTCTCATTCTATTCTCATTTGAGAATTGTGCCCATTTTTTTTTTTTTTTTTTTTAAGAAATGAGGAACAAAAAAAAGTTGTTTCTCATTATTCTCATCTCATTCCCAAAAACCGCCGCCACTGTTCATCCGCCGCTGGCCACCGTCCAGCAATTTCCAGCGCCGCCGGCCAAAACAAAAAAAAAATGTTCTCAAAATAATATTTTATTTTTATTTTAGGATAAAATCGTTACCAAACGCGATTCTGTTCCCCCCCAAAAATAAAAAATAAAATTATCGTTACCAAACGCGATTTTATTCCCAAAAAGGAAACATAATTCTCATTTCATCCCATTCCCATTCCACTGTTGGGATGGGAACAAAAATGATTACCAAAAGCCACCTAAATCTTCCACTTCTCTCTTTTTATTTTTTCAAGTATCTCTTTTTTATTTTTTATTCAAAAAGCCTCAAAATCCATTACCCCATATTTTCTTTCTTATTAATTTTTTTGTCCTTTACTTTGTGAAAAAGTAACATTTTTAAGAGAAATTATTAGTCATTAGATTTAAATAAATAATAAAGATCAGGAAAAAAATTAGATTCACACCCAAACAGAAAAAAAATATAGTTCTCTTCAATAATAAGATCAAACATGAATTTGAGGGAAAAAAATTAGATTCACACCCAAACAAAAAAAAGTGTGGTTCTCTTCCTTTTCTCTCTATTTTTATGGGACAAATACCCAAAATCCTTTCATTCTCTTTTATTTATTTCTTATGCATTTTTTCTTTCTTTCTTTTTATTTATTATTTTTAAAAATAAAAACAAAAATATTATTGGGGAAATTATTAAATTATTCTTGAAATAAGTCACTTATATTTTTTTATTCATACTTTTTTATTCTTTAATTAGTTTTTAGTCTTTAAGTTAATATTGACTAATTATTTAACTTTTCAATTAATATTAACTAAATGTTAAATTCATATGATTAATATCAAGTAGGACTAGAAAAGTAAGTTGAAAAGTAACAAAAACATGAATTGCTCTAAAACTGAAAAAAAAAAAAAAAAAAAAGTAAAAAAATAGATAGAGGATTGACAAATATTGTATTTATATTGATGATGCCAAAAACTTGATCGTTCAGATATAATTCTTGATATTTGGAATATGATCCGCCCTAAGCTGAGGTTCCTGCAAAACAATGCACCGCGGAGGGTCTACTGGTGTTGCACCTCCGATGTAAGGATTAAGAAGGCGTTCTGTTAGAATTTTGATCGAGTAATGGCTAGTAAAATTGTATGTACCTGGCTAGCCTCTTTTTAGTATTTATAGGAGATAAAAGACTTGTTAGGCAAGTCTTTTCATAGCTCATGGTTAATTGATTTTGTTGGATCGTGGGATTAATGGCCCATTACCTTAAATGTCACGGTTCCTCCCATATATGTAGCAGACAACTACAATGGCTCCTAAGCTCGGGTTGTTGCCCAAGTTTTTATGTCTTAGACCATCCCTAGGGAGGGGCTCATATGATGAGCATGGATGATGCTCGGGGTGTGTTGTGTTTCCTTTATCGGTCTCCTTGGCACTAGGCAATATCCTCGATTACTGTTGGTAGTTTGAAGCCACGTGTTTGGCACGTGAGTTAGGTTCACATGTAATTCATGTGGAATTCGCCATATACCTCCTATTTTCGAGGTTCGACGTTGGCGGAGCTTGGGAATACTCAATTGCGATTTTATGAAGCACCAAGATGCAAGCTCAAGTGGAACCCAGGTGATCGCAATACCTTGGTCTTGGTGCCCAATTTGAAATTTAAAAAGTTGGGTTGTTTCGAAGAGCGTTCCCAATCACAGTATATTTGTAGTACATTCAATGCGGGACATGATTGGACTGCAGGCATCCTTTCATTTGTGCATCGACGACGGACATTCCCATTTGCCCCTAATATCAGTATTTAAATGGGATATCCCCTCTATTGGTTTTCTTCTATAATCTCGAGCTTCCTACTCAAAGCAAGGAACCACATCCCGAACTCCCCATTTAGGGTGAGGCTACCCCTATTCATTTTGTTGCATTTGTGCTTCCTCAACTAGAGCGCCAATAGGATCCTCTCGAGGGCCACGTTCCCACATGGTTGAGAGTAACCAAGCGATCCTTCGTAGGAACTATTACATCTCGAATTCCATGTTGACTATATTTCCTGCGGAGGTTCATCACAAGCCTCATGATCGATTCTCGGACCAAATTTTCTTTTATGAAGACGCGGTGGTTGGTAAAGCTCGCTTCTATTTGCCGTCTTCGTTATGGATATTATGGATCGGTTCAATGTCTATCCTCCCCTCCTAGCCCCTAATACTTTTTTGGTTTTATTTTTGAACCCACGCCGATAAGGAAAAGTTGATTTTGAAACTCCCTACAAATAATAAGGAATGGATAGTGAAGTAGTTCATCCTTAGTGAGGACTAAGAGTGTTCAAACGATAAGCAGAATACCTTCCTTATTCTAGAGTAGTGGGCAACACCGCTTATGTTTTGAGCCTTTCCTCTTCATATTTTGATTTTTATATGTTCATCTATTCGTACTGATCAGGGTTTTGTTCCGCCTTTGCATGTTCTCAGAAGCCCCTGAAGCTAACCCTACTGAGGAGGTAGACATTGAAACACTCTCCTTGGTTTAACCTTCTATCGAGAGCTTCATAACCTGTACAAGTACATTTTTATCTCTACTTTGAAAGTCGGGCTAATCCTGTGATCTAGACCGAGGTCGTTCCCGAGGAAAAATATGAGAAACACGGGGAGGAAGGGGACACTACTCTGGAACTAGCTCTTCTTTCATAGAATAGTAACTTTCACATTATTTTGATCCCGAACCTATTACTTAATTAGAGATTTTTTTTTGATTAATTTTGTAGATATGGCTTTGTCCCTCAGTATTTTGGAAGCCATTAGGATTAAGGTGGCTACCACCATTGTTCAAGCCGTTACCCTGGACAAGACCGATTCTATTGCTCCTGCTACTCTAGGAATAGTTCCATTGCAGAAGGAGAGGACGTCAAAATCTGGGATGCCTTGGTAAAAAAACCAAGGAGATTGCCCTCATGTCAGTGGGCTGAGGAAAGAAGAATATTGGGGAACGATCCCGAGGTCCCATCCAAGACCTCATGGAGGGTAATTTTGATCCTATCTTACAACTGATTTGACGCTCTAGTCGGGCAACCAACATCATTGCCCAAATGACACCTCGTGGGTCCCTAGGTCCACGGGCTTTAACTGACTGTTCTTCCTACTGACTGCGCTTCTTCTCTGTATGAACTGACTATTCTATATGAAATATGGGGGTGCTTCTTCTCTATATGAACTGACTGTTCTATATGAAATATGGGGTAAAGGCAAAAATGGAAATAAAATTTCGTAGCCAAGTCAGCAAAACATTTTTGGAGGCAAAACACTTAAACTTAGGAGTTTTCACATGAAAGGGATTTTGGTGGGACCTAAAAAGTTGTCTCAACTCAAAATGGAACTTTTAGAAGAAAAATCCTAACATTAACATTTAAAGTGTCAACTGTCAAGTCTCCAGGGATCCCGAGGACTTAGGTGAAGGCCCACATCCTCTCCCAGGACCACGAGTTGATTCGGGCCAAATAAAAGCCCAAAACGTCGATCAACTTGTTCTGGTATCTTGTTGAGGTAAGAATTGAGATTTTGAGCTTGTTGATCTATTAGTAAGGTTCGCGTTCCATGTTGTACAAGCTTTTTCCTAAACTTTGTTGCTTATCAAAGAGTTGGAGATGGAGAATCACGAGTTATAAACGTCAATAGAGGACCAGGTAGCCCTAAAGCTCGAGCTCAAGATAAAGGCAGTCTTCAAAAGAGGTTAAACAAGCTAGGGGGACGACCATCAAAGAGGATGAGGATATGAAGAAGAAACGAGAAGCCCTGACTCATCGTCTCAATCGAGCCTGGTAACCGTTGGACAAGATGGTTGTTGACCTCAAGGTCAAGCGCACGCAAGTCCCGGAGGTTAAGGCCCAGGGGTTGATCGAATGAAAATCCTCTCAGGATTATAATAAATTTGAGATGGATTTTCAGGGTGAAGACATCAGCATGGGTTTTAGGATGCCAAGGAAAGGATCTTGGAGAGGTATCCTACCTGGACCTCTCTAGGATTTATTGCTTACTTATTGACCTTTCTCAGTCTCTTATCATTATCATTGCTCACACAGAAGAACCCACTGCCGACATAGAAAGGAAGGGAAAACTTCTGGTCAGGACTATGTTTTTGAGCACCTCGATATCTGTGATTACGACCAACCACCTAAAGTCTCTCTTGCAACGCCCTAAAACAGGAGGTCCTCGTTGTCACCGAGCAAAGAGGTTCCCGCTACTTCCGAAGCTGTTGAGACCAAAATCGTCCAACCCCAGCTTCAGGATTAGCTCTAGGGTTGTGCAATGGGTGGGTTGGATGGGTTTTGGGCAGAATCATGGGCCGACCCAAGTAGAATCAAGTTTGATGTTATGAACCCATCGCTCGTCAAATAGCTTCGGAATGGGCCGCCCGAAATTGGTTTAATCCCTCAAGTGGGTTATAGACCAACCCCCAAATGGGTTGACCATATTTGTTGGCTTGTGTTATGGTTTGAGGAGAGAGAGAGAGTATGAGTCCACAAAGAAAGAAAGTTCACGAAGATTTGTTTTCCTCCAGAATAGATTTAAGGAAGAAAAACCAACATGCAAGTAGAGTTTTAGTGCATTTAGCACAAAATCCAAGCTAACAGTAAGGAATGTTTAGATTTTACGAGAAGAAAGATAAAGATTTGGGCGTTAAGATGGTACCAGGGTTTGAGAGCAGTAGCTTGAAAGGAAGAAGAAGCTTTTAAGATGAGCAATTGTGGGGGCAGCGGATAAACGAATAGGAATGAGAAATTTTAATAGAGTAAAACCCTAATGCAAGTGTGTGTGTGTATATAGGTTGGGAAATGGCGTTGCCTTTACATGTCTGACGGGTTGAGTAGGCCTGAAAACTCAGTGACCATAACCAAGCCCCGACCTAAACTCATCGGGTTTGTACTTTGATCACCCACTAGTTGTTTGCCTCTAAATGTAATCCGCCTATCTTGGGTTGTGGGCTTCGAGTCGGACGATTGCATGCTTTTAGGTTATTTTTGCTAAGCCCTAATTAGCTATATGTTTCTTATACTATGTAGTAGTATTTTTTTTTTCTTTTGCTTCTTGGAATTGCCCAATGATCCCCTTGTAATGCTTTGGGCCTTTTGAATTAATAAAAGTTTTTTAACTTCTCCATTCATTATCGATATATTTGAGTAGAATTTCATATGTAGAGTTTTCGAGTAGCATTCTCCACTTTGATATTTTGCATTTTCAATCACAAGTAGTGAGCTTGGACTCGAGTACCAATTCGAAACCATACTTCCCAAGCATCATGGGATTATGTCGCTTAAATAACCCCTCCGGAAATTCTTGCCCTACTATGAGAAATAAATTCTTTAAACTTTTAAGGTCGATTACGACTTTATACTATGGTATGGTTTCTCGATCTGGATCTTCCTGAGAAAGATCATGATGCCGAGCTTGATCTTCTTGAGAAAGACCAACGAGCTTCTTAACATTTGTGCTTGTCAAATCTCTACATGCCTTTTTGATGAAAGTCATCATTACTTGTAGCTATTATACGCCGCTTGATGGCTGGTCTCAGTTAAGCATCTTATCATTTAATGTGTAGTTCTTTAGAATCCTTTTGGTTTGCCTATTTACAGCAAATCAAATTCGAGAACATTCATCTTTCTATTTCGTTAGTTTTTTTCCTGAACCTTCTGTCTTTTTACTTTATTTCTATCAACATTTTGGCTTGATACGGGAGTTGAAGATGGAATTCGGTGCTTACTAGTGGTTGCACGAGCTGGAGAAACTATGGTCCTTGTACTTCACCCTGGATTCCCACTACGATTTCAGAGATGTTGGAGTTCCAAGAGAAGTTCGAGGAGGAGGATACGAGGGCTTTCGACCTCGAGTTTGCAGTGGAGAATGAGTGCAAGGAGGCAGAGCAATTGAGGACTCAACTGCATGTTGCTTGTTGGTGTCGTGATTGGGATGATATTTAAAGCGACGATAGGAAGATGAAGATTAGGGTGCTCCTTGAGCGATTGGGCGAGTACATGGAGGTGGAAGGTTATCTCTCCAGTGAAGAAGATGATGCTCATATTCCTTGATGTCTCTTCTGGAGGTCCAGGGAAGAAGAAGAAGAAAATAAAGAGCCCCTATTTCTTAACGTGTATATTTTTTTGAACTGTTGTGAACAACCTTTGGGTTGTTTGTATTTATTTCTTATGAAATGCCGAAGTGGCCATTTGGCCTTATTTTGCTCATCTTTCCTATCTCTTTGTATCATTTTCATTTTACTTATCTGCTAATTTTAATTATAGAAACTCTTGTTTGTGGACATAAATAGTCATAAGAATGAGATACCGAAAAGCTTAAGCACAAGAACTTGAAAAAATTCTAACTGTGGAGACTTACATATGGTCGTAGAAATTTGAGGAATTGAGTTATTATTTGTAGAGATATACCAAATGACTTCCTTATCCTTGCCCCCCCTCCCCGGTTCGGGTTGTCCCGTTTTATGAGGTCACATCTGAACACACGAGTTTTTCCAAGTCATCTCCTTATTGGGGATAAACCCTATAAACAATTATAGGCACGCTTGTTTCCTGGAATAATCTCAAGTAAATTAATAAAAGGTATTTTGAAATTATTATTTAATTGTATCAGTATAGTTGTAGTCCTTAGATATCAAGTTGATATTCTGGCTATTTATATGATTAAAAGGAAGAGACAAAAGATATTTGGTAACTTGATATTCTAAATTATTCCTAGCGGCATTGCATTCTTGAAAATGGTCTTCAACAATATGTGCTAGCTTGTTCCTTTGTTTTCTCTTGAGAACGGTAAGTCTTAAACCATTAGTATGAGACACTTGAACTACCACAACGGGACTTATTAATGTAGTAAGGGATCAAACATGATCATCATTGATATCTTACATGGTAGTTTTACTCAAGTCGAAATAGGATGTCTAAGGTGTGATTCTATTTTATGATCTTCTTCCTTGAGCTGTTGTAGATTACATGTATTAGTTGTTATACTTTGATAATACTAAACGTTATTCTCTAGTCACGAGCCTTCAAAGACATTCATTAGGTATAATAAGACATACATGTGAATATACGAGTATGCAAGATAGAATCTATCGATTTTAGCAAAAGAGACATATCTTATATGATTCGATTTAATACAAATCACCCAAGCCTTTGGCCAAAGCAATGTGATGATTGAGCTGAGATTCCAATTGGTATCACAAAGGATTACGTTTTCAATTAAAATACATATGATTAGAGCATAGTTTTTTCAATTAACCATACCCTATTAGTCTTTTCAGATACACAGATAGAGAGATTGTAGAATTCACTTATCATACTTGAGGATATTTTCTTGGTTAGATTCATAACGACTTGATGTTGTTGTGATATGTGGGTAGACGTAACTCACAATCAGAGAAAATGACTTAAAGGGAAATATTTTCTTTTAGAAGGGCAAAATTGGAATTGCTGCAATTTTTATTGATTAATTGACTAATAAATTAATTTATTATTTTCACCATCCAGTTTTTTATATAAACCTAATGTGTCACACACAATAGAAATTGAAGTTAAAAGAGTCCCTGAAAAATGAGACAGTAGTAATGATGAACGTAAGAAGTTCGGGGACGAAGTGAAAATATGAAAAAAGAGGGAACTAGGGTTTTGAACCGTGAATAGTATTTATAAAGTAGAAGACCAATAATATCTGCAGATAGATAGATAATTTTGTCCAATCCGTGTAGTTTCGGCCACACTCTCTGTAGTTTCGGCCACACCCCATCTTCTTTCTCAGATAATTATCTTATTTTATCTGTGAGGTTTTGTTTTCCATAATTTAATTTGTGATTTGAATCTTACTATCCCCTAAATTAAAATTGGAACTATCTTAGAGTTTTGGGATTAGATTTAACCTTAAAAATTCCAAGAACACTTTTCTCTCAGAAATGTTTTGTGTGGATACTGTTATGAGAGAATTGATTCTTCCGTGCCAATACTATTCTTGTTTAGCCGCTCTTAGAAGAGCCTACTCAGACCACACTTCGGGAACTACCAGCTTTAAGAGTGAAGTACCAAAAAGGTAACCTTATTATAAAATTTAATTTATTAATGACTGTTTTATTGTTTTAATATTAGTATGGTTAGATTCGATTTTAAGGAATTGGATATTAATTGTGATTTTTCTATATTCCACTGTGTAAATATGTTATTTTTAATATTCAATCCCTTCAAGTGGTATTAGAGTCATCTCCGTAATTAACTCAAAAAAAATGTTGGTTATGTTTTATGAATTGTTGGATCGTAGGAATATTAAAGATGTATCGATTTCATGTAAATTTGAAAGATTTTTTAAAATTAACATTATAAAAATTATTTTTAAAAAATAAAAAAATTACAGAAATCTAGGAATGACATCATAGTTAAAACCATGACGCTAGTGGGAGCAAAAGGGTCCGAATAGAAGCGGTGGCCACTTCACCGCCACATGCTACTATCTACGGCAATGCCCCCTCCCCGGGGGCCATTTCCAGCGCAAACTAGAGGCGTGTTGTCCAGTGGGCAATGCAATTTTTATAAAATAGTTTTATAAAAACTATTATTAATTATAACAAAATAGTTAAATAATTACATAAAAAGTAAAAAAAAATATTTAAAAGTTTTATACATAATATAAGATTAAATTATAAATCATCAAGGGCACAATTGAGTGTAAAATGATTATAAGGGGACATTGATAAAAACTATCTCAAAATATAGGGTAATAAAAAAATATTTATTTTTTTAGAGGTGGGGCACATTTTTCTGCTCAAAACACTTTCCCTCTGCCCCTGGTGCCAATGGAGTTAATGAAGAAAAAATATAAAAAATAAAAATTTATAATTTTACCTCCTATTCTGTTTAATTTAATAGTTAAATTAGACAAAATGATTAATTAACATAGTAATTCAAGATATAGGGTTCAAAGTGAAATATGTCAAGCTTATCGGATTGCATATAAATTGTTAGAGGGTCAAAAATAAAATTTGTCATTTTTAATTCTCACGGTATTTCATTAGATCGACAATGGAGTCTGATTACATAGGTACCATAATAAAGATTTTTAATTTTTTTCGTATAGAATTCAATAGGATCTGCTACAGAATTCGAGTACATAAGTACCATAAGAAAGATTTTTCTTTTTTATTCTTACAGTATTTCATCAGATCTTCACAGAGTTCGAATACATAGGTACCGTAAGAACATTCTTCACAAATTTGGGGTCAAATTTGAATTTCAATTGATTATCTCGAAATTGATTCTTCAAAAATGAAATTAATCACTTAAAACTTGCTATTTCTTTGAATTTTTTTTTTCTCCAATTTTGATCAATTAGGCCCTACAACAAACTTTTGCAAAAATTTAAATTGGACCCCAAAATCTTCTTTGTCTTTCAACCAAACCACAAATTGAGATCAGATTCGAGTTTTTGACAACATTAATTTATTCTCAAAGATCTCAATTTGAAAATTAAAACTCCAACTGGAACATGTCGATTGAAGATATTCAAAATTCCAATTAAGCTCCTAAACTTTTCAACTTGAAAGTTTTAAGCTCGATTTGCTTGCCCCTTCAAATCTTTACTTTTGAATTATGAATTTTAGGATCACGAAAAATCAACTTCGCGAAGAATTTATTTTTTGAAACTAAATACCTC
Source organism: Eucommia ulmoides (assembly GCA_016647705.1). Lineage (NCBI taxonomy): Eukaryota > Viridiplantae > Streptophyta > Magnoliopsida > Garryales > Eucommiaceae > Eucommia > Eucommia ulmoides. Next base: position 8,875,809 of record CM028333.1, on the reverse strand, counting down.
ACGACATGTCAGTGGGACAAAATGAGGTGTTTACAGTAGGACAACCAACAAAGATTTCCTAGTTCAACGAGGATTTTCCTTTATTTTCCTATTTCCTAGAAGTATTATGATAGTTTGTTTCCTATTTTTATGTTTTCTTTTCCTATGAGTATTAAGATGAGTTTGTTTTCCTTTTCTTAGAGACCTAGTTTTTTTTATTTCCCCCCCCCCCCCTACAGGTCTAGGAACTAGTTGAGGGTTATAAATGCACCCATGACAAACTATTAGGTTGTGTTTGGGTAAGAGATTTGGAAGAGAGATTTCATTTGTTCAAATGATTTCACAATTTTTTTTTAACAAATTTTTAATTTGGATACGGAATTACAAAATCCATTGATTTGTAAAATAGTAAAATAAGAGGAATTTGTAAATCCCTTCAAAACACATGTTATTTTTAATTTTTTCTAAAAGAAAATTTGCTATTTTTTCAATTCTTCGTCCATCTCACTTCAATCTTATTTTTTATTTTATAATTATATGAATTTCAAAATTCTCTCAAAAAATTATATTTGTAAAATATGTATAAAAATCATATTATTTATATAGTGATGTATAATTAAAGTGACATTATTAAAATTATATTATCAAGTTACTAAATAAAAATTATATTATGAAACATCTTTTTATATTTTTTATTATTAAAATTTAATAGATTTCAAAATTTTACGTATAAATATTTGTCTATTCAAATAAGAGAATTATGAAATTACACAATCAAATTCTTCATTAACAAAAGTTATTCAAACAAGAAATTTGTAAATGATGAGATTTCAAAATCCAGAATTTTGAAATCTCATCATTTACAAATTACATGATGATGTTGCTAGAAATTCCCAACATGTGTAACAGCTCCGTACGTGTCAAAAATCTCTTAAGCTTCATTTTCTTACCTGCAAAATCGTTTAGTTCTTGGGGGAGGGGACACCGGTGTGGTGTCGGTCAAAGAACCTTCAACGTGAAAATAAGTCAGTCTATTTTTAGGATATTAGGTAAAAGACTGCATTGTAAAAATAATATGATACATTTCCCTTATTTATAGACTCAGTGATTCTCTGTCGTTTTATTGTAAAGGTCGCCCGTTACGTGATATGCTCCTAATTGCCCGGAAGATAACCATGATCTTCTCCTCATATCGTGGGAGAGATCTTCTGTTACGTACCCCATTAATCATGGGCCGTTACAGTCAACAAGTTATAACTGTTTCAGGTGTAAGGGAGACAGTCATGATGGGCTGACTTGTTCGTTTTCTTAACCTGAACAACATGGGCTTCAATCCGCCTACTAATGGGCCTTTTTATGAGGCTTGTTTAAATAGAGTGGTGGACTGCCATAGCCTTTAACCAGATGGGCTCATTAATCTTGGCCAAGAAAATATATTGGGTTTACTTGTTCAGGATCAAATTTTTGACCCAATCCGACCCGTTAAGGCTCTACTCCTATGTTAGTTGTGAGCGGAAGTTTTCCCATATCATTTTCCTTCCTGACTTTAGTGACGATTCAAGAAAAGAAAGACGAAAGATCCTTCCATTTCATGTAAGTTCTCATTTTCTTCTAACCTTCTAGTTGCATTGCTTTTTCTTCGTATTCTTTGCTTCGATTGTTGCTTGCGTTGCCCTAGAATGTCGTTGAGTCAATCAAATAGCCCTGTCGAAACTGGTTCATTGTCGAATCCCTTTACGGAATGAATGACAACGGTTGAGACTGCTCAGCCCTCTAATTCCCCAGAAAACTAGGGTAATCATGGGGCGAGCAAGGTTCCACAGGAATGGCTTGGACCATTTAGGGAACAACACGGTATTCCTCCATTTGTGTTGATTAGGGTTTCGTTTGAGAATGAACGTCCCTACGATGCTAAGGAGGATGAAATATGCCTCTTTTTGTGGATATTTGAGTAAGGACCCACACTTCCCTTTACCCCCTCTTCTTCGCAATATGTTCCGTCCATTAGAAATCACCCATGCCCAGTTAACCCCAAATGGATTTCATCAAATCATGGGTGTCATGGGCCTTGCACGAGCAAATGAAATGTCTTTCTCTGTAGATACAATTAGGAGTATAGGATACCTTAAATTCCCCACCAATCTTGGGAGATATTACTACTCCTTCCTCAAGAGATTTTCTTTTCTTACCGACCTTCTAGTTAAGGTGAGAAAGTGGAAACAATGGTACCTCTTCTTTTCGGGTGATTGCGAGTTTTCTACAAAAAAAGTGGGGCAACCCTCAATTGTGCCAAGGTGCTTCAATACCCCCAAGTAATTTCCTTTGTTACTCCTTTAACGACTTGATTTCTTTAAAATTCTTGCTCAAATGGTTTTTGATGTCTCTTCTAGGGTCTCTGGTACAAGTGAGAGAGCTTGCAAAAGTCTTGGCTTCACAACCAGAACTGAAGGAGAATTGAGAAGGCAGCTAGTTCCAGCAGAACGTTCTTAACAAGTCCGGACTCATTGCCCATTCATTAGACCAAAAATGGGTCTATCTCAATTTCAACGAACTGGCTGAGTTGCAAATTGGAAGAAAAAGAAGAAGGCTCACGAAAAAGTCTTCTATGCTAGCCAGGCAGTCAATATCTCAGCCCGCCGCTGCTGCTGTAAGACCGACAGCTTGCCGGGCAATGGAGCCTTCTATTGTATTAGAGGTCAAACAATCATTTCGACCTACTGTTCAACCTGTTGCCGACCCCAGCCTACTGTTCTTGAGGTCACCAAATCTGAAGAAGACTCCCAGCCTTTGAGTATTTATAGGTGATAGGTGTGATCCACCTACGTATTTTCAAACCAATTTAAGTTAGTTTTCGAGCGTTTATATAGTATTTTATTATGTTTTAATTAGTTTTCATACTTTTTGTATAAATAAGGTGTGTGGGGCATAAAGATAGAAAACTGGAGCGAAAACGATGAGATTGAATCAAAGCGAGTCGAAGTTACGGTAGATAAACAAGCTCAGAGGCTAAAATATAAAACAGGCCCACCATCTAGGCGTCCAGACCACCGCCTAGGCGGTGAAGAAGCTGAGAAAAGAGAAAATGATACTGATGGACCACCGCCTAGGTGAAGATTCCTTCGCCTAGGCGGAAATCCAGTAGAGAACGAAGATGGGTTATTGACAGTCGACCGCCTAGACAGAGAAATCCTCCGCCTAGGCGAAAATCCAACAGAATGTTCTTCCATGTCCACCACCTACTTCACTGCTTAGGTGATCAGCTGAACCGGCCTAACTTCGCCTAGGCGAAAAATCCACCGCCTAGGCGGAAATCCCCTGCACAGTCTTGAGATATTTTTAGGATATTTTATCTATAAATACCATTCCCTCTCCCCTCCTTGTGAACCCCCCGTCCATTTAGGAACCTTAGGCCATATTTAGGACAAGGTTTAGAAGTTTTAGAGGTGGAGCTCACATCCTAAAGTGGAGAAGACGGCGAATCAATCGTTGAGCGTTCTTAGCGGTTTATCTTCGGATGAGGCTAAGTTCTTCAAATTTTTTTTTCTTATTTCTTTATCTTAGGATCATGTGAGCATGTCTAGCTCGCTTTATATGTTTATACGGTTATGACCACGAGTTAAATATGGATTGTAGTAGGGATTAACGGTATATTTATAAATATGTTTGTTTGGATGATTTCGATGTTGCGGATCTGTTTGTTCTTCGTAGTTTGATTGTATTTATCGTATTGTTTGTTTATTATGCTTGGATTGATAAATGGAGAATACAGGATTTTGACAAACCCCGGATTCAGATTAGGGTAAACAAACGCTACGATTCTATAACCCAGTCGGGGTTTGAATCGTGGACAATCGATGACGTTGGGGCAAGACTCACGCGACCTAGGGTTGTTAAGACATTGAGGAGGACTTCTTCATTGATTCGAAGTTGTGTTATATCCTCCGTCTTACACTCGGGAGATGTGGCGAAGGAGTTTACGAACGGAGATTGTCAATAGGGTAAATATAACGCATGATCCAATAACTTGGGAGGGAGTTGGATTGTGTGCAATCAATGACGCTGGGTGAGACTCACGTAACCTAGGGTCGTTAAGGTGTTGAGGAGGACTTCTTCGTGGAATCAAAGTCATGTATTCCCTCGTCTTACACTCGGAAGAGGTGGCGGTAGAGTTTGTCAAATAGGTTGAACATCGTAAACGTGAGTAAATCGACATCGAACACGTATTTGTAAACACGTTAATCCCTAGGCAATTCTTCACCCTAAAACATATTAGCATATTAGTGTAGTTAATTTAGGTTATATTAGTATTAGTTTAATTAATTAAATACATTTATTTTTCGCCTAGATAAAGTTAGGTCACGACAAACGCGGTATTCGATAGTAATGACACCAATCCCTGTGGATACGATAACCCGATCTTAACGATCACACTATACTAAAACTTTGATCTTATACACTTGTGAGTAGTCGTATACGCGAAGGAGAGTAGAATTCCTACGTCGTACAATAGACGTCGGGTAATCTCAATGACCGTCCCAACAATCACAGCACTAACACCAGCTCCAGTAGAAGTCAGTGAGCCAATGCCTACTGTAAGAACGTCTGCTGACCATGCTGTCGCAGAGCCTCCATCAATCAATCGTCAACCTCCTCAAATGTCAGCTTCCAGCTATGGGGCATCAAGTGGTCGGGGTATGTCCAAGCAGCAAATATTCCAGCTAATTGAAGAGGTTGGACCCTCAGTCCCAGGCCGTTTTTCAATTTTTGATAATGCTATCAAATATATGTACGAGAAATCCTGGGAAAAGGGCAAAGAGAGGATTGAAGGCCGTTATAAGGCTGAGCTGTTCAGGATGATAATTTGTACACTTCTTCAGGTAACCTCCATAATTTCTAACAAGTTTTCTGTTCTTTCAAGATGTTTATTAATTCCTTATTTCTTGCTTTTTTGTTGTAGTGTATGCACATATCTTCTGCCATAGTTAACTGTGCTGATAAAACAAATGAGTTGGATGCTTAACTCATGCATAAGCTAATTGAATTCAACAAGCTAGAAGAGAAGAATCGCACCTTAGAGGAGCAGAATCTTAGCTTCGAGACAAATCTAGCACTGGCAAGGTCTTCTCAAGAGAGGTTCGAGATGAAGTTGCGCTCTACCAACGAGCAAATAGAGGACTTATAGAAAAGCAACGGGCTCTATTGCTTAGAGAACGGTAGACTCCAGATGGACTACTTTAAGATGAGATAGCTCGTCCTTGAGATGATGTCTGCCATTTGACTGAGGAGATTAGATCAGCTCGCTTGGTAATTGATCAAAAGGATGTTGATCTCAAGGCTAAGGATGTTGTCCTTCAGGTAAAAAATGACGTATTTCGAGAAAAAGAGAACGCCTTCTAGAGAGACCGCTTGATGGCGGAGCTAGAGTAGGAGAAACTGAAGTCTACCGATCAAGCACAAGAGGTGGAGAGGTTAACAGCCGAGCTGGCAGCTAAAGTGAAGGAATCTAAGCAGGAGATTAAAGACCTCTGGACTAAATTTAAGAGCAGATCTAAAGAGCTCCAGAAAGGGGGCTTCGCCTTTTGTCAGCGGAGAATGATAGAGGAATATCCTGATTTGGATCTCTCTTTCTCGGACGATGAGCTAGTAAACGAACTAGAGGGAGAAAACGCAACTGACGAGGAGGAAGGAATCGCTGAAAAAGAAGAGATTGTGTCCGCACCAGCTGCTGAAGTCCCTGCACAAAGCTCAGCCCCAATCCTGGTTGATCTGCCTGCTGCTAACTCAGCCTAAGTCCTAGTCTAAGCTTTGCTAGTTGACGCTGCTACCGCGCCGACGTCTGACCAGCCAAATGTCACGGATCAAAAAACCACTCTCCGCACTGTCCTCCTGTCTTTTCAATTTCCTTTTTGACGTCTGCAATTAATTTTTTAGTAATGATAACTTTTTATCATCATGATCTATTTTAAAACAATAGCCATCGTTTAATTCATGAAAATGCATTGTGATAAGTGCGGTACGTTTTCTGTCAGCACATGTCATTCATACACTTAATGCATGTCTTTTCGACGCTTTAGTTTCTTCTATATCTTCAATTGTTTGGCTATTTAAAGCCAGACCAAGCATTAGTTGTTTCTCCACAATTCCAAACGCTTGAGTTTCCTTTTTCTACTCTTGTATTCTTGAGTTTTTTCTTTTTCTTTTTCAAATCTTCTGTGATCATGGCGTCTTCTTCATGGATAACGCCCTCATCTTTTGAGTCAATCCAGTCTGAAAGAGAGAAAGAGATTGAACTGGGAGATCACTTCGTTGTTTTAATGATGCAAGCCAAGACTGCCACAGAAGACCACCCTCGTCTACGTGCCTTAAAAGAAAGCCACCACTGTTTTCTCTACCATGGAAGCGATACATTTTCCAGCAATCTCCACCTTCATGAACTCGGGGGTGACCTGAGAAGTCTAAAAGGAGCAAACGTGATTTGTCCGTTGATTTTTACTACCACAAGATCTTTACAGACACCGTTAAGGCGAAGCGAGACAACCTCTTGGAGAAGAATGAAGCGAAGAAGGCCAAGATACGAGATCTGATCATCAAGCTCAACAAATATGAGAAGCATGCCTTTTACTTCTCCAACTCAGATTCTGATGATCTAGGTTTGCTTGTTTCTCCTAGGTCGGAATGAAAACCACTCTCAACCCCGGTTGTAATGAAGAAAAAACTTTATTTATTTATTTGTTTTTGTTTTTGGAATAACAGTCTTTTCTGTTTTTTTTTTTTTTTTTTTAAGCTATGTAGCCCTCCTCTTTTGGTAATATGAAAATATGGGGTTCTTAATCTTGATCTTGTCTTGTGTTGCTATGTTGTTGACTATTTATGTTTATGTTGCCCTCTTGCCTGCCATCATTCATAACTTGATTAGAAATCTGAACTAGTTATGAATTAAACTTTAGACTTTAGGCAGTAAGTAAAACACTTAGTCATAATAATCAACATCATAACATGTAAGTAATCAACATTCTCTCCAGATATTATCCAGTCTTGAACTCATCAATTAAATAAATTTTCTGAATTTTGTATCTTGAACGAGTTAATAGTGTTAACAAGAATAATCTCATGGAGATTTGTATGAGTTCACGTTGATTCTTAAACCAACACTGACTTCCCTTAGTCTACAAGACTAGAAGTTTGCAGATGGTGAACGGATTTTTACTGCTCAAATATAAGCAGTATTGTCCAATACTGGGCTGATCTGCTCTACTATCATTGTGCTTCCCTCCTTTCTTTAAGCATTATGTGATTAATCCGTTCTGATTTGATCATGCTGAGCTGAAGTGCTCAGTTTTAATGAGTAAACTCACCTACTCTACTCAATTGTGATTGAGTGAGATAGATTAGCTCTGCTCAATGTTGAGTTGAGTCGTTTAGTTGAATACTGAGCTGAGGTGCTCAGTTTTAGTGAGTAAACGGACATGCTCTGCTCAATTGTGATTGAATAAACAGATCAGCTCTGCTCAATACTGAGTTGAGTTGCTCAGTTGATGTTGAGCTGAGAAACTCAGTTTTGTGCTGAATTGAGATGCTCACTTGATACTGAGCTGATAAGCTCAATTGGTTCTGAGCGGATAAGCTTAGTTGGTGCTAAGCTATGAAATTCAGTTGGTTCTGAGCTGAGAAACTCAGTTTTTTTTTTTTTCCCGACTTGAATGTCAAATGTTTCACACTTAGTTCCCATTCACTAAATGTTGTAGGCATGAACAAAGGCATAGCATTGCAATTATAAACGTTGCAAAATCGATGGAGAAAAAATTTATTTGTATTATTCAAAGAGTGGATACCGAAAAGAGATTAAATAACTTCAAAACATTCAATGAAAGACAATAATCAGAAAATGAGCAAAAATTCATACAAAATACTTGCGTAGATGAGAGATGTTCCAGGGTCTAGGGATCGCTACATCGTTAAGATCTTCTAGCTAATAGGTTCTTGGTCTGTTCACCTTGGTAACTCAGTAAAGGCCTTCCCAGTTTGGTGCTAGCTTTCCCAAGAGAGTTTCTGAGCGATAAAGCATTACTCTCCGAAATAGCAGGTCTCCTACGGCGAAGTGCCATGTGGACAGACTGCATGGTTGAACATTCGTGTCATTCTTGACTTGTAAGTTGCCATCCTTATCAACGCCATGTCATGTCTTTTTTCCAGTTGATCTATTTATTCTCGTACGAGTTCTTCATTCTCTACCAGATTGATTGTGCCATCTCGTCTGGATGACGTCCCTATCTCCATTGGAACCACGACTTCAATTCTGTAAGTCATGAAGAAATGTGTCTCCTCGGTGGTAGACGTTGGGGTGGTCCAATGTGCCCACAATACTCTTGGGAGTTTTTCCACCCACTTTCTTTTAGCATCACCCAGTCGTTTCTTGAGTGCCTCCTTGATGGAACGGTTTGTCACCTCAGCTTGTCCATTGGCTTGTGGGTATGCCGGGCTAGATGTGCGATGTTGGATCTTCAGTTCATCGTACATCCATCCAAATTTGTCGCCTGTGAATGGTGTCTCATTATCAGAAATGAGTATTGCAGGGATACCAAAATGACAGATGATATTCTACCAAAGAAAATTCTTCACTTCGTTCTCTTCCACAGTTGTGAATGCTTTAGCTTTGACCCACTCGGTGAAGCAATCAATTACCACCAGCAGGTACTTCTTATTTCCTGGTGCTGGAGTAAACGGTCCTAGCACATCTTCCCCATTGAGCGAATGGCCAAAGGTTGGTTATTGGAGTTTGCTATTGAGCAAGGACCTTGATATCGTTGGAGAACCACTGACATTTGTCGTATCTCTTGACGTATTCTTGCGCATCAATGTACATCTTTGGTCAATAATATCCCACTCTTAGTGCTTTGTAAACCAGGGTCCTTACACCTTGGTGATTTCCATAAACTCCATATATTTCTTGTAGGACGTAGGCAGCTTCTTTTGGTCCTAGAAAAATCAATAAAGGTTGGGAAAATAGCGTCTATACAACTTATTGTTGGTTAGCACATACACCGATATTTTGTATAAAACCTTTCTGGAAGAGTCCTTATCTTCTGGTAGAATCCCTTCTTTGAGATACCAAACTGTAAGAGTTATCCAGTCATCTTCTTGATCCAGCTTACTAATGCATGTGCAATCATTAACTGGTGTTGCTATAGATGGCTTCTCAAGGAACTCCACAATTCAGACTGTTGATCAGGTCCAAACGCAGAGGCTAATACTGACAAAGCATCTGCCTTCGTGTTTTCAGCTCTTAGGACGACTTTAAACTTGTAACTCTGCAGTGTAGAGATTAACTCTTTCACCTTTTCAACGTAAAGGCACATTTTTTTCTCGTTAATGGTGAACATTCCATTGATCTGATTGACCACCAATTGGGAGCCTAACTTCACCTTCAGATGTTGGGCTCCTAACTATTTGGCAAGAGTCAACCCAGTGATCACTGCCTCATACTCTGTTTTATTGTTGGAAGTTCAAAAACCAAGTTGTACTGCCTTTTCAAGCGGATCTCTTTCAGGTGTTTGTAGGACTATGCCTACACTACACCACTTCACGTTTGAAGCTCCGTCAACCCAAAGCTTCCACGACACTACTATCTGATCATTGCACTCTCATTCTTCTGTTACTACTTTAGCAGGAGAGGTCAGTTCTGCAATGAAGTCTGCTAAGGCTTGCCCTTTAATTGTAGTTTTGGGCTTGTACTTAATGAAAAATTCACCAAGTTTTATAACCCATTTCATTAGACACCCAGAAGCCTCTGGTCTATGCATTACAACTCGGAGCGGATATGAGGTCAGCACATTAATCACATGCGCCTGGAAATATGGCCTGAGTTTTTGTGCCGCAGTCACCAGAGCCAGGGAGAGCTTTTCCAACTCAGTGTAGCGAGTTTTTGCTGGAACTAATGACTTGTTGATGTAGTAGACCAACATTTTCCCTCTTGTGTGATCCTTCACCAATGCAGCGCTTACTGCCATAGGCGTTATTGCCAAATAGAGGTAGAGTTTTTCCCTCGGATTTATTTTAGCTAGCGTCTCAACGAAGCCCAAGTAGTTTTGATGGATTGGAGCACTTGTTCACAGTCATCGTCCCACTGAAAGGTTTTACTCCCCTTCAAAATTTTGAATAATGAAGAGCACCTTTGAGTAAACTTAGAGATCAATCTATTCAGCGCCGCCAATCTTCTTGTCAGCACTTGAACTTCTCTTATAGTTGTAGGGGATTTTATGTTTCTGACCGCCTCTATTTGACCTAAGTCCACCATGATGCCGAATTGGTTTACCACGAAACCCAAAATTTTTTCAGATGCCACTTCGAAAGCGCATTTAACTAGATTTAGTTTCATGTTGAACTTCCTCAAAATGGAAAAAACGTCTGCCAAATGGTTGAGGTGATCCTCCTTTCTAGAGCTTTTGACCAACATATCATCAATGTAGACCTCAATAATTGGTCCGATCTGATCTTGAAAAATACGGTTCACCAACCGCTGATATATTTCTCCTGCATTTCTTAAATCAAATAACATTACTTTGTAATAGTAAGTACCTCTTAGTGTGATGAATGTCGTCCCTTCCTCGTCTTGCTTGTCCATACGGATCTGATTGTAGTCTGCATAAACATCCATCATGGATAACCGTTGGTGCCCTATTGTTGCATCCACCATCTGGTCTATCCTTAGCACTGGGTAGCAGTCTATTGGGTATGCTTGATTGAAGTCAGTAAAGTCTATACACATTCCCCACTTTCCATTCTTCTTCTTGACGAGAACTGGGTTAGTCAGCCACTTTGGGTATATCACTTCCCTTATGTGGCCGATCGAGAGCAGTCTCTTCACCTTAGCTTTGATCACCTGTTCTTTTTCAGGACTGAAAGTTCTCATTTTCTACTTGATTAGAGGATAAAATCTAGAGGTATCAAGGCGATGGACAACAACGTCAGGGCTAATACCCTTCATATCCTCTAAAGTTCAGGCAAAAACATCTAGATTCTCTTTGAGCACTTTACTGATCTCCTCTACCTCAGTCTGGCTTAATGATCCTCCAATCATCAGATTCTCAGCTCCTTTATTAAAGGTGAGCTCCCGTACTTACTCGACAGGTTGAATCACACTAGCATGTTCCCTGAAATCACCAATTTCATGGGCCGAGCTTTTTGACGGAGCTACTTCCTGCTCTTTCTTTAATTACTATAATGACCTCTTTCTGTCCTTCATAGCTATTGCAAAATATTGTCTTGAAGCCACCTGATCACCTCGTGTCACCACCACGAAACCATCTTTTGCATACTTGATGCATTAGTGATACGTTGATGCTACTGCTCTCATTGCATACAGCCATGGACGTCCCAATATGGCATTGTAAGGTAATGAAGAGTCCATCACCATAAACTCCATAGCCTTTGTGTGCGCACATTCCTTTTTGTTTGTGGTGACAGACAGCGTGATCTTTCCCCGTGGCGAGCTGAGGTCGCCATTAAATCCCACAATAACGGTTTGGGTGGAGCTAATATCTAAACTAGGCACTCCCATCTGCTTCAGAGTGTCCACAAAGATGATATTAGCAGAACTGCCATTATCAACCAAAATTCATCTTGCCTAGAAGCTGGAAATCCAGAGAGTGATAACTAGGGCATCTTCATGAGGGTGAGCAATCCCTTTACAATCCTCATCAGAGAAAGAATTGGTTGGTCCCTGATTTGTGGTTATGGTCATTGCTTCTTCATAACAGAGCTTCAGTGCTGCTTCACGGACCTTCCTTTTCCGTTCACAATTGGATTCTCCATTAGTTGGGCTAGCTGAGTTTATCATAAAGATTACTTCACCATTTTTCTTAGGACGATCCTCTTTGCGCTTCTTATCACGATTTTCTTCACGACGGCCTTTATCTCTATGCCACTTTCTATCCCTTGAGCGTTCTTGCAAATAATCACGTAACTAACCCATATCAATGAGTCACTTGATTTCTTTCTTGAACTCCCAGTAATCATCCGTGTTATAACCATAGTCCCAATGGAAATCACAGTACTTTGACATGTTCTTCCTGTTGAACTTGGTGTTCTGTCTGGGAGGCCATTGGACCACCTCAGACGTTTGAATCTCATGAAAGATTCTAGAAATTGGCATCTGTAAACCAGGCATATTTGTCTCCTGATGCACTTCCGGCCTTGAACCTAAGCTCTTAGGCCGATCTTTATACCGATCAGAATTGCTGCCCTTCGACTTGCCGTAGTCCTTCTAATTTTTCCTTGGGTAATCTTTGGAAGATCTCCTATATTCTCTTGCAAGTTTAACATCTTCCAGTTTCATGTAGGGTTTAGCCTTTTCCATCAGCTTCGACATGCTCCTAGGGTTTTTCTTTGTGAGAAAGTCTTGGAACCTGCCACAGTGTAACCCTGATGTAAATGTATTGATGATGAGATTTGAATTACAACCCTCAATGCATGTCAGCTCTTCGTTGAATCGGCTCATGTACTGGCGCAAAGTCTCCCGTTTCTCTTGACGCAAGGCCAACATGTAATCAGGTCCCTTCATCAACCATTGACAGGTTATGAAGCGGTTGATGAACATTTTGCCGAACTCTTTGAATGACGAGATAGAGTTGGATGAGAGTGTATACAACCATTCGAGAGTAAATCCCTTCAAAGTTGTAGCGAAAGCTCTACAAAGAGTTAAGTCGCTAGTTCCATACAAGTTCATGACATGCTTGAACTGGCAGATATGGTCTACCAGATCTGCTTTCCCATCATACTTCTCGAATTTGGTGGGGTCGAACCTTTCTGATAGTGGTACAACCAAGATTTCTGAAGTGAACGACATTTTGGTGTCTTTCAACAATGTATCTAGCTCATCCAAGGGCTGATCGCTCTCTACCTTACTTCTGAGCTATTATCGTGAATCAATAGTCTTAGTTTGGATGTAGACCTTTTTCTACTGCTGTTGATTGTTGGTTTTCCCTGGGCAGCTTACTCTTCTTGGGATTTTGGGTCAGCAGACCTTGGTGATTTTGCCTCTTCTCCCAGATCATCCTCGGCAATTGAGGGGTGTGGCCTTCTTTTGGTGATTATCTCCGCCGTATTTAATCATATCGGCCATCTCTGATATTTTCCCTGTCAGAGCGTCAATCTTTGCATCTGTGCTCTGAACTATTGGAGGAGAATTAACATGAACTTCTGCATGTGTTCTTGTTGGAACTTCGTTGTCAGCCTGCAATGGTAAATCACTGCTTTGGCTAGGAGTTGCTCCTCTTACTCGTGGTTGTCTCATTGTTGTGACGGAAAGCTTTTTATGTTAGCGTTTTCCACAAACGACGCCAAATGATGTTGCTAAAAATTTCCAACATGTGTAACAGCTCCGCACTTGCCAAAAATCTATTCACTTTCCTCTTCTTACCTGCAAAACCATTTAGTTCTTTGGGGGAGGGGGGGGACATCGGTGTGGTGTCTGCCAAATGACCTCTGGCGTGAGAAGAAGTCGGTTTGTTTTAAGATATCAAGCAAAAAACTGCATTGTAAAAATAATGTGATACATTTCCCTTATTTATAGACCTGGTGATTCTCTGCCATTTCATTGAAGAGGTCGTCCGTTACGTGATACCCTCCTAACCGCTCAGAAGATAACCATGATCTTCTTCTCATATCGCGGGAAAGATCTTTTGTTACGTACCCCAAAAATCATGGGCCGTTACAGTCAACAGGTTGTAACGCTTTTCAGGTGTAGGGGAGACAACCACAATGAGCTGACTTGTTCGTTTCTTGACCTGAACACCGTGGGCTTTGATCTGCCCACTAATGGGCCTCTTTATGAGGCTTGTTTAACCGGAGTGATGGATTGCCATAGCCCTTACCCAGATGGGCTCATTATTCTCGGCTCGAAAAATATATTGGGTTTACTTGTTCCGGATCGGATTTTTAACCCGATTCGACTCGTTAAGACTCCCCGCCTATGTCAGTTGTGAGTGAAAATTTTCCCATATCACATGAATTTATGAAATCTCTTACCCAAAGACAATCTTATATTCATTCAATTATTCGAGTCTAATATACTTTGGGATTTTATCTTTCTTGTGTATTCAAGAGCCTCCTTGTCTTCTAGGACACTATCTAGTTATTTTTCACCTACTAGAACAATATATATTATTTCAATCACTATTTTGCTACGCCATAAAATCTGTAATTTATTGAATTGGAAAAATTGAGGCTCTTAATTGGAATGTCAATTGGAGTTTCTTTTTTTAAATTTAAAAATTAATAAAAAAAAATTATACAGTTAAAAAGATTACCATCAGATAAGATCGACCAATTAGAAAAAAAAAATATATATAAAAATAAAATTTAACCATGTTCATTACATATCAATTATATATGCTATGTTTTTGTGTTCATTTCATCAATGATTCTTTTACTTTCAAGTCACAAGGTAAATTCAAAAGGCCAATGCAAATTACACTTTAGTCCCCTAAACTATTGGTTAAATATGCACTTTGGTCCCTGAATTATATTAACTTTTTGATTTGGTCCCAAAACTATTTTAGTGACCACCACAGAACTAGCATCAATTGCACTGTCCATGATCCAAGAAAGAGAAGGACAATATGACCTTGTCATGGCAGATATCAACATGCCTGAAATGGACTGCTTTGCCTTCCTCAAGCTCCTACTCTACCAAGCCCACAATATGCCTATCATCTGTGAGTCTCTCTCTCCATAAATTACACTATTAGCCCCTTAATTATTCTCTAATTCTCATGCTATGAAATGTAGCTTCTTTATTGTATACTAATTGTTTCCTTAACTATGCAGTTATGTCTTGGCTCCCGGACTTGGATATAGCCCGGAAAGCCCTAATTGAAGGGGCGTGTTTTTTCTTTCAAAAACCAATACGCAGACGTGATATTGTAAATGTTTGGCAACACGTTTTTCGCAAGAGAACGTGCGAAAAGAAAGAAAATGATAAAAACATTATTTGGAGAAAAAATCTTCAGATTGCAGAGGTGGGAGGCAGCACAGATACAACCTGTATTAGTTTTCGAGGCATCGGAAAGAGAGGGGTAAGCGAAGTTGAAAATGGTGGAGGGAAGAAAAATTGTGGAAAAGAAGCAGAAAATAGTAGGGTTGGAAAATCGATGGAAAATGGGAAAGGAGTGGAATTCAAGTGGAGAAGAGCGGGAAAGAGAAACGAATCGGGGGAAAATAGTAATAACTCAAGGGGTAGAATTGGAAAGGATGAAAGGAAGGAAAAGAGGGAAGGAATGAATAGCGGCGTTTTGGAGAAAAGGCATCGATTGAATTGGACTCCTGAGCTTCATCTCAAGTTCATGGAAGCTGTTATTGCACTGGGTGACACCAGTAAGATTAATTTCCCTAAAAAACTCAAAACTCAAATAGCGGTGTTTGGTCAGTGTTTCTAATCCTGTTTTAAACTCAAAACTCGACTCTGTTCTGATCCCAAAATTTATTTCTAAAAGATTGGGAAAATGACATGAAACAAAAATTTGTGTTTTTGTTCCAAGTTTCACTAATCAAATGCAGCCTTCATTGACATCTTGTTTCATGTTAATGCAGAAGCTCATCCAAAGGCAGTCTTAAATAGGATGAATGTTCCAAACCTGACACATCGTCATGTCTCTAGTCATTTGCAGGTCTCTATTTTTTTCACTTCAAAATCTCTCTTTTTCTCTTAATTTGTTGTCCTAATTCTCTCCCCTCTCTCTAAAATCCGCAGAAATACAGGGAGAGGATGAGGCGCCTAAGCGAAAACAGTTGCGCAAATCCACCTCTTGGACAACCAATGACAAGAAAAACAACCTCAAATTTCAAAGTTAACGTTCTAAACTCCGGAGTTAGCCAAAAACAAACCCCTAATAAGCCTTCATTCCCGGCTCCCCCCCAATTAAACTCAGTTTCTTACACCTTGGAAATGGTTAAAAACTTGCTAAAATATGCAAATTGGTCCAAAAACATTCCTGCCAAAGAAGCACTCAATGGAAATGAGGAGGCTTCCAATGATAAATCGAATCAAAATTTGTGGGACGACTTGGACTGGCTTATAGAGGACTTGACGGGCGATGGGTTTGGCCCGCAAGCGGTTTCGGGGCCTGATAATTTACCGCCTCCATTGAAGGAGGAGGAGGTTTTGACCTATGAGTCGGAGCTGATGAAGCTGCTTGAAGGAGATGAAGGATTCGGTGGTGAATTCATGGATGGGGAGATTGATAGATATGATGATCAGCGGCAAGGGTTTCCTTAAGGGGGCGCTTGGATGAGGAATTTGATTTTGCAAAAAATGAAATTGGTAAAGCTTTTTTAAGAAGAAAAATTACAAATTCCTCTTTGAAATAAAATATTTCTTTCTTCGAATCCCTCATCCAAACGCACCATAAGTGATTCTGATGAAATGATCTTTGTTGCAAGAATAAAGGGCAGGTGAAAGCTGTTTTATGTTATTCACCAACTTTGTAAATAGTAACAGGAAAATATATCCAGCAACTTTGTTTTTTTAGAGTATAATCAAACCATTTTTTAGAAACGGGAACATTGTAAGGGGAAATGGAAAGAAAAAAAGAATGTTTGTTTGGCTAATAAGGACCGTTTTATTCCCAGATTTTTGTTTTTGTTCCCAAAAAAAGTAAAAACAGAAACCGAAACATAGAAATAAATAAATAGGTTTTACAAATTTTAGAACAAATTTCTTGGAATAGCACAAATTATTCCAAGATTTTTGTTTCTTTTCTGGGACAAGAAACACAACAAACTCCACCAAAACAAACGTCACTTAAATGAAAACTTGTAATAGGAATACAAATTTGGGGAGAAAATATCTGTTTCTAACCTATTCCGAGAAATTTTAATGATAACATAATTTATAGTGTTTCTGTTCCCAGTCTTTTGTTTCT
The DNA here is from genome assembly GCA_016647705.1 of Eucommia ulmoides. NCBI lineage: Eukaryota > Viridiplantae > Streptophyta > Magnoliopsida > Garryales > Eucommiaceae > Eucommia > Eucommia ulmoides. The sequence continues at coordinate 8,858,911 of CM028333.1, read as the reverse complement.
ATTCTAACTTTAAAAAAAGGAAGTCTGGGACCAATTCCAATTGTAAAACACCAGTAACATAACAAAAATACATCATTTTTCTTCCCATAATTCTGTTTCTGTTTCTAATTTTCAGCAAACATTAACACTAAACAATACCGCATTTCTGTTCTCATCCCAACTTTTCTCGGAACAGAAACACGAATCTGAAAAAATAAAATAAAAAATAATCACCTAATTATCTAGGCTATCCAATCTTTCTATATTGGTAATTGGACCTTTAAACCAGTGTCTACCGCTGAAAATCCATGAAGAAACAGTGAGAATGAAAAGGCTACCAACTGCCACCGGAGTATAATTCAAAGTCTGGTCGGTGATAGGGTATGCCACCGGCAAAGAGAAGAGGACTGAGATCGTAACTACCCAAATAACCGCTATCCATCCCACAACAATTCCATACCTTCCCAAGTTGAAGGGCCCATGAACGAACGATTTTCGAGCCAAAGTCACCCTGAAAAATATGGGCAATGCATACGCTATGTAGAGCCCGATAGTTGCTATTGATACCATTGCTTGAAATGCCACTAAACTCCCCAGAGACTGAAGATAAGAATTCACCATTAATAACAAGAAGAAAATTGTGTGTGTTTTTTTTTTGGGGGGGGCGGGTGGGGGGGTGGGGTTATAGAGAGCGCTGAAATCTATTTCTTTACAAAGGAATTAAATAACGGTTTGTCAAGTTCTTTTTATGATAAAAAAGTTGAGCAGTGTTTGGTAACGCCTGTTTTAAGTACTTTTTTTGCTACTTTCATTTTTTTCGTGCTTCCGGTTCTTTTGCATAAAATAGTACATAGAAAAAGTGTTACCAAACATACCTTAGTTACTTTGATTATGATATTTAAAGAGATCGATGGCTTAGCATATGTCCAACTAATTTATCTCAACCATCTAGGAAATTTTGTTGGATTCAGAGATGCGATAACATTAAGATATCTTTTCCACAAACTTGTGTTTTTACTTTTGCTTATAAGGCTTTTTTTTTTAATTTAAAAAAGTACTTAAAAAAAGTTTCCAAACAGTGCCTAAACTATTTTTTGCTTTTCAAAAAAAAAAAAAAAAATCATATTTCACACATTTGGAATTATTGCTTGTGAATTTTTCCTTTTGATTTTTAGTTAATATATATATATATATATATATTCTATTTTAGAAAGTACTCGAAAAAGTTGCAGAACAGTGCCTAAACTATTTTTTGTTTTTTAAAAATACTGTTAAAATAATCTGTATTTTATAGTTTTAATTTTTTTTACAAAAATAAACCCTACATTTTTTTTTGAAGTATTGAAGTACTTTCTTTCATGTTAGAGGCCTCTAAGTAAACTAGATTTTTGAGAAAATACAGAAGATAACAGAAGCTCGAAACATGCGTACCGTTAAGGCCATGCAAAAAGCGATGAAAGCAGACAACCAAACAGCATTTAGCGGCACCTCTTGTTTGTTCACTTTATGCCAAAACGGCGAGAAAGGCATAGCTCCATCTCTCGAAAATGCATAAGCCATTCTGACAAAAAAAAAATCCATCTCAAATACTGAAATACTCTTCAGGCAGCATTTGGTAACATGTCCAATTTCCGAGGCTTCAATTCCATGAAACCAAACAGTACCTTAATCCAAAAACAAAAGAGCATACACTCTCTTTTCACTTTTCTCACCTGGAGTTGCTAGTTATTGAGCTCATACCGCAGAAAAAAATGGCGACCGCAACCACACCCAAACATACGATTCCGCCGACACCGTTTCCATACCTACGCTCGAACGTTTGGTAAAAGACTTGAGCGATTGCATAACCGCGTGCATCATTTTCTGTGCTCAGAAGCTGTGGAATATCGGTAACTGCAAAGGTTATGCCCAGTAGGTAACCCCATCCGACAATAATGGATATGCCAATGGAACTAATTATTCCTTTAGGCCCATTTGTATCAGCACTCTTTGTTTCCTCTGTCTGTAAGAGATCATTTCAGACATAAAAAAGGCAACAACAATAGCTCAGAATATCTTAACGGCACGTTTCATAGGAGGTAACGAAATCAGATTCTGAAAGAATGGAATAGCACCTATTTGAATCAAAATTTGATTCTGTTTCATCAAAATGCTATGCAGTTACCACCTTCCAAACATGCCCTAAATAAAGGAATAAAAACAAAAACTTACCATATGGGCAGATGCATCGTACCCCGTTAGTGTATACTGGCTCATAAGGAGTCCGAGAACAAATATGTAGACTTTGCTGTTTATTCCTTCCCCGTTATCGGTGTTGAAGTGGGTGAAAACAAACTTGGCGCTAGCCTTTTCCATTGCAACAGATGGGATCAGAATCATAAGAACAAAAACACCTGTGTTTCCAGACACGAATTAGAGATTTAAACAAGAAATTCATCATAACGCATAATGCAACAAAAAAAAATGTTGGTCAGGCACCTAACCATTTTTTAAAGTAATTTTTATAACCAAAAATGTAAATCTGTCAAAAAAGTAATTTTATTTAAAATTAGAAGAAAAAAAAAAATCACAAGTATGTTTGGCAGTGTAGATATAATATCTCTATAATATTCCCATATGAAATCTCCTCATCCAAATGAGTTTTGTAGACAACATAAAAAATTTGAGCAGAGGGGTTCTAGTAGGTCGATATCATAAAATGCAAAAATCAAAGGGAAAATGTAGAACTATTTTTTTTTTTTTTTAAAACTAATCTAAACTCATATTTTTGCTCTTTTTTTGATTTTTTTCTTCGTCCTATTTTGAGTGCAAAACAAATGATTCTTCTAATTCTTTTTTGTTTATTTTTTTGCCTAAAAGTAAAAATATACTTGAAAAGGTGTAGCCAAACATTGCCTAAGTTACGCCATACCTACAAAATTCCATGCGGCGGCAAGCTGTCCGAAGAATGATAACCAAGAAATGGGAAGACTGTTTAAGATGGCATGTAAAAGCAGAATCCCGCCGTGGAAACAAATAACTACATATTTTGAAGCCTCATATCCACCACCATTTGTTCCTCCTGTGCTGAGAAGAATGATCACCTGGATAAGCTGCGCCAGTGAAAAATCTATACTTGTCGTTACAGCCCACTGCAGAAAAAAATTCCCTCAGTAATCATAATTTTAAGGAGAATCTTCAGGTAGCACTTGGGAACATAGAATTTGGAATTCTAAATGAGCGCATGTATATGTGTGTGTATATATGTATATATACACATACAGATTATTTCTAATTCCAACTCCAATGCTCCAATCCCATGCAACCAAACACTACCTAACTAATTGCAAAATATGAGAACGTCCAGAAGTACCTGACCAACAATGTTAAACCTGCAAGGTACAAATGGCAAGAATTAATGAAACTCCACAAAGAAAGTAGGTTGGCATTTGGTTAGTGTTTCCACTCCTTAGTCTCCTAATAAACTGGGATGGGATTTATGTTTCCTTCTGAGAATGAAAAAAGTGGGAGTGAAAAGAATCAACAATTTTTTGTTTCTCACATTCTTAAGACTTAAGAAATTCAGGAATCACTCCCAAAATTAGGGGAATAGTTGGTAATAGAAAAGTGTTTACCAAAAGCGTTTGTGAACATCAATCCAAAAATTTTGGGTGTGGGAACAAGAATCATGGAGCGGAAAGCCGGAAACACTAACCAAACGGGTTGGGAAATTTTTATGCCATTCAGTCAGTACAAAATTTGACAGTGGCTATGGCTAGAGGATCGATTCATTCAAAATAAGATAATTTCGAGAACCAAACAAGGCCTAATTGGATTAGATACAATCATATAAGTATTTTACCAGCCAGTGATCCACGAGGCAAAAGGTGCCCAACTGGGGCCAGCAAGCTTGGCACTCCAGTAATAAAGTCCACCAGAAGTAGGGTAAGAAGAACATATCTCAGCCATGGACAGACCCACAAACATGGTGAAAACACCAGCTATAAGCCAACCATAAACTAAAACCACAGGTCCACCATAGTTCAATCCAGTATTGTACAGGGTAGTTATACCGGTAAGCACTGATATGATGGAAAAAGAAAAGGCGAAATTGGACAAAACCCTGTCGAGAAACAGCATAAAGATTTCATTTTTTTCCTAAAACGAATTGGATTTTCAGAGAAATCAAAGAAATGAGGTGGGATTAGAGTGTTTTTACGAGAGATCACGCTTGAGTTCTTGTTTGTAGCCAAGCTCGTGCAGGCGGGCATGCCCTGTATCGATCGAGATCGAGCCATGGCCGTTCTCAACCATCCTTTCCTTTGCTTCACAAAAACTTCCACGCAGAGAGCGATTTGTTTGAACAGAAGGGATTTTTTCCCTCTTTTTGGGGAAAGTCGTTTTCGTTTGAATATTATATTCAACGACTAATAGTTTTCTTAGAACTCACCAAAGTTGAAAAATTGATGCAGCAGTCAAATGCAGTGATCCATTAATGAAGGAAATGCAATTTAATGCGACACGCTCCTGTCGGACCCATAAAGGTTCAGATATTGTTTTATGGGGGATATTTTAAGAATTCAACTTGCACTCCCCACGTTCTTTTTTTAATTTTCTAATGTTAAAGCATTTAAATCTGGTAATGTGTGTTCGCAGAAGAAAACTTGATACTTTAATAGTGTATATAGACAAAAAGAAAAAAGAGAATGCTACAAATAGGTGAATTCTTTTTTCAAAAAAGGTTGATTTGTAGGCCCAAATGAAATTAAAAAATTAAAACGTTCACACTTCCATTTTCAAAATGATTAAATTAAGGCTTAGTTCGAAAAAAAATTATTCTTCTAGAAAAGAAAAATTGGCACACTTGTATTTGGTAATCAATATTTTTAGAAAAGTCCAATATGAATTTTTTTTTGGACTGCTTTTAAAAATAATGAAACAATGTTTTGATAAAAATGTTTTCCATAAACGTAAACTTCTTAACGTATTTACCAAATAAGTCACAACTTTTTTTTAACAGTTCATTTGAAAAGTTACAGAGGACTAACTAAGTCTAAATTATATTTTGTACTCTTTAAATTTTATATTTATATTTAACTGATTAATTTTTTTATTATCTTTTTATATTTAAAAATCAATATAGCCTTTGGTCGGTAACATGCAATTTGGTAGGCGCTTTTGTTTTCAGATTCTTGTTGCAAGTTTTACTCATAAAGAAGAATAAGTAAACAGGGAAGAATCCAAAATATGCCCAAGGGAAAATCGAATAAAATTTTGCATTTTTAATTAAGAAATTAAGATCAATGAGGTTGAAATTGGTTGTCTTGGACAGTGACACTAAACAAGATGATAACACAGGTGTTCACACCAGAATTATGTTCTTCGAATCTCGAGATTCCAATGAAGATATTAATAATGTGGTAAAATCACACTTTTTACCCCTAAAATTTGGGTACGGCTTCACTTCGTCCTCTAATGTTTCAACTATTGTAAATTCCCAATAACGTTTATCTTTTGTATTAATTTGGTCCAACTGCTTGATTCTGGTTAGTCTTATAGTCTTATCTCCGGATTTAATTATGTGACTCGCACATGAATGAAAAATAATACAATAAAAAATATTATGTTGCAATTTGCACCCTTGAAGTTGGAGTATCATTGCATTTGTTCCCTAGTCCCATGAAAATATTGCTCGAAATTAGTTAATTAGACCATGTTGATACAAAAAGCAAAGTTCAAGAGAAATATTACACAATCAATTAAAGTATTAGGTGTAAAGTGAGATCACACCTGAACTTCAGGGGTGCAAAGTGTGATTTATGTATAATCATAGTAATCACGTAATGATTTGATCTATTGTCCCCATCAAAAAAATAAAATAAACTTAAACTAATAGAAAAATTATTGCATTGACCTATATTAATTTATTAATTAAACCCACTAATTGAGTAATAAACCGAACAATCCCTCCTCGCATGTTAGCAATCTTTCAAATTAACAGGCCTGAATTTTGGGATTCTAGACGGGGGTACAGGCCCAATGGTTCCAAAATAAAATGGGCTTGAAAATAGATAGATAGGGAGAAAATAGGGAAGAAACATACCAGCCAGTGATCCAAGAGGCAAATGGGCCCCAATGGTTGCCACAAAGCCTGGCGCTCCAGAAATATAGGCCACCAGAAGTTGGGTAAGCAGAGCAAATCTCGGCCATGGATAGGCCGACAAGCATGGTGAAAAAGCCGACTATAGGCCATCCGTAGACCATAGTCACCGGCCCACCAAACATCATCCCCGTTCCGAACAGTGTTGTAATGCCGGTCATTACCGATATGATTGAGAATGTCACTGAGAAGTTCGCGATCGCCCTACAAGAACAAATTAATACCAACATCATCTACATTTGGCGACTAGTCCTAAATAGTTAGCGTAATTTAGTCTCTTCGATTGATTTTTGATTATATATTTTGATTCTGGATTAGTCCCGTATCTGTTCATATTTGTATGCAGAATAAAAAAAAGATTAATGAGTAAATTCCTATTATAATAAATATTAATTACATATAATTAATATTAGTTATAAATCACATCTAACTATATTATATATATTTGTATAATATTTGTTATATTTAACAAATATTTTACAAATTTATACATGTAATTGTAAAATTATAATCCCGTGTAATTTACAATTATAATCCCGTGTAATTAATTTTTTATTTTTTTTTTAATATACAAAATTATTAATGTACGAAACTAAAATACAAATTGTAATTGAGAAGACAATTTTTTTTTTAAATTAATGATAAAATAAGAGATTTATCACCGAAATATTCCTTATATTTTGTACTTTTTGATATTTTAAAGATCAAAACATAAATTATTTAAAAAAAATAATATTAAAAGAAAGAAGAAGAGGAAGAAATGCAGTTTCCAGAAGTCAAAATATCAACGCATTTGAACACCAGTTCAATTCCAAAATGAAAAGTATTACTATCAATTAGCAAATGCACGGGGAGGCAGCGGTAATCAGATCTCAAAATTCGAGCGATCCGATATCGAGGAACCTCCTCCGATCCCGCGGCCGAAGACAGCGAAAGAACTAGTGAATTTCGGAAGGAGAACTTACGAGAGGCTGCGGCTGAGCTCTTGCCTGTATCCTAGCTGCTTCAGGCGATCATCATCGTTCGAGAAGCCGCTAATTTCATTCACTTCGCTGGTGGTCAGAAGAGGGGGGTAGTGACCTCCCAATCCCATTGCGTCTTCCATACCTCTCTCTAAATGCGAAGTTCCCGAATTGCGGATGGAAGGGGACATCGATAAGTGTCAATCTCAAAACAGTAAAAAGAAGTACACCGACGCCTTACCGTTCTGTTTTTATTGTGCTTGATCTGAGTTTGATAAGTTGAAATCATTCGGTGCGTTTTTTAACTGGTCTAATGTTCTAATAAGTGTTGTTTACATTTTTGGGTCAAAAGTTTAAAAATCACCATTCTAAGTCCGTTTTTACCATATTTATCAAATGGGGTCTTTTCGACTTTGAACTATAAAAAATCGTCAAAAAAATGATACATTTGATTAAATCATTGATCAATGAAAAAAATACAAATCGATTGAAAAATCTCACTACCCATTTAATTTCTCATTCACACCATATGAGGACGGTTACAATTGAGTATAATCTTAAAATGTGAATTAAGTGTAAAAAAATGAATTGTGTGTAAAATAAATTAGATCAAATCACATTTGAATATAAAAAAATAGATTGAAGGGAAAATATATAAAATATCTTATTTCCATCAAAAATAGGGTAAAAAAAAAAATATGTATATATATTATATCTTTGAACCATTTTTTTTTTTAATGTTAGCCGAAGATGGGGGTGGGGGATTGGGGCTGCCATTGTGGCAGCCCCATTTGCTAAAAAACGGCCTTCCAAATGTCGGTTTTTTGAAGAAGAAAAAAATAATTTTGTTGAAACCGGCCCTCCAAAAAGCCGAAAAGACCCCATTTGGTAAATAAGTTAAAAACAGTCCCAAAATAGTGATTTTCAAACTTTTGAGACCCAAAAATATAAACAGCTCTTCTAATAAGGTTGCGTCACGAACGATCACCCTACCGTCGCCAGCAGCCTGCTGGCAGAATTATTTTGAATTACATTCAATTATTCCACAATGTTTGTGTCTAAAAATAGTTAACACCTTAAGTTAATCGAGTCAGAATGCACATAATTTTTTCTTGCAGGGGTGGAGGTAATGTGTTTTGAGTGTTGAAGTCGAAGATCGGTAATCTTTAATCGCTTTGTGGTCCAGAATCACTTTCGAATAGAAGTTACAAGCTTGTATCTGCACAATAACCCACCAGGGTTGTGTCCAGTGAAGTCCCTCCGACGAGAAAATAAGACCTCGGGGGAAAAGACTTTTTAGACGCTTCAATTTAAGTTAGTAGTTGAGCATTACTTGTGGTATTGAATGTCTGAGGGGAACAGATCTGGCCCACGAAGATGGTGGTGCTGAGACGAGTTGTTTTTACCCTCGGTGACAACCCTGGGGCGGAGATCTTCGTTTGGAGTCTAGACATGAGTCAATAAGGGACCCACAGGTAGAGAATCCTAGCAAGTGGTACTCGGAGGAAGGAGCTCGGACCCCTAAGCTCGGTTTCTAACCTTCCAAGGCTTCCGTAGGCACCGCATCGGGCATGGTCAGCTAAGAGAGCCTTGATTTGGCGATGGTCTTCTCTTAACGTCTACCCAGTTTGGTCAAGCTTTTAGGCGTTCCCAATTTTATGAATCCGACCAGATGCAGCACGGGAACTGAGCTTAGTAAGGCCGCAAGGACCCCTAAGCTCAGTTTTTAACCTTTCAAGGCTTCCATAGGCACCACATCGGGCATGGTCAGCTCAAAGAGCCCTGATTTGGCAATGGTCTTCTCTTAACGTCTACCCAATTTGGTCAAGCTTTTAGGCGTTCCTAATTTTATGAATTCTACGAGAGGCAGCACGGGAACTGAGCTTAGTAAGGCCGCAAGGACCCTCTCCTCTTTGATGATGATCGACTAAAGGCTGCACAGAGGACGCAACTCGGACAAAGTCTAAGGGTCTCCCTTTTTCCAAATGATCGAGTAGAGTTAGCTCGAAGAGCTTAACTCAGATGGGTTCCAAAGGTCCCTCCTTTGGTGATAACCGATCAGAAGCTGCACGGAGAACAATGCTAGGGCGAGTTCTAAGGGTCTTCCCTTTTTGAGAATATGATCAGGGGTAGCTCAGAAAGCTTAAGTTGGCTGATTGTGCACACTTTACTAAGAAAGCTTTTCCAGGGTGATCTATGTGTAACGTTTTGAGTGGGTGGGAGAGACTGACCAAATTACCCCACATCAAAATACATTTTAATTACAGTTTTAGTGGCATTCAACTGTTTCTTCTGTTATCAGTTGCTGAAAAATTATGTAAATGTAACTAAAAATATATTATTTGTTTTTGGTACGGAGAGCGATTTGAACACTAAACCTACTACGAGGAAAATAAGTTAAATATCCATTAACTAAAAATATATTAAAACATAACTAAAAATACATTTAAAAAAAAAAACAATTTATTCTCTTTAATAAGGGAAATTAATGGTGAGCTAAAAAGAATTCATTTCCAACTTAATTTTATTTTCTCATAAATATTTTATCAAATAATACAAAATATTAAATTTTTTTCTCATTTTTCTTTTTGCTTTTTTCTATCATCTCATTTTTTCATCGTACCAAATGTAAGGACAATAAGATTATATTTTTTTTTTTCTCACAAAAATATATTGATTCTATGCTATTATAAATTCACTAGTGGATTACAAACTAAACAAGCCCTAATCAACTATTTAGAAGGAAAAAAAAAAGAAGCAGCATGAAATCAGATGTGATTCGATACTAAAACCATTTTTCACACAAATGCAAGATCCAATTGCTAAAGAAACTTACACCCACGCCTCTATATCCAAACTAAACTGCGATACGGACACCAAAAAAAGGGAAAAGGGAAAAGGGGAAAAACTTCAAGTTCAATTTATATGCCCAATTCAACGTCATCCAATGCTGAGTTCGAATTGCGGTTTGCAGGCGGCCCAAACGCGTTGTTATTTTGCCTACCTTGTTGATTCATCACTCGAATCTCCAAAGCGTTCACATCAGGTCCATTCGGTGTACCCCCTAGATGTGAATTTGTACGTGTCTCCTCCAGGGCCCTGAAATACTCAAAAGGCCCCCATCCTGAAAAAAATAAATTATGATTTCAGTCCCACACCACTTGTTATGTCTACTTTATATTTGACTAAAAATTGATGCAAACTTGTTTTCCGAGCATCTCCAACAACAATCCCGATAATAGGGAAATAAACCTAATCGAGCATTCCCTATTTTAACCAAAAAAATAAATAGTATTATTTATATTTAATATATTAACAATATATGGCATGGATGGAGAGAGAGAGAGAGAGATAAATAGGAGATAAGTGGGAAAGCAAATATGGTTCTCTACATTTGGAGAACCGAATATAGAACGATTTAAGTAATCTGTTGAAACTTAATTTTTAACTAATATCCCTTTATTTTAACTAAAAATCTAGTATAAGGAGACTGTTTGAGATGCTCAAGTTAATGTAAGCAGAAACAAATGAAAACCTGACTAGGAAACGGTTGTTTGTTCGCTTTTTAATGATTCTTAACTTAATTGGGGTTCTTATTATATACCTCTATTTTTAGTTTTCTCATTCTTTTTTCCTACTTTCGAAGTAACTTAGGTGGCGTTTGGTTAGTGTTCCCACTTTTTTGAACCCAACTGAAATGGGTTGGGTTGAGTTGAATTGGGTTGGGTTGAGAATTTTGGGAATAGAATTACGTTTGGTAACGACAATTTTTGTTTTGTGCTGAGAACAGAATGTGTTTGGTAACGATTTTATCCTAAAACTAAGTTTTTTTTATTTTATTTTTTTTTGGTTTGGTGGCAGCGGCGGCGGCGGCGGCAAGGTGGCCGGCGGCGGAGGTGGCCGGCGACAGTCGCCGGAGTTGGTCGGCGGCAGTGGAAGGTCGCCGGACGGGGGGGGGGGGCGGCAGCCGGCGATGGTCGCCGGAGGTAACCGCCGGCAGCGGGAAGGTCGCCGGAGACGGCGGACGGTAGCCGAACGATCGCGGGAGACGGCGGACGGTCGCCGGAGACGGCGGACGGTCGCCGGACGGTCGCCGGAGACGGCGGACGGTCGCCGGAAGGTCGCCAGACGGCGGCGGCGGCAGGCGATGGTCGCCGGACGGTGGCCGGCGGCGGCGGGTGGTGGTGGTCGGCCGGCAAATGAAATCAGAAGTTGAAAACTTTGGGTTTTTGGGCACAAAAAGAAACAACTTTTTTTTGTTTCTGGTTTCTTTAGGATTTTGAGAATCAAAACCTATTTTTTGGGTTGGGTTGGGTTGGGTTTTGTGCGTTGCCAAACGCGTTCCCAACAATCAATCCCTGAATTTTTGGGTTGGGTTTGGTTGGGAACACTAACCAAACGGGGCCTTATTTTCCATATTTTAATTGACTTTAACAACGATATCAAATACAAATTCAATACTTGATTTTCAACTTGATGGATTCAATCTACGTGATTCAACTGAAAGATTAAGATAACATAATTAAACACTTAAAACTAAATATATTAATTATTTTTCAAATGTGTTCGATAATAAAATAAAATAATTACTTAAGAATCAGTACGTGACTCACTTATTTTTTTATTATTTACCACTTAGAACAATTAAGATATATCAACCAAAACCACGGATCAAATATCATTACTATAAAATCTTGAAAAAAACGAAAGATTGTTTTAGATATAAAATTTTGTATAGAGATGAATTTTTAAGGCTAAAAGTACTGAAAATTAATCATTCAAATTCAACCTTTAATTTTCAGTTTTATCAAACGGGGTTTCAATCTTATTTGAAGAACTAAAAAATAGAGACAAAAAAGAACATTAAAAATTATAAGTTACTCATTTCATGGAGAATATGATAAATAATCTTCTAATTTTCTCATATTTTCTATTTTCCAGGGAGGGGGCAGAAGGATCGTGATCGTACCTTCTTCATTATATGGAGGTGCGAAAAACTGCAGGTAGCAAAATGTAGCTACAACAAGCCCTGGGAAAAAAAATATAGTGAAAATAAATATCACCAAACAATGCAAAACACGTTTTTTCAGCATTCTCCCGTACTAAATAATGACACGATTTCGAAGAACAAACCTAGGAGACCTCCAGCAAACACGTCTTGCCAATGGTGCCAATAATCATCAACACGCGAAATACCAACAAGAGCGGCCACAAGGAGAGGAAGGAAGACAATACATAATTTTGCCACATGCCCTCTACGATCAAATGCTTTGATTTTGCCCGATAAGTACAATGATAGGAAACCCAAACCTGCAAAGGACCCTGAAAAACGTACAATCTTTTATCAGAGACGTAGTTCTTTTTTTTTTTTTTAATAAATTAACCAAGAGAAGTAGTTCTATTAAACTCAAAAGACAGACTAGTTTGGTGAAAATCTTTGAGTGCATTTGGATAAGAAATTTGAGGAATCCATGAAATTTTGAATTTTAATTAAAAATCCTACCATCTGCAAATTCATTGTTTGGGTATACTTTTTTTAAATTGAAATTTATCAATGCAGAGGGGTGTACCTCGTTCAGATGAATTTACAAAAAACGCCTCTTTAGAAGGAATTTGAAGATGTCATTTTATCGCTCTTGAATCTCAGTTTGAAATTCCTAGAAATTTTACAAATTCCTTCGTAAAATAGCCAAACAAAGAATGTTAAACTTATGAATTTTCCCTTATCAAAATAAAATCCTCTCCCGAAATCCTTCACCCAAACACTAACCTCAATTGTTTCATATTCTAATTCGGTAGTGTGATTCAATCATTTTGGATATAAACCATCTTATCACATGCCCCACAACTTCTGAATTCCCAAAGTTCAGATTTATTTGTACACAAAGAGAAGAGAAGAAACGGGCATATAAAAAAGAAGTGTTGCTTACATGAAGTATGACCACTTGGGAAGCTCTTGTGTCCCTCCCTGATGACGCTGTGTTTGCCATGGCATATTACATTTCCCCAATGATCAAATTTCTGTAAATCAAAGCAAGAAGGAAAGAAACAAGAACTAATGATCAACCAGCATGTGTTGGATTGCGCACAAGCCATGTAGTAGACACATGAAATTAAGCTAAAATAGTACAAAGTGAGTTTCAGGATGCCATACCGTCTGTCCATCAGGAAAGCAACGCCAGAAAAAATCAGGCCTAGGCCGACCGACTGCATTCTTTATTGCATCCGTAAGAACAGCAGTTACCAGCACAGCAAATAAAAGGCCTGCAGTTTTGGCATGTGGAAACTCATAACAAACGATGCATTGCCTCGGGAGAAAAAATATGGAAATTTGCTTTGAAGAGAGACAAAAAGAGAAAGTCCATACCTAGTATGCTATGGTGCAGATCATAGGCACATCTCCTACGAAGATAGAAGAGAATAAAAATGCTGATAGGCAGCAGGACTGCATACAGCTGGTCAAGGGAAAGTGCCCAATTAGTTCTACATTTACCCTTATAAACCAACTACGTGACACATAAAATAGATATTAGGACAAACTTCAAAGACAAAATCATTTCATTCTATGTTTTGGTAGCATATGTAAAACCACTAGGTGACACATAAAATAGATATTAGACGACAAACTTCAAAAACAAAACCATTTCATTTTTTTTTTTTTTTTTTGTAGCATGGTGTAAAACCCTTTTAAAAAACTCACAACTCTCAAGCCTCACCTCCTCCCTTCCCTTGAGAAAGAAGAAAGCGTACAAAACTCTATACGATTTGGGGATCCAATTAAAACCAGCTAGTGGAAGCACGTATGTTGTTAAGCTCCTGATATTAGTAAACATTCATCATTTGTCATTTGCAATCATTGATCAAGTAAACTATCACATCTTAGTATAATACTCTAGCATAATACACATGTTTAAATTGCTGAAAGTAAACATAAAATAGCTGAAAGATTATGTTAATGATCTCAATAGCCCAAACATCAACTGTACTAAAGGGCATGATGAAACTCACAGGTACTGCCCATACGGGCACTGTGTTCTCCTGCAATGGATATTTAAGGTCTGTCAACATATCCTCCCCAACAAAGCGATAGAAGGGGTGAATGATATAGAGAATGATCTCAATGACCACAAGAAGCAGTAATATAATCCAATCCTGCATGTGATTTCTTGCGATTGCTGCTCCATGAGACTTTATAGTATGAGCACCAAGCTCGACTTCCCTTACCCTGGCAGCGCCACTGGCGTGCTGTTCAAACATCACACACAAGATAAATTAATAAACATACGTGTCTACATGCATAAAACGGGCTTCAACCAGAAGCTAATGTCTCAAATTGTACCATACAGCTTAACCTAGAAAGAATTAGTGCCACAAATGACAATGCAATGGAAGCACAAATGAGAAATATTACATATCTTTCAATTTGAAAATCTGCAGCACCAGAGACGGTTTCACAAGCTCTGGAACTATAACAAGTGTTGACTTTGTTACCTGCATTCCACTTTATATTTAATAAAACACAAGTTCCACTTTGTTGGGTCATTAAGACCCCGTTTGGTTACTGTTTCTGTTTCCTGAATTCTGTTCCCGCTCCCAAAATTTTGAGATTACTGTACAAAAACACGTTTAGTAAACACGTTTTTGTTCCCAAAATTTTTGGAGTATTTCATGAATTCCTTAAAATTCTAAGAAACAAAAAAAAGTTGATTCCTATTTCCTATTCACTCCCACAAAACTATTCCCACCACCACCCCGCCCGTGGTGCCAGCCACCACCATCCCACCAGCTAAGAAATATGTATATTTATTGTCGTACATTTAAAAGAAAAAAAAACAAATGTTGCAACCAAACGTGTTTCTTTGTTTCTATTCTCATAAATTAAAAGAAACAATTTCAGGACAATAGTCGTAGCCAAACATATTTTTATTCCTGGAATAGTCCAGAACGGAAATAGAATTCCCATCCCAGTTTATTGGAAGTAGAAACAAAAAAGCAAAAACACTAACCAAACACCACCTAAACAACTGGTTATTGAATGTAAATGAAAACAGTTTAACATGTTCCATTTGTATTTTCCTTACTTCATGCTGTTCTCATGAAAATTCTCTTTTAAACAATTGTGTTGATTCTGTTGAGGCATTCATCATTTCCTTCAAGAATGGAACATGCATAGGATACATACATATGTGTAGACATACGTTTAAATAAATACATACATATATATTCATTTAAAAATGATACAGTTTCCATGCAACAAATGAAGTAGCCTTATTACAACAGTCGAATAGACCTTCAACCGTGAATTTAATATAGATCAGGAACCCCGTAATTGATACAAACCATATATCTCAGGATTTTCATAATGAAATAGCCAAAGAGAAGCAACTAATAGTTTGTTATATAAAACATCTTGGTCCAACACAAGTGATGTTGTATTCAACACCCCCCCTCACGTGCAGGGCGGACTTTGTCAAACTACTGTGAACGGATATTGGGGGCCCAACATCAATGTGAGATTCAACACGCCACCTCACATGCTAGGTGGACTATGCCAAACCACTGCGAACAGATATCGGGAGCCCAACATTGATGTGGGATTCAACACGATCACATACCCAACATCAGACAAAAGGCTAGCCTTTGATACCATGTAGAAACCCAATGGGCCTCACTCACTCTCAAAGGACCCCTTGAAAGAAGAGGATTGTCCCTAGGCTAATATATAGCTATGGATGTGATGTTGGATTCAACAAGGATGAACACAAAACTACATAAATTTTCCCATCAGGTTTTATATTCAATCAAATGAATGAAAAGCAGTGGGAAAAAAGAACATCCGAAGTGAGCTAAAAACAATTTCCATAGTGTCATCCTAACTCCTAAGGCTAACAACTAGCAAAGTTCCCCATCAAAACTTAGGCCTTCGGTTTTATAAGGTTGCTCGAGCGTACGCAGTACTAAAACAATGACGAGGTTCAATTAGCACCATTAGATTATAAGGAGGTTAGGGCAAAAGAGTCTAGAAACAAGCCAACCTGAAAGAACCCCCCCAACTTCGGCAAAGATATCATATCCTTCCAAGCCATTTGTTTATAGAGATCGAGTAGACGATCAGTTTCCGCCACTGATTGCGCCAAATTCTAAGAACAAAAGCACACGCCAAAAAAAGGTTAAAAAAAAAAAAAAAAAACAGTGGAATTCCACTAGAATAAGGGAAATGCAGAAGACGAGGACAAAAAAAGGCACTAATCTTATCTCAAACAGGCAAATCAAAAGCAAAAGTTATGATTCTTTGCTGAAATCAACAAAATGCGAAAGCGGTTGCTCAACCACCACCTGTGAGATATTTTCCGCAAAATTGACCGGTGAACTATTCAAATGGGGCCCTAATTCCCCCACAGAAATTTATTCCCTCAAATGATTAACAGCGTTGAACTTAAAACCGGCCGACGCCGGCAGAGAGAATGTAGAGAGAGAGAGAGAGAGAGAGAGAGAGACGCTACCGATTTTGAAATCGAACGGTTAGAGGGACGATCGCCGATTGCTAACAAAGATGAATTCAGTTACAGAACGGGACTCCTATTAATTTGAATTTTAAAAATAAATAAATAAATTGGTCAGAGTAATATCAGCCGTTGGATTGTTTAAAAGATCCTACGGTTAGATCGAGTAGTATCCATTTAAGGTACGAAAGTTGGTACAAGACGTAGAAGCAATGGTACAACATTCGCGAGGCGTGGGATTTACTGGTAAACAAGGTAATGGCGCGTTTCTGGCGTCATTAGATACGTGGGTTGGAAAAGAAAAGGTCTTCCAGATGCTAACGGCGTCGTATAGTTGTGTTATCTGAGGAAGGTTAAAAAAAGACATCTGGACCGCGTTTATTTTATTCTATTTTTTGGGAGGGAACGCTTTCAAAGTGTTCCCACAATTTTGAAACAGATTTTTTTAATTATTTTTATTTATATTCTCAATTTTAAAACTATTATATATATAGGGTGAATTCTACATATTATTTTTTTATCAATAAACGAGCGAGATATATTTGGATATTGATGAAATCTCAATCATTTAATTGAAGATATACTTTTGGTCCAATTTGTTTAGTGTTTTTGCTCCTTAATTTCTATTCCTCCTCCCACATTTTAAAAAATGATATACGAAGATGTGTTTGGCAAACATGTTTCAGTTCACAAATATTTTTAAAATTTTTAAAGTACTTCCCAAATTCATTAGAATTTGAAAAAAAAAAATGTTGTTTTTGTTCACCCCACAAAATCATTTTCAAACTATTTCTTGAGGGTAAATGTTGAGAATTGTAGGGTGTGGTCTTAGGCCTCTCTCAACCAAAAAAATTAGCTCATGTAGTGAGGTTTTGCCTCACACTTATAACCTGACCACCAATCTCTTCTCATCCGATGTAAGATAAAGCCAATAATCTCTCACTCACACATCATGCCTTTGGTCGACCAATCCTCACACTTATAACCTGACCACCAATCACCGACTAGTGTAGAGTGATCTTGAACCTCTTTCAACCTCAAAAACTATCTTATGAGGTGAGACTTTCTTTCACACTTATAACCTGACTACCAACTCCTTTAACATCCGATGTAGGATAAATTCAACAATCTCTCCCTCACATATCGAATCTTTGGTCAGCTAACTATCGACCAATAATTTCCTTTGTGACTATTGAGATAAAGTTGTTATAACCTAAATTTTGATACCAGTGTAGAGGTGGTGGTCTTGAGTCACTCTCAACCCTAAAAGTTAAATCATGTTGTGAGGTTTTCCCTCACACTTATAACCAGACCATCAGCTCCTTTCTCATCTAATATAAGATAAATTCAACAAGAACCATCACCATGTAGGTTGCCACCACCACGTCAGCCATGAAAAAAGAACAAATATTGCAAGCTTTATTTTTGTTCTCAAAAATTAAAAGAAACAATTTCAAAATAATAGTCATTACCAAACTTGTTTCTGTTTTCAGAATATTGCAGAATAGAAACAACATTCTCATTCCAAAAGAAAAATGAAAACACTAATCAAATACCGCAACTTATCTCTTGAAATATCTATTTAAAAAGATTAGGTTTTTTATTGAATGTAATTAATTTGTACAACCACATGATTCTAATTCACAATATAAAATTAATAATTTAAGAGAAAAATCTTATTAACAGAAACCGATTTTTTTTTAATTGATAGATTTTTTTTTTTTTAATAAAAAAGATAAGCGGTTAGTGCGATAAACTAGTGGAATTACGGGGTTAATATTATTTATGGTCTCAAATTTGTTTAAAAAAATAGAAACATTTATTGGAGGTGAAAAAAAAAAAAAAAGAGAAGGTGACCGAAATATTTATGTCCATTATTTTCATTAAAGAGAAGAGAATAAAAAATATACTTTATTCACAAGTCTTGAAGGTATTCAAAGTTGGACATGGTAATCACCATTAGAATTTTGGGCTCAAATATGTGATTTTTTTATTTATTTTTTATTATTATACGGTAAGATGCGTCTGGATTAGTTTACGCGTAATTCGACTAATCACTTTTCTAGGCGATCTTAATAACGCACTCCCTAATCAGCCTGATACATTTAGAATTAAATTCAAGATTTAGTTTTTGAAGTGTTCCCCATGAGAGTCAAAACATTGGTTGACAAGAAAAAAAAATATTTTTCATTGTCAACCGACCTAATATCTCTTGGGCCCTTGGCTTCAATATATGATTCGTTGTAACTTCTATATGTACATCCTTTTTCGTTAAATATAATTTTTTAAAAAAAATAAATTAAAATTATTTTTTTCACACTTTTTAATATAATTATGTTTTTTATCAACAAATTTTTATGTTTTTACTGTACCCCCCTTCCCCCACCCCTCTATCGTTCCCTCCTCTTTCTCCCTGGCTGAGAGAGATGTTGTTGGCGAGGCCATCGGCACCGATGACATCACCAGAGAAGGTGTGGAGGGAGGAAGAAGAAGGGGAACATGAAAGTGAAAAAAAGAAAGGGATAAATGTGTTATAAATTCAAAAGTAAGATAATAATTTAATTAAATAATTTTTTTCTTCTTTTAAAGTGTACATATACAAAAATGGGTGTACATGTAGAAGTTGTTCTCTTCTGCTTTTTCATGGGAATCCAATTATTTGGGTAAATTTTAATAACATTCCTTATTCTTTGGAAAATTTACAGAAATGCTTCTTGTTCTTTGAAAAACTTACTGAAACATTTCTTCTCATTTTGAAAATATCACCGAAACGTCTTGTTATTTTGAAAATCTAACAAAGACATCACATAAGTAAGTCAGAACTCTGGCGAACTAATAATTTCATATTTATTTGACTGATTTATCCTTATATTGTTTAAGAACTTTTAAAATACAATATATATATTCAACATGATTACAAAATTCATGCAAAAGAGAGAAATTCTTCACACATCTAATTTAACACTTAAAAGTGAAAGGAGATAGAGAGTTTCAATGAGATTAGAGAATGCATTTGTTAAGTTTTTTGGTGAGTTCTTAAATTTTTTTATATATTGATAATAATGAGTGGCTCCATCTATTTTTTTTTCAAAGTTATTTTTTTTTCCTAATTAATGCGGAAATCTATTATTAATTCTCTTGGTCCACATATTAAATTATTTAAAAAAATAATTGTGATTCAAAAAAATATTTCCAACAAAAAAAAAAAAGTGGATACAATAAATTAATTAAATTAGAATTTGTTGACTTATAAAAATTGATAAAATTAATCTTAATTTATGATTATTTGTTTGTTATTTTGTAGTATATTAGTAAAAGTTAATTCTTAAAAACATTTCACTTTTATGATTATTTATGTAATTTTTAATAGTATATTTATATTCGGTATTGATTAAATGTTATTACTCACTAAAATTTATTCATCCGTTTCCGGATATTGTTATCAAAATAACCAAATGATATATATGTCTTTTGTGCTTCAATATTCAAAATTTATTATAATTTTTTCAAAGTCCGCGCAATGCTCTGGTCTAAAACTAATTTTATATGGAAAAAAATATTTAGTAGAGTTTTTGTGATAAACTGATTTTTTTAAAAATATATATACTTTTATGCTTATAAAAATTATATTTTTTTCTTAGATTTGGTCTTTAGAAAAAAGGAGAGAAAAACGATTTAAAGGAATAAAAGAATATTTTAGAAATAATATAAACACAGTATTTAGTTCCCAATAAAAATAACATTTTAAATTGGAAAAAAAAATATATAAAATAAATTCGAGAAGTTTTGATGGTATAATATGGAAAATTTTTAATTTTGAAAATTTTCGAATTTAATTAAACATCATAATCCTCTTATAGGTAAAGTCTAATAAACTTTTTCGGCTTACGTCAAATAATTACATAAAAAAGGGTAGGACTTTTTTTTAATACTAATCAACATATAAGAAATTCATAGATTTTAAAATGAATAAAATAATAAGTTTTATTTCTAGATAATTACAGTTTATAAATTATTTTTAATAATATAATAAAAATATTAAAATAATATTCTTACTTTCAAAACCACTTCGAATATCGTTGATATTTTCCAAATAAAAAAAAATATGGTTGTAGATTTTTTAAGTAATAGAAAGTGCTTGATGTTATATTTATTATTTATGAATGGGACAATACATTGTTGACATGTTACATTCATTTTTTTATAAATGTATATTATTAAATAATATTTTTTTCTTATATTTTTTTATATTGATATTATATGAATTGCCATCTTCGTAATTATCTGATATTAATCAAATTTAAGAAACAACTCAATCCCTCACTCATCTCCATCCTATTACTTAATTAATAAATATATTGAAAAATGTCAAATTGGAGCCAATTGCTTCTTGGGGGGAATGAAAGGTCAATTAAATCCATACATTTTTTATTCTACTTTTATCAAATAAAAAAAATAAATAAAGTGAAAGTTTTCCAAAGTAGTAATTGCTTAATTGAAACTTGATTTTTAAGTGTGAAAAAAAAATTCGACATAAAAAAATCTTTACAAAGTAAAAATAAAAGGCGTAAATAAACACGCAAAGACGCTGAAGAATTTATTACTTATAAATGTTTTGATTTAAATTAATAATGGACCAAGTCCTACAATTTTTGATTTTTTTTTATTTTCATTCTTATTTATATTTTTTACATAAACATCCTCTACACCGCCGTGAACCAACATTCTGGATTGGTTTAGACAAAGAATAAAAATTTAAACAAAATTGTGAACATGAAAAAAAAGAAGAATTGAATATGGGAAACAAAATGAAAGAATCAATTTACTAAATAATGTATCAAGTATTTGTATTTTTTAACTTTTTTTTTTTTTACATAAATTCACTTACACAAAACCTACAAGAATCTTTCGAAAGTTTCAGGGTTCATCTCCTTAAGCATTAAATTAGTCATCCCTTAGGGGGTTAAAATAAAATTTGAAATCTTCCTCACTCTCGTCTCCCATATTGGCCAAATAGCCTGTACACTTCATGTTGTCTTTGGATCACAATACCTTTTTCCCTTATTATTCTATTACAATCATCAATTCACGATTTGAATCTATAATTATTGGAGAAATTTTTCATCAATAGACTTGTCACTTCCTCTGCATCAATCTCCATGACGATTCTGGGATACCCTTTGTCGACTGCTATCGTGATTCCTTTGTGGACTCCCCTTATATATGCTTATAGACTATTGCAACTTGCTAAACATTGATGGAACCAAATTGCCACACATGAAGGCCGTCGCAAACCCACCCTTTCTCGAGTTGCCTTTCGCACAACCATCCATATTCATTTTGAAAAAACCTGAATCAGGTGGATACCAATTAGTCAACAAAGAACCGTCTATTAATTGGGAGTCATTCTGTGGACAGAAAGCATCCAAAATATCTCTTTTAAGTTTGTTAAATTTTTGAACAACGGTGAAAGGATCTTGGGATTTTTCTTTGATAGTTTCACTGTTTTTGTTCTTCCAAATCTCCCAAAAAATAACAATAAACATATAAAAGGAACAAGGTTCCGAAGACTTCCCTTTCAACCTTTTCATAACCCATTGGCGTAGCTCCATGTTTAGATCTTGCTGGAAATGACTTATACTAAAGAAGAAGCACGATATTTTCTTAGTTTTGGTGCATGTCCTTACTACACGATTTATTGTTTCTTTTTGTTAGTTGCATCTCGGGCACAAGACCGATACATCATCGGACCATGGGCAATGTAAACATTTTTATTAGCTTTCCATGGAGAGCAGCCAAATAAAGTTTTTTCATATTTTGAGAAATCTTGAACTTCCAAATCCAGTGTCAGACTGGATTGGTAACCCTCAGATCCTCCTTTAGGGAAGCATCATAAGTTGATTTTAGAGAAAATAAACCTAATTGTTCAATCTGCCAAGCTTCAAAGTTTTCTTGAAAAACAGGGGAGGGTCCGATTTAAGAATTTTAGATTTTTGTTTATCCAAGAAAATGTGAAGAATAGGAAGGAGATACCGGTTCCCATAACAATGATATATGACACTCTTAAATCCCAGCTATTCTGGATACTGACATCTCCTATAGGTCCTTACCCACACCACTAATCGGTCTACAAATTTATCTTGGCTCAATTTTCCACTTTCCATGTAATATTTTTTTATCAGGGCATATTTAGATTTAAAAATTCCTTTCCAAATATGAGACCCATAGGTCTTTCTATCCAGAAATTAGGACTATCTTCCAATTTATATTTAGCTTTTATCAATCTAGTCTAGAGATTATCATTCTTAGCAATCACATTCCTTATTTTACAAATACCGACCCCTTCTTCCATTTTTCTTCTACGGATTATGTCCCAGTTTATGAGATGGAACTTCCTTTTTTCTTCTGTCTCCCCCCAAAGAACCCTCATGTTTGTTTAACTAATCAATACTTCTATTTTCCCCCTAAAAATTCAGTCCAAAGATTGCTAAAAAAATTAAAGTTTATTATCAGAGTATCTCCAATAGATGTGCTAAATTTGGTGTGACACTTGTGAGATATGGCACATGAATAGTGGTATGACACATGTAGTTTGGTGTGGTACCTGTGAGATATGGCACATCAATGTTGTGAAAAATATTTATGAGTTTTTTATTATTTAACCCTTATTTAAGAGTTAGTTTTAAACAGTTATAATTCAGTCTTTTTGAGAAACATTGTTAGTATATAATCCTTTGACCATTGACCAAATTAATGAATGGACGTTTATACCCTTGTATAAATATAGGAAACCTTAACCTCTTCTCGGCCCCTCTCTAAAAAATTTAGCCGCTCCCTCTCCCTCTCTCCTCTTCACACTCCTTCAACCCCAAATTCTCAAGCTTTTCTGCACCCCATACTTAGCCTTCAGCAGTTTAATCGCTGGAATCTTCACAAACCCTTCTTTGTCGCCTTTCCCGCTTTGACGACAGTGATGATCCAGCCGTTTTTCGACGCACTTGACCCGTCATTCTTGACGGGACTTCGGATATAAATTTCTTTCGTTTTTATTTTTTTTTTTCCCTTTTTTCATCTTCTATTTCCTCTTTTAATCATCTCTTCAGAAGAGCTAGACAACTCTGTTGTTGGCCCAGTGATTTACCCAAGAGGAGGGGTGAATTGGGAAGTTATAAAATTAAATCAAATTATAACACTAAATAATTAACTTTATCCTAAATTAATTATTATCTTTAAAGCAGCGGATAAGTGTTATATAAATTAGGTGCACACTCAAACAATTGAAAATAAATAAAGTAAAATAGGAGCACAACAAAATTTATACTGGTTCACCAAGTTACTTTTGACTAATCCAATCCTCCGAATTCTATGGAGAGTTGCACCCACTAATCATTATGATTCCTTTAATCAGGTAGGAATCAACCCTTACAAATGATTATTTCGCAGGCTTAGAATCAATCTTTACAATTTTCCTTTTTACAGGTTAAGGAAGAACCTCTATCTTTTTATTAGACTAAAGATTAGCCTAATTCTATTACAAGAAGA
This sequence comes from Eucommia ulmoides, assembly GCA_016647705.1. Lineage (NCBI taxonomy): Eukaryota > Viridiplantae > Streptophyta > Magnoliopsida > Garryales > Eucommiaceae > Eucommia > Eucommia ulmoides. Next base: position 8,834,786 of record CM028333.1, on the reverse strand, counting down.
ATCACTATCTAATTCTTTTTATACCTTAGGCTTAAGAATTAAACTTCACAAAATATTTCAAGTATCCTTTTACCCGGTAAGGATTGAACCGTTACAAATTCACTCAAAATTAATTTTAGTCAAGAAGAATTACGTCTATCTCTTTTCACGGGAAAAGAATAACCTAATATTTTTATGCATTAGATAAAGATCAAACTTCAATCTCTTTACCGGAAGAGATTGAAACCCAGCTATCCCTAATTAGATATTCTCAATAATATCTAACTCGCATATAACTCACCAATTACACAAATTGATAAGTTTTTCCACTCAGAGCTTTTATCATTTCAGATTAATTTAAACTCAATTAATATCCTGATAAATATTAGTGATAGAAATAAAATGAGAATTTCAAAATCTGATTTTAAAAATAAACAGGTAGCACACAATTTAGCACGTAATCAGATTTTTACAAGAAATCGTTTTAAAATATTTTCAATCAATTTAAAATTCAGAAAAACGATTTCAAATATCAAAATTCCAAGAAGTAAACAATATTATCAAATAATAATTAAAAGCAAAGATTTGGAACGATCTCATCAGGATACCACCGAATGAATGTAAATTGAATCGCAATAAGACTTTAGATCGGTGACAACAACAATTCACAACAATTTCCTCAAAACAATTCTCAAGAATAATCTCACAATATTTTCAGTATAATTTCAGAATAATCACTCTCAGAAAGCTCAGGAACTGAATAGCTCTTGAAAATTAATTGATTGGGGTTCTTTTCAAATGAAAAAACACAGGTCTATATATAAGGATTTGAAATAAGCCCTCCAACGACTAATTTTCACATATCATGACACTTAATTGCTCTTATAAACCCGTTATATTGATATGACTCAATATTGGTTCATATATTGTGAATATTTATCAAATTGGTACATTTAATTCTTTCCATCCTATCTATTTGCGACTGAGAAAAATTTGAGGGACTAAATTGAATAATTTAAAAGCTATAATTAAGTTTGATTGGGGTTCTTTTCAAATGAAAAAACACAGGTCTATATATAAGGATTTGAAATAAGCCCTCCAACGACTAATTTTCACATATCATGACACTTAATTGCTCTTATAAACCCGTTATATTGATATGACTCAATATTGGTTCAATTCACTTAATTATAGCTTTTAAATTATTCAATTTAGTCCCTCAAATTTTTCTCAGTCGCAAATAGATAGGATGGAAAGAATTAAATGTACCAATTTGATAAATATTCACAATATATGAACCATATCATTAGGGACATCAAAATAGCAACCATCTATCTTAAATAATATCAAATCTCTAATATATATCTCAGATTTAAACCATAAAACGGCTAGTAACAGCTACTTTTTTTTATCAAATTCATGAAATTTTCTAAACCTGAAACAGCCCTATCGGTTGACTAACCGAACGTCACAAGTCAACCGATCGATTTAGGTTGTAGCCCAAGCCAAAAATACTCGCCAGTCGGTCAATCGATAATCCATAGGTCGGTTGACTGATTGATTCAGGATGCTCCCCAGGCTATTTCTCAACTAGGGTCGGTTGATCGATCCCTCATGGTCAGTCGATCGATTGATACAGAAAGTTCATCAGTTGACCGATCGATTTAGAGACTTTTCTAAATCCCAGCCCATTTCCATTGGTTGACCGAACCTCTTGTGTTCGGTTGACCAATCACTGCTAGATCAATACTCCTCAATTATAGTCCAACTCTAAACTTCGACATTTTGAATCTTTTAACCAATTTCTTTTCTTGGTTAACTACTATTGACACTATTAATCAATTTTAAACACTAATATTGTTTAGGTCAATATTTCTTATTCAATTTCACATTGTAGCACATAATTGAACTTAATTAGGACTCTAATTCAAACACACATAAATATAAATCCATTTTGCATCGTGTGTGATCCTAATCGGGATACATTAAGAGTAAAAATTAACCTAAGTTATTTTCTCTTAAATTCTTCAAAATCTTCAGTCTCTTAATGCTCGTCTCTTTATCCGTTTCTTTGCATCTTTAGCATCCTTAACCATTTATTTATGATACTATTCTCAATGAAACTCTTACATTGAAATACTCAATAAATTTGTTAATTCCGCAAAAAACATCAACATTTAATTGTTTATCAAAATCTTAGAATTAACATCTGCAATTCGTCTTACCAAGTAAAATCTCTCTCTGCATGTTCGTTTTTGCTTTATTTTGCTGATTTTTTATTTGGGAAACTTAACATTGAAAAATTAATTCTTTTTGTTCAGTTTACTATAGCTTGTGTAATTGTATTTGAACTTATGAAGTTGCTGAGTTTGAAACCTTCTATTATTGTAATTTTATTTTATTTTTAATTTTTTTTTTTTTTTTATGTTTGTGACGGCTTTTGGATTTCTCTCTTGCTCACGTGCTTACCTCTTCGCCGTCGCAGCTGCTCAACGTTCTAGATCGTTCTTCACTGTCGTCATCATTCTTCTCCAAGTCGACTAGTTGACCGCAACTATCAAGATCTGATCAGTCCTTCGCTGTCGTTGATCTCGTCGCCGTATGGGGGTTTCCGAATTCACGATTTTTCAATTGAATTGAGAATCCATGAGCATTAGTTCCCCTATTTTTGAGTTCTTTTTTTTATTCGATGTTTGGATTTTTTATGCGTGTCTCTTGCTTGATCCAATTGATTTTGATCTCGTAGCTTATTGAGGGTTGTTTTTCAGTATTGAACGTTTTGGTAATTTGATTTTTGATTTTTCCAGATTTGTTTTCAAGATCCGTTCGTCGACTTGATCTTGCCGATGGATATCTTCGTTGTGTTATTCTTGTTTGATATCCGCGATTTGTTATTCTTGGAATTTTGTTTTGTGTTAAGATTTGGAAAACACGAAAATGTTCATGTGAAATTTTGTGAATTTTTTTTTATTAATGTTCATACCAAAATGTGATTTGGTGAATGTTCACACCTATTTGTTTTTTCGAGCTTAGAATATTTTAATATTTTTGAAACACTGAGTAGATTGATTTATTTTTTTTCTGAAATAGTGAGTAAATATTCACACAGAACGTGTGAAATATTGTTGAGTGAAATTTGAGTGAACTGAAATATATTGTTTTGAAAAAATGAGCGAACATTCACATAAAACGTGTAAATCATTGTTTGAGTAAAATTTGAGTAAATTGAAATTTTTGTTTTGAAATTTGAATGAACATTCATTATGAACTATTGTTTGAGCAAAATTTGAGTGAATTGTAATATTTGTTTTGAAAATTTAAGTAAACATTCATACAAAACGTGTAAATCATTGTTTGAGTAAAATTTGAGTAAGTTGAAATTTTTGTTCTGAAAATTTGAATGAACATTCACACAAAATGTGTAAATACTTATTTGAGCAAAATTTGTGTAAACTTAAATATTGTTCTAAAAAAATAAGTGAACATTCACACAAAACATGTAAACCATTGTTTGAGTGAACTTAAATATTGTTCTGAAAAAATGAGTGAACATTCATATAGAAATTCTAATAACACTTTTCGTATATAAAAATAAATAGTGAGGGTATTTGTAAAGGACCATTTCCTAAATATTCTTTGAGAACCAAAAACTTAAAGTTTAAAGTCAAAGATCAATTTTCTAGTTTATACATCTATAAATAACCAAATAATAAATTACTCAATATTTATTTACCCTTAACTATTTTTTTTCTATCCAAAATATCCTCATATTATATTATTATGTTTAAACACGAGAAATCCCATATCATTTACAGTAACACCGCATAGACACTTTATCATTTTCATAAGGGAAAATCGTTGGGTACACCTAAAATTACAAATTATTTGCTTCTTGAAGCCGACCTTTTTTAACTATCATTTCTAAACCTCTAAATGAAAAACTTCGAATTGATCCGGTTTTCAAAAAATCTTTTTTTTTTCTTTACTTTTTTGCACACTTGAAATCTAGAATGTAAATATATATTTTTTTGGTAGAATGGAAATTACGCAAAAAAAAAAAAAAAAACAAACAAACAAACAAACAAACAAAGAGCAAAACTGGGCTTCCGAGTACATGTCGAAAGCTCTTCTATCCATCTCCTGGAGGAGAATCTCTTCTATATTCGTATTTGGCGTATCAAGGATTTTGAGGATGCAATCTTCACGGGCTCCTCTTTCGGCCAAAATATCAGCACAACGGTTAGTCTTTCGAGAGGCGAAATAAAGGGTGTAATCCTTTGAAAAAAGAAGTCTCTTACACTCCTTAATCAACTCTATAAATATGTGATTCTCTGGGCATGAGTTATTGATCAAGGAAACAATTTCAGCTGAATCGATATCAATTTGCACTCTAATATAGTCTCTATTGGCTGAAATTTTGATTCCTTCGACAATACTGCTCAGTTTTGCTTCTAGCGCTGTGCAACTATTAATACAACCATAATAACCTATCTTTCAAGCACCCAAATCATCTCTCAATAGGCTGCCAAAACCGCCTCTGCCTGGTCATCTTTCGCGCTGTCATCCGTGTTGAGTTTAAAGAATCATATTTTAGGAGGAAACCAAAAAACAGAGAGTATTTTGAAGTCATTTAGAAAATTTGGTTCCAAGAAAAATTTAGAGAGATCTTGAGAGTAGTTTGCAATTCTCCCAAAAGTTGAGTTTGGAGGATTACAAACTCTTTCAATAACCTCTTTATTTATATCTTTCCAAATTTTCCAAATGGTAGCAATAAAAAGAAAATAGGAATGATTAAGAACACCACATTTGAGGTGATTTTTAATCCAAACCCAAATATTTGAAGGAGAATTGTTGTACCTGAAATTAGAAGAATGAACTTGATCCCAAATATAGTTGACTTTGGGACAAGTGCGAATAGCATGTTCAATACTTTTAATTTTCTCATCGCATCTTTGGCAAGTACTAGAAATATTTGCACCACGAGAAGCACGAAAAGAATTGGTAGCAAGTCTTTTATGAAGAAAAAAAAAATCAAAAGAAGAATTTAAGATTTTAAGGGATTTTAAGTTTCCAAATCCAACACCAACTATTACCAGGTATAATGACTTCATTCTCTGGGATACCTAACTTATAAGCCAATTTTATAGAAAATAAACGAGAATTATCAGGCATCCATAGAGATTTATCAATAAGATTAAAAATAGGAGGCTGCATATTCCTGATTTTCATCTTAGTATTAGAGTCAATTAAATGTAAAATATGATTAAGAAATCAGGAACCATCATCATCAACAATATCTGTCACTTTGAGATCCAGAAAATTTTGAAAATCCTGGCAACCCAAAGGTTTATCCTCACACCACCAATCTAACCTAAGATTAGTAATAGTCAATTCTCAATTTTTCATTTAATCCCTTTGATTAAGGTATTCTTTGTAGAAAGGATACTCTTCCAAATATGAGAACTACCATTAATCTTTCAATCTGGAATGTAATTATGGTATAATGTGTCACACCCCACCCCAGACACCCACATGTAAGGCCGGCGTGACGTAGACATGACATCACCCAACTGACTAGCCAACCTCAATACGTCAATAAACAACAATGTAAATCTATACAACACGTATAATAATCTCATCTGATAGGGATACACCGTCCCGAATATAAAAACAATCAAACAAATCTCTTGAACCTCACTTAGATTTCATCTCTGATATCTCGTCTCAAAATTTCTCTCAAATGACTCCTTTGCGTGACCCGCATAACTCTATTTAGCGCTAGTAGGGGACCAACCAACTCCTAGCTATTTCACCTGTGAGTGTACTGTCTTCTTAGTAAAAATATTTTTAATAATAAAACTCATTCTACAACATCTAAATGTGATCAAGCGGAAGTATATAAATACAACATAATTCGTAAAATCTCCAATATAGAAGCAGAGAAAATAAAGCGACATAATTAAGTTCCATTCAAATCCAACTAATATAAAAATCATACTAATCACCATGATAATAAATATCAAATCAACCAATATACGTAAAACACCACATCTCAAGCACACATCTCAAATACACTTTTTAAGCACATAACTCAAACACACACACTGGCCAACCCTAGTGATCGTTTTAACCTCACGATCGGGAGTTACAATGGTACCGTAACATCCGTAGGAATGCCTTCCTACGAAACATCCACACCCCTTCTGGGGAGAAATATAATCCACACCCCTTACGGGGAGAAACATCCACATCCCTTATGGGAAGAAATACATTTTCACACCACATCGTCAAAAATCCACACCTCTTATGGGGAGAATATAAACCACACCCCGTTTCGGGGAGAATTTTCAAAATCGCGTTTTTTCCTCTCCTTTTTAAAAGTACCACCAATTTCAGTAAAAGAACCAGTTTTTCACTTTTGTACCACCAATTTCAGTAAAAACTGCTTTTCCACCTTTGTTTTTAGAAAAACAAGCATTTTTAGAAAACCATATATTTTTCACTTTCTTTTCAAAACCACCCATATCCAACGAAAATTATTTTTAATCCTTCTTTTTAAAAACCAACACAATTCTCCGGAAATCTATTTTACCAACTTACCCCAAAAATCTACTTGATCCATATCATTTATGAAATCGTACAGTGTAAGTAAACACATATGTCATCATATATGTATAGAAAATAGTTTGGTAAGAAGACAGTACACTCACCTCGATATCCGTTTTGCAAAACTGACACTGACCACATTCTATCTAGACGTCGGTGCCTGCGAACCTAATAGTGACAGAATCTAAATTAATATCTTATCTAAAATATCTCAATCATGCAATGCAGACCCTATATTCCAAATCGTTACTATTTTATGTACCACGTAATTAAAATTAATTAATCATTACGAAATTATTACGATTTTAAAATTTGTAACGCTAAATAAAATTTAATTTAATGAAAATTAATAATCGATTGAAATTTCACCTGTTTTCGAATCGTTTGACGACCACAAGATGGGTTTTGAATTTTCCTGGGGTGGTTTCTGCAAATTCCCTATTTTTTTTCCTTTTCTCCTTTTTTTTTCCTCTTTTCTTCTTTCTTTTCTGCACTGTTTCGGTTTCTGCTCTGTTTTCCGTTCACAATTTATCCCACCACCACCGGCTCTCTCGCTTTCTTTCTCTCTCTCTCCGACAATCTTTCGTCAACGATCAACACGCGCACACCCACAGTAGCAGACACAACACACATCGACACACACTGTCGGAACAACACACGCATACACACACACACACACCGGCGGATGAGTAGAAACACTTACACACACATCCCGTCGGTCACCGAACACAAACTTTACCACCACCGTCGTTTCTGTTTCTGCTCTGCTTCAGCCAGCACGGCAACACACACCCACGCCGGAACACACCTCCACAAAATCGAACCCACCTTCTCTCTCTCTAACTTTTCGATCGGCCAACTTTGATCACCCCCTACATCCATGACGACGAACGGCATGCATCCACTCACCGAACGACGGTAATCACATACCCATAATTTGATCAAGGCCACCACCCACGCCGAACTGCACCCCATTGCCGGCGAACCTCTCTCTCTCTCTCTCTTCTCTGTTTCTGTTTGGAATCCACCGGCACACATATACCCTTAGCTGATCACCCACATAACGAAACACCCTCACACATGCTGTCAATCTCCGGTTGATCGACGGCAACGACACACACACAGCAACCATGTCGGAGCAACGACGACGATCCGAACGCACACGCCGGTAAAACACATACCGATGTCACACACTTCACACATGCATACTGGATCAAACACAGTAATATACACACACATACGATTGCTCAGAACGGAACCCACACCTGCCGTCAACGGAATACACACACCCTCTTAACGATCACCGATCAAACTGTCGAACCCACTCTCTCGTGCTCAGGTTCCTCTCTCTCTCTAGATTTTGTATTTCCTGATTTTGTTGTGAGATTCTGATCATCACTACTGCATGGATGATTATATACGCATGAATTGAGTGGAGAAAAATCGTTCCTAGCTTGTCACGTCATTCGCTCCCAAACCCCTGTCTCCGACGGATTTTCACGGCACACACTTGCACGATATATATATATATATATATATATATATATATATATATATATATATATATATATATATATATATATTATAGAATTTTTTTTTATCAAAATACCCTTTCCTCCCCCAATATCTTAATGACTAACATATGTGCCCTTCGCTTATAGCATCACACATATAATATCTATATTTTTTTTTTTTTTTCTATTATTTATTTATGGATTAACCCATTTTTAGTCAATAATTTTAAATGGGACCCATAAGCTATGGCCCAACACAATAAAACACCAAACTATTATTTTTTATTTGAGAAAACCACAAAAACTAAACACACACGTCCCTACCCCAATTCTTTTTCCCTTTTTTCTCTTCCTTCAATGGGATACACTTCCTCTCTCTCTTTCTCGTCTCTCTCTCAATCTCTCTTCATATTATTTCTCTCTCTCTCCATTTTATTCTCTATCTAACACACTCTCTCTCCTATCTCCCTCCAATGGGCCTCACCTTCCTCTCTCTCTCTCTCGTTTCTCTCACTTTTATTCTCTCTCATTCTCTCCTCCCTCTCTATTCCCACTTTATTCTCTCTCACACAAACACTCTCACTCTCCATACATATATATATACATATATATATATATATATATATATATATATATATATTTCTTTATTTTTTTTTCCTTTTTTTTTTATTTTTTATATTTTTTCTTCTTCAAAATAAAATAAAATAAATAATATAAATTGCAATATGAAATTAAAATTTTGTGAGGAAAACGGTCATTGCAGTAAGCTTCACCTCTTCACCTACAAGCACTATCGTCGTACCGAATGAAGTCCACCAAGAATGCAGAACAAATGCAATCACTGTAACACCGTTAATAAATTCACAAAAAAAAATGATGGCCTGCAAATTTTCAAGAATTTTACTATAAAGTAACATTTTGACAAAATTTTACTGTACAATAACATTTTCACAAAATATTAATATACAGTAACTTTTCACAAAAATTACAGTGTAACAACATTCTAAAGCACAAGTAACACTATCAATGCATTTAGAACCCTAAAATTATTTTCAACAATCCAACAAAATGACTGAAATTAGCAAAACCAAAAAAAAAATTAAAAATTTTGACAAACAAAATCCAAGATGTGTAAATAAGATGCACATAATAGCAGATAACAAACCTTCACAATGGTATCATGCACATGAACACGACATATTGGAAATCGTTTTTCTCAAAATTTTACTGTACAATAACAAATTCAAGAACTCAAACATCACTAATGTCATGGAATAAAATAACAATAAAAAACCTTGACTTTAAGGGTAGATTTTTGTTGTACAGTAATAATTTCAAAGAACTCAAATATCAAATATAATAGAAGAAAATAGCAATACAAAACTTGACTTGGAAAGTGAATTTTTGGTACACAGTAATAATTTTGAGACTCAAACATCACAATGTCATGAAAGAAAATAGTAATCCAAAAATTGACTTGAAAGGTGAATTTTTGCTACACAATAACAATTTCAAGAACTCAATCATCACAAATGTTATGAAAGAAATAGTAATCCAAAATTTTACTTGATGGGTGGAATTTTGCTACACAGTAACAATTTCAAAAACTTAAGCATCACAAATGTCATGAAAGAAAAGGAAAATTAAATACAACTTACTGAAATTGGTTGCTAGGGTTTTTATTACCTTTGTGTATCTCTGAAATTCAATACAACTCATTACATCACTCATGTAATGGAAAAAAATAGCAATCCAAAACCTGACTCGAATAGTGAATTTTTTGTTGTACACTAACAAACTCAAAAAACTCAAACTCCACAAAATACAATGGATGAAAATAGCAATCCAAAACTTAGACATGAATAATGAATTTTTTATGTACAGTAACAAATACAAAGAACTCAAACATCACTCATGTAATGGAAGAAAATAGAAATCCAAAACTTGACTCGAATAGTGAATTTTTGTGGTATAGTAACAAATTCAAATAAATCAAATATCACAAATGTCAAGGAAGAAGATAGCAACACAAACCTTAGAGTTTTTTCACTAAATATTAATGTACAATAATTTTTGCTAAATATTAATGTATAGTAATTTTTCACAAAAAAAATACGGTGTAACAAAATTTCAAAACAAGAGGTAGCAGCGGCAGCGACGGTGGTTGTGGCTGCAGAAGATGGTTAACGTTAATCCAAACAGAGTTCCACTTAGAGGAGTGAGTATTGTTCAACTTGAGAAGATGAGATTGGAGAAGCATCAAAAGCAGAGTTCTCCCCTTCTAACCAGTCATTATCCCAATTTCAGGCCAAATCTTCCATTTTATCCATAAAAAATGGAGTAATATTTTGCTTTTTGATAGAAAAGTTCACAAAAAAAAAAAAAAATCAAAGAAAACATAATACAGGAACCAATTTTTAAACAAAAAAAATTATGCAAAACCATAGTTCCACCTTAGTTGTCGTCGTCGTCGTACCGGTTAGTCCACCTTACTCATGTAGCAAACTTTTAAACGTCAATTTTTGCAACATAATAATTATTTTCTCAACAACCCCACATCAAAAATAAAAAGTAACAAGATGCTAATTCAAAACAAAATTCAATTGTTGATTTTTACTACACAGTAAATAAGTCAACAAATCAAAACATCAACAAGAAAAGAGAAGAAGATTGAATAATCAAATCAAGAAATCAACATCGATTGTTGCTACACATTAACTAAACATCGACTTTTGCTACACAGTATCGATTTTTTCAACAACCTCACGTCAACAATGAAAAGTAATAAGATATTAATCCAAAACAAGAATTCAATTGTTGATTTTTGCTACACAGTAAAAATCTTAATATATCAAACATCAACAAGAAAAGAGAAAGAAGATGGAAAAATCAAACCAAGAAATCAACATCGATTGTTGTTACACATTAATTGAATATCAATTTTTGCTACATAGTAACGATTTGATCAACAAAACAGTAACCTAAAAACTCATTCGTCATTGTTGCTGCACAGTAAAATCGTGAAACCCTAAACCCTAAACCCTAAACCCTAAATGGTGATTTGGGCCTTTTTTCATGCCAAATTTTTTTTATGAAACCAAATAATACCCACATCAAAAATCGATTTTAGCACATCAATTAATATATCAAGAACTCAATCACCATTGTTGATGCACAGTAAAATCACGAAACCCTAAACCCTAAACGATGATTTGGGCATTTTTTCATGCCAAATTTTTTCATGAAACCAAACAATATCCACATCAAAAATCGATTTTAGCACATCAATTAATATATCAATAACTCAATCGTCATTGTTGCTGCACAGTAAAATCGCGAAACCCTAAATGATGATTTGGGTGTTTTTCATGCCAATTTTTTTCATGAAACCAAATAATACCCACATCAAAAATCGATTTTAGCACATCAATTAATATATCAAGAATTCAATCTCCATTGTTACTGCACAGTAAAATCGCGAAACCCTAAACCTTAAACGGAGAATAGATTGGGAGATATGAAGCACAAAACGAAAAATTGCCACTTACCAGAGAAGGACATCGACGACTGGGAATGGACAACGATGACGCTTGGAATCAATGGTGACAACGACGGCTCCTGGTAGTTTCGGCTACGGCGACGATGCTTGGAATCAATCGTCATTGTTGCTGCACAGTAAAATCGCGAAACCCTAAATGGTGATTTGGGTGTTTTTTCATGCCAATTTTTTTCATGAAACCAAATAATACCCACATCAAAAATCAATTTTAGCACATCAATTAATATATCAAGAATTCAATCTCCATTATTACTGCACAGTAAAATCGCGAAACCCTAAACCTTAAACAGATAATAGATTGGGAGAGATGAAGCACCAAACGAAAAATTGCCACTTACCAGAGAAGGACATCGACGACTAGGAATGGACAACGATGACGCTTGGAATCAATGGTGATGACGACGGCTCCTGGTAGTTTCGGCTACGGCGACGACGCTTGGAATCAATGCTAAACCGCGGTGAGATGCTTCTTGTTAGACCCCGATCTTTGATATACGTATAAATTAAATTGCGTTTTAAAATATTTCAGAAATATTGGGGTGAATGATGTAAATTAATTATGCAAATTAAAATTTTGGGGATCAAATTATAATTTATATAAACATTAAAATTTAGAATTGGTTTAATTAATATCCTAACTAAAAAGAAGGGAGGTTAGTGTAATTAAAACAAAGATATTATATATATATATATATATATTTGTGTGTGTGTGCGAAAAATCGAGCCACCCACTTCCTCCCCTTTTTCTCTGCCTTCTCGATCATTCGGCTATGCTCATTCTACACGCATGAACATATATATATATATATATATATATATATATATATATATATATATATATATATATATATATATATATATACAGTCACACACACACATGGGAGGGAAGAAGCGATCAGAAAAATTCAGAGAGAAGAGAGAGAAAAAGAAAACAGGAATGAGGGAAGAAAATCGAAGAGAGAGAGAGAAGAGGCGATCTGGCGGTGATCTTGGGTGTGTGTGTATTACAGTGTTTTCGTGTGTGTTTTTCAGTGTTGGGTCTGTGTGTGTGATCGGCCCGTGGATGTGTCGTCGGTGGAGTGGGTGTCGCCGGCCGGAGTGTTAGAGAGAGAGAAAGTGGGTATCAATTTTGGGTGTGTGTTCCGTTCGGCGTCGTGGGTGTTCCGTCTTCGTGGATGTATGGCATGATTGGAGTAAGGTCGGTCGGTGGCGAGTCCCAGAGCAGAAGCAGAAAACGAAGAGAGAGAGAGAGAGAGAGCTTGTCGTCGGTGGCGATGGTGTCGTGTTTGTGTATGTGTTTTTGGTCTATGGTGTGGGATTTTGCTGGTGGTAGGTGAGGGTAGTGATTGTCGATTTTGGTAAGCAAAGAGAAAAAGAGAAGTGGATGAAAAGCAGAAAAACAGAGAAGAAATCTCAGGCGTTCGCTGTGGCGGAAATTCCGTCGCCCCGGCGGTAAAACTTCTGGGAGCAGTGTTTCGTCGATTCGCTGCGGCGGTGGGGACTTCGCCGTAACAATGGCAGCTGAACAGAAACAGTTATGCAGGCGGGAAAAAGGAGCATGGGAAAGAAAGGAGAAAAAGAAAAGAAAAAAAAAAAAGGGAGATGGAGAAATTTCACAAACTAACCCCACGAAAAATATAAATCTAATCTCGCGGTTGGTGAAAAATTCGAGAAAGGTAGAATTCTGCAATTTCTTTTATAAATACATTTAATTGTCTCAATATCAAATACATATTATCATTATCGTTGAAATTAGCGTTATGTGTTCGCATGAATACAGTTTATTTAGTAAACCGTAACGAAGCGATACTAGTTGAATAATTATCTTTCGTAATAAAATATGGAAAATAGGAAATTAAGGAGATTAGGATTTCATGGCATGATTAATATGTTTTTATACAAAAATATTAATTTAGGCCTTGTCACCGTTAGGTTCGCAGGCACCGGAATTCTGATAGGGGATAGACGGTTAAAGTTTACGAAAGCGGATATCGATGTGAGTGTACTGTCTTCTTGTCCAAACTATTTTTATATATACATATGATGAAATCTGTGTTTACTTCCACTGTATGATATTATAAATAATATGGATCAAGTAGGTTTTTGAGGTGAGTTGGTAAAATGAATTTTCGGGGAATTGCGTTGGTTTTTAAAAAAAGAAAGATTTAGATAAATTGTTAAGATTTGGGTGAGTTGGGGAAAATGGATTTTCATTAAATTACGTGTTTTTTTTTAAAGAAAGTCGAAATATGATTTTCGAATTTAAAAGTTGGGGATTATGACGATATTGATGAGGTGGTGATTTATATTATGGTCTGTCCGGAGGGTGGTCTTGCAGATGGATATTGATTTGTGATTTGATGATGATATTATTGAGTTGACTATGCCATAGTTTATGTCATGTCCGGAGAGTGGTCCGGTAGGTGGTGATTTATATTATGTCATGTCCGGAGGGTGGTCCGGCAGGTGGTGATTCATATTATGGTCTGTCCAGAGGGTGGTCCGACAGATGAATATTTATTATGGTGATTTATATTATGGCCTCCAGAGACGTCCGGTAGGCGGTGATCTGCGCAGTTAGGTCCGCTAGGAAGACATATCCTACGGATGGTTACGGTACCGTTGCAACTCCCGATCGTGAAGTTAAATGATCACTATGGTTAGACAGTGAGTGGTGTGGTGTTTTGAGATATGGTGTTTTAATTTATTATATTTGGAGATTTATTTTATACGGTGATTGGCATCATATACTGGATGGGTTTGAATGAAAATTTATACTTGCTGTTTTATTTTCACTGCTTATATTACGGAGATTTTTACTAGCTATGTGATGTTTTTATATTTACGCTTAATCTATTTAGATGTTATAGAATGAATTATTATTATTATTAAAAAATATTTTTACTAAGAAGGCAGTACACTCGCAGGTAAAGTAGATAGGAGTCGGTCCCCTACTGGCACTAAGTGGAGTCATTTGAGAGTATTGAGTTGAGCTGTCAGAGGTAAACCTTATGAGAGATTATGTATCTCTTGTGTAATGAATTGTATGATATTGTATGCATAATATAATTATGTTAGCTGATTGAATGTAATAGGTGATGTTATGTTGTCGTCATGCCGGCCCTGGGATGACGAGTGTCCGGGACGGGTCGTGACACTTCTGGGTAGGAGAAGAACTCTTCACTGGGGTACAATTATTGCTGTGGAATTCAATTGTTGTTTCGAATGGTAGTTTTTCAATTTCTGTTGAAGCTTTCTACCTAAATTGACTTTCCAAAAGAAGCTGTCTTCACTCGCCTCTTCTCCCTAGGTGAGACTCAGGGCTAGTAATGGGGTTTATTTTAATTGTATAGTATTATTAGGAGATAACACTAATATATAGGTGGGCTTTGGGGCTTATATTAAAAAATCCCTTATTTTTTTATTTTTTTTATTTATTGTCTTTTGTTCTTCCTTCTTCCTTCTTTTTTTTTTTTTTTTAATTTTATTTATGTTTTATAGAAAATAAAAAATTAAAACTAAAATCTTAGAAAACAAAGACAAAAAAATAAAAATAAAAATAAAAATAGAAATTCAAAAAATAAAAAATAAAATTCAACAAGAAAAAATAATGGGTACTCGTGGCACATGCTTGCTTTGAAATTTTATTTTATTTTATTTAAATTTTGTAGTTCAATTAATTTGAATTATAAGAAGATAAATATGTAATGCACATGCTTGCTTTGAATTTTTTTATTTTTCCATTTTTAATTTGTGGTGAAATTAATTTGAAATATAAGAAGACAAATATGTAATTTAACTGATAATGGCCGGAGCCGAGAAAGAGATATCGTGTTACTTTCTAAATAGCACAAGGGTGTGTTTGTTATTTTTTTCGAAGGACATGGGTTAGAATTGAAATCGACCCATTAAATTTCTATAATGACCCATGATTAAGTCCAAGGACTTCCTAGTACGGAAATTTGAAAAAAAAAATTCGTAAATGACTATTTTGAATGGTTAGGTATAATGTAACTAGCGGTCTGAAATTACGTACTAAAAAAGATAAAAAAAAAAAAAAAAAAAAAATTAAAAATAAATAATTTTCTTATTTAGACCATGAAACAAAAAGACTAATTTTAATATTCAACAAAGTATTGTATGCGATATATCTTTCGAGAATATAATTTGAATCCTTATTCTTTCATATTTTATTTTATAAATATGTAATAAATTATTCAATTTGTTGGAAAAAAAAATTATATCTAATACTTAAAAATGAAAAAGGAGAGAAATTTTAATGAGATTAAAGAATCAATTTTTCAATTTTTTTTGGTGAGTTCTAATTTATTAATTTTATTGTTTTATATATAAAATTAGAATTTGTTGACTTCCAAAAATTGATAAAAACAATGGATGTCGTTTAATAATCCAACTTAAGTGTGTTATACACTATCTATTGTTTTAACAACTAAAATATTGGGTGCTACCGATAGTGAATTCCAACGCCAAGTAATGTGAATATGATTGTTTATCAGTTATAATATAATATTCTCAACCATTAGCACTCCCATAATCGTGATCCACCCATTACCACTACCAACGACATCACCCGAATCACCGACTGGCAGTATCCCAACTTCGTCGCACCCACTGATTGCCAACAAAACAATTAACAATGCATGATCTAATACAATGCAATAGCTATCACTCACGTGCCGAATCCACCTATCAACACTTTATCTCATGGTTCACCACTGGCTCGACACCATCTATCGACTCCCTATCTCATGGTCTACCATTGGCTCGACAACTGATATGTCTACAAAACCTATAACCTAGACTCTGATACCACAAATTGTCACACCACACCCTGGGCATCCGTCACCCGAGGCTGGGCGTGACGTCGATCACCAGACCAATCCACAAGTATCCAATCAGACATATATACATACACACTCGTGTTACTATAAAATATATATACCTGTCCCGAAAATCCACAAAATATTTCTACTAAAATACCTGAACCTTCCACGGTTCACATTCGACTAACTCACCTCCAACACAACACTACCTCTGGACTCTTCCTAGTGCCAGTAGTGGACCAACTCCTAACCGCGATACCTGAAACCAAAATTTTTTATCGGTATACTGTCTTCATAATAAAAACGTTTTGTATGGATTAAGTATAAGAATTTAAATACCACAGTTCAAAACCAATAAATGATAAACACCATGTTTTGAAATATAATATAATATAATCACGTACCCGATTCCACTGTCACCAATTAAATGAAATAATATAACAATAATACCGTATCTCATAGTTAGAACCAATTTTCAACTGCCATCACTGTAAAGAAATACTGTATTTAAACCACCCAATTCCAATAGAATATAATAAACGCATACCACACGGAAAACTCCGTTTTCCCGTCGCCACAGAAATAACTCATATATTTATAACATCCCAATCCAATAGTGAAATTCCACCCGAATACTACATCTAACCAAATAGTGTAAAACAACCAAAATAATAGATACACTAATATATATGGATACACCAATCCAGTGTAAAGTAATATATATAAATTTATCCAACCAGTTCACCTTATAAGTCAAAACACCACACCACCCTCCGACTAGCCATAAGATCGTTTTAACCTTACGATCGGGAGTTGCAACGGTACCGTACCACTCGTAGGATTTGACTTCCTAACGGGTCACAACAACTTTCTGCCGGACTTTGCCTAGCAGATAATCAACACTTTGTCAGACTTTGCCTAACAGATAATCAACACTCTGTAGGATTGCGCCTAGCAGATAATCAACACTCTGCAGGACTACGCCTAGCAGATAATCAATACTCTGCAGGACTATACTTAACAAATAATCAACACTCTGCAGGACTATGCCTAGCAGATAATCAACACTCTGTAGGACTATGCCTAGTAGATAATCAACACTGTGTAGGACTATGCCTAGCAGATAATCCACATCCCTTTTGGGAATAAAATACTATGGCATAGTCGGATCACCTATCAATTCCCATCTCAAAAATAAACAACTCAGTCCACAATCATTTTCCATCCTTTTAGAAACCAACTGGATTCAACAAATCATTTTTCCACAAACACCCAAAACAGTTTGATTCATATAAATTGCCAATTCGTCCATTTTTAAATAAACACAATTTTCCATAATACATACGAAAATACAATTTGTAATTTACATAGAAGACAGTACATTCACCTGGTTATCCGCTTTGCAAAACTTTCACTGACTACACTTTACCGAAACTCTGGTGCCTGCGAACCTAATAGTGATAGGGCCTAAATTAATAATCTAGTTAAAATAACCTAATCATGCAATGCAGGTCCTAAGTTTCACAACTTTCCTGTCCTCACATTTTACTATGAAAAATTATCATTCGGCTAGGTTTCGCTTCGTTAAAATTTACTGTATAAACTTTAGTAATACGAACGGTCCCAAAATTTATTATTCCGATTACAAAATTTTGATGCTAGTAGTTATATTTAACAAACATAAAATTTAACGAGAAACGTTACCCGCTCTGAAACAGTTGTCGATTTCTTTTTTTCTTAAAAAATTTAGTTTCTGCTCTAGTACTCACCGCCTCGACGAAGGATCCACCGCCGCGGTGAACACGCTTCTTCTTTTCTCTGATTTTCTTACTGACGAGCCACCGCCTAGGACGTCGTCCCATCGCCTAGGCGAACACACTCCAGTTTCTTTCTACTTCTGATGCTCCACCGCCTAGGCGAACAATCGTCTTCCTTGTTTAGCTCCCGCTTTGATCAGAACAGCCGTCACTCTCTCTCTTTCTTCACTAACTCCGACGGCTCTTTGACCACCCCTCACCAACGATCAACCACTCACACACCACTCCGACGTCGAGCAAAACACACCCACCGCAATTATCAAAGACAACACACACACACATGCACGCTGAAATCAGAACATACACATGCATACACACTCTCACAGTCACCCACATACATCGGCTGAACAGAGCAGAACACACACACGTGTCTACACAGAGCAGAACACACACACACGTCTGCACAGAGCATACACGAATGAACAGACCCACACACCACTAACGGAACATTACACTGCCGACCAGCCAAACACACGCGCCATTGATAAATCAAACACACACACATACTGATACACCCAGAATAAAAAAAGAAACAGAGCACATACCCACACTGTTAGCAAAACTCCCACGCACGCATGCTCACTAGATCAAACGGGGGAACACACACACAAGCAACAAGCGAAACACACACACACACACACACACACCCGAACGGCAACACTCACCATCGGCGAACTCCGATCATGAACCCATAAAATCGCCAAATCCACCAGAAAAATACACATACGCACGCAGAAGAACCCACCTCCGATTCCCTCTCTCTTTTTAGATTTTCTAGATTTTTCTCTACTAATTTTTTTGAATTTCTTCTTTTGAGATGCTTGATCATGATTTGCATGAGTTTATATATGCATGAAAATGGTGGTTTGGGAATTGATCTCATCTTGCCACGTCACCATTCCTCTTTCTCTTTGTTTCGGTTGAGTTCCCGACAGACACACACACAAATAAACACACACACACACATACACACACACACACACACACACATATATATATGTGTGTGTGTGTGTTTAAAAAAAATCTTTTGTTTTATTTACTCTTTCTTCCCCCAACTTCCTTTAAATATTTATTTTAATCCAATTCATTTTTTAAGAGTTTCTGAAATTGTAATTTCACCCCAAAAATTTTTAATACAAAAGTTAAATGCCAATTTTGGATTGAATGCTTTCTAATTTTGCAAATTGACACATCAACTTTTTAATTTGATATTTAATTAACACAATTTCACCCCGTAATTTTTTTAAATGCTTTAAAATGCAATTAAATTGACGTACGTGCGAAATCGGGGTCTTATATCATGTTTGTTCATTGGTGCTAATTCAAAATTAACGATTAAGTAGTTAATTAACTGCTTAACTACCACTAATTGAATTTTAAACTATTTTGGCGGGTCAAGATCCAACTTGATCCAGACTCGACCCGACCCAACTCGGATCCGGTTCAAACCAAATCCAAATATGGATTGATTTGTCCCAACCCAAACTCGACCCGACCCAATTCGAGTTTGAAGGTTTGATTGTTAATGGCTTGCCTTTGTTATCAATTTATAAGTTGATATAAGCTTGAGTTTCGTCTCCACAACCAATGTGGGATAACTACACCTTACAACTCAAGTTCTCCCTTTTTCCGAGCAATGTGGGATAACTCATCCCCTTCCAAGCAATGTGGGATAATTCATTCATTTATATCTTCAATCAATCTCAAATGGGTTTGTTTGAGAATTAAAATCTCATTCAAAACTTAATTATTTTTTACATATAAATATACTATGTTGATCCTCAAACGGCAAGGAACGCAACGGAATAATAACCCGATTAATTTAATTAATGAGTCTCACTTTAATTAATCAATTAAAGTAGCCAAAAATTCTAACACATTTATGGCTATTTGTTTATTATTTTTTAGTATATTAGTATAAAATAATTTGTAGAAATATTATTTTACTTTTATTATTTGTGTAATTTTTAAAAATATATTTATTTTTAATATTTATAAACCGTCATTTTTTATTAATTATGTAATTTTTCGAAAATAATTTATTTCAATATTTTTATATATAAAATTAGAATTTGTTGATTTGCAAAAATTGATAAAAGTAATCTTAATTTGTAGTTATTTGTTTATTATTTTATAATATATTAGTAAAAAATAATTTGTAGAAATATTATTTTACTATGATTATTTGTGTAATTTTTAATTGTATATTTATTTTCGATATTTATAAAACATAATTACTAATTAAAATTTATAGAATTTTTATTTTTGAATTTTTATTGAGTTTTTTATTGTTTGGACCTTTTTTAGCTTTCTCTTTCCTCACTAATTCTTTTTTTGAAAAAAGTTATTTTTTAATCCTTTTGAAAAACATTCTTATAAAAAAATCCTTTTCAAAATTAAAAAAGTAAAATAAAAAAATAGACAATTATACCCCTTATATAGATACATGAAACCCTAAATTGGGAATTATATTTTCATCTCCTTTCTATACAGCCGCCTCTCCAATCCCCTCTCTCAATACCATACAACCATTCGATCGCCGCCGCCGAACGATTACTGCCAACCTTTGCCGCGCCTACAGCCAAAGACGACGATCAATTGCCTCAAACCATCGCCGACTGTTTTGTTCAGATCTGATGGACGTCGCGATCGTCACCGCCATACCGTCCATATCTCGTGCAAGTCGTTCCATCCATATCTTGTGTAAGCAGATCGTCACCGTCATTCCTTAGATCTTTGTTTTGTGGTTTCGATTCATAGTATTTTCGTTTGCCTATTTATCGAAATTTAGGTTTGATTTTGTGTAGATCTATCTTCTATGGTGCCTGATTTCATTGTCCGCTCGTTCGTTTTCATCTTTTTTTCCTCCTTTCTTTGTTCGCACATTTTTCCAGGGCTTCAACAACCATTATTTCTGACGGCTACGTTGTTACCGGCCATCGTCGTCGATCGTTGCAAAAAAGATGAACATTCACAAACCACATTCAAGATCTATGAATATTTATGTAATTTTTTATTGATTTCTATGTAATTTTTTTGTTGATTTTGTGATTTGTGTGAGCTTTTATTATATGTGAATGTTCATATTAGATTGATTGTGTTAATTTTTTGTTGATTTATGTGAAGTTTTTGTTATCTTGATTTTTTTTTTGTTGTTGATTTGTGTTTTGTCTATGAATATTTCATATGAATGCATAGTTTTATGTGAATGTTCAGACAGTGTATTCATGTAATTTTTGTTCAGGCAGTGGTATTTTTTGTTGATTTTGTTTTTAGTCAATGAATATTCATATGAATGCATTTTCTATGTGAATGTTCAGGCAATGTGTCCATGGAATTTTATTTTTACTCCATTTCTAGATTTGAAAAATTCCAGATTTGGAATTGGTTTGAATGTTCACCTTTGATTTGCTCTCGTTCTTAGATCTTTGGTTGAATATTCTTAGATTTGGTTTCACTCCAATATGTTTTGTTCATCATAGATTAACGATTGTGTAGATCATCGTCGTCGAGAGGGAGATAATTTTTTTTGATTTGATGTTTGTTGTTCAGTGTTGATTTTGTTTAATTTTTTTGCGAATGTTCATATCGATTTTTCGCGTAAATGTTCGTAGTTGTTTTTTGTAAACGTTCATATTGTTTCAGATCTGTTAGATCTGAAAAATTTCAGATTTATGTAAATATTTTGGTGAATCGTTCGTTTGATATGGTGGTCGTTTGTTGATTTTTGGTAAGTTTGAATGTTTATATCATTTTTTATTTTGTAAATGTTCATATTCACGTTTGTTGTTCTGTGTTGATTTTGTTTCATTGTTTTTGCAAATGTTCATATCAATTTCTTTCGTAGTTTTTTGGTATTTTGATGAAATTGCATATTTTGATGTGTTTCATGGAAGTATGAACATTCACAGTAATATAATTAGTATGAATATGTATTAAATATTTAAAAAAAACAAAAGTAAAAATGTGAACGTTCATGTCGTTGAAAAAAGGATTTTTCGTAGATTAATTTTTCAAAAAATATAAACATTCACAAACCAGCAAAAAGTTACCCAAAAAAAATGAAATTCATATCATCGGAAAAAAAAAATTCACAGATTAATTTGGTGTATTTGTTTTTAATTTCTATCAATGGTGAATCGCGTGAGATGATTTTGGTGATTTGGTAGAGTTTGAAAAAGTAAACACTCATATTTTTTAATAGAATGACATAAATTGTAAATATAACACAAATAAAGGGCAATGACCAAGGACTCAACATTAAGAAGGTTACAGGGACCAAAAACTTAATATAGGCAATTGGATGATCATTTTTTTCAATACACTCTCTTATAAGGACCTAATAATGAAATCCTTTTTTTTATTACCACAAATAAAAAATGAAAAGAAAAATTAAAAATAAAAGTAAAAATTAAAATAAAATAAGATATATATATATATATAATTCTTAAAAGTGGAAGGTAAGATAATGTTTTAATGAGGTTGAAAATACATTTTTCAAGTATTTTGGTGGGTCCTAAGTGATCCGATCCTGCCCTGGACCCCGTGCATAGTTGGAGATTTATAGCAACGGGCTACCCTTTTTATATATAAAATAATGGGTGGCTCCACTCAATATTTTTTTTAGTTGTATTTAATTTTTTTTTAATTAATGCAAAAAATTATGATTAATAATTTGGTTTACATTTTAAATTACTTCAAAAATAATTGTGATTCAAATAATAATCCACTAAGAAAGAAAATAGATATTGTCACGACCCATCCCGGACACCCGTCATCCCGGGGCCGGTGTGACGACAACACGACATCACTTGAACGCCAAACCTACACACAGAATGACAATATACATACTAACTATATAGCACCAAAATATAAATATTCATATACAATTTATCTACTATGGGGACATGCCCATCCCCAAATATAGGAACAACCAAAATAAAAACCATGAACCTCTCATAGATTCACCTCAGACAGCTCATCTCAAAACCTACACTCGACTCCATCTAGCGTCAGTAGGGGACCAACTCCTAACTGTTCCACCTGCGAGTGTACTGCCTTCTTAGTAAAAATTATTTTTAACATAATAATAATTTCTAAATAATACAGCATTTAAATGAATCAAACATAACGCGTATAAACAAACACATTTTTAATAATAGTATAAAATTCATATACCACGAGAAAACTCATTCTTCCTACTATTCAGAATTATCATCTATATATATATATATATATCAAATACATAAAATCCATCCAAACCATCAGCATAAGATAATATGATAAAGCATCAAAGACGATAAAATAAAACACTATATCACCATATACGATGAAACACCAAATACGATAAAGCACCACATACGACAAAACACCACATAGGACACCATATCTCACCACACCACACCACATCACACCACACTACATCACACTACCCCCATACCTCAGCTAGCCATGTGATCGTTTTAACCTCACGATCGGGAGTTGCAACGGTACCGTATCACGTAGGATATGCCTTCCTAGCGAGATATAACAACGCTTCGCTGGACTGTGCCAGACGGGTGAAACAACGCTCTGCTGAACTAAGCCAGACGGGTGAAACAACGCTCCGCTGGACTAAGCCAAACGAGTGAAACACCGCTCCGCTGGACTGTGCCAGACGGGTGAAAATCCACCACCAATCTCCACCTCACCACCATAACAACAACTCATCTCCACCTCAACAATAACAACTCATCTCCATCTCAATAGAAAATATCAATGCTCTACCGAAGCAGATAAAATCAATAGCATCGACAAAACAATAACAACATCATTAAACTACAAATCAATAATATCAACATCTATCTCCAAAATTGATTTAATCCAAATATCATTTTTTCATCGTCTTTTAAAACCAATTAGATTTACCATATCATTTCTTTCCATTATCTTTAAAAACTAGTGAAAATCACATTTCCAAATCACCCAAAACCGCTTGATCCATATAAGTTATAAATGTGTTCAGTTTTTTAAGTAAACGAAATTTTCATCATATATTTGAAAATAGATTTGGCAAGAAGACAGTACACTCACCTGACTATCCGTTTTCGAAGGCTTTGACCGCCTATTCTCTACCGGTACTCCAGTGCTTACGAACCTAATAGTGATAGGGCCTATATTAATATTTTATGTAAAAACAACCTAATCATGCCACTCAACCCTAATTTCCGTAATTTTCTATTCCCCATCTTTTATTATAAAATATGTCTATTTAACTAGTTCCGTTACCATTTACTATGTCGAATTTATTCATGAACATATAACGCTAAAATCAACGATAATGATAACATGAATTTTATATTGAGACAATTAAATGTATTATTAGATAAGTGCGGAATTCTACCTTCCCCGAATTTTTCACTGGCCGCGAGATTGGATTTATGTTTTTCGTGGGGTGGTTTGTGCAATTTCTCTATTTCCTTTTCCTTTTTCTTCTTCTTTTTCTTTCCTTCTTTCTTCTTCCTACTTCTTCTTCTCTCCGTCCGCTTGTTGTTCAACGACCAGTTCCACCTCCCACTCTCTCTCTCCTCACCCATTCCAGCAATCACCACCACCTGAGCGCCCCTACACACACAACCGAAACACACGCCAACTTACCCCACTGCCACCACCGGCGACGAAACAATGACATACAAACATGCACACCCACACACGGCAACACCCACTACCGGACCGATCCCACATTGCCAGCGACAACCACACACATGAACATCCAGCACACACATCACACAATAGGCACACACCCATAACCGACATCTCTCTTTGTCTAACTTTCCACCGCCAGCGATGACCACACACAAAACGCAAACAACACACACACACGGCAGACACACACATACTTACCGGCGATGACCACACCTTCGAATGGACGGACCGCACACACACATGCACAGCAGCAGCACCGACGGACCAAACCACCGGAGAAATACACCCCCACTACTCTCTCTCTAACGTCCACTCACCGTCAGCCGAACTCCGGCGACACCCAACCGAACGGTCCCATGCACACAACCAATGCTCAATCACACACTCACACATCATAACTGAAACACGCTGATCACACCACTAGCCGAACGTCGGACAACCGAAACAGAGGACACACATACACACACACACACTCCTGTCGGCGGACAAAACCACCAGCCGACCCTGCTCTCTTTCTCTCTCTCTCTCTTCTTTCTCTTCCTCTCTCTTTCTTGATCCTTCTCTTTCTCTTCTTCTTCTCGATTCTTCTCCCGCTTTATATATATACATATATATGTGTGTATATATGATCACGTAGCCGGACATGTGGCCTCTTCCTCTCCATTCATTTCTATCTATATATACCTACTATATATATATAATATATAAGAATTTACACAATCCTCCCTTTTTTTTTTTGTTAAATGTTTAATTAGTCCCGTTCTCATTTTAATGTTTTGAAAAATTGTAATTTGATTCCCAAAATTTAAATTCACATAATTAATTTACACCATCCACCCTAATATTTCCGAAATATTTTACAACATGATTTAAATTATACGCATATCAAAGATCGGGGTCTTACAGATACAATATAAACTAATTAAATTAGAATTTTTTGAATTGCAAAATTGATAAAATTAATCTTTCTTTATTGTTTTTTGTTTATTATTTTATGGTATATTAGTAAAAATTAATATGTAGAAATATTATTTTATTTTTGTTTTTTAATTATTTATGTAATTTTTAATAGTATATTTATTTTCAAACTTTATAAAACTTCACTATTTACTAAAATTTATGTATTTGCTCTCAAATATTGCTATCAGAGTAATCAAATGATATTAATGTGTTTAATACTTCAATATCACGAATTTATTATAATTTCTTTTTAAGCCCGCGCAATGCGCGAGTCTAAAACTAGTAATAATTATTCACCAATTATGCCAATAACTTTTCAAAAGATAAATATAATGCAGGCGACCTAGCTAACGCCTTAGGGCTTTATGGTATTTTTTTCGCTGAACAAAAATTAAAATAAAATCGATGGTAATGCTATTATGAAGTTTTATATCTAATATTTTGCATTTTTCCTATTTTACATTAATTTAGTTTTTAGTCTTTTTCAAATTACTTTTTAAGACCTAGTTGATTTTAACCATAAAAATTTAAGGGTTAGTTTCAATCAAAGCACATCATTTAAAAAAAAAAGAGTTTAAAATAAATAAGAAAGAAGTAGAGAGAGATAATATAAGATTGTGATTAATGGATGGGAGGGATAGAGAACAAATTATTTTCTAAAATAATAAATCAAAATATGGACTCAAAATATGTAGGAAAAAAAATATAGCTTTCATATTTATATATAATTAATTAAATTAATAAATATTAAAAATAAAAAAATACTTTTATAAATAATTCAATTGATTTTTTTTTTTAATTAGCTTAACAAGATATGGAGGCAAAATATATTTTCCATATTTACATATTATTAATTTTAATTAATATATTATTAAAGAATAAAAATTATTTATATTTACATATAATCTAATATTTTAGTATTATTACTAAATTTAATGTTCATATATTATTTCTATAATTTTCATAAATTTAATGTCCATAATTTTTATAAATTTTAATATATTTTTTCGAATTTAATATTTCTGTAAATAATCCTTAATTGTACAAAAAAAAAATATTTTTTTAATTAGATATAAACTATATAAGGTTAAACATAGATTCATATTTTAGATTTATGTTATATTTTGCTTTGATCTGAACCATTCTTTATTTTTTGAGACATCGTACAATTGAAAAATATCTAGACCTCTTATGTCCGTCATGTTTTTTATAATAAATAGTTTGACAATACTAAATCCATATTAATTTGAATTTTTTTTACTTGTGTTTTTTTATTATTTCAATTTCATAAAATCTTTAACTTAATGAAAGCGATTTAATCTTCCTAAAAAAAAAAAAAAGTAAAATTGAATTTGGATTTGATTCCAAAGCACAAAGGTATTGTTTGTTACTACAGAATTAAAAGTTAGATTGATATTAAAAGAGTTGGATCGAGTGGTAATTTTGGGACAAGTGATCTTGAGACGTAGTATTCAAGTGAATCCAAAGGGAGTTGAAGCTGTGGTTTCATGGAGTATGGAGAAGTCCAAAAAGTGTGACTGAAATTTGAAACTTTTGGAGTAGCAATAATTGTAGTTGCCTTCACAATTTAGCAATATTTCCATTATGACGAGAATTGTGGGATATGCATTGATCACCAGAGTTTGACATGTTTGCTTATTCACGAGGAGCTAAATTTGAGGTAGAGGCGTTGAATAAACATTGATCAAAGACTACAATCGTACTATCCTTTAGTATTTAGGAAAGTCTAATGTTGTAGCAAATGCTTTGAGACGAAAATCGGTAAACGTGGTTGCACACATTCAGGTTGTTCATGCTAATGTATGTGTTAAGTTGAGATCCTTATAAGTTCAGTGGGCAGTTGGTCAGATGACCACGCTGTTTGAGTTTTTGGTTTGAAACCGACATTGATCGATTGTGTGATAGAAGCGCAGAAGTCGGATGTCCAATTGGGAAAGATTAGAGAGAAAATGGAAAATGGTCACAGAGCTGACTATCGTGTCAGAAATAATGATGAAGTTGAGATGATAGGAAATAGACTGTGTGTTCCTAATGATGCCCATATGACGGAAGAGACCTTGGAAGAGGTGCATAGAACAATATATGTAATGCCTCGGTAATATCAAACTATATTGAGATTGCGTGAGTATTATTAGTAGATTGGAATGGAAATGGAAAATCGTAGCATTTGTTGTTAGGTGTCTTGTTCGTTAGTAAAGTTAAGGTCGAGTGGTAATACCCAGGTAGGTTATTGTAGCTTTGACCTATTCCAGAAGGAAAAGAGAAGATTAGCCCGATGAATGTTTTCTTGATACGTATGCCAAGTATATATTGACGGGATTGTTCGGTCGCATGAGGAACTAGTTTCATGCAAATGTCGAATAAAGTTCGGTTAAGATAATTATTTTAAATCAAAAGTGAAAAATTGGATTTTGAATTATACGTTTGATAAGGATTAGTGGCTCCTGGATTAAAACTTTAGCATATGTTGATAAATTGACCTATTAGTATACAAAAATGCTAATGGATTTTACAGATATTAAACTAGGTTGATCAGTTATTCGAAATTTTGAATTGGAATTCTGAAATCATAAGTGTTGTTGTTGTTTTGTGACTTGGATGATAATTGTTATCAAAGCGAAGTAAGTCGCTATTGTATGAACAGTCCGCGGAGGAACTCGAAAATGCAGTATTGAATGGTGATAACTTAAATCAGCATGTTGTAAATATGGAAAATTAGGAAGTATTTCCAGATAATAATCCTCAAACGGAGAAACTGTATATGAGAAATTATAGTACCAGAATTTGATAATTATTTTGACGTTCTAGTCGAGTTTCCATATTACTTTGGGTGTCAAGTTGAGAGTTCGTAACTTTTCTTATTTGTAGATTAACGGTCAATTGAGAGGTGCGATTCAAATATTGAATAATATATTTAGGAGTTGTGTTTGGGAATTTCTAGTAGCAAGGAGGATCACATGGCGCTAATAGAATGTGTTTAAACACATAGATACATTTTCGGTGATCAAGGTGATACCGTATAAAAGCGTTGTATAAAAAAGATGTATGACTTCAGTTAAATAGATTGAACTAAGATAGGAGAACGAAAAAATTATCGAGAATTGGAGATAGCCCGGTGTGGTTACTTTTTTTTTTTTTTTTTTTTTTATAGAAAATGAAGTTGATAAAAGGAACTCAATTAGATGTATTGATCTTCTACTAATTATTAGGCGAAGTCGGCATGTGGGATCGCTGAGATCTCATGAAGGAAGTATAATTTGAATTATCCCAAATGGCTTTTGTGATGTCTTGAAATTTTGTAGTTGGGATGTAGTTAGGTACTTCGATCTATATTGATATATATTTGAAGCATAATGTAAGTAGACTGAAACATAATTAAAGTGCGTGGTTTTGCCAATGACTTGATTAAATGTGAAGGCATAAAAGGAATTCTTATAGATGACTCATTCAATGTATTTTAATACGTATTGATGTGGTTTGGTGGTATCTATGTAGTTTTGACGCAATGACATCTTGCGGAAAAAAAATAAAAAAAAAATTAAAAAATTATTAGTTAACGTAGGATTGTGATACTAAGTATAAAACGCTTATGAGATTATTGAAAGTTCTGATATAACTACTGCAATTGATGATTGATAGTCTCTTGATCCAATTCACGTGGGGTTTGAGCTAGTTGTTACTTATGAGATTAGTTGCGAGTATTGTTGGTCTAAACGTGAATGAAGATATTGTTGCAAACTGATTGCCTGGAATTGTTGGACAAAATGGATAAATGTTAGTTATGGAAAATTACTGAGGTCGTGGATCTTCTGTAAAGGAGATTCTTTGATAGTTGATTGTCTATTTTAGGTGTTACTAACCAAAGTGCACCATGTTTGTTGGTTGTTTAATATAACGTTGGCCGCTGCAAATGGAAATGTTGCGATGGGTGAAAATTATTTAACGGAAGTTGACGGTTATGGATTGAAGGTGACTTTCGGTTATGGGACCCTACATAGGAAATAATTGTCCTAGAATCAAGTGTAACTAACATGACCGTGGGGTGTGACTCTGGATTTTGATTATGTTGACCAAAACTTTAATTCCTGTTGGTTTGACAAAAAATTCGGGACAAAATTTTTTTAGGGGGGAAGAGTTGTAAGACCCTGATTTTTTTATTTCAGTCGTATTTTAAAATATTTCGAAAATATAGGGGTGGATGGCGCTATTAATTATTTTGATTTAAAAAAAATCTTGGGGTCAATTTGCAAATTCAAAAACATTTATTCTACACTTTGGGATTCAATTTGTCATTAATTATTAAAATTAAAATTTTAGGGATGAAATCACAATTTAAGAAACTCATAAAGATGGTAATTGAACTAAACAAAAGACTTAAAGAAACTTTAAAGGAGGATACTATAAAATGGGGAAAAAACTTAAAAAAATATATATATATATATACACACACACACACACACATATATGTTATAGGAGGATCGATCAAACACGCCGAGAGAAGAAGGATTGAGATCACGACGTGACAAGCGGGGATTAAGTTGATCCACTATAAACATGCATATAAATTACCCCATGCAAATCGTGATCTCAACTCTCAAAAGAAGAAATGCAAAACAGAGAAGGAAAAGAGAGAGAGAGGTTCGCCGGCGGTGGGGTACAGTCCGACGTGGGTGGTGGCCCTCCGTTCTGTCGGATTTGTGCGTGTATGTGGTTCATCCGTCATTCAGACCATCATTCAACCGAGGTGTGTGTGTTCTGTTCCATTCCGTCCTTGAGTATGGGTGTTCTATTTTTGTACCGACTGTGTGTATGTATGTACATGTGGGTTGCGTGTGTATATGTGTGGCTTATCTGCTGCTGTGTGTGTGGTATGTGATCAGGTTGTGGGTGTGTTCCGTTCGGTCAGATGGGGGTGTCGGTGTGGTCGTCGTCATCGCCGGAGTAGAGAGTAGAGAGAGAAAGAGCAGTCGGTAGATCCCTAGTGGGTGTCTGTTCACCGGTGGTATGCAGACGGTGCAAGGGGTGCCGTTGACGATGCCGGAGCGTGTGTGTGTGGGTGTTCAGTCAGATCGGTGTTTCGAGTGTGTGTTGTTCATACATGGAGCGTATGTGTGTGTGTTTTGCTCATCCGGAGTGTGTGTGTGTGTGTCGTCGTGTGTAGCTGTGTATGCGTGTGTTGTTCGGCCGGTGGTGTTGTCGTTCGGCGATGTGTGTGTGTGGATCACCGGAGTGAGAGTGAGGGTTAGTGAGAGAGAGAATGGCGGCGGGCTGGATTCAAAAGGAAAACAACAAATAGGGAGACAGAACAACAAATAGGTGGGAAAAAAAAAAAAAAAAAAAAAAAAAGAGAAAGAAAAGAAAAATTTTGCACAAACTACCCCACTAAAATTAATGATCCAATCTCGCGGCCGACGGAAAAATTTGGAAAAGGTAGAATTTTGAACTTCTTTAATATATATATATATATATATATATATATATATATATATATATATATATTTAAGTGTCTAAATTGAAAATGGCGATAGGAAATAGATCGATACAATAAATTTCATAATAAAACGTGGGGAATAGGAAATTACGAAATTTAGCGTCTACAATTCATGATTAAATTATGTTTACATAAAATATTAATTTTAGGCCCTGTCACAAATAGGTTCACAATTACCGAAGAATCAAAAGCGGAGAGTCGGGAGAGCTTGTAAGTGCCGATTATCAAGTGAGTGTACTGTCTTCTTGCAAAAATCTATTTTCATATATATGATGAAATATGTGACTTAAAACATGATGATTTTATAAATGATATAGATCAAGCAGATTTTGAGTGAGTTGGGAAAAATGAATTTTTCGGTAAATTATGTTGGTTTTAAAAAGAAAGTTGAAAAATGATTCGTTGGCTTTGGTGGTTTTAAAAGAGAGTGGAAAAATATCTAGTTTTCTAATAATACTTGGTTTTCTAAAACCAAAGGTGAAAAAATGGTTTTTACTAATGGGTGGTACTTTTAAAAAGGAGAGTGAAAAACGTGATTTTGGAAATTCTCCCCGAAAGGGGTGTGGTTTATATTCTCCCCATAAGGGGTGTGGATTTTTGACGATGTGGTATGAAAATGTATTTCTTCCCATAAGGGATGTGGATTTTTAATTATATTGATGATTTTGACGATGCCATAGTTGTTCTCCCCGAAAGGAGTGTGGATTATATTTCTCCCCATAAGGGGTATGGATTCTTCCCATGAGATGTGGATGTTTCTCCCCCCAAGGGGTGTGAATTATACTGCGCAATGATTATCCCCTTCAGCGGAGTAATGGGTGTTCGTAGGAAGGCATATCCTACGGATGGTACGATATCATTGCAACTCCCGATCGTGAGGTTAAAACGATCATTATGGCTAACCAGTGTGTGTTGTGGTGGAGTGGTAGTTTGAGATATGTGTTCGAGATGTGATGTTTTACTTATATTGGGTGATTTATTATTTATTATGGTGATTTGTCTGATTTTATACTAGATGGATTTGGTTGGAACTTATTTATATCGCTTTATTTTCACTGCTTATATACTGGAGATTTTACGAGCTATGTGGTGTTTATATACTTACGTTTGATCTATTTAGATGTTGTAGAATGATTTATTATTATAAAATATTTTTATTAAGAAGGCAGTACACTCGTAGGTGAATCAGCTAGGAGTCGGTCCCCTACTGGCACTAGTTAGAGTTATGCGTGTCATGCGATTAGTCATATGGGGGTATTTTGAGACGAGCTGTCAGATGTGAACCTAAGAGAGGTTCATGAGATTTATTTTGTTGTTCTTATATTTTTGGGATGGGTGTGTCCCTATAGCACTAAATTATGTATATGTTGTATAGATGATTTTATATTGTTTCATGTATATTATTATTTTATGAGTTGGTTTGACGGTCAGGTGATGTCATGTCGACCCCACGGTGACGGGTGTCCGAGGTGGGGTGTGACAGAAGTAGTCGAAATAGTTGAAGGGTTTATATCACTTATCTCCCTATCTTTTTACCGTTAACCAGATATCTCCCTTGTCATTTTACAAATGTCAGTCGATCCCTTGTCATTTTTTATCAAAGATCACTTAATTAGTTCCCATATAGATGGGTGTTTTGGGGGTGAGTCCCTTATTTTACTTTTAATTTTAAAAAGTCATATACGCAATTACAATTTATATTTAGTCCCACGCATTAAAAAAAAAAGACAGAAGACCAAGTACACAAACTGCACTCTCGTAGTTACATGTATCTATCTTATATGTAAAATATTTGTCAAATGTAACAATATTACACAAGTACATGTAACAAAATTACATGTAATTTGTAATATGTAACAAATATTACACAGAAACATGTAACCAATATTATACACGCGTGAGTACATATAAGATTGATATATAAGTAAAAATTAATTTAAGGGACTAAATCAAAATTTATGTTTTAAATGGGCTAATTAGATATTACATCCACTATTTAGACTAATCAACAATTATCCCTAAACTTAATGGGTAGCAGTTGCAAGAAAGAAGCAGTTTAACTGTCGACGGACCACAATTTACTGGCTGGCAACTGCCACGTGCCAAACCACATGACATGCATGGGCTCAGCTCCCAACACCCCCACCTGGTGCCAGCACATAGTTTTCTAATTCCCCCACTAATAATAAGCCTCTGGTTTTCTGCAGAAAACACTCCCAGGTGTTCCCATTTTCACCCCCCAAATACCAAAACACTACTAAAATGACTACTTTTTCTTGTATATTTAGTTTACAATCCAAATTGGTCTCTTCAAATAAATAAATAAATAATCTTAATCACTGATGAACAATTTTTTTAAATTCCGAGACATCTCTGATCATTTTGACAAATATTAAGATATTTTCTGTCATGTTGATAATAACTAAAACGCCTCTTATATTTTGTGTGATTATCTAAAATGCAATCTATAATATTTTATTGACAAAACTATCCTTGTAACGTAATATTTTTTATTTTTATTTTTATTTTTATTTTTTGGTTTTTATTTTCCCTGTCTCTCATTTTTATTTTTTTTAAAATATTGATAAAAGAGATTTTTATTGTTTGGTCCTCAAAAGTAGTAGATTATGTAGAAACCAAAAACAACGTCTCCATATAAATATTCATTAAATAGTGCCCACCTTTTTGAAACCATTGTCCCTCAATCATCTAATTTACAATTGATACATCTCTCTAAAAAATGGTCAAATGTTACTGATTATACACAGAAAATAAACACAATATAAAAAAAAAAAAAAGAAAACTCATTTTATGAACTTCAATAGTAAATTAAATTCATGAAAATCGTATCATTTTAATTACATTTCGTTATCTTTATTTTGATATTGATCGTTCTCAATTGTACCAAAATTTCACTCTAAATTTATAAATTTGTTATTCTGTTTGTTGTTTTTTAATTACTAATAATATAATTTATTTATTTTGCATGTAAAAGTTCAAAAATAAAGAAATTTCGAAAAAGAAAGAAGAAAATATTCAAAAAATTATGAAAAATGAGCAAAATCTGCAAACCGACACTTAATCCGATAGCCATCCAACCAACAGTGGGTCACGGACGCGACCCACTGGGTCACGCCCGCGACTTGGTCACGAAACCAGTAATGGTTCCCCAATTTGGGGAACCGTTACAAGAACAAATTTTGGGAATTAAAATATGATTCAACCTTGACTTTGGACATTCTTCGTTCTTTATTTATTTTTGATTTTTTCTTCCTCTTCTTTACTGTTAGTATACACAAAAACTCCATTGAAGCTTAGGGACATTTGAAAAACATGAAGAACACTCCCATGGAAGGCTAATGCATTAAATCGAGTTAGGAATGTATTTATTCTAAATCTCCCAATTTAGTTGTTGTTTATCTGCGTATAAGGTTGTATAACAAGAGATTCACATTCCAACCAATTCAGGTTTTTATCATTTTATAAATGTTAGAAATAAATTGTTGGTATTTGTGGGTTAAATCTAATACCTATGGTATAGATCTAACCGTTATACAACTCGTTTTCATTTAAATCGACACAGTTTAATACGATGGATTATGCGTAGAAATTGATTCATCGTAGAGTAGAAGAAATCGAATTCGAAGATGGTCTATGTCGACTGCACAGCCGATTAATTAATATAATTTTATAGGATGAACTATATTTAGAGATTGGTTCACCATAGATTAGGAGGAATCAAGTCCCAAAGATAGTCTATGCCGAGTAAGTGGCCACACTTTCGTTGTAATTTGGCTTGTAGGTAGATTACTTTAATATACACAACCAAAATTTCAAAACAAATAAAGAGTAGAACTCATTGGGATAATAAAAAACAAATACATGCCCTTGATCCAGTCATTTATCATATTGTATTTTAATTTAAATATTTTTCTATATTAAAATTCAGAAAACAGTTATGTTAAAATCACTCGAAAAATAAGATAAAATTAATAATCGTAGTCTAATCCTTATGATTCAATACCCTTACTCAAATGCACTATACTACAATATTTTGCGCTTAAATTTGGGTCCACATTGATTATTTTTTAGTGAAAAAAAAAAATCAAAATAAAAGTTCATTAAAAATTGTCAACGTCACTTCTTTAATAACTCATCAACTATGAAAATAAACACTACCAAATAAACTCATTTTTGTTAATGATCACAATGGATTAAATTTATTAAATATCATTTTAATCTACATTTCATGTTCTTCATTTTGATATATATATTAATTATTTTTAGTAGAAAAATACTAAAAGTAAACATTTATTAAAAATTGTGTCATTGCAAAATTCAAAACTATAATTGATACGTCCTAAATAAACAAATGTTTGCTAATGAAATTATCTAAGTGAACATTTACTAAGTAAATAATATTTTGTTGTATTGGTGGATTGATTTAGTGAATATTTATTAAAATAAGTTACATTTTGTTGGTGTAGTTGATTTAGTAAACATTTACTAAGTAAAAATTTTCCATTAAAATGGTATAATTTTCATAAATTTAATTTATTGTGAACATCCACAAATTTTTTTTTTTTTTTTTTTAGTGATGGGTTATTAAGAAAGGTTTATGTACTAAAAAAAATAAAACAAAATTAGAAAAGAAAGGCAAAAATGTTGAAATTTAAAGTTTTTCTTTTTTTTGTTTTGCTTTTGTTTTTGCTCTCTGCTTTTTGTTTTTAAGTTTTTTACTTTTGATTTTTGGTTTGTTTTATAAACTTCATACAAAAAAAGAAAAAAAAAAAAAAAAAAAATAGGAAACAAGTGAGAGGATCAAAAGTTCAAAGTACAAACCAAAATTAAAAAAAAAAATTATAGAATAATAATAGGATTAAAATTAATATGCTAATGAAATGGAATGATAATTATCATTTCTATATTTGGTAACAAAAGGGATTACATGTGCTATTTGAATGATATGAAAGGGTAAAATATTAATTTAATTGAATTTTCAAACGGTATAATAATTAATTTAATTAAATTTCATTCTAATTCAAATATTTGGTTAGTATTTAGTCTCGTTTTTTGATTATTAATTGAAACATAATCCCATGTAATTGAGATTAATTAATACTAAATTTATCTTGATATTGGTTAATCTCATACTTTGTGGGATTAGAAAATCCTTAGTAATGTGAAATTAATTAAATCTCATGTACCAAACATAAGAATGAAATGACCATTCCCATAACCATTTCCAGTCTCATCTTGAATCTCGTATACCAAACGCTAGTAAAATATTATTAAAATGACATGGCTGCCTTTTGGTATTTGTCAAATGATAATTCTACATGTACACCTATTTTTACCATATGTGCTAAATATTCTTCCCTAATTGATTAGATTGAGTTGCCAAATATATATACTACATATTTCAATTTTTACTAGTAAAAGTAAATTTTACCCCTTTGTACATATATTTTCATCTATTTTCATAGATTGAGTGTTACTATAATTTCTTAAACTACAATGGGGTGTATATATATTTTCATCTATCTTTAGGGGTGAGGTTGGAATTTAAACATTAAATAATACTTTTAGAAATTAAAAGATTGATTAAGATATGGTAATATACAAGTGGAGAAGCATCCAATTCTCCCCACTACACCAACCAGCCAAGCCTCCATTCCTCCTGTTTCCTCCCAAAGGCAACTTCGCCCCTAATGGAGCCCCCCCCCCCACCTGCTCCGGCCATCGCCGCCACTTCTACGGTGGCTCCGGCTCCTGCACCGCCGCCCCATATGTCGTACCCTGACTCAGTTGATTCCTCCCCTCGCTCGCGAAATACTGATTCGTGGGATGAGCCTTCTTACCAAGGCGGCGCGCCGTTGTCCGCAAAGCTCCGCCTCATGTGCAGCTACGGCGGCCACATAGTGCCACGCCCGCACGACAAGTCACTCTGCTACGCCGGCGGAGACACCCGGATCGTCGTCGTCGATCGACAGACCTCCCTCTCCGACCTCTGTCACCGCCTCTCCAAAACCCTCCTCGACGGCCGATCTTTTACTCTCAAGTACCAGCTCCCGAACGAAGATCTCGACTCTCTGATCTCCGTCGCCACAGATGAAGACGTCGAGAACATGATCGATGAGTACGACCGCCTCAATTCCGCCGCCAACACAACCAGCAACAAATCGTCTCGGCTTCGACTCTTCCTCTTCCCGTCGAAGCCCGAATCAGGTTCTTCGATTGGATCACTTCTGGAGAATCCGACCAAGTCTGAGGACTGGTTTCTGAATGCACTCAATGGTGCGACAAGAGGCTTATCGGGTTCATCGTCGGTGAATTGCTTACTGGGTCTCGACGACGAAATCGCGGCGAATAATAACGCCAATTCGGCCGACAAAGATGGAGAAGCACAGATCGAATCGTTCGGAAATGTGAAAGGGGTCAGTGGGGGTAGTAATAAGCAGACTCAGGATGTTCATTCCGTGCCGGATTCGCCTATGCTTGGTACAACATCCTCTTTTGGATCTGCTTCTTCAGCGCCGTCGCTTGGTAACTTGCCGCCGATTAGGGTTCACGTGGAGGATCAGAGCCAGAGGGTGGGAATTGAAGAACAATTTTCGCAGATGAATATCGGGTCAGGACCCAATACTCAGATGAAGCAGGATGATGGGGGTTTCGTCGTTTTGTCTTCTCAGCAGCAGACTGTATTGACTACTGCGGCGGCGGCGGCGACTACAACGGTGGTTCCTGGTGTTCCGGTGAGTGGTGGAGTGGTAGTCGGGGAGTACCCAAATCGGAATTTCTCAGAGGACGAGAGATCGGAGCAGGGAATTCCCATCGGGTACGGATGGGCACCGCAAGCACAATTTCAAACTTCACAGCCGCCGCCACAGCCAGTTCCGACACAGTTGCAGCAGAAGCAAGTTGGCGGCTTTGATTTGCCATCCCCAGATTCTGTTTCAAGGTATCTATACTTGCACAAACAAATCATATGCATGTAATTTTCTGTGTTTCGAAACCTATTTTAATGGCGTTTTCTTCGGTTTTCTCATTCTTACAGCGATGGTAGTTTAACAAACCCATCGTCTCGCCAAAGACCCGCCGGATTTCACCAAGACCCACTTCTCCAAATCCCCTCCGGCAACAATAGAATCGCCGATCAAAACGCTAGAATTCAAATTCAACAAGTTCAAGAATCTGGTTACATGTTGCCCACCCAATTTGATCAGCAACAATTACAATTACATCAACAACCCCAATTTGTTCATTCAAGCTCACAATTCCTCCACCACCCACCTCCTGGAGCAGTCTCGGTTTCGCCTTATTACATGTACCCACCACCTCCTCAACAGCAGCAGCATCATCATCTTCCTGGACTTGATCAGCAGTTCCCGGTTTACTACATGCAATCCAGACAAACCCAACCTTATAGTATGCCGATGGTTCAGCCACCTAGTTATAGCGAACCAGCTCCCGCCACAGCCACTGCAGCTGCCTCTAGTCGCCCGCAAACCTCTCCTCCGGCGTCAATGGTGCCCACACCCACCACTTTCAACCCCACCAGAAACGCTCCTCCTGGTCCTAAACAACCTGAAATGGCCGCTGGAGTTTACAGAACATCAGCCATGGGAACTCCCCAATTCTTTCAGGTTCCGGCGAATCAGAATCCGAATAATCAGCAACAATTTGTGGGTTATTCTCAGATTCATCATCCGTCTCAATCTTCAGCTTCACCAGTGAATTACTCATACGAATTCACCGATCCTTCACATGCTCATCAGATATACTATGCCCACCAGATGGCTCCTCCTCCCCCTCAGTACCAGACAGTGACATCGTCAGCCGAAGCTGCTGGTCAGCAGGTTCAGGTCCGGACTTCACAGCCATGACCAGGTGGGTTTATGGACAGTATTAAACAATTTTGCATATCAATATAGTAGTCTTGTCTTGTCTTGTCTTGTCTTGTGATTGTTCTTGGCTTGTAATAAGAAAAACTTGAAGCAATATTTTTTTGGGGGGGGGTTTGTTTTTGTTTTGGTTTGTGGTTTATAGTGATGTTGCTTAAATGATATTGGAGGTGGTTTGAAGATGATATACTGTAAAAGAGCTTTAAGTCTTATATATCCATTATTGAATAAATGTAATTAGCCTACAAGTACAAGATGTTGAATCAAGACATATTCCTTATTGTTTCTTGTAATTATGACCCTCCAATGTTTTTATAAGATTGATAGTAGTAGAGATAAGCTCATGTTTTTCAGATTACTCATCTTAGTATTCTTGTTCTTGTGTGTGTTTGTGTTTGTCGTTGCATGTTTGTTTCAGTCGAATCTCTCTGTATGTTGGAGTATAAGGTTTATTTTTTATTTTTATTTTTATTTTTATGGTTCGATCGAATTGAAAGACCGGTTTAGTCGTTGAGAGGTGGTCTCGACGTTTTGTTAGTTCGGTCATAGTTGTTTCCTGGTTGAGAAGGGTGTCCCGAATCTTTTTGGAAGACGGGGTTGATCTCCGTTTGCTCTTGTACGTGGAATTTGGAGTTCAGGTTCATCCGGTTGGAACAAAAGTTGGAGTGATCTTTAGCATTTGTTGCCATTGCCAAGCTCGGGGGAGTCTCGGAGGTTATTTGGATCGCGTCCCTCAGGCTATTCGAACAGAGTGTTGCCCTGTTTGGGTCCCCGCCCGTGCTCCGGTTCTATTTTTGCGGTCTCTAGTAAATCGGTGTTTGGGTCGATGGATGGTCCATCCTTTAGTTGATTTTCAACAAATATTTATTCGAACCCATGGTTGTGTTTCTCAAAATTTTGAATTTTAAAATATCATCATTTTTAAATTTAAATTCGTCGTTTGAATAATTATTTTGAATAAAAAAATTTGATTGTGTAATTTTATAATTTTTTTATTTAAATATATAAATATTTGTACGTAGAATTTTAAAATTTATTAAATTTTAATAATAAAAAAATATAAAATATACTTAACTCATTTTTTAGTGCGTTAACGTTAACTTATTTTGTGTGCGTTAACTCATTTTTTTGTGCGTTAACGTTAACGCATTTTCATATTTTTTTATTTATTTTTTGTGTGTTTCAAGTCACTGCATCTTTCTTCGTCTGTTTTTGTGCATTAAACGTTAACACATTTTTTACTATTGCGCTATGGGTTTTAATATTAATGTATTTTATTTTTTAGGGATCTTGTGTGTTAACATATTTTGGTTGAATATTTACGTTAACGTCTTATCACATTCTTTTGTCTTGTTTGCGTTAATATTGACTACCATATGTGATATTTTATCCTTTGAGTTGAATGTGTGTTTGAATTGAATTTGCGTTAACGTTAATACACATTTTTTATGGCTCTTTTTGCGTTAACGTTTACGCATTCATATTGTCTGACAAATCACATGTGAGAAATGAAAAACAAAACAATGACGTTAGTGTTAAATACACGTTTTTGGGGGTCTCGTTTGTGTTGACGTTAACACGTCA
Organism: Eucommia ulmoides; assembly: GCA_016647705.1. Classification (NCBI taxonomy): domain Eukaryota; kingdom Viridiplantae; phylum Streptophyta; class Magnoliopsida; order Garryales; family Eucommiaceae; genus Eucommia; species Eucommia ulmoides. Next base: position 8,793,823 of record CM028333.1, on the reverse strand, counting down.
GCATTGTCTAGAAAACACATGTGTGCAAAAATTAAAATTTGGTATGCGTTAACGTTAACTGCTGTAAGACCCCGACCTTTGACATACGTAATTCAAGTCACGTTTTAAAATATTTCAAAAATACCGGGATGAATTGCGATATTAATTGTATAAATTAAAATTTTAAGGGTCAAATTGTAATTTTATAAACATTAAAATCTAGAATTTGAGTTAATTAATAACTTAACCTAAAATAAGGGGGGACTTGGTGTAAATTATAATATTATATACATGTAGAGAGAGATGGCGAAGAAGATGTGGAGAGGAAAAGGCCACTTGGCCAGCCAGTAGATCACACATACATATCTATCTATCTATCTATCTATCTATCTATATATATACACACACACACACATACACTCGGGAAGAATCGAGAAGTAATCCAGAGAAATAAAGAGAGAGAAAGGGGTCTGACGGAGTGGGCTGAAAGGAACCAGAAATAGAAAACGAAGAGAGAGAGGAGCAGGTCCCATTCGGCCGGAGTGTGTTCGGCGGTGGTCTGTTCTGTTTGGGGGGGGAGGGGCTGGTAAGTGTGTATGTGTGTTCTATTTTGTTCGTTTGTGTGTATATGCGTTGTTTTGTCGTTGGCCGGTGTGTGGGTGTCGTCCGGCCGTGTGTGTGTGTGTTTCATTTGTAGGTATGGTTGCTCGGTCGTGTATGTGGGTGTGCTCTATGCTGCCGACTGTGTGTGAGTGTGTGTGTTGTGTTCTGTTTCCGGTTTGTGCAGGTGAGTAGCGTGCATGATCAACGTTACTGTATGTGTGTGTGAACGTGTTTGTGTGCATGTGGGTGTGTGTGTGATCAGTGTGGTCAGTAGACGATCGGCAGGGGTGGTCGTGGCATGAGTTTGGTCCGATGGTGGTGAAAGTAAGAGAGTTGGGTGAAGTCGGTGGTGGTTTTGGGTGGGTATGAGTGTTGTTGTGTAGGGTGAGTGTTTGTGTGCAGGTGGTGGTTGTCGGCTTTGGCAAGGTGAGGAGAAAGAGAGAGTGACGGCTGAAAAACCCAAAACAGAGCAAAGAGGAAGACGATTGTCCGCCTAGGCGGTGGAACATCAGGAACCCAATCTGCAACGTGTTCGCCTAGGCGGTGGGAATTCAGGGAGGTTCTGTCGCATGTTCGCCTAGGCTTTGGGGGAGCAGTGTGCAGACAAGGAAAGGAAGGAAAATTGTTTCAGGGGATCGACAACTGTCTCGAGCAGGTAAGGTTTCTTGTTAATTTTTATGATTGATAACTTAGTTTTCTAGCTTTAAAATATTGAAATGATGATAAAAATAATGAGATCGTGTAGATAAATAGAGATTATATAATAAATCGTAACGGAGCGATAACTAGTCGACAAAGTTATATTTTCATAATAAAGCGCGGGGAGTAGGAAATTACGGAAATTAGGTTTTGCATGACATAATTAGGTTGTTTTTACATAAAATATTAATTTAGGACTTGTCACAAATAGGTTCACAATTTCCAGTAGATCGATAGCGGAGAGTTGGTGAAGCTTTTGAAAGTGGATTATCAGGTGAGTATACTGTCTTCTTGCCAAATCTATTTTCATATATATATGATGGAAAAATGTGTTTATTTAAAATTGGACGAATTTATAACTTATATGGATCAAATGGATTTGGATGTTTTCGAAAATGTGAATTTCGTTGGTTTTTAAAGAGAAAGGTAAAAAAAATGATTTATTGAAATCAGTGGATTTTTAAAAGAAAGTGAACAACATGATTTTTGTGGTTTAAATCGATTTTAGAGATAGAGGTTGATCTTATTGATTTTGGCGTTACTATTGACTAGTAAATTGACGATGATATTATTGATTTGAAATTGTTATTGATTTGACGATGCTATTGATTTTATCTGTTTCAGCAGAGCATTGATTATTTATTGAATTGTAGTTTGATGATGATGTTGTTGATTGGATGATGTTGTTGATTTAGACGATGCTATAGTATTTATCTGTTTCGGCAGAGCGTTGATTATCTGCTATGGCAGAGCGTTGTTATATCTTGTCGATGGGCGTCCGGTAGACGTTTATTGATATTATGACCTGTTTCGATGGGTGACTGGGCAGGTGATTATTTGTTCTGCTAGGAAGGCATATCCTAATGGATGGTACGGTACCATTGCAACTCCCGATCATGAGGTTAAAATGATCACTATGGCTAGTCAGTGAGTGTGTGGTGGGGTGTGTTGGAGATGTGGTGTTTTACTTATATTGGGTGATTTATTATTTATGGTAATTGGTCTTATTTTATACTGAATGGGTTTGAATAGAACTTACATATATTGATTTATTTTCACTGCTTATATTATGAAAATTTTTACTAGATATGTGATATTTGGTTTACTTATGCTTGATCCATTTAGATGGCGTTTGGTAATCGTTTCTGTTTCCATTCCAACAGTTGGATGGGAATGAGATGGGATGGGATGTGAATTTTGTTTCTTTTTTGGGAGTAGAATCGCGTTTGATAACGATAATTTTTTTATTTTATTTTTGGGGGAAGAAAATCGCATTTGGTAACGATTTTATCCTATAAATCAAAATGTTTTTTGAGATTTTTTTTTTTTTTTTTTTTTTTTGTTTTGTCCGGACAGCGACGGTGACGGATGGGTGACAGCGGCGACGGTGACCGGCGTTTGGGTGACGGACGCTGGAGATGGCCGTCGGACGGTGGCAGATAGTGGCAGGTGGCGGCAGATGAACAATAACATATATTGGGAATGAAATGGGAATAATGAGAAATAATTTTTTTTTGTTTCTCATTTCTTAAGAAAAAAATAGGCACAATTTTCAAATAGGAATTGAATGGGAACGAGAACAAAAATTACCAAACGCAATTCCCAAATAGAATTCCAAAAAATCTGGGAATGTAATGGAAATTTTTAGAATGGAAACGATTACCAAACGGGGCCTTAAATATTGTATTATTTAGAATGTATTATTATATATAAAAAGTTTTTATTAAGAAGACAATACACTCGCAGGTGAAGCAGATAGGAGTCGGTCCTCTACTGACGCTAAATAGAGTCCTACGGTAGAGTTGGGTGTAGGTTTTGAGATGAGCTGTCTCGAGTGAACCTGTGAGAGGTTTATGGTACTTATCTTGTTGTTTTTATATTTGGGGACGGGTGTGTCCCCATAGTAGAAAATCTGTATATGCATATTTAGATGATTGTATTTTAAAAAGTATGTATATTGTCGTTCTATGAGTTGTATTTGGTGTTTAGGTGATGTCGTGTTGTCGTCACGCCGGCCCCGAGATGACAGATGTCCGGGATGGGTCGTGACAACTGCCATATATGATATTTGTCTTTTTGAGCTTAATATGGGTTTAGGTTGAGTTTGCATTAATGTTAATGCGTATTTTGTTTCATCTGTGTGTTAACGTTAACGCATTTAATGTTGTCTAAAAAATATGTGGACAAAAATCACGTAAAACACACCATGTTAACGTAAATTTAACACCCCCCACCTCTACCACCATTTATAGCCACAACAAAAAACTAATTCAGATATGAAAAATTCTAATTTAGATCTAAAAATTCCCTAAAAAAATCAAGAACCAAACAAACCGTAAAAAAAATTTCAATTCAGATCTGAATATATGTTTGAGTCGTGTTTGCGTACACGTTAATGCACATTTTTGAGAGGTCTCTTCTGTGTTAATATTAACACATTCACGTTGTCCCAAAACACATATGTGAAATAAATTACACAGCTACTAACGTCAACGTAAAAAAATGAACATCCCACCATCCACCTCCACCATAAATCGAGCAAAAATTACACAACCACTAACGTTAACGTTAACGTTAATCTGGCTGGTCGCCGGCGGTAGTTGCTGGATCTGTCTAGTGGTGGCTGATGGTTGTTCGCGGTTAAGAACCTGACGGCCGAAACCTTTCATATGGACGGAGGAGGTTTTTATTCCCTGTGGGAAACCTCCTCTTCTTTCCCCAGGCTCTGCAGCTTCGAGTCAGGCTGGATGGTTCACGCTAAAGGGAAATTATACAGCTCTTGCAGAGGCCCAACTTTCTCTCTCTAAAAATGTGAGTCTCCTCCACTGCTGTCGATCCCAACACCGCCGTCGTATTTTCTCAGATCTGGGTTTCCATTTCAGATCTTTGTTTCTTTCTGTATTTCCACGGTGTTGTTCGTGGTTCACTTTCCCTCTCTCTCCAAACCAGAAATGGGATTCCGCTGTCTCTCCTTCTCTCTTCGAACAGATCTGAGCAACCATCGGCCACCACCGCCGGCTACCTGCCAAATCCGGACCTCCCCATTATCTCTCTCTAGTTCATGGCACCGGCAGAAAACCTATCGATCAGTTAGTGATGGAGGAACGAGGCCAGCTGAAGAGGCTGCGTCCATGGCGCCAGCAGAAAATCGTATCGATCAGTCAGAGGCCACGAATGGTAATAATAGCTTCGTCTTCGCCGTGGCTTTGGTTTTTGTGGTGGCCGGTCGTTAGAGAAGAGAGAGAGAGAAGCTAGAGAGAGAGAGTGAGGTCCAACCGATTCAGAGAGAGACAATATACTGAAGTGAGTGAACATTGATATGATTGTTCAAATCTATATATGTTTTTTCACTTCTTATTTTGTCTATTGAAAGGATTAAAACCTTAATTAAATATACTCGAAATCTTTTTTCTACGTGATTTCTTAAATCAAGACTAAATAATAAAAATTTCATTTTAATTTTAACTGTAGGGAGAAGTAGACATTCGAATTTAAAAATAAGAAATGTTTCCAAGGAATTTAAATTATCTTTTTTTCAAAGTAAAATCCTCTTGAATTATTTCAACCTTAAACTACGTTTGTTTGAACAAGGTCGTTAAGCTACAACTCAAAAACTTTTTAAGTTAAAACGACATATTGACTGTTAATTGTTAGTTGAAGGCCACACCTACGCAATTAATAAACAACTCATTTTGATACATCATACGTTGTACACGTATCTTTAGGTAGTCTTTGTTTACCTTAGTATTTTTAATGTTGATGTCCAAGTCTTAAACAAGCAAGAATGGGCTACTACTATTATTCGACCTCCGGGGAAAAACAGAACCAAGGAATTTGAGAACAAACAAAGTACACAAAAGCACCCAAATACACTATTCTAACATTAAATAAAAACAAAAACATCTTATTACAACCTTAAACAATCCTAACTTGGAATACTCTTACACAGTGATCAGCTCCACAGGAAGCAAGATGATGATAATCTTCACTATCCTCCTCCTCTGATTTCCTCCACGCCAACCGGTTCACAGCTGACACGTGACAAATCAACGGGTCCAATTGCACGGCAAGACAGGCCGTTGCACCGATCGATTCGGTGCTACCTTCCTCCGCTTTTCTTACGATAATACTCCACAGTTCGATCAGACCGTTTTCCATTCCGATAGCAAGGTACCCGCCGCTGTTGTCGTTGTTCCGGCGAATTCCGGCCCAAGATAAGGCGGTGACGCTGCTGTTGAACGGCGGCAGAGTTGTCAGACGTTTTACTGATGAGCCGTTGTGTAAAGCCCATATTTTTACGGTTTTGTCCCTGGATCCAGTGGCAAATTCGTGGCCAAAGGGATTCCAAGAACATGCCCATATTATTCGTTTGTGTGCCTCCTGCCTGGATAGGAGATGGTAATCGACTTCATCCGTGCCTGAATGTAGAATGACTAGGATGAGACCATCTATTGCATTATAATGAACCAACTAATTACAGGACGGTTTTGGATGTTGGAGTTTGTTTTAGTATTTTTGTTCCAAAAAAACTTGGAACAAAAAGAGAAATATGGGAGAAAAAATATGTTTCTGTTCGGTTCCCAGAATTTTTAGAACATTTAGTGGAAACTATGGTGACAATTGTAGTGTTTTTTTTCTTTTTTCTTTTGGGCATATCTTCCTGGAAAACTTGGAATAAGAAATCTCTTTTTGTTTTGTTTGCAAAATTTGTTCTTAAACTCTGGGAACATAGATTTTTTTGGTTCCCGGAATTTGTTTTTGTTCCAAGTTTTCTGAGAATAAAAAACAGAAATAAAAGCATTAGGTCTTGATTGTTTAGTGTTTCTGTTCCTTTTTTTTCCCGCTTCATCATAAGATCTAGTACGGAGACAAAAATCTAAGAACAAAAATAATTTGATTATGTGCAGCTCCCAAATCAGGGAACATTATGATTTTTGTTCCAAAATTTCTGTTTTTAAGTTCAGACTTTTCTGACAACAGAAACAGGAATACCGAACAAGCATCACCTAATATTGACGCACCAGTTTGGTTTATTGAGAAAACAGAGAAGTTGCGATCCCTTGAAACGGTCAATAGAAAGTTGTCGTCATAAGAGAATTCCATATGTGTAACGGTTAAACCATGAGATTGAAGCCGACCAACTGCCTTCCAAGAACCCACTTCCCATAACCATATTTCCGCCACTGATGCCGATTGAGCCTGTAAATCACATATAAGACACCTTGAATGAGGAGAATTGCCTCTAGGCTTATATATTGCTCAAGATAAGGTAACACAAGCGATGTGGGATTCAACAAAACTGAAATAGATTTTCGTTCTAACTTTTCTGGGAACAGAAACAGAAAAAAACAGACGCACACCTTGCATGATGATGCAACAAACTTTCCTTGATGATCACAGCATAATGAAAAGAGTTCATTCCCATGACCATAAAGTTTGTGAGACTCCGGCCATAGGGTATGCCATGAGAGCTGTTCCTCAATCGGCGGTTCAGTCAAAACAACCGGAACAGCATCTGGAATCGTTTCCAGTGTGTCCATGCCTTCATTACTGTTTTTGTCTGTTGTTTCCCGTGAAGCTGCCAAAAAAAAAAAACAATTAACAACAATTTTGCTCTGTTCCCAAAAAATTGTACTAAAAATCCAGGAGCAAAACAGAATCTTCTTTTCTTTTTGCTTTTACATGTTCCTGCCTGCTCTCAGTTTTCTTAGAACAGAAACAGGGGAAAAAAGTCAGATTGAGCTAACCATGAATATAAATAGGTTTCTGCGATAGCCCAAGAGCAGACATATTTGCTCCAAGAATCTGCACATCAACTTGGAAATCTTCAGGTAAAACAGATTTTTGTGAATTCGCGTGATTTAACGTTTTCAAAAAAGACAAAGGAGCTTCAAAAACCCTAGCGACTTTCTCATCCGCCCCACTCACAAACCGGTGGTTTCTCTTTTTTCCTTGGATCACTGCCACACAGTTTATATCATGACCGTGAACCTGAGGACGAGCAATCTCGTGCCAACCTTCCCTCTTATCCAAAGAGTTTCCGTTCAGCCATGGAGCAAATATTCTTGTTGTCTACAAAAAAATAAAAACAAAAATAAAAAGTAAAAAAATTGTTCCCATATTTCTGTTTTTGTTCCAAGAAATTCTATCTGCTTCTTCAAGAACATATTCTTATTGGAAAAGTTATTGTATTTTCCTTGAAATCACTCACTTATTATTTTGAGGTTTTTATTATATAATCTTCTATTTTTTGTTTTTAAACTTTCTTATATAGGTATAGAGTAAACTTATGTTTTAGTTCTTACCAACATTTTAGTTTAACTATGACATCAAATACAAATTTTATATCCAGTTGACATCAACTCGATAGATTCAATCCACTTGATATTAATTATAGGGGAAAAAACTAATCTAAGAGCTAAAAAATAATGAGAAAAAAGAATGAGGCTTAAAAATTGTAAGTATTTTTTTTTATCTTATAGTTAATAATATTCTATTTTAGATGGACTCTATTACAAAAGCGGATTTCTGTTTTTATATCATATATGACATAAGCAGTTATTATTATATTGGTCCAAAATCCTGCCGACTCGTTCTTTGAACTCTTTGGGCTTTTTCAAGAATTTCGATTTTTGGGAAGTATCATAATCATCCAATGGAACGGGATATAGACAAGTAAATCCATTGTGAATTCCAAGATACTCCTTTAATTTTTAATTCTTAATAACCATAAAACCGCATGCGCAACAACACCAACTATGAGAAATCCCCACCCGTACGCAAGATAATCGTATACTACTTCTATGAATAGCCTCTTTTGCTCCTACACATCGTAATACACTAAGTTGCACAAGGAAGCCCCTAAAGCCAATCCCAAGGAACAAAGAAGCTTCATAGGTTCTTTCTGTACCGCCGGTGATTATGCCAATCATTTGTATATGTTGGGTTTTCGAAATAGTGTAAAAAGAAGTGCTTTGAACCATTGCTATTTAACCCGGACCTGTTCTAAAAAAGTCAAAAGTATTTCGAATTATTTGTTGACATGGACAAAGTCGGAGAAAACCTCTACAAATAGGATCCAAATATAGATATCATACATGTGTTTCATTCTTTTCGGCAAAATTCTTCAACATTGACCGCGATCTTCTTTTGAACAGGAAAAATTGGTCACATAGATCTACTTTCTGAATGTTTTTGATAATTATTAATCCCAATCTGACAATTTTGAGTATTGTTGGTATCGAGCTTGGTCCAAGCCACAATATTGGCTTTTTCCCTTGCAGAAAAATCGAGAATTTGAGTTATTAGGAGAACCAAAGTACTCTTTCGGATTTATGGATTGTTCGCATGGCCTATTTACAATACATGCGCGGTGATCAACCCGCCTCCATGTTCTCAAGTAGTGCACTATTGTTGTCATCTCATGCTAGTTATCTCAAGTTTGTTTCAGGCAATCGCTTTTCTAAGGCTATCCAAACATCTCGTGCAATTGGTAGAGCATGTATTTTTTTTAAACCTCGACAGAGAGACAAAAATTTATTGCCTAATAAAAGAATACAAAATTTGAAAGGGGACAAGACCTGACCTCTAAAACAAAGCAACTAACAACTTATAAATAAAGAATACAAATAATAAAATGACTGAACATTCTAGTTCAGACCAAAAGTCTTATTTACTCTAGAACTCCCAAGTTTAGCCAACAAATCCGCAACCGCATTAACTTTCCCTATAATAGTGCAACATAGAAGCATGTACCTCTGATGCCAGATTCTTTATATTTCTAATCAATGACATTAATCTCCATGGCACCGTTGATTTTCCAGCAACCATCTTGACATAAATCCAATTGAAATCACCGTAACACTGAAGCGTGTAACCTGCAACGTTTTTGTCTCCGCAAGCAAACTAGAGCCAAACTCAAGAAATTGAGATAAACCAAACATTAAGGTCTCCTTAACATCCCACAAAGACCGCCGCCACCAATATAACCTGGATTACCTCTAGAGCTTCCATCCAAGTTGAGCTTCAGTCTAGCACAAAGAGGGTTCCAATACACCAATTGAAACTTGGATTTACTTTGTCTCAATGGAAAGCAAACGGGGCCATTGTTTGGTGGATATTGGACAAAACTTGTTGAACACCACACTGAACCCAATCAAATCTAACCTTGTTATGAATCTTCCAAATTTCCTAGCACAACACAAAAGGAAGGAGCACATCGTGATATTTTTGAAGAAGTATAGATCTATGGTGTTACCAACAACCAACAAAATTTAAAAAAACATCTCCAGTCCAAGGATTTGCCGCAAATACGACCCTACACTTTTAGCCAAGCCCTCTTGTGAGAACAAATGATTCAATGACTCAGCCTAAGGCCTCCAACAACAATTGCATCGGGAGCAAACTTTCACACATTTCTTCTGAATCGCCTCATCTACTGGAACAATATAATGTGGGAGCCTCCACATAAAGATATAGATCTTAATGGGCAGGGATGTATGCCAAATCTTTCTAAAGAAAGGATGAGCATCTTGTTACTTTCTGACAACTTCCCAAGTAGTTTTAACTAAGAAAATCCTCGAATTAGAAAGCTACAAAACCATAACATCATGTTTTGACGCATTAAGAGCCTGAATGCCCTCCAATTCTCTAACATAATCAATCAAGCCCAAAGAGTTACCCTTCTCTAAACTTCCACCAAAAGTTTCATCTGGAAAGTCGGAATAATATCCTGAAGGTCTCAAATCCCCAAGCCACCCTTATCGATAGGGAAGCATAGATTGCTCCATCACTTCCAATGCAACTTTTTTTTTAGGACTGGATCACCAAAAGAACCAAATCAAAATCCTCTTAACTTCCCAAATAACAGAGTTCGAAGGAAAAATCACTAAAAATAGATAGAATGTCATATTCTAAAGGGCATGTTTCAAAAGGATGAGTTGTCGAAGTTGACTCCCAGATTGGCTGCCTATTCACCCGTTTTATGTATATCAATAGTTCAAACCACACTCTAACCAATAGAGCGACCCAACAACTTAATAATTAGAGCCTGTTTCCATAACTTTCATAATCTAGCCTTCTCTTTCATGAATTATCAGAAACCAACCAAAAGACTCGGCAAGGAAAGCATAGTGCAACTGTAAAGCGCACTCTCGGGTATGGGACTTGTGTCCCCAAGTGCCTCTCTAGTTGAGTACGTTTCCCATCTCTTCTCGAGAAACAAGTGGGCTATTTGGGAAAAATCAATATAATTCTAATGTTGAATCAAGATCAACTAGGACATAAATAAAGCATTGGGTCGAAATCGAGGATATTGCCCCTCTTAGTAAGGGAATGAAGCAATTTTTCCTTCCTATTTTTTATTTTCGATTCTATTCGAAGTTCCTATAAACAATGACGCAAGTCCTTAAATGCTGATTCAATTCGACCAGAGGGAGAGAGTGAAAAGAGAACACGAGTCTAAACAAGCGTAGAGGTCACTTGTTCTTGTTGTACCCACATTGGATCAAGAATGGGATCAATAGTATCAAAAACTGCTAATTCATATAGAGCCATCGAACCAGCCCAACCAGCACTATTTCATGGGCCTTCTAACACCCCCATAATTTTTTATCCCTGCTTTTTTGCTCTTTCATTTTAGTATTTCGATTAAAATATCAACATGATTGAATTTATCTAGTTGATATTAACTAGATCTAGATGTTGAACTTGTATTTGATATTTTAGTTAATCAAATAAGCACTAAGAAATAAGTGGTAAAGGATTAAAAAATAGGTTGCTTTAAAAACAGGACTGAAAAAATAATTTGCTTTAATGAAAAAATTGAAAAACCAAAAATAGAGGACTACATAAAAAGATACCTAATATTACCTGATCATGACTAACCGAAAGCACATATTCGCCAGACCTAGCCCAAGCAATATCGGTCACAGCCGAGAAGTGCCCGGATGGAACTTTTTGTGGTTTCCAATTATCAAAATCAACACCGACGTTTTTCCATAGATGGAAAGATCCGCCATATCCGTGGGCCAAGATTGAATCTCCATGCGGGCCCCAGTGCCCGCCATAAAACCCTAATGCACAATGACTTAACTCCCCAACAGTAACCACATTCATCCACAAACCAGTAGTCTTTTCGGGTTGCCAGATCATCATTGTCTTGTCCATGGAAGCAGATAAAATGCTTTGAGGTTGATGACAAGAAACTCCATTTAAGGATGAAATTGAAGGGGGTTCCCACTCCACCGAGTAAACCCAATCCTCGTGTCCAATCAGGAGAGATTCCAAAGATATTTGGTAGGAAAAAGAGCCGGCTTCAATTATGGGACCTTTAATGTAAGAAACCAAACTTATTTCTTCTTTTTTAGCTAAAGAATCGCGTTGCGACATCTTCCATATGCGAATGCCTTTGTCTTGAGATGAACTTACTAAAAAAAGACTCTCTTTTTCAGTATCGATTGATATTGGTAGCGAGAAATCCAAACTTCGAATCCAGTCCATATGCCCTTTAAGCTCACAAGCACGAACAAACTACAAAAAAAAAAAAAAAAAAAGGAAAAAAATTTATTAAAAAAAATCATATTTTAAGCTAAAAAAATTTATTATACGCATGGATATTCATGAATAAGGATGCATACTTTCCCTGTCCTCTCACCAAGATAGAGATGGATCTTATTATCCAATCCCCCCATTGCAAGGACTAAGTGCGCGGCATTTCCAGGCAACTCTGCTAGTGCAAGGACAACCATGGTTTTTGAACCAACAAAGATGGATTCCAAGCACGATAATTTACATTCACCTTAAAAAAAAAATACCAAAAACTAGTTAATACTTGACCTAGATCAGAAAATCACCAAGGTAGCATTTGGTTTCATGGAATTGGAAATGAACAGAAACAAAAACTTGAAAATTTCCATGCGTTCATTTTTTACTCCCAGTTTTGAGGCTTCAATTTTTCTCAAGCTATAGGACGGTAAGGAAAAACCGAAAAAACAAACTGAACCACGCAGTTTGGAACGATTTATTTCGGTTTTTAAAATTTTGTTCGGTTCGAACGGAACCGAATCGTTTATGTTTTTTTTTCTTTTTCTTTTTCCCATCGAGGCAATAGACCTAAACATCTCAATTAATTGATATGTTTTTTTCAACTGGCATGTTTTTTTTTTTTATATATATATATAAAAAAAGCCCCTTATAACAAATAAAATCCGAAAACAATTTATTTTTTTTTAAAAACCAAAAAACTAAACAGGTCCAAAACCATTGGCCCAAAACAGCACAACCCATAAACCGAAATTGAATGATTGTGGTTTGGTTCATTTTCTTGAAATTTTATACCGAACCGTTATGTGGACTTATGTTCGATTCGGTTTAGCATTGGTGCTAAAACTGAAGCAAACCAAACCGTACGCTACTTAAGTGAAAATTGTAAAAAAAAATCATATAATTTACCGCCAAGAATAGATGGAAAGACTATCTCCCACACATTAACGGTGCCGTCGGAAGAGGTTGAAGCAAATATTGCATCGGTTTGAAAAACCATGATCCCAGTGATGCATGTAACTCCTTTCTTGTGTGGCTGAGGTACTTGCAATACGTACCTCCACTGTAAAACAAAATAAATAGATAAGAAAACATAATTACTTGAATCATTTTTTTTTTTTTTTTATGTAATTGTATCCTATATCATTCAATGAATACACAAAGAGTGAATCAACTAATGTGGTATATGAATTATACTATCTTATTCTAAATTGTGTGTCGAGTCATTCATTGTTTACAACCTAGACTGATTTGATGAAATTCAGTATCTACGCTAGTATTGTAAAGCTAGTGTCTGGAGATTCTAAATTTCATTTTTGTGATATGAAGTTGACTTAGGTGGCGTTTGGTTACACGGAATTGGAGTCTTAAAATTGGAATTAGAAATGAACCTATGTGAATTTAAAAAAAATATTACATGTATTAATTTCCAATTCCAATTCCAGGAGTTTAAATCCATGCTTCCAAGCTAAACCCAAGCAACCACTCCATTTTTTGCTAGATCTAGAAGGATTTGAGTGTAATGTTTTTGTAATATGACAATTGATAGTGTGATGTACACGTACAATTTACTCTTTTATTATATTTGTGCAATATATTTTTCATTAAATGTTATGTGATATTTATGTACTACGGTTTTTCACCTTTTTTATATCTTTAATGTGGTGTATATGTAATCAAGTGTCATTTATCTAACAAAATGTGCTTATTAAGGGTTAAATGAGTAAAACGATTACTATTATTGGGATTTTGAGGAGTTCTGGTGATTTCAGAAAATTCATGACCGTTTCGGTTAATTCCCATTACGGACAGGCCAATACTCCCGATACCATACCGCGATCGTTATCGTTACGTAAACCTTAACATTTACACATAACTCTCTTTAGTTTAGATTAATGCCTTCACCAATATAATGATAAATTGCTCAACTTAGTACTGAAAGATAATTAAAAAGCATTTTCCATGAGCCTGTTGCATTATCTTGATCTTCATATTGAATATCAGCTATTTAAAACACAATTAAATTTGCAAAAATCACATAAAAATTGCATATAATTCAAAATCTCAATTCAAATTACTCTCCGAAATAAGATATGATGCATCTCAAAAAAATGGTACCTTGTTATCTGCAAGAGATAACTCCCACAGAATAATGGAACCACCAGCATCTCCAGACAATAAATAATGATGCTCCAGCTCCTTAGCTATGAACACAAAAACAATGCTCACATCATCAGAGACGAAACATTTCATCAAACACCCCAAAATCAGTATATTTTCTGAATTCAACAATCAAAAGCATGCGATACTAGCGCCTTGTGCTATTCATACCAAGAAAAAATATCAAGTTATGAACCTGGATTTAAGATAAGAACAGACCTTTAAAGGCAAATTTGTTGCTGGGAAGCCAATGGGTGCAGTTCACGGAAGCGTTGTGACCTGGTAGCGTAGTCAATATCTGAGCGGTCTGATGAAATCAAAAGACGTGTTATTGGGGCAGGAAATCGATTTTCATGGAATTAGAAGAAAATTGAAGAGAGAAGAGGCGGAGGGGGACCTTGGGGCAGAAGATGGCGACGGCGTTCTGAGCACCGAACGAGACCAAATCGCAGGCGCCCCATGAGACGTTGTTCACTACTCTGTTGCAACCAGACCCTATGAATACTCTCTCAATTTCCACGTCGCCATTGCTAGACATGGCTTACTCTGTAGTATCTGTACTACTCTGTGTGTTTGTGTCTCCGTGTGTGAGAGAGAGAGAATCGACCGGCAACGCAGGGGAAGGAAAGATGGCAATATCGCGGATCGGGCTGGGTGACTGACTGGCCCATAGTTTGCTTCATCAATTGGACAAAAGCCCAACGATGAATATAGGCATGCTGCCCGGATGTCCATTCTTATAGTTTTTTTTTCTACATTATCCCATCACGCGGTTTAACTCTAAATCTTTCCTAAAAAACACTATATATATATCCACTAAATTATAAGTCTTGAGATTCTAATCTTATAGTTAAAATAGGTATAACCTTTGCTTGAAGATACATATTTAAAAAATAAGCCTATGAGTGATTTTTTTTCTCCAAAATTCTACTACTTTTTTTAATCATTTTCTCACCTTTCTTTTTATTTTATAAAAATTTTAATTTTGTTATTAACTCTAGTTTATTCTCTTTGTTTGGAAGAGAGTACTCTCAACACACTTATTTTCTATTTTCTTTTTTCTGCTATTATTTGGGAAGTCTGAAAGGACAGAAACCGACAAGTAATAGAAGGAGTAAAAATTGGCACCTCTATTATAATCTCCATGATAACCCGGTTCAGTAAAGTACTTTTGGAAACTTACTACCAAAAGTATCCCCAAATAATTGAGCCATATCGAAATCGTCTCGTTGGAAATTCCCTTTTGCAGGTTTCTGTAAGTTGAATACTGATGGGAGTGCTATTAGATACAAAGAAAAATGAGTAATTGGTGGTCTAATTCGAGATAACCTCGAAGTTTGAATTGTGGGATATTACAGCCAACTTCAAGGATGCTAAACACCGGTATACATATTGCCTCAAGTAGAGACATACCAGGAGTGTGGTACCAGGAGTGTAGTGAAAGCGGTGTCCCTCATCCTTGGTGACTACCCAGAGACATAGTTTCAAATCATACTGAGGATTGCAAAAGATTCCTAAAGAACAATTGTGTTCTTCAATTCATCCCCAGATAAGAGAAAAAATGCGCTGATTTCATGGCAAAAAAGGGAATAAATAAAGGATTTAAAGACCATGGAGTCCTCGACCAAAGATATGATAGAGCTCGTTTTGGCTTAAGTGGACGCGAGAGCCTTTGACTGTTATCCATTGTTTGTTTGTTTTTCTTATTTGTTTCATGCTCATTAAAAAAAAAAATACTTATCCCCACTATTCCGGGGTTGTTTGTGCGGGCTTATGTGTTCTCTTTTTACCTTTTTTTTGTTTTTTGGGTGGTTTTTGCTAGTTGCTTTATGTGAAGTTTTCATACTAAAAAAGACATTAATCACCACATAAAGTATTCACTATCAAGTTACACTCACAACAAATATTTGTATTACCATTACTATTACTATAACAAATATTCACTACCATCACTGCCACAACCAAAACAAACATTTATTACCATCACCGTCACCACCATAACAAACATTTATTATCACCAACGGAACCACCACATCAAATATTTATTACCATCACTGCCTCCATCATAGTAAATATTCGCTATCACCACCACGACGACGATCAATATTCACTGCCATTGCTATCAACACAATAAATACTTAGCATTACCACCATTGCTTCAACAAATATTAATTATCACATTCGTCACCACCACACAAAAACATTTCTATTATTGTCGCTATTACAACAAATATTAGCTATCACCGCTACTACCACAATAGCAAATATTCGTTATCATCACCACCACAATAGATTTTGTTATCACTATCGTCACCATCACTAAAATAAATAATAATAAAAAATAAAAAATATCAAAATTATACAATTAATATATTTATATATATATATATACTGAAAAAGATTTGTAACTTTAAATAGCTACAAAACATGAATGAAAACAAATAAAAAATAGATCTGAAGAAAAACAAGGGCATCACCGAAAAATTCGTTGTCGGTTATATCTGGCCAAGGACGAGTAAGATCTGGTCGGCGATGACTAGATCTGGAACGTGCCGGCCAGAGAGATAGAGATCTATTGGTGATGTCGTTTAGGAGGGGGACGGTGCAGTTGGTGGAGGCGATAGTGGCTAAAACTATTGGTGGAGGTTGTAGTGTTCGCTGTCGTTGGTGGAGGTGTAGAGCCAAAAATATATCAAAATAAATTTTGTTATCACTATCGCCACCACCACTAAAATAAATAATAATGAAAAACAATAAATATCAAAATTATACGATTAATTAATTAATTAATATATATATATATATATATATATATATATATATATTGATATAGACCGAAAAAAAAATCTGTAAATTTAAATACCTACAAAACGTGAATGAAAACAAATAAAAAATAGATCTGAAGAAAATTAAGGGCGTCACCGAAAAATTCGTCGCCGGTCATATCTGGCCAGGGACGAGTAAGATTTGGCCAGCGATGACTAGATCTGGATCGTGGCGCCTAGAGAGAGAGAGATTTGTTGGTGATGTCGTTGGGGGGGCGGGGGGCGGTGCAGTTGGTGGAGGAGGTGGTGGCTAAAGCTATTGGTGGAGGTTGTAGTGTTCGCTATCGTTGGTGAAAGTGTAGAGCCAAAAATGTAAGAGTAAGGGTGTGCACGGACCTACTCCAACCGACCCTCCCACTCCTACCGCTTGACCCGCACCCGTCGAAATTGGATATCATGAATAGAATCGGTCGGATCAGTTGCACATAAATGATTTTCCCTTATTTCGGATCGGGCTATGGGTTTTAATCCAAACCCAACTGCAACACCCGATCCAACCGACATGTGTACCTTAAATAGGATTTTTCTAGGGTTTGATCATTCATTTCTCAAGAAGTCTTCGTTGTCAATAGCCTTTGCCTCTCTCCATCTCTCATCATCTTGTCTGGTAGAGTCCATACCCTCTCCATCTCTCATAGCCTCTTATTCTTTTCCAGAGTTCAAACCAGAGGGCTCTCGATTCTTGAAAAGTCTTCGTCGATTTCTTCGTGCCCTCCCCTAAGTGAAAATGGCTACAATGGTGAGAGATGGCAACGTCCACAAACATCATCTACTTTTTCTCGTGGGTCGTGGTTGTGAAGCTGAGAGACGACAACGGCAAGTAAAAAATCGACGGATCGAATGTGAGTTTCAATAGACTCTTTTGTTTGATATTTGATGTTTTGGGTTTTGATTTTTGGTGTTTAGAATTTTGATTTCTGTTTTTATTTCTGATATTTAGGATTTGATTTATGATGTTTTGGGATTTTGATTTCTGTTTGATATTAAATTTTTGTATTGATATAAACACTCGAACCATAACCAATCCAAGTGGCTCCAACCGAATCCGACGTAACCCGCTAACACCGATTTTCCCTTTCAGTTCGGTCGGCAATGGGTTTGTGAATGTTAGATCCGAACTCAATCCGGTCGAGTCTCATATCAACCCGAAAAATAGCTTACTCGACTCGTGCACAGCCCTATGTGAGAGAGGGATGGTGAAAGATAGGAATGTGAACTAATTTGATGAAAAATTAGTTAGGAAAATTTTGATTTTTATTAAGGGTAGTTCTGATATTTTTATTTTAATAATTGTTTTTTAAAATAGTATTTTGTCAAAGAGAAAATTGGGCCTCTGGCCCATTCTAATTTTCTAATTTTTGGCCTAACTCCAAATTTTTTTAAATTTAATTTAAGAAAAAAAAGATTTTAAATTATAATAAATTAATAGTAGATCAAAAGAAGATTGCTCGACGTTGACTCGTGAAAGTGTTGACGGAGGTGTTTGGTTGTTGAATTTGAAAGAGAGATGACTGGTATGGTATTGAGACAGATAGAAAAATATAGGTTTTAATAGAAGAGACTTTCGTAATTAACAATAAGAGAGAAAATAAATTTTTGAAGAAAAAAATTGAGAGAAAATAGGCGTGTAGAATCGATACATTCTTTCTTTTGATATTTTTAAAAAATATATTTAAAACATGTATACTGAGTTGTTCATTATATATATTAATATATAATCCGTGTCTAACTCACGAAATTTAAATTACTTCATTAATATATGTAATTATATTGTTATCCCATTCTTGTTCCCCAAATATCTCCCTTCAAGCAAAATTGGTACAATTATGTCGTCAGAAATTTAATTATTTTCATTTTTTCGCAATATTGCAAGTTTTGGAGTCTTGCTCTTAAAATAAACCAACAACTAACAACTCCAACTCATTTAAGTCAAAGGAGTAAACCACAAAAAATTAAAGATGACCAACTAAACTGAAAAAGACCACTTAATTCCAATAAAAATTGAAATGTGTCTCATCATTGATCATCTTTTGTACGTTGAATTGCCTGGCATTCTAAAAGGCAAGGCTTACAACCGTGGTTAACGCTAAAGGATTCGAATTCTATTTTGATGATTTTGATGATTCAATTAATTTGACCGTTTATTTAGATTAATATTGTGCTTGAGATATATTTACAGTAAATTAATAGGAATCAATGGTGGACTAATATAATAAGTTGATGAAATGAGAAACAGTGAAAAAAAAAAATGATTGATCGAACAAAATTGTTCCCTACCATTCTCTCTCTCTCTCTCTAAGTCTAGTGATTTCTCCAAAATCAACAATTTTTTTTTTCTCTCTCTCTATTTTCGTCGTCGATGGCGGTGGACTGGTGGCAACGGTGACGGTAGTGGTGGCGTCGGAAGAAGGTGGATGGTGATAGTGATGATGTGAGATGGTCAGTGAAGAAGACAACGACGAAGAAAAAGAAAAAAGAAAAAAAATTAAAAAATATAAATTTATAAATTTGCCCCTAATTCCATCTAATTTAACAACCAAATTAGACGAAAGAATTAATTAAAATTGAGTGAAACGTATAAACTTATTAGACTACATAGAAATATAGTCATAGTTAAAAAGTTTAAAATTGAATTTTGTAGAAATTAAAATAGTATCTTTAGACATTGATAAACACTAGTAACATAACACTTAGATGGAGGTTTTTCTTTTTTTTTTTTTTTTTTTTAAACTTTTAATAAATTAGGATGAGATGAGAATTCTATTGTCGTTCTGAAATATTCAGAAAATAGAAACATATTTGGTAACAACCATTGTTATGAAATTGTTTATTTTAATTTATAAGAACAAAAACAAAAAACACGTTTGATTGTAACATTTTTTTTTTTTAAATATATGGTGGCTCGCGGGGTACTGTGACCAACAGAATGGTAGTGAGAATAATTTTATGGGAGTGAATAAGAATAATATTATGATGTTTCCAAAATTCCTAGCACGTGCAAACAATTTCCCACGTGCCAGAAACATCCACAACCAGCAAAACCGATTAGCTCAAAGGGCACACTGGTATGGTGTCAGACAAAGAACCTCCAACATGATAATAAGTCAGTCTTGCTTAGGATATAAGGCAAAAGACTGAATATAATTATTAATGTGATATCTTCCCTTATTTATAGACTTCATAAATCACAGTCGTTTGATATGAATGATCTAGTCTTTGATGACTTGGTTGTCTCCCACTATATGATGATGGCCCATTTGCTCCTATCTAGGTGAAATCATGGGTTAGTGGGTCGATTTGATCTTTAATGACTTATTCTTCTCCCATTTTATTACTATTTAGTTAGGAGTGTATCTTTGACTAAGTTATATTCTTTGTCTTCTGTCTTGATGGATCCATGCATGGATTACCGGTTTGGACCAACGTCCACGACCCGGCTCTTTTTTAGCATTGGGCCTCTTTATTGTGCTTGCTTAGGATGAACTGTGACTTATTGTGATGGGCTTCTTCCGAGCTATGTGTTGGGCTGCCATTAGTGGGTTTTTTCCTAGCTCAATTTTATAAGCCAAATCTTTCCGGTTCTTAGGGCTAAAATATTGGTCCAATTTCTTTATCAAGCTCCTCTTAGAAACCTGAATATAGAAGCGGGAATTTCTCCCACATTGTTTATCCTCCTAATGTGAGTGTTGATTCGAAGAAGTGAGACGAAATGTCATCTTCTCTTCTTACACTTAGTTATTGCTTCGAACTGATTTGTCAGTTCGTTCTTACACTTACACCTGGTGATTTTTATCACTACAAGTGTTTCATTTCGGACTGATTTGTCAGTTCGTTCTTACACTTACACTTGATGATTTTTATCACTGAGTGTTTATTTGACGAACTGAACGGTGTCATTCATTTTATACTTTACACTTGGTGATTTTTATCATTGAGTGTTTCTTGGACGAATTGATTAGTTCAGTTTATTTTACACTTTACACTTGGTGATTTTTATCACTAAGTGTTTTTTTGACAAACTGATCTGTTCAATTCGTTTTACACTTTACACTTGGTGATTTTAATCATTGAGTATTTCTTAGGCAAACTGATCTGTTCAGCTCGTTCTACACTTTACACTTGGTGATTTTAATCACTGAGTGTTTCTCTGACGAACTGATCTGTTCAGTTCATTTTACACTTTACACTTGATGATTTTTTTCATTAAGTGTTTCTTTGACGAACTAATTTGTTTAGTTCGTTCATTATTTTACACTCAGTGATTTTTATTACCGAGTATTTCTTTAACAAACTGATATGTTCAGTTCGTTTTACACTTTACCCTTGGTGATTTTTATCACTGAGTGTTTCTTTGACGAACTGATATGTTCAGTTCGTTTTACACTTTACACTTGCTGATTTTTATCACTAGTGTTTCTTTGATAAACTGATCTGTTCAGTTTGTTTTACATTTTACACTTGGTAATTTTAATTACTAAGCGTTTCTTTGACGAACTGATCTGTTCAGTCCGTTTATTATTTTACATTGGGTCATTTTTATCACCAAGTGTTTCTTTGACGAACTAATCTGTTCAGTTCGTTTTACACTTTACACTTGGTGATTTTTATCACTGAGTGTTTTTTCGACGAACTGATATGTTCAGTTCATTTCACACTTTACACTTTGTGATTTTTATCACTGAGTGTTTATTTAACGAACTGATCTTTGCAGTTCATTGTACACTTTACACTTAGTAATTTTTATCACTAAGTTTTTCTTCAACGAACTGATCTGTGCACTTCGTTTATTACTTTACACTTGGTGATTTTTATCATTAAGTGTTTCTTTGCCTAGCTGATCTGCTTAGCTCGTTACGCAATTTTACACTTAGTGATCTTTATCACTAAGTGTTTTTTTGGCGAGCTGATCTCCTCAGCTCACTTAATGTTTTTACATTTAGTGTTTTTATCACTAAATGTTCTTTTGCCGAGCTGATCTGCTCAGCTTATTACGCAATTTTACACTTGATGATTTTTTATCATTAAGTGTTTCTTTGGCGAGTTGATCTCCTCAACTCACTTAATATTTTTACATTTAGTGTTTTTATCACTAAATGTTCATTTATCGAGCTGATCTGCTTAGCTTGTTACGCAATTTTACACTAGGTGATTTTTATTACTAAGTGTTTCTTTGGCGAGCTGATCTATCAATTCGTTTTGGCATCTGTAGCGGGGAGGCATTCTCAGACCCTTTTTTTTCCATTGGAGAGAAATCCTCTGATTAGGGCTGGTCATGGGCCTGGGGGCCTGCTCAACCCATCGCCATTTTTTAGGGTTTGGGCTTGGTTTTTGAGCCCATGGGCAGGGTTAGGGCCTAAAGAACTAGGCCCGTTTATTTTTAGAGCCGAGTTAGGGCTTGACCATTTTTATTTAGGGCCAGACCGGGTCAACCATTTATATATATATATATATATATATATATATATATATATATATATATATATATATATATATATATATATATATATATATATATATATATATATCAAAATGAGAGAGTACTAAACTATAAAGGATAAAAGTGTAATTTACCCTTTCAATGTTGGTATGACATATTTCCTTACAACTTCAGTTTTACAGCGTTGGTCATCTCTCTCTCTCTCTCTCTTCCTTCAGTTTTAATTTGTGTTATATATTATTTATTAAATTTAAAAAAAGGGTCGGGCTGGGACATAATTTTTTTTGGTAGGGCCGGGCTTGGGCAAAATATTAGGGCCCGACCATAAGGCCAAGTCGGGCTAGGGTCTAATTTTTTCATAATACCCAATGTAAAGCCTGGCCCGACCCATGACTACCTTTACTTTTGACATGAGGAATTTGTAAGCGGAGAGGTATCCTTAGACCCATCTTTTGTCACCGGGGAGTTATCATCTTACCTAGGGAATTTGTGAGTAGGGAAGTATCCTCAGACCTGTCTTTCGTCGCTGGGGAGTTATCCTCTTACCCGGGGAAGCCGTTGGGGAGTTATCATCTTACCTAGGGAAGTTGTATGCGATGAGGTATCCTCAAACCTGTCTTTTGCTATTGAGGAGACATCATTTGACCCGGGAAATTTGTAAGCAGTGAGGTATTCTCAGACCCGTGTTTTACCATCCGGAAGTTATTCTCTTACTCGGGGAATTTGTAAGCGGGGAGGTATCCTTAGACCTATCTTTTGGCGCTAGGGAGGCATCATCTGACCCAAGGAATTTGTATGTGATGAGGTATCCCTAGACCCGTCTTTTGTCATCGGGGAGTTATCCTCTGACCCAGGAAATTTATAAGCAGGGAGGTATCCTCACACCTGTCTTTTGCTGTTGGAGAGTTATCCTCTTACCTAGGGAATTTTTAAGCGGAAAAATGTCCCCAGACCCCTTTTTGTTATATTTTTCTCTTTCTCTTTGCCCTTCTTTATAACTTGTTTATTTTCTGAATAAGTTATGAATGTGAAATTGTCTTTTAAGAGATGATAGACTGATACCTCCTGTTGTGATTGTTCCCCGGCCGTTGAGTTCATCACAAAACTTAGCCTCATTCGCATATTTTTATTTGATTTAATTTCTTCATAATTGATTCCCTTAGGGAGGGTTGAACTCTTCTTCCCTTTCTATATCCTTCCGATCACCCCTTTGTTCATGGGATTTGACTGGGATATGTAACTTTTTAACCTGTTTTATAAGAGTTGCAGTTTTTTGTATGTCACATAATAATCGTTAACGAATAAATATCTGCATTTTTCAGGATGCAATACAAATTTAAAATTTTCTGAATATTCTTCAAATCATCTAGTCATGCTAAGTGATGATTTTATCATTTGTCGCACAACAAGTATTTTCAAATCTTTATTAAGGATAAACCAAAAGATTAGCTTTGAATCGATCTTGGATAACTCCTTTAAGCACTTCTTCCCTCTTTAGTATTTTTATATGGATCTTATCCAAATAATAAAAAGTAAGGGGTACAAAATGCAATTAAAGAGCTTTTCTTGTATTATCTTTGAGGTAAAGTAAAGTTTACTTCTAGCCATTATATTTACATTTTACATGCAAAGTTTGAGAGTACAAATTGTACTTTTTCATAACCACACAGGTCTTAAAAGATTTAACTCAACAAACATTAATTCCATAGTATAACCGAGTTTATCCAATCTTGTACACCTTCGGGTGTACTTGAATATTTTGAAGTGCCAATATCGTTCTCATAACATGTAATTTGTCAGAATAAAAGTTATAGGGGACAAAGTGTAATTTTGCTAAGCCCTAGGATTTTGAATAATCCTTATCAAGTTATGGGTCATATTCTGCAATTATAATACACTTCCCATATTTATCTCTTTAGCAAATGTTAAACTTTCTCTAATTATCACATGTAGCACCATAATTTCATGAATTGAATTAAATAAATGCAAATTGTAATTTCAATATTTCTTCTAGGCACTTTAAATTTTTAATCAGAAAATATAATTTTTTGTAATTCTTGACCTATCATGACTTCAATGATAATTTATAAGTTTATTTTCAAAAATAAAATTTAGGGGGTAAAACTGTAAATATACATGTTACCTCATGGGCCTTAGAGTAATTAGCCCTTGGTCATATACGATAATTTATAATTTATTTTCAAAAATAAACTTTAGAGGTAAAACTGTAAATATACATGTTGCCTCAGGGGCCTTAGAGTAATTAGCCATACGTTATTCATTTTTTTTTTTTGGTAGAAAAAAGAAAGAACACAAAATTAGCAACCAAGCGGGAAGCTATCAGCTTCCATATCCGCAACCATCAGTCTTTTGATGCCCTCCGATGGTTCCTCCAGGTAGTAAAGCTCGGACTTATTGTTCGCTTCCATCCGAGCAAGGTAATCCACACAACGGTTACCTTCTCTCCTGATAGCTCTGATCTCAAAATCATGATTCTCGAAAATATGTTTACATTCCATTATCCATCATCTTAGAAGGTAGGTTTTCGGACATTTTCTTTTGATAATGTTAACAACTACCTGAGAATCAGTCTCAACAACCACTCTCGTGAATCCCCTCGATATCACCAGACAGAGACCCATATGTAACCCTCCTATTTTCGCCTCCAAACAAGAGAAGATTGAAGGTATCCAAAGAAGCCAATTTGCCACTCCCCTTCCATGTTCCTGATAAGACCACCAAAGCCACATTTCCCTGGATTTCCAAAAGTACTCCCATCCGTGTTAAGTTTGAAATCACCTGCAAGAGGAGGGATCCATTTAGTTTCTGAAGATAAACCATTTCCATACTGGGATTTCGAAGGATGAAACGCTTCCAACATTTCTCGCGAATAGCTGTTAATCATGGAAACCATCACAGAAGGGTCCTGAGTAATCCCTTCAATAATCTCATTGTTTCGGTCCTTCCAAATTCCCCATAAAATGGCAACAAACAAATAAATGGAAGATGGGTTGATAGCTCTTCCTTTAATATATTTAGAAATCAAACTTTGAATACTCATGTCTTGATCACGCCTCAAAACGTTCTTATCAAGAAACATTGACCAAATGTGCCAAGCCTTCGGGCATAGCTTTAGCACATGATCAATTGATTCAATAGCTCCATTACATCTCTTACAGATAGCCGAGGCATCAATCGACCATCTAGCTCTAACGCTTCCAACATTTCTCGCGAATAGCGGTTAATCTTGGAAACGATCACAAAAGGGTCCTGGGTAATCTCTTCATTAATCTCCTTGTTTCGGTCCTTCCAAATTCCTCATAAAATGGCAACAAACAAATAAATGGAAGATGAGTTGATAGATTTTCCTTTAATATATTTAGAAATCCAATTTTGAATACTCATGTCTTGATCACGCCTCAAAACGTTCTTATCAAGGAACATTGACCAAATGTGCCAAGCCTTCAGGCATAGCTTTAGCACATGATCAATTGATTCAATAGCTCCATTACATCTCTTACAGATAGCCGAGGCATCAATCGACCATCTAGCTCTTATCTCATTAGTCAATAATCGTTTATGATAAATTTTGCATAAAAATAATTTCAACGATTGCGGAATTTTTAACTTCCAAATCCATTCCCAATTAGAAATGGTTTTGGGAACATTAATTTCTACAACTAACAAGTATGCTGATTTAACTGTGAATTTGCCCGAATTTTTCAGAAGCCAGATAGCAACATCTTCTTCTGAAAAATTGGGGGGCTCAGAACTCAGAATATCATTCACTTGGTTGTCCGAGATAAGGTGGATGATTGGCAGAAGAAACCAACTACCTAAATCATCCAGGATATCTGGACCTTCAGATCAAATCTCTGTTGGAGCTCATCATTGCCCAAGGGTCCATTCCCGCACCACCAGTCATTCCAAAGGTTGACATTAACATCGTTTCCAATTTTCTATTTAATACCTTTGGCTATGGTGGAGCTGGAGTGAAAGATTCCCTTCCAAATGTGAGAACCCCTACTATGCTTCTTCCATGTTTTGGGGTTTCTATCAATCTTGTATTTCTCCATGAAAACATCCACCCAAAGGGGATTTTTATTTTTTGAAATAATTTTCCAAGCAAGTTTAGCCATGAAAGCAACATTAAGGAATTTGACCTTTCTAATATTAAGGCCTCCCATATTGATAGGAACAAATATCTTATCCCAGCTGACAATGTGAAATTTCCTGCAATCATCCGAATCTCCCCAAAGAAAGCTTCTGGCCAATTTGTCAATTTTATCACACAATTTAAGGGGAAGGGGGATGGTTTGCATAAAATATATTGGAATTGAAGTTAGTATTGATTTAACCAACATGGCTCGACCAGCTATAGATAGATTTCTAGCTTTCCAATTTGAGAGTCTCTTTTGTATTTTTTCCAAAATAAAATTAAACTGACTCCCATTAATTCTATCAAGAAGGAGGGGAGTTCCTAGATAGGTCCCCAAATCCTTACTTAAACGAATGCCCAACTCTTTGCTAATGTCCCGAGCAAGAATGTTATTAACTTTGGGAGCAACAAATAGTTTGGATTTGTCAAAATTAATAACCAGACCTGACGCAGCTGAAAAGGCCGACAAAGTGCACTATATAGGCTTACAACTCCCTTTGTCAGCTTTGGCAAAGAGGAGAATATCATCAGCAAAGAAGAGGTGGGATATAACAGGTCCATTTTTTGCCACTTTAAGACCTCTCCATCTCCTTTTAGAAACTTATTCTGTAATCAAAAGAGACAATATTTCCATACACAACACAAACAAATAGGAGGAGAGGGGATCCCCTTGGCGGAGACCCCGCTTGAGAAAAAATCCCTCAAGAGGTTCTCCATTCCATAATACTCTCGCCGCCGCTTTTCTAACACAATTCATAACCAGTTTAATCCAATTCGATGGAAAATTGAAAAAAACAAGAGTATTCTCAAGAAAATCCCAGTTTGATTTATCATAAGCTTTTTCTAAATCAATTTTGATAAACATCTCTCATTTTTTGTTCTTCGAATACTTAAGTTTGTGCAACATCTCTTGGGCAATAATTATATTATCTGTAGTTTGTCTGCCCGAAATAAAATTGCTTTGAAATGGGTCAACAACATCAGATAACAGGGGTCTCAATCTCGCAACCAAGATTTTAGTGACCAATTTATAAGGAACATTACATAAACTGATGGGGTGAAATTAGTTAATTTTCTCAGGAATGTCAACTTTGGGGATAAACACTATGAGAGTCTCATTCATTTTAGATGACATATCCCTATTGCTAAAGCAATCTTTAACAAAATCACATAGGTTATTTCCCACCTTATCCTAATTCCTTTTGTAGAATATAGCTTGATAGCCATCAGGTCCCGGGGCTTTAAGGTCCCCCATATTAAACAAATTAGATTTTATTTCCTCATCTTCTGGCACCGAGCACAGGAACGGATGATCACAATATTGGATAGGGTGCACAAATCTGATTCACCAGAGAAGAACAAGAGTATGTAGGGGGATTTTCACAAAATAAATCGTGAAAACCCCCCCTGACATGGTTCTTAATGTCCTCCAGACTATCCAGCCATTCATTACAATTATTTTTAATCATCGACATTCTGTTCTTCCTACGCCTTTGGTTAGTGGCAACGTGGAAGAACTTGGTGTTCTTATCCCCAACAGAAAGTCAATTAATTCTAGATTTTTGGTACCCGAAGATTTCTTCTTTCCGCAAAATCTCAGCATAGTCTTTTTTTAAGGCTTTTTCCAGAGCATCCAACCGGCTAGAGAATTTGGAATCTTGGTATTTTTGAATCCCTAAAATTCTAGCCAGAAGGTGTTTTTTAGATTTGAAGATATTACCAAAAACCTCTTTGTTCCATCTTAGAATATCCTTTTTGAAGTTATCTAAGTTACTCTCCAAATTCATATTTTCCTTATTCCAGTTTTCCTCTAGAAAGGATTTGAAGCTAGGGTGTTCCAACCACATAGATTCAAACTTAAAGGGATGGGAGGAATTGATCATTTTAATCCCTAAGACATGAATAAGCAAATGGGAGTGGTCAGAGTACATACGAGGAAGGGTTCCACCCTAGATTCAGGGAAAGAGGAGCACCAGTTAGTATTCGCCAAGGCATGATCCAACCTTTTGTTCACTCGAATCCCATTTGCAGACTTTCCAGACCAAGTCGTGGCTGGCCCACTAGCACCCAGGTCGTTCATCCTACATGAAGAGATATTAGCATTGAAGGTGTTGATGCGACGAATATCTTGGTTGCTCACTGCACTAGATCTCTCAGGCTGGGAGCTGATGTTGTTGAAGTCCCCCATCGCCATCCAGGGAGAGTCATTGGTCTGGGAAAAACTTATCATCTCTTCCTAGAGCTTTCTTCTCCTACTGGGGCTGGGTTCCCATAGACCGCCGATATCATCCAATCTTCAAAACCCACTTTAGATACCTTAGCGTGAATCACTTGATTGGTAGTATGTATCTGGCTAACCAAGACCATATCAGGGCACCACAACACCCAAATGCCACCGGATCGACCAGTGGGGTCGATGTGGGTCACTACCGTCAGCCCTAACGAAACAAAAAAATTACCCATTTTACCCAACTCAACTTTGGTTTCCAATAATATCACAATCTCTGGCCTTTTAGAGTTGAAAATGTCCCGAAAAGCATTACGGAACTGCTTATTTCCGGCTCCACGACAATTCCAGGCAAGAATTCGCATGGAAACAAAATGAGGGAAGAAAAGAAGGGACTCATGCTCACTGAGCTTCAGTAGGCACTTGCACCTCATCACCAGCATGTCCTAAGCTTGCACGCTTTCCAACCATATTTTCAAGAATGGTGGCTCTGGTACTCGTCTTTCCATGATTTTCACAGATAGTCTTACCTCGTCCACCAGCCAGATCACTTCCACACACTATATCATATTCTCCAACTGCTCCATGCTCAAGGAGAGTGGGAAACTTTAGAGGAGATTAGTTCGTATCCCTTCCATATCTCGGCCTTAGATTGAGCTGGTCGTCTGGGGGTTTCGGAGGTTGGAATGTTGATTTGGTTGAAGTGGTAGGTGTTTGAGATTTAGGTTTGGAGGGACGAGAAGGAGAAGACGACTCATTAAGAGGGGTGAGGGGCAGGTTATCAGCAATAGAGATTTGATTGTTCGCATATTGCCGAGGCGCCCGCGTCGCATCATTGCTTTTCCTCTGGCTAACTGGAGCAGTCGGTGTGATCTTGGGAGTAGGAACCATCTCCCTTCCTCCATTAATGAGAGGATATAAATCCTCTCTGGGAATAGCCTTCTTGGAACCAGAAGTCTTCTGGATCCAACCACTTTGGTTAGAATAAGGGATCGTTGGTTTATCTCCATAGGCTTGCTGAGCCTTGCCCACTCCAACCTATTTTAGAGCATCTTTAGGGCCATTTTTAATGGGCTTGTTCTCTTGGGCTTTCTTAGCCTTGGTTTTCCTTCCATTTTCATATAAGGTCATATCACTATTATTGGACCCCTTCTTTATACCCTGGGTGTCCCTTTTTGGTTTAGACTTCCCAAATCTCTTTTGTTTCTTTACTACTAATCAGGGCCTATACCCAACATCCCCAACGTCAACCGCAACGGGTTCCTCTAACTCTAGGTCCATAGTTGAAGATGGGAGATTGACTTGCTGATTGGACTTGATCTCGAGCCCAGAGCCCTCACCCGTTGGAAGGCCGACTCCTTTGCCGGTCATCTTCTCCGATCTCTTTTCATCTTTCTCTGGTGACATTTCCATTTTTTTCTCTGGAGATTTAACAAAAGGGCACATCTCAGTTTGATGGTTATAAATTGTTCATTGTTTCTTCCTAGTTCCATCTTACTGTAGCCACCGCTTCTTGGTTTGTTCAAAGCTCTCTTAATATATGAAATTTCCAAGCTTGTTCTTTGCAGTCGGTGGTTGCTATCGCGAACAACACATCGGCGCATGAACAACTCGTCGGCATCGTGAACAACACGTCGGCGTTGTTTCAGTCAATCTCCATCCTTGTTGTCGCCCTTCCAGCGACGAAGCTGTAATCTGCCTTCGTCGATCTCCGCCGCTGGAAGGTGTTTTTACCGGTATCAGTTCCTGATGGGTGGTTCGATCGCCGGTGACGGCTTTTGATAGTTGGTTCGATCCTGATGGGCTTCAGGTGAGTGAGGCCGTAATCGTTAGTGATAGAGTCGTACGGCTGCGATGATAGAGACGTCGGAGATGGCCGGAGCACAATACGGTAGTGTCGACGATAAATTTGGATGTTGATTGTGCTGCTGGCTTTGGATCTGAGCGAAATCGAATCCACTGCTATATCGTTATTGTTAGAAATAGAACCCATGTTCTTCCACCATCTCTGCTCACTAGTGCGACAAATGAAGTTGCCGATGATACCGTTCAGGTTTAGATCGGAGATTGATGTTGCGATTCAGGCCAGATCGACTTATATTCAAATCCGAGCGGTTTAGGCCAGATCAGATTCGATTCAGATCTGAGCGGTTCAGGTCAGATCAGCTCAGATTCAAATCAGAGAGGTTTAGGTCAAATCGAAGGTGCAATGATTGCGATTCCTCTACTGCCTCCTCCGTCTTCCTCGCCGAGACCAATCCAACGAGTTCGCATCTTGATCGGCAATGTCACCAATCACGGCAACAGGCTTATCATCATAGAGCTCCGGCGCCATGGCTTTCGTCGTTTTGATAATGCTCTATGTTGTCCCCCAGTAAAGGACGGTAGCTAACCCGAGATCGTCGATTTTGACCTCAACATGGTCATGGTTGCAAATAGTACTGCTGCTCATGGTTGGGTGGCCATATTTGGGGTTGCCATTGAAGCACCAACTCGGAAGAACAAATTAAGAGATTCTTGAATAAAAGGTGAAATCAAGCATGCAAATCTTTTTGTTTGTTTCCCTCAAACGGTGCCAAATGATGTTACTAAAAATCCCTAGCATGTGCAAACAACTTCCCACGCTCCAGAAACCTCCACAACTTGCAAAACTAATAAAATTGCAAAACCGATTAGCTTTAAGGGGACACTAGTGTGGTGTCGGCTAAAGAATCTCTAACTTGAGAATAAGTCAGTCTACTTTAGGGTATTAGGGAAAAGACTGAATGTTGTGATACTTTCCCTTATTTATAGATTTCGTAGATCACGACCGTTTAATATGGATGACCTAGTCTTTGATAACTTGGTCTTCTCCTACTATATGATGATGACCCACTTTCTCCTATTTAAGTGGAATAATGGGTTAGTGGGTTGATTTGATCTGTAATGACTTAGTCTTCTCCCATTTTGTTGCTATTTAGTTGGAAGTGTATCTTTGATTAAGTTAAGTTATTTGTTTTCCCACTTGATGGATCCATGCATGGATCACCGGTTTGGACCAATGTCCAAGGCCCGGGTCTTTTTGAGTATTGGGCCTCTTTATTGAGCTTGTTGAGGATGACTTGTGGCTTATTGTGATGGGCTTCTTCCGAGTTATGTGTTGGGCCGCCCGTAGTGGGATTTTTCCTAGCTCGATTTTATTAGTCAGACTTTTTTTGTTTTTGGACCTAAAATATTGGCTCAATATCTTTATCAAATTTCTCTTAGAAAGCTGAATATAGAAGCGAAAATTTCTCCCGTGTCACATTATTTCATTTTTCTGATTCTTAAAGAATTTAATTTTGGGGTAGTTACCAAGAAATCCTCATATGAGGACAAAACTACCAAATACACATTTTTTTAAAACATGTTACAAATTAGTCCTTTTACCTTTTTGTGACGATTTTACCCCTCGTGTTATATTCAACACGAGGGTCGTGTTATATTCAATACAATATCAGATTGTGTTACATTCAACACGATCTCCTGTTAAATATAACACGAGGTCATTATTTAAATTGATAATCTCGTGTTATATTCAACACGATCTCATGTTGAATATAACATGAGATCGTGTTATATTTTACTTTTACCGCCGTATTCAACACGAGATCGTATTTCATTCCTATATTTTTATTCAAAATCGATAATTCAGCTATCCTATATTCATATGCTTGATTTTTACCAATACAAACCAAATCAATTCAACCAAATGAACCTTAAATTCCATTCAAATTAATCCAAACAAATCAACCAAATCACAACAAACACTAGAAAACCAATTTGAATCACCATAAGGAATCCTAAATCAATTGGTTGAATCTCCAACTAAATCAAATGAACCCTAAATCACCATAAGAAACACAGTAACCAATTTGAATCACTAGAAGTCTTGATTCTGTACAAGCATATCAAACATAGATATATATAGAGAGAAACATAAACAATTACATCTACGATAGAGAGAGAAAGAAAGAGTTATTCCGATTCACGCAGCTGACAGTCAGTAAAACGAGCTCAGACAGTCTTCATCGTCTTCATGGATTCCTTTAGCCAAGGTCTTTGATATTTTCTTGGGGTTCGAAACGATTTCACCCACCATAACCACATCATCGCATTTATTGCTTTGTCGATCAACCTTAGAGAGGAATTCTGATATCCAATCACAATCGTCATCTCCACCACCACCGCTGCCGCCGCTGGTCTCACCCCAACCCATCTCCTCGTCGGAGCTTATATTGAAAACCACAACCTTTGGTCCATCGCAAGTCAATAACTCACGGTTTAAAACCCTTCATGTATATAAAGAAGGGTAAAATAGGTAAATCAAAAAAATTAGGACCTTTTAGTAGATTGTAGCGCTTTTCAGAGGATTATTGTGTGGAAAAAAAATGCGTGGGATTATCTTATAGATTTAATTTTTTAAGAAAATTATTTGGTAAACATCAATCTCAAATTTTAGGAGCGAAAACCGGAACAAGGGAAAGCGGGGCATTGACTACCCCTTTTGAGAATAGTTTATCTACATAAGTTCCATTCACCTTTAATTGGAAGACGACGTGTCAGTTTACCCTGGTTTCTTTCCAGCGTTTCAACGCAGAGAATTAAGGCCTCCGAGCACGGCCCTC
This sequence comes from Eucommia ulmoides, assembly GCA_016647705.1. Taxonomy (NCBI): domain Eukaryota; kingdom Viridiplantae; phylum Streptophyta; class Magnoliopsida; order Garryales; family Eucommiaceae; genus Eucommia; species Eucommia ulmoides. Next base: position 8,760,546 of record CM028333.1, on the reverse strand, counting down.
CGTGGGAAGACTCAAACCAAGATGGCTTCCACCATCCAGTCCGATATCCGTTCCTTTCTCCAAATCGCATCCACCTTCCACCAGCACCACCAAAGCCAGTTCCGTCGCCAATTGCTCTCGCGCGCCGTCTTATCGCGCTGTCCTCCTTTCCCGGCGCCTCTGCGCTTGACGGCGTCCGCCGGTGTGAGACATATCGTCACGAATGAAAGTGAATCGGAGAAATTACCTAGCAAGCCCTCTGTATGCACGGCCGACGAACTCCACTACGTCTCCGTCAACAATTCCGATTGGAGACTCGCTCTCTGGCGCTACACTCCTCCTCCTCAGGTTTTCCCCCTTCTCATTCCAACTTAGAAATTTAAATGGCATTCATAAATATTTTTTTTGTAGATATATTTGATTTCTATGCCTCCGCCTATTTTTATTTACTGGCCTTATCTGTTGTCGGAGCATACACTTTCTTTCTCTCGAAGCAATTCAATTATTCGAAGGTGGCAAGAGCTTAAAGTAGAGTTGTTTCCTGTATCAATTGTTTCGGAAACGAGATGCTGCTTTAGCAATATTAATCTAGCCACAATAAGTGTCCTTACTCGTAATGAACTCTTTCTTCTCTTTCTTATTGACATGGTTTTCTGTAGGCTCCCCCGAAGAATCATCCGCTCTTACTATTATCCGGAGTTGGGACTAATGCCATCGGATATGATCTATCTCCTGAGGTAAGTGAGCTTTACTTATTATATGTGTTTGTTTATGGTGATTGGATAATCATAATTATGATAAGTTTGAAGGCTTGATCATATGCATTACACAATCATGCCAAAAAAAAAAAAAAAAAACCACTGAATCTGAATAAGAAGTTTTATGTAATCATTTTCGGCCTTGTTTAAACAATTGTGTAATCGAAATTAATCATTTTCTTCACCTATGTTATGCAATCTCATTCTCCATTTTAACTTCTAAAATTGGTACCTTGGATTGGAGCTTAATCATCCCAATTATTTTATCGGCATTCGCAGTCTTCCTTTGCTCGTTACATGTGTGGACAAGGATTCGACACATGGATTCTTGAAGTTCGGGGTGCTGGCTTGAGCATGAGGGGGTCAGATCCCTTAGAAATCGAGCAGTCGGCCCATGCAATATCTCAAAATATGGAAGCCACTGCTAATATCGACATTGATGGGGCACTTTCTACTGCAGCGGAACCTAAAGTCACTGCTGTTAACAAAGATCCAACAGGAATGGCAACTTCGTGGGATGAGTCAAGATTGGTGATGAGGTTGACAGACACCTTTATGCGCCTATCAGAAAGACTATCTGGATTTCTAAACGAGGGTCAATCAAGAATTATGTATGCTAAATTGTTTGATCAATTATCGAAACTCTTGGAGGATTCTTTCCTATCCGAGCGGTTTGATGAGATAAGGCTAAAGCTTTCGAGCTTGTTGGAATCAAGGCAAAACTCGGCCGTTGCCAGCCAAATTAGAGAACTGAGCGAAAAGCTAGTGGATATAATTGAAGAAGGTCAGCGTTCTGTTTCGCCTCAGCTGTTTGATTTGCAAGAGAGTTTAACCACAACCATTGAAGATTTTCAGAAACAGTTGGATTTGATTGTCAAATATGACTGGGACTTCGACAATTACTTGGAAGAGGATGTTCCCACTGCGGTGAGGTGACATTTTTCCTTTTTAAAGACCTATAAATGTGAATATGTGTTTCGATTTTGAGCTTATTTTATGCTTTTTATGTACTGTTGTTGTTAATATTCAATATATGTTTCATGATAGATGGAATATATAAGGACTCGAAGCAAACCGAAAGATGGTAAATTGCTTGCTGTTGGACATTCCATGGGAGGTATCTTGTTGTATGCATTGTTGTCTCGGTGCGGTAAGATTTTTTCACCTACTTATTCGTATAAAATTCATCATTTGCGATTGTGTTGTTGCAATAATGTACCTATTGCCTGTGTAACTCGAGGGCCTCAAGATTAGAAAAAAACACGAGTATAAAAGAAAGCCCGAGAGGATCTTGCTGAATTCTTGAGACCAAAAATGTTATCCGACCATGTTATCAGTCAGTTAGGACATGAAAATGATATGCTAGAGAACTTAGGATAAGAACTCTGGGTACTATGTCGGGATGCCTACTTGTGTGGAAATGGAGAGAGAGAGAGATGAAAAAGGAAATTTGTTCATAGAAAAAGGATATTGATTTTTTATAGAATTCTCTTCCCTTCCCTTCCGCCCCTCCTCCCACCCCACTTCGTTTGTATGGATGGGAGGAAAGCGAAGGGGAGGGGAAAGAAATTTGAATTTCCTTTTCCTTCATTGTGTTTTTTTGGATGTTTAGGGAGGGATTCACTTTTCATTGTGTTCTATGACTGTTATATCCTCTGTATATATGTATCTTGTAGGAGACCAATTAAAGTTATGTTTGTAATAAAATAAAGGGAAAATGGCACTTTACCCCCTGTGGTTTGACCGAATTGCATTTTATCCCCTGTGGTTTAGACCAAAGTGCAAGGGTTACATTTTTCGTTAACGGTTAAACCTTAAAAAGTCAACTTTAATAAATTATTTACTATTAATTGACACTTATACCCTCGGGGTCAGGGTTGGGTCGGGTAATATCTTTTTGTCCTATTTTTCCCCTTTCCTTTATTCCCCCCAGGTTGGTCGAGTCAGGTATAAGGGTAAATTTGTCATTTTACACAATTTTGTAATTATTTAACCATTGCACTTTAGTTCCGAATGACGGGGGGTAAGTGTTTACTGCTTAATACTATATGGGGGTAAAGTGAAATTTGGTCAAATCACAAGGGGTAAAGTGCCATTAACCCTAAAGTAAATTAACAAGGATAAAATAGTAAGTATACTTCCAAATTGGAAAGATTCAATTGCCTTCCATCTTTCCCTCTCCTCCCCCACCCCCCACTCTTTCCTCCAATCCAAACACATCATCAAAGTTCGGTATTTGTTCAGATGGAAATTGTAAACTTTTAGAGGGAGAAATCGAAAAGGTAATTCTTGTTGTTTAACATTATAATTCATCTTTGAAGGTTCGGAAGGAAGAGAAGCTGGATTGGCCGGTATTGTTACTTTGGCATCCTCACTCGACTACACATCTTCAAAATCATCTCTCAAACTGCTTTTACCCCTCGTAAGAGTATAAAATTCTGGTTGTTTGTTCACCTCCTTTGTTTTATATCAAGTGATATCTTCCTTAAAAAAACCTATTTCTTTTTACACATGATGCAGGCTGATCCTGCCCAGGCCCTCAACGTGCCTGTTGTTCCTTTAGGGGCAATGTTGTCAGCGGCTTATCCTCTTTCATCTCGTCCTCCTTTTGTCTTATCTTGGCTTAATAACCTGATATCAGCCGAGGACATGATGCATCCAGAGTTGCTAAAAAAGCTCGTGGTTAACAACTTCTGTAAGTAAAAAGACGAATCTGTCCTCTTACCATTGAATTTCGAGACAACAAATTAAAAAATTTAATTTCTAAATGGGTTGAGAGTTCATGTTTATATACATGTTTCTTTCTTTCTATCCACTTAATGATCATTCTTCCTTTCTTTTCTTTTCCCTAAGCTGATGTGCTATGATTCGGTCACTTATGGGCAGGTACTATACCAGCTAAACTGTTATTGCAGCTAACTACAGCTTTTCGAGAGGGTGGACTCCGTGATAGAAGTGGCAGATTCTTCTACAGGGATCATCTCCATAAAATAACTGTGCCTGTATTAGCCCTTGCAGGAGACCAAGACCTAATTTGCCCGCCCGAAGCTGTATTTGGTATGTTCTCTTAGCCTTTCTAATCCCCAAAAAAATAGACCTTAGGACAAAAGTTTATACTTTTTTTTGACTTATATATTTATTTATTTTTGTTATGTATTGATTGAAGCAGAAACATCGAAGCTCATTCCTGAGCACTTGGTCAAATATAAGGTATTTGGAGGCCCCAGCGGTCCACATTATGCTCATTATGATTTGGTGGGTGGAAGATTGGTATGTTGTTCAATTTCTCTTTGTCCTTTATTATAGTTATCTTTCGTCTTTGATAATTGATTAACCGTTGCGTATCCAAAATAAAAAATGAAAAATAGATTAACCGTTAATAGAATTTTTTAGGATTCTTGTTCAAAGCTCCTATAAAACGCTCTTGATTAATAAAAACTCGTAGACTCAAAGTAACTTGAGTTTTAGCCCTGTCTTTTTTCTTTTTAACACATTCTTAGAAACCTTTTAACACGCTCTTAGAAAAAGCGTGAGACTACAAGCACACTTTTAAAGAATCGCGCGGTACTAAAACACATTTTTAAGGAAAAAAGTAGGATTATGTCTAAAGTGAAATTTAAAACAGGATTAATAATGGTTAGAGTGCTTTAATTCGGAGTTCCTAACAATTTTTTTTTTTTTGATAATAACTTAAATCCTATTTTCAGGCTGTGGATCAAGTGTACCCATGTATAGTCGAGTTTCTTAACCAATATGACGCAAACAACCTGTAATCCGAGAACACTCATTTTGGAGAAGACTGGAGATACACCACATGGGATGATGAGTAACTTATAAATTTTTGAAGCTCTGTTTTACCATTGTACTTCTGTGTATGCTTTAGGGCAACCTCCCAGCCCCATACCCTGGGGAGGTGGGTGGCTATGTACAGAGGATGATTTTTTATTTTTATTTTTGAAAATATTATTTTCGTCAAAGATTGTGTGCATTAACAATTGGTGAAGAGCTATAATTTAATAGAATGAAAATTGATTTTCTGAACTTCGAATGTCCACTTTTCTGTATTTTAAGTGCCTGTTGGAGGGCTTTGCTTAGACATTGAGTCTTTGGGTGCTGTTTGATTAATGTTTTGTTCCCAAAATTCCTGTAAAACTTGGAATGAAAAAAAAAAAGGCAAGAAATCTTTCTGTTTTTATTCTAAAAGTTCGTTTTAGAAATCTGGGTTCAGATAGGAATACATGTTTTTTTGGTTTTCTGGTTTTTTCTTTTTCGGTTCTAATTTTTCTGAGAAAATGAACAAGAACACAGGCACATAATCAATAAGGCGCAGTTTGTTGAGTTTTTGTTCCCAGTTTTCTATTTATGTTCCTAGAAATTGGGAAAAGAAACACACGTGCACACAAAAAAAATAAAAATTGTTTCTGTCCTGCTCTCAGATTTTAAGACCAAATATCTCGGAACATAATAGAATCGTTCTCAAAATTCTGTTTTCGTTCTTCGAAAACATGAAACAAAAACAAAAATTTGTGGAAACCAAACGCCATTCAGGTCTCCCTCTAGGCAAGCACAAAGTTGTGGGCATAAGACATACTGTCACTCTTTTACTCTGACAATGGGTGTTACGCAGACATCAATTGTAATGCTGTCCTCCAGATTTTATTGCAATAGAAGACTTCATTTTTCTTTCTGTTTTTTATTATACAGTAAGGTGTGTTCGGACCAGCTCACACATACCTCAACTAATCATCTTCCCAGACAATCTTAAGGGTGTAAAGACTTTATTCTCTCTCTCTCACACCCCCCCCCCCCCCCCCAAAAAAAAATAATAATAAAAATAAAAAATTCAAAATCAAATAAAATAAAATAAAATAAAAAAAATCAAATGCAGTTCAAAGAGTTTGAACACTCATCTGATTTGGTCACACTGTCAAATATGAGCCTAAAGAAAATGATCTGTCTGTAGCAATATTGGGAAGCAAAATCCAAAATCACTTTTGTAAGAATCAGCTTCTTCTGCCCATCCCTCGTGTTCTTCTGTTCTGTTGCTACCCTACTTTCAGTTCTTCCATGTTAAGGATGGTAGAACAGAATAACTACTACTACTAGATGATTGATTATGGGGTTAAAGCTAAAGCCATTCCTGTCTTCCATGATGCCCCCACTTATATATATATATATGTGTGTGTGTGTGTGTGTGTATGATAGAGAGAGAGATAGAGAGAGAGATTGCAATGGATTCAAATTCATCCGGAACAGGATATCTTCTGAACCATTCAGCTCTGAGTTCAGTTTATTATCAAGGAAATGAGGAAGATGGAAGTATCATTGACTTGGGACTCAGCCTTAGAGCTCTCCAGCCAGAAACTTATGATCATCCACCTTCACATGGTAAAGTATATTTAATGTTTTTTTTTTGGTTCCGAAAAAGTAAAAGACACATTTTGTGTTCTTAAATAGTTATGTTCTAGTTTTATGTTTTGACACATGAAAATTGGTGACACTCTACGCTCCAGATGGCTATGGGGAGCTGATAGATTGGCACCATCTTCATCCGCAGATGAAGATTTCGAGAAACGGGTTTCAGAGAAATGTTTCCGAGAATTCAACAGATGAAATGGAGGCAGTTCAGAGCAAGGAAATGTGGGCTTATGTGAAAGTTAACATGGATGGGGTTATTGTTGGAAGAAAAATATGCATAGTGGATCACATGGAGTACTCAAGCCTCGCTCTTCAACTTGAGGACATGTTTGGTAGGCTACTAAAACATCCCCTCAAAATACGACTTTCTGAAAATCTGTTTCTGTTGTGCTCCTGGATTTCTGTTAGAATTTTTTGGGAACTTAACAAAAATGTTCTCAGATTTCTGCTACTGTTCCAAGTTTCACTGGTTGATGAAGAAATTTGTTGTAGGAAAAATGTGTGTTTCAGGTCTACACTTGTTCCAACCAGATTCTGAGTTCTCATTGTTCTACAAGGATAGAGATGAGCAATGGAGGGTTGTTGGAGATGTTCCCTGGAAGTAAGTTTTTTATTTAAATCTCACTTTGTATCCCAAGTTTATGTACATTCGTATATTGCCCCCTAAAATTTCAGTTTTTGCACATTTTCCTTAAGATTTGTATTTGTATCATGATTATTACACTTTTGAGTTTGATTGTTTAGTTAATTATTGAAATTTAGGTTAAAATTGAGTTGTAATCTAAATTTTAATTGTTTTTTCCTCATTATTTTTGGCAGAGAGTTCGTAGATAGTGTGAAACGGTTGAGGATTGTGCGAAACAATGAAGCTTTTGCTACTCCATTGACATTTGCTTGATTCCTCTCTCTATCTTTATGGTTTTTGAGAATTGAGATCTCTAGATGTTGTAATATTCAATGATTCTAATTAAATTGATGTGGAGCTTGTTGCAAATAGGGGGGGGAGGGGGGGGGGGGGTTGTAACTTTAGTAAACTTTATCTCTAGAATGGGTGTGCGCGCTTTAGTCTCTCTGAATTTTATCAGCTAGATTTAACCCAAGGTCCTTCAACCATTTGTACCCGGGAAAAAAAAAAATCAATGGAACATACAAAACAAACTACTTGTTCAAGTCTCCAGAATCAGATATATACAATTGAGATGTTGTGAAAGAATGAACAAAGAACTGGTTTAGTTTCTTCGAAGCTTGTTTCAGTTTATATCACACGATTTTTGAATTTGGAGGTGATTGTCCATTTAGAAGTTATAAGATCAATCACAATGGAGGCTTGTTGTTAATAACATAGTCCGTAGCATGAGTTCTCTGGAGTAATGTATCATTGCCAAGCTCCCATATTTGCTATAGCATCACATATAAATGCACTAACGGCTCGTTTGGTTGGACGAAATAGAATAGAAGAAATAATAGAATGAGAGAATGAATGAAATGGAATTGTCAATAGAATCATTATTTTATTCACTTGTTTGGTTGGTATGAAATGAGGAAATGAATGAAATAATGAAATATAATAAAATTTCCACTATGGCCTTATGAAATTATTATTCTATTATCTTATTTGGTTGATATGAAATGGGTGAAAAAATGAAATAGTGAAATATAATAAAATTTTCATAATACCCTTTTAGATTTCAATTTGAATATATATATATATATATATATATATATATATATATATATATATATATATAATATAGATTACTTAAAAAATAATAATTATAAAATATTAGTAATATCATATATGAAAAATATTCAACATCCACTACTTTTTAATATACACAACTACTATTTTTTAAAAGAAAAATTATCTCTAGAATGGGTGTGTGCGCTTTAGTCTCTCTGAATTTTATCAGCTAGATTTAACCCAAGGTCCCTCAACCGTTTGTACCCGGGAAAAAAAAATCAATGGAACATACAAAACAAACTACTTGTTCAAGTCTCCAGAATCAGATATGTACAATTGAGATGTTGTAAAAGAATGAACGAAGAACTGGTTTAGTTTCTTCGAAGCTTGTTTCAGTTTATATCACACGATTTTTGAATTTGGAGGTGATTGTCCATTTAGAAGTTATAAGATCAATCACAATGGAGGCTTGTTGTTAATAACATAGTCCGTAGCATGAGTTCTCTGGAGTAATGTATCATTGCCAAGCTCCCATATTTGCTATAGCATCACATATAAATGCACTAACGGCTCGTTTGGTTGGACGAAATCGAATAGAAGAAATAATAGAATGAGAGAATGAATGAAATAGAATTGTCAATAGAATCATTATTTTATTCACTTGTTTGGTTGGTATGAAATGAGGAAAGGAATGAAATAGTGAAATATAATAAAATTTTCACTATGGCCTTATGAAATTATTATTCAATTATCTTATTTGGTTGATATGAAATGGGTGAAAAAATGAAATAGTGAAATATAATAAAATTTCCATAATGTCCTTTTAGATTTCAATTTGAATATATATATATATATATATATATATATATATATATATATATATATATAGATTACTTAAAAAATAATAATTATAAAATATTAGTAATATCATATATGAAAAATATTCAACATCCACTACTTTTTAATATACACAACTACTATTTTTTAAAAGAAAAATTATCAACTAAAAATTATTATTCAAGCCAAACAAATAAATAAATAATACACAATTACTACTTTTTAACCTGCATAAAAACTTATAAAATAAATAAAATAGATGAAGCAAAAATTAAGAAAAAATCAACTATTTTAAATTCAAATACTAAATAAATTCATTCCAATCACTAACATTGTCTCCAAAATATTAAACAAATACTAAAAACAATTATTTTAAGTTCACCATATTGTCTCCAAAATATTTTGACCATATGAAAACATCAACATTTACTTAACCAAACAATCAACAAAAAAAAAAAACATATCATAAGCTTCTATTTAGAAGTAACTTTACCCATTTTTCCTTTTCAGTGTCATCAAGGGAGAGGAAAAGATTGTTCTTGCAAGGGCTACCATATATTATATAACCGACTTTGTACTTATCAACATCCGTGACCCCAACAAGTTTCTGTAGCTCCCCATTAATCTTCATTTGCTTTTCAATCAAATAAAATCCCACAGCTTGGTTCAAGAGATTTGTAGACTCTTTAATTTGTGTAGCAACAACTTGGGACGCCTCTTTCATCCCATCTATAAGTGCATCATCAGAAAATCTAGTCTTTCTTTTCTTCGATTTAGAATTACCAGTTGAACATTCGTCGAAACAAAAAGATATTGAACCTTCGTAATTACCAAATTCATGAGGTCCATCTTTTTCAAGCTCCTCCACCACGTTTGTCGGAGCCTCAACATCTCTTCTAGTAGCTCTATCTTTTCCAAAAATAATGCTCAAATTTTCATATAATGGAAATGGCGTATCCCTAACATTTTCAACATCTTTTGTGAGCCTACAATTTTAGAAATTCATTTAATTCACTTACACAATTCTATGATAAATTTATCACATAATAGGCATCATATTTTTTAAAATAAAATAAGAAATACGATATTAAAATTAGTTTTCCGCAAAATAGGCATCCCAAACTGACTTTTCTGCTGTGACACACTTTTTAATAGGATCCCAACCGAAAGCACTTGTATTTTGCTAAGACAACAAGTCATACACAGCAACAAATCTAGCTTTCAATGTCTTTATCCTTGATTCAATATGTGGCCTTGCCTTTGGACCATATCTAGGCAACTTAGACTGAAGTTTTGCTTCTATCTCAGTGAATGCATCAGATTTGTTTTGAAACCATTATCAGTTTGAAAAGATCTACTGTTATGCAACTGAAGTAAGCACTTAACAAGCTTATCATCTTCTTCCAAAGTCCACTTCCTCTTATTTTTACTAGGACCTCGAGCTTGTGGCAAAGACGACACCCTAATATACATTAAAAGAGTTATGGCAAAATAAAAAATATTTGATATTTAAAACATGAACCACAACAAGAATGAACTACCCTACATTTGTAGATCTAAGATATAATGAAAATATTTGATATTTAAAACATGAACCACGACAAGAATGCAATGCCCAACATTTTTAGATCCAAGACATAATGAAAATATTTGATATTTAAAGCATGAACCACAACAAAAATGCAATGTTCAACATTTTTAGATCCAAGACATAATGAAAATATTTGATATTTAAAACATGAACCACAACAAAAATACAATGTCCAACATTTTTAGATTCAAGACATAGTAAAAATAGTCTAACATTTAAAATATAGAACTACAACTTCAAAACCTTGAAAATAATTCCTACACAACTTGTTTACTTTCTCTCTACTCATTATACATTTCATTAGCAAGGTTTGTTCGTCAAGTATTCCATTCATTAGAAGTCTTGATGACATGAGTTGATTCACTTTCTGTATGTCCTTGCCCTTGTCCTTGAGATTAGTTAATTAAATGTTCAATCGGATCTACTTCCATAACTTGTCTAATAAAATTGTGGAGCAAACAACATGTTATGATTATTCAATTTTGGGTCTTGATTGGATAGAAAGGACTTCTAAGTATTCCCCATCGCATTTTGAGAAAGCCAAAATATCACTCAATAACATTCCTAGCACTCGCATGGTTCATATTAAAGAACTCTTCTAGGGTGCGTGGTTGGTGTCCTCCCTCCGCTCCTTAAGATGGTAACATTGGCTATGATAGGAGGCAAGAAATCCTTCACAATTTGTGTACCCAACATCGACAAGATAATAAAAATCTATACGGTATAAAATAAAAATTTTAAACTAAATTTAATAATTACATCAAATTAATTTGCATACATATTGTCTATTAGCTTAACTTGCCATTTGGGGCTCTTAAACTATTCCTCATACTCAAGGCATCTCTAAGAACTTTGCCATCAACAATAGATCCTTCCCATCCCAGTAGAACATATATAAATTGCTCATCTTGAGAGCATGTTGGCCCATTGAACTACCCAAGAAGGGGGGTAAATTGGGTAGATAAAAAATTATTAGAAAAAATACTTCAAAAAATTCAAGTAATTAATTTTAATCCTAAATTAATTATTATCTTTATATCACAACGGAAATATAACATCAACTAGGTGCACACTAAAAAATAAAAAATTATGTAATGAAAAATAGCAGCGCACCAGAAATTTATTCTGGTTCACCAAGCTAATCTTGGCTAATCCAGTCCCCCGAGCTCCACGGAGAGTCGCACCCACTAAACTCAAGATTCCTTTAAAAGTAAGAACCAAACCCTCACAAAGATTATTTTCACAGGTTCAGAATCAACATTTACAAATTCCTTTTCACAAACTTAGGAATAACTTCTACTTTTTACAGGTTTAAGAATAACCTTTTTTTTTTTTAAACTAAGGCTAAAGAATTAAACCTCACAAACACTCCAAATATCATTTTACCCGGTAAGGATCGAACCGTTACAAAATTGCTCACAAATCAATTCAATCAAGGAAGAATTACTACCTCAATCTCTTTACAAGAAGAGACTGAAATCAGCTACCCTTAGATTAAATACTTCCAATAGTATTCAATCTGTCATTCAACTCACCAATTACAAATTGACAAGTTATTTTTCTCACTCGGAGCTTCTACCACCCCAAATAAATTAGAACTCAATTAATATCCCAAAACTAGTGATAGAAAAGTGAGATATTTAAAATCTGATTTAAACAAAAATAGGGTAGTACGTAATTGAGTACGTAATCAGATTTCTTTCAGAAATTATTTCAAAAATATTTTTTAATAAAAAATCAGAAAATAATTTCAAAGATAAAATTCCAACTATAATCAAGCAATCAATCAATAGAAAGTAATTTGGAAAAATCTCACCTGGAATCCACTGAAAGAATAATAATAACAATGTCACTTCAGATCGGTAGCAACAATAATCTACAACAAATAATTCTCAAGAATAACTTTCAGAAAAGATCTTACAACTTAATCAATATGATTACTCTTAGAAAGCTTAGTATATTTCTCTTGATCTTTCACTAATACGAAAAACGCAGATCTATATAAAATGGAATAAAATAAGATATCTAATAGCTAGTTCCCACTTGTTATGATATTTAATTGCTCTTATAGACCCCTTATATCATTTAAGACTTCATCCTGGTTCAAATAACTTAATTATGGCTTTTAAACATCTCAATTAAGTCCCCTAAATATTTCTCAATCACAATTAAATAGGATAGAAAGAATTACATGTACCATATTGAAAAATATTCGAACTTAATGAACCATATCAATAGGGATATCATAATATATGTTGCATATCTCAAATAACATCAAATCCCTAATATTTCTTGTGAATCTTAACCATAAAACGGCTAGTAACGGCTACTTTTAGAATAAAATTCAAAATTCCACAATATCTTGAAACAGTGTCATAAGTCGATTGACCAAGGATCACTGGTCGATCGCTCAATTCAGGATGTAGCCAAGTCAAAAATCTATTGCCTGTCGGTCGACCTATCTGTCGATCTAGAGATTCAGAGAGTTATATTTCTGGTCACAGGTCGACCTCCCTGTAGACTTATCAATTTAGAGAGTTCACCATTTAAGCTCCGGTCGACCTACCTGTCGATTTATCGATTCAGAGACTTCATATTCTATGCATCAATCGACTTGCCTGTCGACTTACCAATACTAGAATCTCTTCTAAATTCATTTTTAATTCATTCTCATCGATATTTTCACTCTTTTAACCAATTTCTTTTCTTGGTTAGCTCCAATAAATTCTTAAATACAATTTTAATTAATTATCAATTTTTTTTTCAATATCACATAGGAACAAATAATTCAACTAATTAGGATCCTGTAAAAAACACACATATTTATAAAAATCATTTAAATTTTTTTTTTTGTGTCGTGTGTGATCCTTAATTGAGATATTAAGAGTTAAAATTTAACTTGAGTTATTTTCTCTAGGTTCTTCAAATTCTTCAACCTCTTAATCCTTCATGATCTTTATCATCATCTTTTAGTATTCATTCATTACTTGTCATTATATCTTCATCATTGAAACTAATAAACTGAAACACTTAATCAAACCATTAGTTCCACAAAAAATATCAACCTTTAATTGTCCATCAAAATCTTAAGATCAACATAGCAGACAACCAATATGTTTGTGGCAAGTTCCCCCTTCCGATTACGGTATCTAGGTCTATCTACTAAAGATACTCGTACCTTGATGTATGTCTCATCTAAAGCACCTACACAATTCCATGGAGAAGTAAAATGAATTTCATCAAATACTATATTAAAAAAAGAAGAACATAAATTATCTTATCTTAGTTACATTTAAATAAAAAAATTATACCTTGAACTACTTCCATCTCCAATTCGTAGAGTCTTGAGGTATAGGCTCAGGCGTTTTTAGTAATTCTTGTTATAATCGTATTATCGTATTACCGCATATAGCACGTCATGAAAATATCTACTAATTGTCTCAGTAAACCTTTTAAATTCTTTTTGTATGACTTGGTTCTTTACATGATGAGCTAGAATTTCTAGAAACATTACTACTTGTTCATTCACTAATAAATGTTCACTCGATCTCAAACCCACTTCTACAAGTCTATTATATAAAATAGTAAAAACACGTCGATCCATTCTAAGTAAACTCATACAATTACCATCACTTTCGTAGACACATTCCATCAAATTCTTTCTATTATTTTGGAAATTAAGAGCATATCTTTGTCTTGATAAAGTCATACTATGTCGTCGTATTTGTATGACAGTAATCATCATCATTTGTAGAAACCAATGAACAATATGCATTGTGTGTAATCAATACATGTATATAACTACCAAATTTCTGTTGACCATTATTGTATATCAAAATTAACAAAATAAATAAAATAGGGGCATAAATACAAATTCGAGAATTTTCATTTTCTCAACCAGGTAAACAAGGTAATCATTGTTTAAATTTTTTTAAAACATCTTTGAGAATCACTAAACCAGGTAAACAAGGAATCTCAAAACCAAATTTATCTTTTATAGGATATGTAGCTGGAACTTCTTATTCCATATGCAGTATGTACCTATACAATGCTATAGATTGTCTCCTAAACTACCAATTGTCCAGTACTATAATGAACTGAGCAAGCATAGCGCTTCATAGAGAGCAATTGTCAAGAACATCTTTGAGAATCACCACCACCTAATGTGAAATCAATTTCAAACTTCAAAGGAAGTACTGATATTATAGAGCAATACAGACTCGCACTATATTGCACAAGAAAGACAACTACATGAATCTATTCAAGCCAATCGATTAAAAGCAAGTTAATTAACTCCAATTTCCAATCGTCCAAACACGAACAAACATGAACAAAATAAGTATTAAACCGAAACATAATTAAGAACAATATAAACCGAAATGTAATCGTCCAATCATGAACAAACATTGGATGAATCTCTATCCAAAATGATGAATCTCACATCCAAATACGAATGAAATGCATAATTACTAGACCAATTTTCAATCGATCAAAAGCAAATCAATCAAAAGCAAACATAAACAAAATTAAAAACAGTAAACAATCCAAGAGTCGATCATTAATATGCATAAACATGTGTACCTATGGCCGATCCAAGAGCCGATTCGAGAGTCGCAGAGTTGAAATTTGAGGAGCGTCTGAAATAAAAAATATCGAATCTACTAGGGTTTTCGATTGATTTTGATTTTAGGTCGATCGAATTTGGAAGTTTAGAACTCTATTTGGTTGCTAGGGCTGCGATGCGATAAGCTAGATCATGCAATGGGCTGGAAAGATTTTTGGTGCGATGGATTGGCTGGATTGATAAGGGCTGCTAAGGTTGGATTGGGCTGTTAGAATTATTCAAGGGCTATTACGTAATTAGGATGTTGATTTTATTGAGTTGGACTTGATTCTAACCCATCTCATATGGAATCCCATTCCAGCCCATTTCATTATAATGAAATCACAAAAATAATTCCATTAGAGAACTAAATAACAGAATAGGAATCGAGGGCGAAATGGCGATTCCATTCCGCCTCCGATTCCGTCCAATCAAACATGCCGTAAGAATCTTATAGATGGGGTAATCCATTGTGTTGGATTTATCCCACATCGAACATGGAAGGAGTTGGTGGTCAAGTCATAAGTGTGAGAAAAAGTCTTACCTCATGAGCTAATTTTTAGGGTTGAGAGAGACCCCCACTATTTTTGGAGCTTAATGGCAAACTAGTCAAGTTGATGCGATAGATTCAATTCTGGAGGATAAGAGATTTGACTTCTAGTTTATTGTGGACAATTTGCTAAAGAAATTTTTTATCTTATGAGTAATGGGAAGTTTCCAAAAACATTTCCATAAAGATTGACATAGGATAGGCTCAAATCGTAGTGGAAATAAGACTTGAAATTCTTAACCAATAAAAGTATAAAATGATGAAATTGAAAGGTCTGACGCAAAATTTTCAGTATCAAAACATTAAAATATATCGTCCAACTTAGATTATGTGTGCCTATTAATGTTGATTCGGAAAAAAAACATTTTAGATTAAGCTCACAATTATGCAATGCATCCAGAGAGTACTAAAATGTATTGTGATTTGGGATAACACTATTGGTGGAATGTAATGTTAATAAAAAATTGTTGAACTTGTAGTGTCAGGTGTCTTATTGTTAGCAAATCAAAATTGAGCACCAACAATCAGGAGGTTTATTGCAGCCTTTATCCATTCCAAAGTGAAAGTGGGATCATATCACAATAGATTTTATACAAAAAAATAACTTGACAATTAAATAGAAGACAATATATTCACCTTGGTATTAACATCACTGACACTTTGCTATTGCAAAAATGACGTCGACTGAGTCCTCTAAAGCCCCGAGAGAATAGATAGAGCGCGATAGATAGATTATGAGAAGAGAGAAAGAGTGACACACACGGAGAGAAAATGATATAGGGAAAGAAGAAAATTATATTGCTAATTTTTGTACATACATAATGAGCCTTATTCCCCCCATTATATAACCGCAGGAGTAGGCCAAATTAGGAAGAATACTATGGGCTTACAAAGCCCTACAATGAAGATACCAAAAATAGAAATTAATGTGTAGATATAATATTTCAACACTCCCCCTCAAGTTGGGACGAAAATGTTGATGAGCCCTAACTTGCTAATAGCTGACTGAAGAAGAGATGATCCTATAGACTTGGTGAATATATCAGCAGCTTGTTCTGAAGATGGGATGAAGGCTGGTGTGATAATTCCCGATCGAACTTTCTCACGAATGAAGTGGATATCCACCTCGATGTGTTTCATCCTTTCATGAAGAACTGAGTTTGAGGATAATATTATGACAGACTTGTTGTCACAAAATAACTTAGATGCATTTCTCACAGGAAGACCCAACTCGGTCAAAAGAGAACGGAGCTAAAGGAGTTCACACGTTCCTTGAGCTATAGCACGATACTCAGCTTCAGCAGAAGATCTGGAGATGACATATTGTTTCTTACTCTTCTACGAGATTAGGTGTCTTCTATTAAAGGTACAAAGGCTAGAGGTTGAATGTCTATCATCCTTTGATCTTGCATAGTCAGCATCTATAAAGTAGGAGAGTCCCTCATGTGCCCTTGTCATATAAAAGAGCCCAAGATCAGGGCATATTTTGAGGTACTGAAGGATATGGTAGACAACATCTAGGTGTGATGTACGTGGTGAGTGCATAAACTAGCTCACAATATTGACAGCATACGTAAGATTTGGCCTTGTATTAGTCAAATAGATGAGGCGACCCACAAGTCACTGATATACTGATAAATCTAACAATAATTCTCCTGAGTCTACTGTTAACTTAAGGTTAAGATCCATGGGAGTAAAGGCGGGTCTACATCTAAGCATTCCTGTGTCATGAAGAAGATCAATAGAGTATTTTCACTGGGATAAAGAGATACCTTGTCGAGATCGAGCAACCTCAATACCGAGAAAGTAGTGGAGATGACCCAAATTCTTGATGTCAAAAATCTGTTCGAGACCCTTTTTTACCTACTGAATACCAGGTGCGTTGTCTCATTTGATAATAATGTCATCCACATAGACTGAGATAATAATGCACTGTCCCTGGTGTTGGCGACGAATAAAGCAAGTATGATCTGAGTGACACTAGGTAAACCCCATAGTGAGGATCGCTTTGCTGAATCGGCTGAACCATGTATGAGGAGACTATTTAAGTCCATAAAGGGATTTTCGGAGTCGACAGACTTCGCCCGAATACTCCCCCTGAGTCCGAAATCTCGATGGAGGCTCTATATAGATAGTCTCAGTCAGGTCACCATTAAAGAAGGCATTCTTGAGATCCAACTGGTGCAGATGCCAAAAATAGGATGCAGCTAACGAATTAAGGAGCCGGGCAGTAGTTAACTTAGCAACCGGGGCAAAGGTGGCACCAAAGTCTGTGCTCGGGATTTGTGTGTAGCCCTTAGCAACAAGTCGTGCTTTGTACCGATCAATCGATCCCTCAGCCAGATATTTAACATTGAAGACCCATTTACAACCAACCGGCCGTTCACCAGTCGGCAAGTCAACCAAGTCCCATGTCTTATTCCGTTGTAGGGCATCCATCTTTACTTGTATAGCGGCAACCCACTTTGGATTCTGGAGGGCCTCATGAACGGAGTGAGGAATGATAACCGAATTAAGTTGTCCAAAGAAGGATTTATATTGAGCCGAGAGATCCTGAAAAGACATATACTTGGAAATCGAATGATTAGTAGAACATGAAAGAAGATATCGGGATGGTGGGCGACGTTCCCGAGTCGGGTAACGACGGGGAACAAGGTCAGAGATAATGAGAGAGAGAGATATACCTGAGTCCGAAGAAGATGCCGGTAGGGGGTGTGAGACATGTGGACGACGAGAGTGGACTCGTAAGAGGGCGGGTGAGGGGTCAAGTGGTGGGTGTGATGTGGGCAGGGAATGTATATCTAAGACAAGGATAGAACGTGAAAGTAAGGGAGGATCCTCGGTAGTGACTTCCTCAATAGGTGAAGAAGGTATGGTATCAAAAAGTAGGGTACAGTCTCAAAAAACGTAACATTAAGAGAGTAGTAAGTACGATGGGTAACTGGATCGTAGCACCTATATCCTTTTGACATGGAAGAATAGCCTAGGAAAACACACTTGATAGATTTATCATCTAACTTAGTGCGAGTAGGGCTCCGATTTTGGACAAAACACGTACAACCAAAGACACGGGGTAAGATAGGGAAAAGGGTGCTAGTGGGTTGCAATATATGAAGGGGGGTTTTGCTTGTAAAGACACGGCTCGGTATGCGATTAATGAGATAGGCAGCAGTAAGAACGGTCATGTGCCAAAAAGATTTGGGAATATTCATTCCGCGCAAAAGACAATGGACTACAGACATGATATGACGGTTCTTACGTTCCGCCACATCATTCTGCTCAGGGGTGTAGGGCAAGTAAGTTGCTGAAGGATACATTGCTTATTAAGCTCAACTCGAAATTCATCGGATAAGTATTCTCGGCCATTATCTAACTGGATATTGCACACAATGGTTTTATATTGGGTTTTTATCATTTAAAGGAAGTGGGTAAAATGAGTGTAAACCTCGGATTTGTGCTTCATCAAATAATCCCAAGTGCACCGACTATAATCATCTATGAATATGACATAGTAGCGGTGTTTGGAAATGACTGTAATAGGAGATGGTCCCCAAATATCAGAATGGATAAGATCAAATGCTTGGGAGGCATGGTGTATATGAGGAATATAAGAGGTACGCGTGTGTTTAGACAATTCACAAACCATACATTGAAATTTAAAGTCTTTGCAAGCTTCATGAATAGACGGAAACAACCAACACAAATACTGAAAGTTTGAATGTCTTAGACGGGCATGCCACAAGTTTAAATTTTTGAAAGAACACATAGAGGAATCAAAAATAGGTATTACAGAAGCTTGCATACTAAAAGGTGGAACGGGTACGGGTGGAGGTGGAGGGCTGCAAAAGTAGTAGAGGCTATCGCGTTCATATCCCCTGCCAAAAATCTTTCTCGTAGTTAGGTCACGCACGAGACAACGATCAGGTAAGAAAACAACGACACAGTTAAGATTTTTAGCAAGACAACTAACTGATAGAAGATTATAAGCAAATTTAGGAACATAGTAAACAAAGTGAAGAGTGATATTAGGGAACAAACAAACATTTCCCTGATAACGAATAGGGATAGAGGTACTATCGGCAATGCATACAGACTTATTAATAGGTGAAACAGGGGACGTGAAGGTAGAAAACTCACCAGTCATCTGATTGTTAGCCTCGAAATCCAGAATCCAAGTAGGGCGACCAGACTTACCATGAAGCGCAATAGGAGTACCCGAGGCAAGAGCAGCCGTGGGGCCGAAAGACGATGCCAAAGTGGTTAACTGAGCCTAAAGTTGGGCAAGTTGGGCCTGGACGTGGGAAATATCCAGCGGAGCTGATGGAAAATTTGCTAGACCAGGGACAATATCAGTAATAACACTAGTACGTGGTTCTTCTTTGTCTTTCCGCCCTCTTAGGTTTCAGGGTTTCGATTCAGGATGAAGATTATAACAATGATCAATGTTGTGACCAGACTTTCAGTAGTGCTGATAGTATGGTTGCGTGCCTGATGGGCAAGGACCAGAGGGGGCTGAAAAAACCATTTGCGGACCAGAGGGAGCCGGAAAAGCCATCTGCTCAGGGACTGAAGGAGTGACTTCCGGTGGGAGAAGGAGCTAACGTTTTGAATCGTTGTTAACAGTAGAGAATGCATTGTATAGATCTGGCATCGGTGATGTGTTATAAATCTGAGTGTGAAGATTCTCATACTCTGAATTTAAACCTATCAAGAAATGGTATGTGTGTTGACGATCCTGGCGCTTAGCTTCGATCTTAGCATCATCCTCAGGGAATTCACTCAGAGGTTCATAGTGCGCAAATTCTTCCCACTGAGATTGAAGGTAACCAAAGTAATCCGCAACTGAAAGTCCCAAGGATGCTTGGGAGACATGGGAAATCTCACGGTAGAGCTCGAAGATCCGTGATTCATTGCTAGAATGAGCATACATCTTCGTAAGAGCAGACCATAATCCACTGACCGTCTCGTGAAACATGAAGATGTTATAGATTTGTTTCTCTATAGAGTTGAAGATCCACCAGAGGATGGTACAATTATTAGCGTCCCACTGAGCAAACTTGGGATTGTTAATATCTGGTTGTGGCTTAGTGCCGTTAAGTCATTTGGTCTTACATTTTTCATCAAGGTAGAGACGGAGAGAGCGGGACCAGACAGGAAAATTCGCTCCATTGAGTAAGACGGTGGTAACACGTTGGACCATGGCCTCAGGGGCACGAGTAGAATTTGAGCGGGCGGATAGTTGTGGAGCATGAACGATCTGAGATGGGACATCACCTTCTCTTCCGGATACCATTAATACATATGTGATGAGACCATAGCAATGAAATACGTAGACAAAATGCTACGGAAGATTGATCGGGCTCTGGAGAAAGAAGACACAATTTGAGAAGTGAACTTGAGACAAAGTTATCTAATCATTCAAGAAATCGAAGTGACGACCATGTATTTAGAACATCCGGAATACCAACGACTGGAGAACAATTCACAATTGGCAACAGTGGGCAAAAGCTAGATGGCTGCCTGCAATGATGTCAGACTAATGACTGCAGGGTCTGGCCGCAAACACCAAACATAATATATTGAGCAAACATAATATACTGAGTAATTGACTTGTTCACTCAAGATGGTGTACAGAGATGGTGCACAAAAGGTCGTGAAGATGGCTGATTCGCGAAATCGCAGCTGAGTAGGGAGGTCGCGAGACAATTGCGGGGCTGGTTGGGTTAGGGTGTCGTGCAAAGTTGGTGGCGAAACTAGGATTTCGGTGGCGAGACTGAGAGGCGTAGGGTTAGGGTTCACTGCTGTTGACGGCGAGCTAGGGTTTCAATGGTAGTTTGTCCAACAACGGTGAGCGAGGGTTTTAGTGGGCTGGTTGCGATCGGTTCAAAGGGTTAGGCTTGTTGTGGTGGCTGGTTTTGCAAGCTAGGGTTTCTTGGTTGATGGTAGCGGCGACGGCTTGGTGGTGGCGAACAGTGGAGTCAACGGTTGGTGGGGACAAATGACTTTTAGGGTTTGGGAAAAAAATATTGGCTGTAGATACCAAAAAGAATATAGGGGAAGAAGAAAATTATATTGATAATTTTTGTACATACATAATAAGTCTTATTCTCTTCATTATATAGTCGCAAGAGCAGGTTAAATTAGGAAGAATACTATAGGCTTACAAAGCCTTACAACGAAGATACCAAGGATAGAAATTAACGTGTAAATATAATATTTCAACAAAGAGAGAGAGAGAGAGAGAGAGATATGGATATATACATAGATAAAGATGATGAAAGGGAAAGAAAGGGTTCCACTATGTCATCATTTAGATTTTTTTTTATTTTTTAAATTTCTTCTTCAAAGGCCTCTCCACCAAACACGCACCCCGCGTGTGTGTATATAGTCTTTTTATGAAAAATTGCTCAAAACACCCATTACAAATATAGAAAATACTAAATATGTTTTAAAATTTTCAAAACAAAATTTTAAATAACATATTAATCCAAAAAATAAAAAATAAAATTAATTATCAAATAACACATTAAATTCAAATATTTTTTAAATGTTATGAAATAGAAATGAAAATATGCATATTCAAAATTAGATTTACAAATGATACAATAATTATAACCAACGTGACCTTTTAAATTCTACCGAAAAACTCTCTTTACAAACATTCTCAACACTAATTGGGCTAACACAAATTACGTTATTACTCATTATGACATAAATATTGACTATTTGATTACTTAATTAATATAGATTTTTTTATTTTCATATTAATTTGTATAACTTTAACTTTTTTTTTTTATTTTAATGTATATGTCTCAACCATTAGTGAACACAATGGAATCATAGACGTGGTAGTGAATTTAATTAAAAAAAAAAAAACTATAAATAAAAGATCATATTACTCTTGGCTAGTTATCCTAACCAAATAACTTGTAATAGTGGATATCTAGCCCCGTTTGGTAACTGTTTTCATTCCAAAAATTTCTATTTCATTCTCAAATTTTTGAGAATTTTGTTATTCCCTTTTTAGGAATTTTGTTTGGGAATAGCGTTTGATAATTTTTGTTCTTGTTCTTATTCCATTTCCATTTGAGAATTGTGTTCATTTTTTTCTTATAAGAAATGAAAAATAAAAAAAAATTGTTTCTCATAATTCTCAGTTACTGTTCATCGCCGGCTGACCATCATCCACCGCCGTCGGTCACCTCCGGCATCGCCGGCCGCCAATCGGTCGATCACTGTCGCCGCCGGCCACCTGACAACTTTCGGCGCCGCCTGCAGGCCATCGTCTGCCACCGTCACCAACCCGTTCGTCGTCGCCGGAAAAAAAAAAAAAAATTGATTTTAGGATAAAATCGTTACTAAGCTCGATTCTCTTTGCAAAACAAAAATAAAATAAAATTATCGTTATCAATTGCGATTCTACTCTCAAGAAGAAAACAAAATTCTCGTCCCATCCCATCCCATTACTGGAATAGAAACAGAAACAGTTACCAAACGCCACCTAAATTACCGTGAAAATTTTAGAGTTCAATCTCCTCTTCCAATTCCAATGCATCATCCTCAACATATGTATAAAAAAAAAAAAAAAAAATCTCCCAAGCAAGACTTTTTCGGCGTCTCCCAAACGCAATCCCCAACAGCCTCAAGAAAACTAATTACAGATTAAACAGTTTTAGACTCTCAAGAGACTGAAGACCAGAAACAGATTCTTTGCGTGATCTATCCTGGCGGGAGACGACAATGACGGACGGTATGAGGGCACTCGTGGAGGCCATACACTCCAGCCCTACTCAGGCAGTCCTCTACATCTCCGGCGGAGCCTCTCAGGTCTCACTTCGACTTTCTCTCTCTCTCTCTACACATACATTGTCTAATGATGTGCATTCGAATTGAATCAGACGTTAGGGTGGTTGATGTCAGTTCCTGGAGCTTCGGCCACTGTTCTTGAAGCTGTAGTTCCATATTCCAGAATGTCCATGATTCAATTGCTCGGGAAGGTCATTGATCATCGCGATCATCGCAATCATCGCGAGAATTTTGCTCATCGACTTACTTACTCAATTTACTGTTTTATTATTCTGTTTGTCTCCCAAGGTTTTCAGATGATTCGGGATGCGTGTATTTGGTTTTTACAGGTTCCTGTTCAGTTTGCCGGCCGGCAAACTGCTGAGCAATTGGCTCTGGTGGCATACAATCGTGCTCTTAAGCTGTCTAAGCCCGGTATTGCTTTTGCACCCTACTTGATTATTCTGAATCCAATATTTATTGCAGCTTAACGCATGTTTGCATATCACATGTGTCACTTGTGTGTGTGTGTGTGAACAGGACCTTGATGTGATCCATTGACTGATCTGCTGTGTTTGTGTATATAACCAAACCAATGTGTTACTAAACTTATTACAAATCTGGATTCTGTCTTGAAAAAGTAAACATGTTTATGCCATGAATTGATAGTTCTTACATTATTTATTGTATAGGTTGCCCCGTTCTGGGTGTTGGTTTTACTGGTTCTTTGGCTACCACTCGGGCAAAGCTTGGGGATCACAGGTATTGTTATTTATCGTCTTCTAACTTTACACGTATTGACTTGTTTCTTACATCCCCTGGCTGTAGGTGGTGTTGTTTTGCATTCCCTAGCTTTACAGGTATTGTGATTTTCCACATTTTAATATTAGGCTTTAATATGAGCTAATGGTCTAATGGTATTTTGATTTGTGGAACTTAGGAAATGATATTTGATTAGGAATGCTGTATCGCTTGTCAAAAAAATAGGCTGTAGCAGAATAGCGAAGGTTGACACCATAGCTAAGTGAGTTCTTACTTTAGGGCTTGTCTCAGTACATGCTTCCTGAATGTAGTCATGATGCATTTTCATTGTGCTTAATCAAAGCATTTTGATCATATTAGAGAATTAGGGGTTGTCTGATGTAGATAGGAAGTTGTCATTGGGTGTGGATGATTAAGTTTATAGCTCGATAGTTAGCATGCTACTAGAATTTTTTTCAATTGCCTGTTGATTGTCTAGTCTCATGTTCATTGCTTGATCAACTTTTAAGTTCGTTAGAGGGGTTAAAATTGACTCAAAAAATTATCTGATGTGTCATTTCCCCTAATAACTGACAATTACTTGGCTTGAGCCATTTGTGAGCATGAATTTTGTAGTTTGATGAAATTGGACTTTATCTGGTTGGTTATAGTGAGGCACTGGTAAATTTAGGATGAAACAAGTGTCAATACATATATACATGTACACATATGTCTTCATATATTTATTTATCTGTTCCATCTTTTGTGGAGTCTTAGGTTGAATTTTGTCGGTGAGATAACCTGAATCTGAAAAAAGGAGCAGCTTACCCCGATTGGGCTCAAGTATAGGGTACATATGTGTGTCTCAATGTTTGATTTGCCTATGGTTTTAGGCTTACCTTTATTTTCAAGTGTTTGGAAAGATTATCTAGTTAGCATTTTTAGATTCAGCTTCTTGGTTCATCTTCAGGTTTTACTTATCAACAAGAACATCTAGCCGGTATTGGGCATCCACAGTGACGTTGTCAAAGGTACCGACAGGAATGATCGTTATTTTTTTTTAATTGTCCCCTTTCCATTTCCTGCAAAGCTTGTACTGCAAAAGATTAAAGCAATCAAATATATATATATATATATATATATATATATTGTCCCAGTGAAATAGTTTAATCTGCTTTCAGACTCTCTCTTAATGTGTTAACTCAGGGCTTGCGAACTAGAGAGCAAGAAGAAAAGGTATCAAGCCAGTTCTTACTCAAGGTGTGTGATAATGTTAAAACTAAGTGTTTCTGATTTCATAATATTCCTTTTCCACTTTATGAATAAACAAGTTAAGTTGTTCTAGGTTTATTCTGGTATTTTGGTTTTACACTCTTAAGACTTTGTTTGGAGACAATTCTCACACCTGTCAGTCTGTCACGTGCGGAAGCCTGTATGCTTTGATTGCTGGTAAAGATGAAGCGATAAACATGCCAAACTACGACATATCAAGTACATAGGCTCCACAGTTGTAACCTATGTTACATGGAAGTTTCAAATCTATCTTGTAATTGTGTGGGACAGTTGACAGTTTGAAAAAGTTGTGATAGGTGATCTCATACTTGAGTCAGTAGGTCAAACTGTCCAGCTTAGTTTCATTTGATGAGGAGTGTACTGCAGATGAAGTTAATCCTATTTATCTCAACCTCTATTACACGGATGCATGTGGCGTGGCTTCCCAATTTGGGCCATGGCATTACCTTATATGTTTGTGCAACATGTGTCGGAAAATAAATTTCAAGGTAAGCACTATGCGTATTTGACTAAGGTACAGCAAAAATGTCCATTCAGAGCTTGAAGTGTCATTAGACAGAGGAGTGAAATATTATGGAATGATAGGCAAATACAACCACAATGCAACATTAGCAGATATTTTCATTAAAAGCATCATGCTTCCGTTTTGTCTGTGGCATGAAGATAAGAATTATCCCCGATATAATATGACCAGCAACTTAGCTTGCCTGAATTTGTTATGCACCTCCTCAGTTGAAATTTCTAAGCTGCTTCCTTTATTCAATATCTCTTGTAGGTGCACATATAATTGGAGCTTCAATAAGTTGGCCTTTCTTTGTTTTCTTAACCCCTTCCCCCCTCTTGGCCCCAACCCTACCATTGGGTCAAACCTCAACACCCCACCCCCCGCACCCCAAAAAAAAATTTGGGGGTACTTCGGCAGAAGTTTTGGCCTTTGGGTGTTATCCTGGAAATACTAAAAAATAATTTCTTCTTTCAAAACCATGGGGAGACATGAACCCAGGAGCACCTTGTACTGGTAGGCTCGTGGTTCTTTGGTTTCTTAATTCTACCATCACGTGAGGCATTCTCTTAGTTGTCAGTTCTTTTTCTTGTCTATAGTGACATCAGTTGTTTTTCTTATCTAATCAGTGGGTTTCCCATATCTTGAACTGACTATTAATGTGACCATTAATGTTTATGCTGTTGACTGAAGCTTTTGATAATAGTCCATTAATGTTTATGCTGTTGACTGAAGCTTTAAAAAAAATGCTTTCTTATCCTTGAGTTCATTGTCCAAGATAAGTTCTGCAGAGATCTTCATTTGAAATCTTACCATTCCACCCGGCCATAGGTTATATGTGCTTATGATGGCTTCAAGATGTTCAGTGTAAAAATTAAGCTGTTTAAGGCTCCTCCCTAGCTCGTAATTAAATTTTTTCTCATATTTTTAGTTTCCATGCAGTCTTTTCTATCTTTTCTTGTCCCGTAATTTATTCCATTGACCTCTTAAAATTTGGTGATAGGCAATTGCAAGTGCTTGCAAAGTTCAATCAAAATTTCTTCCAGAATTGGAAGATTCTGAAGTTCCTGATGAATGCGAAAGGCATTTTGATGAAGAGGAAGAATTAGAGCAACTTATAAATGGCCAAATATGTTTTAAGGTTTATCCGTTTTCCAGTGGTATGTTTTAACTTGTGTTTCTGAAAATTCCTATTCAATGAAACTCTTTAAATTTGGTTTATCATAAACTTTGGAGAAAATGCTTTGCAGAAATACATGCATCGGAAAGGAAGATAATCCTGTCTGGCTCATTTAATCCCTTACATGATGGCCACTTAAAGCTTTTGGAAGTTGCTACCAGGTACAGGAACCTGTTTCTGGAAGCAAAGATTCTAAATATATGAGCATACTTGAGTAATTGATCAGTCGCACGTTGTGATCTTATGATATTTGAATCCCTATGTGGATATTATGATGCATATTGTATGGTGAGACTTTCGATTTGGTTTGCTCTAGTCTCATTTTTTTCTCATATTTTTCTTTTCAAGTTCTCCAACTGACCTTAAAAAATCCTTGTCCGGACTACTCCGTAATGGATTTGTCTTATGTTGTGGAAACAGATTTTGTATGTATCAACAAGAATTTGCGCCTCTGTACTTCAATAATCTATTTTATTTGTTTTCTTGCTAAGTTTACATTTTCTACTTTATTCTTTTTGCAGCATTTGTGTTTATGTACTTATGGTTATCCATGCTTTTATTTATCAACGCTTAGTATTGTTAGGATCCCACATCGACTAAGTATGGGATTAGTTGGTGGGTTATAAGCTCCTAGTCACCCTCCCCTTGTAAGCCGGTTTTCAAGGGTGAGTTCTACCTAGTGGGTTTGTAACCATTGGTTTGTACATAAGCATTTGTGTTTATTTACTTATGGTTATCCATGGTTTTATTTATCAGCGCTTAGTATATGTATATCTTAAAGAATTTTTATCGTGGTTGTGGCAACATTTTATCCATTCATTTTGAGTGCACATATTATGGGTAATGGATCTTATCACTTTTAATTTTCTTATGCAGCATTTGTGGTGATGCTTATCCATGCTTTGAGTTATCAGCAATCAACGCTGACAAACCACCATTAACGATATCTGAGATCAAAGATCGTGTCAAGCAGTTCGAAAAAGTTGGTGAGGCCAATTTATTTTTAACCATAAAACTTTGCTTTTATTGCTGATTGACGATGTGAACAATTTGGCTCATTTTTGTGAGGGCTTAAAGTTCTTGGTGGATTTGGAAGGCAAACGGGCTTTGATCCTAGGTTTGATGTCATGCCTGCGATATAGTTTGTACGTTATGGGGATGGCTAGACGAAATTCTTTGTAGAACATCTTTGCGTCTATTAGCTAGTGAATGCCTACTTGAACATATAACGGCTGCATATAATGTTAACCCCTCTTTAATTTCTTTCCTGATGTTGAAGCTAATATATCTGCTTCTCTTCTCATTTAACAACATTTGAGTTTTTGTTACTTCTGCTCCCTTATTTCTATTCTTTCTTTCTAACTCAGATAATATAAAATAGACAATGGGTTTGTAGTAGCAACCAAAACATTTTAAGCTTTCTCTTCTTTGCATCTGATACATATGTAGTATACCTTCTGATAGAACAATCTCACAAAACAGGAAGTTCTTAATGTACAGGCACAAAACAAATGCAAATAAAGGCTGACTGGTACTGAATTGAACTTGAATTTATCAAAGCTAAATGAAAGAAATACAAAGGAAATGATAGAACAGATAACCAGGTGTTCGAGAGCCTGGACTCTCCCTTTCTACTCCAGATTTTCGGTCCCCTCTCCTTTTCCCCTCTACTATTTATTACCCCAACAGTAGCAACTTATGCAGCTGAATAACAGAATACATTTTGTTAGCCTAACAGCTCAACAGCCTAACAACTCAACATCCTAACCGAAAATGGAAGCTTCTATGCCAACTAAGCCGCACTTTTCTCCTTATTCCTTTGTCTCACATAAATGTGCTTGATTAATGGTCTATCAATACCTCTCCCTTGAGATCTCACCTTGTCCTCAAGGTGAAAGGCGGGAAATTGCGTGTTCAAAAACTCGAACTCTTCTCACGATGCTTCGAAATCCAGAAGATCTTTCCACTGAATCATACTTCCAACTTCCCTTGCACATTGTAGCGCAGTCCTGCCACCAATGCCGGTTGCACATGCCACTCCAACTCATCCGTAAGGATCTCCGGAATGGGTTGCACACTGATATTAGAGCCCACTGCTTTCTTCAACACCGAAACATGGAATACTGGATGAATGGAAGTAATAGACGGCAGGGCCAATCTATATGCCACTGTGCCCACTTTAGACAACATCGGATAAGGACCAAAAAACTTAGGAGACAACTTCTCATTTGCTTTCCTTGCCAAGGATTTGTGACGATAAGGCCAGAGCTTCACATAAACCCAGTCTCCTATTTCAAACTTGACTTCGCGGCGCTTCTTATCCGCATAATCCTTCATGCGTTTCTGAGAATGATGTAGGTGGTATTTGAGTTCCCTAAAGATTTGATCTCGTGTTTGTAGTTGAAAATCCACCTCAGATATCGGAGTGGATCCGATTTCAAAACGTAGCAATGGTGGTAGATCGCGGCCATAGAGGACTCGAAATGGAGTGATTTGAGTGGACGTGTGGAATGAGGTATTGTACCAATACTCCGTCCATGGTAACTACTTAACCTACTGTTTGGGTTTGTCGCCCGCAAAACATCGTAAATAGGTCTCAATGCCTCGGTTGACCACCTCGGTTTGCTCGTCTGTTTGCGGATGATAAGCGGTACTGTGCTTCAACGTTGTGTCTTGCAGATGGAACAACTCCGTCCAAAACTTGCTGAGGAAGACTTTACCACAATCAGAGACGATGGAGCGGGGAACCCCATGCAAACGGATTACCTCCTTCTCGAATATGGCCGCAATATCTTGGGCAGTGAAAGGATGTTTGAGTGGAATAAAATGAGCGTATTTCGAAAGACGGTCTACCACCACAAACAAACAATTGAACCCATCGGCCTTAGGCAAACCTTCCACAAAATCCATGGACAAATCTTCGAAAACTTGATCTGGAATAGGTAGCGGTTGCAGTAGTCCGGCTGGACTGAGAGACACATTTTTATTTTGCTGACAAATGGAACATTCAGCTACAAAACGTTGCACTTGTTTCCTCATCCCTCGCCAATAAACATTTCGGGATAGACGTTGAAATGTTTTTAAGACCCCAGAGTGGCCTCCAATCTTGCCCCCATGATATTCGTCTAATAGTTGTGGAATGAGATTGGATTTTGACGGGAACACCATTCGTCCTTTGTACAATAGAATGCCATGCCGGATACTATAGCCAGGAAACAAATCCGACCCTTGTAGTAGCTGCTGCTTGATGGGTCCATAAATGCAATCAGAATCAATCTCGTTTTGCAGCGTGTCGACATGTGTATAGCATGAAACCGTGAAAACGGTAAGCTCGCAGCCTTCCTCTCTTCGCGACAAAGCATCGGCTGCTTTGTTCTTAATTCCCGGTCGATATTCAATGTCGAAGTTGTAACCCTACAATTTTGAAACCCATTTCTGATACTCCTCAGACACCACGCGTTGATCAAGCAAAAATTGCAAACTCCTCTGATCAGTACGCACAATGAATTTGCGTCCTAAAAGATAAGGTCGCCACTTTTGGACCGCTAGGACAATAGCCATTAGCTCGCGTTTGTATACCGACTTAGTCCGATCCCTTTGGCTAAGGACCTGGCTAAAAAATGCAATGGGTTGCTGATTTTGCATTTACACAGCACCAAGACCAACACCAGAGGCATTAGTTTCCACCACAAACGGTTGATGAAAATTAGGAAGAGCTAATACAGGTACCGTTGTCATCGCCACTTTTAAAACTTCAAATGCCTTTTGCGCTTCATCATTCCACCAAAAACGGTCATTTTTCAATTGATTTGTGAGTGGTGCCGCCATGTGCCAATAATTCCGCACAAACTTTTGATAGTACCTCGTTAAACCCAAGAACCCTCGGAGGGCTTTCAAGTTAGTCGGAGTTGGCCATTCCACTATCGCCTGGATCTTCTTGGAATCAGTTGCCACTACTGCTGCCGAGACTATATGACCCAAGTACTCTAGCTCCTGTTGCCCAAAAGCACATTTTTTGAGGTTTACTACCAATGAATATTCCTTCAAGATCTCCAATACCGTCCGCAAATGCTCCAGATGATCTTCCATGGACTTACTATACACCAAAATATCGTAAAAAAAAACGAGCACAAATTTCCGAAGGTACTGTTTAAATACCCCATTCATCAATGCTTGGAAAATGGCTGGGGCGTTCATTAAACCAAATGGCATCACAAGGAACTCGTAGTGACACTCATGTGTCCTGAAGGTCGTTTTAGACACATCACCTGGGCTCACTCGAATTTGATGGTATCCCGACTTGAGATCTAGTTTTGAGAAAAACTGTGCCCCATATAATTCATCCAAGAGCTCATCTATTACTGGAATAGGAAATTTGTCGGGTACAGTTACCCGATTTAAAGCCCTATAATCCATGCAAAATTTCCAATTGCCATTTTTCTTTTTTACCAAAATAACAGGGCTGGAAAATGGACTATGACTTGGTTGAATGATACTTGCTGCCAGCATATCATCGACTAATTGTTTGATCTCATCTTTTTGCACCTGTGGATACCGATATGGTCTCACGCTCACGGGTTCCACTCATTCCTTCAAAATGATGCAGTGATCCAACGACCGTTGAGGGGGTAATCCCTTCGGCTTATCCACCATTTCCGGATATCCTTGTAACAGCTCATCGAAAATGTGGGGAACTTCCATAGCCACTTCGTCTTTGTCGTTCCGTGCCGCTAGAGACTCCAGTTCTAACAAATAGCCATGTCCCTCATGTTGTATAGTACGCATCATCGCTTTGAACGATATCTGTGTTTTGCATAATCCCGGCTCTCCCTTCAATGTCACCGGAGTCTATCCCAAAGTAAATTTCATAGTTAAGGCTTTCCAGTTAACTTACATTGCTCCCAATTTTGTTAACCACTACATTCCCAGAATAACATTTTCTTTACCTAACTCCAATGGTAAAAAATCTTCCACTACCTCAACTTCGGGAAGGGACAGTAGCACCCCTTTGCAAATTCCGTCTGCACCCACTGTTTCTCCTATTCCAATAATCACTTTGTACGCCGTGGTTGTTGTTACGGGTAGATCCAGCCGCTGTACAACATCTTTAGAGATGAAGTTATGCGATGCGCCGCAATCTATCAACCCCGTCACCGTTTGTGGTCCAATTTTTCCTCGCAATTTCATGGTATGTGGGTCAGTAAACCCCATTACAGAGTTAATTGATAACTCTATTGCACCTTCCACAAGCTTAGGACCTTCTTCTCGTAGAAATTCATCTCCTGCTTCTTCGATTTCACTTGCATCAGCCACTATCAGCACCTGCAGTCGTCGATTCTTGCACAGGTGACCTGGAGAATACTTCTCCTTACAACGGAAACACAACCCCTTTGCGCGACGGCTCATCAGTTTAGAGTCGGTGAACTGCTTGTAAGCTGACGAATTTCGTGTCGCTGATGTCTCCTCCGGTGACGACTTCCTTTGATCTGGCCCAGCGTGACCAGTGGTTGTCGTCGACGGTGATCAGAGTGAATTCGCAGGTCGAAACGTTGTCGCTGCAACGTTCGGGGAATATTTGGGGCTCGAATAAGCTGAACCCGACCCATAGCCTGATGGTTTGCTCCAGGACACAGTGGATCCAGACCCGACCCGATTGACTTGAAGTATCCTGTTCTTATCTTCGATCAAACGAGCTGCCCCCATCATCTCCAACAAATTTTTAGGTTTGAGGAGCCTTACCTCTGCTCGGATCAATGGTTTCAATCCATTGAGATATGTGCTCTCCAAAACTTCCTCCGATAGCCCCTATAACGGAGATCCCAAGACTTCGAATCGTTCCTGGTAATCCTCGACGGATGATTCCTGACGTATGGCCAGAAATTTCTCGCAAAGGGATCCCTTCATACTCGATCGAAAACGGTGTAGAAAGGCCGACTTGAACTCATTCCAGGTATGGAATTTGAGCTTATCTTCTACATAGTGATACCATGCAAGAGCTTTCCCCTCCATACTCAAAGCCACTGTTTCCAGTTTCTCTCCATCGACCATCTTATTCATCGTATAATACCTCTCAGCTCTAAAAATCCATCTATTAGAATCAGTTCCTGTGAAGATTGGTAGTTCCAATCTTCGGAACGATCTATTCCCCAAAAATTTAGTCGTAATTCCTCCTCCCAAGGTCTGCGATTCCATCATCTCAGGATGTTTCTGCTTCTTTTCCATCAGTGATGAAGAACACATATCATCTTTTCTCACGGACTGCTCGAATTTCCCCATCATCAGCGTGATTGCCTTCTCCAAGCTTCCAATCTTCTGAACTTCAGTCCGCACAGAGTCAAATTCCCTTTGCCATTCTAAATGAACAAGGTCCATCTTCTCCTCCAATACTTCAACATTCTTTTGAGCCATGTTTTCTAGGATTGAAACTGCTCTGATTACCAACTTGATAGAACAATCTCACAAAACAGGAAGTTCTTAATGTACAGGCACAAAACAAATGCAAATAAAGGCTGACTGGTACTGAATTGAACTTGAATTTATCAAAGCTAAATGAAAGAAATACAAAGGAAATGATAGAACAGGTAACCAGGTGTTCGAGAGCCTGGACTCTCCCTTTCTACTTCAGATTTTCGGTCCCCTCTCCTCTTCCCCTCTACTATTTATAACCCCAACAGTAGCAACTTATACAGCTGAATAACAGAATACATTTTGTTAGCCTAACAGCTCAACAGCCTAACAACTCAACATCCTAACCGAAAATGGAAGCTTCTATGCCAACTAAGCCGCACTTTTCTCCTTATTCCTTTGTCTCACATAAGTGTGCTTGATTAATGGTCCATCACCTTCCTATAAATCTGCAATGCGTTAACTAATAAGTGTCCTTGACAATAAATGAGAAGGGATTTGTTAGCATTTATCAACTCCAAATATGGGCATAGTGCAAATTGGTATAAGTTTAAATTATTTGGGATTTATTGGTAATTACTCAACTTAAGGGTATCATAATAGTTTGTTTTCTTGAATTTCCTCTAGATCGGCTATTTTGTAGTCCCTCGATTAAAAATTGATTGTCCTATTTTCTGTGTTTTGCCATCTTAATATAAATTTATTTTTTCCCTTTAAGAAATTAAATTTAAAGTAACCTTCTCCAACCACACACATTCAAAAATTTTAACATGTTTTCCGCATTGCACACTAATGGGAGTGTGGGAAAGTGAAAAGTAGTCAAAAACTACCTGACCCTATGTGTGCAGTCATCATTATAACTATTTTGGGAAGGAGTGTTTGTTTGTTTTTGATATTGATAATTGGATCGTGATTTCCTTGCTTTCCATCACAGAGGCGGCTGGATTATTTTCGTTGTTAGTTGTGTGATCAAAATTTTATATTCTTTCTCTTTCATGATTGCTTATTATTATCAAACTCTTTTTGTTGGTATGACTGATTTAGTGTAGTGAATTGTTGACAGTTTTATGATTCAAGACCAGCCGAGCTTTGAATGTGTTAATTTTTTTTAAATGTAGGAAAGACGGTAATCATTTCCAATCAGCCTTATTTCTACAAGAAAGCTGAACTTTTTCCTGGCAGTGCTTTTGTGATTGGCGCAGACACGGCAGCAAGGCTTATAAATGTAAGGAAATTCAAGCTCTAAGATAAGAGTTGGTTGATCTATTTATGTTCTTCAATTGCTTTATGATTTGTTCAATTCTTTTTTCTTAGTTGATGCCTTCCCATTCTTCTCACGGGTGCATTCATGAAATATTACTGTTGATGAGTATTGGCAAATCATCCATTCTTGTCTTCTTTTATTTCTCTCTATCATACTCTCCTGCAGGCACTTATCATAGATGCATGCTTACTAATAATACATTAATGTACCAAATTTTGTTGATGAGAGGTTTATAAGACAGTGCAGCGTGCTTCCCTTGTTCAAGTTGCTTTCTTTTTCCTTAACCTCTTTATTATGTTTCAACTACATCACCCTTTTTAATCTTTTCCTTTTTTAGCTCCTTGATCAGGTTCTACCCTTAGTTATGTTCTTTTAGGGTCCGTTTGGTTGTCTAAATTTCCGCTTAATTTTTTATTAATTGCTGTGTATATTTCTCCATTCACTCATAATTTAATCAAATTTGCATATTGTTTATTTGAACCAAGAAACATACAATTGTTTTATTTTTGTTACTTTTTAAGCTATATTTTACTCCGATTTTATGATGGTTTGAACATAAGCATAGAAGACCCATAGAAACATCAATGAGAAAATGTGATTTAGTTCAAGTGCGGGGGGCTACTAGAGAGAGAGGTAGGTCTAAGAAGACTTGAGACGAGAATATTAGAATTGATTTGATGACATTAAACCTTAGAGGATGACCCTTGATCGATCACTATGTAAACGGATTCATGCCGACCCTACTTAAGTGGGACAAAGGCTTAGACTTGTTTGATAACGGCTTAATTTTTAAGTGCTGAAAATTAAGTACTTAAATTTTAAGTGTTGAAAATTTAAGAAGGTTATTTGATAAATTGTGCTGAAAATTTAAGTGCTGAATTTTGTTTGTTTGTTTGATAAGTGCAAAATTTGAATTGTTGAAAATTGTTTAATTTCTATAAAATTCTTAAAATAGTTTCTCAAACTCAAAATCAAATGGAAATATCATTCGACAATGCAAAGAAATTTTTGTTAAAAATAAACAGATCACTGTCTGAAAAACATACAGATCCTTAGATGCAGAACAAAATTAAATGCTAAACCGAGATTCAAATAACAAATCCTAAGATTCAGAACAAAATTGAATTAACGTTTTAAAAACAAACAGATCACATGATTCAGAACAAGAACTGAATATTAGAAATGAAGATAAAATTCTATGAAGTTACATGTAACACAGATCTCATGGTTCAGAACAAGAACAAGAACTAATTCAGATATATGAAGTTACACAACACAGATCTCATGGTTCAGAATAAGAACTGAATATTAGAAACGAAGATCAAATTCTATGATGTTACACATAACACAAATCTCACGGTTCAGAATAAGAATAAGAATTGATTCAGATCTATGAAGTTACACATAACATAGATCAATCGGAAGAAGATGAAGAAGAAATAGTACCTTATCGGAATGGATCAAATTTCTCACAATCTCAACATAACGAATAAATTTATTAGCAAATCTCTAGGCAATCGGAGCTCGCAATCTCAGATCGAATGCGAAATCGGCCTCGCAACGAAGCGATCAAACAAAATGACGATCTTCCGACTCCCTGCTCTTCTCCAGCCCAAACAAAACCTAATCCAAGATTTCAATTGTCAATCGGTGAGTATCTTCTTATTTAAACATTCTCTGAAATTTGAATTGTCAATCACCGAAATCGTTTAGCCTCACCAAATCGAATCAATCTCTAAAATTCGAAGGTGAAAATCAAATCAATCTCTGAAATTCGAAGGTGAAAATAGAATCAAATCACTTCGTCTCGAACCAGCAAATCGAATCGGTTTCTCGTTTCATCTCGGAGTTGTTCGCGAGTGATCCGTTCTTCATCTGGTTCGCACTCGCCGCCGCCTATATCCTCTGCTCTCTCGTCTCTAAACAAAATGAAATAAGGAAGAGCGGTGAGAAAACCCTACATCTCTAAGCGCAAAGTCGTCAAAACAGTAAATCACAGAAACTCACAAATCGGAGTTTGCAATCTCAAATCTAACCCAAATCCACCAAAATTGTGAGTATGAAAGATGAAAATCTGAAGAACTTACCTCAGCAAATCGCCTCCTCGAGCCAGTAAATCATCGAAATCGTCTCCTCGAACTAGAAAATGGAAAAATGGTCACAGAAACTCGCAAATCGAACCAGAAATGGCAAAATCGCCTCCTCGAACTAGCAACTCGCAAATTGAACCAGCACACCGCCGCACTTCTTTCTTCTCTTCTCTCTTCCACATGGATTTGATCGGCGACAACATAAATGGAAAGAATTACTCCATGCTTGTGAGACCGCTTCTACGATCGCCGATGGCCGCCTCCACCGCCTATGGACGCAACTCTCGTCTGCTCTCTCTTCGAAATGGACAAACGAAAAATAGAACGAACTGAGCCCTAGGTAGTGTGAAGAGTAAAATGGTCAAAACACATATTTTTTTAATTTGAAGATGTTTGAGTGCCTTCTACAAAAAAAAAAAATAAGCCAAGGGGTGTTTGCTGAATTTTTAACTTAATTTTTCAACTAACTTAATTAATTAAGTAATTTTAATTAAATTTATCAAACACACTTAATTAATTAAGTACTTCATTTAATCAGTTTTAAGTGATTAATTTAGTTATCAAATATGCCCTTAGTTGTTGTTATTGTTGATTTTACTCCATTTACACTAGAAAATAGTAAAAGGGTTTAGCTAAGTGATTTAGCTGTTTTTAATTCTTACAAATATAAACTTTAACCGTTCATAAATTGACTAATTAAAAAATAGTACAATTTGTGGATTGGAAGACAACCATATGGCACTAATATTTTTTTACGCTTGATTGACCTTCATTGATTTGTTGTCACTGTCATAGTCATTGTTAACAAGATGTACTACCACTTTCCAGCCAAAATACTACAGTAACGATTATGCAAACATGCTGGAGATACTCAAAAAATGCAAAAGCACGGGATGCCTTTTCCTAGTTGGTGGTCGAAATGTAGACGGGGTTTTCAAGGTTTGTCCATGCATCATAATCTTATTAGACCCTCCTTTTTATTTTTAATTTTCATCGTTCAAGTCCTTGAAATTATTCTTCGTTTGGTGTTTTCTGATATCCATACAGGTTCTTGAAGATTTTGACATTCCTGTGGAGTTGAAAGATATGTTTATCTCAATACCGCCTGAGAGTTTCCGCATGGATATATCGTCAACCGAAATCAGGAAGAATCGAGGAACATAAATGCATGCTGCAACAACCCATTTGATTGCAAGGGTACAACTTGTTTTGTGAATGTTTAAATGACCCATAAATGTACTGTTTTTTAAAGATCAAAATTCACATGAAAAATAATACAAAGGCAATAAGATAGATCAAATCCAAATGAAAAAAATACACTGGAAGCATGTTACCGACAATGTTCTGTACAACTCTTTTCAGTTATTACTGCTTGTAATTTCAGATTCTCATTTTTAGTGATTTTTGAGGATTACATTATACAAAATTATCTTAAAAACCCAATGGCCTAACTCATTCTTGAAAGACGTCTTGTGAGAGAAGAATTGTCCTTGGCTTTATATATAGCTCAGGATCAGGTAATAAAAGCGATGTGGGATTCAACACGCCCTCTCACGTGCATGGTGAACTTTGACAAACAACTGCGAACGGATTCTATTTTTGTTTTGTACTCATATTTCTTTTCAATTATTTTGTTCTGGACCTTCTTCGATAGGATCTCCTTGATGAGTTTCTTTTTGCTTGGACACGTGGTGTGGGAGTAGAACTTAATGGAGCTAAATTGTAAGTTAAGTTCTGTTCTTTTTATATGTTTTTTTCTTGGTTATTAGATTTTTAATTTTTGAAAAATATAATGTTGTTTAACGGGTATTCCCAAAGGATTCAACACGTTCCCTCATGTGTAGATTGGACTTTTTTGACAAATCATTGATAACGGATATTAGGTGGCCCAACATCAGACAAGAGTTTTGGCCCTGATACCATGCGGAAACCCAGTGGGACTAATTCACTATCAAAAGACGTCTTGTAAGAAGAGGATTGTCCTCGGCTTTATATATAGCTCAGGATTAGGTAACACAAGCGATGTGGGATTCCATACACTTTCTCATGCGCAGGGTGGATTTTGACAAGTCACTGCGAACGGATATTGGGAAAAGATTCTAACATCGATGTGGGATGCCATCCCACAATTATGGAGTGGAGAAGCCATTTGGCATTCTGCTCATTCAAGTTTCTGCCAATTTGGTGTTTGCCCCTGCAGTCTGGTCGAATTTATGTGAACCCCCTGTTTAACTGTTGAGTTTGGTTGACGATATCGATTTAGCTAAACACACAGAAGCGCACACACAGAGAGAAGGGGTAAGTGCATTTACATTTGTGATTAAAAAACTCCAGACAGCGTTTGCTTGTGATTCTTGCAGATTAATGGGTCAAATGTTGCTATCAAGAAGCCATTTACAAGAACTTGTACAACAAGTAATCCCCTGATTCTGAGGTATGATAAATAATTCTATATTACTCATAAGTCATAACCCACAATTTTCCATAGCCATTTCTAATCTCAGAAAAGAAGCAATAATATTCTATATTTTTGGGTTTGCTTCATATTCTTTTCTCAGGAACTAACATTTCTTCTGTATTGTGCATAACCAGCAGAGAGAGAGAAGGTTGAGGTGGAGGTCAACCACCGCAACCAGCCCCACACCCGGCGGCACAACCAGCCCCGTAGTTGTCGGTGGTGGTGGCCGAGGCTTTGTCCTTGGACACACCCCCAGCACAGGAGAAGATGACGGCTGCTATGAGAGAGAGGGTCACAAAAGCAACCCATAAAACAGAGACAGCACTTCCCAAACTTCCACTCCCAACTCCATCCCAACTTGCCAGCCGCGCCATATGGTTCTGCTACCTCTCTTTCTCTCTCTCTCTCTCTTTGTGTGTTTGTCGGTGTGAATGTTGAGTAGTCCTTGAGAGGTTTCTTATCCCGTCCTTAAATTGACTTGAATGGAAGGGAATCCTTAAAAAAAAAGGCTTAAAAAAGTTATTGGGGGTTAAGATAAGTGGTGATAATTGGTCAGAATTGCACACCTCCTTTTTATGTTTTGGGTTGTGCTTATCTAGATGGTAAGAAAAGTCTACGTTAGAAGTCTCCGAAGTTCCTATAGAAAATGTGTCTTTGGACTCCCATCTTGGAGCGTTCATGCACAAATTTATTTAACCGCCGTTTCCTTCTTTTGATTTCATACATCCGTGCTTCTAAATGGTAATATCTAGGGGCGTGCAGCTGGTTGGGTCAACCCGCTAAATCTGTTCAAATCGCAATACCTACATCGAAATGCAAACTGTTCATGATAACTTTCGTATTATTGGGCGGTTTGCAGTTCAAACTAGTCCAACTCACATAGTATTAGTTTGGTCCGCAGTTTTGACCCTACCCATCCCACCTAGCCCGCTACTCACTCTTACTGTTTATTAAGTTTGTAGGTTTAGACTTCATTATTTACGTTTGTAGGTGGTTTTTTTTTTTTTTTTTTTTTTTTTAATGATGGTTTACAAATTACATTGGAGTTTTTTTTTCTTATTTATGTGTTACTGTAGTTTTATGCAAATTTTAGTAATGTAACATTTTTTTTAACAATATATTTATTATATTTCAAGTTACAACTCGAAAATACTTGGACAATCTACGGTTCTTATTACCCCAACCCGAAAATAGGCCCAACCCCCAACTATTGGGCTGTATGT
This sequence comes from Eucommia ulmoides, assembly GCA_016647705.1. Lineage (NCBI taxonomy): Eukaryota > Viridiplantae > Streptophyta > Magnoliopsida > Garryales > Eucommiaceae > Eucommia > Eucommia ulmoides. The sequence continues at coordinate 8,720,188 of CM028333.1, read as the reverse complement.
GGTTTAAACTAATTAACTTGCACACTTCAATCCACCCTAACCTGCGCATTATTGGGCAGTCTACAATTCAAACTAGTTCAACCCGCATCGTATTGGTTTGGTCTGCGATTTTAGCCCAAATTGTCCGCCACCAACCCGTAGTAATATCCCTTTTTGCTAGTCTAACACCCTTTGCTAGTCTAACACCTGGTAAAAAAAAAATTTAATTCAATTATTATTTTACTTTTTAAATTATTAACACATATATTCTTTTAATTTTTTTATCTTTTATTCTTTTTCTTTCTCCTCCCTTTTACTTTGGCGAGTACCAACACTGACACGGCCATCGGCGCGGAGCTGAAAGCAACACAGATTTTTCTCCCTTCTCTCGCTCTCTCATCCCTAACCCCCCCGGTTATCCCCCCTCCCCGACAATGCACTGCAAATGCAGATCCCCCGTGAAGATCCGTAATGGATTTGCAAAGAGAGGTGGTGCCGGAGGTGGCAGGGGGTGAGGGTGCCTGCGTGTGGGGTTGCCAGCCGGTGGGGGTGTTACTGTATTTTTAAGAAAATTAATGGGTAAAAAAAAATAAAAATTGAAGTTTTACTAAAAAGGATAAAAGAGTAGTTTTAAAATATTTTTTATTTTTTTAAATGGGATGCACACATGTAGAATTACCCTTTATATATAAACTTTTTTGATGCACTGGACGACGTAGCCCCTTGAATGTTCCAAGGGCCAATCCTATAAGATTTTGTATTTTTATTTTTACAATATTTTGGGGGAAAAATTGTTTTCTTCCCATTAACATTGAGCAGATTTAGGTTGGTGATTTATTGACCAGATTACCTAATTTGCATTTGGGTTTATATCACTTACTTTTTTCCGTCATTTCATCTAAAATTATATATTTTTTTTTTCTGTCATTTTAAAATGCCAATCATTTCATTTGATTATTTTTTTCTCGTAAAAAACATAAATGTCTTTATTTTATTTTAAAAAATATTTTTTATTCTTTTATTTTTATAAAAATTTATTAACACCCTCTATTTTTAAAAATATATTTTTTACCCTTAATTTTATAAATAATTATATTTATTCCACCCCCACTCCACCTCACCCCACCGCTACCGTCCCCATCGCATCCTCTGCGACCACTGGAGATTGAGCGGAAGGCTGAAGAGAGAGAGAGAGAGAGAGAGTCCAAGTCAAAATGAATTTATTTTTTCTTCTGTTTAATAAAAAGGGTAGAGAGAGAAAGCAAAAGAGAAGTTTGCCGACCTCTCCTCCCCTCCTTTGTATTCAGTATTTCATATCGAAGACACACGAACCATTCGCAGAAGAAGAGCATGATTATGGACATGTACAATGTGGGAGCTTATTGGCCTCTCTCTTGTTTTTTTTTTCCTCCACATTTGGTGCTGTAAGATTGTCGTCACTAAAGAGCACCACCGGCAAGATAGAGGTCCGTTGGTCTCTTCTCTTTTCTCTCTTTAATCTGGACAACATCTGTGCTTTGGCACACAAATCGACATCGGATCTATGCACTAAAGCACAAATTTGATCAGAGAGAGAGTGGGAGGAAAGAGAGAGAGAGAGTTTTATTTATTTTATTTTTTTAAAAATGAAGATGTTAGCGTAGAAAGATGAAGAAAATATAAAAAAAAAATTAAAGGGATATTTATGTATTTTAATTTTTAATTATTAAATTATTTTTAAATAGTTTATTATTATCATACAATAAATTTTTTAGAACATTTTACCTATATGAGAAGTGTGTTTGATCAAAAATAATAAGGGGGTGATTAATATTTGGTAAATAACATGTGAAGTCTCTCTCTCATCCCCTACCCCTCTCGGCTTCCCGCTCCACCGATGCGCTGCAGATGCATATATCTACATATAAAGATAGAGAGAGAGGGAGGTGCTGTCGGAGGTTGTAAGGGGTGAGGGTATCGGCGGGGTCGGGGGGCTGGGGTGGGGGGTTATTAGTGTATTTTTAAGAAAGTAGGTAAAAAAGGTGAAGTTATACTAAAAAGGATAAAAGAATAGTTTCAAGATAATTTTTTTAATTTTTTAAACGGGATGTACACGTGTAAAATTACCCTTTATGTGTAAACTTTTTTTGGTGCACTGACCACGGAGACCTTTGATTGTTCCAAAGGCCAATCCTGCAAGATTTTGTATTTTTATTTTTTGCAATATTTGTGGGGAAAAATTGTTTTCTTCCCATTAACATTAAGCAGATTAGGTTGGTGATTTATTGACTATATTACCTAATTTGCATTTATGTTTATTGGTATAAACATAAATGCAATCTTTAGTGTTTGTCTATTGTCTATTTATGAAATTAATAAATTAAATTTGAGCCGAGATTTATAATTTAGTGATTATTTAATGTGCTTTTTTAGTGAGAGATTTAATATTTAAAATTTCTTCTCCTAACTATTTGTATAAAGAAGAATAAATAAATTCAAATTTAATTGATATATTTTTTTAAACTATGTTTAATTATGTACTGTTATTTGGTAATGTAATTATGACTTTTGTTGACTTGATTGATTCATGTAATTATAACGTAGATGGTTGAATTAATAACATGCATTTTTCAATCGATGAAAAGTATAATTTATGAAAGGACAAGTCAAAATAAAGTTTTAATGATTTTTTTTTTTTTTCAATATTAATAATGTTTCTATTTTCTAAAGACTAATATTGCCCTGGAACTGCAAAATGTATTTTGAAAATTTATTATAATTTGTAATATTATAAAATAAAAAGATTTTTATTGTTTAACTCCTCATATATTTTTGCAAAATAATCTTTCCTAATGATTTGATGTTATACTAATTTTTCATAATTAATGTTTATTTTTAGTCCTATAAATTAAGGGTTTATACTAATTATCTTTTTTATCTTTTTGCTGTTAACTAGATACTTCGTTTGTCATTTTATAAATACCGGTCAATCTCTTATAATTTTTTGTCAAAAGCCACTTAATTTTCTTATAGGTAAAAAATTAGAAAAAATTATTGTGTGGATCTATATTAACCATTAATCTACCAATTAAACCAACTAATTAAATAATAAACCGAGTAGTTCATTTTCGCAGATTACATGTACAATGCAGTCTTAGATTCCGGATCCATACACTTTTTGTTGACAGATTTGTCTTCGCGTTATATAAAGCAGTGAAAATTCTATAATAGAGATTGAGAGTTTCTATATCAATAAAATCATTTTATTACAATCAAAATAACTATTGTTGTACATATTTTTTTTACAAACTAATTATATATTCAGATTCGTCTAAACAAGATCTTTAAAAAGATATCAAATTCACTATTTCTTTCATTAGTTTCAGTTTTTACATTTATGTTACATTTAACATGATATTTTCAGAATTTTAGTTTTTATAAGAACTATAAGATGTTACATGTAATATTTGCATGAAATACAATTCAACACATGCAATGTTACATTTCACAAGTAAAGAACGAGGGTTTATAATAAGATGTGACGCGTACATTATAGTGCTGTTTTGGCTGGATTGGACGTTACATTGAACATGCAAATATAAATAAAAATACGGTAATGTGATATGTAACATTGATGTTACATAATTGTTATATGTAACATAGTGTAGTTACTAACTTTTTGATTTTGATTTTGGTTTTAATGTTACATGTAACATTGATGTTACATGAATGTTATATGTAATATGATGTAGTTACTAACTTTTTGGTTTAAGTTCTGATTTTGGTTTGGTTTTAAAATTACATGTAACATTGATGTTACATGTAACATGGTGTAATTATTAAATGTTACTTGTAATATTCACACTCATTATGATAAACAATTTTAAAAAATGTGATTGATATCTCATTTTAAAAAGAATTAATCAAATATAATTGTTGTGTAAAAAATTTATTGTTTCACGTTCGGATTGAGATCAAAACAAGCATTTTGTTCCACCTAGAGTTGGTCAAATGTTATCTAATTTAGTCACGCATAAGTGGGAGGTGATTACATGATATTTATGAAGCAATGCATTAAATAGGGACATTTTAGTCATGAAAATACTATAAGGACTGTTCGGTTTAAAGAAAAAGTAACAGATTTATTTGTTAGTTTTGGCCACCTTTTGGATTGCTTGTAAGAGCCCCAAAAAATTATTAAAATTTTTATTGTAACGAAAATTTTACCCTTAGTTTAAAACTAATTAAAAATTAAAATACATAAATAATCCCTTAATTTTTTTATTTATTTTTTATATATTTTCTTCTTTTATTATTTTACAATAACATCTCTATTTTTACCATAACATCCCTATTCACCCACCTCCTTCTTCTTTATCTTGTCGTCTTCGTAATTTCCTCCACCCTACCCTACCCCACCCCTTCCTCGCTAGAGAACACCCCATCCACCCCTTCCTCGTCCGAGAACTCCCAACCCACCTCCTTCATTTTCTTCCTCATTGGAAAAATACCCCCACCCACTTCTTTCCTTTTCCTCCTCCTTCTCTCTCTCTCGTCCCCTTAGATTTCTTGCCGTGATGGGTCACACAGAGAGAGAGAGAGAGCGGAAGGGATTTTCTATTTGTTTGGCTAAAGGGTAACTTTGTTTAGATTTAGGTTTTCCAACAACGACAAACAACAACTTTGTTTAGATTTAGGTTTTCTAAAAGATGGAGTTTCTTGTTTGTGGTTGCCGTTTTTGTTGCGGTAACGGTGATGGTGGTGCCTAATTGTGACACCGCCGTAGGTGGTGATGATGTTAAGTACGAGGAGCCAAAGGGGAAGAGGGGAGAAGCGGAGTAGGAGGCTAAAGAGTCGTCGGAGTCATGGACAGAGTGGGCTAAAGATAAGATATCATAAGGGCTTGGGTTTAAGTCTTCCGATCCATGCCGGATCTATGTTGGGGGCACAGATCCATGCCCGACAGATATGTGCAGGCAAACACAAAGCTATTATCAAAGGGATCATGAAGAAGATGAACGCCGGATTGGAAAGAGAGAAAAGAGATTGGCGGTCAGAGGGATGAAGAAAATGAAACAACGGAGGAAATGGAGCAAAGGTAGAGCTGAAGAAGATGATGAAATTGGAAAAAAATATATTTTTACCCCTAAAATTTGAATTAGTCTTAAATTGCACTTTAGTGGGTGCAAAGTGTAATTAAAAAAGAGAGGGGTGTTATTAATTTTTTTAGAAAATAAAAGAATACACACACACACACACAAAATGATGGGAGGTAAATAGTATAAACCCTATATATTGATCTCTCTCTCTCTCTAATAATTCACCAATTATAGAAATAAATACCAACAAAGAAACTCATTTTTGTGAATATTTATAATGGATTAAATTCATGAAAATTATGCTATTTTAATTTACATTTCATTCTGTTTATTTTGATATCTATATTGATTTACATGTAGGAACCAAATAAAATAATTACCGCATGAGTGATGAATTCATTACTATAATCGACCACAATATCACTCCTAACTTTGCCGCATTGTGTGAAAATATTATCCTATCACATCGTAAAACAAAACAACTAAATTATAGCGAGATAGAATTGTTTAAAGGATGCACGGATCTAGAGGTCTACGCTAATGCATTTTGCGCAGACCTCTAGGTCAATACCAAGTGCATTTGTGCGAACCTATAGGTCAACGCTATATGCATTTGTGAGGATGTACAGATCATTGCAAATGCATATTTTATGGACTTGTAAAACCTATAAATCGCGAATTCTTGGATTTGAAGTCCTGGGAAAAATGGAAAAACTATAAAAATGACTTAAAAACGTACTATTGATGTTTTGGGTTGTTCATCACTCATGATTTTTTCAATATTTATTGAAAACTTGTTCAAAATGATGGAATGATAGACTTTAGTCTTTTTTTTTTTTTTTTTAATATAATGATGGTGATTGAACTTTGGGTGTTGAAGGAGAGGAGGGAGAGAAGTTGGTGGCTTGAAATAGAAAAAGATGAGTGTAGGGAAGGATAGTTAAATAGAAAGGGGTGTACATTTAGTAATTTTTATTTTACTTTTTTTTTTAAATGATACCTTTAATGGTAATTTAACACAAGGGTAAAATCGTATTAAATTTTTTCTTAAAAAATGCGTGTACATCTAGCAAATTGAGGTGTACATATAAAAGCTCAATTTGATTTGATTTTATTTTTCCATTAAAAAATAATCAATTAATATATCAAAATAAAGAAGATGAAATGTAAATTAAAATGGTATAATTTGCATGGCTTTAATCCATTGTGGACGTTTACAAAAATAGATTTTTTGTTAGTATTTATTATTGTAATTGGTGGGTTATTAAGGGCCCGTTTGGTTAGTGTTCCAAACCCAACTCAATCCAACCCATCCCAAAAATTTTGGAATTGATGTTTGGAAATGTGTTTGGCAAACTCAATTCTGTTCCCAACTCAACCCAAAAAGTAAGAATTGATTCTCAAAATCCTAAGAAAATGAGGAAAAAAAAAAAAAAACTATTTTTTTTGTGCCCATCCCAACCCATCCAACTTTAGGGACAAAATGGGTATTTCTTAAATTGTTAGTAAGAACCCTTGATCAATCTTCATCCCACTCATTTTCGAAATCGCTCATTTTTTTGACATTTCTCTGGTCTTCCTTCATCGCCATTGTCGTGGTCGTCCTCATCTTTCTCTCATTTCCTCTTCGTCGGCAATTGCTCTCCTTTCCTCTTCATCAGTGACGACGACCTTCTCGATTTGCCATCTGGTTTAGGGTTTTGGGTTGCCATCTCCTCGTCTCGCCATCTCCATCACTGTCAAAGCCAGATCTGGTTTAGGGTTTTGGGCTGCGAGGGTATAATCGAACAGATCTTGGTCACCACCACCATCGTCTGTTCTTCGCCATTGCCACCATTGCCATCGTCAGCATTCTCACTGTTTATTTCTTTCTGTTTTCGTTGCTTTCAACAATAATACAATTTGATTTACTTGTTTATACACAAATTTGAATGTGTATCTCGTTTTCTAGCCTTTATCGTTCATCACCATTGCCACTTATTGCGAAATCGATTTCGATTTCGTTATTGAAATTGATCACGAAATCGATTTTGATTTTCGATTTCAATTTCATTGCTCAAATCAATTTAGAGTTTGATTGTTGAAATCAATTTCTTAAAATTAGGGTTTGATTTCTTGATTTTGGTTTAGGGTTCGTTCTTGATTTTTCAATGATTTCTTCTTGATGATTTCTCAGAATTAATGTTCTTGATTTCTTGTTTTTCGGTGTAAGGTTAAAGAAAAAAAAAGAAAGAACAATTGTAAGGAAACAATTCTAAGATAATATTGTTACCAAACGCGATTATGTTCCGAGGAAAAAAAAATTGTCATTATTAAATGCAATTCTATTTCCAAAAGGAAACAGAATTTTCAACTCAACCCATTCCAAGTGGAATGAGAAAAGTGGGAACACTGGCCAAACGCCACCTAAAGAACTGATATTTGACCATTTTTATTAAACATTCACTTTTGATTTTTTTCTCATTCAAATCAATATCTATATGAAGTAAAAGAGAAGATGGAATGTATATTAAAATTGTATAATTTTCAATTCAACAAATAAGTTTTTTTGTTGGTGTTTATTTTCATAATTGGTGGTTGGGTTATAATGGCGTTTAACTATTTTTTTTATAGAAAGTGAAATCAGTTGTAAATTAGATTACATATAGAGACAATGTTTTAAGAAAATGTGAGAATTATTTAGTAAATGTTTTTTGAGGACTGAAAAATTTATATTGAGTCATTGATGGTTTTTCTCTCTCTATATAATCTACTATTTATGAGGATTAAATAATAAAAATCACCTAAAGGTGGTAGTCCGGTTGGAAATGAAATGTGTTCCGATTTCTTGTCAATCAAGGTTTTATTCACCTAGGAAACATTCTAGGAATTAAATTTTGAATTTAATCTTGAATGTACCAAGCTAATATGAGAGAGTGTGCTCTTAAAATCATTTGAAAAAATGATTAGTTGAGTTGCGCGTAAATTGACATAAACATACTTTACTGTAAAATAAAAATAATAATAATAATAAAAGTCTCAAAAATAAAAGGTGAAGTTAAAATTTGCTAAAGGCAAATAATTTGACTTTGAATAAAGTAAAAAAAAAAAAAAATTGTACTAATTTTGTAAAAGGAAAAAGTCTAGTAAAAATGTACTCTTAAGTTAAATAATTTGATTTTGAATAAAGTAAAAGGAGTGTGCTAATTAATTGATTTTCAGAGTGTATTTTAATTTTTAAAGAATTGAAAACTCATAAAATATTAAATTAATATTATTTTTTGTTCAGACTCAATGGACATTAAACATTAACCCACAAAAAATTAATTTTAAAAAGATAATCATAATAAATAGTTTATATTTAATGCTAGGCTAGTATTGAACGAGTAGATCAATTGGTGATGAACTGTTCTAATTTAATCAAGGTCTTTAGTTCGAGATTTGAAAATGCAGCTGGGTTAAAACTCAATAGGAAGAGCTTTGTAGTTTTTATAGTCCGACCCAACTTGATTCAAATTAGTCGAAAATCAATGTCGCTATCGGATACCAAGAATTTATACCAAAATAAAATAAAATAAAACTTAGTGCTAGTCTAATTTTCATTGTAGATGTTTTTGCACCTTAACTGGTATCCTATCTTTTGTGGTTAACAGGGCGTAAGGATAGCGGAATGCGCAGCATTAGCAGGGTAGCCATTGGTGAGAAAGACGGCATTCAGGTAGGCTCTGGATGGGTCACATGATTCACGGTTAACGAGACTACGTAGCCTGGCCGAGGTGGCATTTTTGGATCTCTCTCCTCTTATGTGTGTCAGCCTTCGTGTCGGTCTTTTGCCTTTGGGTATTTATCCTTCTTGTGTGTGTCACGTAACGGACACGGACAACTACACGTGGATATTACATAAGCCTTATAAATAAGGATATTGTTATATAAAAATAATTTTTTAAATTTTATCTAATTAGGAGGGTGACTCAATCAAAATCTCAGACATCAAGCAATGGATCGAAGAAAGATTCTTTCTCAGAGGCGGCGCCGAGGAAGTCTTCTTGATTGTCTTAGCATTCCCATGTCATTAGCATTTATCGCATTTTCTCTTTTATTGTATTGGTGATCGTGCTTGGTACTACTAAATGAAACTTATCTCTAGACTTAACCTTTTTTATTTTTCAACCAATTAATTGAACCACCCAACTCTTTGGATTCTAACATTGAAATTGATCCATGGATGGTCGCAGGGAATTTGAACGAGATTTTTAGCAGCTCAGAGAGAAATGAGATGCCTATCCTAGGTGATATGTAGAGGATTAAGAAGTTGAATGATCAAGTGAAAGAGATGCGGATTAATTTGAGACATATGAATATATCAATATTTTAATCTTAGTAAAAAAAATAAATGAATATAATGTATTTATTTTTGTAAAAAATTATTTAAAAGATGAATTAAATTTTTTCATTAAAATATCCATTTGAAATTGTTGATTGATATGTTGTGTGAGTAATTCTACATTAGTAATTGAAGAACATGAAAAATCATTTATTAAGACTCGGGTTATCTATTGAAGATAAACCCTTTAGGGCATTGAACTGTTATTGACAGAAAGTAAGCTAAACGCTATAACATAAATAAAACCATATGCGCGCGCCGTTGACCGATAGTTTGGGTCAGGCTCAGGCTCAGGTCCTGGGGCCTTGGGTTTGGTGAATGTTTGGCTTGGATTTGGTATCTTTTTAAACAAAATCCAAAATTCCCAAACAAAACAAAGCCTAATTGTTCCAATTTGTAACTGTAGAAAATTACAAACCTGAAAGCTGTTCATGTAACTCATGCATATTAATTCAAGGGTTTCAGGAGCCTTTTTATTGCCTTCAGTTACTGCTTCTACTCCCTGTAAAAGGGTAGACATTCTTAGCATATAGGCATCCCATTTTTAAGCTCACATTTCTTTAGAGTTTTTTTTGAGAGATCATTGTATCCTGAGAGACAGACACTCATTTAATCATAAGTACTGTAGAGGGGGTGAAATTTGCTTAAAAGAAAAATTGTCAAACGATTGCCTCGATCTCTTTTTCTAGTATTTTATTTTCGTTTCTGTTTGGTAATACAGGAAGTATCTCTACTATTTTATCTTTTATTTTTGTTCGGTAATACACTAAAGATTTTGTTCTTATCTTTGGAAGGGTAAGGTGCCTAACGCCTTCCCTGAGTATAACTGACCCCCGAACTTTAAAGAAATATCAAGTAAAGATCTAGTATTTTTTGAGTCCAAACATAGGTCTTTTCTTAAAATAAAAGTGATTTTCAAAATCTCGGTGACCTAGCACACCATTTAACTTAATTTTTTTTAAATAAATTCCAGTCCAAAGAACATTTTCAAAAATCGTTGCCTAGAAAAACCCTGAAACTATGTTTTCTAAAATGAACGGATTTTTTAGGATTTCGAGAAGGAGGAAACCAAATTACATTTTCCTCTTCTTCTCGTTTTCTTTTCCTTTTTTTTTTAAAATCTGGAGTGCATCGGATGATTGGCCATAACTAAGACTTGAAGGATTCAGTATCCCTTAGGACCTCAAAACTTGTAGTGGATTAATTTCTACAGAAATTTCGGGCTTATATGATTACAACAGGCAAAATCAGAGAACCATAAAGGATTACCAGTAGTAAGTGAAAGGGTAGGGGAAAAGTTTGTACCAGAATTGGAGAAAACATGTTTGAAGATTGAAACCATGTCCCAATAGAGATGGAAGCAACGGTGGAGACAAGATCAGAACCGTCATTGATAGTAAAAATGGCCGGTAAAGGACAAGTCTTGGGCATCATCGTTAAATTGGATCAGAAATATACAAGGAAATATATTTTATGATGTAAATCTAGAAAAACCAAGGTGGAATTTGGTTAGTGTTCCCACTTTTCCATCCCACTTGGGATGGAATGGGATGAAAATTCTATTTCTTTCTAGGAACGAAATCACGTTTGGTAACAACAAAATTATATTTTCGTCTAGGAACAAAATCACGTTTGGTAACCATATTATTTTAAAATTGTTTCCTCAATTTATGAGAACCGAAACAGAGAATCATGTTTAGTAACAATATTATTTTAAAATTATTTCCTCAATTTAAGACATTATTCTAGTTCTAATGTATTCTTAAAATGTCTAATACGTTGCAAAATGCAAGCAATACTAATTAACAGTCAAATCCCCTACAAAGCATTATCTTATCGCTCTGAAAACGCTATTTCTACAGATAATTTCCATAAGAAAAGAGTGTATGCATGTGTGTTCACTATGTATTGTTTATCAGTTGGAGCATTTGATACAAAACAAATCCCCAAAAATGAACTAATTTTTGTTCATCGATTGAGCCATATTGAATGAAAGCTAATTAAGAAAGAACTTCGAGAAAGATCTCTACCTTCATTGGCGTGCAATTACTTTGTCATCAATGATTGTAGCCTTGGAATTGGAAGGCGTCGGCGACGCCATTGCTGAAATCAGGAAAAGATCATTCACTATTCGAGAAATCAGTGATAGTTAGACTTGATTTCCTAAACGAAATCGATTTCATTGACGAGAGACGAAATCAATTTCGTTGTGAACCCTAAACCCAAGCAACAAAATGGCGAGAAGAAGAAGACGAAGACGAAAACGGACGAAAAGCCAAAGATAACGACGGCTATGGCCAGAAGATGAAGATGACAACAACGATGGCCAAAAGATAGACGATGACGACTAGCATGAGTGACGGGGAAGACAACGATGCGATGGGAAAGACGATAATCTGAGCAAGCGGCGGGCAAGACAAGATATGATGGGAAAGACAATTGGGATTGAGATGGGAATGAAATGGGATGAAAATCTTCATTAATAATTGAGAAAATACCAAGTGTGTCCTTTTTAGGGATGAGAATGGACGGGCACAAAAAAATAAAGTTTTTTTATTTCTCATTTTCTTAGAATTTCAAGAATCAATTCTAACATTTTGGGATGAGATGAGAATGGAATTGAGTTTGTCAAACATCAATTCCAAAAAATTTGGGATGGGAAGGAATGGAATGGGTTTGGCACACTAACCAAATGGACCCAAGGTTGTGGATGCAATGAGGAGGTAAAAATTACTCAGGAACTGGTCTAAGGTCTTACAAAACCGATAGATGAGCCATTAAACCTATCAAAAGATCATAATCAACTAAATCAACAATAAAAAGAGAACTATATTATCTGATTCAAAATTGAATAAATCGAGGCAATGGATGGATTCAAAAGACTGAAATTAGCTAATAATCGGTCTCAGATTCTTAATAATCAATCAAAAAGATGGTGAACCAGCCAAATTAATGACAAATGGTTTGAACCTAGATGATGTGGCAGCTGACAAACAGGAGTGACGTGGCGCTAACAGGCTTTTTTGTTCGTTAACCAGATGATGTGGAGAATTGACATTTATTGACGTAGAAGAAGTGAGTGGTAAACAATATTGACGTGGGCGGTGATGTGGTAGACAGGTGACATTAGCTGACGTGAATGATGATAGGGCAACTCGAAACAAGACTATCGATGACGTGCGACGTGAAGTAGATAACGGTGATGACATGTCAACTGATGTGGTAACACGTGACAATTGAGATGGCGACAACATTGTTGACGAGTTGGTTGACACGTGGCCTTATTGATGATGTGTAAGGACACATGGATGGTAAGCTATAGGGCAGACCTGGGCAACACATAGATTTGCTTGGCAGAGATGCAACAAACAGTGGTGGAGCGTAAGGGCGCATACTGTGAAATCCAACGATTGTGTGGTTGGTGATGTTTTGTTTGTCTCGACGAGACGATTCAGATGATGTGGTGGGTGATAATGTCAAAGCAACAGTTGTTGTAGAGGCTAAAAACAGTGATGACAGTGGTGATTGTTGGCCCAGTAAAATATCCAAGAGGGGGGGTGAATTGGATAATTAAAAAATAATCAGAATAAAACTTGATAAATCAAATAATTAATTTTATGCCTAAATTAATTATTATCTTTATAACACAGTGGAATTAATCAATCAATTAGGTGCACACACAAATAGCAAAAATAGACAAATTAAGAAAGCAGCACACACAAGATTTATACTGGTTCACCAAGCTACTCTCGGTTAATCCAGTCCTCCGAGCTCCACGAAGGTCACACCCACTAAAATCAAGATTCCTTTAAAGGTAGGAACCAAACCCGTACACTGATTCTTTTACAGGTTCAGAATCAATCTTTACAATTTTCTTTTCAAAGGCTAAGGAATAACCTCTACTTTTTACAGGTTAAATAATAACCTAATTCTTTTTAACACTTAGGCTTAAGAATCAAAATCTCACCAAAACACTCCAAATATCCTTTTACCCGGTAAGGATTGAACCGTTATAAAATCACTCACAAATTCTTATCCAGGAAGAATCACTACTTCAATCTCTTTACAATAAGAGACTGAAATCCAGCTACCCTTGATTAAATATCCCCAATGATATTTAACCCGTTACAACTCACAAATACAAAAATTGATAAGTAAATTTCACTCGGATCTTCTACCACCCTAGATATATATAAACTCAATTAATATCCCAACTAGTGATAGAATTATGTGAGATGCAGAAATCTGATTTTAACAATAATATGGGTAACAAATTGGAGCACGTAATCAAATTCAAGAAATTGTTTGAAAAAAATATTTTATTTGAAAATAAAAAAATAATTTCTAAGATCAATTTTCAAAATAAAATAATACACAAGTAATAATCAATATGGAAAGATCTCACCCGGAATCCATAGAATTAATGATAAGAACAATATAACTTCAATTCCGGTATCAACACAAATTGATCACAGTTGATTATCAGAATCACTCTCTTAAAACAACTCACAGTATCGTAGAATGATAACTCTTATAAACGCTCTCTCAAAAAGATATAGACTAATTTTATCTCTTAGAATGATTAGAATGATTTTTTCTCTTAGAAAATTCGCAGGTCTATATAAGGGCACATGTAATCAGCCTCCTAACGGTTAGTTTACAAGTGTCATGAAAATAAAATACTCTTATAGACCCTTCATAACATGAGGACTTCATTTATGTTCAATTTCACTTAATAACAACTTTTAAAACTCTCAATTAAATTCCCAAAGTATTTCTCAATCAAAATAAATAAGTATAGAATCCATTTTAAGTACCAAATTGAGAAACTTCAATAATTAATGAATCATATTGAAAAGATTTAATTAGTATATGAACCATATCTCAAATGTTAATAATATCCCCGTAATTTCTCTCAAATCTTAACCAAAAATGACTACTTTTGGATTTAAAATCGGATAAACCAATATCCTGAAACTGCGCATTCAGTCGACTGAAGGATATTGGAAGTAGCTCATGCACTTGATCGGTCGACTCCTCGGTCGACTCGCATATTTAGAGAGTTTGCCAAACTTCCACCGGTCGACCACTCTGTCGACTCGTAGTTTCAGAGAGTTTGCCAAGCTTCTACCGGTCGACTGTTCTGTCGACTTGCAGATTCAGAGAATTCATCTTCTTTCTCCGGTCGACTCCTCAGTCGACTGATTCCTCCCGGATCTCTTATCTGATCTCTTTTTTTAACTTACTTTCTTTTATAATTTCGCCCATTTATCCATTTTATATTTAAATAAACTCCACTAATACTCTTATATTCTATTTTAGTCATTCAAAAATATTTCTCTTTAATTCACATAGGAGAAAATAAATATACTCAACCAAAAATACACATAAAAGATAAAATTTATTTTATGCCATGTATGTGTTTCTAAATGGGATATTAAGAGTTTATATTTACCTGGGTTATTTTCCTTAATGTCTTCAAACTTTTAATACTTCATCATCATCTTGATATCTTCATTTAGCATCTATTCACTTTGACATCTTCATTATTGGAATTTTAAATTACTGAAACACTTGATCAAACATTAGTTTCACCAAAACATCAATACTTAATTGTTCATCAAAATCTTGGGATCAACAATCTCCTCATTTTTTATGATGACAATTAACTTTGATATTTTCTTTAAAATAAAATATAACCACACTCCCCTTGAAACCGAGGGCTAGTTCTTTAACTCATTTAATCATTATAATGAAGATTTCAATAATTTACAATTTAAAAGATACTCAATAAAATATAATTTTTAAATTTCTCCCTTTTGATTAAAACACAGTTTTAAGATTCTCCCCCTAAATAAAACATCACTCATTTCTCCACCTTTGTCATCTTCAAAAACAATTTAGGCAGAGAAAGAGAAAACAACAAACATGTAAGTTACTCTAGGCAAACATCATTATACCTAGCCATACCCAAGCCACGAATGATTTTCACAAACTGATCTTCCGCTAGTGGTTTGGTAAAAACATCAGCAAGCTGGTCGGATGTATCAATATACTCAATAATAATATCCCTTTTCTGAATATGATCACGAATAAAGTGATGTCTAATCTCTATGTGCTTAATTTGTGAATGCTGTGTAGGATTCTTACTTAGACGTGTAGCACTTTTATTATCACAAAAGATCGGAACCTCCTCCATACAAACTCCAAAATCATTTAACTATTGCTTAATATATGAAATTTGAGCACAATAGTTACCAGTTTCCATGTATTCAACCTCAGTAGTGGATAAAGCTATCAAATTCTGTTTCTTGCTTGACCAAGAAATCAAAGCATGTCGTAACAGATGACATAATCCACTTGTGCTTTTTCGCTCAACTTTGGAATTGGCAAAGTCAGCGTCGGAGTAACTTACCAATTTAAAATCACTCTCCCTAGGATACCATAATCCTAGGTCAGTCGTCCCCTCTAAATAATGAAAAATTCGCTTAACCGCAGTCAAGTGCGATTCTTTAAGACAAGACTGAAATCTAGCATAAAGACAAACACTATATATAATGTCAGGTCTATTAGCAGTTAAATATAACAAGCTACCAATCATACCTCGATACATCTTTTCATTAACGCTTTTTCCTATATCGTCTTTTTCAATTTTTGTAGCTGTTGCCATGGGAATTTTGTACTCTTTAGCTCCTTCCAAGCCATATTTCTTTAACAACTCCTTGGTGTATTTAGCTTGATTTATAAATATCACTTCTTTGGTTTGCTTAATTTGCAATCCAAGAAAGAAATTCAGCTCTCCCATCATATTCATTTCAAATTCAACCTGCATTATCTTAGCAAACTCTTGGCAAAGATCCTCATTAGTAGATCCAAAAATGATATCATCAACATACACTTACACTAATAGGATATCAAAATCAGTTTGCTTTACAAATAATGTTATATCACAAATACCCCTTCGAAAATTATTTTCGATCAAATATCGGCTAAGTCTCTCATACCAAGCTCTCGAAGCTTGTTTGAGCCCGTATAAAGCCTTGCGAAAGTTAAATACATGATCGGGAAATTTGTCACTTTCAAATCCCGGGAGTTGTTCCACATAAACTTCTTCAGCTAGAAAGCCATTTAGAAATGCACTATTTACATCCATTTGATATAGCTTAAAATTACGTGAACATGTAAAGGCGAGTAGCATTCTAATTGCTTCTAGTCTAACAACAGGAGTATAAGTTTCATCATAATCAATTCCTTTCTCTTGATTATAGTCCCGTGCCACTAATTTTGCTTTATTTCTAATTACCATACTAGATTCATTCTTTTTGTTTCTAAATACCCATTTAGTACCAATAATTGGATGAAAATTCGGTTTTGGAAGAAGACACCATACTTTGTTCTGCTCAAATTGAACTAATTCATCTTGCATTGCGGAAATTCAAGATTCATCAATTAGTGCCTTATTTATATTTTTAGGCTCAATTTGAGATAAGAAAGCAAGATTAATTATATCCCTAAGGGAAGATCGAGTACTTACACCTTTTTCGAAATTATTGATGATTTCTTTAATTGAATGCCCTGGTACTTTCTTTATAACTCTAGGTAAAGTCGAATCCTTCTCCTTAGGTTCCTCCTCTTGTTGAGACTCTTTTGTTGCATCATTACCTTGATTTTGGTTATTTAAGATACCTGCATCATCATCATCCAAAACCTTTCTCTACAAATATGGATTAGATTCCTAAAAAATGACATGCATAATTTCTTCTACTACTAAAGTACGTTTATTATAGACTCTATATGCCTTACTATTAGTAGCATATCCAAGGAAAATCCCATAATCGGATTTAGCACCAAATTTACCAAGATTATCCTTGTCATTCAAAATAAAACATTTGCATCCAAAGACTTTAAAATATGAGATATTAGGAGTCTTACCATTTCAGATTTCATATGAGATTTTGTTAAACCCTCTATGAACTGATACCCGATTTATCACGTGACAAGCGGTACTTACTGCTTCGGCCTAGAAGTAGGTTGGTAAACGATTTTCATTTAGTATTGTTCTGGCCATCTTTTGAAATGTTCTGTTATTTCTTTCCATTACACCATTTTGTTTCTGTGATCTTGGTGTAAAAAAGTTGTGAGCATAACCATGCTCATCACAGTAACTTATCACTTCATCATTCTTAAATTCTCTTCCTCTGTCACTACGAATGTTAATAATAGAACATTGGTTCTCATTTTGAACACGTTTACAAAATTTAGTAAGAATAGAAGCAACTTCACTTTTCTTAGCAAGAAAATATACCTAGGTAAGTCTAGAATAATCATCAACAATAACAAATGCATAGAACTTACCACCAAAACTAGCAACAGAGTTAGGTCTAAATAAATCGAGACGCAATAATTCAAGACATCTAGACGTGGACGTGTGCATCTTTTTCTTAAATGATGATCTAACTTGCTTGCCTAATTGACATGCATCACATACTTTATCCTTTACATATTTCAAATCAGGTAGGCCACGTACAAGACTCTTCTTAGATAAGTTAGAAATTAACTCCATACTAGCATGTCCAAGTCTTCTATACCATAACCAACTATTCTCAAATAAAGCATTCAAACAAGACAAAATTTGAGAATTAAAATCATCAAAAGAGCAAGTATAAACATTCTCAAAACGTGATTTAACTAACAAAATTCTACTATCATGACTATTCTTAATGATGCACTTATCATGACCAAATATAACATTGTATCCCTTATCACATAGTTGACTAATACTAAGCAAATTGTGTTTAAGTTCATTAACTAGTAACACATATTTAATTATAGTAGTACCATTATCAATATTACCTATACCGATAATTTTACCCTTTGCGTTGTCTCCAAAAGTCACATGACCTCCATCTTTTGGTGTCAAAGATGTAAATTTTCTTTTATCTCCTATCATGTGTCGAGAACAATCACTATCCAGGAACCATTGCTTATTGATGCTTTTAGAATAACCTGTAAGGAGCACCTCAAATAGTTTCTAAGTGGTATCCAGGCTACGTGGGTTCGATCTTGTTAGTCAGTACAATTTTTGTTCCTTTTGGAACCCAAACTTGTCTACAGTTAGATAGTTTTGTAAAATATCTACGAATAGTATACCCCACAACGTTACATTTAAAACATCTAACAAGATCATTGGTTTCAGAAAAGAATTTATGAAAGCGTTTTTGTTTAAGATTTTTCTGAAATCCAACACCGGCCTTATCAAAAACTCCAAGTGAACTTCTCAAAAGTATTTTCAAATTGTTTTCACCGCCGGTAAATTTGAGAACAATTGATTGCAAATACATCAATTTAGATTTCAACCTATTGTTTTCAAATTCATAATCGACCACTTACTTGTTTAATGTGTTAATTGTATTTTAAAGGGTATTTATTTTTGAACATTGATTTTTATAATCATGAGAAAGTTCTTAATAAATATTAAATAATTCATCAAAATTTAAAGGACAATAACTTAAACAATTGGTTACCTCACCACCAGTGGCCATTAAAGCAAATATGGACGTATCCTTACTATTTGATTCTTTCGAGCTACTTGAATCGGTATCATCCCAAGTAGCCTTTATCGATTTCTTCTTACTCTTCTTTGCTTTCTTCTTTTCTTTCTTTTTCTTCTCCTTTTCTTTATCCTTATTTGGTTCGGGACAATCATTTTGAAAATGATTGATTTTACGACAGTTGTAGCATTCCACTTTGGACATGTTGAGATTTTTTTTTCCCACGGAATGTGCGCTAAGTCATTCTTCTAAAGTTGTTCGTGAGAAGTGATACATTCTTTTCTTGCTCACTTTCAAGGCTTTCATCATCACTGTCATCTACTTCTTCAATTTTTTGAACTTTTAGTGCCAAGGATTTATTCTTGCTATTTTCGGTATCATCCTTGTAGCATTTGATTGCCAATTCATGAGTCATAAAATTACCGATTAGATTATCGATGTCGTATTTGCCCAGATCCTTGGCTTCCTCGATTGCCGTCACTTTTGACTCCCATATTTTCATTAAGGACCTTAGGACCTTTTGTACTCTATCCTCTATGGAGTACGGCTTTCCGAGTTGGTTCATACTATTGCATATATTGTTGAAGCGAGTGTATATCTCATGAATCGATTGATTTTCCTCTATCCTGAATAGCTCAAATTTTCTCATAAGTGCATTGATCTTTGACTGCTTCACTTGACTTGTCCTTGCGTGGGTAACTTGTTACTTATCCCACATCTCCTTTGCAAATTTACAACCTGAAATTCTAGAATACTCATTAGCATCTAAAGAACAAAAGAGAATATTGATAGCTTGAGAATTAATAGAGAGTTTTTGCTTATCGGAAGCAGTGAATTGTTCCTTCTTCTTCTCAATTCCGTTTTTCATTAGAATGAATGGACCATCCTCAAATGTTAGTCACACGTCATAATTTGTAGCTTGAAGAAAGGCTATCATTCTGTTTTTCCAAAATGAGTAACTTTTACCTGCAAACAAAGGTGGTTAGTGCATAGACTGCTCCTCACTAAGTGTGCCTACTATGTGTGCCATGTAATCTTTGTTAGCAAATAGATTCAAGCTAAACCAACTCTGATATCAATTGTTGGTCTAGTAGAATACCCAAGAGGGGGTGAATTGGGTAATTAAAAAATAATCAGAATAAAACTTGATAAATCAAATAATTAATTTTATACCTAAATTAATTATTATTTTTATAACACTGCGGAATTAGTCAATCAACTAGGTGCACACACAAACAACAAAAATAGACAAATTAAGAAAGCAACACACACAAGATTTATACTGGTTCACCAAACTACTCTTGGCTAATCCAGTCCCCCGAGCTCCACGGAGGTCGCACCCACTAAAACCAAGATTCCTTTAAAGGTAGGAACCAAACCCGCACACTGATTATTTTACAGGCTCAGAATCAACCTTTACAATTTCCTTTTCAAAGGCTAAGGAATAACCTCTACTTTTTATAGGCTAAAGAATAACCTAATTCTTTTTAACACTTAGGCTCAAGAATCAAAATCTCACCAAAACACTCCAAATATCATTTTATCCGATAAGGATTGAACCGTTACAAAATCACTCACAAAAAACGCAATTCTTATCCATGAAGAATCACTACCTTAATCTCTTTACAAGAAGAGACTGAAATCTAGCTACCTTTGATTAAATATCTCCAATGATATTTAACCCGTCACAACTCACCAATAAAAAAATTGATAAGTAAATCTCACTTGGAGTTTCTACCACCTTAGATATATATAAACTCAATTAATATTCCAACTAGTGATATAATTATATTAGATGCAAAAATCTGATTTTAACAATAATATGGGTAACAAATTGGAGGACGTAATTAGATTCAAGAAATTGTTTGAAAAAAATATTTTCTTTGAAAATAAAAAAATAATTTTTAAGATCAATTTTCAAAATAAAATAATATACAAGTAATAATCAATATAAAAAGATCTCACCCGGAATCCACATAATTAATGATAAGGACAATGTAGCTTCAATTCCGGTATCAGCACAAATTGATCACAGTTGATTATCAGAATCACTCTCTTAGAACAACTCACAATATCGTAGAATGATAACTCTTATAAACGCTCCCTCAAAAAGATATAGACTAATTTTATCTCTTAGAATGATTAGAATGATTTTTTCTCTTAGAAAATTCGCAGGTCTATATAAGGGCACATGTAATCAGCCTCTTAATGACTAGTTTACAAGTGTCATGACAATAAAATACTCTTATAGACCCTTCATAACATGAGAACTTCATTTATGTTCAATTTCACTTAATAACAACTTTTAAAACTCTCAATTAAATCCCCAAAATATTTCTCAATCAAAACAAATAAGTATAGAACCCATTTTAAATACCAAATTGAGAAACTTCAATAATTAATGAACCATATTGAAAGGATTTAATTAGTATATGAACCATATCTCAAATGTTAAGAATATTCCTGAAATGTCTCTCAAATCTTAATAAAAAACGGCTACTTTTGGATTTAAAATCGGATCAACCATTATCCTGAAACTGTGCGTTTAGTCGACTGAAGGATACTGGAAGTAGCTCATGAACTTGATCGGTTGACTCCTTGGTCGACTCGCATATTCAGAGAGTTTGCCAAGCTTCTACCAGTCGACTACTCTGTCGACTCGCAGATTCAGAGAGTTCATCTTCTTTCTCCAGTCGACTCCTCAGTCGATTGATCCCTCCCAGATCTCTTCTCTGATCTCGTTTTTAACTTACTTTCTTTTACAATTTCGCCTCTTTATCCATTTTTATATTTAAATGAACTCCACTAATACTCTTATATTCTATTTTAGTCATTCAAAAATATTTCTCTTTAATTCACATAGGAGCAAATAAATATACTCAACCAAAAACACACATGAAAGATAAAATTCATTTTTGTGCCATGTGTGTGTTCCTAAATGTGATATTAAGAGTTTATATTTACCTGGATTGTTTTTCTTAATATCTTCAAACTCTTAATATTTCTTCATTATTTTGATATCTTCATTTAGTATCCATTCACTTTGACATCTTCATTACTAGAATTTTAAATTAGTGAAACACTTGATCAAACATTAATTCCACCAAAATATCAATACTTAATTGTTCCTCAAAATCTTGGGATCAACAGTGATGATTCTGGTGGCACGTGGAAGGATGGTTGTGTTGCTCATCGGTGGCGTTGGACTCACCGTGTCAACAAGACTGTGGGGGTGGTAGCGGACTTGATGTTAAGATTGTTGAATGGTGAAAGTTAGAGCAGCGGCGTGGCAAAAGGTTGGAGAGAAAAAATTAGCCTGCAAAAATTTAGTAGGAATAGAACACATAAGAATTGACTCTTGATATCATGTTAGAATAATTGAGAGATTTAAATATTAAAAGAGAATATGAGACGATTATATTGATATTGATGAAATGCACAATATATCAATGATATATGAAGAAATATTAGGGATTTTTTGGTGGGATTAAGGTTTGATTTTTTTTAGTGAGATTGTAGTTTAATCTAACGAGTCAAGTCCCATATACATGTAAAAAAGAGCCGCCCGTGCTACAAAGATAAATGACTTATTCTACTAACAGTATACCTGAAAGATGAAGTCTAACATGGTCAGGACAAAAAGAAAAACGAAACCACGAGCAGGAATAGAGCTGGCAAGTAGTGGTTATGAATCTTATGTTCATGAAACTGCGGTCGCCAACTGAAAATACTGAGTTTTGGGAAACGAAAACTGGCGGCCGGATTCGAGAGCTTTCTAAATATATCATGCATGCACTGCAGCTTGGGAATAGCATCCCCCAAACGAGGTTCTCTTTGTTTTCAGACATCCGGAATCCTTTAAGTTGTCTGGATTCATCACCAGAACTGAAACGCTCGCTTGATACCTATCTCCTCGTACTCGTTGCTCTGTCCACGTGAGATTCTCATGAAATGTCAGCCAATACGTTAACCTTTTTTGATATACTGTCTTGTCTTAATTACGTGGATTGAGCTTTGTATCTGATACACTGTCCACGTGGAATCACTCGTGCGAAAAAAATCTTATTTTCATTTAAAGAGCTTCAAGACCATCCTCTGAATCGAATGAGTGAAGCCGTTCGTTAACTACTCAAATTCGGCTCGATAATATATAGTTCATTCGAAACTCGTTAATTTAATAAATAAATCAAACTCAAATTTTTAATTAAACTTGTTTATTAATTAAGTAAACAAATATCATATAATATGTTCGAACTCGACTCATTAATATTCGTGAACAAATTGAATAGTATATAATTAAAATATTTTATTATATTTTTAATATAAAAATAATAATAAAATAGACTCTTAAATTTATTTAATAATACAATCTTACATATCAAATAGTTCTAAAGGTTAATTCACCTAAATTTTAATTTTATAAATACTCATTTGATCTATTTAATTACTATAATACACTGATTATTTGTAAATTTATTCATAATTCTTATATTCTCATTCATTATTAATTAAATATTTAAATTTTGTATATAAAATTTTAAGAAACAATTATAAATAATTTTATTAAAAAAAGCTATATTATTTATAAAGTTCTCAAGCATTAAACTTTAATTAATATTTTTTTTAAAAAAATAAAAAATTCACAAACAAGTTCGATTATTAAACGAATCAAATTTGAATATAAAATTTCAGGCCACTTAAATAGTATGAAAAATAAATAAACTAAACTTAAACATTTAATATTCGATTAGACCCGGTTTGGTTCAGTATATTTCTTTTAGGGTATGTTTGGTTGGAAAGATGAAAAAAAAAAAAGGAAAAGGAAAAAGAAAATGAGAGGATAATATTTTTATCCATTGAAAGAAAAATTATTTTTCCTACTGTTGTTTAGTTAGAAAAGAAAAATGAAGGGAGGAAAAATAATTTATTTTAATTTACTATTTTACTCTCATATATTACAAAAATAAAATAAAAATTATATTATCATGGGTATAATTGTAATTTTATTTATTTTCCACCACTTCCCTCCATCCTCCATCCTCCATTTTCCTTCCATATTTGTTAGGTAAAAAAATTATCTCGAAAATTGTATTTTTCCCATCCTATTTATTTTTTCTCTCATTTTCCATCCGATCAAACAAGGATTTTTTTTTTCATCAATTTTTCATCTAACCAAATGCACCAAATCTGGTTTGTGGTCCCCACGTGCCTCATCATGTTATCAGTAAAAAAATAAAAATAAAAAATTGAACCGGTTGAAAATGTCATTTTCTGTGGTTACACTCGTGGTCAAATAGATCTGATTCAGAATCCAATAGGGGTCGGCAATGGGCCAGGCTAGGCCTGCCTGACCTGAAAAACCTAAAGCCCAACTGGGCTCAGGCCTGGGCCTAGTGGGCAATGACTGGTCAACGGGCAATGTTGGGCCGAGCCAGGCCGAGCCGAGCTAGTTATGAATTTAAGAAGTCCGAGTACGTCCAATAGGCCCACACATTTCAAAAATTACGGGCTTCGGGCTCGGTATTGAAGCCCGTATTTTGAGCTTTTTTTTTCCTTTTAATTTTACATTTCAAAATGATTAAAATATTTTTTTATGCAAGTAGTTAAGAGGAGTGAGATATGAATACTAGACTGTTCACTAGAAAGGCAATATTAATAACCACCATGTTACAAACCTTGGTTAAGAATAAATATCTAATAGAAAAAATTAATTATAAGGTTCAACTGTCAAAATAATTTTAAGTTTTAAAACGTTTGTTAACCTTTTTCAAAGATATTTATCTTTAATTAAATTTATTTTAAACTTTAAAGTTATATATTTTTTAACATAATTTTTTGACTTTATTAAAATTTATATATAATTTAAAAAATAAAATAGGTGTTTTATTCAAAAATTCAAACTTAACAAAAGAAAATTAAGAATTAAATAGTGTTTTTTGGTTAATAGTAAAATAATTATATCACTATATTGAATAGTAAATGTTGGTAAGTAAATTTTTATTAATAGTAAAACAATTACATCACTATATTGAATAGTATAGAATGGGAGAAATCGAAATTCATGTAAGCCATTTTCAAATATAAATAAATAAACAATGAAATATAATAATGAACAATATAATAATAGGAAGTCAAATTAATGTGACAAAAAACGGAGCAAATAATTGAAGACGATGAAGGATGTTTGACAATTTCTTGCATTTCTGAAATGTTTGAATTGAACAATTAGCAATTCTCAAAAAAATGAAATATTGAATTATGAAGTAGAGATAGTTTGAGAGTTGATGTGCAAGAAATGAAATAAGTTGGGGTTATTTAAATTTTTTTAGGAGAGATGATAAATGTAAAATTGTAAATAATGGGTGTATAATATTTAAAAATTTCCAAATATAACAGTAATATTTCAAAATTCAAATGTTACAAACCATTAGTGATTAGTATAGAATGGGAGAAATCGAAATTCATGTAAGCCATTTTCAAATATAAATAAATAAACAATGAAATATAATAATGAACAATATAATAATAGGAAGTCAAATTAATGTGACAAAAAACGGAGCAAATAATTGAAGACGATGAAGGATGTTTGACAATTTCTTGCATTTCTGAAATGTTTGAATTGAACAATTAGCAATTCTCAAAAAAATGAAATATTGAATTATGAAGTAGAGATAGTTTGAGAGTTGATGTGCAAGAAATGAAATAAGTTGGGGTTATTTAAATTTTTTTAGGAGAGATGATAAATGTAAAATTGTAAATAATGGGTGTATAATATTTAAAAATTTCCAAATATAACAGTAATATTTCAAAATTCAAATGTTACAAACCATTAGTGATTAGTCTAGATGAATTAATTAATTAATTAATTATATATATATAAAGTTTCGGGCCTTGAAAGTCGGGTTTCGGGTTGAGTTTCTATAAAATATTCAAAGCCCAAACCCAACCGGAAGTCCTATAGGCTCGGGCTCGGGCCAGGCCAAGCTGGCAGGCATCAAGCGGGTTTCGAGTAGTCCAGGGGCTTCGGGCTTTTTGGAGGGGCCTAGAATCCAATGCCAAAACCTGTATTTGATTTTGTCATTTTCTTTTTTGGGTTAGGGTTTCCCATTTAACTCGTACTTGTCACTTGTCAGTTGCCTTCTTACTTAATTTTTAGAAATTCACGTCATACCACTTGAGTATGGAGCCAAACCATAAATTTCCAATAATAACTACATGGTACATGGTATTGGATAAATGATTGAAATGGCAAAACACGAATGATTGATATTTTCTTCATATTATCAAAGATTTTTTAACGGGATAACCGACTAAAAGTCCAAAACAATATATTTAATTTAAAAAAAATATCGCTTAACATATAAATTTTGATTTAGTTTCTTATTTGGAAATCACATAAATTTTAATCCCGCATCTCTGCTTAATGAGTAAATTCGTATTATAGTGAATATTAATTACATATAACGAATATTAATTATATTTAATAATTGTTATTTTTTTACATATATCTGTATATTTTTTGTTACATATACTTATATAATATTAGTTACATGTTACAATTACATATATCTGTGAAATATTTATAACATTTAACAAATATTACACACATAAATTAGTTTAATATTAGTTACGTATTTGTCTACATTTAGTTAGATGAAATTAATTACATATATTTTGTTTGATTTTTGTTACATCTAACTTATTTTTACATACAAATTAGTTATATATTACAAAATACGATAATATTTGTTACATCAAACAAAAATTTACACACAAAATTGTTACATTGTAGTCGCGCGTGTGCAGGTGCGTGTAATGGGCTTTCACATTTTTTTACATAGACGAGACTAAAACACAAGTTGCTTCCGCCTCTGAGACTTTTTTAAAATTAAGGGTGAAATAAGAGACCTTTGACTGATTGCCCCTTTAATGGTCCATAAAAAAATAAAATTAATTAATTCTAAAATAAATTTAGTATTGGTTAATTTTAATTAATATGAAATTAAATTTTATTATTTCAATGGTAAAAAATGACCAAATACTAACAAAATATTTGAATGAGAATAAAATTTAATTAAATTACTATTTTACTCTTTGAAAATTAATTTAAATTACAATTTATCCTTTGAATTTCTAACACGTATATCTTTTTTTTTTTTTTTTTTAACACTTCCTTTCCCTTCTCATTCTTCCTTCCTATACCTCTTCTTTGGTGAGAATTTGGCGCCGACGCTGGTTGTTGGTTCCAGATTTTATTGAACCTTCCCTACAAAAAATTTATTGAATTTACTCAGCCAAACAATGAACATGATGTCTTGAGTTATTTGGTCTTTCGTATAAATCAAGACAATAGAAATTATACAGTCGTTTTCTAGACACTTTCCATTATATTGCTACGTTCATTTTGACCCCGAACACCCTAGTACTTCATAAGTGCTTCTAAAGAATTAGCATTTTCATTCTCCCAGAACCAACTCAATTCTCACTCACATAGGTGATTTTCTATAAAGAGTATTATGCTATACTCCGTTTGAAATTTTCAAGATATAAAAATCATTAAAAGTCATACTTATCCTTAACCATATTATAGATATCAATGTTATATCATAGGAATGAGTTATAGATTTTGTCTACTTAGTGATACACTCACAATCACCTTCATAATTCGGTTGCCTCTTTGAACCTAAATCTTGGAATCTCCAAACAACTAGATTAGGTTTCCATTATGATGATTATTTTATAATAGGCTTTAAATCCATTTTCCTCGATAAGCAGCTTACTCTATCTCGTGTAAGACCTTTCGTCAACGAATATACAATGTTATATTTTGATTTAATATAAATAATTGAGATAATTCCATAAAAAAGTATCTGTCTTATGGTATTATACAGATAGTTGGCATTGACTTAGTTCACATTGGAATATCTTCCAAGAATTGTTGAAGCCATTGTGTCTCTTTTCCTACTTTATCTAAAGCAATAAATTCATATTCCATTGTGGATCTAGCAATACACGTTTGCTTAGAGGATTTCCATGGCACAACAGCTCTTCCTAATGCAAAGACATATCTGCTTGTGAATTTGGTGTCTTTAGTATCAAATATCGATTTTGCATCATTGTATCCTTCAAATACTGTTAGATATTTTTTGTAATGCAAACTCTAATTTTGAGTGTATCTTAAATATCTCAAAAGTCTCACTATAACTTTCCATGTTCTCTACCCGAATTGCTATTAAATCTGCTTAATTTACTTACTACGTAAGCAATATCAGGTCTTGTACAACTCATTATGTACATTAAATTGTCAATTATTCGAGAATACTCCAATTGAAATATGCTCTCACCAGTATTCTTAAAAAGATGTTGATTAACATCTACTAGTGTTCTTCCTATACCCGAATCATCCTTGTTAAATTTTTCAAGATCTTCTCAATGTAATGAAAGATTGAGATAAGATCAATCCATCAACTATTCTTGAAATTTTAATTCCAATAATGACATCTGTTGTTTCCAAATCCGTCATCTCAAATTTATTTGTTAATATTTGTTTGACAGATTTTATGATCTTTTCACTTCTACAAATAATAAGCATGTGATCAATATATAAGCATATAATAATGTAACAAAACTCTATTGTTATAAACACATTTATCACATTCATTGATCTTAAAATTATTTGTGTCACACCCCATCTTGGGCCCCCAATGCCCGAGGACAGG
This sequence comes from Eucommia ulmoides, assembly GCA_016647705.1. Lineage (NCBI taxonomy): Eukaryota > Viridiplantae > Streptophyta > Magnoliopsida > Garryales > Eucommiaceae > Eucommia > Eucommia ulmoides. Next base: position 8,691,498 of record CM028333.1, on the reverse strand, counting down.
TGTGACCTCGACTTGATGTTACTTGACCAACAATAAATATATATAAACATGTATTGATATAGATTTTTTTTTTTTTTTTTTAAATACTTACCAACTTTAAAATTCAAAAATACATATGTCCCAAATATCCCATAACAAAACTACAAAAAAAAAAAAAAAAAAAAAAAAAACTAAACATTTCATGGTTTACACATGTCTTGCCAAACCTCAAAAGCGACACCACCCTCTGACTCTACCTAGTGCCACTAGTAGACCTGTCTCTAGCTGAGGTACCTAAGATAAAATATTTTATCGGTATACTATCTTCATAATATAAAACGATTTATGGATCAAGTATATTTATCAAACATCACTTTTTAAAACATAATATATCACACACTGAGAAGTAATAAAATCCCACTAGTATAGTAATGAGAAAATAATAGAATTAAAGTCAACTGATCAAATTCCTTTGATATATACATCATAAAATACCACACACGTACTTCCCTACTAGTTATAGGATCGTTTCACTTCACGATCGAGAGTTATGAATGTATCGTAATTTGTACAACTGTGCAATCTAAGATTACCATCAGTGTCAGGGCCATTCAATATCTCTAATGGTAGGAGCCAACACGTGATATAAACTACCATATCATGATAATCATCATCATCATCATCAACAACAACAACAACCACCATCTGCGGGACTTGCCCTCTTGTCAAGTCAGAACGCAACGTCTTACAAGACATGCTCTCCTATTAGGACCAATAACATCCCACAAGACATGCCTTTCTGTCGGGATCACACTATGGCATAGTCAGATAATAATAAAAACCAATTCCCACATTCAACATTTTACTTGATCCACCTAATGTGATAAAACAGTTGATAGGTGTGAAAAACCTATCTACTTCTAAACCAGATTTGTTAGTTCTCAAGCATTTTAGTTATATTTAATTGCGTTTTAGTGTGTTTTAGTGTAGAACAGGTGAAAGGACGTAAAAGGGTGAGAAACAAGTGAAAACGGTAGAGAAACGGTGAGCAAAATGTGCAAAACAAGATTTCGGTGAATGAAGACCACCGCTTTGGCGAAAAAGAGGTAGAATGTTGGAGTGCTGAAGGGATGAACTACCGCCTAGGCGAGAAAACCACTGCCTAGGTGAGAAAACAACAGAATATCTTGCCAGTAGCCACCGCCTAAGCGTAAAAACCACCGCTTAGGCGAAATCACCCACAGACTTTAACCGACTTAAAGCCACCGCTTAGGCGGTGACACTCTGCACATAAATATATTTTTTCAAATATTTTGAAGATATTTCCAACCCTTTCCTATAAAACCCATTTCTCCCCCAATTGCTCGAAATGTTAGGACTCCTTAGACGTGAGAGAGGGCTTGGTTGTTCTTAGGAGCTCTCTTCCACCGTAGTTAGATTAGATTAGTTTAGGAAGTAGATTAGATTAGTTGTAAATAGTATTCTTGGCCAATCCTTGAAGAGCTAGAAGAGGAAGTTCATCAAGCGCGAAGAGGAAGCTCGGGATGATCGTTCTTTGGCGAAAGTGGACTACTCCACTTTGAGATTTGGCTTTTCTTCCCTTGTTTCCATCTTTGTATTTAAATATTTATAGTTGGTAATGATGATCTCCTCTTGATTAAATGTTGTATTGGCTAAGAACATGTTAGTGTAATTTAGAGATTAGTTAGGGAAATGTGTAGTTGTGTAAATACTCGTTTGGTTTAATATACGTTTCTTTAACGGTTGTTGTTTTAAGTCCGATTGTGTTTATCATTTGATGACGATATTAATATTCTTGTAACGGTATTAGGGTTGGATGTGAGAATCTAGGGTTTGACACTCGGGAGAGGTAATCCTGGATTCGGACTAGGGTAAATACATCGTTACGACCTAATGACCCGGGAGGGCGTTAGTTAGTGTGCAGTCGATGACGTTGGGTCAAGACTCACGTGGCCTAGAGTCGTTAAGATATTTAGGGGGACCTCTTTGTTAACACGAAGTCGCGTATTCCCTCGTCTTACACTTGGAAGAGGTGGCGGAAGAGTTTACGAATCGAGATTGTCGGATACCTAAACTCCGTTATTGTTAACCGAACGAAATCAAACGTGTATTAAGTGAACGAAATCAATCCCTAATTAATCAACTTAGTTAGGATTAACCCACTAATTATAATTTAGCTTAGTTTAAATTCAATTCACGTTTTCCGTTGTCAGGATAACACGAGACTACGTCAATTGCGGTATTCAATTCAATTATTCACACTTTTCTCTGTGGGAATGATATCCGATCTTCAAAGATCCACTATATTAAAATTTTAGACCTCGTATACTTGCGAGCGTAAGTAGGCGTGCGCAAAACGCCCCTACCAACAGTCAATTTAGTAAATATTTTATTTTTTCACAATTTAGTAGGAAAATATGATTTGGCAATTTACATATAAAATAGTACATTCACCTCAAAAATTGCACTGCTATTATGTTATCACCGCAATCCGGACGTAGTTGGAGTCACATGTGAATCTAATAACGACATGGCCTAAACTAAGAATTTATTTAATTAAATCTAATATGTAATATGTAACACTAAAATGCAATTTTTGAAATTCTCAAATTTTCTTGATTATACGAAATTATTAAACGCTCAATTTCTTAAGTCACTATTAACTGCACAAAAATATTATAATAACAATTACAAAAAAATTCTAGTTAATAATTTGATCTGTAGAAAAATATTAATCAACTGTTAATAATATTATCAGTCAATGAAATACTAAAAATTGTCATTTTGATAAAATTTATAATTTTTAGGGTTAATTACACTTTACTCCCTTGTGGTTTAAACGTCGCCACTTACCTCCATGTGGTCTTGGACTTAAGTACCACGGTTAAAATTAGGGATAATTGTGTCTGTTCACTTTAAAATTAAGGGTAATTTTGTCATTTTGTTTAAATAATTCAAGGGATCTATTTGCAAAATTTTTAAAAACTAAAAGGGTCAAAATGTATTTTTCTCCAAAATTTTCCTCTGCTCCGATGACTCTGACGACGGCAGCGAACTTCTGATGTCTTTTCTCTCTTTCTCTTCTGGGTACCAACCACCCCCAACCCAACCATCCAATGTTATTGGCCACCCCCAACCCAACCATCCACACCAGCTACTTCAAACATCAAGCATATACATACACATACATATATACACATACAAACTAGGGTTTCGATTTTGATTTCGAATCGATTTCGAAACTGGGTTTCGATTTCGAAATCGAAATCAAAACGGAGAAGACGGCGAAGACGTGATGGTTTTGAGAGTTTCGAAATCGAAATCGAAACTGAGTTTCGATTTCGAAATTAAACGTGACAGTGAAGACAGAGAAGAAGACGAAGATGACGGTGAAGACGAATGTGAGGGTTTCGATTTCAAAATCGAAATCGAAACCCAGTTTCAAAATCGAAATCGAAATGGAGAGGATGGCGAAGTGGACGGCGAAGATGGCGCCGGTGAGGGAGAGCAGACGAAGAAGATGAGATATATTGAAAAAAATGCACTTATAGCCCTTTAAGTTTTTTAATAGTATTAAAATAATCCTTACTCAATTTTTTAAGGGTATAAATGTCATTTCATACTACTTAACAAATTTTCGTTGACTTCCGTCCATTGACCACTAGAGTTAACGAAAAATGTAACCGTGGCACTTAAGTCCAAGACTACAGGGGGGTAAAGTGAAAATTGGTCAAACCACAAGGGGGTAAAGTGAAAATTGGCCAAACCACAAGGGGGTAAAGTGTAATTAACCTTAATTTTTATTTAAGATTGTATTCTTTACAAATCAGACATATCTATGTATAAATAAACCCATTATATTTCTCAAACACATATACAGATACACGCACACACTATATTTCTCAACATGTGTCACATCAATATATATATATATGTGTGTGTGTGTGTGTGTGTTGTCTTCTTTACAAGAAGACACCACATTTCTCATTTATTTATTATTATTATTTACACTAATTTTCCTCTTAAAATAGAACAAAATATTAATTATACTCTAAAACTTTTAAAATTATATTTTAAATAATTTAATAATCCCTAAACTTTTAAAAGTCAAAATTAAAATTAACATATTAACCCCTAAAATTTTTAAAATCAAACTTTTAAATACCATAATAACTCCTAAAAAATTTAAAGTAAAATTTAAATTGCACAATGAACTCCATTATTTTTTTCTAAATGTTCTAAAATACAACTAAAAATATGCACATGTGGAATTTAGTCTTACAATTTGATAACGTAACATTATCAATTTTTTTATGTCATTTTTTTGGCACTTGCATTGTTCCATACAAGAATTTTACAAGTCAACACACTTTATTCTTTTTTTCAAGAATCACAAATCCCTCTGGTTGTTCTATACAGATTTATTCATCTAATTCATCATTCAAGAATGCAGTCTTAACATCCACTTGATGTATTTCAAGATTATGTATAATTACAAATCCTTCTGGTTGTTCTATACAGATTTATTCATCTAATTCATCATTCAAGAATGCAGTCTTAACATCCGCTTGATGTATTTCAAGATTATGTATAGTTACAATTGTTATTAAAATATAGGGAAAAGTACAATTTAGACCCTCTAATTATTGACACATTTCTAAGTGGTCCCTCTAAATTTAAACGTTTCATTTCAAACTCTCTACGTATCATAACATTTCAAATTCGTCATTTCGTTAGAAAATCAGTTAAAACTGACGAAATTTAGGGGCAAAATGGTCTTTTTACATTTTAAAAAAATTTTAATCATTTTTTTAATTTTTTTTTCTCTCTCTCTTCCTCCCCTTCCACTCTCTCTCTCTCTCCCGCCACCTCTCTCTCCCTCCCACCCCACCCCCTACAACAGGGGGTGGTTGCACCCCCTGTAATAGGGAGTGAAAAATCACCTCCTGTTGCAGGGGGTGGGGTGGGAGGGAGAGAGGGGAATGGGAGGATGAGGGAGAGGGAGAGGGAGAGGGAGGTGGCGGGGAGAGGAAAGGAAGGAGAGGGAGGTGGCGGGAGAAAGAGATAGAGGAATGGGAGGAAGAGAGAGAGAGAGAAAAAAATTAATTAAAAATGATTAAAAAATTTAAAAAACATGAAAAGACCATTTTACCCCTGAGATTCTGTTAGTTTTAACGAAATCTCTAACGGAGGGACGAATTTGAAACGTTATGATACGTAGAGGGTTTGAAATGAAACGTTGAAATTTAGAGGGACCACTTATAAATGTGTCAATAGTTAGAGAGTCTAAATTGTACTTTTCCCTAAAATATATGTAGATGTGATTCTTGTTACTAATGAATAAGTATCAAAATATTTTATATCATTTCTTTGCTTGTAACCTTTAACTACAAGTCTTACTTTATATTTGTTAATTGATCTATTTGCTTTCACCTTTTTCTTATAGATCTATTTAACCTTTATATTTTTCAATTGATTCATATGCTTTCATCATTTTCTCACAGATCCATTTAGAACCTAGTGGTTTCGTTTCAGATGGAAGATCCACTAATTCCCAAGAATGATTTTGTAAGATTAATTTAATTTTACTATTCACAGTCTCCTTTCAAAGAAATGCTTCAGGCGTAGACATAACCTCCCCAAAAGTTTGAAGTTTATATTCTATCATATAGGTATAAAAATTATGACTAAAAGATTTAGAAACTGTTGTCCTTTTACTATATCTAAGTTCAATTTCATCCTCCTGAGAATTACTAAAGGTAGTATCATTAGCCTTTTTTTTTAAGAACTCGACTCAACAATAGTTTTACAGGGAAAAATATTCTCAAATAATGATGCATTTTTTGATTCAATAATTGTGTGCTCATGCATATTTTTAATTTCTAATTTATGAATTAAAAATCAATATGCGCTACTATTTTGTGCATATCCAATGAATACACAATCAATAGTTTTTTATCCTGATTTAATCTATTTAGGATCAAGAACCATAACTTTTGCAAAACGTCCCGCCTTTATTAAAATTAGTTTCTACCTTTTAATTTAAGAAATTTTTACCAATTACATTTACTTCACGTTTTGACCCCTGAAACTTTCGTTTCACCGGTTTTATCTAATTGACAACAAAAAATATTTTTTTGTAAATTCTTGTTTATTGTATTAATCTCATAAATCAAGTAATAAAGCCTTGATTAGGTAAAAGGCTATCCAAGACACAAGGATTACTAAGAGCACACCTTCCTAAGCATAGAAAAAGCATGGGATTCTTCCACCGGTGTGCCCTTAGTCAAAGTTGGCATTAAATTTAAGTATTTAATGAGTATCTTATGGAAATATCTTATTATAAGAATATCATCATTTGTAAGGAATGTCATGATGCCTACACTAGTAGAATTAGCATGTCATTATTAAAAATCATTAATGGCATTAACTGAAGCATTTAATGAAGCATTAAATAAAGTCATAAATGAAGCAATCTTATGGAACATTTAGTTCATGAACATCTCATGATGATAAAATATCATCATTTCATAGGTATTTAGGTGCCTAAACCTATGCCTTAGTAGCCTTCATAATGACTAAACCATTAAGAGCATTAGCATTAAATACAAGCATTGAATATCGAATCTTTTAGCAAGATTTTGATAAAAAATCTCATGATGAAACCAAATATTCTAGGGTAATTAGTGCCTAAAAACCTAGCGTAATTAGCCCAATCATGACAAGGCTATTAAATGATGCATTAAATGGCATTAAATAAGCATTAAATATAGCCTTAAATGAAACATTAAATATAGACTTAAATGAAGCATTAAATGGTTGGGTTTTGATCATCATGACAAAATCTTCATGATCACTTACAAGATACTAGGAGACCTTGATCGTTACCTAAGCCCTTCTAGCAGTAAATAGCCTTAAATGGTCATTAAAGGACCAATTAAAACAGATTGACTATGCTTGCGCACTCACCAATGCACAAGCATGCCTTTGCCTATAAAAGGCAGCCTGATTTCATTAGAAATCAAGTTTGGTTAGGCCCTCTTTCTCTCTAGACTCGAATTTCTCTGTTGGGTCTCTTGATCTCTTAAGCTTTCTACCTCGTAAACACACTCAAACTCTTCCAAAAAAGCTCCTTAAGGGTGATCTTGATACTCTTCTGATAAGAGTTCGAGAAGTTCCTCAAGAACAACCAATCAAAATGGAGAAAAGATTAAAGAAGGAGAAGAAGCAAAAATCACTTTGGGAAATACTACTCCCCTAAGTTAGGTAAGTTGTTCTTAAACTCTTTAAGTTTTGTTTGTTTAGCATTATTCATTTGTTTGTACATAGTGTTCTTTTGGTTGTTCTTTAGTGTCTTAGGTTTGTATATAGTCTATATAGTCTTGTTTTGTGTCAAGAACAACAAGAACATATGGTATATGCATTGCATCTTTAGCTTTGTCAAGAACACATGAAACCAAACTCAATGAACTTAAAATAAACCACCGACTATGCACTACTTGTAATACCCCAAAAATTTATATTTTTAAAATTATTTTATATAAATTTAATATTTTAGGGGACGATTTTGTAAATTTGTGCTATAAATATATACTTGATAATTTTTGGAGTTAAACGTTAAATTTATACTTTATATTTTTGGGTTATTTGCAAATTTATGGTATAAATTATATTTGATAATTTTTGGAGTTAAATGTTAATTTAAAGTTGACTTTTAACAATTTTGGGACTATGGTGTTATTTAAATTATACTTTTAAGAGTTTTTGGATATAATTAATATTTTTTTCTATTTTAAAGGGGTATTATGTAAATAAATAAATTAATTAATGAATAAATGTGGCTGGGATAATTTCCTTCTCAAAGAAGGAAATGAAACCAACCACAAATGTTATATATGTTATATAAAATTTATATTATATATATAAATGTTACACGTGGAGGAGCAGGAGTTATATATATATATATATATATATATATAGTCACAATAAGGAAGATAATGACTCTAAGTAAGATGCACTAGTTATATAATAATATATAACAATAATAACAAAATGGGATATTTATTCTAGAGAGAGGACTGAATGAAAGGAGGAAGGATCATAATAATATGGACTTGATTAATTATATTATAGAGATGATTTGAGTTTTTTTTTGCGAGAAAAAGACTGTGACGAGAGAAAAAAAAATCTATACGCTTTCAGTTCGAATTTCGACTTTAGATTCCAGGTAGAATTTCTAACTTTTTTAATATTTGTATTTAATCTATCTCACAATTTTTGTGATTCATGATAAAATTATCGTTAAATTTAATTGTTAGTTTTTCATGAAATATTTGAGGATATTATGTGAAAATTATGTGAGATGCACGTTTACATATTTATTTGGGATTTGATTAAATTCACGTATTAGAGGGGTTGGAATTCTACTGAGCGTTGGCTCACAACCCCACAGTTTTGATTGCAGGGCCGGTGAGAGCGAAGTTGCGCTAGTTGTATAGGAATTTCGATTAATAGAATAATTGTACTCATTATTTACGGTTGTAAAATTAACTCGATAAATGGAGTATAATTATCGCCGCAATTTGTAAAATTTTCGAATTAATAAATAATAACTATCTGTTATTTAATAGGCAATTATATTTCTCAATCGGATTTTCTTTTTCTTTTTACCAGATTAATTAATGGATATCATTAATAATTTAAGTTCATTAATACTATTATAAATTCAAAAGCCACGATTCTTTGAATATCAATGTGGATTCGTATGTATTATATTATCAGAAAATGACCCAAAATGAAAATTAATTATGATACCCATCTGTAATGTATCTTATATATTCATATAATATATGTATCTTATATATCTAAACCCCATGCCAAGTTTGAGAAAGTTTTAGGAAAATAGTTTTAGCCTTGAAATGAAATACTTTGAGTCTCTCAGATTTTTAATAAATAGCGATGACAGGAATTTTGGTTGAATTTCTATTTAATTTGTAATAATTGTATTTATTATTCACTATTGTAAAATCGATTCGATAAATTAGCGAATTATAATTATGGCCGTCGTATATTAAAATAAATTTTTGAATTTCATAAAATAAAATATTGGTCGTTCGGTGGTAGGTTTAATTCTTTAAGGGGAGAGACTGTGTGACGGTCATGGGAAATCAGACTGTTACACTACTAACTACTAATAACTAACATTTACTTTTCTTACTATGCACCTTTCTGCGCTAGCCTAGATCACGGCTTGGCCCTATGTCTCAGGTTGTGGACTGACACACTTATATATATATATATATATATATATATATATATATATATATATATATATATATATATATATATATATATATATATATATACAATCCTCGATCATGGATTGGCCCTACGTCTCAAATTAGGGACTGACACCCTTTATATATTATTATGTCTAGACCCTTATCGCTAAAAGGTAGAATAAAGAAAGATCCTCTATTCCTTCGGGGATAAGTGTGTGTCTTCTTCAGAAATGTTTTCTCCTTAGTTATGAGTAGAACTAACACTTATATTCTTTATTTTCTTCTCTTTTGAACTAATAAAAGTAAGCCTTAAAATTAAATTTGCCTAAACAATAAGTTTGGTTGGAGTGTTCTTGACAAAATGAAAGGTGCATATCATTTATCATTTGTGTCATGACTTGTTCTTAATTTTATTAAATAAGAAAAAGAATTTTTCACATAAGAGTGTTTCAACATGAAAACACTTTGTGTTTTACTCTAAAAAAATAAATAAACATTTGTCTTCATAAAATATTTTCATAAATAAATGTTATATATACTTTGTCTTTTATTTTACTTGTTGTTATGTTTTCTATACTTAAAACATAATTTTCCACATTGCAAATAAAAATGTGTTTTTCTTAAAATTATTTTAAAATATTTTTTTGAGCGATTGGTTCGAAGTATTTCGGTTCAAATTTTGGCTTCGGATTTCAGGTAGAATTTCTATTTTTTTTTAATATATATGTATTTAATTTTTTATTTATGTTATTATTATTGTTGAATTCTAACTGTTAAATTTTATGAAATAATTATGGCTATGTGAAAAATTATGTAAAAATCATGCTAAGATATTTTATTTGTCGCGATAATTAAATGCACGTATTAGAGGGGTTGGAGTTCTACTAAGCGTTAGTTCACAACCCCGCAGTTTTGATTGCAGGGCCGACGAGAGCGAAATGGCGTCGGGAATTTTAGTCGAATTTCTATTTAATTTTGTACTAATTGGAATTATATTATATACTAATATAATGTTCTACGGGACAATAATTAGATATCCCTTTCTGTAGAGTGCGAATGGAATATAATACTTATTTTTACGTCTACTACACGTAAATAACTATTCATACATTTGTGAATATAGTTCATAGTTGCTTGAGGAACTAATGGATGCTTACTAGGGCTAGTAAAGCAAACTTTATTAACCTTTGGTGTTATCTGATAAAAAAACTACATCTTTGACCATAACAAGCGTTTGATCGGCTTACCATGATTCAGTTACATTCTGAAAAAAAAAAATTGACTCAATAAATCGACAAATTATAATTGTTGTCGTCGCACTGTAAAAATTTACAAATTTATGAAATAAAATATTGGTTGCTGGTAGGGTTGGTCATGGGCCGGGCCGGGCCGGGTTCGGGCCGGGCTTTAGGTAGGGTATTACAAAAAAGTGCCCGGCCCTAGCCCGGCCCGGCCCTAAGTTCGGGCTTTGTTTTTATTCCCAAGCCCGGCCCTATCAAAATAATTAGGGCCCTAGCCCAACCCTCGGGCCGGCCCGGCCCTATAAGAGAATCGCCCGGACGGCCTCTCCAAGCTTGACGAGTGACGTGATGGCGTGCAATCGGACGACTGATACCGACTCGAACGCGAAGATCGACTCGATCTCTGGCCAGAGATCGGCAACAGCCTCGTAGAGATCAAGGAAACGGAACATTTTCTCAGGCGATTTCTTGCATTTCGCAACGCGTTCGGGAAATCCGAAGAGACTAACGGCAACGTCTCTTGAGATTTCCGCGAAGCAGGACTCGGAGATGATCTCGGAGGCGGAGAAGACATTATCACAGAGGATTCGCTCGCCGTAGAAGAGAGTTTTGACGGCGATCTTCACCGCCTTCAACCAGATCTTCATTTTATTCTCCAGAACATCCCAATCCAACTTCTGAATCTGCGAAGAAGTCAATTTCTCAACTCCGAGATAGTAAAGCGTCTCATCGATTACAGATTTCCTAACTAATTTGTAAATCTTCACACACTCCTTTCCATAACCGGCCGAAATCATGCAATCGACGATCATCTTCAAATCCGCCATCGCAATATCCCAAACGCAATATCCGAAATCAGTCACAGGAGGGAGAGAGGGAGGTTGCGAGCAGCCGAGCAGCGGAGCAGAAGGCTATTTAGGGTTCAGGCGACAGAGGAGCGGTGGGTTCAGTGAAATCGATGGCGAACGGCGAACGGAACAGATTCAACGGCGAATTGAAGCGATTCAACGCGAACGGAAGCGATTCACAAGCAGAGAGGGAGAAATGGAGGTTGCGGATGAAACGGGAGGGAGAGAGGGAGGTTGCGAGCAGCGGAGAAGGTTGCGAGCAGCGGAGATTCGGAGAAGGAGCGGCGGGTTCAGTGAATCAGTGTTCTGTTCATTAGGGACTTAGGGTATTTGACTATTTGGTATTTGCCTATATTTTTTTTTTTTTATATATATATATATATATATATATATATATTAAATTAAATCCTCGGGCCGGGCCGGGCCGGCCCTATAAAAATTGGCCTTGCCCAAGCCCGGCCCTAATTTTACTCGGGCTCAATTTTTTTAGTCCAAGCCCGGCCCACGGGCTCAAAACACGTACCCAAACCCTAAAAAATAGTGGGCGGGCTTGGCGGGCCGGGCGGGCCCCCAAGCCCATGACCATCCCTAGTTGCTGGGCTTTAGTTGAATTTCTATTTAAATTTGTAAAAATTGTATTTATTATTCATCATTGTAAATTCGATTCGATAAATTTGATAATTCTAATTATCGCCGTTGTTTATAAAATTTATCAGATTTTTATTAATTAAAATATTGATTATTTAGTAAAATTATCGTCGTCGATAAAAAAAATTGTTGCCGTAGTTTATAAAATTTTCTTGGATTTACACGAAACAAATTATTGGTTATTCGGTTTAGCAATAAATTCTCCTTAGGGAGAAACCGAGTAGCGACCCTGGAAAACTGAGTCGTTACAGATTATCTAGGGATTAACTTCGTTCACTTAAACGCATTTGATTCAATCTAGTTTACATTAACAATATTCAAACTATCCGACAATCTAGGTATCGAAAACTCACTCACTACAACTCTCAAGTGAAAATTGAATGAATCTGCAACTCATGTTAACACTAATATCCCTATCTAGCGTCTAAACGATCACATGAGTCTCACACCAATCTCACAGATTGCACACTTTCTAATAATCTCCCGATTCATTAGATTGTCGTGTTGTGTTTAAATCTTAGTCCGAATTTGGGGTTACCTCTCCCGAGTGTCAAACCCCATATTCTCAATATATCATAACAAACATATAATGGAAGTGAAAGAACGGTAAACACAATCGAATACAAATGAACAATCGTTAACAAAATATCAATTTATTCAAATCACGTTTTCATGAACTACATCAAACCCTAGACAATATATGTTTAGCTATACATGGTCATAACCAAATATTCAACTACAAACAAGCCAAACAACATCAAATACCAACAAGGGTTTATGAAATAAAGAGAGAAATAAGGGAGAATAACCATTATCTGAAGAATAGACGGTTCCACGTCTGTGATTTTCGCTTCGATCTTGTTTTCTCTTTTCCAATTTCATGAACTCCTCTTGGTGGTATGTCTTGGAGCTCTCAAGAAGTCTCCAAAAACATGCTCTATGGTGGTCGAAAAGAGGTGTCAAGTAGGAGTCCAAAATATCCAAAAATATCTGATAAATATCAAAGACAACTGGTTAAACCATCGTTGTAGCGATGGTAAAGCAGTGGGCATTCTTCCCTTCCAGCGCTGTAGTGGCGAGGGCCACTACTGCAGCGGTGGTTTGGCAAGATGTTATTGACCCTTTCACCGCTACAATGGTCAAGGGTCAGTAACCCTTGACATTAGCACTGCAGCGGTGAGGCTATAGTTTCTGATCTTTGATCTTCTTCAATGTTTTTCCACCGATTTTCTACCGATTTGCTTGATTATCAATCGTTTACCTCCCTTCACCTGATTTACATAAAAAACGAATATAAACAAACTAAAATATTATAAAAACACTCGAAAACTACCAAATTCGGCTTGAAAATAGATATTTTCAATCTATCAAATACCTTCAAACTTAGAATTTTGCTAGTTCTCGAGAAAAACACCATAACACTAAAATAAACTATCACTACTAATTAACTAACTTCAATATTAAAAACCAAAAAAAAAAAAAAAAAAAAAAGAACGAGAAGAAATGGCATGCGAGTTCCGAATTCACCTAATCAACCAAAATAGTTTTCCCTCAACGGCCCCCAATTAAATCAAGTTCATGAATAAAACACATCATGTGGTGTTCTAGAATTTCAACACTCAATATCAGCAAATGCCATTCTAGATCCATTAAAAGTGTGTGTGTAAAAACTCAAATATACAACTATCCAAACACCGGATTGGATTATTCACCAACAAAGATCATGACTTAGACCATAAAGGATTAAGATATCTATATTCCAGATTGGGTTATACTTTCCACTAATGCAGGCTTGGAAGTTCAAAAAGATTAGAAGAACTTGGTTCGATTTTTTTTTTTTATATATGGCCAAGGGTATTTCAGGAATAGATAACGGATAAACATTATAATTCAATGATACCAAAGGCACAACGTTTGGTGCTCAATCATACTCGTAACCCCAAAGATAAATTCAAAACAACCATGAACAAACATTTAAGAACGTTGTACTTACTTGTCAAAAGAAACAAAAAATAGAACTATATTTACATTTTTTTTCAAGACCATACCCTCAAACTTATTTGATTTGTACAATTTCACGGGAGTGGGAATACAAAAGAAGTAAGTGAGTACTCTAATACTGAACCAATGAAAAGTTTGCCCAAAACCCAACCGCTCACTTGATTTTGACTCACATTGTGCCTTAGGTTTGGAAAACGTTTTATTGGTCAGGGCTTTGTTATGTGTTCGGAATTGAAACAGATTATAGGCTTCGACAGGGTGACGGGGGGTAAACATATTACAAGGTAAGCTTCAAAGGCTCTAGCGATAAAAATGAATGCCTAAATTACGTCTCCTAAACTATTTCGCCTAGGATTTCACCTCAAGTTTCCCCCAATCAAGTTCTAGATTCCTTAAAATTGTCATGAACTTGCTACTGAATAATCGGCGTCAAATCGATTGAATAGCCATACAATGAGTCTTATTGATCATGCAAATTAGGATCCAAAATGATTTTTACCTAATCGATATGCCAAGCACACAGAACACACATGAATGGGCATTATCCCTAACCTCGATATACAACTAGGGGATAATTTTCATCATCGAGTAATGGCTCAGAAAAACTCAAAAACTCAACACACAAATACTATTTCATACATAAACACATTTTTAGTACACAAACATGTAACAACAATTAAATTTAAACTACATAACTAACAAAAATACATTATACTAGAAAACATACAAAATATCAACATCGCCCCCAAACTCAAAATGGGCAGTGTCCACAGTGACCCAACATCAAACTCAGCAAATAGCATGCATTATAGTGACGAATGGGGTTTTGAACACGTATCTGGGAGGTGAGACAATCTTGCCTCTGAGTATAGTTGGCGGTGATGAATTGATTTATTTGAAAACTTGGGTTGCTTCCCATGAAGCGCTTAGTTTAATGTCCTCCGCTTGACATGGAGAAGGGCTTATCAAAGTGCGGCTTTCGCCCATACTATGTGTCATACAACACAACATATAGGTCTTGATTCAAAACGCCCTCAAGCTTGGAAAAATTTGGCATTGGCCCGGACTCCTAACTTGACTCGGCTCCGTCTCATGTACTTGGGAAGCTTGAATGAATGAAGTTAAAGGTGGTGAAGGACAAGTGAGCCACATCGGACCCTCGTAGATGTGATTGTCTTGGATCGATGATGACAACACCAATTGGATTTCAAGAGGTGAGAACTCAAAATCATCTTCTGATTTGTCATCAACAAACAATTCATGAGCCTTATTCTCTTTCGAATCATCTTCATAATGCACCTCCAAAGTCCTCCCACTTGCATTTTCTCAGTGCTACCACTTCTAACTCAGTCTCAATAAGCTGACCGATTTTTGTCTCAAGAGACTTGATAGTTACATCAATTTCAGCACATGTCGTCTCAATATTGTCAAGACGATCCCCATGCTTATTGAGACGGTCATTTGTTTCCCTCTAGGAAGCTCGAGTCTCTCCCATAAATTTAACGGACATTTCTTCTAGGGTGGGAGAAGGCTCCACATGTTGGTCCGGGGTCAATCCATGGTGTCAAAACGTTGGAACAATCCCCCAAGCTTTGGTAGCTTGTTGTATAATTCCAACTCTGAAAATCAAGCTCTGCCATTTCTTCCAACAACCAATAGGCTCCATTCGCGATTAGTTGGTCGAAAGAGGTGGTACAATTTCTTCCTTCCACCCAATTTCTTGTTGCGGCTAGTAACCCGTTAAAGAAGTTCAGTAGTTGACACTCCCTCAAGAAATACTGATATAGAAACTGAATGAGCAACTTCTTATATCGTTCCCAAGCACAATAAAATGGCTTAGAATCTCATTGAAAAAAAATGCAATAGTACTTGTTGATGAGACATCTTCAAGTACCCTGCATGAAAAATAAAACTAAAAACAAAAATTAAAAATAAAATAAATGCCTAAATTAAAATCAAATTATTTAATCACAATATTAACAACAATCTAAAAGCAAATCCTCGGCAACGGCGGCAAAAACTTGGTAGCGGAATTATTTGTCGCTACTTTTATTGCGAATGTACGGTATTGCGAATGTACAGGTCAAGTTTTAATAGAATAGTGATGAGTAGGGTTGTCATATCCACAAGGATTATATTAAATTATTGTTAGTTATCGCGATTGTCGTAACCTAACTTTATCTAGGCAACATAATTTTGGGTTTTTGTAATTAAAATAATAAACTAAACTAATTAAACTAAAATATTAAGAATAACGTCTATGGGAATAAATTATCTAGGAGTTAATTTCGTTCATTTAAATGTGTTTGATTTAGTCTAGTTTACATTAACAGTTATTAATCTATCTGACAATGTAGGTGTCTAAAACTCACTCACTACCTCTCCCGAGTGTAAAGTGAATGAATATAGAATTCATGTCAACACCGATATCCCTATCTAGCATCTAAATGATTACATGAGTCTCTCCCTAAACTCACGGATTGTACACGTTCTAATAATCTCCTGAAACATTAGAACGTCTCGATGTGTTTAAACCTTAATCCGAATCCGGGATTACATCTCCTGAGTGTCAAACCCCGTATTCTCAATATATCCTAACAAGCATTTAATGGAAGTGAAAGAACAGTAACCAAAATTGAATACAAATGAACAACTGTTAACAAAATATCAATTTATTCAAACCACGTTTTCATGAATTACATCTAACCCTAGACAATATATGTTTAGCTATACATGACCATAACCAAATATTCAACTATAAACAAGCCAAACAACATCAAATACCAACAAGGGTTTAAGAAATAAAGAGAGAAACAAGGGATAATAGCCATTATCTGAAGAATAGACGATTCTACGTCCGTGATTTTCGCTCCGATCTTATTTTCTCTTCTCTAATTTGATGAACTTCTCTTGTTGGTATGTCTTGGAGCTCTCAAGAAGTCCCCAAAAATGTGCTCTATGATGTTGGGAAAAATATGATCAAGTAGGAGTCCAAAATATCCAAAAATATCTGATAAATATCAAAGACAGTTGGTTGAACCATCGCTGCAGTAGTGGTTGTCATCGCTTCAATGGTGGTAAAGCAGTGGGCATTCTGTCATTCTAGCGCTGCAGTAGTGGTTGGGCAAAATGTTACTGACCCTTTCACCGCTGCAGCAGTGAAGGCCACCGCTGCAACGGTCAAGGGTCAGTAACCCTTGACACTGGCGCTGCAGTAGTGAGACTGTAGTTTCAGATCTTTGATTTTCTTCAACGTTTTTCCACAGATTTTCTATCGATTTGCTTGATTATTAACTGCTTATGTCCCTACACCCGATTTACATAAAAATGAATATAAGCAAACTAAAATATTATAAAAACACTCGAAAACTACCAAATTTGACTTGAAAATAGATAGGTATTATCAACCTATCCCCATTCTTGATTTATAAGCCACCATTATCAATACTGCTTTGTCTCGTTTCTGTTCTAGTTGGCCCAACTCTTGGCGTATAGCATCTTCATTTTCCATAAGATTGACCGTGCTATTATGTCTTGAAGAAAACCCAATCTCTTCTGGAACTATTGCTTTAATCCCATACATCATGGAATATGGCGTTTCCCCAATAGTTGTTCTTGGAGTCGTTTCGTAGGACCACAAGATTACTAACAGTTCTTCCACATATTTGCCTTTAACATAATCCAATCACTTCTTGAGTACTTCCTTGATGGACTGATTCATTACCTATGCTTGTCCATTTGCTTGGGGGTATGCTGGGCTAGACGCCTAGTGTTGAATCTTCAGTTTATTATACACCCATGCAGTCTTCCCCTCAGTGAATGGGGTACTATTGTTTGATATCAGCACTACCGAAATACTGAAATGATAGATTACTTACTTTCAAATGAAGTTCTTTACTTCGTTTTTGCCTACTGACACAAATGTATTATCTTCTGCCCACTTGGTAAAATAATCAATTACTACCAAATTTTTTTTCTTGTTCCCAGGCACCGGGGTAAATAATTTACTCACATAAAATACTGGCCTCTACCCTCCTAGATATTCCTTTACCAGTGCAGCACTGACTACAACTATGGTGACCGCCAAATATAAGTAAAGCTTATCTCTAGGGTCTATCTTGGCTAAAGTGTCAACAAAGTCTAGGTAGTCCTTGATAGATTGCAAAGTTCGTTCACTAGCCTCATCCCACGGAACGTTCTTACCCCCTTTCAAAATTTTAAAGAAAGGAGCACATCTATTGGTAAAATTGGATATGAACCTAGTTAGAGCCACCAATCAACCTGTCAACACTTGAACCTTTCGTATCGTTGTAGAGGACTTCGTGTTTCGGATAGCTTCGATCTGTCCTGAGTCGACCATAATTCCTGCCCTATTGACCATGAAGCCCAAAACCTTGCTCGACGTTACACCAAAAGTGTATTTATAGGGATTCAACTTCATATTATAGTTTCATAGTATCGCGAAAGCTTCTTCTAGATATACCGGGTGATCCTCTTTCTTGGCACTCTTGACCAACATGTCATCTATGTAGACCTCCATAATTATTCCAATTTTTTATTGGAATATATGATGAGTGATTTAATTATCAACAAATAAAATACTTTTATATTTAAATATTTGTGTGTTTTCAAGTATTTTTGTTAGTTTAATATGTTTTTGTGTTATTTTATAGGTTTATAAATAAATGGGAAACAAAATGCAAAATCGGTTCAGGAGCTATAACTTCAAGGCCTTTTTTTTACCACGATTCAATACTATTTTAGAACATCTCAAAACATAAAAGTTTTATATCTACATCTTAGCTTTCCATAGGTTTTTGAATCATCTCAATCGGAGTTCAGACGAGAAAGTTATGGCCAAAAGAAGAATTTGGTATCGGTACTACCTTGAGCATCTGTAGTGATCTCATCATTGAGATCGCTGCAGTGGTGGTTTGATCGCTGCAGCGGTGATCTGGCAGTGACTTTTTGCCTTCCCATCGCTGCAACGACTCGGCACCAACTGACATTGATATTTTGAGATATTTTTTAAAATATTTTGCATATCTCTTGATTCCCACTCATTTCCACAAGAGTAAGAACGTTTTTTGGACATTTTTGGGAGCTCAAGATCAGAACCAAGAGGAGGAGAAGGAGAACACATTTGGAGAAGAGGGAACAAGATCGGAGCGTATTTTATGGACGTGGAATCATTCATTCTTCAGATAATGACTATTTTTCCTTGTTTCTCTCTTTCATTCTAAGTTCTTGTTGGTTGATTGGTCATGTATATATCATTTTTTGTTGAATATTTGGTTATGACCATGAACTAAATGTTTATTGTTTAGGAATTGATATAATTCACTAATATACATGTTTGAGTAAATCGTTGTTTCGTTATCAGTTGTTCATCCCTATTCGATTGTGTTTACCATTCTTTTACTTCCATATTATGCTTGTTATGATATTGTGGTGGATTTGAAAATACGGGGTTTGACACTTGGGAGCGGTTACCCCGGATTCGGACTAGGGTTTAAATATATCGCGACGTTCTAACGTTTCAGGAGATTATTAGAACGTGTGCAATCCGTGAGGTTGGGGCGAGACTTATGTAATCGTTTAGATGCTAGATAGGAATATCGGTGTTGACACAAATTGTATATCCATTTACTTTACACTCGGGAGAGGTAGTGAGTGAGTTTTAGACACCTAGATTGTCGGATAGATTAATGACCGTTAATGTAAACTAGACTAAATAAAACACGTTTAAGTGAACAAAGTTAATCCCTAAATAATTTATTCCTGTATATTTTATTCTTAGTATTGTAGTTTAATTAGTTATTATTTTAGTTTAGTTTGATTTCTATAAAAAAACCTAAATTGGATTGCCTAGATAAAGTTAGGTTACGACAATTGCGATACGTAACGATAATTTAAACCAATATCTGTGGATACGACAACCCTACTCTTTCTATACTATTAAAGCTTAACTCGTACACTCGCGGTAACGTAGCAACGAATAAATCTGCTACCAACATGCGGTTCACTAGTCCTTGGTAAGTTGCCACCGCATTTTTTTAAACCGAAAGACATCACTTTGTAGTAGTATGTACCTCTTAGGGTGATGAAGGTTATTCATTCCTCATCCTGGTGGTACATATGGATCTAATTATAGTCTGAATATACATCCATAATGGATAGCATCTCGGGCCCCGCTGTCGCATCGACCATTTGATCAATCATGGGCATCAGATAGCAATCCTATAGGCATTGCTTGGTTAAGGTCAGTGAAATCCACACACGTTCTCCATTTTTCATTCTTTTTCTTGACCTGCACCGGGTTGGCTAGCCACCTCGGGTAGATCACCTCCCTCATATGCCCTATTCTGAGCAACCTTTGTACTTTTGACTTGATCGTCTCTTTTTTTTGGGGGGGCTAAACGTCCTTCTCTTTTGCCTGACCGGCCGGTAAGATCTTCAAATATCAAGCTGATGAACCGCCACCTCAAGGTAGATTCATTTCATATCTTTTGGTGCCCAAACAAACACACGTCCAGACTCGTTTCTAGTAACCACTTGAGTTTTTCGTCTTCATATTGGCTTAACAACGTACCTATCATCATCTTTTTCGTCCCTTGATTGAAAGTTACTTCTTGTACTCGCTCAGTTGGCTGTAGGACACTAAGATGTTCTAGAAAATCATCTATCTCCTGAGCTGAGATATTGGGTGGATCTCCTATATGCTCCGATTTTAATTGTTACTGGATCACCTTTTTCCCTTTTATAGCTATCGCGAAACACTACCTGGATGCTACCTGGTCTCTTCGGATGACAACTACTGTGTCGTCCTTTGCGTACTTAATGCACTAATGAAACGTAGATGCTACAACTCCCATCGCATGAAGCCAGGGTCATCCCAAGATGACATTGTAGGGGGACGTGGAATCCATTACCATGAATGGCATAGCCTTAGTGAATCCGTCCTCGTTCTTATTTGGTGTGACAGATACTGTAATCTTTCTTTTGTGGGAGATTAGGTTACGATTAAACCCAACTATCACCATTTGGGTCGACACAATATCTGAGCTGGGCACGCCTATCTGTTTGATTGTGTTAACGAAGATAACGTTGGCATAACTATCCGTGTCTATCAGGATTCTCCTCACCTCAAATATGGAGATCCAAAGCGTTATTACCAAGGCATTCTTATAAGAATGGGCTATGCCTTTACAGTCATCATCGTTAAACGTGATAATTGGCCTGGATTTCTTGGCCAAAGACATTGCCTCTTAGTTACATTATTCCACCACTGCCTCATGGACTTTTCTCTTCCGTTCGCAGTTCGTCTCTCCAGTAAAACGACCAACAACGTTTATCATGTAAACGACTCCATGAGCGTTGTTATGGCCATCATCTTTCCATTATTTGTCGCAGTACTCGTGATGGTTTTTGCTCTTTGATCTCTTCCTTTCCCTTATTTGCTCCTGCAAATACCCACGTAAGTGACCTATATCGATCAACCATTTGATTTCCTTTTGGAGGTCCCAACAATTATTTATTTCATGTCCATGATCCTAGTTGAATTTGCAATACTTAGCTTTGTTCTTCATGTTGGACTTTGTTTGGATTCTATGAGACCACTGAATTACCTCGGAAGAACAGATTTCATGAATAATTCTGGAGATCGGCATCTGTCAACTTGGAAGGTTTGACTTTTGACGTGCTTCTACTCTTGATGTTGAGCATCTTGGACGCTCTTTCTGCCTGTTCGAGGTACTACCTTTAGTTCTTTGGTTATCATTCTCACTAGATCTAGAGTTATCTTTTGTTAATACCCTATATTCCCTTGAGTACTGGTGGCTGCTAATTAAGCGCTGTCACTTTCACCGCAAACGTACGGATCAAGTTTTAGTATAGTGGACCTTTCGGTCGAGTATCATATCCACAAGAATTGGTTGAGATTACTATTGAGTATCGTGTTTGTCATAACCTAATTTTATCTAAGCGACTATAAATTGAATTTAATTAATTACTAATACTAAACTCAATTACTAATTTAATTAACTATATTATAAATACTATATTGAGATTGTTTAGGGGAGTAGATTGCCTAGGGATTAACTTAATCTACTTAAATGCGTTTGGTTTCATTTTAGTTAGCGTAAACGACGTTCGGTATATCCGACAATCTCAGTTCGTAAATTCCTCCGCCACCTTTTCCAAGTGTAAGACGGGGGAATATGCGACTTCGTGTCAACGAAGAGGTCTCCCTCAAAGTTTTAATGACTCTAGACCGCATGAGTCTTGCCCCAACGTCATCGATTGCACACGTTCTAATGCCCTCCCAGGTCGTTAGAACGTCACGTTGTGTTTACCCTAGTTCGAATCCGGGATTACCTCTCCCAAGTGTCAAACTCCGTATTCTCAATATACCTAAACTAGCATATAATCATAGAAAACATGGAAACATAATCGAAATTATAAGAAACAACCATAAACGAAACACAAATTCAACCAAAACTACATTTTCATAAATAATACGTTAATCCCTATTACAATCCATGTTTAGCTCATGGACCTAACTGTTTATACAATGTAAAATGAGTTAAACATACTCAAACAATAATCCTAAGATGAGAGATAAAGAGAGAAACTAGGCATAATTTGAAGATTTGTTGCTAAGAGCGTTCCAAGATCGTTTCTCCTTCGTTGCTTTGTGTTCTTCTCCTTTGGTTTTGATTGAGCTCTCCCAAAAATACTCTCAAAATCATAGGAACCCTAAGGGGTCTCCTATAGCCGGGGGAAGAAAGAAGAGAGGAAAAGAGAGGGGTATAAATAAGAAAAATATCCTAAAAAAATATCTAACACTGCGCAGAGGCCACAGCCGCGGCGGTGGAGTATGTCGGATAAGGTTCGCCTAGGCGGTGGATGAAGAAAACTTTCTGCAGGATTTTTGCCTAGGCGATGGGTCTCTTTTTAGAATCTTGCCGCCGCACTCATTTTTTCACCGTTCTCTAACTGTTTTCGATACGAATTGATCGTTTATGCTCCAATTTTATACCTTTTCACCCCACGCACCTGTTTTAATACAAAAAGAATAAAAACATATTAAAACATATTAAAAACACAATAAACGTACTCGAAAACTAACAAATTTGGTTTGAAATATAGGGGTAATTTACACCTATCATGTACCTGACGTCTTCCAGTTTCATATAGGGCTTTGCCCTCTCTATCAGCTCAGTTATGCTTTTTGGGTTGTGTTTTGTAAGTGAATCTTGGAATCGACCATGTCGCAATCCCGAGGTAAACTCATTTATGATGAATACACATTAATTCCTCATTAAAGCGATTCATATACTGGTGTTAGGATTCCCCTTTCTCCTATCGTAAAGCTAACAGGTAATCAGCCCCTTTCATTAGCTTTTGGCATGAGATAAAGCGGCCAACAAATTACTTCCCAAAGTCAGTAAATGACGAGATAGAGTTAGATGACAGTATGTGTAACCACTCCATGGCAGATTCTTTTAGAGTGGTAGAAAAGGCTCTGCAAAGCATAGAATACCCGTTCCGTAAAGTGCCATCACATGGATGAACTGACTAATGAGATCGATCGAGTCCGTCTTCCCGTCGTATTTTTCAAACTTAATTGGGTCGAACTTATCGGACAAAGATGCTTCTAAGATGTTCAAGATGGATGGGATCTCAATCCCCTTCAGTAACATTTTCAGCTCGTCAACAGGCAAGTCCCTCTACCCCTGGACCCTATGTTGCTAGGGAGAATCTATGTCTCAGTTCGGGTGAGCAACTGTCTTTCTACTGGGCAGTTGCTGATATCTCTCTGAACAGCTCTTCCTCCCTGTGAAGGTGAGTCTAGAGACTTTGGTGACTCCGCCTGTTCCCCAAGGTCATTACTAGCAGGAGGGGGTTGTTGAACATTCCCAGCGATTTGCTGGGCCATCCACCTTAACATGTCTTCTATTGTAGTAATTGTTTTCGTCAAAACGTTGATCCTTGAGTCAGTGGTCTATACCTAAGAAGGAGGAACAATATGAACTCTCTCTGAAGTGTCCATTAGAGCCTCAGTGCTTACTTGTGGTGGAACTTCACTCCTCTGACTCTGGCCTACTCTTCTTGGTCGTAACTACCTTACTTTGACAGTGAGCTTTTTTTTGTTGGACTTCCCACAGACGGCGCCAAATGATGTTGCCAAAAATCCCTTGCACGTGCCAAAGACTTCCACAACTTGTAACTTTAACTTGTGAAACTGGCTCCAAGAGACACTAGTATGGTGTCGGCTAAAGAACCTCCGGCATGAGAATAAGTTA
Organism: Eucommia ulmoides; assembly: GCA_016647705.1. NCBI lineage: Eukaryota > Viridiplantae > Streptophyta > Magnoliopsida > Garryales > Eucommiaceae > Eucommia > Eucommia ulmoides. The sequence continues at coordinate 8,667,172 of CM028333.1, read as the reverse complement.
GCCTGTTTTATGGTGTAAAGATTTCAATATAAAAAATACTACCTTGGCACCTTGATACTTGCTGGAAGCGAAATTATTCATCGCTACGTTATCGCAAGTGTACGGGTCAAGTTTTAATAGTATAGGAAGTGAGGGGTTGTCGTATCCACAGGGATTGGATTAAATTGTCACTAAGTACCGCAATTATTGTAACCGAACTTTATTTAGGCTTCCAATTTTAGTTTTTGTTATAAAATATAAAACTAAACTAAACTAATTAAACTAAAATACTAAGAATAACGTCTATGAGAATAAATTATCTAGGGAATAACTTCGTTCACCTAAACGTGTTTGATTTAGTCTAAGTTTACATTAACGGTCATTAATCTATCTGACAATCTAGGTGTCTAAAATTCACTCACTACTTCTCCCGAGTGTAAAGTGAGTGAATATGTAATTCGTGTCAACACCGATATCCCTATTTAGCGTCTCAATGATTACACGAGTCTCGCCCTAACCTTACCGATTGCACACGTTCTAATAATCTCCCGAAATGTTAGAACGTCGTGATGTGTTTAAACCCTAGTCCGAATCCGGGGTTACCTCTCCCTAGTGTCAAACCTCATATTCTCAAATTAACCAAAATATCATAACAAACATATAATGGAAGTAAAATAACGGTAAACACAATCGAATGGGGAAGAACAACCAATAACAAAACATAGAATTACTCAAACATAATATATGTAAATTTCATCAATCCCTAAACAATAAACGTTCAGCTCATGGCTATAACCAAATATTCAACTTAAAACGATATATATATGATCAAACAAACAACAAGAGTTATGAATAAAAAAGAGAAATAAGGGATAATAGTCGATATCTGAAGAATGGATGATTCAACGTCTGTAAAATCCACTCCGATATTGTTTTATCTTCTCCAATTGTGTGTTCCTCTTACTTGGTATGATCTTGAGCTCCCAAAAACGTTCTTGGTCTTGTGGGAAAGAGTGGTTATCAAGAGATATGCAAAATATCTAAACAATCTGGTGTCGAGTCGCTGCAGTAATGGGAATCATCACTGTAGCAAACTCACTTCCGGATCATCGCTGCACCGATCAAACCATCGCTACGGCAATAGAAATGTTCGCTGCAACGATGGTCAAGGCAATACCGATATCAGATTCTTATTTTAAACATAACTTTATCATCCAAACTCGGATTGAGATGATTCAAAAACTTATGGAAAGCTAAGATGTATATACAACTTCCATGTTTTGAGATTGTCCAAAATCGGATTGCATCATGGTCAAATATAGCCTTGAAGTTACAGCTCCTAAACCAATTTTGTATTTTGTTTCCCATTTATTTATAAACCTACAAAACAATACAAAAGTATATTAAACTAACAAAAATACTTGAAAACACACAAATATTTGAACTTAAAAATACTTGATTTGTTGGTAAATAAACCACTCTTCAAATACCCCTAAACTCAAACGTTTGCTTGTTCTCAAGCAAAAACACACACAAAATAAAACAAACTACTACAACGAAATAATGAACATAAATTACTAAAAACCAAAGCCAATAATGAACTAAAAATAACGACGTGTGAGTTTTGAATTTCAACTAATTGACCAAAAAGTTTTCCCTCAACGGCCCCCAATCATATCGAGTTCAAGAATAAAACCGCACTATGTGGTGTTCTAGAATTTCAACATTCAATAACAGTAAACGTCATTCTGAATCCTTTCCAAGTGTGTGTGCGAAAACTCAATTATACAACCATCCAAAGATCGGATTGGATTATCCACCAACAAAGTTTATGACTTAACACCTATAAGGTACATGATTTTCATATGCCAGACTGTGTTTCACTATCCACTAATGTAGGCTTAGAAATTCAAAAAGATAAAAAAGACTTGGTTCTATTTTTTTATCAACTGGCCAAGGGTATATCGAGAATATAAAACAAGTAAACGTCATTAACTCAACGATACCCAAGGCATATGCTTGGAACTCAATCACACTCGTACCCACAAAGATCAATCCGAAAGAACCCCGAACTAACATTTCAAAACGCAGTACTCACTTGTCTAAACAAACAAAATTCAAACCATATTTACACATTTTTTTACTGACCACACCCCCAAACTTATTTGATTTGTACAACTTCACGGGTGTGGAACTATGATAGAAAAATAATAAGTGCGTACTCAAATACCGAACCAATCAAAAGTTCACCCAAAATTTAATCGCTCACTTCAAGTAGCATAAACAAATGCTAACTTGATTTCAACTCAAATCATGCCTTAGGTTTAGCGACAGTGGTTTGGAAAAAATTAATTGGCCAGGGCATTTGTTACGTGTTCAGAATTGAAATAGCTAATAGGCTTCGATAGGATAACGAGGGGTAAAACATATTACATAAAAGGCTTCAACGGCTCAAACGATCAAAATAAATGCCTAAATCATATCTTCTGAACTACCTCGCCTAGGATTTTACCTCGAATTTTCCCCAATCCGGTTCTAGAATCCCTTAAATTATTATGAACTTGGCTACTGTATAATTGGCGTCAAATCAATTGGATAGCTAATACATTAAGTCTACGTGCTCGTGCAAATTAGGATCCACAATGACTTTTACCAAAATGAGATGTCAAACACACAGAACACACATGAATGGGCATTACCCCTGACCTCGATAAACAACTAGGGGATAATTTCATCATCAGGTAATGGCCATAAGAACTCTTAAACTCAACACACAAAAACAACTACTACAAACATATAGTGACGAATGGGCTATGTCCACAGTGACCCAACATCAATCTCAACAAATAGCATACATTATAGTGACGAATGAGGTTTTGAACATGTACCTGGGAGGTGAGACAATGTCGCCTCATAGTGTAGTTGGCGATGATGGATTGATTTATTTAAAAACTTGGGTTACCTCACAACAAGCGTTTGGTTTAATTTCCTCGGCTTGACACGAAAAAGGGCTCGTCAAAGAACGACTTCTACCCATAGTATGTGTCATACAACACAACACAACATACGGGTCTTGATTCTCAATACCTCAAGCTTGGCGAGATTTGGCATTGATTGTCCGTACTCCCAACTTTACTCGGCTCCAAATTTTGTGCTTGGTTGGCATGAATTAATAAAGAGTTGGAAGTGAGGGAGAACAGATGAGCCACATTGGATCCTCATAGGTGTGATCGTCTTAGATCGGGAGTGGTATCAAAATTTGGATCTAAAATGGTGAAGAATCACAATTGTCAACATGTGATTCTTCATCGCCAATCCACACTTGGGTTTTTTCCTCATTAGAATAATCTTCATTTAACGCACCAAAGTTCCGCTCGCTCATATTCGGTTCCTCCTGGTGGCTTTCACAAATGGATGTGACTTGTGTGTCTCTTAGTGCCACAACTTCTGACTCTGCCTCAATAAAATAAATAAGCTAACCGATTTGCGTCTCAAGAAACTTTACTGTTACATCAATTTTAGTATAGGTCATCTCAATATTGTCAAGACGATCCCCATGATCATTGAGACGGTCATTCGTTTTCCTCCTGAAAGCCTGAGTCTCTCCCATAAATTCAGCAAACATCTCTTCCAGGGTAGGAAAAGACTCCATATGTTGGTCCGAGGTTTTAATCCATGGTGCCAAAACAGTGGAACTATCGCCCAAGTTTTGGTAACTTGTTGAATAATTCATATATTGAAAATCAAACTCCACCACGTCTTCCAACAACTAATAGGCATCATCCGCAGTTAGGTCATAAAAAGATGTGGTACCATTTTCTTCTTCTACCAAAGTTCTAGTTGCGGCTTGTAACCCGTCGAGGAAATTCAGTAATTGACACTCCTTCGGAAAATCATGATTTGGAAACCAAAGGAGAAACTCTTTATATCTATCCCAAGCACAATAAAACGGCTTGGAATCCCATTGAGAAAATTGCAATAGCACTTGTTGATGAGACATTTTCAAGTACCTCGCAATACAGACAAAACTAAAAACAAAAATTAAAAATAAAATAAATGCCTAAATTAAAATCAAACTACTTATTCATAATATCAACAACAATCTAAAATTCAATCCCCGGCAATGGCACAAAAAACTTGGCAACGGAATTATTCGTCGCTACGTTACCGTAAGTGTACGGGTCAAGTTTTAATAGTATAAGAAGTGAGAGGTTATCGTATTCACAGGGATTGAATTAAATTGTCACTAAGTACCGCGATTATCATAACCGAACTTTATTTAGGCGTTCCAATTTTAGTTTTTTGTTATAGAAATATAAAACTAAACTAAACTAATTAAACTAAAATACTAAGAATAACGTCTATGGGAATAAATTATCTAGGGATTAAGTTCGTTCACTTAAACGTGTTTGATTTAGTCTAGTTTATATTAACGGTCATCAATCTATCCGACAATCTAAGTGTCTAAAACTCACTCACTACCTCTCTCGAGTGTAAAGTGAATGAATATGCAATTCGTGTCAACACTGATATCTCTATCTAGCATCTAAATAATTAAATGAGTCTTGCCCCAACCTTACGGATTGTACACATTTTAATAATCTCCTGAAACATTAGAACGTCTCGATGTGTTTAAACCCTAATCCGAATTCAGGGTTACCTCTCCCGAGTGTCAAACCACGTGTTCTCAAATCAACCAAAATATCATAACAAACATATAATGGAAGTAAAAGAATGGTAAACACAATTGAATGGGGAAGAACAACCGATAACGAAACATAGAATTACTCAAACATAGTACATGTAAATTTCATTAATCCCTAAATAATAAACATTTAGCTAATGGACATAACAAAATATTCAACTTAAAATGATATATACGTGATTAAACAACCAACAAGAGTTAAGAATAAAATAGAGAAACAAGAGAGAATAACTGATATCTGAAGAATTGATGATTCCATGTTCGTCAAATTTACTATGATCTTGTTTTCTATTCTCCAATTTTTTATTCCTCTTACTTGGTATGATCTTGAGCTCCCAAAAATTTCCCAAAAACGTTTTTGGCCTTATGGGAATGAGTGGGAATCAAGAGATATACAAAATATCTAAAAAATATCTCAAAATATCAATATTAGTTGGTGCTGGGTTGCTGCAGCGATGGGAAGGCAGAAACTCACTTTCAAGTCACCGCTACAGTGATCAAACCATCGCTACAACGATGAAAATGTTCGTTGCAGCAATGCTCAAGGTAGTGCCGACACTAAGTTCTTCTTTTGGTCGTAACTTTCTCGTATGAACCCCAATTGAGGTAATTCAAAAACCTATGAAACTATAAAATATAAATATACAACTTCCATGTTTTGATATTTTCCAAAATCAGATTGCATCATGGTAAAAAATGGCATTGAAGTTACAGCTCTTGAACCAATTTTGCATTTTGTTTCCCATTTATTTATAAACCTACAAAACAACACAAAAACATATTAAACTAACAAAAATGCTTGAAAACACACAAATATTTGAACCTAAACATATTTAATTTGTTAGTAAATAAGCCACTCATCACCTACTTTCATATATAGATTGTTTATCCTACTTGTCCGTTCATGTCACCATCCTCTCCACAATGCACTCTTTAACTCAATGGAAATTGTCAGCATCCACACAAAAAGCTCCATAGGCATAGTTATAGGTGTGATTTATCTATTTATTCCTAAGTCGATTTTGTTAGTTTTAGAGTATTTTTGTAGCATTTTTATATGTTTTAATATTTTTTGTTCTTTTTGTATTAAAACAGGTGTGTGGGGGTGAAAATGTATGAAAATGGAGCATAAACGATCAAATCATATCAAGAAAGGTGGAAAAACAAGCATAAAGGCATAATTCTAAAAACTGGCCCACTGTAGTGGTGTCCAAACTACCGCCGCGACGATCAATATGCAAAGAAGGCCATTTTGTTGCTAGACGCTTACCACCGAGGCGATGAAACAACATGATATTTTCTACGCCTACCGCTGCCTCCACCGCTGTGGCGAAGATCAAACCGACATAGCCATCGCCGCAGCGGTCACTCTTTTCATAGAATTAGATATTTATTTTGATATTTTGCTCCATATATATTCCCCCTCTCCTCTCCTCCAGCCAATTTACACCCCCTAAGCCCCTTAGAATATATTTAGGGTTAGGTTGAGAGGTTTTTTAGGGAGAGCTCACAACCCGAAGAAGAAGAAGAAAAAGAAGAAGGAAGCGATCGTTCAACAATTTTAGCGCCAAATCTTCAGATATTAGCTAAGTCTTTCGTTTTTTTTTCTTCATTTTCTTAATTTCAGTAGTTGTTGAGCATGTCTAGCTCATTTTACATTGTATATATGGTTATGACCATTGGCTAAACATAGATTGTTTAGGAATTAATAAAATTTATAAAATTGTTGTTTGATTGAATTATGTTTCGTTAGCGGTTGTTCTTCGTTGTTTTAATTGTGTTTATCATTCGTGTATTGTTTGTATGCTTGCAATTATATATAGAGAATACGGGGTTTGATACTCGGGAGAGGTAACCCCGGATTAGGACTAGGTTAAATACAACGCGACGATCCAATAACTTAGGAGGGAGTTAGAAAGTGTGCAATCAATGACGTTGGGGCAAGACTCATTTGACCTAGTGTCATTAAGACGTTGAGGGAGACTTCTTCGTTGATGCAAAGTCTCATATTCACTTGTCTTACACTCGGGACAAGTGGCGAGTGAGTTTACGAACCGAAATTGTTGGATAGGTTGAACGCCATTAACGTAAACTAAAACGAGACCAAACACATTTTTGTAAACAAAGTTAATCCCTAGGAAATCTTTTCCCTAAACATATCAATATAATATTAGTATAGTTAGATTAATTAACTTAGTATTAGTATTAATTAATTATAAACATATTTTTACCGCCTAGATAAAATTAGGTTATGATAATCGCGGTACTCGATAATAATCTCAACCATTTCCTGCAGACACTGTTGGCCCAGTAGAATACCAAGAGAGGAGGTGAATTGGATAATTAAAAAATTATTAGAATAAAATTTAATAAATCAAATAACTAATTTTAAGCTTAAATTAATTATTATCTTTATAACACAGTGGAATAATATAATCAACTAACTGTACACCCAAATAGAAAAAATAGCAAAGTAAATATAGTAGCACACAAAAAATTTATACTGATTTACCAAGTTACTCTTGGCTAATCCAGTCTTCCGAGCTCCACGAAAGTCACACCCACTAAAACCAAGATCCCTTTAAAGGTAGAAACCAAACCCGCACACCGATTCTTTTACAGGCTCAGAATCAACATTTACAATATCTTTTTCTCAAGCTAAGAAAGAACCTTTACTTTTTACAGGCTAAAGAATAGCCTAATTCTCTTTTAATACTAAGGCACAAGAATCAAAACCTCTCAAAACACTTTAACAATCATTTTCATAGGTAAGGATGAAACCTTTACAAATCACTCACAACGTAATTCTTATCCAGGAAGAATAACTACCTCAATCTCTTTACAGAAAGAGACTGAAACTCAACTACCCTTGATTAAATATCCCCAATGGTATTTAACCTGTCACAACTCACTAATACAAAAAATTGATAAGAAGTAAATCTCACTCGAAACTTCTACCACCCCAGATAAACAATAACTCAATTAATATCCCAACTAGTGATAGAAACACGTGAGATACAAAAAATCTGATTTCAACAAGATATGGGTAGCAAATTGGAGCACGTAATCAGATTCAAGAAATTGTTTGTAAAAAATATTTTCTTCAAAAATCAGAAACAATTCCTAAGATCAATTTTCTAAATATAGAATAAAAAATAAATAATAAGCAATATGGAAAGATCTTATCTGGAATCCACAGAAATAATTATTAGAACAATGTAGCTTCAAATCCCGTATCAGCAAAAATTGGTCGCAATTGATTCTCAAAATCACTCTTAGAAAAGTTCACAATATCGTAGAATGATAACTCTTATAAAAGCTCACAAATGATATAAACTCTTTATAGCTCTCTCTCAATTAATGATTAGTAATAAATAAAAATTCGCAGGTTTATATATAGGAATATGAAATCAGCCTTCTAACGGTTAGTTTACATGTGTCATGATAATTAAAAGCTTTTATAGACACCTTATATCATAAGGACTTTATTTAGGTTCAATTCCACTTAATAACATCTTTCAAATCTCTTGATTAAACCCTCAAAGTATTTCTCAATCTTAATAAATAAGTATAGAATCTATTTCAAGTACTAAATTGAGAAACATTAATATTTAATGAACCATATTAATAGGATTTAATTAGTATGTGAACCATATCTTAAATATAGATAATATTCCCTAAATCTCACTCAAATCCCAACAAAAAATGGCTACTTTTGAATATAATGTCAGATCAAACAGTATCATGAAACAGTGCATTCAGTCGAATGCCCAACTCAGGTTGTAGCCAAGCTATCGTTGCTACGTGCATAGGTCGACCGCCTAGTTGACTCACAGATTCAGAGAGTTCAGCACTACTTCACCGGTTAACCTATTGGTTGATTTGTTGATTCAGAGAGTTCAGTCCTTCTTGGCCGGTTGACCTATCGATCGACTTAGAGATACAGGATGTTACAACTTCTATGTCCGGTCGACTCACCAGTCGACTACTGTCACTGGATCTTTTCTCTGAATACGTTTTTAACTTATTTTCTTTTACGATTTCGCCCCTTTAACCATTTTCTTCTCTTAATTAGCTCCACTAATATTCTTATTTTCCATTTTAGTCATTCAAAATTATTTCTTCTTATGTCACATAGGAGCAAATAATTTAACTTAATCAAAACAAACATAAAAGATAAAATACATTTTGTGTCATGTGTGTATTCCTAAATGGGATATTAAGAGTCAAGATTCGCTTGAGTTGTTTTCCTTAATTTCTTTAAACTCTTAATTCTTCTTCATCATCTTTACATCTTCATTTCTCATCCATTTAATTTGACTTCTTCATTACTGGAACTTTAAATTACTGAAACACTCAATTAAACATTAGTTCCATCAAAACATCAATACTTAATTGTTCATCAAAATCTTAGGATCAACAATCTTCCCATTTTTGATGATGACAATTAACTTTGATATTTTCTTCAAAATAAAATATAGCCACACTCCCCCTGAATCCGATGACAGGTTCTTTAACTCATTAAAGCATCATAATGAAGATTTCAATAATGCACAAGTTAAAATACTCATTAAAGCAAACATTACTAATTTCTCCCCTTTTGCACAAATTTAAAATACTCAATCCGAGGACGGGTTCTTTAACTCATTAAAGCATCATAATGAAGATTTCAATAATGCACAAATTTAAATACCCATTAAAGCAAACATTACTAATTTCTCCCCTTTTGCACAAATTTAAAATACTCAATTAAAGCACTATTTTAAACATACTTCCCCTTAATCACACATCAACTAATTCTCCCCATTAGTAAAACATCATCTAATTTCTCCTCCTTTGTCATCTTCAAAAACAAATTTTAGGGAGGGGGGAACCACGTAACTCATTTTAGGTAATTATCATAATAAGCTCATTGGATCAACTTTTAAATTAAAACTTATTTAATCTCTTTTTAAGCACAAAACTTTTACTTTATAGATAAATATCACATCAACTCAATTTTTGAAAGAAATTCAAATTCATTTAACACATCAAAATCATTTTCAACGAATACGATGTGGATTATCATTAGAGATAATAAATCTAACTAATTAGATCAAGTCTAGGTAATTCATCAAAATCTAAATACTAGAAGTCAAGGAAATCCAAATAACCTAGATTAACTATTACAGACCAAAAAATATAGTTGTGGATTTTGTCTGAATAACAACACACCAATAAAATCTAATGAGGGCTCTGTCAAGAGAAATGGTAATAAAGTCCCATCGAACTAGTGGCTGACTACTACGGATATGGAATACCTGGCTGAATGATTGATCCAGGAGTCATCTGCTGATGAAATGGCATTGAAAGAATTGCTCCAGATGGCCCAACTCCATATGGTCCTGCTACAATAGGTCCTCCAAAGGACTCTTGTACTCCATACATAGAATGTCCGACAAAGTGTGGTTGAGCACTATACTGCTGCTGGTAGGTATGATGAGAAGACTGCATATACTGAAACATCTGTTCCAGATTTCCCGTGATTTTTCCAAATCCAGCTTCTATGTTTGTATTCATCTAGACTATTTTATTTTCTAGCCCAGTCATCCTCTCATCCATCAAATTCGCATGAATTCTCAAATCATTAATCTGATCATGAAGAAAGTCCATATTTTGATCCATGCTTATCTCTCCTTCATTTTCTTCTTCATTGTCTGCAGCCTGCACTCTCTGTCTTTTTTGAGTCTTTTTCTTCACCCATTTATTTCATCTGAACTCATACCGCATCAACGAAGCATTCTGAACATTGATCCATCCTGGTGTGGTTGTCAAAAATCTCTGCTCATTAGGATCAACTATTATTTCAAAGTTATCAAATATCTTCTGGAGTTCATCCGCATAGGGTGGTATTCCCGAGGGTTTGTGAACATGATGCCTCATATGCTCCATCATGATATGGGCTAAGTCCAACTTTCTCCCTTCCACAATTTCGTTCATCAAGTACAAATCAAAGTCATTTACATTAGCATGACTTCCTCCTCTAGGTACAACTGAATAGATCAGCACTAAGTGAAGAAATCGATACACAACGGATAACGAACCTGCTTTGTCTTCCTCTAAATCAAATTTTTTCGCAATTGCCCTTCTATTGAAATTTATTGAAAGCCAATAAGGGGTATTATATGGAAATACATCTCCTCTAGGTATTCCCAAAATGTGGCTTAGCAATACCGCATCAAAACGAATTACTTTTCCTTTAACAAAATATTTAATCTTAAGATCATTGTAGGTCATATTGCTATAAAACATCCGTACCCATACTAGCATCCACTCTTCTTTTTGATTGACAAACTCAATCCATCCCAAATTTCTAAAATACATTTCAATATCAATGTTTTTATCTTTTAACTCAACAAAATCAGTGGGTTTGCAGCCTAACACCCTACAATTGACAAATTCGTCATTGTATTTTCTCTCAGCCTCTTTACTTCAAAAGAAAACATTGTCAAATTTAGCCTTATTTGCACGATTCTTGATTCTAGGCATTTTTTACACAATCTAAAGCAACTAATCTAGAATGTATCAATGAACCAAAGACAAACAACCAATTAATCCGAAAATAATCAAACAGACTAAGGCTAATCAACAAGAACAGCTGAAACCCTAGAATGGGAGAAAACCAACCTGTTTCGCGAGAGAGAACACCTTCAACACAAAAATCCGAGCCTTAGACTTGTTGATTCAACCAAAAAATCTTCAGATCTGAGACGAAATGGACTGATTTTATGTAATATAGGCTTGGACGAACTTGGGAGAAGAATGGTTTTGAGAGAAGAAGGGTTTTAGGGTTCGGATGAAATGAAATAAAGAAGTCAAGTTTTTATATCCCGACACGATCAGTCGACTGCCTAGTCAACTGATTAACTCAAAGTGACTCTCGGTATTCCAACCTAAAACCTCTGGTCGACTGATAAGTTGATTGCTTTCTTCTGTTTTGATCGATTTTGTGTATTTAAACCTAATTTGATCATATTAGCTCAATTTTTACCTCCTATTTTGATCCACATATATTTTAAAAATATTTACTCACACACACACATATTTCAAGCGTCTAAATTTCAAAATGAACAGGCTCAGTCTCACTAACAAAATTAATAAACTTAAATTTTAAAAATTTTGATATACTTGGATCATCTTTGGGAGTAAGTGGTATGTGTACCTTAGGTGGATTACTAATTTCTAATTTGTCATCCTTTGATTCCACCAATACTTGATTTTTTAACTTGATTTACTCCTTCTTAGAAACAGCAGTTCTTTGAGCTAATTTAGTAAGAATCTTTTTGTCTTTGTTTGGTACTTTATGCTGCTTTGGCATGACTTAGTAGATGAATATTTTCTTGTGCTGGTATTTTTCCGTTTGTTGTGGATATGCTTTGTCAGCTCTCACATATTGAGCTTGTTGCTTCTGTACTCTTGTATTTGGCACGTTCTGATTCTTTTTATTAGATACATTGAATTTTGGGTCCCTCTTTGGCATGACATATTCATTGTATCTTCTTGTCTGTTCATATCTCTTTGTCGGTACACGATATTCATTGTACTTTCTAGTCTATTCAAATCCTTTTGTTTGTATTTGGTATTCATTGTATTTTTATCTGAATCTCTAATTTGTACCTGCACTAAAATTTTCTCTTTTTGGTATCCAGTTATTTCTGGATCCGACAAGGTAATCATGCAATAAATAACAAGAGTTCTCACAATGACCAAATTTATCACAATAGAAACACTTAATATTGTTAGTATGCATCTTCGAATAGTTAGTGTTTCTTATCGAAGCATAATATTTTATGTGATTTTGAGAAGCAACTTTAGTAACTATTGGTTTTTCAAAACATTTAGTACTCTCAACATCCTTGTATTTATCCATTACTTCTCTAAGCTCCTTTTGAGTCTTCTCAAGTAACCGTTCATTGGTACTAACATTTACTGGTAGACCAAAATTCTTTTTATGGATAAATTCAAGACCATTTTTAAGAATTTGGCACTCATTTTCAACAGAATGGATTTTCAAACGAGCTCTATCAAGCTCACACCTTGTATTGTCCAATTCAATACTTAAGGCCTCATTCAAAATTTCAAGATTTTTTCTTTTAAATTCATTCTGTTGAAGATCATAAAATTCATTTTTTAAAACCTTAGTCTCATATTCAAGAGAATCAACTTTATCATACAACTTATTGATTTCAGATAAAGCATTTTTAAACCCAACAGTTTAAAAATATTTGTCCAAATTCTTTTTCTTGTGAGATTTGATAGTACTAAACTTCTTGTTTTCAAGAGTTGCAATCTTTTTCTTTAGTTTAAAATTCTCTTTTCCAAAAATATAAGTAAGAGAAATAAGCGTCTCAATAGCTTTATCTGCATTCTCATCATTGCAAATAATATCAAACTCATTATCAGAACAATGATTATTAAGAGAAGCAGAGTTAATAGTAGCACACATAATATCAAAATCAACACAATCCATATGATCTTTGTTAGCTACAAAATTCGAGTTAAACCAGCTCTCATACCAATTATTGGCCCAGTAGAATACCCAAGAGGGGGGTGAATTGAGAAATTAAAAAATTATTAGAATATAATTTAATAAATCAAATAATTAATTTTAAACCTAAATTAATTATTATATTTATAACACAACGGAATAATATAATAAACTAAGTGCATACCCAAACAGCAAAAATAACAAAATAAATATAGCAGCACATAAAAGATTTATACTGGTTCACCAAGTTACTCTTGGCTAATCCAGTCCCCTGAACTCCACAGAGGTTGCACCCACTAAAACAAAGATCCCTTTAAAGGTAGGAACCAAACCCGCACACCGATTCTTTTACAGGCTCAGAATCAACCTTTACAATGTCATTTTCTCAAGCTAAGGAAGAACCTCTACTTTTTACAAGCTAAAAAATAACCTAATTCTTTTTTAACACTAAGGCACAAGAATCAAAACATCTCAAAACACTCCAACTATCTTTTTTACAGGTAAGGATGGAACCTTTACAAATCACTCAAAACACAATTCTTATCCAAGAAAAATCACTACCTTAATCTCTTTACAGGAAGAGACTGAAACCCGACTACCCTTGATTAAATACCCCTAATGATATTTAACCCGTCACAATTTACCAATACAAAAAATTGATAAGAAGTAAATCTCACTCAGAGCTTCTACCACCCCAGATTAACAATAACTCAATTAATATCCCAACTAGTGATAGAAATACGTGAGATACAAAAATCTGATTTCAATAAGATATGAGTAGTAAATTGGAATACGTAATCAGATTCAAGAAATTGTTTGTAAAAAATATTTTCATAAAAAATCAGAAACAATTTCTAAGATCAATTTTCTAAATATAGAATAAAAAACAAATAATAAGCAATATGGAAAGATCTCACCCGAAATTCATAGAAATAATGATTAGAATAATGTAGCTTCAAATTCGGTATCAGCAAAAATTGATCGCAATTGATTCTCAAAATCACTCTTAGAAAAGCTCACAATATCATAGAATGATAATTCTTATAAAAGCTCACAAATAATATAAACTCTTTTAACTCTCTTTCAATTAATGATTAGTAATAAATAAAAATTCGCAGGTCTATATATAGGAATATGAAATCAGCCTTATAATGGCTAGTTTACATGTGTCATGATAATTAAAAGCTCTTATATACCCCTTATATCGTAAAGACTTCATTTAGGTTCAATTCCACTTAAAAAACATCTTTCAAATCTCTCAATTAAACCCCCCAAATATTTCTCAATCTTAATCAATAAGTATAGAATCTATTTCAAGTACCAAATTGAGAAACATTAATATTTAATAAACTATATTAATAGGATTTAATTAGTATATGAACCATATCTTAAATATAGATAATATCTCCTAAATCTCTCTCAAATTCCAACCAAAAACGGTTATTTTTGGATATAATCTCTGATCAAACAGTATCCTGAAATAGTGTGTTCGGTCGACTGCCCAGTCAACTGCCCAACTCAGGTTGTAGCCAAGCTATCGCTGCTGTGTGCATAGGTCGACCGCCCGGTCGACTCACAGATTCGGAGAGTTCAGGACTACTTCACCGATCAACCTATTAGTCGACTTGTTGATTCAGAGAGTTCAGTCTTTCTTGGCCGATCGACCTGTCGATCGACTTAAAGATACAGGATGTTACAGCTTCTATGTCCGGTCGACTCACCAGTCGATTGTTGTCACTGGATTTCTTCTCTGAATATGTTTTTAACTTATTTTCTTTTACGATTTTGCCCCTTTAACCATTTTCTTCTTTTGATTAACTCCACTAATATTCTTATATTCTATTTTAGTCATTCAAAATTATTTCTTCTTATGTCACATAAGAGAAAATAATTTAACTTAATCAAAACACACATAAAAGATAAAATACATTTTGTGCCATGTGTGTGCTCCTAAATGAGATATTAAAAGTTAAGATTCACTTGGGTTATTTTTTCTAATTTTTTTAAACTCTTAATTCTTCTTCATCATCTTGACATCTTCATTTCTCATCCATTTAATTTGATGTCTTCATTACTGGAACTTTAAATCATTGAAACACTCAATTAAATATTAGTTCCATCAAAATATCAATACTTAATTGTTCATCAAAATCTTAGGATCAACAAACACAATACCCTTACTCTCCCCATCTATACTAAAACTTGACATGTACATTTGTGGTGTAAGTGGCGTGCGTTAATTACGCGCCACCAAGTTTTTGGCGTCGTTGTCGGGAATTGGTTTTTAGATTATTGTAGATATTGTGAGTAAATGACTCAATTTTACTTTAGGCATTTCTTTTGTGTATAATTTTTATTTTGTAATTTCGTTTTTATTTCTCTTGCAGGGTACTTGGAAATATTAGATCGACAAGTATTGATGCAATTCTTTCAACAAGATTCTGAGTCATTTTATAGTACTTGGGATCAATACAAGGACTACTTCGGTTTCCGAACCATCGTTTCCCGAGGGAGTGCCAACTCTTGAATTTTCTCGACGGGTTACAAGCCGTAACCAGAACATGGGTGGAAGGAGAAAATAATATCTCATCTTTCTACGGCTTAACTGCGAACGAAGTCATTTAGTCGTTGGAGGAAATGGCGGCCTATGATTATCAGAGTTGGAATTATTCACCAAGTCACCAAAGCTTGGGGGATAGTTTCAATACTACGGTGCTATGGATTGACATTCCGGATCAAGATGAAGAGTCTTCCCCTGCCTTAGAAGACGTGTTTGCTACAGTTATGGAGGAAACTCATAAATTCTTGAGGGAGACACGTGACCGAATCAACGAGCATGGGGATCATCTTTATTATATCGAGACGGTCTGCGTCGACATCGATGCAACCGTAACGTCTTTTCAGACACAAATCAGTCAGCTCATCTGCTTGATTGAGGCTGAGTCAGACATGGTGGCACTAGGAGATACACAAGCCACATTCATCGAAAGCCACCACGAGGAACCGAAAACGAGCGGGAGGAGCTTGGGAGAATTCATTGATGAAGCTGAAAAAGAGAAAACCCAAGTGTGAAGTAGCGATGAAAATTCACATATTCATCGCTGTGAATTTTCACCGTTTGAATTCTAGCTTGTGACAACGCAGTCAATCCGAGACGAACATATCTACGTGGATCCGATATGCCTCACTTGTCATTCGCTGTCTTTAGCAATGTCCTTTCATGCCCACCAAGTACATAAGTCGGTGAGGAATACTGTTGAAAGCTTGAGCCGAGTAGAGAAATATCTCGCTAGTCTTGAGGGCGTTCTAAATCAAGACCCATACGTGGTGTTATTTGACACTTACTATGAGCGGAAGCCACTATTTGACGAGTACTTTGGCGTGTCAGGCTAATGATCATAAACCAAGCGCTTCTTGGGAGGCAACCCAAGGAAAAAAATAAGTTAGATCTATCTCCGTCAACTTGATTCGGAGGCGAGATTCTCTCAAGTACGTGTTTTAAACCCCCGTTTCAATTATCTTGCTATATGCTGTCATTGGGATCGCTGACGGGTCGTTTTGGGTACTGCATATGTTAAGTTGGTGGTGATGTGTAGTATGTTTAGTATATGTTTTAGTTGTAGTTTATGTGTTATTGTTTTACTATATTGCATGTTTGTTTAGTTTAGAATGTTTTTGTGTTGTTGTTATTGCATGCTAAGTTTTGCGTTCATCTGGGCCGTTACTTGATGATGATATTACCCCCTGGTTGTTTTTGAGGTCAAGGGTAATACCCATTCATGTGTGTTCTGTGTGGTTGACAATGCGTTTTGGTGAAAATAGTTTTCCCGAGGTGTTTTCTTTGATTGTAAGTCACGTCTACCCACATATAATAGACATATCCACTTCATAGGAATTTCACTGAGAAAACTTCCTAAGTTCGGATTTTCATATTACACAATCTCTATCTTGTGTTCCCAAAAGGACCACCAAGGTATGGACAACGTCAAAAATCCTAGTCCAATCATATGTACATTGATTGATCATTTAATTCTTTGAAACACCAATTGAAATCTCATCCCAATTATCACACTGCTCTTCCTAGAGGATTCAGTAAATTATATTAAATTGAATCACATACAACACGTCTTTCTTTACTAAGGTGATAATAGAAATTAAATATTTGCTCCTTAAAGTATGCATTTTAAAATTAAAATATGCACATTAAAATATTCATTAAAATATGCATTTTAACATTAAATAAAAAAATTTAATTAGCAATTAACTTTGTTAAATTAGGAGATAAGGATATATTTAGTTTCATAATGTTAAATAACAATTTTATTTATTTTTTGTCATGTTTTCCTCATATCTCAATTTAGACTAATTTGATTGCTCGTAAAAATAAATAAATATATTTAACTTTAGTGCCCATATTTTTATTTAAATATTTTGTGTGCTTAATTGCTATATCATGTTATTTATATAAAAAACAATTATGTTAATTATTTCTTTATCTTGATGCTAGCATATAATATGTGGCTAAAAGCATGATTTAAAAAATAACTCTAATATGAAATAACTTTAAGTTGTTTTATTTTATTTTATTATTATTATCATTTTTTTTTTTAAATTGTGGCTTCAGGTACAAGTTATGTGCTAATAAAAAATAAAAAATATATATAATTCATGCAAGTTGATGTTGCCAAAAATTACTCGGTACATGTTTCAGGGTCTCATGCGCCAAAAACCTCCGCTACTTGCAACTCGACCTGCAAAACCAGTTAGTTCTATAGGGGAACACCGATGTGGTATTGGCCAAAGAACCTCTGACAAGAGAATAAGGTCAAATTGCTCTGAAGATAGTATAAACGCTTAACAGTATATTAAGAGTAATATTGAGAGAGTTGTATTTTGATACATCTTTCCCTGTCGTATACATAGGCCCTACCTCCGATAATCGTTCCTGCCATGATTCTCTCCACGTTCCATAATCAACTACCGTAAACGTAGCTTGTGCTCCCATTACGGGAAGTTGCGTCAATCGTGTTTGTAAGACTCGATGTTTTGTATGTGCATAATTTTTAGTTGCATTTTAGAACATTTAGAAAATAATGAGGTGTATTGTGTCATTTAATGTTTACTTTAAAAATTTAGAGGTTAATATGTTAATATTAATTTTAACTTTTAAAAAATTTGGGGGTTAATTTACACTTTAAAAATTATTTAGGGATTTAATAAATATATATAATATTATTCTAGGCTCATTTACATAATATTTATAAATTATTAATAAATAATTATAATAATATTTCCTTTGTGATAAGATCATCCAAAAAAAAAAAAAAAAATCAGTAATGTTTGAGCATTACACGTGCAAGATCAAACACCACCAAAAAAAAAAAAAAAAAGAAAAAAAAGAAAAAAAGAGGAAGGTGGTTTAATGGTTGAACACATATATACATATATGTTTGTGTCAATATATATAGCTACTGTTTTACAAAAAAAAAAAAAAAAAGTAGGGAAGAAGGAGTTCTCGGTTCCTCAGGTCTGTATACTTTATATATATATATATATATATATATATATATATATATATATATATATATATATATTACGTTTACTTTATGGGACTAACTATGTGGACATATATACATGTATATTTATGTTAAAATATATATATGGCGGGTTCGAGAAATACAACCGGTATAGAAATATCTAATTTGCGAAGAATACAGTTTAAAATAAAAATTATAAATTTTACTAAAACGACAATTTTTAGTATTTCATCGACTAATAAATTTTTTAACAGTCGATTAATATTTTTCTACAAATTAAATTATTGACGTGAACTTTTTGTAATCGTTACTATAATAATTTTCGTACAGTTAATATTGACATAGAAAATTGGACGTATAACAATTTTGTATAATCAAAACTTGGGGAATGAAAAATGGTGCATTTTAGGGTCATGTATTGCATATTAGGTTTATTTATATAAATTATTAATTTAGACCCTATCGCTGTTAGGTTTAAAGGCGCCGCCACTTGCGTAGTATTCTGGTAACAGTGTTTTTGGTAGCGCAAAAATCAAGGTGAGTGTACTGTCTTCTATGTAAATTGACAAAGTATATTTTTGTATAAATTGTAGAAAAAAATATTTATTAAAATAGACAGTGTTATAATGTTATGCGGATCAAGTAAATTTTTAAATGTGGAAAATAGTTTTGCTATCCGACTATGCCATAGGTTTCTTCTCCTGAGGAGGTCATGTCCTGCGAGATATGGATAACCTGTTAGGCAAAACCTGTAGGGTAGATTTTTGTTGTTACCTTTCAGGCAAGTCATGCAGGGTGGATATTTGTTGTTACCTGTCAGACAAATCCTACACGGTAGATATATGTGGACCTATTAGTAGTGCAAATCCTGCGGGTGGCTGCCCCTACTATTGGGGATATTAAATGGCTTTGGCACTGATAGTCACTTTAGATAGCACTCTTGATCGTAAGGTGAAACGATCCTATGGCTAGTAAGAAATATGAGTTTGATATTTTATTATATGTCGAAAGGTTGGATTGATTTATTTAAATATATTATCTTATTGTAATGATGATAGTAAAAATTTATTTCGATATGGTATGAGGTTATATTATATTATATTTTGAAAAGTAGTATTTGATAATTATATTTGATCCATAAAATATTTTTATATTATGAAAACAGTACACTGATAAAATATTTGGTTTCAGGTGCCACAATTAGGAGTGGGTCCACTACTGGCACTAGGTAGAGTCAAGAAGTGGTGTCATTTTGGAGGGTTGGCTGGACAAGTGTGAACTGTGGAAGGTTCAGTTTTCTTTTTATAGTTTTGTTGTGAATATTTGGGACATGTGTATTCCCAAATTTTGAAGTAAGTAAATATATTATATCTTTTTAGAAAAAAAAATGTATAGCGGTACATGTGTATGTATGTATATATATATATATATATATATATATATATATATATATATATATTTGTTGACTAGTCAGGTGACGTCAAGTCGGTGTCATGTTTGACCTCCGGCGATAAGGGTTCGGGGAGGGGTGTGACACTTTTTGGTATCAGAGCTTAGGTTATAGGTTCTATAGATATGCCAAATTATCTAGTCAGTAGTGGACCATGAGATAGGGTGTCGATAGGTAGGTTCGGCACGTTGGTGATAGTTATTTTATTGGATTAAATAGTACATTTTCGTCATGCACTGTCGTTTGTCTGTTGGCCCTGTTTCTTATTAAATTTCTTTTCTGATCTTGAGTATGGAGAGTGAAAATGAAAGTACTGAGAGTACTGGACCCCAGAAGAAAAAGAATAGGATGCAGGAAAGCTTGGATCCCGTTGAGCAAATTTTACAGGCTGCTGCGCAACTGACAGAGCAACAGGTAAAAATGATAGAATGCCAGAAGGCCCAAACTGAAATAGCTACTTCCCAGGCAGTACTCCTGAAGAGATTCAAGGAATTGGATCCCCCCGGCTTTTACGGGAACTGCGAGTCCTGCTGATGCTGAAAATTGGTTGAAGAGCGTAGGGCACGTATTTAAGGCAATGGGAATTACCGATGACAACCGAGTTCCTTTTTCCACCTTCCAGTTGAAAGGAGAGGCCGAACATTGGTGGAAGGAAATGAAGAGGTTAATTTCAGTTCCAAGCGAGGAGATTTCTTGGGATCGATTCGTTGCGGTGTTTAATGAAAAATATTTTTTTGAATCCTATCGGTTCTAGATGGAGGAGGAATTCATATCACTGAAACAGGGGAAGATGACTGTTTTGCAGTATGAAATCAAATTCAAAGCCCTGTCCCGATTTGCTCTTGATTTGGTGAGAACAGAAGAGGCAAGATGTAGACAATTCCAGAAGGGATTTAATCTAGAAATACGTTCCAAGTTGACGAGTAGGCAAATTAAAAGTTATGCGGAATTGGTAAACACGACGAAATTAATAGAGAATGATGTCTAGGAAGCAGCTGAGAATCGTAAGTAGTATAAGAAGAGTAGATTCGAGTGACCTAATAGATATCCAGGTGGTACTTCTCGAGGAGTTGTAGTTCGACCGCCATTTGCTTGGGCCCCAACAACCGACCAACACGTTAGGAGCCAAGGTCCAGGACAATCATACTCCGGGCGACAGTAGAATGTATCTGGACGGAATTTTGGTCAACAAGGATAGGGTAAGAGTCAAATGGTTAGTCGAGCCGGGATACCTATATCCTATCAATGTGGATCACCGGATCACTTTGCTAGGGACTGTCCCATGGGAGGCCCAATATATTTTTGCTGTCATGAGCTGGGTCACATATCTCCGAATTGTCCGAAATCCGCGGTTACATCTGCACCCTCTGCGAGCAATGTAGATAGTGCTGGCCCTAGCAGTGTTCAGGGGCGTGGTAGAGGATCGGTTGGTAAACCTCTGACTCGAGTTCGTGTATTTGCTATTACTAGACAGGATGCCCAGGTTACCCCGGATGTGGTTACAAGTATCATATCTTTATATGATAGAGATGCACGCATATTTATTAATCCCAGTTCTACTAATTCATTTGTTTTGGAGACCTTTATGATGCATGTAGACAAATTTCCTACTTCTCTGTCACATAATATTATTATCTCTACTCCTGTGGGCGAGTTTGTGTTGATAGATAATACGTATAAGGACAGTTCATTTCGTATTGGTGATAAAGAATTGTTGGTGGATCTATTACCCCTGAGTATTTACGATTTTGATGCGATACTGGGTATGGATTTGCTATCTGGTTATCATGCCACAGTGGATTATGTTAAAAAGGAAGTTACTTTCTTGGTTTCAGGCGAACCAGAGTTTGTATTTTCAGTGGACAAAATCATCACCCCTGTTAGTTTGATTTTAGTTTTGAAGGCTAGGAAATTATTAAAGAAGGAATACCAGGGCTACCTCGCGCATGTGATTGACACCAGTCGGAATGAGGTGCAGGTGACCAATATTCCAGTGGTTGGGGATTTTCCTGATGTATTTCCAGAAGAATTTCTAAGGTTGCCAGTTGATAGGAAAATTGAATTCACTATTGAGTTACTCCTAGGAACTTCTTCTATATCAATTTCACCCTATCGTATAACGCCTACCGAGCTAAAGGAACTAAAGATTCAATTGTAAGATCTGTTGGACCACGGGTTTATTAGACCTAGTGTTTCTCTATGAGAAGCCCCTGTGTTATTTATAAAGAAGAAGGATGGCACGCTGAGAATGTGTATTGATTACAGGTAGTTGAATAAGATGACGATTCATAATAAATACCTGTTGCCTAGAACTGATGATCTGTTCAATCAGTTGCAGAAGGCCAAGGTATTTTCCAAAATAGATCTTTGATCAGGATATCATTAGCTGAAAGTCAGAGATAGTGATGTGTCGAAGATAGCGTTCCGTACGAGGTATGGGGATTATGAATTTCTAGTTATGCCATTCGGGTTGATGAATGCCCCTGTTGCTTTTATGGATTTAATAAATCGGATCTTCCAATCCTATCTAGATCAGTTTATTATTGTGTTTATTGATGATATATTGATCTATTCCCAAAATAAAGAAGAACATGCAGAGCATCACAAGATTGTGTTGCAGACTTTGAGAGAGAAGCAGTTGTATGTAAAATTCAGTAAAATGTGAGTTTTGGTTGGATAGAGTAATATTTTTGGGGCATGTTATGTCGGGGGATGGTATCTAAGTTGATCCAAAGAAAGTCGAAGTCGTGGTTCAATGGGAAAGGCCAAAAAGTGTGACCGAGGTTTGAAGCTTCTTGGGATTGGCGGGGTATTATTGTCAGTTTGTTTAGGGATTTTCCATTATAGTTGCCCCGTTGACTCAATTAACCCGTAAGCAATCTAAATTCAAGTGGACTAACAAATGTGAACAGAGTTTCCAAGAGTTAAAAAATAGACTGATATCTGTGCCAATACTTTCTCTCCCAACAGAAAGCGGTGGCTTTGTGATTTATGGTGATGCTTCACATCAGAGGCTAGGATGTGTACTGATGCAACATGGTCACGTGATTGCATATGCCTCCTTACAATTAAAGAATCATGAGTATATCGACTCGACACATGATTTGGAGTTGGCGGCAATTGTGTTTGCCTTGAAGCTCTGGAGACATTATTTGTATGACGCGACTTGCGAGATATACACTAACCATCAGAGTTTGAAATATTTATTTACTCAAAAAGAACTAAATCTGAGGCAAAGACGTTGGATAGAGTTAATTAAGGATTATGACTGCAGTATCCACTACCATCCTGAAAAGGCCAATGTTGTAGCAGATGCGTTTAGTCGAAAATCTGCAGGTTCAATTGCACATCTTCAAGTTGTTCACACTAATCTATATACTGAGTTAAGATCTCTGTGAGTCCAGTTGGTGGTTGGTCATCAGGCAGCGTTGCTTGCAACTTTGACTTTGAGACCGACATTGATCGACCGTATTATAGAAGCGCAGAAGTCAGATACCCAATTGGGAAAGATCAGAAACGAAGTAAAGAATGGTCACAGAGCCGACTATCGTGTCTGGGATGACGATGAAGCCTTGATGTTTGAAAATAGATTGTGTGTACCTAATAATGCCAATCTGAAAAAAGATATCGTGGAGGAAACGCATAGCTCAGCATACGCAATGCACCCAAGCAGTATCAAAATGTATCAGGATCTGTGAGAACACTATTGGTGGAATGGAATAAAATAGGAAATTGCTAAATTTGTTGCCAGGTGTCTCGTTTGTCAGCAAGTCAAGATTGAGCACCAACGTCTAGGTGGATTATTGTAGCCTCTACCTATCCTAGAGTAGAAATAGGAACATATCACGATGGATTTTATTTCGGGATTACCTCGCACTCAAAAGGGACATAATTCCATTTGGGTGATTGTCGATAGGCTCACCAAGTCTGCTCATTTTCTAGCCGTAAAGACGACGTACTCCCTGAACAAGTATGCAAAATTGTATATTGACGAGATTGTCCTATTGTACGGTACGCCGATTTCCATAGTGTCAGATAGAAATCCGAGATTTATTTCGAAGTTTTGGTCGAGTCTTCATGCTGTCATGAGTACCAAGTTAAAATCCAGCACATCCTTCTATCCTCAAATTGACGGCCAATCAGAGTGTACGATTCAGACATTAGAGAATATGTTGAGGGATTATGTTCTAGAATTTTCTGGTAGTTGGGACGATCATTTGACGTTGATGGAATTTGCCTATAATAACAGCTATCATTCAACAATCGAGATGACACCATATGAAGAGTTGTATGGCAGGAGATGCAGAACTCTAGTTTGTTGGACTAAAGTGGGAGGAAAAAAATTATTGATGCTGGATATAGCCCAGATGACGGCAAACAAGGTGAAAGTGATTCAGGAAAGACTGAAAACAGCTCAGAGTCGGCAAAAGAACTATGCTGACAAGCGTAGGCAGGAGTTGAAATTTGAAGTGGATGATCATGTATTTTTGCGTATATCACCGTGGAATTCCATAATGAGATTCGGGAAGAAGGGAAAGCTAAGTCCGAGGTATATTGTGTCACACGAGATTCTAGAACGAGTTGGCACGGTGGCTTATCGACTAGCCCTACTACTAGAATTGTCTAGGTTACACGACGTTTGCCATGTGTCGATGCTTAAGAAATATGTGTCAGACCCTTCACATGTGTTGACTTCTCAACCAATCGAATTGAAAGAGGATTTGACATACGTTGAGGAGCCAGTCCAGATTCTAAACCGTAAAGATCAGGTATTGCGGACAAAAACGATTCCATTGGTGAAAGTTCTATGGCGTAGTCACTCAGTGGAGGAAGTGACGTGGGAGAGAGAAGATGAGATGAGGAATAAATATCCGCATTTATTCATTCAAGGTAACTAAAATTTCAGGACGAAATTTTTTTTGGGGGGAAAGGGTTGTAAGACTCGATGTTTTGCATGTGCATAATTTTTAGTTGTATTTTAGAACATTTAGAAAATAACGGGGTGCATTGTGTCATTTAATGTTTACTTTAAAAATTTTAGGGGTTAATATGTTAATATAAACTTTAACTTTTAAAAATTTTGGGGGCTAATTTACACTTTAAAAATTATTTAGGGATTTAATAAATATATATAATATTATTCTAGGGTTATTTATGTAATATTTATAAATTATTAATAAATAATTATAATAATATTTCCTTTGTGATAAGATCATCCAAAAAAAAAAGTTGGTAATGTTTGAGCATTACACGTGCATGGAAAATTGTGCATTTTAGGGTCATGCATTGCATATTAGGTTTATTTACATAAATTATTAATTTATGCCCTATCACTGTTAAGTTTATAGGCGGCGACGCCCGCATAGTATTTCGACGACAGTATTTTTGGTAGCGCAAAAATCAAAATAAGTATACTGTCTTCTATGTAAATTGACAAAGTATATTTTTGAATAAATTATAGAAAAAAATGTTTATTAAAATGGACGATGTTATAACGTTATGCGGATCAAGTAAATTTTTAAATATGGAAAGTAGTTTTGTTATTCGACTATGCCATAGTTGTCTTCTCGTCAGAAGGACATGTCCTGCGAGATATGGATTACCTGTCAGGCAAGATCTACAGGGTGGATTTTTGTTGGTACCTGTCAGGCAAGTCCTACAAGGTGGATATTTGTTGTTACATGTCAGGCAAGTCCTGCATGGTGGATTTTTGTTGTTACCTGTCAGGCAAGTTCTACAGGGTGGATATTTGTTGTTACCTGTCAGACAAATCCTGCAGTGTAGATATATGTGGATTTGTCAGGAGTGCAAATCCTACGGGTGGCTGCCCCTACCATTGGGGATATTAAATGGCACTGGCACAGATAGTCACTTTAGATGGCACAGTTGTACAGGTTACGATACCGTCGTAACTCCCGATCGTGAGGTGAAACGATCCTATGGCTTGTAGGAAATATGAGTTCGTTATTTTATTATATGTCGAAATATTGGATTGGTTGATTTAAATATATTATCTTATTGCAATAAAGACAGTGAAAATTTATTTCGGTATGGTATGTGGTTATATTATATTATATTTTGAAAAGTGGTATTTAATAATTATGCTTGATCTATTAAATATTTTTATATTTGGAAGACAATACACCGATAAAATATTTGGTTTCAGGTGCTGCAGTTAGAAGTGGGTCCACTACTGGCACTAGGTAGAGTCAGGAGATGGTGTCATTTTAGAGGGTTGGCTAGACAGGTATGAACCATGGAAGGTTCAGTTTTCTTTTTGTGATTTTGTTATGAATGTTTGGGACAAATGTATTTCCAAATTTTGAAGTAAGTAAATATATTATATTTTTTTGGGAAAAAAAAATGTATAGCGATACATGTATATATATATGTTGACTGGTCAGGTGACGTCAAGTCGGTGTCACATCCGACCTCGGGCGATGGGGGCCCTAGGAGGAGTGTGATAGTGTTCGTGCATGGGGAGGGTGGTAGGTGAGGTAACATTTACCGTCGACCTACCATCTTTAGATCCGATAATTAGGCCCCGCTTAGGTGGCTTTATCCTGCACCTAATAGGCCTATGCGTGGCTGAGCTCCACTTAGCAGACCAGACGTCTCATTTTTGGGCTATTAGGGCAGTCGGCCCATTGCTTGCAACTGAGTTGCCTCTTTTGGGTCAGGCCTCTTGAGAATTTTTCCCTCATGTACTCTGAGAAGTAAAAATAGAATTTAAAAAAATATAATCTAATTGAAAAAAAATTCAAAAACATATAATATGAGAAGTACATGAAAATCTTTTTACCGGTTTTTTTGGTTGTCAATGCCAGTACTAACACCAAAAAGGACACGAAAAAATTGTGAACTAAATCAAGTAAAACATAGAATTGAAGTAATGAATTCAAGCAATCTTTAATATCATAAAACAGATGAGGCAAAAAGGCTTAATATCAAGCACAATAAAGAAAAATAAATTTCAATCAAGCAAACTACATATAAAAAAAGTGCAAACACAAACCAATTACTTAATATTTATTTTAAAAAATACACAAATTTTAGAACCACGAAGCAAAGAACTTTCCATTTAGATGATGATCATAACAAAATAACATAGTCGAAGACAATTGATAATATTTCAAATACAAAGAACTCAACTTCGAAATTAACAAAAGCTATAGTGAAGGTAGTTTAAATATTTGATCTAATATAAGGCACATAATTCAACAATTTAAATGTAATAATTTGTGTTCACTATGCAGTAGGATGGGAATCGAAGAAATCCAAAAGTCAAGAGCAAAAAAAATCCTTAATAGTAATTTCGTATCATTTGATTTAAATTTTTCATCCTTGTCAATTTGCAGCGTCATTCAATGTGACATTGAGATTATCTTGCATTTATCATGCTAAATAATTTTTTATT
This sequence comes from Eucommia ulmoides, assembly GCA_016647705.1. Taxonomy (NCBI): domain Eukaryota; kingdom Viridiplantae; phylum Streptophyta; class Magnoliopsida; order Garryales; family Eucommiaceae; genus Eucommia; species Eucommia ulmoides. Next base: position 8,639,557 of record CM028333.1, on the reverse strand, counting down.
TCAATTGGTTCTAGTAATATTAATTTAATTTGGACTAGATTATTATAAGAGATACCCCAAAGAAATTAAATAGAATATAAGTTGGTAAATAATCGTGCACAACAATCATACCGCTAAAGATTATATAGACTATTATTAAAATTAAAATCAAGAAATTAAAAAGATGTAGACCTCAAAATACTGGAACTGATAAATTCTCTGAACGTAATTATAAAATAAATAAAAAATAAATAAAAACTTACACCACATAATGTTAAAATGGAAAAGTTATACAATTAAATCATGATAAATGTGTCTTTACCTCTAAATATAGAAAAATGAAAGCCATGTTATCACATTGAAAGAATTTTTCCATGGCAACCCTACTTCTGAAATTAAAATATCTAGGTTTTTACTCCTACAAAAGAAAAAAAAAATGTCGTGTGATAAATCAAACTTCCAAAATTAACAGTTAAATAATGAAAATTGTAGGGTGGTCTTTTGTCTCTCTCAACCCCAAAAGATAGCTCATGAGGTGAGATTTTCTATCACATTTATAACTTGACATCAACTCCCTCCATGCTTACGTGGGATAAATCCATCAATCTCCTCCTCACACATCAGGCCTTTGGATCGACTAATCATTGATCAGTCACTACCCATGTGACTATTGGAATAGAGATGTTATAAATTAGGGTTTGATACCAATATAGGGTGTTCTTGGGCCTCTCTTAAACCCAAAAGGCAGCTCATAAGATAAGACTTTTTCTCAAAATTATAACATGATGACCTATCTCTCCCACATCTGATGTGAGATAAACCTAACTGTAATCCTTAATTGAAAACCAAAAAGAGAGAGAGGGTACCTCCAAAATTATGAAAATACCTCCAAGCTAATGGAAACTATTCAATTTTAGTAACAAAAATTTCGGTTGGACCAAATTAAAGATGAATTATAATATAAGGGACCAAATGTGCCACCTATGAAAATCTTACAGTCCATTTAAAAAATCACCCAAACTTAAAAGAGAAAAATTGACAAAAAATACCCATATACTAATGGCATTTCAACCAATATCTTTGACAAAATCGGCAATTGGACCAGACTAAAACAAAAATGAAACTTGAGAGACTAAGGATGTTGATCTTAAGATTTTGATGAATAATTAAGTGTTGATGTTTTGGTGGAACTAATGTTTTAATTGAGTGTTTCAGTTTTTTAAAGTTCCAGTGCTGAATATGCAAATTAAATGGATGCTAAACGATGATCTTGAAGATATTGAAGAATTAAGAGTTTCAAAAAATTAGGGAAAACAACTCAGGTAAATGTCAACTCTTAATATTCCAATTAGAAACACACACACGACACAAAAACTATTTATGATTTTTGTGTGTTTCGATTAAGTGAAATTATTTGCTCCAATATGTGATTTGAAAAGAAATATATTTAAATGACTAAAATGGAATATAAAAAGATTAGTAGAGCTTATTTAGAAAAGAAAATGGTTAAAAGGGCAAAAACGTAAAAAAGAATAAGTTAAAAACGAGTTCAGAATAGAGATCCAGAAGATGTCAATCGACTGATGAGTCGACCGGGCCAAGCAACTGTAACTCCTTGTATCTCTAAGTCGACCAGCAGGTCGACCGGCCAAGAGGAGCAGAACTCTCTGTATCTCTAAGTCGATCGGTGAAGGCAAAACAAACTCTTTGAATCTACAAGTCGACAGACAAGTCAACCGATGAACGCCCTTGGCTACAACTTGAATTTACCAGTCGACTAGTCGGTTGACTAGACGCGCTGTTTAAGGAAACTGTTTATTATGAGATTATATCCAAAAGTATCCATTTTTAATTAGGATTTGAGAGAGATTTTGGGGATATTTTTATATTTAAGATATGCTTCACCTGAAATATAAATCCTATTGATTTGATTCATTAATTTTTTATTTTTCTCAAATTGGTACGTAAAATTGTTTCTATTTTATCTAATTGAGTTTGAGAAATATTTGTAGGACTTAATTAAAAGATTTGAAAGCTGTTATTAAATGAATTGAACCAAAATGAAGTGATTATGATATAAGGGGTCTATAAGTACTATTAATTATCATGACACATGTGAACTAGCCGTTAGAAGGATATTTTTATTCTCCCTTAAATAGACCTGTGAATTTCTTATATCATTAAGGAAGAGAAATCATATCATATCATAAGAGTAAGATTTTCTAAGAGTTATCTTTCTAAGAGTTTGTGAGCTATTCTAAGAGTGATCTTGAGAATCAATTGAGATTAATCTTTGCTGCTACCGGATTTGAAGTTACATCGATCTATTTATTCTTTCTGTGAATTTCGGGTGAGATCTTTCCAATTATATTCTATTATTACATTACTTGTTTATATTTTGGAAATTGATCTTAGAAATTATTTCAGATTTTTATTGAAGGAAAATATTTTACAAACAATTTCTTGAATCTGATTACGTGCTCAAATTTGCTACCCATATCTTGTTTAAAATCAGATTTTTTTATCTCACATTTTTCTATCACTAGTTGGGATATTAATTGAGTTATTATTTATTTGGTATGGTAGAAGCTCTGAGTGAGATTTTCTACTTATCAATTTGTATTGGTGAGTAGTGTGACGGGTTAAATACTATTGAAAGTATTTAATCAGGGGTAGCTGATTTTCAGTCTCTTCTTGTAAAGAGATTGAGGTAATGATTCTTCTTGGATAGAATTGCGTTTTGAGTGAAATTTGTAACGGTTTAATCCTTACCGGGTAAAAGGATATTTGGAGTGATTGGTGAGATTTTGATTATTTGACCTTAGTGTTAAAAAGAATTAGGTTATTATTTAGCCCGCAAAAAGTAGAGGTTCTTCCTTAACCTGAAAAAAAGGATATTATAAAGGTTGATTCTAAGCCTGTAAAAGAATTGGTGTGAAGATTTGGTTCCTACCTTTAAAAAGATATTGAGTATTAGTGGGTACGAATCTCCGTAGGGCTCGGAGAACTAGACTAGACAAGAGTAATTTGGTGAAGCAGGATATATCTTGGTGAGCTTTATTCTTAATTTATTTATTTCAGTTGTTTGTGTGTGCACCTAGTTGATTAATTAATTCCGTTGTGGTATAAAGATAATAATTAATTTAGGATTAAAATTAATTATTTGATTTATTCAAGTTTTATTCTGATAATTTTTAAATTACCCAATTCACCCTCCTCTTAGGTATTCCACTGGGCCAACAAATGACATATTTGATAATCGCTTAAATTTTAAGTGCTAAAATTTTTAAATTCTAAATTTTAAGTGCTAAAAATACAAGTGCTGAATTTATTAAGTGTTGAATATATTAACAATTCAATTTGTTAATACTTTTAACTTCAAAAAAAAAATTATAAATTTTTATTCCTAAAATAATTTTTACAACTTTATTTCTCTAAATTTTCTCTCTACAACTTTCTCTCTCTATTTTTTTTCAATTTAATATTTTCTCTGTCCATAATTTTTTATATATAATTGTTTTGTGAGGTTTTATAGTATTGGTGTAAAATGTTGGTTGTGGTAATTAGATATTCTATTGTATTAACTGATAAATGATAAAAATAAAATAAAAATTAAGTGAATCACAAATCACTTCAAATTTTGAAATTTTTTTAAGTGATGCTTAATTTTTGAATAATTGTTTAATTTCGTTATCAAACACACTTAATAGTTTTAAATACTTAATTGTGTTATCAAATGGGTCTTAAATGTGCAACTTTATAAATCTCAGGAACCACATAAACACTATTACCTCTAATTTCTATATTTTTCACAAATAATACTCAATAATTCGATAAAAACCAAATACTTCCTATTAACAAATCTAACTCAAATTAAAGAGTAAAAGTATTTTCTATTAATATTAAATGTAATAGGTGTTCCCGTAAATAATCCTCAAAATATAGAGCTAAAATGTGTAAAACAAAATGTATTATATAATAGATGTTAACGATGAAAAATAAATTTTATTATTTTTTTAGTAATAAAAATTTTGCTATTAAAATTTTGAACTTATTTGTTGTTTAAAAAAACGTGTGTTTGGTGTCATGGAATTGGACCATGGAATTAGAATTGTAAGGTCCAATTCGAATTCTTTTGTTTGAATCTTTTGTTTGGATCACTATTCAGGTCTTAGATCTGATTTTCATTTATAATTCCACGAGCGCAATTCCTTAATTTGAATTCTATAACCCAAGTGAAAAATTACAAATCCAGTTCTTTAAAAATTGAGACTAAAATATTTTTTTGACACTACCCATAGATTTCATAATACACCTCTTATCATATTTAGTTGACAAAAAATACCCTTTCAACATATTTCATTTATATATTTTTTATTTTTTCTCTCTATCTTTCTTGCCTGTGTTTTTTGTTTTTTATTTTTGTTCTATATTACTTAATTATTTATTTAGTATATATGTTGTTTACAGAAAAAAAAATTAAAAATAAAAGTTAGAAAGCAAAAAACATAAAATAAAACAAAAAAAAAAAAAAAGTGCTTTAAATAAAAAAAACATAAAAGAAAAAAATATATGTTTTTCTTTTTCTTTAACTCTTTTTTTCACATCCTATTTTTCAATTTCTTGTTTTTTAATTTTTTTTTTTCATTTTTTCCTAGATTTTTTACTTTCTTCTTTTGTTCCGTCTGAACAGCGTCGAAAATGTCGGAAGTAGACGACGACGAGGCCATATTCGTATTAGGATGACAAGAGAAGATAAGGAATTAGTGAAAAAGAAAGTTATGAAGAAGCCTCAAGTAGGCTTGACTTTAAATAGCCAAACCAGCGATCATGAAATGATGGGAAAGGTGAAACTTAATTGTCGAAATATTTATGACGTGTATAGCGAAACAGAGGCAGCAAATATCGAGGAAAAACATTGGGTTTCGAGATCAAATACGACAGGGGCTTAAGGCTAGTCATAATTACCGAGTATCATCATTACAAAATTGATAAGACTAAAGGTAGAAAAGATGGCTAATTAATCAAACATTGCCAGCTGATCTGCACTGGTTGGCAGCGGTGTGACGTGAGGCTCAGCAAGGGCTAAGATTAATTAGCTAGGTGGGGCACAAGCATAGTCAGATTTGAGTTGACCTCAGTCAACACTGAACCAAATCTGGTCAGGGTTGAACTGAGCCTAATCAGAAGTGAGTTGAGCCCAACCAAAGGGCCCAAGATTTCTGCACACGGCTGCTAACGTCCCTACTATTGTCTCAACTTGGCCGACAGAGCATTAACCTCAGTGTCCGACTCAATCTTTACCGAATTTGACTCAGTCAAGAGGTCTGAAAATTATGGGTGAATAAAGCCAAAGTTACAACCTCAGAAAAATTCACACCAAGGAACTAAAACAGAAGAAAAATGATCTTCCGTCTCCCTTTGATGAATCACCATGGAAGTTAGGAGGGTAAATCATGTGGGAGAAATTCCCACTCGTGAATTATGAAACTGGTGTTAAGAAGGCGGGCCAGGTCAGTGGATAAAATCTGACCCGATTGGAGTGGTCTGAGAACCAACCATGGGCCGAGCGTGTTGACGACCCAGTTATAAATATGCTTAACCTACCCAGGAAGCCCAGCCATGCATGGGCTAATCCAGTATAGAATGAGGCCTTCTGAGAGGTCTGGTTTCCCATTCTAAGGAAGCCATGTCAACCTCACCCACTCATCCCCCATGCTCATGGGTGTGATCACCATTGTTAAAGTAAAAGAAAAGTAGGAAAAGAATAAGACGGTTTAACTATCATGTTAACCTCTCCATCTATTTATAATAGAAATAAGGAAACTATACAGCAAATCCTAAACAGTATAGGAAATCCTAAGTAATACAGAAAAAACATATAAACCCTTTAACACTCCTCCTCAAGTTAGAGCATATATATTGTATGCTCCCAATTTGTTACAAATGTACTTTATCCTTGATCCCCAACGGTTTAGTAAATATATCAGCTAACTAATCAACTGAATTTACATATTTAGTCTCAATTTGCTTCTGCAACAACTTTTCTCGAATAAAGTGATAGTTAATTTTAATGTGTTTTGTTCTCTCATGGAAGACGAGGTTGGATACACTGTGAAGAGCTGCTTGATTATCACATACTAGGTTCATCGGTGAAGAGTGTTCAAATCCAAGTTCTTCCAACAAATATTTCAACCAAGTTAACTCACAAGTGGTGTGGGCCATTACCTTGTATTCCGATTCTGCACTTAACCGCGCCACTACCGTCTATTTTTTACTCTTCCAAAAGACAAGATTTCTACTAACAAATACATAATACCCAATAGTAGACTTCCTATCTAAGGGTGATCCGGCCCAATCTGCATCTGTATAGCCCTCTATTTGAGTATAGCCAAAATTTTGATATAGCATCCCAGTGACAGGTCATTGGACAATCCAAGAATTGGATGATAACACTAACAGCAAAGGAGATCTCGAGCCTGGTAATTGTCAAGTAATTCAACTTCCCAACTAACCGTCTATATTGCGTTGAATCTGTCAGTGGTACACCTTGATCTGGTAACAATTTGGTGTTTGGATCCATAGACGAGTCAATCGGTTTAGCTCTTAGCATTCTTATTTCGCTCAATAGGTCAAGAACATATTTTCTCTAAGACAGGTAAATGCCTTGACTTGATCGAGCAACTTCAATCCCCAAGAAATACTTTAGGTGGCCCAAATCTTTGGTTTGGAACTTACTATGTAAAAACATTTTTGAGTTCTTGAATACCACCGTGGTCATCTTTGGTAATTATGATATCATCCACATACACAATCAATAATATTCTCTCAACTTTACTATACATGTAGAAGACAGAATGATCGACTCCAACACGCTGAAGACCAAATTCAGTGACCATTATAATAAATCTTTGAAACCATGCTCTAGGAGACTGCTCGAGGCCATATATATATTTCTTCAAACGACATACCAAATCAAACTCCCCCTGAGTAACAAACCCATGAGGTTGCTCCATATATACCTTCTCAGTCAGATCGCCATTTAAGAAAGCATTCTTAATATCGAGCTGGTGTAATAGCCAACAAAAAATAGCAGCTAGAGAGATAAACAAACGAACAGAAGCAAGCTTGACAACGGGAGAAAAGATCTCATAGTAATCAAGACCGTATACCTAAGTACAGCCTATGGCAACTAAGCGAGCCTTGAGTCAATCAATGGTGCCATCCGGATGAACTTTGATAGTGTACACCCATTTATATCCAACTATTATTTTGTCAGGTAAAAGCGAGACGAGATCCCAAGTGTCATTCTAATGTAAGGCAAGCATTTCTTCTTCCATTACTTTTGCCCAACCACAGTGAGTGAGGGCCTCTGAAACAGACTTAGTAATAGAAACAGAGGATAGAGAAGCAACAAAAGAGGAGTATGAAGGAGATAGGTGTGCATATGAGACAAAGTTGGAAATATGATGGTTAGTACAGGTGCGTTTGCCCTTCCGATGGCAATGGGCATGTCTAGGTTAGACATTGATGGTTCAACTGGAGAAGAATCTAAGGGCACAGAAACGATAGGCGCGATAGCGGAGATGATCTTCTGGCGACGAAAGTTTACTTACAAATGAGCTGAAGA